>JAQPZY010001686.1:9335000-10607500 GCA_029931535.1 Margaritifera margaritifera
ATACACGCAAAAATGGGCATTAAAATAAGAGGACGAAAAGAGATCGAATGAAGCATAAAGAGACCAGCACGAAGAGAAAAGAGGCTAAAATTAGAGACTTTAAGACAATAGAAAGATATATAATAAAGAGGCAAAAAGAGAAATAAATGAGGCCAAATTACAATTATAGTCCACACACAAAAGTAAAATCGAAAGTGGCAGAAAATTTATGCAAATCTCTGATGTTTAAAAAAAAAAGGGAGAGGGGTGCTAAAAAAGCTTTACTGAGTCAAAAGAGACCCTAAGTAGAGAAAAGGAATAATATAAGGCGAAAAGAGAAAACTGAGTCAAAATAGGATGAAAAGAATGAAAGGAAGCAATGAAAAGAACAAAGTTTTACAATAAGACTAAAACAGTGAATGGTTCTGTTCGCCTCCTTTGTTCCCCCTGGAGTCTATATAGCTTCTTTTCTAGCCTGGGTTACAGTCCGGTCATTTTTCTTACATTTTTAGTTTTAAAAATTGATGGCCTAGGCACATGCGAAAATTGAGCGCAAAGACCTCTGCTTTACCCTTCGGATTAAATGGGATAATTTCACGTTCAATAACTCTGATCAAGTTGGCCCGAATTAGACCGTTTTAATGTTATATCCACACCACATTCTTTAGAAACAATCTGTTCACGTTTTCGTTATCAAAATGTCCGAATAAATTCAGTTAAAACACGACGAAAGTGCAAAATTATCTCCGTGTAATTGAACCGTGTAATCTGAGTATATAAAATGGCGCGTGCTGCAGCATCCTTGCCTTGTTTTGGCTATTAGTAGGAATAGTCATCTCGGAAAACACCTCGCATGTCCCTAGGCGTCGATATCGCCACAATAGGGTGCCATTAATTAATGATAATCTATTTTTGCCGGATTATAAGCGTGGGAATAAAATTAAAAGAATATATTGGCAAAGCAAACATATATCGACGACTGTACCCAGGGTGTACAGATAATGTCAATCCCGGCTAGATTCGGCCCAAAGGCTACGTTCGGTCGGGTCAGTTCGGCCCACATACGTTTTATTACGGAAATAAAGTTGAGCAACAAAGTGCCAGTGATCATAGTGACATAGCAGCTGATTATGTATTTTTATGAAATAAAAACAACTTAAATTAAAAGTTGCTGATTCGGACCAGGCTGATTCAGACCAAATTATGGACTGATTCGGACCATATGAAATATTATTAAGCGTCGTCTTCAATTTAATTGTGACATTTACAATTGTTTAAAATATGATATATCTCATTATTCCCAGGTACGTTGAGCAGTTCAAAACTGCATTTAAGGAAACAAAACCCCCAATTTTACGTGAGATGATAACGTTGTTCGTATACAAATAAAATGAAATAATATAAAACCGTTTATCTTGTATTGCCAATTTAATAGTGAAATATTTTCAAAGCAGCTTATTCACCTTTTGTGTGAAATTCAAATAGTTCACTTTATTGTATTGAGAAAAAATACAATTACTAACAGTGAAAAGAAATCGTGAAAACAGGGCCCATGCAGTAACATTTGTTCATATATATATATATATATATATATATATATATATATATATATATATATATATATATATATATATATATATATATATATATTGGTTTGAGTATGTTAACGCTTTTCTTAGATTTATGTAGAATTTATCTTTATACTGTATATTACACTATATACTGATAGTCCTAAAAAACACTTATATAATAAAAATAAAAATGGAAACCTGTCAAATATTTATTATTGAATTCAATACAATATAATACATATATATTCTGCTGATCTTGTGCGCCTCATATTAATTATAATAACAAAAATGATAATGTAACGAAAATGGTGTTGTTATCTCTTTGGAAAGATGAAATATGCTAATAATCTTTATATAAGTTATTTGTTTTCTCTCAATTCCTAAATTTAATTTTATGCAAATTACTAACACTGAATTGATAGATGCCGCTATAATTACACATCATATTATCACTGTCTGTTTAATACTTTCTTTGATCTGTATTTAATTGCAAACAACAATAGTGAGATCATCTTACCATCAATATGCTAAACTGTGTGTCTGTGTGTGTGTCTGTGTGTGTGTGTGTGTGAGAGAGAGAGAGAGAGAGATGTTAGGTAAAAGATCATTATCGTTAATTGTAAAATTAAACAACAAAGAACACAACTGTGTTAACCAAATTTTATTCATGTTGTAATAAATCATAACGAAGTTTGTTAATAGAAGTCATGCGCAGCATAAGACAACACACATCAGTAGAATACAGAAATAATGCTGTTTTTTCACCTCAGTTTAAACAGGCACACCTTGTTGTCGCTAACGAGCATCCATTTATGGTACAAACAGTGGCAGCGCGAAGGGGGAGGTCGGAGGGAGGCAATTGCCGCCCGGCAAGGTGAGGGGGCGCCGTCGGAGCTTTTTTCTTCTTTTTCTGTTAGCTGTAACCGGGACGTGGAATGGGGGTGGGGGTGGCAACTGACATAAAAACTGTTCTCTGTGGCAAAGTAATGGCGCCACTAAAAAACATTTCCCCCGGGCGCCTCGGTAGGGGCGCCACTAATGAACATTGCCCCCCCCCCCGGCGCTCAAACCCTCGCGGCGCCACTCTGTACAGAATATTTATTAAAGGATATTAGCTTAAAGAGACCGCAACTAATTGTGGATTTAATTAGTTCTCCAATTAAGGATCAAAGATGATATGTTCACGTCTTTGTAAACGAACGATAAGTATTACAAACATTGTATACGGGCGGTCTGTAATCTTTCTTTCAAAACGGATTAGTGGCATTGTCTTCTTTTAGATGTATTTACGACTTTGATTTATATTGACTGCAATGGTCCTAAACCCTTGTATATTACCTAATTGCGCTTGTAAGTTGCGGTCCAATTAAGGATAAAAAGTTGACAATTTGTGTAAATGAAAGATGTATGTTAATGGAAGAAAATAGAACATAACAAAACTTTATTGAAAAAAGAATCATACTCGGGTCATACATATTGGTACATGAATCAAGTACAATTAAGGTTCTATTACATGAAAAACCATAATGGTGCATTAAAAAGGGAGAAAATGAGAGAGAGAGAGAGAGAGAGAGAGAGAGAGAGAGAGAGAGAGAGAGAGAGAGAGAGAGAGAGAGAGAGAGAGAGAGAGAGAGATCATGGATTACTGAGGTAAAATCGTCACCCAACTCCCAAAAGGTTATTCTGACATTCGGTACATTTTCTTTCCTCATATGGATTTTTATTATTTCGAACATTTTCAACATGTGATTTATAGAATGACGTCCACAATTTTAAGATAGGTAAATACAATATTTTTATTAAAATATTTTTCATATTTGAACACCGATTTTAAAATGTGTTGAGATTTTGTCATTTGAACGTTTTTTTCTCTAAAACAGATAACCAGTTATGTTTGAGTTGATCTAAAAGGACGATTTAATATAATACGAACAAGTCCCTAAAACTAAGAGAAAACTTTTTGCAAATGTTTTGCAATTGCACTGTTACAAATAAACACTAATTTTGTCATTAAAATCTTTCTTATCTAAGACTCATTTATAAGACGGAAAGATATAACATTAATTTATAGACTAAAAAAAAAATAACCATTTAGCAAATAGGTACATACATTAATCAATCCGATAATAAAACTGATGAGAAGAAACAATGAACACTGAAAAACATCTACTTAACCAAGTTTAATTGAATTTTAAAAAATTTATTATTAAAAATCAATAAACGGTACCATTATTAATATTTATTTTATTTAATGTTGTTAACATTACAAACATAAGACATGTATGCGCATGAGAAAATTTTATTTATTATTCTATTCACTTTTGCACAATACATACATTTACATATTTTTAACTAGATAAATTATGCATTCACGTTCTCTTTTGCTTAGATGTACATGAACTCTTTATATACTGTCTATATCAAAGCATAGTGGGCCGAAATGACCAGATTGAAATAGCGGGACGAAACAACCCGGCCGAATCGACCCGGGATGAACTGGTTTTGTGCCGAAATGACTACAAGCCTACCTCTTTTCGCCTATTTGGGTCTATTTTCGTCTCTTTTCGCCTTTATTCGTCTCTTTATAGACTCCAATAGGAATATTCTCGGCTATTTCTGAGAGACATAAAATTCTGGTGTGAGCCGTAGGATTGACCTCGAAGTTGCGAATGTAAAGCTAGACTGGTCCCCTGTCGACCTTTTAGACAACGTTACTTATCATGCTTTTCACAACCTGACGGAAACGACCGATCGATGCTTTTCGACTCGCATCGGAAAGAGACGAAGATGTTTCGACTGCTCCTTTCGTTTTAGTACGGACCCCTTTTCGCCTCTTTTCGTCATGTTTCGCCTCTTTCAGACTTTTTCGATTTTTTTTGGAAAGCGTCTATACCATCTTGATTTACTAATCATAGTATGAAAAACGCTTATTGGTCAAAATTTTGTCAATTCAGAAGGAATTAATAGAGTAGAGATATTTTTTTTCCTGCAGATTTATCGCCAGCGCATGATAATGTGTTACATTTACACAAGCATGTGATATACCAGTCCATGAAAATATGTCCGGCCAGTGTTATGGTTGTGGCTTAGGATTCGGAGTGTTTAAAAAAGAAGTTAGTCTTGAATCTTGAACAGGTTAACTTTAGGCACAGTTCGGCTATATATCACATCTTATAAAGCCACGGGAGACGATATACTACGCGTCTTTACCACCCGGGGTTGTCTTTGTGGAGATTTCCTCGTTATTCTTGAGTTCATATAAACAAGAATACGTTATCAACAAACAATGTAACAATCTGCAACGCACATAAAAGTGCCTGTTTTATCGGTCATGTTTGAAGGAAAAACTTTGGTTGGCTCATTCGAACAGCGACACGGGTCGTGTCATGTCGCAAATGCGAGAAGATTTTACTCGCTGTAGCAGTGATTGGTTAAGAGGTTTATGCATTGTCATGTGAAACGAGGAATTCTTCGCACAGGCAACCACGGTAATAAAGGAGCGTAGCTGATTGTCTCCCATGGCATGCGAGGATAGTTATATCAGTGTTGCACCTAGTTGTTCTCTGCCTCGTTTTTATATATCTGACATTACTGGTGGCAACCAGTAATTGTAGATAAATAATAAAGAGGTAGAGAACAACTTTTTGGTCTATGTCCCCCTGTTCCCATTGTCCTCAACATTTTTGTTGACACCATTTCAAAGGGACAAAGAAAAATGCTAAAAGTACTTGATATACTAGCAGTATTGCTGGACATGTTGTACGAAACCATTTAGTACCTAAGACATTTTCATACCTGACATTTTGCAGCCAAGACATTTCGAATCCAAGAGATTTTGTACCAAAGTATTTTTCCTAAAGACATTTTGTGCCTAACTATTATAATCCGTTTTCTTTAAATACCCAACCTGCTAAGACATTTAACAACTGAGACAGGTACCGGAATTAATTTTTTTTGACCGTATGCACTTTTGTAAAAAAAAAAATATAGAATATTATAAATAATAGGTAAAATTCCAGTGTCCATGGTAAAACCAGTAATCCACAGACAGTATGTATTTCTTGCATCTTCACTAGCCAAAGATCAACAATCCTCTATGTTCTGTTAATGTGAAACAAAAAAAGTAAGGGGTTGGGTCAAGGACCATTGGTTGGTGAAGACTAAGACGCACCTTTTATCAAACTGTTGAAATACTCCACAGAGACCAATTTCATTCTGTTTGTCGTGGGTTAAATTTTGGGTTATTGAGATATCCATCTTTTATAATTTATTAATCATTTAGGGCTGTATGCACATGAAGTATACCATATATACTCACTTATAAGTTGAATCCAACTGCAAACTGCACAGACCCAAATCCGCCATTGCATAATGAGCCAGCAGATCTGTGTCTGTGCAGTTTGTTAGGAGTAATCAGTAGAACCAAAAACATGGACCCTGATCTGCTGGCGCATTATGATCCAGCAGATCAGGGTCTATGTTGTTTGCAGTTGGACTCAACTTATAAGAGAGTATATACAGTACAATTAGGTGGCATCACTGATAGCCATGATTCACAATGTGTAAGAACTAAAACAGTTTGAAAGTAAATATCTGTATAACTGAAGAAGAATTATAATCACATAAACATTTCTGATATACAATTATCAGTGATCTGTATAGAATGAATTTAGGATATCTAATAATCTGTTGAATTTGTTGGCAGTTTTTCCTTTCAGCAAGTAACTCACTCAGAAAACCCTAACTAAATACTCGCTACACTCTTGCTGAGTGAGTTTTGAGTCAGTTCAGCTTTACATGTTCTTTCTAAGAGATGTAATGGGATGAGTTCGATGAATTATGTTGTGTGTTGTTTTATCTTTGTTTTCTTGTCATTGTGAACTTTTTAAATTATTCATTTGCCAGCACAAAGAATTATTTCAATTGGCGATTGTCAAGATGGCATGAGAGGCTAGTAAATTATCATATTTTCCAATTTCCAGTGTAAGAAGAGCCCAAATTCAAACAGCTTGGCCCAAGACTGTATGACTGATATGCAGGTCAAGGTCTACAACATTCATTCAGCAAATAATTTATAATGAAATCATCAACCTTGATCTACCAAGATATTAACAACAGCAGATACTGCCACATTTGAACTGGGCTTTTATATGGAAAATACATCTGTAGCAAAAAAATTAAACTCTCCTGGTGTCTCTGGATACCAATAAATGTCTACTATTTTCACATTTAGCTTTGCAATTTTAAAGAGAGAGTTGCCAAGTTCTCTAATCAGTGGCAACTAAATTTAGCCTGTGCAAACCAAAACAAGGCTACCGATTGTCTCCATAGCAGGTATTTTTAAATTTCCAAAACTTTTATTTTTCAGCTGTTATACACAAAATACAGCAAACAATGGGAACCTATATAATATGCAAAGAAGGAATTAGCTTCACTAATTAGTTTCTCAATAAAACCTGTCTTCAGCCCAGTTTTTGGTTAAGAAAAAAGCTATTTATCCATGTTGTTAGGATGAAGCTGACTTCGACGTTTTGTCATGTTCCCCAGCTTTACTAAAGATTCTTTGATTAGAAACAGACATGCACTGAATACATAGAAACTTTCTTGTAAAAGAAACCAACATTGTGTATAGCAAGAAGTTCTGTTTCCACCAAGCGGGACATGAAATTGATATAGAACAGTTATGGATACCTCTTGACTAATGTATCTGTTCAGCTCAAGCTTTGCACCCTCTGATGCTGATTATTTTTTCCTCCTCCTTTAAGATTACCACATCAGATAGCCAGTTACACTCCTGATCCAGTGAATTATCACTTTTTGCACATTTGGAACTTGGAACCTCCTCACTTTTCTCTTGATTGAAACTTCAGCATTAGCCATGGTGACACAGATAACTGAGGCAGATTAGGCTGAGGTGCCTGGGGAACATCAACCGAAGGGAGAACTGTGCCAGATAGTCCAGCTTCAGCACATTGGTGACAGGTCTTGGGCCTTTTCCTGCTTGATTTTAATTAGATGCTGTGATTCACTGATCATAAACACTTCTACAAGTGCCAAAGGTTTCTGCATTTCTTCTTGTGGAAGAAACAACATGCTTTTGAATCTTCAGTCAAGCAGGGTGCCAGTCAGCAGCAAGTTGTGAATTTCATCCTCCTTTTACCTTGTTTTAAAGTTGGCATTTATTTTCTGTTTGATTGTTTTATTTTTATCATGGGTTTGGTGCTCTCAAAGACAGTGAGCTTGGCCCTCAGTTTTGCAAGAAGAGGCAAGACCAGTCCAGTTGAGGGGCATGTTTGTTGATATGCAGCATCTGATGCAGTTTTGAAGTCTTCCAGAACACCAAAAATCTGCTGTACATCCTTGCCATCTTTCTCATCAATAACCCATGATCTAGCATCCCTCTTCAAACGAGGGTCAAGTATAGCTACTTGTTGAATATATCTCTCCAGAATATCACATGTTGAGTTCCACCTGGTTTCACAATCAGATATTTTTGCCTCTTTTCTAGAATATGAGAAGTTTGTGAATTTTTTTCGAAAGTACTTTAGAACTGCTTGAACCTTGGCTAGTAGAGCATGAGCTTTGGAATTAGTGCACTTTTCCCACTACTGCGCAAGGCTGCTTGTCAAGTGTATGGACAAGGCACCCCAACCACCTCCAGGACATACATTTCAGAGCTTTGACAAAATTTTATGCATTGTCAGAGGTCATGCCAACAAATTCTGGAAGCTTCCATTCAGCTGATATGTCCTCTAAGGCTGCAGCAGTATTTTTACGAGTATGGCAATAGTCCTGCTGCTCAGACTCAGAGTTGTATCTGGAGTCACCAAGGTCTCAGGTCAGTAGGTTTTTCAACTTCATCTCCAATTCCTTGTTAATGTAATTGATGGTCACTGTCAGATAATCCCAGTTTTAGAGTGAAGTCCAAAAATCAGCTGTTATGCTAACAGCCACTTGGTCCTTAAGGTTCTGTTCAACTTCAGTCCTAACTTCAGTATAATCTTGGTGAAGCAGAGTCTCAGTGGACCAAGTGTTTAATAGAAGTTTATACCTGGGTTCAAATGTGTGCAACATAAGCTCAAATTCATCTGCTTTACAGTTGACAGAGGGTGCATGTCCATCACTAAAAAGTAAAACACTGCTTTATTGAGTTGAGAGACTTTCTCCGAATTAATGCCAGTCTTTGTGACATATTTAGAACTTTCACAAAAAAAAAAGTTTGCTGATTTCCGCTCTGAGTTCCAGTTTTTGGCATACTAGTTTCAGCGATGTTTCTTGGAGAGATTAACGATCATTGAAGTGGTGTTTCCTGTATACCGAAATTCAGTTTTACAGTCTCAGCAAATAGTTTTGTCCATTTGCATTTTTCCATCAGTTTTTCTAAAGTCAAAATGGTTTAAAACATATTAATTTGTTCCTTTCCCAGGAAAATTGTACAATTCTTCTTTGGCCATGATGAACTGACAGATACAAGTGCTAACCATTTAGCCAATATATACTAAAGGTAATTGTGTATTTCTACCTCTTTGACAATTGACCTGACACAATACAATACACGAGTTTGATTTGAAAACTTTTCTTTGGAAATTCCATTGACATATAGGACCCTGCTGATGCTTGTATGGTGCACAGGGTAGTTGTTAGCAAGGAAACATCTAATGGAAAAATCGTATTGCGTTCCAGTGATAAAGATGTTTTTTAACAGTTTGTTCTTCTTAGAATAAATTGTTTTCTTGGTTTTATTAGTAACATTGATGATTTTATATATATTAAATAATAGTGGCCCTAAAATGTTTGTGGTACACCTAAAATAATGGGTAAAGACTCAGAATTAATGTTACTGTGGTGATTTTCCCATGCGTCTTAAGTAGACGATTTTGATAAGCATCCCCATATCAAGAAGGGGATGGCCCAGTTATGAATAGACTCATCAGGTAACACGATAGGTCATGTAGTACGTGGTGTGAGCAAGAGTAGGAAGCCCAGGATCCAGGGCAGCTCATTGACCTGTTGCAGACCAGGGAAGACGTGCCAGCCACATCTCAGATGCTAACAGAAGCTGAAAAAGATTTTAGGAGTAGATGAATGTTCTGAAAACCCACATAGCCTCCAGCACCAGCAGTTCCAAAGAGACCATGTATGGAGCCAGCAGTTCCAAAGAGACCATGTATGGAGCCAGCAGCAGTAATTGCAGTAACTACACTAGAGATCACTCCCTGTACAAAGATAGCAACAGGACGTCAGATTGTGCTGAACATGTTGACACGCTCCTCCATCAGGGTAGTTCATCCTAACAATACATCAAAGGACGGGTCTATTCATACAGTATTATGTCAGACATCAAAATATCAGTCTATATAGACAGAGGCATGCAGTTGGTGTAAGAATAGGCCTCAACAGACAGAGCTAATCATTAGGAACATGACAACCCAGACCAAATTGGAGCCAATGCAGTGGTGATGGTGCAGATGAGTTGAGACAATTCAAACAGAGATGGGAGGAACGTGGTGACTAGTGGAAGAGGAGGAGGAGTTATATGAATGAGATTGTGACATTTGTTTCTGAGTTCATAGTTTAGTGATTAAAGTAACTGCCCTGTAGTAAAATATTGAATGTAAATATGTTCCTCTGTCATGTGTCAAATCAGTGCATCATGTTAAAATGTTCTGATCGATTGTTGATTTGTTGATTGATTTATTCTTATAATTAAAAGTTGTTTCATTATGGTTTTTGTTTGTTTTAAAATGCGGGACACATTTCTAGTAGGTGTGGATAATGTAGTGATTTTCCCTTGGATCTTAAGTCAGCCAATTTATAAGCATCCCCACATCAAAACTAGG
Source organism: Margaritifera margaritifera (assembly GCA_029931535.1). NCBI lineage: Eukaryota > Metazoa > Mollusca > Bivalvia > Unionida > Margaritiferidae > Margaritifera > Margaritifera margaritifera. The sequence continues at coordinate 9,345,391 of JAQPZY010001686.1, forward strand.
ATCATCCAGTTATGAATAAATTCATTGGATAATGTGATAGGTCATGTGGTACCTGGTGTTATGTAAAGGTCAAAGCTGAGTGGATTTGAGATTCAAGCAAATATTGTCCTTAAAGCAATAAGCTAAGAAAAAGCAAGAAAGTCAATATAATACTGAGGTAGCTATTCTAATAAGTAGGCTAGGGGTTAAGTGCCTGAAGAAACCTTTCCACAACTATAGCAGTACTAAAGGTGATAAAGGGAATAATTGTTTTATTTTGTATGTATAGGCAAGTGCCAGAGCTCGAAAAGATTTATCAGGTGCTGATACCAATTGCTAGAAAACCAGAGTACAAACAGAAAGGGGGAAGGTTCGCTACCAAAGCTGTGAATATTCGTTTATGCATACCCCCATACACGTCACATTACTAATGCAAACTTGCTTGTACCTGTTATTTAGGTAAGATTCAAACTAATTTATTGCTTAAAATGAAAGCTTGTATACTTTTGGCTTATAGAGAAGTATTTGGTGATTTACCAAGGTGAAGGCCTTTTAAAGTCCAAGAAGAGTATCCCTACTATATTTTCATCATCAGTGTCCTTCAGCCATTTTTCATTAATTTTTGTATGAGGCAGTAATACAAGAGTGTGAAGCACATAAACCTGATTGACCTTCATATAAAAGCTTCAGGGTAATTATAAGCAATGCCATTCACTAAGAACAGATGTACTGTAGTTGATTTTGCTAAGTTTTGACTTATTCATTGCTTCAAATTTTCTCAGTTCTAATCAGGAAGACAACTGGGAATCCTGTTTTTTTGTTGTTTAACTGATTCCCTATCCAGTCATGGGATAAGGTTACAGAAGAGACAAGGTGTGTAATGACTGTAATACAGCTTTAAAAATTGCCTCAAAAGGTTTGAAAATTCACAGAGGTGGAAGGCAGGAATGTGGTATATAAAAAATGTAACCCACCTCCGCCTGCAATATTTTGAGGTACTAAAATGAACCAAAAGTGCAACAAAATATAGAAGTGAGCAAATAATCATTTATTTAATTTTCTTTCACATGCTTTAAAAATCGGATATGCAGTGACATAATATTAATGTACTTAATGAAAAAAAGTTGGGAATGGTGATCAAGACAAAAGTTGGGAAGAGGGAACATTATTCTCTTTAGGTAAGAAACATTATGTGTATGGAATTCAAAAGTATATATTCAATGTTTATGTCTTGTATTTGATTGAAAAAGTTGTTAGGTGTGAAATGCCTTTGGTATGAAATGTTACAGTTTATGACATGTCGTGTGCATGTTATTTTGGGGTTGAATTAACATCAGTACAGTTTGTTTTGGGTACTGGACTAAATTACGGCCCAATCGAGAATTTGCCTCATGCTATCAATACATTCTTTTCAGATGAATTTTTGTATTTGCTAGTGATATGAGGCTGAGATCTCAAGAATTACTGTCTATACTCACTTATAAGTCAAGTCCAACTGCAAACTACAGATCTGCTGTCGCATAATGTGCCAGGAGATTTGGGTCGGTGCAGTTTGTCAGGAGCAATCGAACAATCAACCTGGACCCTGATCTATGGGTGCATTATGCTATAGCAGATCAGGGTCAATGTTGTTTGCAGTTGGACTTGACTTATAAGCGATTAAATATGATATGTGATTATTCTTTATATAGAAACATAAATATTGATGCAGTCTGTCTGGCCATCTGACTTCAACACTTAGGTTATAGTTTGTGTTTAGTTTAGTTTTTCAAATATTATAGAGTCTTATAACTTTACACTATTTCATTGAAACAAAATTAGATCACTTTGACATATATTTTACAATCCACATTGCTTCAAATTTCAACAATTATATCCTATATCACTTTATTATGATAGGTAGTACAGTGTTACATAGCTTCTTAATTATGACAAACCCATTTTTAGACCATATGCATTAGAAAGGTTTTCATAATTAAGTCTTTTATCACTTAATATGCTTCTTTGGATACATGTGAAATTGTAATATTAAGTTTATGACTTTATCAAATCAATTGGTTTGGGAGTTTAATTGTGGTTGTGTTGTTATATTTCAGCATGGCTGTAAAAACTGTGGATTTGCCTTCTGCAGCAAATGTTTGACCAAGAAAGCTGGTATTCCCAAACTGAAGAATGAAAAACATTCTGTCTGCAATAAATGTTTTGATGTCCTTGCTGGGTTTGTAGCCAGTTAATGAAACTTGTTTTGTGTGTTGCTCAGAACTTTGTTGTAATTTTCTTTTTCATTTACCATATATACTCACGTATAACCCGGGTCCAAATGCAAAAAACATAGACCCTGATCTGCCATCACATAATTTGCCGGCAGATCAGGGTCTATGTTGTTTGTGCTTCTGATTAGTCCGTACAAACTGCATAGACCCAGATCTGCTGGCGCATAATGCGACAGTAGATCTGGGTCTGTGCAGTTTGCAGTTGGTATCGGCTTGTATGCAAGTATATATGGTAATGTATCTAGTACCAGTCCATCTATACCAAGGTAAACATTGGACATAAGTCTCCAGCATACCGGTACTACTTGTCCATCTATCAACCTATCCATAAATTAAACATACGTGTTAGAATCTTATTTCCATTTGGTGAAACAGTCTCCAGCATTCTACTTCTCCATCTATCAACCTATCCATAACTTTAACATATGGGTTAGAATCCTATTTCCATTTGGTGAAACAGTCTCCAGCATTCTACTTCTCCATCTATCAACCTATCCATAACTTTAACATATGGGTTAGAACCCTGTTTCCATTTGGTTAAAATATTTAGCCTCCTTGGATTTAATCCACATTCCTGTGTTAAACTTCTCGTGAGTGATTTCCAAAATTATTTGAAAGCTCAAAGCTCAGAAAATCAGTGGGGAAAAAGTAAAATAATGTCTTTCATTACAAAAATTTATCTCAAAACAAACAAACAATGCTGTTTTTACATTTGTATGTATCATTCATGTGCGCACATGCATGCTGTGTGTGTGTGCATGCATGCATGTGTGTGTGTGTGTGTATGTGCAAGAGATTTTAGGTTATCACCCATGCCCAGGGGTAGAGTAGAGGGTTTCAAATGGTACTTTTTCAAAATCCCCACGATGTAATAATGTGCATGGGAATTGCAAATGCAAGCTATCAAAGCTACTAGCACAAGGAGCTTGTTGATTTTTTGCGATTGGAGATACAAACTCTTCAGGGCAAGTAGATTTTTTAATATGGGTTAAGTGATTCTTCAGATGGCACTCGCCTTTGACCTGAATGTGAGAACACATTTTTAGAGCACTTAAGTTTCTTTAGTTCATTCATTTACAGCAGCAATTTTCATAACTTTATGGACCTACTTAAATCAGTAACATTTCAAAGCTTGCTTTGATTTTCACATCCTGTTAATTGTTTTCAGATTTTTTAAATTCATTTTCAGAAATCTGCAACCCGACAGTTCAGGTAGATATTCCCCACCTGAGGCTTACAAGAAGTGAGTAGAGTATCATCTTCTCTAATTTCTTATTTGCCCTGAAAGAAGGAACTGTATCTATTTTTTTAAGGAGTTCGAAATGTGATGGTATGGTATATATCAAATGTATAACTTAAAAATAGGCCTGCCCCTAACCAAGTCTGCTTCAAATAAAAACCATACAACTCCTTACAAGTGTTCGCTTATAAAGTTTACCTTAAGAAAATCAGCTGTCCAAATTACTCTGGTCCTTTCATGCATGTATAAATTGTATGTAGTGATTAATCTCTGATTACAGACTAAAAGGTAAATTTTATTATGGATGTTTAGATAAAAATGTTTATAAATATTGAAATAATTTGTAAAATAATTATAGCTGAAATAGAAAAGAAGAAAAATTTTTTGGCCAGTTTTGAGTCTAGTAGCAAATAAAGATTTTACCCAGATTTGTGGTAAGCTGCATAGTCTTCTAATTCTATTTTTTATATTTTCTACCATGGAATGACTACTAATACCTTTTTATGAAAATCAGTCAACTTCATAGGTGCGATAGCTAAAAAATAAAGTGTGTATGAATAGAGACTTGAAACCCAAATATTTTCCATATCTATTCTCCTATTTACATCAGATGCCTTCAAAATATATGTGGGTTAGATATCTCGACAGGCTTATGGCATAATGCCTATTAGGAAAAGGGCCATACGAAGAAATGAATTCACCCGACAAAGCTTTTTTTCTTTATTCTCCTTTGCTTATGTAGAGGATCTTACACGTGATAATTCAAAAATTAATTCAAATAAGTTGAATATATGCATGTATATGCATGTAATAAAAAAATAACAACATTGAAATTATTCAGTGAGTTTCACAAATTTCATATGAAATGAGACATTGTAAAAAATAAGCTGATATTCTGTTCAATGGACCACTAAATAAATTTCAATCACCTGTCTTGAGATAAATATGGATTACTGTAGGCATTCCACTTAATGGTATGACATAATATTATTTGTGTGTAATATTTTCATGTCCATAATGTCATGTAATAACATTTTTTTCTTCACATACGTTACCCGATCATAATACTTTAGGAGAACTACTACTACCTTGCAAATCCAGCCCTCCCAAGCTAAAAACTTGTTAGCTAAAAGCTAAAAGTTATCTGCCGCCTAGGTGGCAGTTAGAGTGAGCTCCCCTTGGTACAGATATTTGTGCTAAATCCCATGCATACTTCAGTTACTACTTCCACTTGTGCAGTGTAGTCTCGACAGAGAGGCCTGCAATACCAGTACAAGATGTTGGAAGTTTTCCACAAGAGAGTGTGTTGGAAGAGTTTTTCTCTACTAAGGGAAGTATACTCAATCTCTCAATTGATATATTTCCAACTTTTCTTTCTTGCTCTGACGACAAGTTCTGTCTTTTTATCACTTTCTCATCCACACACATAGGCGCTTGCATACTGTGCATCCCTCATATGGCTATAGCCTTCCTTTGCAGGTATGGTGTATCATCTAGAAAACTTATTAATATTGCTGTATAATTTCCACATGGCAGATACATACTGGTAAGTTTTTTGTGTTCACCTAATCTTAGCATCCACCTCATGGTTAGGTAACGTGATGCGATACTGACTGCCTGTATAAGCCGTCATACAGCCTTACCTACAAGTAACATTATGGTATTTTGATATTATCGTGTCCACTTCGTAAGTATCAATAGTGACGCTGAGTACACAATAGGTACTGAGATTGTGTGTGTTATACAATGCACTTGCTGAATAGTTTCTGCCAGGTGCGGATACGTACAGGTAAGTTTTCTACATAGTTATCATAGAGTCCACTTCATAAGTACTAGAGGCGACACTTAGATGATTTTCCTGTATTGGCAGTCTATCGACCTTTCCTACAGGTAACTTTTACTCCAGTAATACTGCAAAATGTCCACTTTGTAAGTATTAATAGCGACGTTTTAATATTATACCTGTATTTACACTCATTTGCAGTGTGTTGCTCTGCATGTGCATGCTACGGATCATTAAGCAGGACGCATGCGGGCTATACCTGTTATCGTCTGCTCTATTTTGTCTTACAGATTAGACCATGGGCAAGACTCAATGTAAATTGTGTAAACGTTGGAAACAAGCAGCAGACAACCACCCTACTTGTTTTGTTTGCTCTGGTTGTCAACCTACGAACACTTGTAACACATGCGCAGCATGGACAGAATATTAATGGGCTGCAACATTAGGGGCACCTAAAGGGAAGACACTGAAGCATCCCTTAAAGGATGACAATGCAATAGGTATTCACATGTTGCCGCGCTGCAAGATTTACTTGCAGAGACTCCACTCCATTTGTCAGCTACGAAGCGTCACAAGCCAATATGCACTGCTACTGCTCAGGCTCCTTATTCACCTTCGCAGCACGATAAGCCGCTCTTCGCTGAACCAATAGGCATGATATCAGCGCTCAATGCCATATCACCTGATGAGCAATGAGATCGAGAGAAGAACAGAATATCTTGCACTTCAGATTCAATGAACCGGACAACGTCAGGCTACCAGAATGACCAGTCTACCAAACCGCCATAAGGGCATGCATAATGATCAGGCTATAATGGAGTGCCTCTAGGCACTCACTGCACATGATGCCCAGCCTAGTGCCTCAGCACCCAAAGGACGTCACTTCACTGCCTTCTTAAGCCTTTGGCACTAAGAATGTACCTTCACTTAGCAACCATCTGGAAGTCACTGTTGTCAGCTCTTGCCCTCGACATTTATATCCTGCCCCATCACAGGTGGTACAAGAGATGTTTACGTCTCCACCTTTATCCACTAATGATGAACCGGATCCATATCCCACACGTCTTTGTTAGACCTCACTATGACCCTCAAGGACTTGGCCTTTAGGGCTTCAATCAAGGAAGTTTTCCACCTCCTGCCACCAGAGTTCTGTCCTCTTCCTCCCTCATCATGAACTACCTGGACCAAAGTCCCGGCATCTGTGCACCTTTTGACCCAGAAGGCTAAACCAACTTTTCACCTACTGCCACAGTCTGGTAGAGTTTCTGACCTGTTGGGCTGCTTACATCACCAATTACAAGACCAAAGTGTCAACCCCTCTTTTTCACGCGAAGATGCCATCCCTCAAATTTTAGCCGGTGATACTACAAGACACGCATGCCAGCTTTCCATATAGATACCCCAGCAGTTGACCGCGACATTGCTGCAGTGGAGATGACTAAGCCATGCTCCATACGCATGGACTGGAAGCATTTCAACTACACCCAACAGTTGGTATGCAATGTCGTGGCTGTGGGCTCAATGTTGAACCTGGTATCCATGGCGATCTTCCAACAAGCAGAACACAGCTTATCATCACCTGCCCCGATTTCTACAGACCATGCATGGGAATCCATGTCCAGAATGGTCCATGTCTTAAATAGAGCTTCTGATCATACTTTGACCAATGTTGTCACAGCAGCTATGAACCTTCAACTGGCGGAACGAGTTGCCATGTTCACTACCTCCACCTTTCTCAAAGACCACCATAAGGCAAAGCTTCACTCACAACCTTTGTCCTTGAACCTCCTACATAATGGCCAGATCAACAACAAATACACTGACAAGCCACCAGGGAGACAACTTTCCCTGCAAAAATATCCCAGCCACAGTGGCGAGACTTTTCAGGATGTCAAAAGGACCCCCGACCAACCCCCTAATACAATAGCCACTGGGAAGCGGTCCTACTGACCATACCCCCAATGGTGGACACAGTCCTCCTGAGCAAAAGGGGACAAGAGGCAGAGAGAAGCAGATCATTTTCGCCCACGTTTCTCTCCACAACAGCCTCCCTACAACAAAAACTGACAGCGTACTCACACCGCCCTTTCCACACATCTTGGTAGGTGGAAGACTCCAATTCTTTGCTGCCGAATGGGAGAATATTTGCCACGACGACCTATGGACCTTGCGAGTGGTTTCTGATGACTCAAGGTCACCTTAAGCATGTCTCCTCCTCTGTCCAGGGTTCCTTCAGCTACAAACGTCCCCAATGACCCATTCAAAGCCACCACTCTGCAGCAAGAAATCAACGACCTTCTCTGAAAAAGGGTGGTAGCAATCGTTCACAATGCACATTCTCAGGATATTATTCAAGGCTGTTCCTGGGCCCAAAGGGCAGTAGCATGCTTCATCCCATCATCAACCTATCCGCACTCAATAAGTTCATTTGCGGTCCTTGGTTTACAATGGAAACACCACGTCAGGTTCTCAGTGCCGTCCAGGAGGAAGACTACGCAAATAAATGTGGATTTAAAAAATGTATTTTCACCTCCCTATTCACATGGCTTCCAGGAAGTTCCTGACATTTGCCTACAAAAACACCATTTACCAGTTCCAAGTGCTTCTGTTTGGACTCAACATCAGCCTCTGGATTTTCACACGAGTGATGGATCAGGTAATGGCCCATATCCGGATCACATCCACAGTGGCTGCATCAGTTTACCAGGATGACATCCTTCAAAAACATCAGGTAAGTCATATATTGGAGCAAGACATGAGATCCCTGGTTACTCTCCTTCTCAACCTTGGCTTCCTCATCAAGGACAAATCCGACCTAATACCATCTCAACACTTTGTCCATCTAGGGATGGAGTTCTACACTCAGGTTAACAGAGTATGCCTCCCTCACAAACAAGCATTGAAAATCAGTACCATGGTGGCTTCTTTGCTGATACAAGACAAACTCTCTGCCTGAGAATTCCTCCGCCTGCTGGGCTTGCTCAATGCGGCAGCAGACCTCATCGTACTAGGTTGCCTCTGTATGCACCCATTGCAAATGATCCTGTTGTCCAAATGGAGGCTGAGATGTTGCCTATTGGACCAACCTATCACTAATTCTTCGGAGATGAAGTCTCATCTCAGATGATAGGGCAACCTCAGCTGGCTCACGTCGGGTGTTCCTCTGCAGGTACAACCTCTGGAAATCATCGTCTGTGCAGATGCAAGCACAGAGGCTGGGGTGCACACCTTCTTCTGTCATTCCAGAAAGCCAATGGAGTATGGTCCATGCAAGATCGCAAATTACATATCAATCTTCTCCAGATGCAATCCATTTCAAAATCCTTTCTTTGGTGGCAAGAGGCTCTATATGGAAAGGGAGTTCTCATTCTGTCCAACAACTCAACTGTGGTGACTTATATCAAACTCCAGGGGGGGACCAAGTCTCCACATCTTTGTGTTCTTGTTTGGGACTTTCTCAGGTGGTGTCATCAACGAGAAATCCACATTCAAGTTCGTCATATCCCAGGCCAACTCAACATGTTAGCGGACTCGCTGTCCCAGACGAATGAACTAATACAAACGGAATGGTTTCTTCACCCATTGGTCTTCACACGAATATGTGCCCTATGGGATCAACCAATAGTGGATCTATTTGTGACAAGGTGAAATGCCAAACTCCCAACCTTTGTCTCACCAGTCCCAGATACGACGGCCTGGGCAGTCGATGCACTTTCCATAGATTGGAATGGCCTGAATGCTTACGCTTATCTGCCAACGCCTCTGATCCTGAAGGTGACACAGAGAGCAAGAGAATCAGAGTGTCACCTCATCCTGATTGTCCCGCTGAAGTAGGAAAATTGTGGAGAAACGACCTCATCAATTTGGCTGTGGAAATCCCCAGGAAAATCAGAACATTTCCACAGATACTAAAACAACCACGATGGCAGGCATTTCATCCCAACCCAGAGTTGCTGAACTCGCACGCCTGGCTTATATTGAACAAGCCCTCAAGAACAAACAGTTATCCCAACCAGTGGTGGAGAGAATTGCTAGAGAGAGATGGCCCTCCACTCTAAAAGTCTATGAAGGCAAATGGAAAGTTTTCACCCAATGGTGTGCCCAAGAAAATATTACATCCCTGCAGGCATCAATACCTCCAATAGCTAACTTCCTACTATGGCTCTTTGACAAGAAACAGTTAGCATCAATCACCATCAAAGGCTATTGTTCCACAATCTCCGACATGCTGCATCATCATGGAAGAGAGGATGTGGGACAAAACAAAGATCTATCCAATCTCCTGGCTAACTTTGATTTCACACAGCCAAAGCCTTTGGCGCTATGCCTAAGTGGAATCTATCATTGGTACTCACATGGCTGAACAAGTCACTGTTTGAACCGCACTTGCGAGCCTCATTGGTTCATCTTTCATACAAGACCTGCTTCCTTATCGCATAAGCGACTGCAGGCCACATCAGCAAAATACATGCGCTATCAGTCAATCCCAATTACTGACAGTTCAGACAAGACAGGTCGGTATCACTCATGACAGCTCCGGCTTTCACTGCCAAGAACAGACTACCATTCATGGGCAACCAAACGTTTGTAATGAAATCTCTGGCTACTTTAGACACTTCATTTCAAAGTCACCTACAGGACCCAGTACAGGCTCTGAAGTGGTACCTGAAAAAGGACTGAGCTGGTCCGTTGACGGAGATCACGCCTCTTTTAACCCTCAGACTCAGAAAGGGAAAGAATGACATATCAGCACAGGCATTTTTGTCCTGGATTAAAGGGTTTATTCATTCCACATATCAGGAAATAACTCAACCTCATATGATTCTATTACATATTTTGGCTCACGAAGTTTGGACAGTTGCCACATGCATTGCATTTGAGTGAAACTTCCCTGACTGAAATCGGTCATGCTGTGGGATGGAGGTCCAAGTCCACTTTCTCCAGCTTTTATCTCCAAGATCTTTCACCCCAAAAGACTCAACTCGACCTTTAGCCGTGGCACAACAGGTTACCTTCCCAGATTAGTCAACAGCTTCATAGGAAGCGGCTTCACGACTCCCGCTGGATTTGCGAGGGGAAAAATTTTCCCTTCAAAGCTGCTCCCAGACATATGGAGTCTATTCTCCAGTCAGGTAGTCTAAAAGCTGTCTCACATACCTTAGGGAACCAGAGATGGCCTCTCCGGGGTAAGGGATGTGACTTCCTCCACCTCTTACCTATTCTCCTAAGGTATTATGATATGGTAACGTATTTGAAGAAGAAACCAATTTTTTTAAGTAAAATATGTTTCTTCGATAATACTTACCCGATCATCATACACATACACCCTCGCAACCTCCCTGCAGTTACTTATCAGAGAACCTGCTTCCCGCTCCAGCAGTAACTGAAGTATGCATGGAGATTTAGCGCCAATCCCTCTACCAAGGGGAGATCACTCTATCTAACTGCCACCTAGGTGGGCAGATGACTTTTAGCTTTTAGCTAAAATGTTTTTAGCTTGGGAGGGCTTGATTTGCAACGTAGTAGTAGTTTTCCTAAGGTATTATGATCGGGCAAGTATTATCGAAGAAACATATTTTACTTAGAAAAATTGGTTTTTATTATTTATCAGACGGATAGCTTCCCTTCAGGAAAGGCAGTCATCTGGACCTGCCCCTAAACATGTTAAACCACAGACAGGACATAAACAGACTCATGTGACAGGCATGTCCAAGTCTGACATGGAAATTGCACAGAGACTTGAAAAGTTGAAAGAGAAAACTCGGGATGAAGGTGAGATTAGTATCGTTATCAATCTTCTTATATATGTGCGATAAAAGGAACAATGAAAACATACATTTTTATACCATCTGTACTCGCTTATAAGTCAAGTCCAACTGCAAAGAACATAGACCCTGATCTTCCATCACATAATGCACTTGCGGATCAGGGTCCATGTTGTTTGATCTACTGATTACTCCTAACATAGACCCAGATCTACCGGCGCATTATGAGATGGCAGATCTGGGTCTGTGCAGTTTGCAGTTTGACTCGACTTATAAGCAACTATATACTGTAACCATTATGTTGGCTTGCATAGACTTTCTTGCATCAATAAAACATCTTTGTTGCAGTAAATCTTATTACATAGATTAAAATGCTTTTTAGCTTAGCTGTATATAGATTAAGAGGAGAGCTGTTGTACTACCCATGGCATCATCGTCAGCATCTGCATCTGCCTTACTGCATCTCAATCATTCTTTCTTCCTAAGTCCTAGGCAACAATTTGGAGTGGGTTTCACAGCACTTACTCCCTGGGGAGGCAGCTAACTTTGTACATACACATACAATATTGTACATTCTTGGTTAAGTTTTTTTGCACCCTGTATACATATTGTTATACCTAGAATCATGAAATTTGGTGAGGAGATGTACCTTGACAAGTACTACATCAACATCACAAAAGTGAGTATATTTCTCAAGCTATGTTCATGCTACAATTATTAAAACTAGATGATTGTATTTGTACCACACCCTTACAACAGAAAAAGATCACACTTGAGTGGCTTTGGATATTTTTTTGTTGTATTGAGCTTGTGGCCACATAGGTTTTATGTATCATATATGCATACTGTTATCCCTGGAGTCATGAAACTTGGCGATGGGATTCAACTTGGTGAGTACTACGCCCTCATCACAAAAGTAGGTTGCCATGACCAATATTTCAAATTTCAGACATTTGTTAAATTTTGTTTTAAATATTCATGCTAGAATCATTAAACTAGACAATTGTATATGTCTCTATTAGTACCACACCCAGACCAAAAGAGATAACTGTGACATGCATTTCACATTTTACAGGTTTCAGTAAAGTTTTTGCATTTGTCTCATGACCACAGGATTTTTTCATACTATGTTCATACTGTCCCCTCCCTCATTACAGAAGTAGGTCATTATGGCCCATATTTTATGCTTCACTGACTTGGGTTAAATTTTGTGTTTGATTTTCATTTCTCAGGCACTGTTCATGCTGGAGTGGTGAAATTTACCACACCCTTACAACAAAAGAACCTTATCATGACCTGTATTTCATCTTTTACTGGTTAACATTTTACATTTAATTTATTACCACATGAGTTGTGGCATGCAGTATGCATTCTATCTATCTAGGATCATGAAACTTTGTGAGGAATGCATTTTGATGGGTACTACACCCTTGTTGAAAAAAGAGGTTTCCGGGTCCTTTATTTCTTGCCTCAGTGACTTTGTTTAAACTTTGTGTTTTAAGGTCTTATATGGGTGCTGTTTATGCTAGAATCATGAAACTTGATGGTTGGATGCATCTCGCTTATTACTATTCCCTTACATCCATAGAAGATCACTGTGACCTGTATTTTATGTTTTTACTAACATAAGTTAAGTATTTATGTTTGGCTCATGACCTCATAGATTTGTCCATACTATATACATTGTAGCCTAAACAGAAGGCCCTTTCTGACCAGTGCAGTTGGAAGTAGAAAGAAATATGTTTGTTCAATGGTGAACTTTCCGTACTAATGACTATACATTGTATATTGTGATATGTGAATGAGTATAGGAATTATATGAAGGGGGCTGCATACTTAGGTTACTGTATATTGTAGATGTGAATAAGTATAAGAATTATATGAGCTGGACTGCGTGCATTTCTCCAGCAAATACATTACCTGATCACATTAACATTAGGAAATTACTCTCTGCTACCTCCAAATCTAGCCCTTCCTGAACGATGAAAAACATCTTTCCATCTATATATTATATAGATGAAAGGATGTAGCTCTTACAGATTTACTTCCCCTGTTCCTTCTAGGTGGCCACCCGTAGCCTGGATGTTTACCAGTTTAAACTTTCGCTTGCAACTGTGAACAGTGCCCCTGTAGAATCCATTGCAATTTATAATTTATTTTGACCATCCAACATTTATTTTCAGTGGTATAGTAAGTCAAAAGGTTGATATATTCCTGGTGTATATAACATTTGTGTTTTTCCCAGTGAATTTGTTCGTATTTATGCACTTTTTTGCGCTGTTAAATTTCAGTTTATTACGCACTTTTTAGGTTGTCTCAGTAACGTGAGTTTGCCTAGTTGACCAATTTGTATATTGGTTGTAATCACTTGTTTGTTTTTTCTTTTCTGTTTCATTACATAGATGTCAATCAAGTGCTGTATGCACTTGTTTGTTTTTTCTTTTCCGTTTCATTACATAGATGTCAATCAAGTGCAAGAAGTGCAGATGATTTAAAGTCGTGGAGGACAACCATGAGACATGCCTTGCCTGCACAAAATGTGTGGGCCCATCAGTTGAAAAGGCAATTGAGTAGCCCCGAAAAAAAGGGCCTGCTCTTAATCTCAAGCTATGTTGCAATCCCATATGATATGCATACTGCAGCAAGCTTTGTCGTCTAGAATGTCAGTGAGCGAGTTGAAACTAGACCATTTTCAACCCAATTTGGCAGCCCACTGGGCATAAGTCCCTATCCCCACCCATGCATGGGCTTAGGAACGTTGAAACCAGGTGTGCAGGATTGCCATCCAGCTTTGCCATCCGGACTGGCCCACAAGTTATATACAGTACAGGTTTATTATTACATTCGTGGATAAAACATTTTCTCTGTTAGAACATTCAAGTTTAATTTCCCTGGTCAAAATCATAATTACTATATACTGCAAAGGCTTTGTTATAACGTTCCTTTGTTACAATGTTTAATTGGTTATAGCATTTGATTTGTGTGGTCTGTCAGAGAAAATTAGCTTAGTTATTATGTTTTTATCACAAGACATGCCAAAGCCCAGTAAATAATGGCAGTGATTTGAATAACAAAGGCATAATAAAGGTGCCAGGTAACAAAGGCATGGCAATCACACCTCATTCATAATCACTAAATAACAAAGGCTTAACGAAGGCACCGATAGCAAAAGCATGATAATCACACCTCGTTCATAATCGGTAATTTAGAATTGTTGCTGGTTCAATGCAATTAAAGCATGAAAACAAATGCTTTTGTTTTGTACTTTTTGACCAAATAAGTTAGAAATATTCTTTAAATATCATTCTGTACATGTATGCTGAATAATTGAGTATAGCTTGAAGTAAATCATCCTCATGTTCCAAATTGTTATATTCAATTTGAAGTCAAAGTACTGACATGCTTAAATCCAAATATACTTCTTGAGCCTGGACAAATCATTTAGTATGCAGTAACTAAATTGTCTGCAATCAGTATGATTTATCATGCATGGTGTGATGTTGCCACAGATTATTGGACACATGTTCAACTTTCAAAATTGGTTTTTAAACAAATACCATGCACTGGATATCATTATCATTATTAATATTATTTTTTTATTATTATTATAATTATTATTATTATTATTATTATTATTAATATTATTATTATTATTACATTATAAAGATTGTTTTATGTGCACTATTCAACAAAATCATAAAATATGAGTATTCATTGTTTTCTTCCAAATTGATGTTCCACACAAGATTACTCTATCCTGCTCACTTTAATCTATCCTATAAATTAAATCATCACAGACGTAAAATAATCACTGATCTTAGTTTGTTTTGTGCACCATGACAAAACACTAATTCCACTACTGATTGACAGCTTACATATGACTGTAAAACAGAAGACTGACTTTTTGGTCAGCCAGCTTGTATAAATTAGGCTTGGAAACAGCTGTTCATACTTCAAAAACAATATCTGGATTAGGTAATTGCTTAACTCGCCTTTGAGTTAGACTGACAGTGTGACTGGAGTACGTTGAGTACAAGTGAGATATGAAATGTTTACACATCAATTCATATGGTATGCCTTTATCTAAACAATGCCTTGCATACTTAGAGTAGTCACTGTTGATACACTCCAGTTACCACTTAAGACAAGGGGAAACTACTGTTGGTTAGAAAACACCTGGCCGCTGACCACAAAAGGCAGCTGACCATTACACCCAGGTGGGGGGGGGGGGGGTTAGAATGGCCATTGTGACCAGGTGACCGCTATGTACAGGTGACCATTAGGATATGTTTGACTGTATGTTAATTCTGATAGTGACATTGTCACATCTGCAATACCAACAATTGAAGATATTGTTTGTGAAATTAGTGATTGCCAGGAATTGACCGTTTTTCTGCAAATGGAAGTGACATTGACTTAGTACCAGCCATTGTACCCAGAACAAGGAGGTTCTAGATAGCATAGCAGACTGTATCTAAAAGCTCAGAGTGACACATCTGATATTCTTTATGAGCATTTGCATGTCATTGAAAAAAATATCGACAATAAATCTCAGAATATTAAACAAACAGATTACTATTGACAATTTCTTTCCAACTGGTACATGTACATGTATGTTGTCTGTTTCAAATGATGGTAAAACATGTTTACTATATGTAAGTCCAATGTCATTGACATGTACATCAACACAGACATGAACATAAACATTGTGAAAAAAAAATGATGAATTTGGATACAACATTTTTTGGTTATAACTTTATAAAAATCCCAGTCCCCTGTGAAACATTATAAACAATCTTTACTTTATCATTCATTGTATGCCATCCCAGCTGCCAACCAACTGGTCCCACCATCTGAACAATCCATGTACAGTTTTAGCAATCATGAACTTGTTATCTTGGACTGGCAAACAGCAGTTTCTACAGCGACGGCATCCTATGCCCTGCTGACTGGCCAACCAGTCGGACTGACCATATCCATGATTCCAGTACATGGCAAACTCTCATCACAGGGAGCCATCCATATGTTCCGGCCCAAATGACTGCACCGGACTGGCATTCCCTGGCCATACCACACTCCAATGCTGGACATGACTCATTTGGCCCTTCTAGCATATCCAACAGGTTGAATATTTTTTTTTACACATGGAGGCAATTCAGCGTCGTTACTGCCATACAGAATGCTATACCTCTGGACACAGAGCATAAAGGAAGAGGACAAACACCCCCCATTAACATGGGGGGCCACATAGATTTGCTTGAATATTCCAATCCTACCACGGAAAGGGCAGAATTTAGTTTTAAAGTGAAAGAGATATACAGAATTTTGCCTCTGTCGGAAATGCCCTCTTTCTCCTGCAGTTAATACCATGTACAAGGTCAAGGCCTCAGTGGACATTAATGAAGATGATGAACATCTGTCCTTCAGAATTTTACCACAATTGTCCGAAATTGCAGAAGTTACTGGGCATCTCTTGGACAAAATTCACAACCACATTAATTTGAGGGCCTTCTTTTTGGTGAGTCTTTTGCCTACAACTTTCTCACCACACTGGTACAAATCACATACCAATGTTTATCATTCAAATGTACCTAGCCTAGACAAGGATATTACTTCCGTCAACATGTTTGCTCTACTCTGTTATAAAGTGGACAGACAAGTGTGTAACGCCACATCTACATTGGTCAGGAACATCGTGTCGACTTCCTCCTTACTCAACCTGGCGTCTCTTGTGATCTTTCGTCTGGCTGAGAAGGCTGGAAGTGACCATGCCTGGGAATCGGTATGCCATATTGCCAGGGTAGTCAATAGAGCTACTCAGCACATGATGGCAAATGCCCTAATGGCCTTTTGTAACCTGAACTGGATAAATAGAGATTGATTCCTGTGATCTTCTCTTAAACATAACCATACAGTGACCCTGTGCTCCCTCCCCTTCAGTTCCCCCCTACTGTTTGGGGGTCGAATTGAAGAGGTGAGAAAGCAGGCAGCACAGGAGTTGCCCCTTCAGTTCTCCATGCAAGCCCCTATCTCTGTGTGACCGTGTCAGGGGGCCTACCAGAGAAGGGATGATTGTCAACAGAAGACTGCAGGGGTAATTCTCGACAGCAGGGGTAATTCTCAACAACAACAGCAACCTTTTCGAGGTCAGGTGAGTTATAGGCAGCCATAAGCCCCTACTTCTGCAGGCAGGTCAGAAGGTAGAGAGAAAACAAGGTTTCCCATCCCCACCCCAAGCCTCCCGCCAACCATCAATGACTTGCTGTCCCTCCCCCTGCTGGCGACCCTCCTGTGGGCACCAGACTTCTTTTGTTCTGCCAGACTTAAATCAACCTATTTTTGACAAAAGATTGGGCCATCCAAATTGTTTTGGAGTGGATCCAGATCTCAGTCATCGAGCCCCTCCACTTGCAATTTCCCCTTTGATGATGGAGATGCCAGGCAATCCCATGAAGATGGACATTTTTGCTCATAAAGCAGGTGTGGAAGTAATCTGAAAACTGGACTCCCCAGGTTTCTGTTCCAGACTTTTTCTGGTTACAAAAACCAACGGAAAATTGAGACCTGTCATAGACTTGAGCAGACTCAATCAGTTTATTACTGCCCCAAAGTTCAAGATGGAGACAGCAAGATCCATCCATCTGTCTGTGCAATGCAAGGAACACGCGATCAGTTTTGATCTGTCCAATGAGTAATTTCCTTATATGTATTCACACAGTATCGCGCAAATACCTTCACTCTGCTACCACAGTGTAGTGTACCAATTCCACGCCCTTCCATTCAGCTTCAATCTCAGCCCTTGGGCCTTCACTAAGACGTTGGACCATATCATATCCCACCTCAGGACATCTTCCTCCAAGTTCAGTTTTGGTTCACAATATGAACACCTTCTCGACCTTATTCGCAGTTTAGGGTGGATAGTCAATGCAGAGAAGTCCCTCCCAAACACATTGACAGTATCATTCATGCCTCAGAGGAGCTGTCCATCAGGATGTTATTTTCAGCAAGAAAGTTTCTTCAACTCAATGCAGACTTGTTATACCTCATCCACCTTTACATGCACCCTCTGCAGATGACCCTTCTGGCACAGTGGCACCCAATCTCGGGTCATTTAGATTACCAGATTACAACCTTGACTAAAATCAAACACTTCCTACTTCAGTGGCAAGACAGGAAATGGCTAGCAGTGGGAATACCTTTAGAAGCCCCACAACTGGAAATCACAATCAGTGCAGATGCCAGTTTGTCAGGTTGGAGCACACACTTGTGCTACTGGACTTTGTAATGGTCAGCAGCAAGTGGACACTGCAAGAGAAAGCTCTTCACATCAGTCTCCTGGAAATGAAGATCATTCTTAATGCCTTCCACGCTTGGATGCTTGGATGGAACACATCCAAAGGAAGATGTTCTGATAATGTCAGGCAATTCAGTCATAGGGAACTACCTCTTCAAACAAGTGAGGACAAAATCACTGGACCTGTGTGTTATGGTATGGGAGTACCTTCATTGGTGTGCCCAATATCATATAAACATACAAGCCCGACACATCCCGGGCAGGCTCAGTGTCCTGGCCAACTCATTAACAAGGAGAGGCCAACTCCTTCCTACGGAGTGGTCTTTCCATCCATTCTTCTTCCAGCAATTCTGCACCTTATGGGGCTGACCGATGCTAAACCTATTTGTGACCATGTGGAACAACGAACTGCCTAGCTTTGTCTGTCCATTCCCAGACCCAGAGGTAAAAGCCATTGACACTCTTTCGTCAGCTGGGAGGGAATATGGAAATATGCCCTCCATCCAGTAAGTCTAATACTGAAACTAATCCAGAAAATGAGGAGCAGAGCCCACAAAATAATTCTGATTGTCCCTCCCTGATCTGCTTGATCTAGCAATGGGCATATGCAGGAAAATCATAGCAACCCCTAAGCTGCTCAAGCAGCCAAGGCCACCAATATTCCATCTGTGTCCGGATAAACTCCTCCTTCACACCTAGCTCTTGTCAGGGATTCTCTGTGGGTAAAGTAGTTCTGCACTTTGATTGTGGAGAGGATCACAGCAGTTAGATGGACCTCCACTTTGAAGGCATATGTGGGGAACTGGAGCATTTACAATGACTGGTGTCATGTTAATGATGTCACACCACTCTCAGCCTCCCTCCCCCAATAGGCTAACTTCTTTCATTTCCTCTTTGAAGACATGCTAGTCCCTATCACAATCAATGGATACTATTCCATGATCTTGGAAATGTTCAGACATCATGGAACAGACAATATTGGCTGTAACAAGGACCTTTCCAACTTTCCAATTTCAGCATATCCAGGCCACACACGCTCACCTTGTTCCCAAAATTGAACCTCTCCAGGGTCTTGATGTGGCTCAACTCGTCTAACTTCAAGCACTTGTCTTCCACTTCGCTGAAGCAGTTATCATAAAAGTCTTTCTTCCTGATAGCACTATCACTGTCCGTGGATCCAACCTACATGCAGTTCCATTCTGATGGATCAGTCATACTAATGATGCAACCTGGTTTCATTTCTAAAACTGGTTACTATTGATAGGCAAACAACAAATGACCATCCAATATCTTTCCTCAATCGACCCGTCGAAAGAGGCAAAGCTGCAGGACATAGTATGTACCCTCATATGCTATCTGAGGCACACAGAGAATGTCTGCAGTGGCCGTAAAAGGCTCTTCCTACTGCTTAAGGCTAAAGAGGTTTATTAGATCAACATATTCTGAATTCTCACAGGATCAGGTATGACTTGTGAAGATTTCGGCTTATAAAATATGAGCGATTTCCACGAGCCTGGCCTTAGAATGTAATGTCTCATTTTGAGACATAGTGGAGTCAGTTGGCTAGCACACTCAGTTTACTTTCTCCAGCTATTATTTGTATGACATGACCTCACAAAGGAGAGAGCTGAATCTTGTCAGGCCACTGGTAGTTGCCCAGACAGGTACAGCTCAACCTCAGCCCCAGGCATGATCTTGCAACTTTTGCTGGATTTGCCAGGAAAACTTTAGAGTGTAAGGCAATACCCATATGCAGGATCCCAAATGGATCAACCCCACATGTGTATAAATGTGTGTAGGTAGGATGCTCAAGCATTTCCTCCTCCTCTTACCTGTTATCCTAATGTTAATGTGATCGGGTAATGTATTTGATGGAGAAAGGAAATATTTTAGTAAATTATTTTTCTCCAAAAGTACCTTACTCGATCACATTACTATCAATCCCTCCCACCCTTATCAGCAAATGCGAGCATCCTGTTACAGTAGAGTTAATCTGTAAGAGTTACTTCCCTTCATCTATATGATATATCAACTGAAATATATTTTTTCGTCTTTCAGGCAGGGCTGGATTAGGTAGTAGAGAGTAATTTTCTAATGTTAATGTGATCAGGTAAGTGTTTTCAGAGAAACATAATTTGCAAAAAAAATCCTTTCATATGAGGCCGCAGCTGTGTTGACTAATCAAAGTAATGACAGATGCATGAACTGTGCTTCTTATAGTGGTAATTCAGGCTGTTACTACATGGTTACTCAAAGACTGTGACTTTCACTCAGTAAAATCAGATTTCTTGGGATAGATAATTATAGTAGCTGCTGAAGTAGATTTTAAGAGCAGTGACTAAAAAAAATAATTAATCTCAATGTTTTTAGGCTCAACAGGTCATTGACCAGAAGAGCTTATGTGATGACCTTCTGTCCAGAATCCAGCCAACAGCCAGCAGCCATTAACGCAAGTTATTGCTACTCCTCCTGAATTAGTGGAAGGATTACCACAAAACCTAAAAGACACATTTATCCCATGGTCTTATTTGCCCCTCAGACATCCAGTATGGCTACCATGGCAGCTATGATGAAAGTTTTGTTATCGCTAACACTCCAGAATGGATAGACATATTAACAAGGTGTTTTCACCAAAAGATTTATTGTGATATCTAGTTGGTTCTAAATAAAAATGGTGCTGATCTGAGGTCTAATATGGCTGCCATGGCAGAAGTCTTCGAAATCTTGTTTTCAGTACTCCAGAAAGGATGATCATATCTACATGGGGTTTTCAATCTGACATCTAATATGACCACCATAGTGGCCATCTTGAAAATCTTGTTATTGCTACTCGTCCTCAATAGATGCACATATCAATATGGGGTTTTCACTGAAAGACTTTTTATGATTTTAGATGTTCCTAAATGAAAATGGTGCCATTCATACATCCAATATCACAGCTTTATAAATCCACTTGTTTGACGCCCAGAATATGCACAAATTTAGCTCATTCAAGCTCAAGTTTGCAAGGTACTTGACCATGGGCAAGTCCAAAAAGTTGAGATAGATAGAGGGAGGTCCTGTTCATTTCATAATGCTTTATGTTCTGTAAGTGTTCAATTCTGTGATCTTGTCATGCTATATATATATCAGTACCTTTATTTTACATTTATATGTACCGCATTCTAAAATTACATAACTGCCCGCAGTTCTTTGATCTATCAATTCTTTATTTCACAAGATATACTGTCAAAGTCTGTCATTTCAATCTTGTCAGTGTCAACGTCAGTCTTGCATTTTCTCATACAGACATGATAATGTGAATATAATATTTAAAGCAAATTTTGACAAATAGGAAATAAATATTTATATTTGAACTTATCAGTTATATTTTAATGGTAATATTTGTACGTCAACTTTCAAGTCCTAACCTAGCCATGGGTAGTTTGTGAGCTCAGAATCTGCTGAGATTGCCGACTCTGAAAAAAAATTGGCTTCTCAAAGATTGTTTTGACACATGTCGTTGATTTCAAGGTGACTAGGTGATAATGCTTAATAAAATAACTCATGAGATTTCTTTGCTAGGTGTGTTTGGAAATAAAAGGCACTCATCTGTAATGATTAGCCACTTGGAAATATAGCACTTACAGTTGGTGTGTATCATTTATTGTTTACATGATTATTACAGGAAACCAATACATACTTACTGTTTGGCAAATAATTAAATGGATCAAAATAGGTGTTCTAAAATCATTCTCAAATGTTGGCATGTCAAAGATGGTTTAAATGCATGTCGCCAATTTCAAAGTGAAAATTGGATGACGTGGAAGCAGATATGAGTGGACACAACACTTCCCACAAAAAATGCAAAGAGCGAATTCATTGATATTGAAATATTTCAGTAAGGAACTTGGGTTTTACCTTGTTTTCTTACTGGATTTGATACTTAAATCTGTATGAACAATTGATACTTAAATCTGTATGAACAATTGATACTTAAATCTGTATGAACAATTGATACTTAAATCTGTATGAACAATTGATAATTAAATCTGTATGAACAATTGATACTTAAATCTGTATGAACAATTGATACTTAAATTTGTATGAACAATTGAACTTTAAGTGCAAATGTAGATAAAGAAAATCGTTATGATATATTACAACATGATTAAAATAAAGTTAACACATTTCAGTTCTTGGTTGTTAAATTTTTCAGATCAAAGTCTTTTACCTAAATATCTCTCTGAAAAATGTAGCCATTTCCGAAACCCTTATCTAACTATCCATGTATCTGTATATTTTTATACATGTACATGTCTGTCTTTGCTCTTCTAACTATATCTGCATTATAACCCTTCCTTTCTTTCCTCATCTACATATCTGTCTGTACAATTTACATATATCTTTTTTGATAATTTTAATATTCAACATACTGTTTTAAGGTGCAAACAAAAAGAAAAAGAAAATGAAAGTTCTATATTTGTAAAATATAATGTGATTTCCTTAAAACATCCTATATTTTATTGGGAGGGGTTTTTTTTTGGGGGGGGGTGTTATTTTATAGTCATATTTTGGGGCATGCTCAAATCTCCCAAGGGCAAGTTCAGTTTTCCAGTCAGCTTGCCCAGGGCAAGCTGACTTTTATAGAATTTGTAAAGCCCTGCAATGTGGTGACCATCTTGAATATCTTGTTATAGTCAGTCCTCCAGAACAGATGGTCATATCGATATGGAGGTTTCACTCAAAGACTTCTTATGGTCCTAAATGAAACTAGTGCTGATCTGATATCCAATATAACCACTATGGCAGCCATCTTGATTATATTGTTAGTGCTATTTCTCTTGAATGGATGGTCGCATTGCCATGGGGTTTTCACTAAAAGACTTTTTATGATCTCTAGTTGGTGCTAAGTGAAATAGGTGCCCCTCAGACATCCAGTATGGCCACCACTCTGGCCATCTTGAAAATCTTCTTATCCTCTTGAATCGATGGTTGTTTCTACTTGGAGTTTTCACTAAAAGACTTATGATGTCTACTTGGTACTAAGTAAAAATTGTGTCATTCTAACCTCCAACATGGCCACCAAATCTTGTTATTGCCACTTCTCCTAAACAGATGGCCATAGCTACATGGGGTTTTCAGCAAAAGACTTCTTATCATGTCTGGTTGGTCCTAAATGAAAATGATGTAGATCTGATGCAATAGGGCCAGCATGATAGCCATCTTGAAAATCTTCTTGTGGCTACTTCTAAGTGGATGGAACTTTTACCAGGCTTTGTAGTTAGTTGCATTCCAATGAGCAAATTGATAGTCAGTACTCTGACATTGAATTTAAGGTCCAAAGTCTTTAGCTGAACTAGCTTGTAAGCATGATAACAAAACAAGTATTGATTTTATCATTTAACCCAGTCTGAAGAATACCTTGTATAATATCACTTAAGTAACTTTTTTCTCCAAAAACTGTTACTTATAGATTTAACCAAATTTAGCATGTGGTTATATCATGACATGATCTAAAATAAGTTCAGTGATCTTCTATGATATAAGGTTTAAGGTCAAAGGCCATGATAATGAGTTTTGTATTGCACTTACAGGTTGTGAACATGTTACCACAAATATAAGAAATAGTTATGTTAATAAAATTTGGTATGTTGGTTTTCTCAAGAAAATCAGAGGTGGTTTCAGTACTCTGAAGCTAAAAAGAAGACATGGATTTATCTTGGATTCCTTTAAATCCTTTTCGACCAGTAGAGCATCAGTCCCTTCAAGGGACTCTTGTTATCAACTCTACTTTGATATCATAGAAAAGAACATTCTTTTTTATTGTTTTATGCTTTTATGTTCTGTCACAAATGCCAACATTTCATTGTCAATATCACTTTAGTCAGAATTTGTTTCCTGCATGATAATTAATGTTTGCAATAGATACTGAATACTACTAAAAGCTTTGTAGAGATGAACTATGTAATCATTGATTCCATTCTTCTTATTATACCTGTACAATATACTACATTTTAGGTACTGCTTAGAGCTTAAATGAAAAAGATGCTGGTGTATTGTAGCAATAATTTGTACATGTAGGATATGAATATTGGAGTGTTCTTTCTTACAGCAGCAGCAGCCCAGGTGACTGTACAGGAGATCGACCAAAGACTGGCACATTTAAAAGGGATGGATCCAGCTAGATATTCATCTGCTGCACAAAAATCGGTGAGATTCTGAGATTTCATTTGAGTCTATGTTAGTAGAAAGTGAAACATAGCAGTCACTTTTTTGATGACATCGGCATGATCATCACTTTTGTTTAGCATTTTGGTTAGTTTTTCATTAGAACATGGGTTCAACATAATAGCACACAAAGCACAAAACTCTGTTGTTGGATTTTAAAATGCTCAGTATACTGTACTAATATTTAATTGTTAGAGGGGTATATATACTGTACTAATATTTAATTGTTAGAGTGGTATATATACTGTAGTAATATTTAATTGTTAGAGTGGTATATATACTGTACTAATATTTAATTGTTAGAGGGGTATATATACTGTACTAATATTTAATTGTTAGAGGGGTATATATACTGTACTAATATTTAATTGTTAGAGTGGTATATATACTGTACTAATATTTAATTGTTAGAGGGGTATATATACTGTACTAATATTTAATTGTTTGAGGGGTATATATACTGTACTAATTTTTAATTGTTAGAGGGGTATATATACTGCAGTATGTTTTAGGGTATGTATGGTAAAGCCTGAACAAATTGGAACCTTTTCAAACATAAAATGTAGAAAGGGTGAAGTAATTATTTTTCCTGTAAAAATCAGAATTTTCAGTATTTATAAAAAATGGAATTAAAAATATTTGAATATTTGTTCCAGTACTTGGGATTTTTAGTTTGTCAGGTAAAAAAACCCAGCAACAATATTCAGTTCTATTGGATAGATCTCATATATTGAATGTGACTTTGCCAATGCTGAGAAAGAATTGGAGTTGATGAGAATAGAGTGTACCACACAGTCTACAGTGAAAATATCGAGTACCATACAGTCTGTAGTGAGAATAGGGTGTACCACACAGTCTGCAGTGAGAATGGGGTGTACCAGTCTGCAGTGAGAATAGAGTGTACCACACAATCTGCATTGAGAATAGGGTGTACCACACAATCTGCAGTTAGATTAGAGTGTACCAGACAACCTGCATTGAGAATAGGCTGTACCACACAGTCTTCAGTTAGAATAGGGTATAACACACAGTCTGCAGTGAGAATAGGGTGTACCACACAGTCTGCAGTGAGAATAGGATATACCACAATCTGCAGTGAGAATAGGATGTACCACACAGTCTGCAGTGAGAACAGGATGTACCACACAGTCTGTAATTAGAATAGGCTGTAGCACATGGTCTCCAGTGAGAATAGAGTATACCACACCGTCTGCAGTGGGAATAGGGTATACCACAATCTGCATTGAGAATAGGGTGTTCCACACAATCTGCAGTGAGAATAGGGTGTACCACACAATCTGCATTGAGAATAGGCTGTACCACACAGTGTCCAGTTAGAATAGGGTATAACACACAGTCTGCAGTGAGAATAGGGTGTACCACACAGTCTGCAGTGAGAATAGGGTATACCACAATCTGCAGTGAGAATAGGGTGTACCACACAGTCTGCAGTGAGAATAGGATGTACCACACAGTTTGTAGTGAGAATAGGCTGTACCACACTGTCTCCAGTGAGAATAGGGTATACCACAATCTGCATTGAGAATAGGGTGTACCACACAATCTGCTGTGAGAATAGGGTGTACCACACAATCTGCATTGAGAATAGGCTGTACAACACAGTCTCCAGTTAGAATGGGGTATAACCCACAGTCTGCAGTGAGAATAGGGTGTACCATACAGTCTACAGTGCGAATAGGGTGTACCACACAGTCTGCAGTGCAGCAATTTGATGCTACTGATAAAACAGATGAAACTTTGTTTTCAAACTGCATTATTTATGTTAAAGACATTTTATCATCCTCATTACATGAATAGCATTTTATTCATAAAAAAATTGCTTTAATAGTGTAAGCTCCTGTATTGTTTGTATTCTAAATTATATATTCTAGAAAAGTAGATTTCTACTGTACCCAGTTACAAGATGGTTGTGGACAAAAGAGATCAGTTCATTGAGAATGATAATTTAATTTACAAAGCACAAAATAGACATTGTTTCCCTATTTATTTTAAATTATCTTAACCTTTACTTAATCTTGAGAGTATTGAAATATATGAATATTAAAGTGATTTGATCAATATAATTTTTGGTACCAGGTGGCATAGCCAAGATTCAGTGTGTTAGTCCTAACCACTATTTAATCTGACCAGAAAATGTAGTACATGTGTGCTTTTTATCGAAGCAGTTTGTAATAGATAGTAAGAGAGTAAAGATCTCAAACAGGGGTAGAACATTTTTTTTAATCCATGGTTGTCCCTGGGCAACCAGCTTTGAAAAACTGGTTGCCCAGCAGATTTTTCTTCAGTCAAGAATAAAAGCTTCTTATTTAACCTTCCAGTACAGCTTGGGTTGTCCATTGCTTAAGTGATGCTACAGTTATTGATAGGGTAATTTATGAAAAAAAGATTAGGTAAAACTTTGATAACTCAGACTTCAGTCACTTGAATAACTGGTATCAGTCAAAACACATGCTTGGTCCTGGCCAAAAACCTTCAATATTCTCACATTCATCACCCTCACAAACTCAGACATCAATTATTTGAATACCATGCATCATTCAAAGTCATTGGTCAGTCCCAACTACAAAATACCCATTCACACTTGAACTTGATCCAATTTCCAGTCAGCACACTGACTCTCAGCTAGGTGCTATCAGTTTTTAGTTCATTTGACCAAAGGCCAAGTGAGCTTATGGTATGGCTTTTTGTCCATCGTCCATCTATCAACACAAGCTTGTGAACACTCTAGAGACTTCATTTCTGATCAGATTTTGATCAGATTTGGTATGTAAGCTTTTATCATCAAGACCTTGGATAAGTTCGATTCTGATCAACATTCTGATGCATGCATATTAATGAGGTGATCTTCCATCTGATTGGCTGAGCTGTGAACACTCTAGGGGTCATATTTCTGATCAGATCTTGATCAGATTTGGATGGTAAGCTTATATCAGCAAGACCTCAGATGAGTTCAGTTATGAGTGCTATCTATGCATAATAATGAGGTGATCTTGCATCTAACTGGCTGAGCTTGTGAACACTCTTGAGGCCATATTTCTGATCAGATTTTGATCAGATTTGGTATATAAACTTATATCATCGAGATCTGGCTGGGTTCGATTATGAGCAACATATGTGCATATTAAGAGCTATGCATATTAATGAGGATCCAGGCTGCTCAAATTTGGGAATTGAAACCCAACTTTTTGGTCATGAGTCCAGTGCCTTAACCACTGAACCACCTCAGCTCTGTTGGGTGGTAATCTCAGTGATTTCCAAGTTATGACTCCAGTTGTGGGCCCTGGGGCGGGGTTAAAGACCCAGGAATCCAAGCTGACTGCACAGATTAACTCCCCTAATAATGCCAAGTAAGTGTATGTACATTAGAGGGGGACTATGAACAGTTTCAAAGTTAAGAATCAGGGCCTAGTCTGCAAGTGCTGGGGGAGTTCCAGGGGAGAATGCTAGTTGTATAATGACTTGTTCTTTTTATGAGTAGAAAGTTATCATATATGTCTATGTCTCTCTCTATTTCTCTCTCTCTCTCTCTCTCTCTCTCTCTCTCTCTCTCTCTCTCTCTCTCTCTCTCTCTCTCTCTCTCTCTCTCTCTCTCTCTCATATATACAGTGAAACTCCTCAAAACCGAAACCTAACTATAACAGAATCCCCTCAAGACTGAAATTCTTTTTTAGTCCTAAATTTTTCCTTCTTAAATCTTTTTCCCCGCAAGTTATCATTTGTTATCACTGCCGGATTTCCGCAAGTTATCATTTGCTATCATTTCATGATGAAAACGTACCAACTTGTGTTTCGAAACTTCAAACATCAATATGTAATTACCAATATGTGTCTTAAGAACAGAATCAGTGAAAGCACTTTTTAAATATATTTTCTGAAGATTTTAACTGCTGTGTTTGCATTATTTTCTTCATAATATCAGTGTGAAACCATAAGTGAACCTGTCATAGAGTATTAATGGTGGAATTCACAGTGTCTAGGAAGTACCTCTTCATTAGACTGGCTGTTTTCGTAATTCATTTGGCACATACATTAAGGAAAATATACAATTCGTAGAAAGCAAAGTCTAAATATTATGTGATAGAAGATTTAGTTACAAAAAAAAAATTTTTAGGTCAGAAACATATGGGACAATGCTATGCAAGAAGCACTGTAAGGTCAAGGTTGTTTTCTTACATCACTCATTTTTTTGAAAATATGGAAAAAGCAGCAAAGCAAATAATATCTAACCAATAGATAACAATTTTATGAGTACGTTGACAAATATTAAAACCATAAATTTGTAATCATATCCATGGATTGTTGTAATGAAGCTAAAAAGTGTGAGTGGTAATATTAAGAAAATCCCTGTTTCTAAAAATAGATGCACCCACATGGCATGCGTGACGCCATTTTTGATCTTGTACTCATTCCGTTGGAAACAAGGATCTAGTTCATTCATATATCAACTTTAATGCCTCAGTTCATCATCAATGAATAGCTAAGGTAATGTTTTATCAGTAACAATGACATTAAATGTCAAAGTTTTGATGTTATTATATATTTAGAGCTTGAAAATATTCACATTTCAGGTGTTACTAATTATAGAATTTTCAAACACAGTACAATTACCTTCACAAAAACATTTTCTCGCGTTATTCACGGTCTCACTTGACCGGCTTGACATACTTGGGCATATTGGAGGTTATTACAAACATATTTCAAAATGTGTTTTTGTTATTTGTCCTTTCAAAATAACACTAGAGAAAGAACAAGTGTGACGTATATAGTGAGTGGATTGAGCTATGGCAATTAGCGCAAGTAAAATCACAAACGTTATATTTTTGAGCTTGATCCTGATTAGTTTGGTGATACATCATAATGACATTGTTGCACCATGGAATGAGGATCTTGAATGCGGAAATGTCAAAATACAATCATCAGACAACGAGTTGTGTATTTCAGGCTTTGATAGTGAAGAGACAAACCATATTCCAACATTGCCAGATTGGGTGTCAAATTCTGAATTAGAAGAGATTGAAGAGGGCAATGATATATATTTTAGTGATATTAGCGATGTGGAGCTGTCATTGGATGAAGAGTAAGTGGAGTGGGAGACTGCCCCTGAAATGAGCAACCTGGACAGTCAGTCAAGCTCTTTCAGTGATGATGACTTTTGGTCATCAGCTGCCATTGCTGTTGACATCTGGGAGTTTATTGAACCCAATGGACCAGTCCTTCTGCTGGAATATGCCACACCACTGTATTATTTTTATTTGCTGTTTGAGAAGGACTTATTCCACTTACTAGCAGACCAGTCCACTAGCCAAGCAGCCCAGCAGCATGAAGGTGAACAGCAGTGGACAGACATCAACCCAGAGGAGAAAAAAAAAAAATCTGTTACTGGACTCTTCATCCTCATGGGAATAGTTTGATGCAGATAGAGGGCAAGTGCTGGCATCAAGTGTTGTATAACATCATAATATTTACATGGGCATATTTTTAACCAGCACTGAGCTGTTCTGGACTTTGGAATCCAATGGAATCTATGTGTGTGGTACAGTGAAATCCATCATAACTAGTTTCCCTCAGGAGCTGCAGGGGTCCAGCAGGCTGCACAGAGGACACAGCCTTTTTGTGCCACCATGGAAATTTGGTTGCAACTGTTCAGAAGGATTCTTAATATGCAAGTTTTTTTTTGTCAAGCTGATATTTATTTTTTTATCTCATGTTTATGTATATCTGCATTTGCTTGTACCTATATACCTTTCTACTACAAATATGTGCATATGCATACATATGCACCCTGAACATTAAAGAATAAACAGCAGTTTATATTAATCATTAGTTTTTTGTACAGTTTATTTTCAATATGTTCATTGACAGCTTACTTTGGAGTTATGCTTTTTTTTCAAGGAAAACTAACAATAGACAATAGGACAATGGTCTGCTTTTCAATCCAGAATTGATGAAGAATATGTTATGTCTTAATTGGTACATGGTTTTACAATTAGATGTTCACGTGTAGTTAATATTTGTGTTGCTTTTCTGAAGATACATGTTTTGCCACATGCTATCAAGACACATTTAATATTGAAATATATTTGGTATTGTATTTTTGAGGCTGGTGTACTTTCCAGAGCACAATCTTGTAGGTATAGGGTGGCATTTCTTCAAGGTAGGCATACTTTCAAGGCTAACTTAATTTTAGATGTCTTGGGTGTACAAAAAAGCACTGATAAACTCAAAGTAAAACAAAAATATGGAATCCTTGCTAATTGATGATAAAAATTTCTTAATCTTATAAGTTATTTCAGTGAACTAAAATGAGATATATTTCATGCAGTTTATGTTTTATAACTGAATTGTTTATAAACATGATGACACACTGTCAATTTAGGATCACACATTCTGCAAGAAGTAAAAATGCAAATATGACTAGTAGTTAAGCTTTTGAACTCTCAAGAAATAGATTTTAGGTACAGATGAAATATGTCTCATAGGAAGTAAATAGTACTCAACATTTCATAATTGGAATTATGTGGAAATACATGCAAGTAATTTTTTCAGAAGTTGCAATGTTTTTTTTATTTACAAGTCCACTTTCTGTCCATAAGCACTGCAGCAACTAAAAAGGAGACAGCCTTTCATAGACAAAAGGATGGATAGAGGCTTTAGATATCTCAGGCATCAGTAATCCACAAATGCTAGATCCATATGGGTGGGTTTGACTGCAGCTTAGGTCCAAATATCTGGTTGGAAGGGCCAGTGAGAAATGGTGGAAATATTTTTTCCATTTCCTCATCATTGCCTTCTTTAAATTGTATGAGACGGGCACTTTAAAGAAGACTAAGAAGAAGTACACGCTTCTGGAATTCCAAACTGATGTTGTCTGAATACTGATTGGGGATTTTTCCAGGTGCAAAGACATAAAAGTTGTTCCTGCTGCACAAACTGCACATCTTTGACACTCTTTGGCAAGATTGGTCAAGAAGTGGAGCACATGCAAGCTCCTAAAATCATAACAGAAAAGTTGACAGTGTATGGATGTGCTAAATGTGATGTACACATTTGCCCTGGTGTGTGTTTTAAGGCATACCAGTAGCTAGGAGAACAGGAATAGTAGTGTTGATGGCAGTTTTTGACAATTGTTTTATTTATTTGCATCTTCAGACTATTTGTGTGAAATCATTATCCATGAAGTTTCATGTTTTTATATTTACTTTTATGACTAGTTTACTACATATGCCATATTTAAATCTCCAAATTTATGCACAAATTTTCCTTCATTACCTGTATTTTTGGAGGAATGCCATGCATATATATGGCAAACTCATGCAGTAAACAAAATAAAGGCCTTTCTGAATTAAATTATTTTCAGTTAAAAGATTATTCTTATAGTTTATAATCATCAGTTATCAAGTGTATTCAAATGTATGAACATACAATTATACAGTTTATACTTTTACCAAGCCTCTATAAAATTGACACCTGACCCATCTTTTATTTGAACAAATTTGAATAGAGACATAATTTTTATACAGTATGTAAGTGTGTGAGTGAAAGCTGGCACATTAAAATAATTATATTTCTAATTGATACAATGAAATAAAGTGATAATTTTCATAGAAGAAAATGAAGACTATTTTTTTATCACTACAAGTATTTTAGAAATGCTTGCCATTACCATGGCAACCAATGTTCTAACAGTTTTTTTGTTTTATGTCAAAGTATTTGCATATTTAAATGATACTATAATATATTTAATCTTATTGTTTGAATCACTTCTAATAGTCATAACATCAACACACATAGGCAGATGTGTAATGTGTGCTTTATGTGTATCTCGTGATTATGTTGTGTTACTTTTGTGTGACGCTTGTACATAGAAGAACTAAAAAGAACCACAAATTACTTGAAAATTTCTTATTAGTTGCTTCTTTTTATACTGATATCATTGTTTTAGTTTAAAACATTTGTTTTTTTAAGGCATTTTAAAGCATTTGAGTTACGAGCTATGAAAAAGTACATTTTTTGAAAATGTTTTAGCATATTTGTTACCATGGCAACTGACAAATAAAAATGGCTGCACTCTATTGTTGCCAAAAATATAAAGTTTATTTCTTTATAAATATAATATGCAAATTTTATCAAGGTAAGACAGATACTATCTGAAATATCCTTTCCTGAATACAACATAGCAATTAGATTGTCAATTTTTGTGCCTCTGTCAAAAATCCTGAGGAAATCAGACTTGAAATGACATGGACAACTGAGGAGGAAAGGGTTAATATCATCATTTTTTTCCCAGTAAACTGAAACCCCTCAATTCAGAATACCAAAACAAACTGCAATCCCAAATTCCAATTTTTCACTTTAAAAAAACCCCCATAAAACCGAAACTCAATTCAAACTTGGAAATATATTTTAGCTGCTAAATTATTGACACATGCTGGAACAGATTATTTACAGTTAGCAAGTACTGTAGTGGGCTGATCTGTGAGATAAAGACCCAAAATATGTCCCAAGGGCACACAAGTTTAAAACAATACTTGACACGTGCGCCAACACAGATTAGGGCTGACAATAGGCTAATCATGAAGCTGTGCAACTTTCTTTCAACCTTGTATTCATCAAACAATGGTAATTACTATATTTTCTGCATGTTTTCAGATGGCAAAAAATAAAAAGTTTTTTGCTGTCCAAAAACATACCAAAATAATATTTCATTAAGTGTCTGAAAACAATGAATAAGAAAAATCTAAGCCCAAGCAACCAAACCCATGCATACAGCATTAGCCTAACCCATAAGTTACATAGTAAAGTAATCACACGTTATGTATACTGTTACGACTAGGGGTAATGTAACAAAGAAAAGACTCAAACAAGCTTCCAAGATTTAAAATACAAATATTTAATTTCCTAATATATTTAAATATTTCAACAAACAATCAAAGTGAAAGAATTAAAAATAACTTACAGTATAGAATATCCTTAAAAGTCCTAAATTGTTCTAAAGTTCACTGATCCGGAAGTTATTCCAAATATTCCTAATGAAGTAGGTTCCGAATGAAACCTTCACTGTACTGATATGCTATTAAGAATCAAGTACATCCAAGTTTAATAAATTCCAAATAGTCCTTGTGAATATGGAATAACACAAGTTATAGAAATGTTTCGGATAATTCCACAGAGCTGTATTATAGTTTAAGAAACAGTACTAATCCAGAATGTACTGTATACTGATATATCACTAAAGTAGAATATCCACACACAAAATGAACCAAATTCGTTTATGACCTCTCAATCCAGTGTAGCTATGAAGAATGCTAGAATGTTGCTATAAATCCTATAATATTTTCTCTTACTATGCAGAATCGAAATAAAACCCATTTACATCTTTGATAAACAACTGGGTATTTCGAAATAATTTCCTTCTAAATTACAACCCTCTCCGAACCAATCAGAAACTAGGTTATGCGTGACATCGCCAAAGTGCTTGTGCCCCTGACGTTATTAGCAGTCAATAACGTATTGACTCTGAAGAATCATAGAATCTAGGTCAGAAGTTCATACCCTCATGTGCTAAATCATGTGATATACTAATGTTACAAGCGACAATTCTTCCCACGACCTAATGTACTGAGTCACATTGAAATACCGT
This sequence comes from Margaritifera margaritifera, assembly GCA_029931535.1. NCBI lineage: Eukaryota > Metazoa > Mollusca > Bivalvia > Unionida > Margaritiferidae > Margaritifera > Margaritifera margaritifera. The sequence continues at coordinate 9,379,596 of JAQPZY010001686.1, forward strand.
ATATGTACTTTCTGCAAGACGACAGCTGTTAGACTATTATGCAGAGATCATAAACCTATACCATTATTTAAAAACGAAATAATACATAATTCCGTAACAATACATTAATGAACGAAAACCAAAATTACTTTGTCCAGTTTTGTCTAGTTTATTTCAGTCCTGAAGTAGATGCAAGCTCATTGAAAAACACAACTTTACACTTGAAGCTAAAGAATCCACCATGTTTTAATCTCTCACCATCATCTACCACCAATGAAAATCTGCATAAATATAACACAGATTGATTGCAGAGTTTGTCATTAAATAAAAAAACACAATGAAAATATATATGATAGGAGGAATCTTGATTGTAAAACTAACAAGTGGTTAAAGCAGTAGTTTATTTCATTAACTGGTAGAAGGTTGGTCCTAAATATTACTAACAGAACCAATGGACTGGTCCCAGTTTGTGTGGTCTGGTACTGAAACTTATATAAGACAAATAGCAAAATAAATTACATTCCAATACTTATAAATTCCATAACAATATATAAAATATAATAAGGATCTGTTTTGTGCTATGTTATTTGTTATAAAATGTATTGTTATTCACTGAAATCCTACATATTCAAGCGGTATGTAACTGGGTGCAGCTTTTAATATTATCTACATGTTCATTGAAAGTGTTCAGTAAATTTTGTTGATAAAGATCATGACTTGAACAGTTTTATTTTTTAATAAAGGACGACATGGTGTTCTAATGTTTTTACAACTGAGATTTTTTCTACAGGTGAGTAATATAGTTTTAAACAAATGTTAGTCATTATATGGTTCTCCCAATTTTTACCAAACAGTTTGATTGATTCATACATATAACTTGTTGAATCTATTTCTGATGATAGTCAAACCATTCCTTCACTTTCCGAAAGCGGTATTAGTTTGTCTATCACATCTTGTTATTGTCAGTTGTGTCTGAAAACATCAGTGCATAAATAAAATTCTTTTAGAACAATATCTGAAACTTACAAGGCATGAAAATGTTTTGGTAAATGTCCAAAAACAAAGCATTCGAAGACATTCAGAAAATATGATACTGTTTATCTCCAGTGATGATCTTTTAGGTCATTGTCTGGAAAATGTGTCATTATGGTTAACTTTGCACAAAATGTTTGTGGATCTTAGAAACTAAAACTAAATGAAAACTCAGAGTCAGATTTCAGTCCAATGGCACTTCATTTTACCAGAACTAACTTCCTAGTGTTTTAGTTGTAAGATACAATTTCAAAGGAGTAATTTGGTATAACAAAGGAGTAATTTGGTATAACAAAGGAGTAATTTCGTTTAACAATAGCCTTCATACTGGCCTGGTTAGTCACAAATAGGAATAAATATTTAAAATAGATTCAAATCTCTGTTCCCAAATAAACATGAATTTAATCCTGTTTCAAACCGTTCAAATACTGACAGCTATCTTTTCTTTAACCCAAAAGGTATTTTTCAAATTTCTGCTCCAGATCAACAATAAACTTTGTCCTTTTATAAAATGCACATACAGCAATATAGTATTCAATCAGAACAGTGGAATATTTGGTAGAACTTCTCTAATCACTTTAAGATCAATATTGGTTGATATAATTATTATATTTCATAAAAATGTTATTACATAATCTTTTTGACATAATATGAGATGAGATCACTCAAAAATATTATTGTTTTGTTCATATCACATGCACAACAATTTAAAGTAAAATCTTTAGCAACAGGGGTCAAGCTAGACTTTAATTTTGAGAAGAAGTGACTTCTTCTTTTAAACAGAATAGGGAGAAGTGGCAGTGTGTGTGTGCTCTGGTTCTCATATTTGAACTGTGTCCTGTATTTCTCATTATGCATATTTGCATTTAACATTGGTTTTAAGCAATACTTTACCTTCAAGTAGAAAATTCTGTTGTATGTATATTATAAATGGTTTTAAGCAATACTTTACCTTCAAGTAGAAAATTCTGTTGTATGTATATTATAAACACATTTTGTAAGTGTATGAATGTATTATACTCATATGCAGTGTATTCATACTTGAAAGGGTGTATGTTTAGATGGAAAGAAATATACAGTGTATTTTGGTCATGTGACTTCATAAAAGCATAGCAGAAACAATACATTGTAATTAATTTTAACTGACAGGAGTACCTAGATTACAGTATTGTAATTACAGATAGGTAAAAATACTTGAGCAACTGCCACTTAAAGAAGATTTTTTTTTTTTTTTTTTAGTTTCTTCATTGGAAAATAGCAGTTGAAAACATTTCTAAACTAGTTTGAAACAACCCCCACATTAGGCTATGACACGCACATGAGAGCACATGTACATGTGTCTTCAACATCATAGTGTGACCACAGTGGTCACTGATGAGTAATCTCAACCTTACAACTGCATTTTGAGGGAGCTGATTCTAAATTGTGAATCTTTTGACTGTAATTTTTTGGTGAGATTTTTAAAAGTTGATGCATCTATTTTTAGTAACTGGGATTTCTTCATTTGACCACTCACTTTCTAGCTTCGTTACAACAATCCCCAGACAGGATTGAAAATGTATGGTTTTAATATTTGTCTACATACTCATAATAACGTCGTGTATTGGTTGGATATTTTTTTTTTCTTTGCTACTTTTTCTCATTTTATCACAAAAATGAGTGATGTAAGAAAACAACCTTGACCTTAAGTTACAGCGCTTATCGATTCCACAAGCTTTGTCCCATACGCTTCTGACCAACAAATTTTTATTTTTAGGCTAAATCTTTTATCACATAATAGTTGCACTTTGCTTTCTAAAATTGTATAATTTCCTTAAATCTATGTGCCCAGTAAATTACGAAAACAGACAGTCTAATGAAGACATACTTCCTAGACACAGCGATGTCCGCCGTTATTACCACTTAGCAGGTTCACTTACTGTTTCAAACTGATTTTATGAATAAAATAATGCAAGCACGGCAGTTAAAATCTTCCAAATATACAGTAAGAAAGTGATTTCTGTAATTCTATTCTTAAAACACAAAATGTTATTTACATATAGATGATTTAGCTTCTAAACATAAGTTAAGTTTTCATCATCAAATGATAACTTGCGGAAATCAGGCAGTGATATCTTGTGGGGGGGGGGCAAAAGAGTTAATTGGTCAATCAGCTAATAAAACACATGCCTGTGAATGTGCAAGAGTTTCTTTTGTTGACACAATTGATATGAACACCTGTCAAGGCAACATGCAATCCATTTCGCCTGGGGCTTAACAACTACTTAGCTGGGTTGAGGGAGCATCTCAAAAGCCAAAAACTACTGTCACTCAATGTAGACCTAAAACAAAAATGACAGGGCGAAGTCGTTTTTGCTTTCCTAATAGAAGAAGGTGAAGTTTACATTTTTTCGGCAACTTATTCGCCCACTTCGCCTGGTAGCGTGACCCCTGTAGGCAGTTTGGGTTTTTTTTAAAAAAATTGTTCTTCATAACATTATAAACATAAAACATTATTAATTGCAGAGAGGTAGTTTCCAGTATGTATAGAAATACAACTCTAAACTAATAAAATTTTGAATCCAAATTTCACTCCCATTAAGACCAGTTGAGGTTCTTATAGTGCACATCCCATGATTCTTCAAGACAAATATTGTTACAGTTATATATCAGTCTGGACACTATTTGATCAGTGATTTTGCATGAAGATTTATTCATTTTAAATGATGAACAAAAAATAAAAGTAAGGATCTTTTTCTTGCCTAAAATGCTAATTCTTAATTCCAGCTCTGTTTGGCAATGTATAAGATATTGTTGCCTATAATATATTGAAGCCTAAGTTATACAGTGTAGGTGTAACAAAAATGTGACCAAAAAAATGCCAATCATCTAGATAAATGAATTATACTGAAGATGTTTATCTGCTGTGTACATCCAAATATATTATCTGGTCTGCCAAATCTTGGGAATAAATTCGATGAAAAGGCTCTTGTATTTGAAGTTTTGAGGATGTTAATGGTGGTTTTACTGAAGCAAACTAATTGTATCATATCCCTTACAAAAAAAACCAGATCATTATATTGTTATTGTTGCAAATTAATTGTATCATAGCCCTTACTAAAATCAACATGTTTGTTTTGATAAAACCATTTTTATGTCTTTAAATCCTCAAATAAGGGTTACTGTGAAATCACTATTTTTATGGTTACAAATTTTCATGGATTTCATCATTGCCCAAAACCATGAAATTAAGAACCCAGTGAACAATGATCCTTCCAAGGAAAACAATAGGACACTTTCCCAAATCCACGAATTTACATACTGATGAACATGTGATATTTCAAAACCACAACAATTGATACCCACGAAATAAATGAAGTTACAGCAATAATTACCTTCCTTTCAAACATCTCTTAGGAAATTTCATGTAGATCTTATTGAAAATTGTATTTTATATGGATGTACATCACTGGAAGCAGAATTTTGTCACAATGGAATTTAAATTTCTGACAGTTTATATTTGATTTCACTGCTGCTCATTCACCAGTCAGAAAGACATTACATTTTAAGATGTGTTGCAATGTATGTTTAATAATGATTCCTGATCTTTGTCTATGCAATGTAGATCAAATTGATAGGTAGATAAGTAGGTAGATACTAGTAGATACAAATATACATAAATGTACATACAGGTGTATCAGGGTCCTGACAGACGCACTGAGCAAGAGAAAATAAATGACCTGCTTGGAGAGATTGCTGATGAGGTAGAGATAGATTCCCACTTGCCTGATCCTGCATTAGAGGTAGAGCAAAGACTGGCACAGCTTAGGGGAGGACAAAACTCACAAACAGGTATACATCAATTGAAACTGTACACTATGAGAATTGTAGTTTATACATGGATAACTACAGGATATACCGTTAATATTCGCGTATAAGCCTAGTCCAAATGGAAACAACATAGACCCTGATCTGCCGTCACATAATGCGCCGGCAGATCAGGGTCTATGTTGTTTGTTTTACTGATTAGTCCTTACAAACTGCATAGACCCAGATCTGCCGGTGCATTATGCGATGGCAGATCTGGGTCTATGCAGTTTGCAGTTGGTATCGGCTTATAATCGAGTATATACGGTAAGTACCAACACACTGTTGTTTTCAAAACAGCTGTCAGTCCCAAAGTTGTGGAACATTTGATCTTCATGCACTGAATCTGGCCTACAAGCCAGAATATGATTGTTTAATTTTTCTATTTTTAGTGTAATTCTCCTAACTTATAGTTAGGTTCTCTATATGTAGAATTTTGATTTTACAAGGCAAACAAAAGTAACATGTGCCAAGCTGATTAGAGACAGTTTATTAAACTAGATTGTACCAGCACCCTTCTTCAGGGATACATGTCTTGAAAATTGCTGTGAAGCATCTTCTTTGGATTAAAAACAAAGATTACCGGGTACTCTTACTAAGAAATTAGCATATTATACTTAGTTTGGTTTGGTGTTTTATGGCACAGCCACATGAAGGTTATTTAGTGCAGAGTCAATTTGACTAAAGTGCCATGTCCAAGGATACACCATGGTAGCCAACCCACACCCTTTCGGTCACAAGTCTGGCAGCATGCTAACCACAAATCCACTGCTGCTCCAATGTATTATGTGCACATAGAAACATATAGTTATCCCACTCGCAATGGTAGAGGTGGGATATAATTAGATTAACTCTAGAATGATTTAATGGAATTAAATCAAGGTTGATAAGATGATTTAGGTGATAAAAGGAAGACATACTTACATTTTGTGGCTTGATCATCAGCAGCTGCTAGAAAATTGCCATAATATTTCTAATCATAATATTTCTGTTTGTTAACACTTTTTCTTTCTGTGTTGAGCATACTGTCTCAGTATGTATTTTTTTGCAATTCAATATTTGCTTATTTTACATTGGCTTCGTTTTTCTTAAACAACAACTAGATTTTTCTTTTTCTTTCTAGTGAAAAAAAGAAAAAAAGAGACTGATGTTTCAATAAAATACTGTTGTTAAATGTAATAAGTCATGCACTACAAGTTAAACCTGACACATTGTTACAAAACGTCCCTGAAAATTCAAAGCTGCATTAAGATCAAAAGAAGATTCTTAGAAAATTGAGTAGTTTCAGCTGTTCAGCTTTGTTTGGTTTTGTTTCATGGGCAGTTTTCTAATATTTGAATGCCACTTAAACCCATTTTATTGTTTTCTCATGCCACATGAGTACATTTATTATTTTCACATGCCACTTGAACAGTTGTTGTTTTTACTTGCCACTTGAACACATGTTTGTTTTCATATGCCATTTGAACACTTGTTTTCACATGCCACTTGAGCATATTTGTTATTTTCATGTATTACTTAACACATTTTTTTTTTCTTCACATGCCACTTGAACACATTTTTATATGCCACTGGAGCACATTGGTTGTTTTCACATGACACTTGGGCATATTTATTGTTTTCACATGCCACTTCAGGACATCTGTTAATTTCAGATGCCACTTAAACACATTTCTTATTTTCACATGCCATTTGAACACATTTGTTGTTTTCACTTGCCGCTTGAACACTTGTTGTTTTCATATGTTTCTTAAGCACACTTATAATTTTTACATGCCACTTTAATATATTTGTTATTTTTACTTGCTACTTGAATGTATTTGTTGTTTTCACATACCACTTAAACATATTTCTTGTTCAAATGCACATTTGGGTGATTTCATTCCAATAGAAATTAAATATTCTAGGCTATTTCAAAAGTTCTGAATATTTTTTTTTATAGCTTTTGTGTTTTTTTTAACCTGTCACTAAATTTAATACAAATTAGTAGACAAAACAACATTCTATAAAATCATTTGCTGCTGCACGTGCAGCATGCATGAGATATGACTGATATCAAAGCTGACTCGGATAAAGTTTATGGATGCAATTCTCTGTCATATTCCAAAATTTTGAGGTTGTTTCATTGTTTTAAAGATGGTCATGAATCCATGGAAGATGACCCACAAAATGGAAGACTGTTGTCTGCAATTGGTGAGCCGAAAGGGGCTCCTGTTAAGGGGGCAATTGACGAAGATGCTTTATACGCAGCGGAAGATATTTCAATTATCACAGGCATTAATTCATCAGCTGTTTTTAATAATGTAGTATCATTTATTTTCGTGGGTCTCAATTTTCTAGGTTTTGCAAAGAAAGACATTTTCATGGGTACTTAAATTTCTTGTTTTGCCTTTCAAAGTTTGCGTATTTGTATATATTTAATTTCATGGATTAACCTCTACAATATCCAAAATAAAAGATACAAAAGAACAAAACTATGCCAACAACAAAGGGTGGTCACTTAATAGTTAAAACAATACTACCACCAGTATGAGCACAAATCAAACACCTGTCAAGATCAATTAAAGGGAGCCGATGCAGCCAAAAACACTAAGCTGGTCAGTTATTAAAGTACATGTGTATGATCTCTTCCTTAAAACACTGTCCATAAAGTTCCACCATCAGTACTTCTGATGACCATGGCATTAACACAGTAGCTTAAGAGTGGTAAAATTCAACTTAGATCCAGGTCGGTTTGGATAAGGTCATCATTCCACATGTGAACCAAACACGTGACCAGCTGCCTCTTGCTCAGTGCAGTTAGCAAGCAGTGTCAACATTTATGTGTTCAGAACCCATTAAAGTGCAAAGATGCTGACTAAATTGAAAAACAATGGAATCACTCCTCTGTTTGAGCCTGCCTCATGTTCAAACCAACTTCAGCTACTAGTCTTTACAATAAATAAAGACTACAAAGAAGAATTAAAATCACATTTCAACAACTGGCATACTAAACAGGTCATGGAGACCATCAGGACAAAGGTGAAGGTCAGTGAACTGTATTAGTGTACCTTGAAACCTCATCAATCAAACCAATTCATGCTGAATGGATAATTGCAGTTCATGTGGAAATGTGTGAAAGATCGGACCCAATTATCCAGGGCTTTGGGAAAGCTGGACTTGTTTAATTCAACAATTTCAGGTTTATTTACCTGACAAACATTTTTGTGTACCAACAGACTTGATTGACACAGTTTTGATCAGTGCTTTTGTCTGATAATCAGTGAAGTGTGAGCTTCAATACTCTGCTGTAACTAGTGTATATACATAGTATTTCATTAGTAATTGTGTTTCAAGCAATAGTTCTGGTATTTTGTAGTCATGTTGTTCATTTGGATTAAGCATGCATGGATAAAATGAGACATGCTTTCACAAGAATTTAAATTTTTCGAAATTTTTTTTCACTTGAATGAAGAATTTATTTTAATAAATATTAAATCTAATTTTCATATACTAGTATAATTACAGCTACCAGATACCATATAGATTTGTGTGCATTGAAACAATATAAAATGATTTGTAATTCTTATTTCAGGGGGTTAGAAAAAATAAACACATGTAAAAGCAAATATTATTTTAACCAGATTACAGAAATGATATTGATTTATCTAATAGCTTTGTTGATTTCAAGGAATAAAACACAGAAAGGGGAAAGGGGACTTCTTCATCATATATGGCTAAATTTTCATTGGGTCTTTAAATTTGCGGTTCGGGCAACAACAAAATCCATGAAAATTGGTTCCACACAAACATTAGTCATAATACAATATATTAAAGAATCATTTGAAGCTCAGATAGGTTTGTGCAAGATGTGTCCTGCATTTGTCGACACCTGATTAAAACAGACTCGGGTTGAAATCGCCAAACAGCTACACACCAAATATGAAAAGAGTGACCAGAGGTGTTTGAATGAGATTGTCACAGGTGATGAAACATGGATGACTCTCATGACAGACTTCCTGAAATAGTACAACATTCAAAATTTGCCACATCCTCCATACAGCCCTGATTTGGCTCCAGGTGATTTTTGTCTGAATCCTGTTATCAAAGATTCACAGAGGGGCAGACAGTTTGAAAGCCACAATGCAGTTGGAAGTGCAGTTTTCTAGTGTATGAACAACATACCAAAAAGTGAATACAAAATGGCATCTAAATCAGACTGAGAAAGTGTGTTGAGGCACATAGGGAGTACTTTGAGGGGATTTACTGACATACTGTTCACTAATAAAGAACTTTGTTGTACAGTGGACTAACCAGTTGTAGGTAAAATTGGACACATGAAAAGGTTTAGTTGTACCTAGACATTACTGTGCTTAGCTTCAAACAGTATATGCCTTCAATCTATGCCAGGAATCAACATTGTGGGGAAATAAAACCTTGGTCATCTCAGAGGAGGTGGGGAATGTCTTTGAAAATAAAATGATATGGTGTTTAATTAAGAAAAAGTAAAAGTAATGCACATTTTGTAAACTTCAAACATTTGATGAAACATTCAGGCAAGAATATGAAGTTACGGCACTCCCTAATGTTTCAGCACATATTTTAACTTTGCAAACAGTATTTGTTTCTTTACAGATCTGCAAGAAAATGATCTGAACAAATCAAGTCCACAAGATGCAAAAGGCTTCTCCCAAAATATTTCTGATGGAAAAGGAGCTGAGAACTCTGAAAAACTTTCCAACTCTGCAAAAGAGGATTCCATAAGTGCAGAAGAAATGAACAAAATTCTTAGTGATGCAGCAAGGGAGCTAGAAATTGATGCTCAAAGGGCATTGGAGGGTCTGGAAAAAGACAAAGAAATCATGAAAAAATTACAAGAGGTCAAACAAAGGAGAAAAGAGAGTAAATCAGATATTAACAAAGGTACATCAGGTCTGAAGTGAATATTCCTTTATATGCTATTTATGCCATAGATTCACAGTGTTTACTCATGGTTTGAATGAGGATGTCAGTAATAATTATTTGGCAAAGAAACAAACAGAAAATCTAAAATCTGAATCTGAATCATTCCCAGCATATACTGCTTTATACTTTTTTTAATGCACAGAGCACAGAGGTTGTCACCAAAGACATCTACTGTTTGAGCATCAATATGTTTAGTGCTATAACATCACATACACCAGAGATTGTGTGTGCTTAGGTGCTTGTGGTGTTGCTGAGTTGTATTTTTTTGTGTTGTCCCCCATCACTTTTGCATAAAAAAAGCATGCGACATAGAATTTGCCTGATCATTGATCAGTTTGTTAGTTTGTCAATATGTATATCTGTTGCAATTTCACAATACCCCAGCAAAAAAAAAAAAGTATAAGAGCCAGCATTTCTGTCTGTCCATCACACTTTTATTTACTTAATAGTTCATGAACCCTTTGAAATATCTTCATCAAACTTGGTATGCTTTTGTGTCATGGTTAGACATTGTATACTGTACAACAAAAATTAGTCTGTCTGAAGAGCATTTTAACACTTGTTCCCATTTTTATTACAAATCTCTTCTGGCCATCATTCATGGCATTCTTGTCTTGTTAATATCTCCAGAACTGTTTGAGATAGCTTCATGAAATTTGGTATGCATTTGTATCATGACAAGAGGTTGTGTACCATTTAAGATCGGTTTTATCAGATTAGTACTTTAGAGTTATCTCCCCATTTTTTACAAATTGTATTCACTCTTCATATATTCCACTCACTGACAGATCTTGTTTCATCTCTATAATTTTTAAGTCATGCAATGTAAATTTTTTAATCTTGGTAAAACTACTAGAGGGCATGTCATGTAATGCATTTGCAATCCTATCTTCAAGGTCAAGTTCACAGATTACTGTTTTGCATTTTTGGGGTGTTGTTTTAACTCTACTGGTCATAGACCAGAAGAGCTTACGAAATGGTATTTTCTCCATCGTCCGTCATCTGTCCGATAGAACAAGTTTGTTATCGCTACTCCTTCTAAACTACTTGGAGGATTGACATGAAACTTGACACACACATTCATCCCAAGGTCTAGTTGGTCATAGATGAAAATGGTGTTGCTCGCAAATCCAATATGGCCACCACAGTGGCCATCTTGAAAATCTTGTCATCGCTACTCTTCCTGAATGGATGGTCATATGAACATGGGTTTTTTTGCTAAAAGACTTCTTATGATGTCTAGTTGATCCTAAATGAATATATCATATAATCGCCGTAGCAGACATCTTGAAAATCTTGTTATTGCTACTCCTCCTGAATGGATGTTCACAGTCTTCAGTGGATTTAACACGGCTTCACCCTAAATCTTCTTAGGCAAGTAAGTAATCTGGAATGGTAGTTGTTTATGTGTGACCATCTTACCTTTTAATTGCCTCTGTGATAATCAGCTGTATAAACTGCCCTGAGGATAGTTTTACATGGGCTCTAAGCAGGACTGTTTACTGTTTATACAGACTATATGTCAGAGGCCAAAGTGAGCTTATGGTATGAACCTGCGTTCATCATGCTTCATGTGTTTTGCATCCATCAACAATTGCAATTTGAACATCTTAAAAACCACTAGAACAATTTTGACCAAATTTGGCACAGTGAATCCTGGCATTAAGGCTGTCAATTTTCAATGCACAAATAATGCCAGTCTGCCATCAAATATGGTCACCATTACTAAAATAGTAAAATCCCTTTAAACAACTTCTTCTCCAAAAGCTCTGAACAGTATTTAATCAAATTTGACAGTGACCATTTGGACATATTTGACTGTATTATTGTTATTATTATTATTATTATTATTATTATTATTATTATTATTATTATTAGTAGTAGTAGTATTTTTTTTAAATAATTATTATCAACATCACATTATTATTATTATTATTATTATTATTATTTTTATTATTATTATTATTATTATTATTATCACCATGATCATCCTCATCATTATCATCACCATCATCATTACTACTATCATAATTGCAGATGAAGATCCTGAAGCAAAGTCAGACAGTGAAAATGAATCTGAGGATGAGGATGTGACAGCACAGAAATTAATGCAAAGAGTTAAGTGCATTGTCACTTATATGATGCATTATAAAGCTTTAGTGGTTTCTTTATCCAAATTTTATATTATAATATACTCGCTTCCAAGTCGAATCTAACTGCAAACTGCAGAGACCCAGCTCTGCTGTCTCATAATGTGCAAGCATATTAGGAGTAATCAGTAGAACAAACAACATAGACCATGATCTGCCAGTGCATTATGCGACAGCAGATCAGTGTCTATGTTGTTTGCAGTTGGACTTGACTTATAAGCGAATATATACAGTACATGATTTACAAATGTTCATACAATTTATTCTATCAAAATATGTAATGCAACTCAGTTTATTTCAGCATGGAGAAGTTTTGAAACTTTTTTTTACATACAGTTGACTTATAAAACAGAATCTTATGAAAGGAAATTTTGGAAAAATTAATACACGAGCCCTTGTGAATTCATTTCAGCCAGTTAAGGTAAGTTGCAGTTACATTGCTGATTTATAAGACATCATGCCTAGAAATATACTAAAGAAAATTTTCATGGGTAGCACTTTCCAAATGTTTTATTGAATTGAAATTCTTGACATCTGAGTTTATGAACTTAAAAAAAAAATACTACAAATCCTGAAATTTTAGCAGCATTAACGTTTCTCAAAGTCAGTAAATTTACCAGTAATATGACAACATTTTCTTGACTAACTCATTAATAGTGCACATATTGTATGACTATATTGTTACTTTCATTGTTTTCTTAGCACCAATTATATTGTCTTGCTAAATATGTAAAAGTTTTTGCTTGTGACAGGTTTTTGTTTGTTTGCAATAAACTGCACTAATTGCAATATGGCAAACAGTGATTTATTATGATGCATTCCACAATCCCTTCCAGTCTCATATAAAATACATGCAGGATAAAACTGCAAACAAAATTTGTTGGCCAGCAGCCATTTAAATTTTAAAGTTCTTCTGTTTATCATCTGTTATAACAATATTGGGATAAAATGATATTTAGCAATTTAGCCATCTAAGAGTGAAGTTTTGAAAATAAATCGAGTCAAAATACCCACAATATGGTAATTGTTGATTATCCTTCAGCTTTGTCACTTAGTTGTTTTCACAGAGCTTTCAGTAATGTTTTATATCTGTTTTTTCTACAGTACCTTAAGGAAGCCAAGTTAGATGAAGCAGCAGCAAAAGATAACATTGACATGGACAAAGTTGGAAGCAGGAGTGCCAAAAAGGCAAAACCAAAGGAGAAAGAAGAAGAGGAGGTAGTTATTCATTGTAAAACATTTATTATCCAGATGGACTCCACTTCTTCCCATCCACACCCCCTACAGGACTTAGTCTTCATAAAATTATTGTTTATCCAGCCAACTATATGGATATACACAAAACTGCATGCATCTTTCTTCCAAACATGTTCTTTTGGCCCTATTTTGGAACAAAACACTGATCTGGTTTGTATTTATTACACACACCCTCGTTGACATTTTATGAACATTTATGCTGTAGATTATGATTGGAATAAACAATAAATTAGGATTCATAAAACTTTGATTTAAGAATACTGACATGCATATGCCAGTGAAAATGCCTATTAAAATAGTTCCAGTTTGGGTGTGTGATACAGAATTACAGATTGAACATCTGTATTGAATGCCAGAACAACCATGTATGATTACATGGTTATGTAATAAATATCTAAACAAAAATTATGTCTCTGGATGAGTCTGGATATCAACATTTTACTATAATGTCATGCTTTGGATATGTGAAGTCATTTTCAAATATCTCGATGGGTCTGGATATCAACATTTTACTATAATGTCATGCTTTGGATATGTGAAGTCATTTTCAAATATCTCGATGGGTCTGGATATCAACATTTTACTATAATGTCATGCTTTGGATATGTGAAGTCATTTTCAAATATCTTGATGGGTCTGGATATCAACATTTTACTATAATGTCATGCTTTGGATATGTGAAGTCATCCTTATTTATCTGGATGAGTCTGGATTTTACTGTAATGTCATCCTTTGGATATGTGAAGTCATGTGCAAACATCTGGATGAGTCTGGATATCAACAGTTTACTGTAATACCATGCTTTGGATATGTGAAATCATCCTCAAACATTTTAAAACATGCAGTCTTATCTTGACAGTATGACTCAAACCGGGAGAATTACAAATGTTGGATTATCCCAACTTTAGGGTAAAGGGATATCACTTAAGGATGTCTGCTTTTGTAAAAATAACATATACTGCACAGCTGGAAATAATGTCATGGTTGCATTATTACATCATATATATGATGTCACTTGTTACCTGAGTGTTCTTGGTGCTATGAACTCTGGGGAAGAGAGTAGATATAGAAATAGACGTAAGATGACTTGTTTGTGACTTTTGTCTCTTATTGAATAAAAAAAAATAAAGGTTTTGTACAATTTTCTAAATCACATCGGGTGTTTATTGGAGTATTGACACCATTTTCTTACAATATGAATCTCACACAGGTCTTGTATTACGAGCATGTTATCAAGTTCTGTACAATTTACTTCCATTGTGATAGTAATCACAACTGAGAAAGAGAAAGAGCTGCTGATGATAGATGTGTTTTCATGGTCTTATAAAATAAATTTATAACAATATGTAGCCTTAGTTTGACCTTAGATGCATTCCAGTGCATTCTGTCCAATTATTAATTTTGTAAGCAAGTAGATTGCAAACATTTGGGTTTCTGGTGTATTGACAGAATTTTTTAAAATAAATTTGACAACATATTGCACACACGAGCTTGTGATATCCTTTGCTTTTCTCTAAGAGAGAGTATGTATATATGTATGTATGTATGTATGTATGTATGTATGTATGTATGTATGTATGTATGTATGTATGTATGTATGTTTGTATGTATGAGATTTAATGCCACATCAGCACAATACTGGCTATAATGTGCCAATCAAAAGGTAAGTTCGAAAAATGAGAGAGAGATGGCAACCACACAGGTTTGGCAAAAAAGTCCTCACATTTATCCTCAGTTAAGAAATGAAATCAGCATATAATGGAAATTGCTTATGAAATTGATAGGAAATGGGGTAAAAAATTTATGTCACTATTATTTTCATGTTATTTTTTGATAATTCATCCCACCAACTTGCAATATTTTTAGATACATAGTCGATCAACCAATAAATGAAGGAGTTTGAAGGAAATTGCCAGGGTAAAAATGTATGTTTTGATTATGAAAAAATCAGTGCTTTATGCATTATCTGTCCACATATCCACAACTATGAAGAGAAATCCAGATAATGCGAAAAAATCCAGATTACATGTGGTCATTCTGGATAGAGTGATAATCCTATGAATTCCACCAACAGTCAAATTGGAACATTTCCACACATTTTCAGGAACAAAGGTTGTTTATCCAGGTAATCAACATAATAAACACTTTTATAATCCCATAAGCAATGACCTGATTTAGTCACAGAAAAATCATGCAACTCCATCATCTTGAATCCTTTGAATCTTGAAGCCAATCACAATTTAAGCCACAGTTTCCTTACATTGTAAAATTACCTGCACATTTTCTGTTCTAGACACTTCTTACCTCACATCTACAAAGTAGAGTTAAGCTATAGTACTATCCCCAGCATTGGCATTGGCATCCATACAGATAAAAGCATATACGTATATACACCCCCACTGAATGTCAACCATTCTTTCTTCCTAGGTCTCGGGCAACAGTTTGGAGTGGGTTTCATAGCACCTACCCCCCGGGGAGGGGGCTGAATTTGTACATACATGCACATTGGTTGTACATTCTTGGTTAAGTTTTTGCATTTAGCTCAGGTTTTTTGCACTCAATATAAATACTGTTATACCTGGAATCATGAAACTTGGTGAGGGGATGTATCTTGATGTGACCTACACCCACATAACAAATGTAGGTCACTGTGACCTATATTTCATGCTTCACTGACTTTAGTTAAATTTTATGGTTTACGTTTATTTCTCAAGTACTGTTCATTTTGAATCATCATGATTGTATGTATCTCTATTAGTACCACACCTTTACCACAAAAGACTCACTGTGACCTACATTTCACATTTTACTGGCTTAGATTAAGTTTTTGTGTTTAGCTCATGACCAGCAAGGTTTTATTGCACCTTGTATATATATTGTTATACCTAGATTCATGAAAGTTGGTGATAGGATGCATCTTGATGAGTACCACCCCCTTATCACAAAAGTAGGTCACTTTGACCTACTTTCATGATTAACTAACTTTAGTTAAATTGTGTGTTTTAAGTTTGTTTATCACGTTCTGTTCATGCTAAAATCATGAAACTAGATGACTGAATGCATCTCTATTAGTACCACACTCTTACCACAAAAGACTGTCACTGTGACCTAGATTTCACATTTTACTGGTTTAGGTTAAGTTTTTGCATTTTGCGCAAGACTTGTTTTCAACCTCCAGCACTGTTGATGCCAAAATGATCAAACTAGGTGATTGTATGCAGCTCTATTAGTATAAAACCCATACGACAAAAGAAGGTCATTGTGACCCACATTTAACACTTTACTGGCTTATGTCAAGCTTTTGCATGTAACTCATGGTCACATTGGTGTTTTATCTACTGTATAATACTACTATAACTGGAATAATGAAACATGGTGAGAGGATGCATCTTGATAAGTTCTACACCCTCATCTTAAAATTAGGTCACTGTGCCTATTATTTTGCATTTCATTGACTTTGGTTCAATTTGATGTTTTGCTGTTCCTGCTGTAACTAGGTGATTGTATAAATCTCTCTTAGTACCACACCCATACCAAAAAAGGTTACTGTGGCCTATATTTCACATGCTACTGGCATAGGTTAAATTGTTGCATTTAGCTCATGACCACATAGGTTTTTAGTATGCTCTATGCCTACTATCCTGTATAGAATCATGAAACTTGGGAATGCATCTTTATGAGCACTATTCCCTCATTTCAGTAGTAGGTCAGTATCTACCATATTGTATGCTTCACTGACTTGGATTAAATTTAGAGTTTGATGTTTATCTCTTATGCACTGTTCATGCTAGAATCGTCAAATTGATGATGATATGCATCTCTGTTACTACCACATTTTACAACAAAAGAGGCTCATCATGACCTATATATATCCTTTACTGGCTTTGCTTAACTTTTTACATTTAGCTCATGACCACATTGACCTTTTGGCATGTTATATGCATACTATCCTGCCTAGAATGATGAAACTTAGTGAGTGGATGTATCTTGATATGTAGTCTTTTTTCCAATAGGGATCTTGATGACCTCTATTTCATGCTCAGTTACTTTCTTAAAATTTTGTGGTAAAAGCTCATTTCTTGGGTGTTCTTCATGTTCTTATCATGAAACTTGATAATTGGATGCATCTCTGTTACTATTACACCCTTAAAAGCAGAGATGGTCACTTTGACCTACAATTTACATTGATTCATCCATGCTAGATCTATATACATTCTAGCCTACTCAGAAGGTCCTTCCAGACCAATGCAGTTGGAAGTAGGAATAAATATGTTTGTTCAATGGTCAACTTTCCTTTTAATGACTATACATTGTGTATTGTGATATATTACCTTCAACAGTGTTAACTGTGTAATGTACATGTGAACAATTATAGGAATTAGGTGAGTGGACTGCATGCAGCATGCTTTTCTTGTGAGGTCTCACCTGTAGTGGTTAATCAAGGTAATTATTGATACAGGAACTATGTACTGCTGGCTGTCACTCCAAGGTTACTCAGAGCCTGTAACTTTCACCCAGTAATATCTGGCTTCTAGGGGTGGACAATGATAATAGCATTTCAAGGAGATTGTAAGAACAATGATTTCAAAAAATTAATACAAAACATTAATCTGTTTCTTATCAACTTATTATCTCTACTTTGATATGATCGAACAGAACGTTTTATTTTTTATTCTTTTATGTCTTTTATGCCCTGTCACAGTAGGTTGGTAGGTTGGTGGGTGGGTGGGTAGGTAGGTAGTTACACATCATTTCAGCACAATACTGGCTATATATGGCCAATTAGTAGTTTAAAATTAAAAATTGTAAATTGATTAAAAATCCAATTGTAAAGATAAATGATTGACAAAAATATATTTAGTTAAAAAATGTGCCAAGATCACATTAGTCTCAATTTATTTCCTGCATGATAATGTTTGCAATGGCTCCTGGAGACTACCGGTAGTGAAAGTAGAGATGAGCTATGTAGTCATTGTTTACACTGTGGTTCCACCTATAATTTGTCATTCAACTACAATACAAAAACTGATTTTTATGTCTAATCTACAGCATTTGTTTGTAATACTGTTCTTCCAAGTTTGAAAGCACATGCTAACTTGAACATTTCTGATTGGCTACCTTTGATAGAAGCTATCAAGCTTCTTTTGGGAAATGATATGCAGTAGTGAGTGATTATAAATTAAGAAAACCCTCAACACTTATTTTATTTTGCTATGTGTGATAAAATCTTTATGAAGTATTTTTGAAAAGAAATAAATTGTACCCCTCTGGTGTCAATAATCACAGATAAACACCAGTTTTATCAGATCAAGAGGTTTACAGAGCCCTCCTCGAGTTCAGATATCTTATACAAAACTGTGTTCAAAAAGTATATGACATTGTTAGCCATTTAAGACCTGCTATAATTTGGCCCTGCAGGCTTTCAGTATCTAAATTACAATGTTAGCTCAATAATTGTGTCATAGTGAAATATTTATTCACCAACATACATTTATCTCCATGTATCTGATAACAGGAATCTGTGATCTTTACCCTGTGCAGATTTGATGAACGTTTAAATATTCATCCAGCTGTTAAAGAGCTGCTGATATGCATTGTTTGCTATATTTTTCTGTGTAATGACTTTTACATCGGGATGGATATTTAACAAAATGTAGTACTTGAAAATACATATCAACCCATACAATTGTTTTTGGTTTTAACTTGTACCATTAACTATGTAAAACTATCCATTTTTCACAAAGTTAAATACTCACACATTTCACTGGTGATCATCCTTAAACTAACTGACAATAAATTGTTTCCATGCATGATTTTATGAGAGCAATGTTAAATTAAATAGAAGTTGGATTAAGAGGATTACTGTATTTACAAATATGGATGACATGTAACCAACTGCAAACATTGTAGAACCCGGCCAAGAGATCATCAAACTCTGAGCTTAAAAATGAGATTGAGTTTCCATTATCAGCCAATCAGAAATGACCTTTCAAAAGTATCATCATTCCTGATTGGTCAAAACAAAATTTGAACCTCAAACTAATTCTCAAGAGTTTTATGATTTCCAGGCCAATATCTGCCATCGCATAATGTGCCGGCAGTGGCACTGTTTAGTATGTCATCTAGAAAATGGTTTTTCTGCAGCTTTATGAATCTGTAAAATCAAAAGTATGTGTTCATGTATAAGATACACCCAACTGAACTGTATAGACCTATAATGTGCCGACAGATAATGTATAAGATACACCCAACTGAACTGTATAGATCTATATAGTTCAGACTGGTTGATTCTGGGGTCAGCCTCATTTTGAGTTGTCATTTGATTCGTTTTTGCGTTAAATTTTGATTAAAAAAAGATGATAAGTTAACAGTAACAGTGGATGATTTGCAATATTTATATTTCCCCATTAGGTTTAGAAAATTTCTTAAAAAATGATGCAGAAACAAGAACAGGCATGTCTGCAAGAAAGTTGTAAATATCAGCTTGTGGTGGCAGTGACTTCTTGAAAGAATTTATAGTGCCACCTGTGAAGCAGTTTGGGCCATTGATTTCTAGGTTAGGGTTTGGGCCATAGAATTCTCTTCCTTCAGTTTCATTTTCTTTAATGGTGGAATAGGGTAAAGTTTGGATTCAACGCAACCTTTACTAATGTACACCATACAATTCAGATATAAAGCTGCATCAGTATTCTGTTCAAAGCCATTGATGAAAACCACATATCTATTCATCTATCAAGTTTATTAGTCCAACTTTTGTGACACATAATTATGAGCTAGTTAGTAGCAAGGTGATTAATTATAGACTTTTTCTGAAATTTTCAGAGCCTCATTTTATTGGATACCACATATGATGTAGGACAGACTTTTTTACTTAAAATTTTCCAAGAAAAAACAATGCACTCTACATTGTTTTTCACAATGCTGTATTTCAGCTGCAGACCAAGTTCAGCTAGAGCTAATTCTGTGACACATCATTACAAATCCTCGTGCCTTTTATGCCTCCACTGCAACAGTAGAAGGGGGGAAATTGGTCTGCTACAGTCCATCCATATGTCCCAAATCCATTGTACTGTGACAGCACAAAACTATTTACTCAGAACACTTCATTACGGTCACAAGTAGATGACCTAATTAGATTTGTGGGCCATTTAAACTATTTTTCAATTTTTTAAAATACTTTTACAACTTAGACCTTTTTGACAAGAACCTTGTTAGCATAATTAAAAAAGCAAAAGCCACTCAAGGTAGACAAATTAAAGTTGGAAAACATGTTTGTATTTATATGTAGATGATGAGTAAGATGTTCAGGCCAATACAGCAATTTGTTGGTCTTTTACACATTTTTTACTTTGACAAAACTTTGTTAGCATGGCAAAAATCACATGAGTTAGGCAAATTAAATTTTAGAGGCATATTTGTGTTATATATAAATTACCTAGTTTGTTTTTTTCAGGACAATATGAAAATTTTTCTTTTCCTTTTTTTTATAATTTTTTTTAACTTTTTGGACTTTTTTCACAAACACCTGGTTAGCATGATTGAACAAAAACCACTTGAGGTAGACAAATAAAATTTGTTATGCATGTTATTATGCATCTACAGAAATGTTAAATGACCTAATTAGATTTTCATGCCATTATAGGAATTTTTCAAATTTTTTACCTTTTTTTTTAAAACTTGACTATATGGTTTGCAATAGGGGCATACATGTTTTACCAATACAAATATAGTTACTGCATATTTCTCCTTGTCTTCTCCTCTTCCATATGGTCCATCACCCAAGTGTCCAAATCAAAAGTTGTATTTTACGTCCTCCTGCTTTGATTGCAAGTATAAAGTTTGGTCAAAACATTCAGAATTGTCACTGGAATTTCAATTTTTGTGTACCATATATACTCACATATAAGTCCAATTGCAAACTACATAGACCCTGATCTGCTGTCACACAGTGCACTAGCAGATCAGGGTCTATGTTGTTTGTTCTACTGATTACTCCTAACAAACTGCATAGACCCAGATGTGCCATTTCCTTTTTTTTGTGATAGCAGATCTGGGTCTGGACTTGACTTATAGGCCAGTATACATGGTATTTGACTTGTGACCCCCTCCAAAGGACCCCACCAAGTTTGGTTAATTTCCACCCTTCACTTTAGGAGATAGAGTTATGGACAGATGGAGGGTATCACAAGATCTTAATGCTACAGCATGAAGATAATGACAAATTTAGCTTCATCTGCATCACAGTAGATTATTTTCTGTTTTAAAAATATAATGGAATCATGTCAACTCTCATAGTTGTAATCAGCTACTTAAAGGCAATTGTGTTCATGTCTTTCCGTTCTCATTCTCGTGACACACATTATCCCAAAATTGCTTCATTGTATCCTTAATTTGTCATATCCTAATTATGATGTTATTTATTATGCTTTACTGAATATGCTAATTCCCTTTGTACAGACTGTAAATTTGTTGTATCGATGTGCATACTAAATGTGTTTTACTAGATATTTTACATTGTTATATTTCACAGCTTGAAGATGATGATGAGCTTCCATTCTGTTGCATATGCACAGAGGATGCTGTTCTACATTGCCATGACTGTGACCTTGATCTTTATTGTGCTAAATGTTGGAAGTAAGTTTCAGTGCTTTTACTACATTTTTCATATATTCATGCTTTTAATTTTGATGATTTGCTACAATGTAGTAAATATGGCCATAGCTTTATTGTGGCTGATGTTGGTGTAGTGTTCGACTCTTTTCATCCAAATTTTTTTTCAGACCAAAAAATGGTCATTACAACACAAAGAATGGCAGAAAATAGAGATTATCTTTGACATACTATTTGGTTCTGTGCAGATGTCACCATATTGAAATATGCTGATGTAGCAGTCTAATTTGAATGATGCTGGGATGCATTGGTGATGACTAGCCTCTAAGAAAAGTTTGAAATAATGCCACAAAATGTTTTGGAAAAGTATTTTTTTTTTCAAATTTCTTTTTTTTGTTGTTGTTGTTTTTATCAACTTTCAGATATTTCTTATTTTGTGTATTTGATTTGAATAATAAAAGAACCCTTTTAATGCAGACTTTAGGAAACTAACTTTTTCAGTCATGGAGAGAGTGTTTCAAAATTAGTTTTGACACTGCACAGAACAAAAGCTGATCAATCTTCACATCAAAAAATCATTCTGTAATTAAAATACAAATAAGACAAGAACTCATGTAAACTAGATTCTCACCATATATTTTTCTTTGTATCTATTTATTAGTGCTTCAGTTATCTTTCCACTTCTTCCTGAAAATTAAGAAATTTTCTCCAAACCAATGGGAGATAATTATTAATGAAATATTGGGTGTTCTACAGATAGTATGTGCTTCTGAGAGATTGACAGGTGTAAGATGAAGTTGTTTGCATTTGCAACATGCACAATGGAGATAATGTTCGCATACCAATATTCTACTTTCATGTACTGTGGCTGAAATTTCTTTACATATTGTACTTGTGGAAATTGGACATGATCTAAGCACACAGCAGACAGAAATGGCTGCTCCAAAGTACTCGAAAAATCAGCCTGAATTAGTTAAAAGTACACTATTTTCAGCAGTTATTAAAATAGGGAAATGAATTTTGCCAGAGTAGGCAATACCAGCCTCTGAAAGTACAATGAATGAATTACAAAATATATAATAAGTTTAAAAAAGTTATCTGCTCTTTTTTTTATATTATTTACCTTTGAAGTCCAGGAAGTGAAAATGACCAAGCAGAGCTAGCAGTTTTTTTGAGAGGTGCACATCTTAAGTAAGACCAAGCTGTAAACTCTATAACCCAAATTGCACCCATCAATCATACACCAAAATAAAGGGAATTAAAAGTTCTTTTAACAATACCCAAGATATACAAGGTCTTTTTTAAATAGCCAGGACAACCAGTGAGAAAAACCTGGGTAATTCTTTTTCTTTAAAAATCTAACCCTATGTAAAGGACGAGCGCCACCATATACTGCACTGTAAGGGAGATAACCTTGTGTTTCTGATCAATTCTCTTGAATTTTTTCCATTTCAGCGAGAGTCACACACAGCTGGGGATGGAAGACCATAGGACATCAAAATACACACCACCAAAAGGAAAAACATAAGCTTGGATGCAAAGGGTGGAAAGATTTTTACTTTAAATTTATGAATGACAAAGAAAGAGATGCATACAATTATCTTTAATCAAGCAGAAGAGGTTTGCACATGAAACAAGTACAGCTTTTAACTATTTCCAATCAGATGTCCTAATTTCACAAAGAGCTGAAAATCAACTGTTATATTTTACTCCGGATAGAACTGTTCATCTTTATTATGTAAGATATATGTGTCTATACTACAAGACAAGTAGAGAAATAATGGCACAAAAGATAACTTCATGCATTTCTATTTTTATTTTTCATTTAATATAATAACTATGATGTGGCATTTAGTAGAAATATTCTTTTATCAGTTGTAGACATTTTGCTTAATATATTATTTTTAGGGGAAACGAGCAGTACTTTCTCAAATATGCTTTGTTTTTTGGCCTGCAGAAGCAAGTTTAGAAGTCTTTGGCCCAATTTTTCATTGTATTTTTATCACCATAATGTAAAGAGAAATACAACTTAATACTCTTTAAAAAATCAACGTATGTATGTATGTCCCAAAATTCTTGTGTACAACTTCTCCCGCATCTTTCCATAGACTTTTGAAATTTTGCATATATTACTGACATGGGTCAACACGTGCATATCATTCTGTCCTCATGCTCGGATGCATATTTCCAGAGTTATGTTTCTTTTTGACGTTAAATGTATGTACTTTATATGATAAGCCCTGTGTGTGCAACTAGTCCCAGTTTTTGATGAATTACCCTGAAACTTTGCAGATATTATTGACATGAGGTCAACATGTGCATTTCATTCTGTCATCTTGTTCTGAAGTGTTTCCAGAGTTATGCCGCTTTTTATGCCAAAGCAAAATCTGATTTGAGTGACCGCTTCTATGAGCAACCACCTGTGATTAACAGCCTAAATCATCATGCACTCTGGCATGAATGACCACCTGTTAAACACAACCAGCGACCATGTATTTTTGGCAAAATGTTTCAACAATGCTATGAATGACTATCGTAAAACCAGATATAAACACTACAGGCCATTATTTAATCCTTAGTAACCATGATTGCTGAGAATAATCTGCAAGCAGAGTGCATATTGTTCAGAACCATGATGCACAAAAAATGAGGGAAAAAGTCCAGTCTGGTTACCAGTTTTGTTAGATTTATGAGGTAAAGTTGTACAAC
Source organism: Margaritifera margaritifera (assembly GCA_029931535.1). Classification (NCBI taxonomy): domain Eukaryota; kingdom Metazoa; phylum Mollusca; class Bivalvia; order Unionida; family Margaritiferidae; genus Margaritifera; species Margaritifera margaritifera. The sequence goes on from JAQPZY010001686.1 coordinate 9,404,123, forward strand.
ACAGACCATTCATCAGACTTATGTACATGTCATAAACCACCACTGTAGTGCCATAGTCATTAAAATTTATGAGGTCAAGTTGTATGACGCAGACAATTCATCAGACTTATGTACATGTCATAAACCACCACTGTAGTGCCATAGTCATTAAAATCCTTTTGTGGTTAACCATACCATGTTTAAAGGATTAGCAATCATGGATGCATATAGTTCAAAGGCTCATATTGTTTGTTTATCTGTTGTGAAAACCCACACAGTACCAATAAAAATGACAGGTCTTCTCACCCTGCTTTCATGATGGGGACTGCATTAAATAGTTTGTTGGTGGAGTTACAATATGTAATGATCATGGTGAATGAGGTCTTTGTCTTTTTCTCTTAATAAGTTATTTGCTTTTTTGAGACAAGTTAATTCTATACTTATTGTAAAGGTCTGCATTCTCTCTTGCTTTATAGATGTTACTGTGATTAAAATGCACACAAGAGGCCGAATGTGCCATCATCAGAGATCTCATCATCTGTTACATCTTTTTGTTTATTGAACTGATCCATTTATTATTTATGTTGTCAGTGATTTAGGTTTGGCTTTGGGCTGTAAAATAAATTTACTGAGCAAGTGTTATCACAGCTTACTTTACAATTTATCGACAGGATTAATGTTACCTTATTGTTAACTTTTCAGTTTATGTGCCATAATGCCAATAGACTACATGTGAACTTCAAATACAAATTATATTGTTTATAATTTATGTATTTTCAGTGCTATATAATTTTTTTTCTATATGAATGCATGTAATATTTTAACAAGAACTATGAATAAAGAACAAAATATTATGTACAGTAATCATCGTTATTTTTCCTTCTTAAACCCAGTTGAATTTCAACCTTGAAAAGTAGGCCTCCTGCACAAACCTGTTATGAGAGATCACGTCTTGGGTGACCACTTTTTGTTGGCAGAAAGGGTGGTCTCTCAAGACAAGTTTTACTGTATATACTTCATATGATATTCGTTTGTGCACAACTAGTTCCATTGCTTTTGATTTCATTAATTGTTCTGAACCTTGGCAGATATTATTGATGAGATCAACATGTGCATATTCCTCTGTCATGCTCTGATGCATTTTTCCAATTGTACGTCTTATTTTATCTCATAATTCTTGTCTTCAACTAGTCACACAGCTCAACTTTGGTATTAAAGGAATATAGTATATATGATAATTCTTGTTGTCCAGCCTGCCTTGGCAGAAGCTCAACATGATAATCACTCTGGCATCTATGTACATGTCCATACTTTCTAGCTAAATAAAAGTTGGGCTCGACAACAAGGTGGTCTCTTTTATGCACGACTAGTCCAACAGTTTTTTTATGGATTGTGTTGAGACTTAGTAGACATTATCAACACGAGGTCAATATGCGAATTTCATTCTATATATGACTTGCACCACTTATATAAAAAGTGGGGCAGGGCATCCTTGTCCTTTGGATACATGTCTTGTTATAGTGAAACTTTCAAAAATGCAAAGCCATGTGACTCAAAAGGTTTTTCCAATCCAAACAAAAATTGTTGTCTTTGTGATCAATCAAAAAGGTTTTCTGGCTTTTGCTACCAGGGATTTGTCTATCTTCACCTAGTCAGTCATTGGCTGCTTATAAAGTTCCTTCATCCATCAATCAATTAGTTGAGAAAGATCAGCCATCATTCAGACATCGACCCTCAGTCTGGTCATGTTGCTGATATACTACATTGTTTGAAAAGGCAACTTCAGGAACCATACATCAACATGTCTTTCTTTTCACATCGACAACTCCCATCAAATTTCAACCTGGCTATTTACGCTGTATAGACCCAGCTTGAAGATGATGATGAGCTTCCATACTGTTCCAGAGCCCAGCCCTCATTTCTGAGGAGTGATCAGAGAAACAGGAAGGACCCCCCAGGACATTCCAAGCATGGAAACCATACTCGAGTCCCTTTCCCATCATGAAAACTCGGTTTCCAAGGGCCACAGATTACAAGACATGGGGAAACAAGGATTGCTTAAGATCCAGTTTCTATCCACGACAACCTCTATCTCACAGGAAATGATGTCACACCAATGCCACCCTTTTTTGACATCCTGGTGGGTGGAAGACTCCAACACTTTGCCACAGAATGGGAGAGACTCTTCCCCAATAAACTGTGGATCTTACAATTTATCTCACCAGGTCTCCAGATCACATTCAGGACACATCACTCATTGTCAAGAGTTCCCTTCAATACAGACATCCCTAGAGACCAATTCAAAGCTAAGGTTCTGCAGCAAGGAATAAGCACTCTTCTTACAAAAAGAGCAATAGATATTGTTCTCAATGCAAACTCACTGGGATTTTACTCCAGACTTTTCTTAGTTCCCAAAGCCAATATCAAGCTTCATCCAGTCATAGATCTAAGCTCTCTCAACCAATTCATTTGGACACTATGGTTCAGACTGGAGACACCAATACTGGTTCTCAATGCCATTCAAGATGGAGACTTTGCAATCAGCCTAGACCTGCAAGATGCATAACTCCACATTCCCATCCACAAGTCTTCCCACAAATTCCTGAGGTTCTAATTTAGTGATATGGTTTACAAGTTCAGGGCATTCCCTTTTGTTTTGAATATCAGTCCCCTGGGTCTTCACGAAAATCATGTTTGGAGTCCAAACTACCTCCATATCCATGACTTCAAAGTACCTGAACAACATTCAACAAAAGCACCAGGTGAGTTATCTATCATATCAAGACATGAAATCCCTTATTTCACTTTTGCTTTGCCTTGGATTTCTTGTCAACAAGGACAAATACAATCTCATCCCATCCCAACATTTGACTTGAACTGCTCAGGCAAGAAGTGGTACAAGTGGAAACATCTCTTCCTTAAAAGCGTCTGTATCATAGATAGCTAACTTCCTCCTTTGATTCTTCAAGGAGAAGTTAGTTCCCATCAAAATCAAGGACTTACCGTTTCACGATTTCAGACGCATTTCAACATGATAAAAAGAAAGGCATAGGTCAGAACAAAGACCTTTCCAAACCTTCTTGCAAACTTGTACCTGTCTCTACTGAAGGCTTTCGCCCTTTGTGCAAAAATGGAAACTTCCATGGGTTCTGACATGGTTGAATAAGACACTCTTCATACAGCTGTCCAGAGCCTCCATTCAAAACCTTATCCATTCTAGCTACAGCAGATAAAATTTGTGAGATACATGCCTTATTGGTCAATCTGAACAATCTGCTGTTCTGCCATGATGGTTCTATTTCACTCATGATGACCCCTGCTTTCATTGCCAAGAACAGGCTCCTGCTCATGGGCAACTGGTCATTTGTCTTGAAACCATTGTCTTTCTTGGACCCATCATCCCAGTGGCCCTGTAAGGGCTCTGAAATGGAACCTAAAGCAAACAGCTGATCAGAAGAGGGAGATCTCACTTGTTCTTACCACTCAATGAAGGGAAGGGACAATATTTCCCCACAGGCTCTGTCACCCTTGATGCAATCAAGATTGATGATTGCTCAGTCTACAAGAAACTGACCCGAGACCACATGAAGTTCTTGCACATATCATCTCGTCAGATTAGGGCTGTCATCACTAGCACAGCATCCGAGAGCAACTGCTCCATAACTGACATTATCCAGGCCATGGGATGGAGGTCAGAGATGACATTCTCTAGCTTTTACCCCAGATACCTTTCATCCCAAAGGACTCGGTTTAACCTTGTGGGACCTATAGCAACAGCACAACAAGCTACCTTTCCAAGTCATTCAGCAGCCTAGTAATGACATGGATTTGTGGGAGTGAACATTTTTTCTCTATAAAGTATCCATGCATGAACCATGTGCTAACCCCCATATCTTACCCAACTCGACTAGCCCATATCTTACACAACTCGAAGCTGCTTCACAGATGTTAGGAGACAAGGGCCAGCTTCAAGATCATGGATTGTAACTACCTCCCTCTTACCTGTTCTCCTAACATTATGACTGGGTGACATGTTTTTGAAGAAACTAATTTTTAAAATAAAAATGTTTCATAATACTTACCCGATCATAATTCTGACACACCCTCCCAAGCCCTCTCTGCAGTTACATCCCTGCAAGAGCAGGCACTCCTGCTCCAGTAGTAACCAATGTTTGACAGAATTTGTTACCAATCCCTCTATCCATTGGGAGACCACAAAAGTCCGACTGCCACCTTGGCAAGCAGATGACATTTTAGCACTTCTGCTGCTAAAACAAGCCAAAAGACATGGTGAACATCTTTTGTGGTCTATAAGGGCTGGATTTGCAAGGAAGTGGATGTACTGCTAATGTATTATGAGGGGTAAGTAGTATCCAAAAAATATATTTTATTATAAAAATTGGTTTCCATTGCATAGGAACTCAACTGCTAAAAGTTGCACTTTTAACTTAAATTGAAATTCATTTACTTGGTCAAAATAACTAAGCTCTCATGTTCCCAAGGTTTGTAGTTAGTGTTTTAACCCTGGTCCCTGACCGGTTTCATTATCTTTGTAACTCATCAGAGGGAATTGGTCTTGTTGATTCATTTTTTTTCAACTGATCACCGCATCTTGTCGGTTTGGAGTTTATATACCCCTTGTCGCCAGTGCAGCCGCAAAGGTCACTGTACTACATGTGATGTTATTTATTTACTCACCTGCCATCTTTGTGGCAAACAATATGTAGGTGAAACCAAAATGGAATTCCAAGTGAGAATTAACGAACACTTAATGGACATCCGTGAAAAGAAATAGACCCCAGTGTTTAAACATTTTATCCAACCTGACCACAACATTAATTGTATTCAGTATCATATAATAGAAATCCAATCTGATCCAGAGCTCTCTAGTAGCAACATTAATCAGAAAGATAGAAAACTTTATTGGATACACCAACTACTTTTGTGTACGTCATATAAATTGTATTGTTGTGTATGTCATATTGATTGTGTACATCAGTTGTCCTATTATGTATGTAATATCGATTGTCCTATAATGTATGTCATATTGTTTGTCCTACAAGTTCTAACAATTTCTTTTGTGTAATCTTCATGGCAAGACTTTTGATTTACAAGTTTTTTTAGTGAGAAAAACTGGATTTGTTTGCCTAAATGACATATCACATATGTGTTTTAGGATCAAAGTACAACATCTCTCTCTCTCTTTCTCTCTCTCTCTCTCTCTCCTGTAAAGTATCCTATGTTGATTGCATTATTTTTATCAGGGAACATATATATCTCAAACAATTGCCCCTTCCACAGCATTCCCACCTAGTTTTGTTGTTGACCTACTTTCCAATTTATATTCAACATTGCTTAAAACTTTTATGGAGTCTCTTATTGCAGCACCCATTAACCTACTGCCACCAAACTTGCAGTGATGGTGGATCTTGAGACTTGGAATAGAAGTAAAGAATGCATCAAAACTGGCTCACTGTCACCTACTTTCAAGAGTTCACTGAACAATAATTAAAAGATACTGAATCATACCACAAAAATGAGTGTATCCTGAAAGCTCTCTCTCACCACTCTATCTACAGAGGTGGGGCTATAAAATAATCCTCATGTCAGTCTGTCTATCACAATCTCATTACCGCAACTATTCCCCCCTTTTTTGATGGAGAGCCATGAAACTTGGTAAATAGTATGGTCATCACCTGAAGGTCTGCATATCCACAAATCACTTTGCTCCTGCAATTTTGTTAGTTATTGCCCTTTCTGTCTTGGAGCTTAATGCAGTTTATGACACAATCTTATTGGCACTACTAGTCCTGCAGCTTTTGATGGATTGCCATGAAACGTGGTAAATATTGTGGTAATCACCTGAAGATCTGCATTTCAACAAATTACTTAGCTTCTGAAATTTTTGTTAGAGTTATTGCCCTTTTTTTAATGTAGCCTAATATAATGTATGATACAATCTTGTCAGCAACCAATCCCCCAGTTTTTGATGGATTGTCATGAAACTTGCTAAATACATGTATTATGGTCATCATCAGAAGATACTTTTATCGATAAATCACTTTGCAACTGCACATTTTTTTTAGAGTTATTGCCCTTTTTGTCTTGTAGTGTAATGCAGTGTACGATGCAATCTCATTAGTGCAACCAGTCCTGCAGTTTTTGATGGATTGCCTTGAAACATGGTAAATATTATGGTCATCACCTAAAGATGTGCATGTTAACAAATCACTTTACTCCCACAATATTTTTAGAGTTATTGACCATTGTTTTGTATTTTAATGCAGTGTATGACGCAATCTTCGTGGTTCATACAATCTTGAAAAATACTTCAATTTGACGTGTTGCCTTGAAAACTCCTTGAATTTTGAAAAGCTGATTTTATCTTTGAAACAACCTTGAATTCATTGAAGAAAAAAAACTCCTTGAATTTTTCCCAAAACTTCTTCAACTTATTGGATGAAATACAAAACCTGAATGAAACATATCACTTTTTAAATTCAGAATTTTCCAGAAACAATAAATAATAAATAATTATAATGGGATAAAATTGGCAGGATCAAATGTCACACAAGATGGATAGTTACCAGATGGAGTAGTATCCCTTTGCTGTAGTGGCACACTAGTTAGTTACATGTTTTTTCTTCTACTTTTCAACCTTTTTATGCAGTGATAAACAAACATGTGAAAAAGTTAAGTTTTGCAAGAAAGCATATTCTCAAAACTTTTGAAAGTCCTTAAAAACTTGTTGAAAAGTCCTTGAAAATCAACTCTCTGGGACTACTCATTTGGTCTTATTACCACAACTAGTCCTGCAGTTTGGTGGATTGCCATGAAATTTGGTAAATACTATGGTTATCACCCGAGGATATGTGTAAGGGTGCAAATTTCTGTCGATCTATAAAGAGAACATTAACTTGGACAGAGAACAATTAATTAGATTTATGAGGACAGGGTGCGTATTGAATCGCTATGCTGCGGTCTGTGTTGTGAGAGGAACCGATTTTTAATTAAGCATTCGTTTATTTAACAGTCCGAGAAACTGGAAGGGAAAAGGTTAACTCAATCTTTGTATCGAAAATGTCAGAGTTGAGATTGCCCAGAATCAGTTATTTGGAAATCTAGAGGGTCAGGATGACCGCAAATTTTGGCGCCTATTTATAAAAAGGGTGGTAGATATATTTAATCCTGATTGGCTACGCTAAATAAGGGGCGTGTTTCCCACACGAAATTTCATAGTTTTAATATGCCACATCGCAAAATTTAGTCAGTCTAAACTCCTGCAAGAGGAAGATATTTTTGGCTCCGAGATTGAATTTGCAAGAAATTATCTCGTAAAACAATTATCCAAGGGACTGGATGTCTGGAAAGTTGACGGACACAATTCTGGCCGTAGAAGCGAGCAAGGCTTGAAAGCACAAGGTATTTGTGTTAATCTCATGTAATTCGTTGATACCAATATAATTATTTGCTTGAATTTATTTACTTATATTTGCATGAATTTATTTGTATAAATTCGTAGATCAATTTTCTTGATATGAGTATAACTGTGTTTGAGTTTATTATCTGAATTCGTTTAATGATCTTATATATAAGTTTGACAGATTGTTTGAATTTGTTGTCTTGAGTGTTATAGGAGTCATGTATTTTAAGAATTTCATGCATTACTTTAGTTGATATGAGTATGAGAATCCGTGTGAATTCACCGATCTTAGATGATTTCATGTATGATAAAAACTTAAGTGCGTATCGACTGAAATTAACGTTGTTAAGCCATGAAGTGAGATTTCATGGACGTTAAAGACTTGAATGTGTGTATTCGCTGAAATTAACGTAGTTAAGCCATGTAATGAATTTCATTCATTCATTTGTATAATCGAGAACGGAACTATTATGTCTCGTGTGATGTTAATGTGAGTCAGCGATGAAATAGCCGTTAGGAAATACATTAATCTTATGAAACTAGGTTTGTTTGTTTATGGCCTGCCGTGTTTGGCTTGACCAGATAGCCTTTGGTATCTGTTTGACTTCCGATAGGATGCTATCTGACATAACGAGAGTGGAGTAATGATCTATTCCCAGTAGGATATCTGACAGAAGACTTAGGTTGCTTCTCTGTTTATTTTGAAAGGGGAAATAGCTCCACTGACGTAATCCACTGACGTATCCACGTACCTACGTATCTACATACCTACGTATCCACCTACCCACACAAAGTTTGAGGGCCGACAGAGGCGAAATAGTGAGAGTGAGAAGAAAACCGAAGGAACAAATTGAACAGCACGGTGAAACTGCAGTGAACAGGAGATAAGCAGGTTATGAAGTTGTACAAGGCAATGACTTCGATTGTTCACTCGATTCTATGATGAATTAATTCTATCATTTAAACAGATCGGCTATTTATATAAGTATATTTGTGTTTAAAATTCGGTGAATGATTTATTTCAAAAAGAAGTGTATCTTCCTAATGTAATGCATTATCACAGTTGTTTATGTAATTGATTAAATTGTTATATTTCACATACGGGGGCTCGTGTGATTCTGTTCTGTATATCTGCTCAGATCTCTCTTCATTCCATCTATAAGTTTCACAATTTATATTATTCTTTACTCGATCCGGGCAATAAAACCGAGGTCAATCATCCTCTAGATAACAATAACCACAACCACCACCACCCCCACGCCACAATATGCATCTCAATAAATCACTTTGTTCCCAAACATTTTTTTTTATTGCCCTTTTTGTCTTGTAGTCTAATTCAGTGTATAACACAATCTTGTGCACAGGTACCGGTAGTCCCCCATTTTTTGATGGATTGCCAAGAAACTTGGTAAATATTATGGTCATCACCTGAAGATGCAAATATTGATAAAACACTATTCTTCTGCAACTTTTATAAGAGTGATTGCCCTTTTTGACTTGCAGCTGAATGCAGTGTATGACAGAATCATGTAAACGCAACTATCTTAAAGATTTAAATGGATTTCTTTTGAAACTTGATGAATGTTATGACGTTCATCTGAAGATGTGCATATTGACAAATCACTGTGCTCCTGTAATTGTTTTAAAAGTTACTATCCTTTTGATTTGGAGCCTCATGTAGTGTATCACAAAAATCTTGTAAATACAACTGGTCCCAGTGGATCGCAATAAAATACGCTGCATGTTAAGGTCACCATTTCAAGATATGCATATCAACAAATACTGTCCTAAAAAAAAAATTCAGAGTTATTGCCCTTTTCATCTGGCTGCTGAATGCAATACATTACAGAAACATGACAAAATCTTGAGAATGAAACTCGTCTTGCAGTTTTTAATTGAATCACTGTTAAACTTGGTATATGTTATAGGCATTATCTAAAGATGCACATACTTGTGGAGCACAAAGAGTTATTGCCCTGTTGTACGAGTTATTGTCCTTTTTGACTAGCAACTGGATGCAGTGTGTAACAGAATTTTGTGAATGCAATTACTCTTGCAGTTTTTAGTGGATTGTTGTAAAACTTTGTACATTCTATGGTCATCATCAGAAGATATGCATGTTGACCAATCATTGTACTCTATTTTCAGAAGTGTTAAACCCTTATAGGACTATAGACTTATCACCATCATGGGGTAGGGGTGGGATGCGGAGAGGTGGGAGTATATTTACGTTAGTAAATTGTTCAGAATTCCTTTAGTTTTTAATACAGTGTATTATGCTTGCTTTTGGGGATTTTTATGAGGGGATAAAATAGGTAGGATTGTATCTACTGAATGTAAATAATTAGAATGAATAGTAATGTTAGTATCATCTATACTCACTTATAATTCAAGTTCAAATGCAAACTGCACAGACCCAGATCTACTGTCGCATAATGCACCAGCAGATCTGGGTCTATGCAGTTTGTTAGGAGTAATCAGTAGAACGAACAATACAGACACTGATCTAAAGGCGCATTATGTGATAGCAGCTCTGGGTCAATGTTGTTTGCAGTTGGACTAGACTTTTAAGTGAGTATATACGGTATGCATAAATCACTACAATAAATCACTACACATGGAGACTTTTAGAGTAACTTACATACACTTTAGAACACTATCAGAAAAAGATGCATCTCTTTGCATGCATGGATTTATACAAACATACATCCCTCTATTTAAATTATGCATGTTTGTAGCTCACCTACTTGAAACGAGATGCTTACATATGCTTCATAATTTGTTGTTTTTTTTAAAAAGAGTGCACCAAATTTGCACCTGCTGTCATTGTACTTTCGTCTATAATTTGATTTGAACTCTCTTTTCTTCAGTTGAATTAATACTTGTCTGAGTAAAGTTTGTTTGCATGTCTGTCCAGGCTTTTACATAACTGTGATCATTATGAATGAAAAAATCAGATTCTTTATACTGTGTAGAAGTACATGTACGTGCAACAGAAGAGTTTGCAACTTTCATACTGCAACTTGAAGTTGGGTACATTTTATCAGTTTCTTCACCTGTTGTCAAGCTGTATGGAATAACTTCTTCATCATTTCGCCGTTGATCTGAATTTCTCAATTTTCAATTCTTATTTTGTTTAACCTCCACTTCGTACATCCGAAACTTGGGTCGACCGGGCGTTCCTTTTTTTTTCATATCCCATTTTCAGTTTAGGACACGGGTTTCGTTCAGTTGGCATACCGTCAGGGAAATGTTCAGAGCAAACATAAACCTTTTTCGGCAAAGCTTTTCTGTTTCTGGCTATTATCCATTGTACTTTTCTTGGACCCTCTTACGGCATTACATGGAATTTATACGGAATCAAACACGGACATTCGTTATGCAGTTGTCCGTGTATTTCACACTGAGCTTGTTTCCATAAATTTAATTTTCTTCGATTGTTCGAACATCCATTTACTGCACATGAAGCCCCGCCACCTTTCATATACTTTCTATTAGTATCCATTCCCGCAAGATCAATAAATACAATTAAACAAAGATGTAAACAAAAGACCGATATTGTTTTGACTTACGCACGTGTGTATTATTTCACTCCTGTAATCGCTGACGCACCACGTGACAGAGAATGGCAGCTCCCATGAAAACTGGCTCAGTGCCAGATAAAAGTGTTTCTATATGTGAATGTATCCCCTTACAATTGGTTAGGTCTTGTTAAGTTAAACTTGCATTTTTTAAAAAATAGGGCACTCTGAAGAGTAGTTGTACTTGTCAGACCTGTGTATCCTTGATAACATTGCAACACTGATCACAGCACCATAAAAGGTGTTTCGCTCAAAGTTCTGGCTTACCTACCATCAGCACTCGCTTATAAGTTCAGTCCGACTGCAAACTGCACAGACCCAGATCTGCTGTCACATAATGCGCCAGCAGATCTGGGTCTATCCAGTTTGTTAGAAGTTATCTGTAGAACAAACATCATAGACTCTGATCTGCTGGCACATTATGCAACAGCAGATCAGGGTCTTTGTTGTTTGAAGTTGGACTCGACTTACAAGTGGGAATAGATGGTACCAGTCTCAGTGACAGTTATGAAAATAAGAGGTGACTTAGTTCATACAGAGCAAGTGAAATCATATTATTACTACAAATTTAGTGTAGAAAATTTACACTAAAGCTTGTTCGATACACTAAATACATACATGCAGTTCAAAAGTTTGCATGCATATAAAGTACAAAACAATACAACGTAATACAGTATTGTATTGTACTATCTGTGCATTGTGAACTTTTAACATCTACATTTTTAGCTTCGTGTTAATCTATTTAATTGTTGTTAATGGTATCTCAGCAACAGTGCAAAAGAAAAGCTAGTAGAATTTTAATTATCATTATGATTTACCACGTATTTGCTTATAAATTCGAATTAAACTAAAGATATCATGAGATTTCAACACATTATCCTGCTCATTTCTAATAGAATTAATAATGTGATTTCATCATTACAGTCTATGTTCTCATACATGATTCAGTAATCTTGTGCGCTAGGCATGAAAAATAGAAATACTTTATGCAAAGTTTTTGTAAATATTTTGGAAAACAAAAAATGGATCAGTTTCAAAGTATCACTACAATGATTTGGATAATCATTTGTCATTGCAATCTTTTATAGTCCTCAAGAAAATCATTAATATTGTTTCTGATTTTTCCTGGAGATTTGCGAATGAGTGAAGAATGTTACTGGCATTAAAGAGAAAGTAGCATTAAGGTCTACACAGAAAATAATATGTTTATTCATTTCAGCCCCGTAACTTTTGTGTAGAATGACAAAGCAAACATTTGTGATTCTGCCAGTTCAGAAAGTTCACTTTCACTAAAATGTCCAGTCATTTCATTTAAATGCAACTATTATTATAAAATGCAAGATAACATGTGCTGATTTTTTGTGCTGTGTAAATTTTAGTGCCTAAGTAAGAGAGTCTTGGTGCATCTGAACTTGTAACTACTCTGTAATGCACTTGATTTAATCAAAAATATAGAAACATAATAGGAAATATATATAAGGAATTTAATTAGTGTAGTAATTGCTGGAATGCATGTACATGTAGTGTAAAGGGAAAAATCCATAGTGACTACCGTCTATACTCGTGTACAAGTTGAGTCCAACTGCAAGCAACATAAACTTTGATCTGTATTATGTAACAGCAGATGTGGGGCTATGCAGTTTGCAGTTAGCCTTGACTTATAAGCGAGTATGTACGGTGCATCTTTTCTTTAATAATTAAGCAGGATAAATTCATTCATAGATAAAAACATTTTATGCATTTTGTAAGTGAAATAACTAAATAAATCAATTATTTGGTGCATGTTTGGAGAATGCAATGCTGAAAATATAGCATTTTCCTTTTAAAAGATAGGAAGGATGATTTAGACACACAAAAAATTCTTATAAATACACCAAATACACACATTAATTTGTCACATGGTTGCATAGCTATGAATTTATTTAAAACTTCATTTAGATTCAAACAAAACTTGATTGCATAATTGTTAATGTAATGCGTTTTCTTCGCGCTTTGGGAACTGTTACAGTGTGAATACGATACATGCAGGTGTTTCAGTTATTCCATTTTGGTGGGACGATGGCACATTGTTCTGGCACTGGTACAGTAACTGAGTAATATTTAGTCACTTAGTCTGTCCTGGCAAATTTATAAACTCTGGTATTTCTTTACCATTTTCTGTGTAGAGAATTTGATTTTTTTTTTTTTTTCATTTAAGATGACGCAAAGAGCTATGATAAGGCGAACACTGAGGGTTTTGCTCTGATTAATTGTGAGGAATATACTACATTTTTGGCTCTGAAAGCATCAGAATCCTAAAATTCACCATCCTCAACAGTGTAAATATCTTCTGACAATTGGAAATCAAGATACAAATAAGCTTATGACACTCTTTTTTATTCTAAAGTGTGTATGGCAATGTTAAGACCTGTAATATCCATGCAGTTTTTTTATGTCTGGATATGACCATTAGATCTCAGAACCTCATATTTCACATTAGGTACACACAGGTGATACACTTGCTTCAGAATTGTTTATTGAGAGATTAGAAGTACGGGTTTAAAATTGTTGGGGGCGTCTTACTTCCAAAGACACAAAATTAGGTGGAGATTTTTGTCACAAATGGTGACATTTGATCATTTTTCTAAATTTCAGTGTTAAAAAAATATACCAAAATTTAATAAAATTCATCTTTACAAATGAAATAATGATTTATATGTAAAAATGTATCATAACTAGCTCAAACGTATCAAAGAAACTTCATTCTTTGATGAGTATGATAACTTAGTCCTTGTGTTTGGACCTCTCATTTGTAACCTACGGCATGATTCTTTGATGAGTATGATAACTGTGTCTTTGTGTTTGGACCTCTCATTTGTAACCTATGGCATGATTCTTTGATGAGTATGATAATTGAGTCCTTGTGTTTGGACCTCTCATTTGTAACCTATGGCATGATTCTTTGATGAGTATGATAACTGAGTCCTTGTGTTTGAACCTCTCATTTGTAACCTATGGCATGATTCTTTGATGAGTATGATAACTGAGTCCTTGTGTTTGGACCTCTCATTTGTAACCTTTGGCATGACGTGACCCTCCACTCAGACCACGTTCTTGTGAGATAAATTGGACTCTGGAGCAAATACAACCAAACATGGCAGTTATTCTTCAGTGTTGCTACAGATAAAGTAAATTTTATGAAATAGGTCCAACCTTTTTTAATCTTTATTAGGTATGACTACATTATTTGGGCCATTGAACTGTTATTATGTACTATTTATAGTTCCGAAGAAAATCTTTTTTTTTTTTTCTTTCTTCTTTTTATTTCCACTGTAGACTTGCTAACCATTTAAGGATATTACTTGCATTAAATAGAAAGCAACATTAATGTTTAAATAGAAAATAAAATGTTTATTGGGTTCAGCCTCTTGGATTTTGCACTGGATGACAAAGCAAACGGTTGATTCAGCCATTTCTAAAAATGTCACTTACACTACAATTTTCAGTTATTTCATTCAAATGCAACCATTTTTAGAAAATGCAACATAACCTGTGCTGATTTTTTATGTGCTGTGTCCATGTTAGTGCCTAACATAAGTAAAATAATCTTCCTGCATTTTAATGTACAACTAAAGCACTGGATAATTTCATCACAAATTTAGAAAGACGAAGAAAATAGTGTGGTAATCACCTTCAAGAAATCATACAAGACTTTCCACTGATCTGGCATCTGGATGGTTTATTAATTTATTTGCAAACTGTAATTTTGAGTAAAGGTAATGGTTGCAGCAAGAGTAAGTAAATAACATCAGCGGTATTAGTGATAGCAGTGGTGTGATTGTGATAGCAGTGGTGTGATAGTGATAGCAGTGGTGTGATAGTGATAGCAGTGGTGTGATTGTGATAGCAGTGGTGTGATTGTGATAGTAGTAGTAATGATTTATTCTTGTCTAATAAAACTCAAGGTAAAGTACCATTTAACAAGCATGTGTCAATTCCAGGTTAAAAATGATGGATTATGTGGTGGACAATACAGGCTAAAATTACTTGTAATGTCCTAATTTAGCTAAAGTATGTCCACTGCAAACACTATCCAACATCAAGCTCCGACTATTGACCGCGTTTCTTGTATCGGTTCATAAACTGTCATCAATGGAACCAGTCCAAGTGTAATTTTTGGGTCACCTTTAGTTCAAAACAATGTCTTCTGCTGGAGTAAACTGCCGCATTGAGGTGTACCATCTGGTGAATACCTTACAAAAATCAGATTCAGTTAACATGTTAACTAAACATGTGTGTGTGTGTGTGTGTGTGTGTGTGTGTGTACAAAAATAACGTATACTCCCGGGAAATATTGAAGACGAGGTTCATTTCTTTTGTGAGAGTGTTGTTCTGTTCGAACATAAAATAAAATAAATGTTCCTAACCGAAAATTTACTCACACCTTCCCTGACTTTGTGTCTCTTGTAACACTTTACAAATATTATTTTATGATACACCCTCTGGAGTTTATGAACCCGCCTGAGACGTGAATTACACAAGTCTCAACCCACCTAATTGGCCAGTTTTGCTACGAAATTATGGCCTTCCATGCTGATATTTAACAATACACACTTACTGATGGACTTAATAGTACAAACGCCGACAAAGTTGTTGTTATATGTATTCTTGTACGTGACAACATTTATTATTAATTTTAATGAATTATGTAGCAATTCTAGCATCTGTCATGTTTTGGACATGTCTATAGTGTTTATTTATTATTTTATATATGAATTTAGTAATGAATTGAATTGAAGTGTACGATCTAGGTCAACTATATTCCGTTCGGTGTTACGGATTTGAGATTTTTCATCATGTTAGGGATAAGAGTTTGAAACACCATGAAAATTCGTAAAATTTATTTTCTTTTTTGTATTAACACCAAACTGACAAACAAAGCACCGATAACCACTCTGTTATCCGCAAATCGTGGTCGTAAAGTAATTGCAACTATGCGTATCGTTCCGCTCCTGCCTAACCTATTGATCAGTAAAACACTCACAAGAAGAACAGTCCAGTCTTCTTCCTGTGGTAGAGATGTAATTATTATCAAGAAATTTTCATAAAATCTGCTCACACCTCAATCAAATTGCATTCACGTCACAGGCCACTCATACAAAATATTGCTGCTTGCAAGACAACCGCGTAATTTCTTCCTGCACATTGACACCATTAGGCACGTTGGTCTTCAAATTGAATACTGTATATGAAGAGACAGAGAGCACACAAAAATTACCGCCGCGGAGGCTCTAACCCATGAAGCCAGGTTGCGCGTTCTACCTTCAAACCAAACATGTAACCCATTCGGATATGATACTCACTTTCAGAGGGTGAACATTTTGGTACTGTTAACGTGACCACAGATGCCCCCCCCCCTCTCTCTCTCTCTCTCTCTCTCCTATTTGCTTTTATTCATTAGGAAATGTAGACTAAAATGAACAATACTGTGTTTTGCCGTTCTTAATATGACGTATACTAAAATATTTTCAATGCATATAATTCATTTTCCTGCATATATCCATTTTGAAGAAATTTCATTGGAATGATCTCAACAATGTCGCTTTTCAGAACTCTGCAGAGCAGCCGCTTGCCCCTAACATTACGAATTTGCGGTTTTTCCAGCGTATATTCCAATCGAGCACACGAGTCACTTGAACACAAATTCACTGAAAATGATGTTCCCAAATTTAAAAGAAAACAATTCCGACCTTTGACTGGTACCGGCACGATGAACCAGTGGCGTGGTCGGGGGGACAATTGCCCCAGGCGGCTCTAGGCAAGGTGAGGGCGCCCTTTTTTTTTTTTTTGCCCCCCCCCCCCCCCCCAAATCTAAGCCCCCGGTTTCAGGGCTTGGTTGGGGGTGGGGGCGATGGTTTTGAAGGTTGGCAACTGACATAAAACCTGTTCTCTGAGGCTAAGAAGGGGGCGCCACTACAGAACATTGCCCCGGGCGCCTCAAACCATCGCACCGCCACTGCGATGAACGGAAGTAAGATAATGATACGCATCCGTTTATTCTATAATATGTGAGCCACAGAATCGTGAACAAGTATCTATACGATAGTATGTTCAGCAATTTTATTCTTAATTTACAATGCACAACCCCCTACACCAACTATTGGTAATTAGACATGACAAACTCAATAACAGCATCAGCAGCTACAAATACTCTTGCCAAAATATAGGTTGGATAGTGACTAGACTGTTCCGCTGCCTTCTTTTTTAGGTACGTAAGTTTGTGGATGATAGATACATATAGGTTTAAAACTCACCGGGTTATCAACGGTAATTTCTAATATCTTAGAATTTATTTATTTGTTTACTTGTTTATTTATCTATTTATTTATTTATCTATTTATATTTTTCTGTCTTCTTTCATCTCTCCTTCTTTGTCTGCTACTTCTTTCTTTCTCTTCTGTTCATCCCCATCCTCCTCTCACACTCTCACAATAGAAGGGCTCCTTTCATCTGCAGTATAATACCACTCCATGCAAAATTCAATGATGTTACATTAATCTTGTCCAGATTGATGTATAGAATGAATATTCTTGTATTGAATTAGCCTCCAAATAGCCGTTTTCACGCATGGTCTCCGAAATGAGGAATTAACTCAGAATCAATTAAAAACAGCTACAGATGTCAGAAAACGAAAGTAAGACGATAGTCAGTGTTTAGAGTTCCCTGTATATGACAAGACAAGGCTTTATTTACTTCCATTAACCCAATTGGATTGTGAGGATACTAACTCGGTACGTAAGTAGCAGATAGTACATGAACATGGTAAAAATTATATATATTAAAAGTACAGACATCTGCAGAAGAAAAAAATAATAAATATAGCTGTATCAAAAGAGTGACAATCATAAAAAGCAATACTTTTATTCACGCAGACACTGTACCAAGAATAAAGCCACACCTTGCTATTATATCATGCTCTCCAAAATGCAATAAAAATATATTCTCACGTAATCAACACATTGTATTCCGTAGAATTTCACCATAAGTATTGTCTACATTGTATACCTAATATAACTAATTGATATCCATCTTATACCAAGACTTCATTCATGGTCATCCCTCTACTGAACTAAACTCAACTTTTTAACTGAACAAACTTTAAATCCACTAAAAATCTAAACTGGCTGACTATAATTTGCAGAAGTAACTGACTGGCTAATTCTCTCATGACTTAGTTCTAACTTACTGGCTAATTCTCTCATGACTTAGTTCTAACTTACTGGCTAATTCTCTCATGACTTAGTTCTAACTTATATTTAAAGTAAATGACTGGATAATTCTCTAATGACTTGCTTGGTTCTAACTTATATTTAAAGTTTCATATTCCCCTTTTTTGAATGACAGATAAAGACTTCTGACTATAATTTAAGTTTCTATTGGTCAACTTAACTTAGAAAAGGAGGAGTTATTATGCTTCCGAACTAAGAGATTGATATGTGTCCCCTACCATCCCTTCGCTCTATATGTAACCTGACCATTATTAAGGATTTTTATGTCCTGGTCACATACTTCTTCACTTGAAATGTCCATCTTTCTTCCAAACATAGACCCCCACAATTACCACTGACCAGGCACTTCAACTAATATGGCATACTGTCATTTAACACAGTTTCTATAGTATTGCAGATACTTATACATACTTACCTACATACAAAGGATAGATTTATGTGCTTTGTAAGCCTTAACTATAAACTGTGATATTAACAACATTTAACATACCCACAATCATCATCTTTTAATTTGAGGGAAAATTTAATAAATATTTAATAATCTAACATATTTTCCGAATTATCGTTGAACTATAAATTTACCTAAAATTCACTCTGTGATAAAAGTCCTAGACATACATGTAATTATTTAGGGCAGTGATTGACATATGGACCCAACTGGTGACACAAATTAAACTTATTGGACACAAATAATAATAATAATAATAATAATAATAATAACAACAACAACAACAACAACAACAACAACAATGAGGACTTAGTACAGCGCTTACTCTTTAGAAGCTCTTAGCACTTTACTATATTAGCTAACACATAAGGACGTATACATGAACACGATTACAAAAAGAAACACCATGAAATTACAAACAAACGACATGCTGAACAATAATTAATCTAAGGAAACATTGTTAAGTCCTAAAGGAGCACTACTGCATAAATTTTCAAATTTTTTATTTTGGGTTTGTTTTTTGCTGTTTGCTTCGAAATGTCGAAAAAGTTTGAAATTAATAAGTCTGACAATCGCTTTTAAAGACGGTCAAACTTTGACGTACGTAGGGCTTTCCTCGTCTAAAAATAGAGCTTCAGTACGCGTAATATGATCACGTGACAAATCAAAACGGCAATCTAAGGCGTAAACGGCGTGAGAGTGGATATTGATCCTTTCACACTAATTTATGTGATAATAAAAGACTAGGTACTGCTGTCGCCAATGGGATTAACGAGTTTTAACACATATTAATGTATTCTCCTTGAAGTAAAGCAGTTTTTATATGCAGTTTTAGAGGAGTGGATAAAACAAGTATTTTGTTGTGTAATAATAATAATAATAATAATAATAATAAAAATAATAATGAGGACTTAGTACAACGCTTAATCTTTATAAGCTCTAAGCGGTTTACAATATCAAGTAACACATAAGGACATATATACGGACACGATTACAAAAACAAACACCATGAAATTACAAACAAAAAACATGCTGAAAATAATTAAGCTAAGGAAACATTGCTAAGCCTTAAGTCTATACTTGCAGTCAAAATATGTGAGTTTAAGAGTACTCTTGAATTAGATCACAGAGTCATTGTGTCTAAGTTCAACAGGCAATTCATTCCAGATAGCTGGGCCCTGGTACGCAAAAGAAAGTTGTCTGTATGACTTCGTTTTGACAATGGGAATAATGAGAATACGAGTGATGGAAGAGGAGCATAAGTATCTTGAAGGGTGTACAGGTGGGTGAGGTCCGATAGGTATTTTGGACTGGAGACAGTCAACGAAATGTAGCATAGAGAACAGATTTTGTGTTTGATTCTGGAGTGAACAGGTAACCAGTGGAGGGTACATAGCAGGGTGGAGGAGTGCTCGGTTCTTGGTACTCTAAGGATGATCCCAGCAGCTGTGTTTTGAACTTTTTCAAGTTTCTGTAGGAGATACTAAGACGAACCAGATAAAAGAGCATTACAATAGTTGAGTCTAGAGAGTACTAAGGAACTCATAAGTGTTTTAGTGGCATCAACTGAAAGAAAATTGCGAATGGAGCTGATACGTCTAAACTCCAGATATGCAGCCTTGCATATGTTCATGACATGTTGGTGTAATGAGAGAGTACTGTCGAGAGCGACACCTAGGTTTCGTACTGATTGTGCGAATTTAATGTTGGTACTGCTGATACTTATTGCTTGAGGTAAAGGATGGGAATGAGAAAGTCTTTGTGTCGTGATCAGAATGGCTTCAGTGTTATCATCATTCATCTGCAGCTTGTTACGTGTCATCCATGACTCTCTACGCCTTGGATGTTAGCATCAACTTCAGTTGGGTGGCAAGATTTGTATATTTTGGTGTCATCAGCATACAATTGGTGAGACAGAGACACCGGATGACGATCTATGACACTTGAGAGGGGCTGAGTGTATAAAATTAAGTGAACGGGTCCAAGAACAGACCCCTGTGGAACAACAAAACAGATATCAACAGGGCTGGAATGTTTTTAATTTACGGACACAGTTTGCGTCCAGTCGACTAAGTATGACTTCAACAATAGTAAGGCTGTATCGCGAATACCAAATACATGCTAGAGACGGTGAAGTAATATATCATTGTCTATTGTGTCAAATGCTGCAGACGAGTCAATGAGGGTGAGGACTGTAATCTTTCCACTATCCAAAGAAGAGAGAAGGTCGTTAACTACTTTCAGAAGGCAGTTTCGGTGCTGTGGCGAGAGCGATATGCAGACTGTAAATTGCAAAAAAAGACTTTTTAAGTTCAGACGAGATACCAGTTGGGACAGAACAACTTTTTCTAAGACTTTTGATATTTTTTTAAATCGTTAGGGTCAAGCATTGGTTTTTTCAACAGAGGCTTTACAATGTCAGTTTCGAAAAATGGTGAAAATTCCCCAGATGATAGTGTTATGACTCTTGGTGCTGATTCCCTAACAGCAAACAACAACAAATGAACACCCTCATCCCAATCCTTTTCTGTATCAAAGCAATATGATCGAATCATATTCTTCAAAGTTTGATGAAATCTTTCCAAAGCACCTTGAGTTTCAGGGTGATAGGTAGAAGATTTAAACTGTTGGATGCCTAATTCATGCATAACTTGTTGGAAAATTCCAGACATAAAATTTGACCCTTGATCCGACTGGACAGATTTGGGAAGGCCAACAAGTGTAAAAAACTTCACCAAAGCTTTCACAATAGTTTTAGTTTTTATATTTCTCAGAGGAATTGCCTCTGGAAATCTTGTAGATGCACACATGATGGTCAACAAGTAAATGACCAGCCAAAGGAGTTTCATGGGCTAAATTAAGAATTTCCTGTCGATATGACTTAGGAACAACAATTTGATAGCTCACTGACCACTCGTCACCAGCGGGTACATCAGGTGGTCTCCATTTCCTCATAAGGACCCCATTTTTCACAAAGTAACACACTGGAACTTGTGTGGCTTCAGTTTCACTAATAGCCCTCTGAAACAAACAAGATATCTCGGGATCTTGCTCCTGTTCAACGACAAGGGATTGTCGTTTGTCATCCTGATTAGAACAAAGAGAATGAGTTGCCAAAAGAGGATCACTGTGATCAATACCATTTGATTGATCAATACCTGAGGAAAAAGTGACCTCATCAAAATACTGACCAATACATGTGTCAGCTAAAGGAATAATATCCAGATCAACATCACTCTCAAGAGCTCTTTTTGCCATAGCTCTAGTAACTGCACAAGCAGGGTACAAATCAGGGATTTCAGTTTCGACAGGATCAACTTTCTGATCCAAACAAGGCTTGTCAGTTACAAGTGGATTAACCACAACCTTATCTCCAGCTAGGTCATTGCCTAGTAATAAATGAACACCCTCTATGGGTAAAGAAGTCACTGCCCCAACAGTCACAGGTCCA
The DNA here is from genome assembly GCA_029931535.1 of Margaritifera margaritifera. Lineage (NCBI taxonomy): Eukaryota > Metazoa > Mollusca > Bivalvia > Unionida > Margaritiferidae > Margaritifera > Margaritifera margaritifera. The sequence continues at coordinate 9,426,273 of JAQPZY010001686.1, forward strand.
GAAACTAAGTCTGATGCCAAATTTACACAATGGAGAGGAACATTTACAAAGCCGCACTCTACTCCCTGAACAAGAACACTTTCACTTGAAGAAGACTCCTCAGACAAAGGCAAAGTACCTGATAATAAAAGACTCTGAGAAGCTCCAGTGTCCCTTAATATTTTAATTGGGATAAGTTTGGCAGAATCACCAATAAGTGATATAGAACCTTCTGACATGAATGGTTCATAAGCCTCCAAAATAGAATCAGACTGGGGTTTGTTTGACCCAACAAATGTATTGCTTTCAATACAAGACCGTGACCTTGACCTCGTAGAAATAAGAGCATTTGGAAAAGCTCTGTCTTTTCTCTGTTGCTTATTTTTCAACTTGAAGCAATCAGAAATAACGTGCCCTTTCTTTTTACAATAAGTGCACGTAGGAAGAGATAAGGATTTCTGATCAGTCTTATCAGATGTTTGATTCATAACAGTTGTGCTGTTGTGAAATTTGGAAGTACTTGAATGAGATTGAAATGGTTTTTTACCAGAAAACTGCTGAGAGGACGACTTATTGCCAAATGAAATTTTGTGAGTCAAGGAATAATCATCAGCCATACGAGCAGCATTTTCCAAAGTTTCCACATTCTGCTCGTCAAGATAGGTTTTAACATCACTATGGATGCACCTCTTGAACTCTTCAATTAATACGAGCTGTCGGAGGTTATCATAACCTTGATCAACTTTCTTGGCTGAGCACCACCTATCAAATAGTTGTTCTTTATCCCTTGCAAATTCGACATGAGTTTGTCCAGTTTCTTTTCTACAATTCCTAAACCTTTGTCGATATGCCTCTGGTACCAACTCATAAGCTTTCAAGATGTACTCCTTAACCACATCATAATCAGAGTTTTGTTGTACTGACAGTGAAGTGTAAACTTCACGAGCTGCCAATAAGTACACTTTGTAATAACAAAGTCCAATGCTCTCTGGGCCATTTCAAGTTTTCAGCTATTTTCTCGAAATGAAGAAAGTATTTATCTACTTCTTTTTCCTGAAAAGGGGGTACTAACCTAATATATCTAGTAACATCAAAACCTGGACTTGTGTTTAAAGGAGTGGAGTGTGCTCTGTTTGCCAGTTCTAATTCTCTTAATTTAAACTGCATTTCCCTTTCTTCTCTTTGCATCTGCATCTGCATTTGTATTTGTCTATCTTCTTTCTCTCTCTCTCTCTCTCCATCTGCCTCTCTTCTTTTTCTCTCTCCATCTGCCTCTCTTCTTTTTCTCTCTCTCTCTGAATCTGAAGCTTTGCCAATTCTAAATCCATCTGGTTCTTTAACTCTAATTCCCTTAATTTCCTGTCAGAACCAGATACAGGCTTTCTCTTCAAACTTAAAGCACTGCTATCAAAAATTCCCTTTCCTACTAAATACTGAATTAAAATAATCTTTATCTCCTGTTTTGTCAATGATAATTTTGCCTCAGATATACTGTATTTTCTGGCAAGCTCGAGCAACTCATCCTTTCTCATACACTCTAACCCCTCCTGGGTAGGTTTTGAAATGAAATTCTGAGCATTAGATGTCATTGTAAATGCTTGTTGGTTTCACACACAAAAATTTCTCTATTTAAAAATCTTTGCCAAAGACAAAAAAAATTCAGAGACAAAATCAATATGAATTTCAAAGATAAATTTAATATCTCTAATATGCTTTAAAGATATTCAATCCCAGAAGACGAGCCCCCAATTTCTGTTACGACTCTATGGTCTAAGAAAAATGTAACAGAAAGAAAGTGAAACCAACAAATCACGTAAAAATCAACAAGCAATTTATTACTAGATAATTAAAATGAAAAATCAAAAAGACACTTACAGTAATGTGTTTTGAAATCCTAATAATCCAATAAGAATGATTGTTCTAATCACAAGTCCTAAATATAGAATGTTCCGAATTCAAGACTGTGTCCAAGAATGTTATGATGTGCTAATGGTCTCCAAAGTCCTGATGTACTAGAAATCTTGATGTGCTGATGTCAAAATGAAGTATTCCAAAATCTCTGAATAAGTTCAGTTAAATTCCAAAATCATTAATTAAAAATCCCAAATCCAAAAGTTTATGAGCACTGTTATACTCCAATGAATATTTAAAATAATTCCTCTCTTAGAATTTGGAATGATTTTTCACAAATGTAATAGCTCTTTACAAGACTGATGGTAATGTCAAAACTGAAAAAATGTCCACCAAACATGGTATATATAAAGATTGGTCACATGACAGAATGTTCTAGAATGTGTGTCATCTTAATGGAATTTTACTTGTAAACAAAAATTCAACCTTGACCTTCAAATTGAGAAAACATATTGATCAAAACAACCTAATTCAAGGACACTAGTTAAACATGTTTTTCCTGATAAACATAAAGATTTAAGCAAATATTAAAGTGAAGAAACATTTATAATTTCCTAAAATATTTATAATATTATATAAACATCATACATAACAATAGAGAAGTATTAATAACATCGGTTAGTGAAGGCAATATTGAATCTAAGCACTCAAGCAGCAGTGATGTCGGAATCTTAGTACTGAAGTAGGTTGATTTCGCTGCATGAACTATGTTTGGGACATTCTTCTAATCAGCTTCATAGATTTGCTTATAAATAGTAGGACCGCATTAAAGCTAAAGCCTCTCAGCCTTACGGCGTTCTCTTTTAGCAGTGCGAAGCTGGTCCATAATACTACTATACCATGGAGAACACTTCTATGTGGATACTCTGCACTTGGTTGCTTGGGCATGTTTGTCAAGCAATGAACGCAAGCAATTATCAAGTTGTTCTGCTGTAGGAGGTAACGAAGTTGCTAGGTTTGATTGGATGTCATGAATTAGTTGGGTTCTATTAATCATACGGATAAATATGACCCAAATGGAAAAACAAAACAAAAATAACAATATTTATTTATTGACCTATCTATTTGCTTGTTCTTTGATAATAAGTGGCTAAAACAGGTAAAATTATGTTACATGTAGGTAGGTTAAGCAGCTAGAAACAAAATTAAATTCAACGGTTTGAAGTATTTAGATAAAATCAGGAATAAAACAGTAATAAGGCAATAAAACAACAATTTTTTTTTTGTCCTGTAAATATTTAATATTTTAGACAATTTGATGAATTTTTTTCCTGACAAAATATTTGGTATAGTATTTGCTTCAGAGTCTGTTGGGTTGCCAAATAATAAAGTTTCAAATGGTAAGGATGAAAGGCCCCATTTGGATCAGTTTTATTCCCATTTGGATCTCCCTTTGTTTGCCGTAGATTCCTTTTGGGTCTCTATTTGGGTATCTTCTTGATTTTTAGGTTTCCTGCGCCGCAACCTCCGAATCAACAACATGGAAGTAAAAAACTCAGCATATTTCTCGCTTGTGCGATCTGGCCTCGAGTACTGCTCAGCCGTGTGGAACCCACATAACAAAGACCCAATATACAAGATAGAGATGGTTCAGAGGAGGTCTGCTAGATATACCACAAACAAGATACAGAAATACTAGCAGCGTCAGTGCCATGCTGGATCATCTCCAGTGGGAATCGCTTGATTCCAGGCGAACCAAAGCCCAGCTGACCATGTTACACAAGATAGTAAACAACCTAGTGGACATACCCGAGGATAAATATTTGACCTAGCACAGGGCCGGCGCAAGGGTATTTGGCGCCCTAGGCGAACCTTTAGCCTTGCGCCCCACCCCCTCCCCCACAATTAACTTTCGAAAATGAATATTGTACATTAGTATGCATACAAATTCTGCATCTGTTTTTCTCTTTCTATTTTTAGACGCTTATTATCTTCTATTTTACGCTATTTATCTTTCTTTTTTTATTCATTCAGTTTTATGCCGCTACCATCCAAGCCCCCCAATTGTTGCCGCGCTAGGCGACCGCCTGGTTTCCTAGTGGTTAAACTGGCCCTGCCTTAGCATCTAGCCGAACCAGGGCAAATCACACCGAGAAGTTCGTACAGAAGTCAGCAGCGACAAACTTCTTAAAGTTCAGCTTCTTTCCGTGCACCATTGAGATATGGAACAAATTACCGGCAACAGTTGCAGAAGCTCCTGACTTGATATCTCACCAGCAGGAGCTTCCCACCATCACCTTCTAATGCAATCGTTAGCTACAAGTAAGACCTAGTGATTTTCAGAGCTGTGCTGGTTGAGGTTCATTTATCTCTTCGCCGCCACGGTAGCCGGATTGGTCTGAGTATGAAGGGACGAAAACGTAGATTGACACTCTTTCACTTATTTCTACCTTTCCTATTATTACTCTTCTGTCTGTCCTACCGCTACCTTATTTCCTATATTCTTGACCGAGCACCACCCGTTGTTTAATAGTCAACTATGACTTCATCAAGGTAGATATCGATAGAAAAATAGGGTCCGTTTACTTCCATATGGGACTCCATTTGGGACTATTTGGGTCCGTTAATAATTCCATTTGGGTTTCCATTTAAATCTATTTGACTCCATTAGTCCTGATTTTTGTCCATTTTAGACGGAGTCATTTGGGTCCATTTGAATCTCCATTTTTGTCCGCTTTGGTCCATTTGAGTCTCCACTCGGATTCACTTGGGTATATGGACGTGTTGAATGATATCTGACGGCAAGGTGCCTTCATCTGGGCCAAGTAACAGATAGGCCTTCTTTGGGCGATCTGTTTGGGATTGTCGCCCACACTCCAAGTACACGTTCTCAGATGTTCCTGAGTGCGCTCGCCCTAACAACTAGAGTTGATATCAAACTTCAAAAGTTCCGGTGTTTTTGAAACCTGATTCCATGGTCTTTGTTTTTGTCCTCTCCCGCTTCAGAGGTTGTGTTAGTGCTCAGCTCTAGAACAAGGTTCTTGGTGGTTCTCGAATAATGTTCTTGACGTTAGGGTGAGAAAAACCACAAGAACATTGTTCTCATTTCAAGCACGTTGTTCTCGTGTCTCCCCCAAGGACGCTCATATATAACAGATTTATGTTTTTGCCGTGTGGTATGGAAACCTAAACCGGTATTGAAATCTGAAATGTCGGTGTTACGTTTCAGTATTGATTTTATCGTGTATTGTGTCTTATTAGTCTCGTCAACTTAATACTCTAATTGCAGGGGAAAGGAAAATATATTGGGAACAATATACTCTTTGAGAAAATAAGTGTACATATATAAACAACTATTGAATTGTGTTTAAAATCAGCGGGTCGAATTCCATACTAGCCAAAAATTTTACTATACCAATTACAAAAGTATAGTCTAAAAGGCATATACGAAGAAAAAGGCTTAGCCTTAACTGAAATCCACCAACACTTCATAAAAAAAAACAAAAAAACAACAACAACCAACAACATATTAAACCACCATTTCCTTCCATCACCACCGCCCTAAACAACAAATAATCCAATCTATTGGCATCTGTTAACCACCCACCCCGATTTACCACCTGTTTCTTCGTCTTCTATAGGTATGTATATAGACATCCAAATATGCACACGTTAAACACCACATAGTTTTTATACCTCTTCTAGTTTTATAATTTTATTTTGGCACAATTAAAGAGACGTACTCTATAACAAATTCGTAACATTTTTCGTAAGACCCCCTTCTCGATTGTTTGATCGCACTCTCAGTGCTGAAATCACACGTGCAGGCCATTCGTTTAGGAAGGTCAAGGTTGGAAACGTACCAAAAACAAAAACATGCAATATGTGTGTGATGGTCATTTTCTACCTTCATATCATACAAAAGTGTAGCTTATAACTCCCATATAATTAAACAGTTTGGGTAAACTCGAACAAAAACAAAAATATTAAGGTAAGACGATTTAGTATGAACCTCTGCAGAGAAATAATGCATAAGAAAGCGTAGACAAGAAAGTTAGTTGATGGAAAACATTGTATTTACCTTGCAACCCCAAAATATGGGATTACACTTAATGTGAAAAACAATTTTGCAAAATGTTGGTTTATTTGGTACATTATGTTAAATGACGTAGAATCTTCACCAATCTGAAATCACCCCTGCCTCTTTCTTTACTTCGTTGGCAACATGGGGCAATGTTACAGCTAGACCGATAACTCTGTCCCTACAACGACTTTCCATCAGAATTCTTTTTTAAACAATCGTTATAACGACCATCAAATGTTTTAAAAAATCGTTATCAGGACTGATTTGTCGGTCTAGGTTACAGCAAGACAATATAGTACCCCCACCCCCACGTCACCTTGAAGAGGATAATAAAGTAGGCAAGAAAGGTTTTTCATTCTGACTATTTTTCTCTGATATAATCAAATACAGGATCACTGCTCTATGATCCACGAAGGCGAACACGAGTGCCATTTTATTACAATGGGACATAGCCTGTACTTAGAAGGTACAACAACAACAGACGCAATAAATGTCCATTTCTGAACCGCAAGAGTAAGATAATTTATGGGAAAACAAGATATCCAGCGTAGTAGATCGGTAGTGTGACATATGCACTCTCTCTCTCTCTCTCTTTCTCTCTCTCTCTCTCTCTCTCTCTCTCTCTCTCTCTCTCTCTCTCTCTCTCTCTCTCTCTCTCTCTCTCTCTGAGAATACCGTGAAAAACAAAATGACCATTAGGGTATGCTGGATATTTCTTGTCCCAGAATCGAGTTGGTTGGTTGTTGTTTAACGGCACATCAATACATGAAAGGTTATACTGTACAGAGGCAAAGAGAGGTAATTGCTTTGCACAGAGACATGCCACCACGGCCAAGGATTCGAACCAACAACCTTCTGGTCGCGAGTCCAGAGCGCTAATCACTGAGCCGCAGCAGTTCCCCTATGAACCAGGCTCTGAGATCATAAAAAATCTTACGCCAGAGTTTGAGCATGAAATTGTATGTTCAACCAATCGCAATGTACTTGTTTGCAGTGCAATTTTTGATTCGCTGAGAATGAAACTCAGGATGTCGCAATTTGTATGCTTTCCAACATTCAGATCACTTCGGCTATTTCTGCGAGGCAAAAAATATGCCTCAGATGTTTGTCGGCGCAGTAATTTACAGACAAATCATACATTTTGTTGAAAAAAGAAGAAAGAAGAAGAAAAAAAAAACGCAATCTATTCAGACTACCTCGGCTATTTCTACGATTGGATTAAACGCAGGACTGACCTAGAATTTGCGAATGAAAAAATAGTTACATGCATTCGCAACTTCTCGGTCAATCCATCTTTCGTAAAAAGCCGAGATGGTCCGAATTACCATACATTCGAGGTATGATCCGTAGGATTTACCTCGAAGTTGCGAATGAGCTTCCACGTCAGAAATTGGTCACATTACGATATTCACAGAGGGTGAGAACGTTACACATGTACCCACTTGAATACAGTATTAAAGAGTAGCTACAAATAGTTGCTTTGCAGCATGGCATGCAATCCTGTGAAGAGAAATCAACACCCCTATGTTTAAATGCAAGATAGCATCGAAACATGTCAAATTGTTGCAAAGTTACACCAATTTCATTGAACAGATAACAATTTGAAAATAGTGGTGGGGAGATTTCATTTTCATTGGAAAAAATCTTAATAAAAAGCTTCCACAGAACGCCATGTTTCATCTGCGAAATGTTGACTTTCCATGTATATAACTCTAAAATCCGCCATCGCCGCTATAAAAGTGATACAAATATCTCGCATATGTATAGCAGGAGATATAAATTCTTTGGATCTGTTACAATGTAATTGTAGCATGCGTGATAGCAGCTTTAAATATATTTTGGTACCATTCACAAGAGATCAAGAACCTGAGATTACTGCGGTCTGATTTTAAAGGAAATCAACAGTAAGTAATATACAAATTGGAATCAGATTCTGTCGAATGGTTTCTATTTGATAATTTCAATGTTGCATTCAAGGACAGACGTACATACAGACATGGATACTACTTTGTGGCTCCTGCGCCGATATATTGACAATATAGATAGAAATCAGTCTCCACGTATCTGATTTTTTTGTCCAATTATACGAGAAGCTCGTTTGTACCTTCATCTTGCTGGACGGTCCAGTTGAAATTAGCATCTGTACTTAGGAGTAGTGAAATAAAATTAAAGGTTTGCTTATATGCTTAAAAGAGGACGTAGTGGATTTTCCCGCGTGGTTTGCGACAATTGTTTATACGAATATAAGGAATTGGCCATAAGTCAACATTTTATAGCGAGACAAGTACGAGGTTAACACCATTAAAGAACAATAAACAGTGTGATAAATTTCAGGGACAATGAAACAAATGGCTCGATTTTCAGACCCACGAACAAGACAAATACATTCCCGTTAACACTTATCGTTTTCATCTGCTCATTCAAAGTGTCGTGCAATCTACTTGAAGATCAAGCATTGTCATACACGTTTTTTTTTTATTCCTTTATTTTATTCATTACAGATTTTAACTGGTGCACGTTATTTTCCAACTGAAAATTTAGTTAATTTCTTTGACCTTAAGGATACGCTAAATGTTTTGTAGCGTTTTCTGTATAGTATATGATCTGTTATTAGTATAGGGTGGGTAAATAGCCTCAAGATTTGTGGGGTGGCACTATAGCCTCAATGGGATTTTAACATGTGGCCTCTACAGCCTCAAAAGGGAATGGAACATTGTGGGGCCTCTACAGCCTCAAGGGAAATTTAACATGGCGGGGCCTCTACAGACTCAAACGGGGGGAAAAAATAGAGAGAGAGAGAAGTAGGGCAATCATGGAAAATTAATAATTTTTTGTGAAATGGGTGGCCCTGAAAAGGGCCGTTGTTTTTTTGGGGTTTTTTTGTTGGTTTAACATACACATCTCCTGGAGGGTCATCTTTTTCGGAGACTTCTACGGACTTCCGGACCGTACATCAAGACACGCTTTAAACATCCTTGTCGTTCAATATAGATGCGACGTTTCCAGATGGCGGTCTCTGTGATCTTGGTGATCGCCCATGAAGCTCGAACATACATCGGGAATGCTGGGTCGAACAACATCCCCGAGACGATACTGGATGACTCGACGTTTGTCCACATTTTTCTTCTTCTGGAGTGGTCTTGGAGAAAACCGGTGAAGCTCTACGAGACAAGCGATCGTATATATACCCTACGAGTGGATTGAAATGAATCGAAATGAACTACCAATCCAAGCGCGCGTTACAAGTAGGTAGGTTTTTCTTCCAATGGGAAGAGAGCGGGGGGGGGGGGGGGTTGGGGTGGGTGACGTCATCTGGAGTATAAAGGCATCACAGCGTTCGTAAGGATTTTACTTTTTGGACAGCCGAATGGAGACCGCAAAGACCACTATGTATTGGGTTGAGCCTGCAAAGACCACCAATGCCGTGTTGAACTTCCAACCGGAAGATTTTAATTTAGATTTCGGAGATTTTTTGTCTGAAGAAGTTATGCCTGAAACTACCACGACTGCTATACCACTACCCTCTTTGCCTGTCATCGAGGATTTTAAAAAGAGACTGCAAGAAGAAATGGAAAAATTTATACAGCGACAGAGAAGCTGAAGAAGTGTTTCTTCAGCAAGAAGAGGAAAGGAGAAAACGAGAAGAAGAACTGAGAAAGTTAGAAGAGGAGAAGAGTGAAGAACCGAAAGAAGAGAGCGATGAAGATAAAACGGTGAGTCTACCACAAGACATTTTATCTGAGTTAAAGCATCTAAGAAAGTTTATGAGTATTCTTTAACTCAACCTAAGAGAAAAAGACCATCACGGGCGAAACATTCGAAACCGATCACTACTAGTGAGATGCTACCACCACCACCACCATTTACTACTACTACCACCAAAGGCAGCAGCAGGAGGAGGAATAGGACTGGGTCGTGGAAAAGGATTGCGACAGTTGAAGTTAATCATTTCGAGCCCATAAGTTTGTTTTAACAAAACAAACAAACACCCCAACGGTCCTTTTCAGGGCCACCCAGATCTCTAGAAAAGAAATCACATTGCCAAATCAAGTAAAACTTTAAAATCCCATTCCTTGGTTTTGTGTAAGAGTGAGTGAGTGCGTGCGTGCGTGCGTCCACACTCTATAAACAAAAAACACAAAGACACTAACTTTGTTTCCATTCTGGTCTATTCTCTTTTTTTTTTACAATGAACATCACATTACACTCAAAAAAAGTTCATTGTTCACTGTCTGCTGTCTCTCTTGTTCTTCTTGAATTTCTTCATAGGAATCAAGGGTTGTTTTTCTTCTTCTTTCTCACTGTCTTCCAACCGTGTAGCTTTCTTACTTTTCTTGACGACGGGGATGAGTTCTTCTTCTTCTTCTGGGGCTGAAGATCCTTCGGCTTCCTCACTCTCTGGTAGGTTTTCTTGTTTCTGAGGACACTCCGAAGACCAATGTCCTTTTTCATGACAATGATAACAAGTATCTTTCCCTTTATCTCTGTTTTGGTTTTGACGTTGTGGACATTCTGGAGCCCAATGTCCTTTCTCTTGGCAGATATAACAAATATCTTGACTTTTATCTCTCTCTCTTTTTCTTTGAGGACATAATGAAACCCAATGTCCTATCTCTTGGCAGATATAGCAAGTATCTTGAGTTGTATCTCTCATTCCTTTTCTTTGAGGACATAATGAAGCCCAATGTCCTTTCTTGTGGCAGACATAGCAAGTATCTTGACTTTTATCTCGAGCGCAAATATTTTGCATTATCCTATCGTCTATAGCCTGAGAGTATTTGGCAGAGTCATTAATTGGAAAACCTCTTCTTGACTTTTGCATCTTCACAGTTTGAAAGTGCAATCACAAAGACTGATTCTGAGGGTAGGAAGGTCTCTCTATATATAGGTTCCTGTGTGAAACTGAATCAGATTCAAATCAAACTTCAAGATGAAAAGATCACGCCAAATCTATGAGAAACCAGAAGAAGAAACAAAGAGGCCACGGCGACGAAGATTTTCTGTGCCGCCTGAAATACCGCTCGCTGAACTGCTAGCTCAAGTCCATGCTAGCGATTTCGAAGAAGAGATGAGTGAGCCTGAAACCCAAGCTTCTAACCCACCCAAAGAATCCACCACCACCACCATGCCTGACCAAGAAAGTCCTACCGTGGCTCCCTAGAGAGACACAAAAAATAACCTCTAGAAAATTTAGAACCACAGCATACACTCACACGGTTCACTTCAAAGACTTCAAGTCCGAAGTGCCTCCCGAAAAAGCGGCAGGGTTCATTACCGATTTGTGGGGTTCTGTGTTACAGAACTTGAAACGACAATGTGGAGCCAAAGAGGACGATCGATTGAGACTAGCCATCCATCACGACAGCGTGAAGTCACCTGTCTGGATCGAGTTCAGCACCCCGGCAGAATTAACACCAACCAAAGTCATGACCAAAATAGAACACGTTCAACAATCCAACGAAAAGTTTACCATCACGGATGGAAAGGCTACACTTTACATGACTCACGTTGCTCCTCCTCGAAGGAGCGGACGAAGTAGGAAAGCGTTACTGCTGGACGACCTTCGCAGTACCAAACACAGTGTTGTCCAAATCGACAATACACAAGACCAGATGTGCTTGGCTCGGGCCATCGTAGTGGGGCGAACGTATGCCGACAAGAACGAGAGCGCAGAATGGAAAAGAGTCTGGAAGAGCATTCGACAATCGGACAGAGCCAAACAACGAAAAGAAGCAGAACTCCTGTTACAACAAGCAGGCATCCCCAAAGAGACCGTGTGTGGTATTTCTCAAATGCAAAAACTTCAAGACGTCTTGGCTCCTGGCTACACTTTGAAAGTTCACCCTCAAGAAGTGCGCGGAGATATGCTGTTTCGAGGCCCCGATTTCCCCGAAGGAAAATATATTCACGTGAATTACCACCAAGAACATTTCGATGCCATCACCAGTATCACAGGATTTCTGGGACACTCTTACTACTGCGAGAAATGCGACAAAGGATTTAACAATCGGGAGCGACACACTCATTGCGGAGAGAGATGTCGGGGGTGTTTAGCGGCCAAGTCATGCTTTCCTGAACAACACGTCCATTGTGAGACGTGTCGACGAACTTTTGTCAGTCCCTCTTGTTACGAACAGCATCGCAAGACACAAGGACACCAACAAAAATGTGCTTGCGACTTATTGAAATTGTGTTCCACGTGTGGAAACCTGATTCGTACCCACGACCCCAAGAGACACACTTGTACCGGTAAGAAAAGATGCCGCATTTGTCAGCAGATGGTGGATTATGATCATCAATGTTTCATGCAAAAGTACGACAATACAGAGAAGAAAGAATTAAAGAGGGATCAAAACAAGACTCAAGTGGATTTCTTTGATTTTGAATGCATGCAAGAAACACGCATTCACATTCCCAATTTCTGCGTGGCTCATCGGGCTTGTGAGAAGTGGATCCAAGAATCTATCCATTTTCACTGTCCTCATTGTAGTCGGATTCCAGGAGGACGTGAAAAAATCTTTCGCGGTGCCAACACTTTGCCCCAGTTTGCTGAATGGATTTTAGACCCCACCGACGACACTTGGAGCGAAGAGGACATTCAACGCTACGGAGACTGTCATCGCTATGCGACCGTCATGGCTCACAATTTCTCGGGATACGATGGACAGTTTTTGTTAAAATATTATTGGCAACAAGGTACCGAATGTCCCATGGTCACCATGAACGGAGCCAAACTCATTTACATGAAAGTAGGACAAGTGCAGTTCAAAGATTCCATGAGTTATTTGGCCATGCCTTTGAGTCGAATGCCTAAAACATTTGGTATGACAGAAATGGCCAAAAGATATTTTCCTCACTTCTTCCATACGGAAGCCAATCAACACGCTGTGCTACCGCATTTGCCTGACGTCGACTGTTACGACCCCGACGGAATGAGCCCCGAACACCGAGAAGCCTTTCACTTTTGGTACCGCGCTCACCAGTCAGAACCGTTTGACTTCCAAGAAGAGATGCTCAAGTATTGTCGATCCTATGTGGACATTTTGCGCCGTTGCTGTGGAAAGTTTCGACAGTTATTTCTAGATCACGGAGACGTCGATCCTTTGAAAGAAGCGGCCACTCTACCCAAAGCCTGTACCTTAGTCTACACCAAAAACTTCATGCCTGAGAACGAACTAGCCATCATAGACTCCAACACGTCTCTCTTTGCCAGCCGTCAATACTCGGCCAAAGCCTTGGGTTGGTTCCATTACTTGTGCCAAAAGGAAGACAAATGGATACAACATGCTAGAAACGAAGGAGGAGAAAAGAAGATTGGATCTTATTCAGTGGATGGATTTGATTTAGAAAACCCGCACACGGTGTACGAATTTCAGGGTTGCTTGTTTCACGGATGCCCTACCTGTTTTCCTGAACGAGACCTGAAAAGTCCTTTTTCAAATTTCACCATGGAACAGTTGTACGAACGAACTTACCAACGACGACTCAAGTTAGAAAGTCAAGGATACCAAGTGGTAGAAATGTGGGAGCACGAGTACGATCGACGTTTGAAAACCGATCCTGAATTTAAGAGCATCAATGAAAGTTACGACGTGACCACCATCGAGCCTTTGGATCCGCGCCACAGTTTATTTGGAGGACGAACCAATGCCACTCGCTTGCTGTACGACATAGACGAATCCAAAGGAGAAGAAATCAAGTACATCGACGTGTGTTCGTTATATCCTTGGGTGTGCAAATATGTTCGTTTTCCAACCGGCCACCCTAAAATCTTGACAGAACACATCGACGTGGAACACATTCGTCAATACGAAGGATTGATCAAATGTAAGGTCTTACCCCCGACCCACTTGTTCCATCCTATCTTACCTCATCATTGCCAAGGAAAACTGATGTTTCCTTTATGTCGTACGTGTGCCGAAACATGCAACCAAGATCACCCCTGTCACCACACGGAGGAAGAACGCTCTTTGACAGGAACGTGGGTCAGCGCCGAATTGTTTCGGGCACTGGATCGAGGATACCGTTTGTTGAAAGTGTACGAAATCTGGCACTTTCCAACCACAGCACAATACCAAAAGGACGACGCCTCGAATCCAGGCATTTTCTCGGGGTACGTCAACCAATTTTTAAAACTGAAACAAGAAGCCAGCGGCTATCCCTCGTGGTGTCAGACTCCCGAAGACCAAGTTCGATTCAAAGAAGAGTACCGTGACATCGAAGGGATCACTTTGGAAGACGTAGAAAAAACGAAGGAAAAAGATCGTTTGCCAAAGCCATGCTCAATTGCTTGTGGGGAAAAATGGCACAACGTACGATCTTACCCAAGACGGATTACGTGACCGATCCTTATCGCTACTTTAAACTGGTGGACGACAAAAGTATACTGATGAAACACGTCGAAATCGTCCGTGATGATTTGATCTTAGTCAATTTCGAAGAAGAACCCAAGTTTGTAAAACCTGACAAGTTTAGCAACGTGGTCATTGCAACCTACGTGACCGCTCATGCTCGCTTGAAATTGTACGACGAAGCTTTAGAAGTCTTGGGAGATCGTGTCCTGTACTTTGACACCGACAGTTGTATCTACATCCATCGACCCGGTTGCCCACACCCTACCATCCAAGGAGATCGTTTAGGAGCCTGGACGGACGAGCACCCTCAAGACACCATCCTGAGTTTTGCCAGCGGTGGCCCTAAAAATTACGGCTACCGATACCGAGACCCGCAAGGACAATTTCACACTCAATGCAAAGTTAAAGGATTGACCCTAAACTATCGAACCAGCCGAGTGGTTAATTTTGAGGTTTTGAAAAATGCTTTGCTGTCTGGAAAAGTGGAAGACTTTCGAGTGCACACGTTAGAACCTCACAAGATCGTACGGTTACCTAATCACCAAATTGTCACTCGTCCTTTACAAAAAGTATACCGAATCGTGTACCAGAAACAAGTGAGACTTCCAGACCACACCACTTTGCCTTACGGACACGCCGATCTGCAGTATAAAAAAGGGACCCCTTCCAAGACTAACCATTCATTGCAAATACAGACGTCTACCTAGAAAGATGAATTACACAGAGAGAAAAAAGACGAGTGAGAATTTCACCTCTACTGTGAACTCCAAGTGCCATCACGACTTGGAGTGCGATGCAGTGCCCCCTTGTCCAGTGCCATGCGAGGAGACGGATTCCGTACGCTTTGGCATCAGCGATTCAGAGTCACACGATGAGACGGATGTCGTACGCTTTGACATCAGCGATGCAGCACGACCTCACCGTCCCTCTAACGATGCAGGACGACCTTTATTCTTTATTAAACGTACCTGTGAATGTCATACCTACAGGAGTAAAGAATTGACGATACCTGTGGCTTTGCCTGGTTATTCAAAGTTTGAAAAGCGACTCCAGACGTTCAAAGACAAGTGGCCTAAATATTTATTACAAGCAACTACTCCCAATGCTTTAGCCAGATCTGGATTTATCTACTTGGGAGAAGGAGATAAAGTTCAGTGTTTCAGTTGCGGTGTGAAACTTCACCAATGGGAGCCTAGCGACTCGGCTTACTTGGAACATGCTAGATGGTCTCCTCACTGTCAGTTCTTGCCTTTAGTGGGTGAAGAGTACACCACGTACGATGAGACGGATGACAAGAAGTAACAACATGTCGGATGATACTTTACAATGGTACATTCGTGGTTTGCCTTTGGAGCTGCGAGAACGTATTTACTAAGAATGGGTTCAGACACAAGTGAAACGTAAAGAACAGTTACATCCTTTACGACACAAACAATTTAATCATTGGTATCTGAATGGTATAAGAATACTGATTAGTGTCAAGTTGTTCAAATGGTCAGACATTGATAGAAATTAAAATTGGGCTTGTAAGGAATTGGATGGCACCACCTACAACGTGGGAGTGATCCATAGAATTCGATGGAACGAAGTAGAGGAAACAACCAACTTACAGGAATATCAAAAACGTTTACAAGAAGTGTCACCTCAAGACGAAACGCCTTTACGTCAACTGAGGTTGTGTAGTACGATCCTCACTGAAAATCTTGGATATCCTTTACCCACCGATTCCATTTGGCTAAAGTGTGAGTATTTTGTCACCAAGAACCCTAGCTTAGAAGAGCGCATTAGTGGCTTGCCTTTGAAGTTGCGAGAACGCATTTAAAAAGAGTTCGTCCAGATCCAAGTGAAACGCAAACTCAAAGTCATTCCTCGATTTTTAAACTATTGCTACTTCCACCGTATCAGAAGTCTGATTCTGTAGAGAAACTATCACAGCTATTGTGAAGAAAACAAAAGAGAGCTACTTCTTTCCAAGTCGAATACTTTACCAGAACATATTCGTGGTTTGCCTTTGGAGGTGCGAGAACGTATTTACAAAGAGTTTGTCCAGATCCAAGTGAAACGCAAACTCAAAGTCATTTCTCGATTTGTAAGCTATGCTTACTTCCAAACTGTCAGAAGAGTGATTCTGGGAAGAACCTTTCATAGTAGGATCCCGGGAATAGTCTATCACAAAAGAACCTGGATATAAAAACCCACCATGCCTGATCTGTGGTCTTCACTCGTGAAACGTATTCCGTGGAAGGATCGTGTTCAGACCTTAGAGGATTATAAACGCTTGATACAAGAACTGTTTCCATTGAATTTTGGACGCCATGTGGTGTGTGTCTTGGTGACTGCATTTCTTGGATTTCGTTTTCCAGGACATTGGTTGTGGACTATTTTTGAGGAACAGTGTTTGTCTTGGATTATTTTGGAGGACCCGTGGTTGTTTTGGACTATTTTGATGAACCATCAAAAAAAAATACATGACCATTCATGCTTTATCGGTACACGAAAGACAAATTGTGCTCAAAGTGTTGAGAGTGGTGATGAAGACGAGTGGGGTGCCTCCGTGTGAAGAAGACATTAGTCAAACTTTATCTACCCTTCATACGTTTCAAGAAGTGTGTATTGCTAGTGAGTTACACCAACAACTTTACACTTGGAAAGATGTACGTGACTGGAAAAGTATTGGTTTCGATGCTTGGCTACAAGAAGTGGCCCAGTTTGCCAAAGATCTGGCACGTCACTAAGTTTCCTAAAGTGAACCACTTGAAATCCAAGTCAAAAATGACCTTAGAAACAATCCTGGAAGAACCTGACACAGAGAAAGACTACACCGTCGTCCAAATACAACCCTCTGAGGAACACACACCCTTTCTGTCAGAGACATTTCATTCTTCTACCACCACCAGAACAAAGACGACCAGAAGAATACCCCCAGTGCCTGTGCCTTCCATTCCTAGGACAGTGTTTTGTTCTTGTTGTACATTGACTTGTTTATACAGAACTTTAATTCTTTTAGTGGTAGCCTTATTCTTGTATCTGACCATTTTTGCGGTCTGCATTTTTGTCCTTCATGACTTGTAAAATATGTTTTTGTTGTTTGTTTGTTTTTGAAAAAAAAATAAACGTGTATGAAACGTATAAAATGTCTTGGGTCTTTTGTCTTCTTCTCAAAAATCTTCCTACCTCAGTCATGGCTACATCTTCTTCTGCCTCGTCTGCCTCTTCTACTTCCTTTGTGGTCAAAGTGATTGACGAAAAGTTAGATCGTCCCAGTTGGGACGCTTTGTATTTGCGCCATCCATTTAACATGTTGATTGCTGGACCGAGTGGTTCAGGCAAAACCGAATTTGTCAAACGTTTGATCGAACACAAATCTCATCTGTTTGATCGTCCACCTCAACGCATCGTATGGTGTTACAAAGAGTGGCAATCGTCCTACACCTTACTTCGTGAAAGTCAAGGAGAAGCCATTTCATTTGTAGAAGGCATCCCTCGCGAAGACGATGGGATCGTGTCTGACGTGAGTCAAACACATCTGGTCATCTTCGACGACATGTTATGAGAAGACGAAGAAGAAATTAAACTTTGGTTTACACGAAAAGGACACCATCGAAATACCAGCATCATTTACATTACTCAAAATTTATTTCAACAAAGTAAAGCCCATCGTACCATCAGTCTCAATGCTCATTACGTGGTCTTGTTTAAAAGTCCCAGAGACAAATCTCAAGTGCAAGTGTTAGCCAAACATTTAGGCACTCCTTGGCTGAATTATGCGTACGACGATGCCACTCAAACACCTCATGCGTATTTACTCATCGACTTAAAACCGACCACTCCCGACTATTTGAGATTTCGTACCCAACTGTTTCACCATTGGTGCCAAGAAGGAGGTCCTGTCATTTACACGTCCCCTTCAGCCACTCTCTAAAAAACTATAAAAACATCTTCCGCGTCATTTCTGTCTCACAATCTTCGAGATGACTTCATTTCAAGCTCATCCTTCGTCCAAATTGATTCGTGCCTTGTATTGCATCAGTCGCGAAAAAATGTTCAAGTCCGTGCTCATTTGTTAGAAGCTAGTCTCAAAGAAGTGTTACGATGGTTTACTTTGACGGCACGTCAATTATTGCAAGGCATCATTCACATCCCTCATCAAACTCAACGTTTTTTTCAAAAACATAAAGGGGCGTTGTCACAACTAGCTGATCCTAGAATCGATCCACGGACTAAAAAACAAATCATTTTAACCCCTGGAGGGAGCGGTTCTTTAGGAGGGGTCATGATTTGTTCCCTTTTGAAATGGGATCCTAATGCCCAAGCCAAAAAACCCAAAACACCAAAAAAGAAGAAAAGTCCTAAGAAGAAAGCCACAAAAAAGAAAAGCCCTAAAAAGAAAGCCCACAAGAAAAAGAAACGTTCTGCCAAGAAGAAAACACCCAAACGTACACCCGCAAGACACCACCACGATAGACCGCAGTGACGAGGTCTCCTTCTCTTTCTGCGTCCACTTCTTCGTCTTCACCACCCTTCATGATGATGCCTGCCAAACCAGACTTACGACAAGTGTTTCCTAATTTGATGCAAAAATGGAAACCCATTTCGAAAGTCACCACTTCGGGACCCTCGACTTCGGCTGATCTGGCCATGGCAGCGGCCGCTTACAAAGTACCGTCCCCTAAAACCAAAGTCCAAAAAAGAACCGGCGTGTTACAAAGTTTAGTGGATTTATCCAAAGAAGAATTGAGACGATTTAGTCCATTGAAAACACCTCAACGTCGAGTGAGGCCTGTCATGAAGATGGTACGTGGTGCGGACAATCAGTGGAGACGTGTTCCACTATAAAATAGAAGGGTGACCTGCCAAAGACTTCAGACTTACTCCAAACCTCTAAGATGGCTCCCAAACGTGCACACCACCACCACCAACAGAAGAAAACCAAAAAGGTCTTCCACTCGCCTGGCTAAACATTGGTACGTCTTGTCTGTCCTGACCAAATCCAATCCTCCCATGCGAAAACAACTCATTCAAACAGCCCCAAAAGAAATCATCGATACCCTGTGCGAATGTTGTTTGAACGTCTTGAAAGGAACGGTACCTTTGTCCAAGATACAGAAACAGAAATTAGGCAAACATCGGAACGTTCTTCGCCAAATGGTAAAAAAGAAAATACCTCTTGAGCAAACGAAAAAAATGTTGGTGCAACGAGGAGGATTTCTACCTATGCCGATAGGACCGTTGTTAAAAATAGCGGCTCCTTTGTTAGGAATGATTGCTGGACCTCTTTAAGAGGTGTCATGCGATAAAAAAAGAAGATAAAAAGGACACCCTTCTCTGGAAAGACCACACATTTTTGTACCTTTGGATGAAATGGAAGGACGAAAACTGACTTTAGTATCTTACAAACTATGGATGGAATTTCATCGTTGGAAAGAACAACGGATACCTCATTTACCTCCCAATCCCAATCTCAACGAGATGTCACAGTTACAACAAGCATTACAAGCGCTGATGGAACGAAGCGATTTGTCCGAAACAGAAAAATCGCAACGGTACGGTCAAGCTTTTCAAAAAGAATTGAAACAAAGACAAATTCATTTTTTTACCACCGAAAATCCTGAAACCAAAGCCAGTATCGTGGAACGTTTTCAAAGAACTTTGAAAGAACGCATGTGGAAATATTTTACACATCAACATACTCTCAAGTACATCGACGTGTTACCCCGTTTGGTCAAAGCGTACAATCAATCGTACCATCGAAGCATCGGATGTGCCCCCGAAGAGGTCAGCCCTGAAAACGAAGTGACCGTGTTTGATCGATTGTTTGGTACACCCCAGAGGAGACCACCTCAGAAGAAAACCTTGCTGGCATTGAAAACGGGAGATTGGGTTCGCATCGGAAAAACCAAACGCACTTTTGACAAAGGTTATTTACCCAACTGGATCACCGAATTGTTTCGTGTCACTACACCCGTGCGTGGACGCAATCCTCCCGTCTATAAATTGGAAGACATGCATGGTGAAGTGCTCAAAGGAACATTTTACTTGCCTGAGTTACAACGAGTGACCAAAAAAGAAGACGCCTTGTACGACATCGAAAGCATTCTCGAACAAAGAACACGCAAAGTAGGCAAACGTCGAGTAGAAGAAGTCAAAGTACGTTGGAAAGGATATCCTCCTAGTTTTGATTCTTGGATTGCTGCTTCTCAACTCGTCGACGATAAAAAGAAAAAGAAGTAACCTAACATGCCATTCAACACAGCAGCCACGACCTCGACTCCTTCGCAGAGTTCTTCTCTTCAAGAATTACAAAAACAACCGCTCTGGGTGTGTTGTGGAGAACGTGTGCCTAAAAATCAAATCGTATTTTTCTGCCAAATTTTTGTGGTGTATTGTGTCATCGGAGCCGCCATTGCCAATTTGAGTTTGCAACAAGGGGACAAACAATTGTGGACCATTTTACTCAGCAGTTGCATCGGTTATCTTTTACCCAGTCCCTCTTTGAAATTTACGACGGACAACAGTCACCACAACAACAGCAGCCAACACCTCGGTAGTACGACCAACGCCAGTCCACCTTCTTCCAGTCACCACAGTAGTCCTCTTTTGGAACCCTTTGAACATCCTTTGAACTCGAGACCAAAACCACTTTGGACCTACTATGAATGACCAATTTTATTTAACTTTACCCAGTGACAGTTCCATGGATGTGTTTCCCAACAACACCTTATGTTGTTACACAGTCAAATTACCTCAGGCCATCCAATTGGATCACGAAGCTCATTGGGAAGTAGGTTTGGTAGAAATCATTCATCCTACGCAAATCATGAACATCGACCAAGGTCAAAACACTTTCGTCGTGGAAATCTTGAACGCAAAAATGCAAAATGAGTTGGAAAAAAATGATCCTATACTTTACGAGTCAAAAAAAGGGTAGTAGATCCTAAATCTCCTGTCTTGTCGCAGTATACCATGAAAATTCCTCCAGGGTATTATTTTACTGCTGAACATTTATTGGAGACGATTGCAACCATGTTCACAACCCAATTTGGCCCAGCCTTGACCAGTTCCAATAAATGGGTACGAATCGCTTACCATGCTGTGGCACGCCGTTTCATCTTGCAATTTTTCAAAGAGAAAAGGGAACTCATTGGCGAGAAAGACAAAGGCTTACCCGTGGAGGAGAAAACACCTTAACCATCACTTTTTCTCCTGGATTGTATGCTATTTTGGGTGGAAATAAATTGTATCCTATTCGAAAAATCAAAAGCAACGTAGAATTCGGAGATTGTTTTAAAACCCTATCGAATTGAACGAAGGTTTAAATTTAATGTTTGTGTACTCCGATGTGGTGGAATACAACGTGGTGGGACACACAGCTGCGCCCTTACTGAAAGTCCTTCCTTTCAAAGTGGATTCTGATGCTGGTGCGTACGAAGAAGGTGGAAACACGTTTCACGTTCACCGTGAATTTGTACACCCTCATTATCTTCCAGTCAGTAAATCGGATTTTGACACTGTCAACATTAGTATAAAAGTAGATTTGGGACAAAGTGTGCCATTCATTGACAAAGGAAAAGTCACGGTGAAACTACATTTTCGGAAAAGGTTCTCTAATGCATTGTAACATCCAAAAAATGTATCCAGTGTACCGAGGAGTGGCTCGACAACGAGGACATGGTTTAGGAGATATGTTAAGATCGGCTTTTCGGACGGTAGCCCCTATTTTGAAACCCATGGTGACTCGAGGATTCCATGCCTTAAAAGATGCCGCTTTGACGCAAGGAAAAGAATTTTTGCAAAATGTCCTCATTGACAAACAAAATCCCAAAGAAGCCTTTATGAGAGCAGGCAAAAATGTGTTGATGAACACTGGCAAAGATCTTTTGGGTCTTCGAGAGAGTCCTATAAATTCACTTCACGCTTCTGGCCCTGGCATTACTTCTTCCTCCACTTCACAGCAAGGACAAGGTAGAAAGAGACGACGTCTTTGATGGATTCATCTCCTATCGAATTTGAAATCAAAGGACAAACCGAAGATTACATCGATCTGAATAACAGTTACTTGTACCTGAAACTCCAAGTGATCAAAACGGCGGTCAGCACCCTTCCTGGGGACGGTGACCGAGTTGCACCCGTCAATAATTTCATCCATTCTTTGTTCAGCGAAGTAGATTTGTACTTGAATAACAAACTGGTCAGCAGCAGTTTGGATACTTACCCTTACCGTGCTTATTTGGAAAATCTCTTGACGTACGGAAAAGAAGCCAAGAACACTCATCTGGATGCTTCGGTGGTCTGGAAACCTGACACCTCGGAAAAGTTCAACTAGACAGACTTGTCAGTAGCGGCGAAGTCTACTGAGGATGGTAATAATGGTAATAAAGATATAATTCCAGCAGTCCTACACAATGTGGGATTTAACGACCGTCGAATGAAAATCAGACGAAGTTTAGAAATGATGGATCGTTTGCATTTGGACATGTGGTTGCAAGACAAGTATTTGTTAAACGGAGTAGATGTACGCCTGAGACTGAATCGTAGTAGTGCCGCTTTCCATTTGATGGCTAATAGTAACGAGTGGAAAACCATCATCCAAGAAGCCAGACTTTACGTGCGCCGTGTAGAAGTCTTACCTAAAGTAGCCAACGACATCAGTCAAACGTTGAGCAGAACCACTGCCAAGTATCCTGTGCGACGAGTGGAAGTGAAAACCTTTACCATTGCCGCTGGACTCCGATCCAAACTCGAAGATCACGTTTTCCAAGGACAGCTCCCCAAACGTTTGCTGATTGGCATCGTCAGTAATGCAGCCCTCAACGGACTCCACAATCAGAATCCGTTCGAGTTAAACACTACAACGTCTCCAAGATAGAAGTCAGTCGAGATGGCAAAACGTTGTGTACCAGACCTTTTGAACCTAAGTTTACCGAGAAAAATTACTTGCGATCTTACTTGAGCCTGTTTGAAGCCACAGGACAGTTAGGTACCAACACCAGCCACGGCATTTCGTAAGACGATTATGCAGGAGGATATGCGTTGTGGGGATTTGATTTCACTCCTGACCAAGGCAGCGACGAAGGACATTTCCACCCTATAAAATCAGGCCCACTTCGTGTGGAACTTCAGTTTAAAGATCCTCTACCCGAGACAGTGAACGTCGTCTTGTATGCAGAATTTGATAATACTCTAGAAATCAACAGTTTGAGAGAAGTGATTCTAGACTATTAGAAGAAAAAAAGATGCAACACGTAGAAGAAGAAGAACCTATGGAGATAGATAATGATGAGGGATTTTGTGAAGCACAACAGTCACAAACTACCGCGGATGATGATGACGAAGTGATTCATCGAGAACTTCCAAAAGAAGAAGAAAATAATACTGTTCCAAAGTTTGTTGGATTTATTTTTCGATGGCCTGAACAAGAAAAACATTTAGTCTCCTGTTATGCTAAGGAATTGACTGAAAGAATTAACAGCCTGACCCGAAAACATTGTCATGGATGTCAAATCGATCATCCCAGTCAGAAACAACACGACCAATGTTTGGTGATGACAGGCGAAGAAAAATTGGACGAATATTTGGAAGAGGCCTGGTCTCAGATCTTGGAAGAAAAGGTGTTGAGACAATGGTATAAAGACTTGCAGGATTCTTCTTCACCTCCACTCACTCCTCTGGAGATCCATCGCATCGAAGCTCTCATTCAACAGAGTACAGAAACTATCCGCCGTGAGAATTCGTGGAATTACTTGAGAAAACCATTCAAATTTAAAGTCAAGTGTGAATTGATGACTTATTATTTCCTGTGAAAAAATGGATACCAGGGAACTTCATTACCTGTTGACTCGCAGTTCCTACACTTCTTCTTGGAATCCTGTGGTGTGTGCTAAAGATGAACTACCTCATCGCAAACCTAAAGACGTTCATGCCTATGTCATCAATACCGACGACAGTCATCGACCAGGAACCCATTGGGTAGCTGTGTATTTTCCCAATGATCACAATGGTGGTGTTGTGGAATATTTTGATTCTTATGGATTACCTCCTTTGGAAGACGACATCATCGAGTTTATGAGAAGAAATGCCATCTCTACTCGATTCAATAATGCCCGATTACAAGGATCGGATTCTATGGTGTGTGGACAATATTGTGTACATTTTCTTCATCAACGCAGTCTCGGATATTCCTTAGAACATTTAGTGACTTGTTTTGATAGGGAATATGCTCGAAACGATGCTAAAGTAGAACGATGGTTTTGTGAACGTTATGGTTATCTCTTGTCTTTAGCTCAGAAACGTAGCGTGCATCAGAATGATGTGGTTGTAGAAAAGTGGAAGTTTAGTTTACCTTCCCAACGTTGTCAACCCTGTAAATACGTTCCTGTTTAATATCTTGTTGATTGTTAGTTTGAAATTTTTATGTTTAAAGAAGCTTCTTGTTGTTCATTAAAAATGTTGATTTTTTGAAGAAAAAAAAATGTTGTGTGGTTTATTGAAGTTGAAAAAAATTATTATGTTCTATCTATCTCTTTCTATCGATCTGAAGTCACCACCTCTATCCATTTTCTCACTCTCGATCTGAACCCCATGTTTTCCATATCGTCCGCGCTTCGAGCATATAAAGCGGTGCGTTGCCTAGTGTAGTCACTCTCGTTGACTCGTCAAGATCTCAACAACACTTCAAGAAGATGGCAGGCAAGATTAGTAAACTGAACGAAGCTATGGTGAACATGCAGAGGGTGAATCATCATTTGATGGAGACCAACCCTGAGAGAAAGACAATGATCTTCCTACAAATGGCTCATGATCTGGTGGAAGAAGTCATGAGGGAAGAAATCATCAGGGACAGAACGGAATGGGAGGAGAGACAAAGACTGCAGCAGCAACAACAGCAAAGACAACAACAACAACAACTCTTGCAGTCCATGAAACTACCCGACGGAGAAGTCAGCTGTAAGATAGATTGTGATGAGTTTGCCTTCTCTTTTACCAGAAAGAGAGCTTGTCTTAAAGCCGTGAGACCCGTGGTCAAATGTGGCCGCCCTGCTGCAGCTGCCGCTGCTACCGCAACTAGAAGTTAAACAACAAAACTTCTTAACCCCAACGGTCCTTTTCAGGGCCACAAATTAATCAAGAAAAAAATAATTTTCATATCATTGCCATATATATATATATATATATATATATATATATATATATATATATATATATATATATATATATATATATATATATATATGTGTGTTTGTGTGTTTGTGTCTTTGCCCACCAAACAAAAATCCCTTTCCCAAAAAAAATAATGATTGTATAGATAGTGTGTGTTTGTGGTGTGTGTTTGATAAAAAAAATCAAAAAGGATAGTGTGGTGTGTTTGTGTGTTTGATAAAAAAAATAAAAAATAAAATAAAAAATATCATAAAGGATTGTGTGGTGTGTTTGTTTGTGTTTGATGAAAATCAAATCAAAAATAAAAAAAGGGTGGTGTGTTTGTATGTTTGATAAAAAAAATTTAAAAAGTAGTTTCTTTTAGGTCTGCGCACTGGGTTTGTGTTTTTGGGGTTAGGGGTGATGGAGTGCAAAATCCGCGAAGCCTAGAATGACGTCATAGGGATGACGTCAGACGCGGGGTAGTGGGGTGATGTTTTTTTTTTGGAAAGGGATGTTTTCCTTCACGTCCGCGCTTCTAGTATATTAAAACAACACCTTCCCCGATAGAGCTACCCCACTTATTCATCAAGATGAATACCGTCGAAATTATTAGACAGATTCGAGTTCATTTAGAGGTGGCGTGGCACCTTCTCCAAGAAGTGGAGAAGAGGGAGGAGGAGGAGAAGGAAAACAAGGATCCCATCAGACCGCATCCGATGATGGAGGAGAAGGAGAATTGGGAGCCTGAAGCGACTCATCCTCCGTCGGCCTTTACAGCTCCATTTTGTAGTGTAAGCGAAAAAACATGGAGGGGAAGCTGTCGGGCCAGACCAGGGAGGTGCCCGCACCTCTAGATGAACTTTAAAACCCAACGGCCCTTTTCAGGGCCACCCATTTCACAAGAAAAGATTAATTTTCATATCATTGCCATATATATATGTGTTTGTATGTTTGTGTGTTTTGTCTTTTCCCCACTCCCAAAGCAAATCCCATTCCCTGGTATGTGTTTGTAGAGTGTGTTTGTATAGAGTGTGTTTTATAAAAAAAAATTAAAAAGGATGGTGTGGTGTGTGTTTGATAAAAAAAAAAAAAAAAATTTAAAAAAGGATTGTGTGTGTGTGTGTGTGTATGTATAAAAAGTTTATCAAAAATACTTTCTTTTAGGTCCGCGCACTGGGTCTGTGTTTTTTTTTTTTTTTTTTTTGTGTTTGATAAAAAATTATGTTTTGGAAAAAGGGATGTTTTCCTTCACGTCCGCGCTTCTAGCATATAAAGCGGCGCCTTCCGCAGTCGCGCCATTCACACTTCAACTGAAGAATGAATACGATAGAATTATTGCAGGAAGCCTGGGATGTAATGGTGGGTGTGGAGTCCTTGATGGAAAGGATTGAGTGTTGGTGGAGATATCCTGCCACCAAGCCATACGTCACCAGCCAACTAGACACTCTCAATTCAGCGAGGAGGCTGGTGAACGATGTCTTGGTGGAGTAAACCCAAAAGACTTCTTCGGCTCCTTGTCGAGTGGGGTTCTTTAAAACGAGCCTCGACTTACTGGATGGAGTGGAATACTTCCTACATCAAGTTCAACACGATGTATACACCACCACCCCACCCCCAGTAGCGCCAGGCGAGAAGAGGTGAACCTTAACATCGTCAAATTATTATTAAAACAAGTTTTGGAGAATAAGGAACAGGCCAGGAAAGAGAAGGAACTTCAACGCCTGAATTTAAACTGGATGAAAATCCAGGATAAGTTCAGACGTATGGAACATCCCGACTGGCTACCCAATCCACCACCACCACTCCAGAAGAAAAAAAAATCTCGCACCACCTTCCTAGGCTTCTTTACTCAGTGTTGGAGAAAAAAGTAATCCTCCTCCAACTGCCCTTTTCAGGGCCACCCATTTTTCAAGAAAAGATTAATTTTCCATCATTGCCTATATACCCTCTGTTTTTCTTTTTCCGTTTGGTACCCCAAGTACCCCCAATGCTAAATTTCCGTTGGTACCCAGAGTGCCCCCCGCTATGTTAAATTCCCGTTGGTACCCCGATAGGCCCCGCCATGTTAAATTTCCGTTGGTACCCAGATTGCCCCCACAGTACCCAGTTACCCCCCCCCCATATTACTGACGGACTGATGAAGTTAATTAGTATATGACTCAAAATTTGCAAAGCGAAGTCGTAATAAGAAATGTGCACACAGGTTAGAGAGTGAGACAAGACAATATAAATATTTTGTAAGGTCAGATATAGCTCTTTGTCGAAATAGTGTGAACAATCAATGCTTGATTCTGTCATAAGCAGGCAAGCACTTGACATCCATTCACCAGGTGTGCAGACGGGTATAGGACAAACATGTTACCGGCCCACTCTGCACCATCGCGACTAAGTCCGCTATCTGGCGATTTACTATCCAATTTTGGATATTATCCCTACGCTGACCAGCTTTGCGGACGCGTGTGTATGTTAAGAGTCTAACAAAATAGTTCCAAACACTTATTTTTTTAAAGTATTTCATTGTGATGAGTTGCTAAAGTCAGTCTAATATATGTCTTGATTGTAATTTAAACTAATTAAACTTCTTCGTAAAAATGTGTTAACATGTGTTTTTGCAAAACGTAAAATTACCCATGATCATCGGAGTACTTCCGTTGTCAAACCTTCAGCTTCGGAGGGTTTTAGCTTGTGGACATTGTCCAGCTATTACAATTCAGAGGTCAGTAAATCTTGCATGTAGATTAGTCCGCAATCCAATAATGCCCACATAGAAGTGATCGGTTTCGAAAAATAAAAACCCCACAAACACCGGAACTTATAAGGTTTGGGTACCGGCCTAACGCTGAGTATAATCCATATGAACGAATGTCTGTCGGTTGCCAGTGTTGTGATATTATGGCTACGTCGAGACATTGCTTGTTCGTGGTAAATCTCCACTGCCTGTAGAATCTGCAAAGTTTGCAGTTATGGAATACATGATGAACTATATTTCCAAACTGTTTTTCTAAAATAGGAAGAAAAAAATCTACTTTACGATAAAGATTTTCATACTCTAAATAATCTAGTTTACTCGGCACGCACGATGTAAAGAGGACAGTGTACTCGAGAAGAATATATCTTTATCAATGATATTATGTCCCTTTTCCGGATTCATTATACAGTTACTTTACCTATATATTCCCTGCATTTGTTATTCAGTACTGAACTTTCCAGTGTGTACAAATCGTAATCAATCATATGTTAATCAAAAGAATCGTCGAAAATGAATTTACAGTGAAATTCTTGTCATAGGTTATCCTGCATTTTTTGAGAGGCTGAACAAACAAAAAAAGGTGCTATGGGTCACGGATTTCACTTCCGGGCCAGCATCAGTGTATGTTTACTCACTGTGCGCTTTAGCCAAAATACACACGGATAAAAACACCTTAACGCTCATATTCTAAAGAATAAACGATTTCCTTTAAATCAATACCAAGAATGCCTAATGTAAGGGGGTAGGGGTGATCAACAGAATTGTACGAAACGGCAGTTTTAAAACAAAATACGTATTCGAAATTGAAACCCCCAAAAATTGCTTCAAATAATTCATCTTATCTGCTCCTTGGCCTTCTCAAGTCAGATACGGAATGTATAGAGCATGCGCACATTCATCCCACAAAGTATCGGTTTGATTGGAAAATAGGGGTTCAAAAGTTTTTGTGGACTTTTTAACTTTTAATGTTAACCCTAAATTTAATGGCGATAAGCGTGCAAAACAGTTTAAAAATATGCTGTAGTTAGATTTATCCATTGACCATAATTACTTTAGCAAAGTATGCAATAAACTCTATTTGCGCATATACAACAATACAATACAATACAATACAATACAATACAATACAATACAATACAATACAATAAATTACAATACAATGTTTTTCCGCTCAAGTCACGAATGTGACAAATGAGGAGTACAAAGTAAATCAAAAGTAGATAAACATGAGTATAATATTTTTACAGGGGACTAAGGATGTAGTTACAATCATAGTAAGTTAAATAAGGTGTTCTATACAACAGAGTTAGATCGCTGTTACGACATTATTCATCTGTTAAGAAAAAGCTTTAAACACCATGCCAATTTTGTCTAAAGTTCGCATATTACTCAGGTCATTCTTGTTTTAGATTTGAGCTGTTATATAAAAGAAGATATACGCATATCAAAACATATGATATGACGTACCACTGTTATGTATATAAAACAAGATATAAGCATATCGAGACATGTGATATTACATACATGATGATTACAATGATTTAATTTAATTTAATATTTTTGAATTTCATGAATTATTAATCATACAAATGTAATTCAGCCTACACAAAAATATAAATTCCATGTTTACTGAACTTCGACATGATAACTCTTATAAATGTACATAACTTTATGGGCTCAATACTTTTTTGGGTAAACAAATCGCTAAAAAGTAATATATTTCGCCTTCTATGGTATTTATTTTGTAGGTATAGTTTTCTTTCAGTTCTGAAATAAGGACAATTGAATATGTAATGAAATTCATCACCTAAATCATTTTCGTTGCATAATGTACACAATCTTTCGTTCCTTGGAATATTTGACCATCTGCCAGTTTCAATTGGTAAACGGTGGTTTGAGGTTCTAAATTTAAAGTAAATAATTCCAAAGTTTTGCTCTAAGTAAATTAAATAACCCTCCAACTGGAGGTTTGTTTAAAAGAGTCCATATACGTTCCATTGCTGAAGATATATGTCCGTTAGTCTGTTCTTCGTACTGTTGATGAGCCATTGTTTATCAGAAAAATATTGCGAATACCAAATGTATCCGAATCCACATTAAACCATCGATAAGTATTATTATGTGTTTTGATATCATTCAATATAATATTATATATGACTTTCGCGTATTTTTCCTGTTTTGCCTCAATTAATGTACACCAATATTTGATGGCGTTCAATTTCACTCTAAGTGTAAGTAGTTGTCTTCCAGTTTCTCCATATAGCATGCATAAAGGGGTACTCTTTTACATTTTAAAACCCTGTATGCTGTCCTTGTACTAACTAATCAGCAAAAGCAGGTGACATGGACCGCAGAACTTTTTTCATAATCAGTCATGAAATTTAATGGGTGTGTTCACATTTTAAATCACCACTTGTAGAAGGTACATGTAAGTAAAAGTGGCATACTTGTAATTTTCTAGCTAAAAGTTTCCTCTAACCTTTCCCATCCCGTTTTATTGATAAGTACATATCGATTATAATCAGAATGGGATCATACGATGGCTTTTTCAAGAGACGAAATATGTTTTAATTGTTATGAGTGAGAAGAAAACTATTCTACTTATTGATATCACGTAGGTCGGATTCAATACAATGTCGTTTAATTTGGACAGCCTCTTTTTAAAGCGACTACCCTATGCCGCTACCTCGTAGTTTTGGCGAATTCCGTATTTTCGATAGGGAATGTACTTTGACCTCCCACCACATCACAACTATCCAAATATCTGAAATATTGATTTTATTTAGATGTAGCACATTTTCGTAGACACTGTTGCATGTATGGTCCTGAAACTTGATGTGTACTTTGTCACTTACGTTAGCACCCATTAAAAGTAAAGTATGGTAGCAATGACCTACCTTTCTTGCTAAAGTAGCTGTGCTAAGTTTTTGGACCATCTACCAACAAAGCTGGCGAGACATAGCATTACTTTTCTAAAGTACAGTATGTACTCGCTTATAAGTTGAGAACAACTGCAAACAACTTAGACCTTACTCTGCCGTCGCATAATGCACTAGCAGATCAGGGTCTATATTGTTTGTTCTACTGATTAGTCGTAACAAACTGCACAGACCCAGATCTGACGGTGCATTATGCGACTGCAGATCTGGGTCGGTGCAGTTTGCAGTT
This sequence comes from Margaritifera margaritifera, assembly GCA_029931535.1. Classification (NCBI taxonomy): domain Eukaryota; kingdom Metazoa; phylum Mollusca; class Bivalvia; order Unionida; family Margaritiferidae; genus Margaritifera; species Margaritifera margaritifera. The sequence continues at coordinate 9,457,597 of JAQPZY010001686.1, forward strand.
GGACTCCACTTACAAGCGAATATAAACGGTACCAATATAGTATCTCCATGGGGATTACTACTTTGTTTCGTGAAAAATTAAAAAACTTTCATTGCGATTTCATATTTTTCATGAAGATTATACCTTATTCACGAAAAACGCTTGTTTCGTTACAAGTTTGTAACGGCACTTTTTCGTGAAAAGTTACATTCTTTATGAAGACTCATTCTTTTTCACGGAAATTACACGTTGTTGTTGGAAAAGGTGCATCGACGCGTAGTGGTAATTTTCCTAGTGAAAAAAAGTTATAGCCTTTATGAAAATTGCACCTTTTTTTTATAAAAAAAAACTACTTTATTTTTTCATTAAAATTATGTAATGATCATAAAGAATGTTTCTTTCTTCGCGAAAAAGTGCCTGCAGACGATGATGTAAACTTTTCACAAAAAATGTCTTTTTTTCACAAATAAAAATAATTTTCTCATAAAAAAATGCAATTTTCATAAAGAATGCAACTTTTTAACGAAGAAGTGACCGTACTCGGTAATCATGAATAATGTCACTTTCTTCACAAAAAAGGGTCTCATAAAAAATATGAAGTGTCACGAAACAAGAGTGTCCATCCAAATCGATGCAAATGTTTCATGAAAAATGGGTAGCTTTTTGTGAAAAAGGCGCCATTTTCATGAAGAATGTAACATTTTTCTCGAAAAAGTGGCTTGACACGCGAATGCAAATCTTCGTTAAAAAAAAAAAAAAAAAAAAAAAAAACGTGTAATGTGCAGTCTTCATAAAAAATATTCATATTTCAACAAAAACGTGACCATTTTTATGAAGATTTGTTCGTGAAGAAAGCGAACTCGTCAGAATTAGTTTCTTCATGAAATCAAATCTATTCATTTTTTACATGTTGGTCCAGAGTGCACACTTTTTACATAAAAAAGTTTAAACTTTTTCATGAAGATTTTGAAAGTATTGGATCGACAACTCTTCCTGAAAGAAAGATTCTTCACGAAGAAATTTACTTGATAGTGACAAAAATACTTTCTTTTTTTCGTGAAAAAGTCAGCTTTTGTGAAGACCACATCAATTAGTACAACCGATAATTTCACGTTTAGCATATTAGCAAAATACACTGTACATATATTTCTGCAGTTGAGTGTAAAATTCATCCCAGTACCTGTCGTCGATCAGCTTCTTTCCATAATGTCGACCCCTGTAGGCAACATATACACCAAGTTAAGGATACTATGTAGACAACATATACACCAAGTTAAGGATACTAAGTAGACAACATATACACCAAGTTAAGGATACCATGTAGACAATATATACACCAAGTGAAGGATACTATGTAGACAATATATACACGAAGTGAAGGATACTATGTAGACAATATATACACCAAGTGAAGGATACTATGTAGACAATATATACACCAAGTGAAGGATACTATGTAGACAATATATACACCAAGTGAAGGATACTATGTAGACAATATATACACCAAGTGAAGGATACTATGTAGACAATATATACACCAAGTGAAGGATACTATGTAGACAATATATACACCAAGTGAAGGATACTATGTAGACAATATATACACCAAGTGAAGGATACTATGTAGACAATATATACACCAAGTGAAGGATACCATGTAGACAATATATACACCAAGTGAAGGATACTATGTAGACAATATATACACCAAGTGAAGGATACTATGTAGACAATATATACACCAAGTGAAGGATACTATGTAGACAATATATACACCAAGTGAAGGATACTATGTAGACAATATATACACCAAGTGAAGGATACTATGTAGACAATATATACACCAAGTGAAGGATACTATGCTCTTTTGTGCCTCTTGTCATGTGACTTCGGTAAACAAATTCAAGTTGTGTCCGAAATGTAATCACGGTAAAGTGCACACCAACTTCTCTGACATTGTTGATACTGTTGGACCCTCATTTGCATCTTCGTTATTTTTTTGTTATATTCACGATGTAGATCTAATTATTCTTAATTTTTACCATACTCCCCCCCCCCACCTCTCTCTCTCTCTCTCTCTCTCTCTCTCTCTCTCTCTCTCTCTCTCCATGATAAATTGCATTGCTATTTTAGGTTAACATGCACCAAAAGTCCACTACTAAATAATATACTGGTGCATGCACTTAATGACACAAGTAAATGTGGATTAGAACAAAATTACGACCTTAGTACCAATTTTGGTAATTGCACCATATATCTGGGCCATATGACTTCCAAATGAGCACAGCAGAAACTATATATTGTACTTAATTCTAACTGATAACAGTCATATTTTAGAGTATGGTAATTGCCAATAGTTGCTACTAATTAATACACTGCCACTGGAAGCTTGTCGGACATTCATGTGTAATGTCCGTCACCTAGCCGTTTGCCATAATATATTGTAAACAAAATTAAAATCTTCATAATTTCGACATTTTTCAACCATTTTTCATGAAATGTTCAGTGTACACTAAAACATTAGCACTAATTCACGTGGGGTAAGTGACTCAACATAAAATGCTATGATTTTATATGATTTAATATGCAAATGAGTAGACGTGGTTATTCTGCTCTGGCGAGATGTCAATAGACCTTTCCTTAATTTGATCTAAGCCCCGCCAACACTCACTTACATACGAAAATACTTTCTAATGTATCGAAATTTATGAAATTGTACAGACTGATTACGCTCAGTAAAAGTGAGATGTCAAAGGAATGGTTTATGAGTTAATGCGACTGCAACTTACTATATATTTCATATACCGTATAATCAGTCTGATACCAACTGCAAACTGCATAGACCCAGATCTGCCGTCGCATAATGCGCCTGCAGATATGGGTCTATGCAATTTGTAAGGACTAATCAGTAGAACAAACAACATAGACCTAGGGTCTATGTTGTTTGCATTTGGATCCAGATTATCGTCAGTATATACAGTAGTTTTGTTCCACTTGTGGAAGTCGTTCCCACTTATCATCCTACATTAAGTAACATTATGTAACTACTCACATCTGGCTTCAGTTGTAGGTAGTGAGATAAGGAACTGTTAAGTAAGGTTGATTGACAGGTCTGAATGTTCATTTTGGCCACAAATACGAGATGTCAAATCCCCATCAGTCAATATCTCATCTCTGATCTAACTTGAAAGGTTTGGGGCTCAAGTAGGGGCAATAAAATGTGTTTACACATACCTTAGCTTTAACTGTTGTAAAGCCAGTTACTTTTACTTCTTAATCGAGAATCAAGATATCATTCAAAACAAAATTAGATTTAAATTAATAATTGCTACAGGGTGATAATTATTAAATTGTATACGGATACCTGATAAAGCGTTAATATTAGTTCACACCCTGGGTACTTTGTCTTCTCTCTGTTTCCTGGATTAACTAATCTGGTTATAGGATATAAACTATACAGCTGCACTTGAACATGTGAAATCGAAATATTCCTAAAAACAAAAAAAGTCAAGTGTTTTTAATATGCTGGAATATATTTGATGGGTTAATTATATAATTCCAGCCATTATTTTATAAAATACATTTATACCGTGGACCACTATGATATAGATTCCAGTTTTGCTCACATGGTTGACTTTTTGGAATAAGATTAATATGAAAAACTCTGGAATACTTTTTTATATTGAGATTTGTGTGTATGGAGAACTTGGTGGCTCTTTTATAATCATCTTCCTGTGTACAATAGTGTATGTTCTGTGGAATTAATATAGTCCGTTGTAAAAACAATAGAATTGGTACTTTAGAAAAGAGGACACAACGGAAATATTAATTCCACAGGACATACACTATTGTACACAGGATTCTATGGGCTGACCACCAACCCCAGCAGCCTTCAAATTTAAAATAAAAACTGTCAGGCAATAAAGTATTTTTTTTTTCCGCGTGTAGAACTCTTTAACCAATCCTACTGTTTTCCCAAGCCATTTTTGCTAAATTTCATCCGTCCTAGATGTTTTCACCGGTGATTGTAATTTGACACCCTCTCTACATTTATAAATCTAACTATTCTAGTTGAGATAATTGGGGCAATGGACACGTGGATGTGTACTTGTATTTACGAGAGAGATTTAATCTATTATGGATACTTTTGAAAGCTATTGCTAAAATATAACCCGAGAAATATCTTTTTTTTACATTTTCAATACAAGAGATAGAAAGGAATTAGCAAACTAAGTAGCAAATTAGCTATAAATCCATTATTTTCAACAACCAGATAGAGGTAGCTATACACCTCACAAACACACACACACACACAGAAAAGTCAGATTCCCATTTATTATAAAATAATAAAAAAACTAAACATTTATTTTTTTAAAATTAAAATGTAACAATCTTTCACCTCAAAAATTAGATTTTTTTATAAAACTGAAATGCATGTTTAATAAAAAAAAAATATCGCTGACATTTTATGAATAATGAAACTGTCCAATAAAAAATCTGCTCCCTGGTCTTCATTGTGTGAATCTTTATTTAGTGAAAATGTTAACTTTAAGCACATTTTCTGAGTATTTTTTCCTTGATAAAACATACCATCTTCTAATACACTTGTTCACGTAAATTAAAAGACAGTTCTTCAAACATTTATTAAATCTTATCTAGCACAGAGCTAAAATCTTGCATGCGCCTCTGCATCAACATGTGGCACAACGAACATTAAAGAATGGCGAATATTGTATTTTATCGATGAAAAATATGTCAGAATTTTATTTTTACAATTTAAATTTATGATCTAAAAACAAATACTGATTTTTGTTTCCTACAAAAAAGATCAAATTGATGATTTACAAAGTGAATTTTACAATGTAAAAAAAATTGCGATATCAAATATTATCAATACTTGATATTTTAAAAATCGATATTTTTTTGTTAACAAAAACACATATTTTCATATTCAACAATTTCTTGTTGTTCGTATAACATATGTTGTTGTTGTTGTTGTTTTTCTTGTAGTAGTGATTAATATTTCATTAATTTTTCTTGCAATTATAATTTCGTCTGTGTTATGTGAATCTAATTCTCTCTGTCTGCAACATAATATTTCTATTAATTCAAAAATACCGTTAACTTTGTCTTAACTTCATCCTTTCTGTGTTAAATCTTCATGCCCAGCCAAAGCTGACTGGTGCTGTTTAATGAAAATATAACAGGACACGACTGCCACTTGTCAATGACTATTTATCATCCCTGACATGTTTGGATTGGGGTTGTGGATGGTGATTTAGTTACGGGCAGCGGAACAAAGACTACAAATTAGCTGAACTGGCTGGATAACTGTAGGAGGTGTAACCTAGATTAGATGTATTAAATGAACATCAACATGTGTTAAACATTCCTACACTTACACAATCACGACATGACATCAGCTATAAATTCAGTTATTGTTCAAAACAGGCACGCACGCACGCGCACGCAAACACACACACAGCCAGACAAATAAACAAAAGATGTAATAAAAAATAATTTAGGTTAACGCAAATATCAGAGGCCATGTAGCCTTGACTCTACAAGAGCCTCAACCACTTGGGAAGTGCATCCCTTTACTACATTTCATAATAGCATGATGTTGGTTTTACTTATCAGGTTATACATTTGTTTGGGTGGTGTGCGGTCTTTGACACAAAGAACGATCTTTGTCTTTAAATATTGTGATTGATCGAAAATTCATCCTTCTGACCCGGTATCTCTTATTCTGTTCTATATATTCCTCGTTCATGATTTCACCAGAGAAAAGGTGTTTCTTCTCCGTTATTTGTTTTGTTTTTTATATTTAAATTTCATTACCTCGCAGGTACGTTACTTTATTGGCTAAATCCTTAACTTCATATTTATTAGATAACAAAAATAAAAAAGGATATATACATTAATTCATGTTAGATTCATCTAAAGTCTAAAAACGTCAACATACATATGTATCTGTGCTTTACCTGGGACTAGATTTAATTATAGACCCAGGTTTTCGAGATGAAATGGATGAATGCATCCATGAGCAAGGCTATGAGTAACATCAACTGTCCTTAATCTCGTTTCAGATACCGATCTCCACCGAATCCCAATACAAACAAATACAAATCCTAAAATTCGGTCATCTGTTTTGCATTCCAATAGTTTGTTCCAGAATATAGCAAGACACAATCAGATCAAATCATAGTATTCAATTACATTTCCACTACAGTAATACAATGGATGAATTCAATCGAATTTTTTTCAGCTGACACATCCATTCAAGGACTACAATATAGTATATGACTATTGTATGGTCTTTTGGGGGTCTCAGGCAATTCAGAAGTAGCAGCACAGTTTACATACAGTTTATATACCATGAGTTGGACCACCGATAACTAAACATGTTCTTAGTTGGAGTGGGAGCAATATCGATATTTGGTCTTGAATTTATTTTTGTATCTTTCTGTACAGGTTGGACTAAATCAAGCAATCGTTACAGTAGGTAAATTTACCCCTACAAATTTTGGATACGTACAAGAAAATCATAATGCAAATTAAAATACACACATCGATCAAGTTATAAATGATATTATCTTTATACGTATCTGCTTCAAATTAATACTTGAAACGCGTTGGGATACTTTCGGGTATCTTTGTATGACTATTTCGAAAATAAAATGTATTGGTTTGGTTTGTTGTTTTACGGCACAGCAACACAAATAACTTATTTAGTGTCCAGGCAACTGGAGTAAAGTGCCCTGCCCAAGAACTCACCACAGTAGCCAACGCAGGATGATCCGTGAGATTCGAACGCATACCTTTCCGCTGCGCAAATCACTAATGTAATAATAGTAAGAATAATAATAATAATAACAACAACACGATGACTTTTTTTAGTACAACATAGTCTTAATACTTATCATCTCAAGGGACAGCGTAAGGGTACTCACGTATCATGAATCTATATCAGAATGAAGAATAAGTATTCCTCAAAAAAAAATAGGGGTTTATCATAAATACTATATGATAAAAAAATATTTTTCAAACAGTAGTAATAAGTTATGTATGTGACAGGGTAAACGCCAAAAAAAAAAAAATTAAAAACGATTATGCACATGTAATTTATCATTAGAATAAGATCAATTATTATCGCTTGTGAAAGAAATTCCACTAACCAAGCAAATTCCGCAAATTTGCCGATTCCGCCTCAAAACCACAAACCACCAATCGACAGCTGTGGAAAAATTAGCAAGTGTGGTCAGTCTCGTGTGAAATAGTTAATGCAATGAGAATAAATTACAGACAAAAGACTTTAGCATGTTTTTTTTTCTTCTTCGCTTTTTTTTCACTGAAATCCAGAAGTGAGAGACTATTCGTTTAATTTTGTCCCCCCCCCCCTACATTTCAAACTTAAATATTATTTAACAAGAATGAAGCCTTCTAAAACATATTAACTTGACTATCTTTTCTTATGATCTTCTCCAGAAAATCTGTCTGGTAACATTATTTCACGTCAGTTAAATTTAAAAATGAAGACAGTGTCTTAATTGACGTGTACTGAAAGTTATGTGTAATATATATACATACTGAAGTGTACTGAAAGTTTGGTGTCACATGTCTAATTCTTGTTCGATTTTAGTGTAAAGCACAGTGCATATATCGTCTGATGGGTTCATCAAATTTATGTACTGACATACTTGAAGTCTAAAGCTTCTTACGAGCATTCGCAAAATTTAGCGATGAAACTGAAATATTATTCATGATATAGACACAATTGAACAATTGACTTAGATATAATCAGTGCACAATCATGAATATGTTGAATTTGCAACATTCATGTTATAAATAAAATTACAAGTGAAACTATTTATATATTTCTTATCCTTATATCATAACTTTCAGCCTTGCGTTGGACATATTACATATTTTGTACAATTTATGGGTGCATAAGGCTAAACAGAACAGACATGTATCGGTGTTTCAGTTTTGCAGGTGTGGGGATGGGTGAGGGGAGGTTAGATCTATTTAATGATTTAATTAACTATCTTTATTATTACATTGAACTGTATAATGTATTTGAAAATGATGTAGCACACTGTACGTTTATTATCCTTTTTGTTCATTCCACGTTAGACACAGAAATTGCGGTCGACATTTTGTTACGGTTTGGGTTAAAGTTTTTCATTTCCATACATTTCCTAAACCCCTTTATGGATTTTCTTCATCCATGGGATGAATCATTACGAAGCTAATACAATTTATACTGCGACACGCTCGCTCAAACCTTCGACCTTAGAGTCAAGGTCACGCTCATATCAAATTAGACGTAGATATACTGTAGTATCATTTATTTTCGTGGGGCTAAATTTTCGTGGTTTTGTAAAAAAAGACATTTTCGTGGGTACTTAAATTCGTGGTTTTGTCTGTCAAAGTTTGCATATTACTAAGTGTTTAATTTCGTGGTTTAACCGCTACAAATACCCAAAATAAAGAATACAAAGAATAAAACTCTGCCGACGCATACGGCGGTCACTTGAATGTTTATAACAATATTTTCACATGTATGAGCACAAATCAAAAACCTGATAAGTTCAATACTGACACCGTGTTTTGTCCAAGTGAATAACATCAATGGAAGCCGACGCAGCCAACAACACTAAAACAATACTACCGCCTCTATGATCACAAATAGCACACATGTCAAGGCCAATCACTTACACAGTGTTTTCGTCTGAGTTCTCAACATCAAAGGAAGCAGACTACTAAGTCAATCGGTTATTAAAGTAACCTGCATGATCTCTAACTTAAACAACTATCAATAAAGGGAACAAAACACGTGACCGGCTGCCATTTGCTCCATGCAATCAGCAGAGAGTGGCAATATTTGATGCGTCTAGAGCCCATCAATGTGAGAAGATGCTAACTAAATTGAAAGACAGTGGAATCACGCATTTGTTTGTGCCTGCCTCATGTACAGACCAACTCAACCACTAGACTTGACAATTAATAAAGAGTACAAAGAATAATTAAAATCACACTTCCACAACTGGTATACTAAACAGGTCATGGAGGCCATCACGAAAAAAAGGAAGATGCTACTGTTGACGATCACTGATTGCAACCTCATTAATCAAGCCAATTCGGGCTGAATGGATAATTGCAGCACACGCGACAATGAGTGAAAGATGTGACCTAATTATCCGTGGTTTGGAGAAAGCTGGACTTGTTTAATTCTGCAATTTGGGGATTATTTACCTGACAAGCATTTGTGTGTGCATTGAGACTTGATTGACACGATGTTGATACAGTGGCTTTGTCCGAAAATCAGTGAAGTGTGAGCTTTAATACTCTGCTGTAATTAGTGTATATACGTAGTGTTTCATTAATAATAGTGCTTCAAGGAATAGTTCTAGTATTTTACAGGCTTGTTGTTCTTTTGGATTAAAAATGCATGGATAAAATGAAATGTGCTTTCAGGAGGATTTAAATTGTGTACATCGAGACTTGATTGACACGATGTTGATACAGTGGCTTTGTCCGAAAATCAGTGAAGTGTGAGCTTTAATACTCTGCTGTAATTAATGTTTACACGTAGTGTTTCATTAATAATAGTGCTTCAAGTGTAGTTCTAGTATTTTACAGGCTTGTTGTTCTTTTAATTAAATATGCATGGATAAAATGAAATGTGGTTTCAGGTGGATTTAAATTGTTCAACAACAGTTGTACTCGAGTGAAGGATAGATTTGAACAGGTATTTTAATTTGATTTTCATATACTATTATTTTTTATTATTCTTTCTTTCATTTTCAACATTACTAGTGTTTGAATATCTAATGCTTTTTCTCGTTTGTCTCTATCCTTACTTATCTCGCATATCGATTTAAGGCAGTGAGTGGAAATTACAGCTATAGGATATCTTATCGACAGTCGTGCATTAAAATAATATGAAATGCTTTATAATTCTTTTTTTTATAAAGGTTTAAAATAAAACAAACACGTGTAAAAGCTAATATTTTATTTCCAAATTACATTATTGACATTGATTTATGAAATACTAGTAGGTTCCTTAATATCTAGGAACGACACACAGTAAGAAAATGAGCCGGGATGGTGAGGTGGCAGTCATCATCATACGTGGCTAATTTTTCGTTGGGTATTTAAATTCGTGGTTCGGGGCAACAACGAAAACCACGAAAATTGGTCCCCCACGAAAATTGATGATACTAAAGTACCCCAAAACATTGTAGGCAAAATACTTTAAAGCGGGTTCAACCCAACCAAACCAGTTATAGAGAATGTGTTTCTGACACACACCAATAACAACAGAAGTGACCAAATACAAAATTTATCAATCAGGTTCATATATAATCTTAGAATTTAAACCTTGAATCCAATGTGCTCCTTTTAACAGATGTTCCATTTCAGAATTAACAATATCAATTACCTTAATGAAAAATTTTGTAAATTGTGAAAGCGGTCATTAAAGCGTGTGAAGACATGAAATTAAAAGGATGGATCAATACAATTATTTATGTCAAATCTATGTTTGTTCATGCGTTTAGATACTTGTCCAACATAATTCATTTTACAAGTTATCAAATAAATAACATTAGATGTTGCACAGTTAGTATCATAACCCATCTTAGATGTTTCTTTGATATTACTGCTACTGAAATAAGTATTTTCATTAATGAAAGAACAGTGCGAACATCTGGGTCTATTATATTTAGTTGTTGAACCAATACTTTTAAGCATTTAACAACCTTAATTCATTTAGTATTGAAATATGCTAAACTGTTATATCTAACGTCAGAACCAACATGCCCTACTCTCCAGTTATATTTTTCATACTTAATAGAATACTTATATTTCATCTTCGCCTCCTATTATTATTAATGCTTATGTACATATGTTAAGTTCTTCCATTCAGCTTTATTTCATCACTGTGTTACCTCAGTTACAACTTTGTTACATACCATCATTCTATTGGTACTTTTCTAAAGTACCAGCCTTATTCTTGTACAGAAATGCTTTTCTAAAGTACCGGCCTTGTTCTTGTACAGAAATGCTTTTCTAAAGTACCGGCCTTATTCTTGTAGAGTAATGTTTTTCTAAAGTACCAGCCTTATTCTTGTACAGTAATGCTTTTCTAAAGTACCGGCCTTGCTCTTGTAGAGTAATGTTTTTCTAAAGTACCAGCCTTATTCTTGTAGAGTAATGTTTTTCTAAAGTACCAGCCTTGTTCTTGTACAGTAATGTTTTTCTAAAGTACCAGCCTAGTTCTTGTACAGTAATGCTTTTCTAAAGTACCGGCCTTGTTCTTGTACAGTAATGCTTTTCTAAAGTACCAGCCTAGTTCTTGTACAGTAATGTTTTTCTAAAGTACCAGCCTTATTCTTGTACAGTAATGTTTTTCTAAAGTACCAGCCTTGTTCTTGTACAGTAATGCTTTTTCTAAATTACCAGCCTTGTTCTTGTACAGTAATGCTTTTTCTAAAGTACCAGCCTTGTTCTTGTACAGTAATGCTTTTTCTAAAGTACCAGCCTTGTTCTTGTATAATAATGCTTTTGATCGTGAGCTCGACATGCAGGCCCTGGCCTTCTTGTGTTAATCCTTTTAGTGGCACATGCTTTGAGTAAAGACTTTATCACCTACAAGATGGCAGGGGGAGACGACAATTGATAGGCTGAATAAATTTACTAAGATATATATACAGAAACAACCTTGCAGAGAAGTTATATCTAAAATTCCCATAATGTATCCTTGGTATGAAAACAAGTTATAGCATTGCTACTTTCTCTGAAACAGGCAGATTCCCCATGCATTTTAGGACAATTACATAAATAATTAGATGCAACCACGGACCCTTTACTACTAAAAATAATTATACAGTTTTGTTACAGTAATCAGGTACATCAACACGGTACTCATCTATTATAAATTTTAGAAAATGTTGATACTGAGGAAAAATCCTTTGGAAGCATACAGCAAACTAAACTAACAAGGTTTATTATTAACAAAGGTTGCAATGTTAGAACTTTTAGTCTTCTCAAAAGCAAGGGAAAAGTACTGGGAGATGGGGTAAGCTACAAAAGCAAGGGAAAAGTACTGGGAGATGGGGTAAGCTACAAAAGCAAGGGAAAAGTACTGGGAGATGGGGTAAGCTACAAAAGCAAGGGAAAAGTACTGGGAGATGGGGTAAGCTGCAAAAGTAAGGGAAAAGTACTGGGAGATGGGGTAAGCTACAAAAGCAAGGGAAAAGAACTGGGAGATGGGCTAAGGTAGAAAAGGCTATAAAATTGAAACGTAATAAAGATGCTTATTTGGACAGACATTTTTTTGTGAAAGAGACGACGAACTTTTTGCAAATTACGGATTATTGTATACCCACTTCGGATAAACACAGGTAGATATGTCCAAAAGAATTATTATACAGATAGAACAGATAGAAAATGCATTTTTTGTACCTTAGGGACGGTCGAGAATTAAAAGCATTTTCTTCTAGAATGTCCATGCTATTATAATTTAAGAGATGCCTTTTTACAACAAGTAATTAAGTATTGTCATCAATTCTTGAAAAATGAATGTAGAGGCACGGTTTAGTTGGTTATTTCATAGGAAAATATAAAACCTTTTGGAAACAATGTGACTTAATTTTCGACTGCTTAAGTCTTCAAAAAAAAAAAAAAAAAAAAAAGAACCCACTTATGCGGACCTGCTGAGCATATTCTAATGCCTTATTGACTAACAGTTAGTAAAAGTATATGTAATTTTAATTAATAAAATCAGGGACTGTATATAACACGGGGATTTGAAACTCCAACCACCAGATATCACCCGTTTCCTTTCAGGGATTCATGGTCGGTTGAGTCGTAAGGTCAAAGGCATAGCAGGGGTGAATTTGCGCTCAGGTTGTGCTTACGTAGGTCACAGTCTGACGTTAGCTTTAACAGTGGTCTTTTGGAATGCAATATATATTTGTATATATTTCCCATTTTAAATGATAATTTAATATTTTGACCCCCTCCCAAATGACCTTTTCCCCCTCGTTCTGATTTATTTATGTGGGTCATTTTATGATATATAATGACAACGACAACGTCAGGTCAGGCCATGGCTGCTACCGTAAGTAACAGTAGACGATACTACCTGTGACTATTCACCCAGAGTGGATAGCTACACCTGACTCCCCCTGGAAAGTCCTCTATGAGGGATCAGGCAGCCGAACAGATATGCTCACACACCCCGGCTTTGAAGGCAATCCAACTCACGCGCAAGTCATGACATTATTCCCCTCCCGCTACCTGACACCTTCAAGTCCAGTTGCGATGGGCAAGCGGCAAAGCAGCATGTGTGGATACAATGGGAGCTGTAGCTGCAGACCTTCCCAACAGACCGTCACAAAGGTGGCTCAGGGCATAGGGTCGCTTTTCATTGGACAGAAGCAGCAGTGGAACTCGGCAGCCTCCTGGGCGACTTATCAGCCCACTGCTCACCTCCGTAGCACGAGGAATGGGCTATAAAAGGTGCCCTAAACATTGCATGCTTCACCTTAACTCTGGTCAGCATACCGCGGTTGACGGGGATCCCACCTTAGCGGTCGAAAATCTAACAAGAAGACAAAGGTGACGCAACTCACCATCGGTGCCTGGAATATGCGCACACTAATGGACAGTACATCAACAGATAAACCAGAGTGAAAAACAGCTCTAGTTGGTAGAGAACTGGCCAGATTCAACATCCAGATAGCATCCCTGACTGAAACTCGCCTAACTGAGAAAGGACAACTCTCTAAGGTAGGAGCCAGCTACACCTTTCTGAAGTGGCCGAAGTAAAGAAGCTGGTGTTGGATTTGCCATCAAATCACGGCTAATCCGTAAGCTCACAAATCTCATTAAAGGCGTGAATGGCAAATGAGACTCTCACTGTCTGGAAAAAGACATGCAACTATCATCAGCGCCTATGCACCCACCATGACCAACCCAGACGAGATCAAGGACAAATTTTATGAAGATCTGGAGTCTCTTATCGAAGAAGTACCGAAGGCAGACAAGCTCATCATCCTTGGTGACTTCAATGCTAGAGTTGGCACAGATCACATGACATGGCCAAGTGTCATTGTCAAAAATGGCTTTGGCAAATGTGCTGAACACTCCAAATCACCAACACAGTCTTCCGCCGACCACAAGGCAAAGCAAATGCCAAAAAGCTCTATGTCTCCAAATTGAAACAGGAGAACGTGAAACAGGCATTTGTCAAAGAACAGTGCAGCCAATTAGAACAAATAGATACGAACTCTGCTAATGTCGAGGAAAACTGGGCATTCTTCAGAGACTCTGTGTACTCAGCTGCATCCAAAACCTTTGGTCCCACCACACGTAAACATCAAGACTGGTTTGACGATGTTGTCATAAAGAGACTACTGAATGAGAAACATTGACTGTTTAAATGACAGCACTTCATCATCTAATAAGGCAGCCTTCAACAACATCAAGAGGACTGTCCAATGCAAACTCAGAGAGTTGCAAGACTCATGGCTGAGCAGCAAGGCTCTTGTGATTCAGTCATACGCAGACAGGAATGACATGAAGAACTTCTATGATGCTTTGAAGACAATCTACGGGCCACAGTCACCAAGGACATTTCCAATACTGATTGCTGACAGCACCACACTGCTTCAGCAATTCTGGCGTTGGTTTCATCATCGATGTGAACTGCACCTGGTGAACTTGTCCACTGTCAGTAGGGTTTGGCCATTTACTGTGATGATAGGCTCTCCGTAAGGCTTTCCCGATGCAGGTTGGTGCATCACCTCTGTCTTCTTGATACTGATTGTGAGACCGAAATTGTCGCACGCTTAAGAGAAATGGTCCATACTGTGTTGCATGTCAGACTCAGATTTGGCATTCAGGAAACAGTCGTCAGCAAATAGTTGATCACAAACAGTCACTTCCTGTAACTTCGTCTTCGCATGTGGTCTTTTCAGATTGAACAGCTTTTCGTCAGTCTGGTATCTGATGTCGATCCCAGTGTCATAGTCACGGAAGGCATCACTAAGCACGGCAGAAAACCTCATACCGAAGAGGGTTGGGGCCAACACACAGACTTGCTTGACTCCATTGGTGACTAGGAATGGTTCAGATGACTCGCCGTCATCAACAACACGAGCGAGCATGCCATCATGGAATTGTCGAACCATCACCATGAATTTCTCTGGGCAACCGAATTTTGCCATGATCTTCCAAAGGCCTTAACGGCTGACTGTGTCAAGGGCTTTTGTCAGATTGATCAATGTCGTGTACAGGTTGGAGTTCTGTTCTGGCATTTCTCCATGAGCTGCAAACGCCATGTATGTGGTCCCTCGTCTTTTTGACGTTGTGCACAAGACAAGTCAGCAGAATTCTGGCATGGATTTTGCCGGCTATTGACAGCAAGTAGATGCCCCAGTGGTTGTCGCAGGATTGTCTATTGCCTTTCCGCTTGCACAAGTGGACGATGGGTGCGTCCTTGTACTCCTGGGGTGTAGTTCCCTGAGTCCACATTGACTGGAAGAATTTCTTTGCCATGTGCTTTGTAGACTTCTGCTGGTATAGCACCTGCTCCAGGTGCTTTACCATTTGACAGCAGATCGACTGTTGTTAGTTTTAGTCAGCTCTTGAAGATCAGCAAGTGATATGTTGATTTCCACGTTGGGGCAGTCGGTCAGTTGCCTCCTCGCTGATATATGACTGTTGATTGAGGATGTTGTTGTTGAAGTGTTCTGACCATCTTTGAAGTATCTTTTCTTTGTCAGTGAGCAGCGTGGCGCTGTCAGCAATCAGTATAGGCGATATCACTGGTGACTGTGGCCCGTAGATTGTCTTCAAAGCATGATAGAAGTTCTTCATGTCATTTCTAAATCTCATCTGCCTTGTTGCTCAGACATGATTCTTGCAACTGAGTTTGCACTCGACAGTCCTCTTGATGTTGCTGAAGGCTGCCTTCTTAGAAGATGAAGTGCTGTCTTCTAAATAGGCCTTCTGTAGCCGATGTTTCTCATTCAGAAGTCTCTGTATGTCAGAATCGTTGTCATCAAACCAACCTTGATGTTTACGTGTGATGGTTTTGGATGCAGTTGTGTGCACAGAGTCTCTGAAGGATGCCGAGTTTTCCTCGGCATTCTCGGAGTTTGAATCGATTGTATCCAATTGGCTGCATAGTTCTTTGACAAATGCCTGTTTCACTTTCTCCTGTTTCAATTTGGCAACATTAAGCTTTTGGGGCACTTTTTTGCCTTGTGGTCGTCTGCTAATCTAAATCCAGATATTGAGCTTGGAGACTATGAGCCTGTGGTCGGTCCAGCATTCTGCACTTCTCATGGCGTTCGTCACTCGAACATCCTGTCTGTCTCTTCTCGTGACGATGACGTAGTCAATAAGATGCCAGTGCTTGGAGCGTGGGTGCATCCAAGACGTCTTTTTGCGGTTTGGCAGGCGGAATACTGTGTTAGTGATTATGTGGTCATGTTGAGCGCATTTTCTAAGTAGGAGGAGTCCGTTGATGTTGCGTTTTCCAAAGCCATTGTTTGCCAATGACACCTGGCCATATCGTGTGCTCTGTGCCAACTCTAGCATTGAAGTCACCAAGGATGATGAGCTTGTCTGCCTTTGGTTCTTCTGCGATAAGAGACTCCAGGTCTTCATAATCTTGATCTCATCTGGGTTGGTCATGGTGGGTGCATCTGGATGTTGAGTCTGGTTAGTTTACTTCTGTTTATCTCTCTGGTTTATCTGCTGATGTACTGTCCATTAGTTTGCGTACGTTCCAGGTACCGATGGTGAGTTGCGTCACCTTTGCCATCTTGTTAGGTTTTCGACCGCTAAGGTGGGATCACCGTCAGCCACGGTATGCTGACCAGGGTTAAGGTGAAGCAGGCAATGTTTCGGGCAAGTTTCTAGCCCGTTCCTCGTGCTACGGAGGTGATCAGTGTGATCCTAAAAAGGGCGGCTCAGTCACCGAAGGGGCTGCCGACTTCCACTGCTGCTTTTAGGTCCAGTGAAAAGCTACCCTATGCCCTGAGCCGCCTGTGTGCAGGTCTGCAGCTATAGCTCCCAGTGTATCCACACCTGCTG
Organism: Margaritifera margaritifera; assembly: GCA_029931535.1. Lineage (NCBI taxonomy): Eukaryota > Metazoa > Mollusca > Bivalvia > Unionida > Margaritiferidae > Margaritifera > Margaritifera margaritifera. The sequence continues at coordinate 9,474,694 of JAQPZY010001686.1, forward strand.
CTTTGCCGCTCGCCAATCGCCACAGAATTTGAAGGTATCTGGGGGGGGGGGGAGAGGGGAATAGTGTCATGACGTGCGCGTGAGTTGGATTTAAGTGAGGGTAAGTTGCGCAAAATCGCCCTCACTCTCTCGTCCAGGCCTGTCTCAATCCAGGGGCACGAATGTCGAGAAGTCTGGAGACATGTCCAAATGCAATCGATGGCCACCAGTTCGTACTGCACATGAGCTGATGCCCTGCACTGTCCACACAGCTCTTGTCATCTGCCTTCACAGCCGGGGGTGTGGGGGTGGGGTGTGTGAGCATATCTGCTCGACCACCTGATCCACCAGATCACCGGTTTTATATTACACGAAGCCATTTGACATGGAGCGTAATATTTAACAGTCTCAACTATAGCCCAACAATTAATTACCAGCGGAAGTTTTATAATTGGACAATTGATAATTTATAATTTCAGATCCCGGATTGAGAAAGGTGTCCTTTATATTACATGAAGCCATCTGACTAGAAGCGTTGTATTTAACAGCCGCAATTGCAGCCCAGCATTTAACAGAGAAAGTTTGATGATTGATTGATAATTGTCCGTAAAAACTTAATAACATTTATTGCTGAAATTAATACGAATGTGGGAAAATTGTCATGATTCCAAGATGAATAGTAGTATCCTGGGGCTACTGGGGGACAATGGGACATCCTATGTTAAAACACGGAAAAGTTTATAGGGACAAGGGGAATTTAACATGGAGACATGGAGATGGCACTTGAGGGACAAGGGGAATTGAACATGGAGAGGGTAGTTGGGGTCATACGAGAAAGATGAACAGGCGTGGGGTACTTGGGGTCATACGAGAAATTAACATGGCGGGGGGCAGTATAGGTACAATGGGAAATTAACATTGGGGCCTCTACAGGTACAATGGGATTTTTAACATGGCGGGGACACTATGGAGTCGTACGAGAAATTAACATGGCGGGGACACTACGGGGTCTTACGGGAATTTTAACATTTTGGGTTGGCACTACGGGGTCGTACGGGAAGTTTAACAGGGTAGGCAATCATTGGAAAATGACCTTCTGCCTAGTGGCTATATCTATATAGCCTAGAGTTATATATAAAGCATTATCTATACCTCAGATCATGTTGGAGGTGTCAGTAAATTTGCATATATTGTACCTATGTTATAAATAGCTTTTATCAAGGAACTAACTCATAATAACACTAAAATGGACGTGACTAAAAGTTGTATTAAACTTCGGGAACCGTCACGGACTTTAGTGTTGACTAGAAAAAATCCGGAACATTAGATTATAATGGCCTAGACTAAAAGTAACACTAAAATTCCGAAATTATACCGGACGTTAGCGGAGACTGAAAATAATCCGGAAAAAAATGGAAAAAATTGGCTGAGACTAAAAAAATAGTACTAAAATTTCGTAACTCATTTTAAAATTTTTTTAAATTTTATATACAAACCCAAATAAACCCAAAACCCAAACCCAAACGTAACACACTATCCCAAATGCCTTGTGTGCTGCCTAAAAACCCCAAAAACCTGCTATCAGACGAAAGGGTATGACAAAGGGATGAAATCACGCCAACATACTATCCAACATATACACCCCATCCATTTTTTTACTTTTTAAATTTTTTTTTATATCAAACACAAAACTTACACACACCACAAATATACAATCCATTTTTTTAAAAAAACTTTTTTATATCAAACACAAACTTACACACACTACACAACCATTTTTTTTTTTTTTTACTTTTTTAAAAATTTTTTTATATCAAAACACACCACAAATATACTATCCATTTTTTTTAAAATTTTTTTTATATCAAACACAAAACTTACACATACCACAAATATACAATCCATTTTTTTAAAAAAAATTTATATATCAAATTCAAAACTTACACACACCACACAAATCATTTAAATTTTTTTTGTTATTTGATATTGTTTCATATACAAACTCAAATAAACCCAAAACCCAAAACCCAAACCTAACACACTATCCCAAATGCCTTGTGTGCTGCCTAAAAACCCCAAAAACCTGCTATCAGACGAAAGGGTATGACAAAGGGATGAAATAACGCCAACATACTATCCAACATATACACCATCCATTTTTTTATTTTTTAAATTTTTTTTTATATCAAAACACACACTACACTATCCATTTTTTTTACTTTTTAAATTTTTTTTATATCAAAACACACACCACACTATCCATTTTTTTTACTTTTTAAATTTTTTTTATATCAAAACACACACCACACTATCCATTTTTTTATTTTTTAAAATTTTTTTTTATCAAAACACACACAACCATTTTTTTTACTTTTTAAATTTTTTTTATATCAAAACACACACCACACTATCCATTTTTTTACTTTTTAAATTTTTTTTTATATCAAACACAAAACTTACACACACCACAAAGTCATTTCTCGATTTTTAAGGTATGCTTACTTCCAAACTGTCAGAAGAAAGATTCTGGAGAAAACCTTTCATTGTAGAATCCCGGGAATAGTCTATCACAAAAGAACCTGGATATAAAAACCCACCACCAAAGATACCCACCTTAGGAACCTCACCCTATAAAAGCTCACCATGCCTGATCTGTGGTCTTCACTTGTGAAACGTATTCCGTAGAAGGAAGTCAACGATCGTGTTCAGACCTTAGAGGATTATAAAGACTTGATACAAGAACTGTTTCCATTGAATTTTGGACGCTATGGAGTGTGTATCTTAGTGACTACCTTTCTTGGATTTCGTTTTCCAGGACATTCGTTGTGGAGTATTTTTGAGGACAAGTGTTTGCCTTGAATTATTTTGGAGGACCCGTGGTTGTTTTGGACTATTTTGATAAACCATAAAAAAAAAAAAAAAAACAACAACATGAGCATTCATGCTTTATCGGTACACGAAAGACAAATTATACTCAAAGTGTTGAGAGTGGTGATGAACATCACAAGTGGGGTACCTCCGTGTGAAGAAGACATTAGTCAAAATTTATCTTGCCTTGACACGTTTGAAGAAGTGTGCCTTGTTAGTTGGATGCACCAACAACTTACCGGTTGGAAAGATGTACGTGACTGGAAAAGTGTTGGTTACGATGTTTGGCTACAAGAAGTACAACAGTTTGCCAAAGATCTGGCCGGTCACCACTAAGTGTCCAAAAGTGAAATGGGAACCTAAGTCACACAAAAAAATGACCTTAGAAACAATCCTGGAAGAACAACCTGACACAGCAGAGAAAGACCACACCGTTGTCGTCGTCCAAATACAACCCTCTGAGGAACACACCCCTTCCTTACCGTCAGAGACATTTCATTCTTCTACCACCACCATAGAGACCAGAAGAATACTACCACCAGTGCCTGGGCCTTCCATTCCTAGCACACCAGAATGTTGTACATTGACTTGTTTATACAGAACTTTCATTCTTTTAGTGGTAGCCTTAGTCTTGTACCTGACCATTTTTTCGGTCTGCATTTTTGTCCTTCATGACTTGTAAAAAAAAATGTTTTTGTTTGTTGTGTCGGTTTGTTTTTAAAAAAAAATAAATAAACGCGTATGAAACGTATAAAATGTCTTGAGTCTTTTGTCTTCTTCTCAAAAATCTTCCTACCTCAGTCATGGCTACATCATTTTCTGCCTCGTCTGCCTCTTCTGCTTCTGTAGTCAAAGTGATTGACGAAAAGTTAGATCGTCAAAGTTGGAACGCCTTGTATCTGTGCCATCCTTTTAACATGTTGATTGCTGGACCGAGTGGTTCAGGCAAAACCGAATTTGTCAAACGTTTGATCGAACAAAAATCTCATTTGTTCGATTGTCCACCTCAACTTATCGTGTGGTGTTACAAAGAGTGGCAACCGTCTTACACGTTATTGAAAGAAAGTCAAGGAGAAACCATTTCATTTGTAGAAGGCATCCCTCGCGAAGACGATGGGATCGTGTCTGACGTGAGTCAAACACATCTGGTCATCTTTGACGACATGTTAGGAGAAGACGAAGAACAAATTAAACTTTGGTTTACACGAAAAGGACACCATCGTAATGCTAGTATTGTCTACATTACTCAAAATTTATTTCAACAAAGTAAAGCCCATCGTACCATCAGTCTGAACGCTCATTACGTAGTCTTGTTTAAAAGCCCCAGAGACAAATCTCAAGTACAAGTGTTAGCCAAACAGTTAGGTGCTCCTTGGCTCAATTATGCGTTCGACGATGCCACTCAAACCCCTCACGAGTATTTACTCATCGACTTAAAACCGACCACTCCTGACTATTTGAGATTTCGTGCCCTATTGTTTCACCCTTGGGGTCAAGAAGGAGGTCATGTCATTTACACGTCCCCTTCAGCTAATTTTTGAAAGAAAAAAACTATAAAAACAGTCACTACGTCATTTCTGTCTCACACTCTTTCGAGATGACTTCCTTTCAAGCTCATCCTTCGGCTAAATTGATTCGTGCCTTGTATGGTATCAGTCGCGAAAAAAATGCACAAGTCCGTGCTCATTTGTTAGAAGCGAGTCTTAAAGAAGTGTTACGATGGTTTACTTTGACAGCACGTCAATTACTGCAAGGCATCATTCACATCCCTCATCAAACTCAACGTTTTTTTCAAAAACATAAAGCGGCATTGTCACAACTAGCTGATCCTAGAATCGATTCACGGACTAAAAAACAAATCATTTTAACTCCTGGTGAAAGCGGTTCTTTAGGAGGGGTTATGATTCATTCCCTTTTGAAATGGGATCCTAATGCCCAAGCCAAAAAACCCAAATCACCCAAAAAGAAGAAAAGTCCTAAAAAGAAGAAAGCCACAAAGAAAAGTCGTACCAAGTAGAAGAAAACAACACCTACCACTAGCACCCGCCGTAAGAGAGGAACTGCTGCAGCCAGGAAAACGTACACCCGCAAGACACCACGACAAACAACCGTGACGAGGTCTCCTTCTCCTTCGTCCCCATCATCTTCACCACCCTTCACGATGATGCCTGCGAAAACAGACTTAAGTCCCGTGTTTCCTAATTTGATGCAAAAATGGAAACCTATTTCAAAAGTCACCACTTCGGGACCCTCGACGACATCGGCTGATTTGACCATGGCAGCAGCCACCAACAAAGTACCTTCCCCTAAAACCAAAGTTCAAGAAAGAACTGGTATCTTACAAAGTTTACTGGATTTATCCAAAGAAGAATTGACTCGATTTAGTCCTTTGAAAACACCTCAACGTCGAGTGAGGCCTGTCATTAAGTTGGTACGTCGTGCAGACAATCAGTGGAGACGTATTCCAGTATAAAATAGAAGGGTGACCTGCCAGAGACTTCAGACTTACTCCTCACCTCTAAGATGGCTCCCAAACGTGCACACCACAACTACCTCCACCAAAAAAAGAAGAAAAGTAAAACGACCAAAAAAGGACGACTTCCACCACGTCTAGCCAAACATTGGGATGTCTTGTCTGTCCTAACCAAATCCAATACTCCCATGCGAAAACAACTCATTCAAACAGCTCCTAAAGAAATCATCGATACCGTGTGTGAATGTTGTTTGAACGTGTTGAAAGGAACGGTACCTTTGTCCAAGATACAGAAACAAAAATTAGGGAAACATCGGAACGTTCTTCGTCAAATGGTGAAAAAGAAAATACCTCTTCAACAAAAGAAAAAAATGTTGGTACAACGAGGAGGATTTCTACCTATGTTGATAGGACCGTTGTTAAAAATAGCTGCTCCTTTGTTAGGAACGATTGCTGGACCGCTTTTAGGAGGGGTCATGCGATAACCAAAAAAAGAAGATAAAAAGGACCACCCTTCTCTGAAAAGACCACACCTTTTTGGTACCTTTGAATGAAATGGAAGGACGAAAACTGACTTTAGTACCTTACAAACGATGGATGGAATTTCATCGTTGGAACGAACAACGGATACCTCATTTACCACCCAATCCTAATCTCAATGCCATGTCTCAGTTACAACAAGAATTACAATCCCTGATGGAACAAAACAATGTGTCCGAAACAGAAAAATCCCAACGGTACGGTCAACTTTTACAACGTCTACAACTCTTTCGTCAAAAAGCGGTCGACGAAACAGCTCCACCCACTCTGAGAGATTTTAAGACGATGATGAAAAGCAAACCTAAAGTGGCTACCACTAAAACAGACACCGGTACAGGGATGACCGTCAAAGAAGAAAAAGAAGAAGAAGAAGAAGAGTTACCAACTCCACCTCTTAAAAAGAAAAAAAAGTTAGCTACACCCAGTGGGATAAAAAAGATGTTGTTTACCCCATTACCCTCAGAAAAGAAAAAGAAAGAAGTGAAGTCAGAAGTCAAAACAGAACCGATGACCCCTGTTCAAACCACATCTTCTTCTTTTACCCCAGTGGCACGTCGGACACGTAAACAATCCAAAAAGATACCTCACGAAGAAAAGAGCATTGGGACTTGGTTGAGTTATTGAGAAAAAAAATCATGGAGAAACTGTTAGCTAGCCTTTATTACAATCCTGGTCATGCTGCTGGTTACGGAGGAGTTCAAAAATTATATCGAGCTGCTAAAAGTAAATTGAAAAGTGTACGTTTACCCGAAGTACGACGATGGTTACAAGAACAATCGACGTACACGTTACACAAACCCATTCGACGTAAATTTTCTAGAAGTACCACTCAAGTGGAAGGCATCGATCATCAATGGCAAGCCGATTTAGCCAACGTCTCTCATTTAGCCACTTACAATCGTGGCCACAAATATTTGTTTTGTGTCATCGACGTGTTTTCCAAATTTGCTTAGGTCGTGCCTTTGACCTCTAAAAGCAGTACCGAATTGGTACGTGCCTTAAAATTGGTCTTGAAACAGAGTGGACGCCAACCTTTACGATGGCAAACTGACAAAGGCACCGAATTTCTAAATCAAGCTTTTCAAAAAGAATTGAAACAAAGACAAATTCATTTTTTTACTACCGAAAATCCTGAAACCAAAGCCAGTATCGTGGAACGATTTCAAAGAACTTTGAAAGAACGCATGTGGAAATATTTTACACATCAACATACTCTCAAGTACATCGACGTGTTACCCCGTTTGGTCAAAGCGTACAATCAATCGTACCATCGTAGCATCGGATGTGCCCCCGAAGAGGTCAGCCCTAAAAACGAAGTGACCGTGTTTGATAAATTATTTGGTTCACCCCAGAAGAAAAAAAGTAGAAGAAAAACCTTGTTGGAGTTAAAGACGGGAGATTGGGTTCGCATCGGAAAAACCAAACGTACTTTTGACAAAGGTTATTTACCCAAATGGACCACCGAATTGTTTCGTGTCACTACCCCCGTCCGTGGTCGTGATCCTCCCGTCTATAAATTGGAAGACATGCACGGTGAAGTGCTCAAAGGAACATTTTACTTGCCTGAGTTACAACGAGTGACCAAAAAAGAAGACACCTTGTACGACATCGAAAGCATTCTCGAACAAAGAACACGCAAAGTAGGTAAACGTCGAGTAGAAGAAGTCAAAGTACGTTGGAAAGGATATCCACCTAGTTTTGATTCTTGGATTGCTGCTTCTCAAGTCGTCGACTATAAAAAGAAAAAGAAGTAACTCAACAACATGCCATTCAACACAGCAGCAACCCAGACTTCAACGACTCTTTCGCAGAGTTCTTCTCTTCAAGAATTACAAAAACAACCGCTTTGGGTGTGGTGCGGAGAACGTGTGCCTAAAAATCAAATCGTCTTTTTCTGCCAAATTTTTGTGGTGTATTGTGTCATCGGAGCAGCTATTGCCAATTTGAGTTTACAACAAGGAGACAAACAATTGTGGACCATTTTACTTAGCAGTTGCATCGGTTATCTTTTACCCAGTCCCTCTTTGAAATTTACGACGGACAACAGCAGCCATAGCAACAACCACGCTAGTTCGACCAACGCCAGTTCACCTTCTTCTTCGTCCAGTCATCACCACAATACCAATTCTCTTTTGGAACCTTTTGAACATCATTCTTCTGTTCACCTGAGTGACTCCTCGGACACCAGAACCGCCTTAGAACTATGAATGACCAATTTTATTTAACTTTACCCAGTGACAGTTCCATGGATGTGTTTCCCAACAACAAATTATGTTGTTTCACGGCCAAATTACCTCAATCCTTCCAATTGGATCACGACGCTCATTGGGAAGTGGCTTTGGTAGAAATCATTCATCCTACGCAAATCAAGAATGTGTCTGGAAATCAAACCATTTTTGACGTAGCAATCTATAACGAAAAAGTGCAAAAAGAGTTGGACGCTCATGATCCTGAAATTGGGAAAAAAATGAGTTCAAAAACTGACAATACTCCCTACTCGACCTATCGCATGAGAATTCCTGAAGGGTATTATTTTAGTGCTCAACATTTGGTAGAGACGATTGCGGCCGTCTTCGAAGCCCAATTTGGCAAAGCCTTGGAAAAATAAAAAAATTGGGTAGAGATCGAATAGCATCATGTGGCACGCCGTTTCCTCTTGCAATTTTTGAAAGGGCATGAGGGAAAGCCATTCGACGAGAAAGAAGACAAACACTTACCCGCGCACGAAAGAAAATTCATGACCATCGGTTTTTCTGCTAGGTTGTTTGATATTTTGGGTGGAAATAAAAAGTATCATGGTGAACGAACAATCCACACCAACACAGATTTCGGAGAGGCTTTTCGCACCCCTATCGAATTGAACGTTGGACTGAATTTAATGTTTGTGTACTCCGATGTGGTGGAGTACAACGTGGTGGGACACACAGCTGCTCCCTTACTGAGAGTCATTCCTTTCAAAGTGGATACTGCTGCTGGTGCGTACGAAGAAGGTGGAAACACGTTTCACGTTCACCGTGAATTTGTACATCCTCATTATCTTCCAGTCAGTAAATCGTATTTTGACAGTGTCAACATTAGTATAAAAGGAGATTTGGGACAAGATGTGCCATTCAATGACAAAGGAAAAGTCACGGTGAAACTACATTTTCGAAAAAAACAAGTTCTCTAACGAATTGTAACTGACCCAAACAAAAAAATGTATCCAGTGTACCAAGGAGTGACTCGACAACGAGGACATGGTTTAGGAGATATGTTAAAATCAGCATTTCGGACGGTAGCTCCTATTTTGAAACCGATGGTGACTCGAGGATTTCATGCCTTAAAAGATGCTGCTTTGACACAAGGAAAAGAATTTTTGCAAAATGTCCTCATCCACAAACAAAATCCAAAAGAAGCCTTTATGAGAGCAGGCAAAAATGTGTTGATGACCACTGGTAAAGATCTTTTAGGTCTCCAAGAAAATCCTATAAATACGCTTCACGCTTCAGACCCTGGCATTACTTCTTCCTCCACTTCACAGCAAGGACAAGGTAGAAAGAGACGACGACGACATCGAAATCCTTTCAAAGTTCATAAAAGAACACACGGCAGTAGTTCCAGAAAGAATAAGAAAAGAAGAAGAACCGTCAGAGAATTAGACGTGTTTGATTATTAACTGTGAAAAAAAAATGATGCACCGAGATTCTTCCGAATGTACCAAGTCAGAACTGGATATGTTTTCTTTGCCTCCCACCATGATGACGATGCAAGAATCCCAATGGGTGGAATTTCATCCTGTATCGTCTTTGACGGAATCAGCTCCTATCGAATTTGAAATCAAAGGACAAACCGAAGATTACATCGATCTGAATAACAGTTACTTGTACCTGAAACTTCAAGTACAAAAAAATGACAACACCCTTCCTGGGGAAGCTGCCCGAGTGGCACCCGTCAATAATTTCATGCATTCCTTGTTCAGCGGAGTAGATTTGTACTTGAATAACAAACTGGTCAGCAGCAGTTTGGATACTTACCCTTGCCGTGCTTATTTGGAAAATCTCTTGACGTACGGAAAAGAAGCCAAGAACACTCATCTGGATGCTTCTGTGGTCTGGAAACCTGACACCTCGGAAAAGTTCAACGACACAGAGCTGTCAGTACCGGCGAAGACTTCTGCTAATGATGGTTATCCTATAATTCCAGCAGTCCCTCACAATGTGGGATTTAACGACCGTCGAAAGAAAATCAGACGAAGTTTAGAACTGATGGATCGTTTGCATTTGGACATGTGGTTGCAAGACAAGTATTTGTTGAACGGAGTAGATGTACGCCTGAGACTGAATCGCAGTAGTGCCGCCTTCCATTTGATGGCTCATGCTAACGAGTGGAAAACCATCATCCAAGAAGCCAGACTTTACGTGCGCCGTGTAGAAGTCTTACCAAAAGTAGCCAATGACATCAGTCAATCCTTGAGCAGAACCACTGCTAAGTATCCTGTGCGACGAGTGGAAGTGAAAACCTTTACCATAGCCGCTGGACTCCGATCCAAAGTCGAAGATCACATCTTCCAAGGACAGCTCCCCAAACGTTTGCTGATTGGCATCGTCAGTAATGCAGCCCTCAAAGGAGTCCACGATCAGAATCCGTTCGAGTTTAAACACTACAACGTCTCCAAGATAGAAGTCAGTCGAGATGGCAAGACCTTGTGTACCAGACCTTTTGAACCTAACTTTAGCGACGGCCATAAAAATTACTTGCGATCTTACCTGAGCCTGTTTGAAGCCACATGACAGTTAGGGACCAACACCAGCCACGGCATTTCGTACGAGGATTATGCAGGAGGATATGCCTTGTGGGGATTTGATTTCACTCCTGACCAAGGCAGCGATGAAGGACATTTCCACCCTATAAAATCAGGCCCACTTCGTGTGGAACTTTTCAGTTTGCAGATCCTCTACCCGACACAGTGAACGTCGTCTTGTATGCAGAATTTGATAATACTCTAGAGATCAACAGTTTGAGAGAAGTGATTCTAGACTATTAGAAGAAGAAAAAAAAGATGCAACACGTAGAAGAAGAACCTATGGAAATAGATGAGGAATTTTGTGAGAAGTCACAAACTACCACAAATGATGATGATGACGAAGTCATTAATTCAGAACCTAAAACCGAGTTTACTGGATTTATTTCTCGATGGCCAGAATAAGAAAAACAGTTAGTGTCCTGTTATGCTCATTAATTGAGTAAAATCATTAACAGTCTAGTCCAAGAACAATGTCATGGATGTCAAATCGATCATCCTAGTCAGATACAACACGACCAATGTATGATGTTGACAGGTGAAGAACAATTGGACAACTATTTGGAAACGGCTTGGTCCCAGAACTCGGACGAAAAAGTGTTGAGACAATGGTATAAAGACTTGGTGAATTCTTCTTTTCCTCCACTTACTCTTCTGGAGATCAGACGCATCGAAGGGTTCATTCAACAGAGTGCAGAACCTATCCGACGTGAATATTCGTGGAATTACAAGACAGATCAATTCAAGTTTAAAGTCAGGTGTGAATTGGTGACCTATTATTTCCATTGAAGAAAAAAAAAAGAAGAAGAAAAAAATGGATACTAGGGAACTTCATTACTTATTGACTCGCGGTTCCTATACTTCTTCTTGGAATCCTGTGGTGTGTGCTAAAGATGAACTGCCTCATCGTAAACCAAAAAACGTTCATGCCTATGTCATCAATACCGACGACAGTGATCTACCAGGAACCCATTGGGTGGCCGTGTACTTTCCCAACACTCACTGTGTGGAATATTTTGATTCTTATGGATTACCTCCTTTGGAAAAAGACATCATCGAGTTTATGAGAAGAAATGCCATCTCTACTCGATTCAATAATGTGAGACTACAAGGATCCGATTCCATGGTGTGTGGACAATATTGTGTCCATTATCTTCATCAACGCAGTCTTGGATATTCCTTAGAACATTTACTGACTTATTTTGATAGTGACTATGTTTGAAACGATGCTAAAGTTCAACAATGGTTTTGTGAACGTTATGGTTATCTCTTGTCTTTAGCTCACAATCGTAGTGTGCATCAAAATGATGTAGATGTAGAAAATTTGACATTTACTTTACCTTCCCAACGTTGTCAACCTTGTAAATATGTTCCTGTTTGAAAAAAAAATTTATTGTTGAATTGTTAGTTTTTTTATGTTAGAATAGTTATTGTTGAATAAAAACAATGTTATTGTTCTTTGAAAAAAAATGGTGTTGTGTGGTTTTTTATTGAATTTTTGAAAAGAAAAAAAAATTATGTTCTCTCTCTTTCTATCGATATAAAATTGGGAGGAAAGAAATAGACTACAGCACCAACAGCAGCAGCAGCAAAGACAACAACAACAACAACAACATCTTTTGCAGTCCATCAAATAAAATTTAAAAAAAAAAAAATGGATTGTATATTTGTGGTGTGTGTTTTGATATAAAAAATTTAAAAAGTAAAAAATGGTTGTGTGTTTTGATATAAACAAAATTTAAAAAATAAAAAAATGGTTGTGTAGTGTGTGTAAGTTTCGTGTTTGATATATAAAAAAATTTAAAAAAGTAAAAGAAATGGATAGTGTGGTGTGTGTTTTGATATAAAAAAAATTTAAAAAGTAAAAAAAATGGATAGTGTGGTGTGTGTTTTGATATAAAAAAAATTTAAAAAATAAAAAAATGGATGGTGTATATGTTGGATAGTATGTTGGCGTGATTTCATCCCTTTGTCATACCCTTTCGTCTGATAGCAGGTTTTTGGGGTTTTTAGGCAGCACACAAGGCATTTGGGATAGTGTGTTAGGTTTGGGTTTGGGTTTTGGGTTTATTTGAGTTTGTATATAAAAAAATATAAAATAACAAAAAAAATTTAAATGATTTGTGTTGTGTGTGTAAGTTTTGAATTTGATATATAAAATTTTTTTTAAAAATGGATTGTATATTTGTGGTATGTGTAAGTTTTGTGTTTGATATAAAAAATTTAAAAAAAAAGAAAATGGATTGTATATTTGTGGTGTGTGTTTTGATATAAAAAAATTTTTAAAAAAGTAAAAAAAAAAAAAAATGGTTGTGTGGTGTGTGTAAGTTTGTGTTTGATATAAAAAAGTTTTTTAAAAAAATGGATTGTATATTTGTGGTGTGTGTAAGTTTTGTGTTTGATTTAAAAAAAAATTTAAAAAGTAAAAAAATGGATAGTGTGGTGTGTGTTTTGAAATAAAAAAAATTTAAAAAGTAAAAAAAATGGTTGTGTGGTGTGTGTGTTTTGATAAAAAAAGTTAAAAAATAAAAAAATGGATGGTGTATATGTTGGATAGTATGTTGGCGTGATTTCATCCCTTTGTCATACCCTTTCGTCTGATAGCAGGTTTTTGGGGTTTTTAGGCAGCACACAAGGCATTTGGGATAGTGTGTTACGTTTGGGTTTGGGTTTTGGGTTTATTTGGGTTTGTATATAAAATAACAAAAAAATTTAAAATGAGTTACGAAATTTTAGTACTATTTTTTAGTCTCAGCCAATTTTTTCCATTTTTTTTCCGGATTATTTTCAGTCTTCGCTAACGTCCGGAACAATTTCGGAAGTTTAGTGTTACTTTTAGTCTCAGCCAATTTTTTTCCATTTTTTTTTCCGGATTATTTTCAGTCTCCGCTAACGTCCGGTACAATTTCTGAATTTTAGTGTTACTTTTAGTCAGCCAATTTTTTCCATTTTTTTTTTCCGGATTATTTTCAGTCTTCGCTAACGTCCGGTATAATTTCGGAATTTTAGTGTTACTTTTAGTCTAGGCCATTATAATCTAATGTTCCGGATTTTTTCTAGTCAACACTAAAGTCCGTGACGGTTCCCGAAGTTTAATACAACTTTTAGTCACGTCCATTTTAGTGTTATTATGAGTTAGTTCCTTGATAAAAGCTATTTATAACATAGGTACAATATATGCAAATTTACTGACACCTCCAACATGATCTGAGGTATAGGTAATGCTTTATATATAACTCTAGGCTATATAGATATAGCCACTAGGCAGAAGGTCATTTTCCAATGATTGCCTACCCTGTTAAACTTCCCGTACGACCCCGTAGTGCCAACCCAAAATGTTAAAATTCCCGTAAGACCCCGTAGTGTCCCCGCCATGTTAATTTCTCGTACGACTCCATAGTGTCCCCGCCATGTTAAAAATCCCATTGTACCTGTAGAGGCCCCAATGTTAATTTCCCATTGTACCTATACTGCCCCCCGCCATGTTAATTTCTCGTATTACCCCAAGTACCCCACGCCTGTTCATCTTTCTCGTATGACCCCAACTACCCTCTCCATGTTCAATTCCCCTTGTCCCTCAAGTGCCATCTCCATGTCTCCATGTTAAATTCCCCTTGTCCCTATAAACTTTTCCGTGTTTTAACATAGGATGTCCCATTGTCCCCCAGTACCCCCAGGATACTACTATGAATCTCTCTGTTTCTCCCTCTCGATCGTACGGTCCTGGGTCGGGGTGGGGTGGGGGGTGGGGTGGGGGATCCAAGACCTAAAGTTGACACTGATTTCCTGCCTTGAATTCGTGAGTTGCTATAGTCGTCTGTCTACTGCAGTTCTGCATACAGCTCTCTCTCTCTCTCTCTCTCTCTCTCTCTCTCTCTCTCTCTCTCTCTCAAAGGAATATGAGAATTTGGTAAATTGTATTTTCAGTTGATCTTCAGCTGATAATAAAGTCGATAGTTTTTTATATTCTATATTTGTGATGTTGAGACTTCGCGCACAAACTATATTAGCTCCCAATTTAATCCTTCTCTTTCGCTATTTGTTTCCTCCTTCTATCTGTTGTTCTCGTAGTGTAATTCGCATCTTGACCCAATCATAGATAATTTTAAAAAATTATATTCACTTTAAGCTCTTATTCAGTATCCTTCAAACGCTCATAACCTTTCTACATGTTGTGACTTGAACCTATTGTTTTTATTTTTTATTTTTTTTTATATCCGAGCATCTTTGTCAACAATGGGACTTTAATATCGATGCGTTTGCTTCAGACAGACATACTTGTGAAGAGAAACATGTTTTACCAAGACATACTTATGAAGAGAATCACGTTTTACTACGAAAATGGGATTACGCCTTTTTTTAAAAAAAAAATAGCGGCTGCATATGAAATTGCCTCATCCATTATACGGTATTGTTTATATAGCTTTCTGGAAGGAAAAAATGCATGTATTGTGAAAATATGAATACGGATTTATATGTCTTCAGCAGTCTTGAGCACAGTCTTACATCGCCTCTCTCTCTCTCTCTCTCTCTCTCTCTCTCTCTCTCTCTCTCTCTCTCTCTCTCTCTCTCTCTCGCAAAATTAGACGTTTTGAGACACTACATTTTCATTTGACGTTTAGCTGATAACGAAATCGCTAGTTCATTATATTCTATTTTTCGTGATGCTGAGACGGCGATACTTAGCGTAAGACAAATGTTGATAAATATACCAGAAAGGTAATTTTCTATACAGAATTCCATGAACGTATTCTCGTCTTAAGTACTTTGTGAAATTCGAAAAATTTAATGCAAGAGAGTCAACAAATTTGTCTGTATATGGTGTAGGGGAAGCTCATTTGATCAATGGACTATTTCCATTTTTACGAGATCTCAGAATCTCTCCTTAGTTACACTTAATTGCTATTCATCAACAACAGTGAGACTGGAGCAAGCTTGTTTGAAGTGTCAGATGCAACAGCCATCATCACTCTAATTACTTAACAGTTGTGAAGCATGGGCTTTGAACTGACCGAGCCATGCATGGTAAATTCCAGGCTTAATATGTGCGTGATGAGATCATTAGATAGATTTGATATCGCAATCTATGTATGTATGTCAGATAAACACACCTTGAAGACGAACACGTGTCATTCATGTTTCGATTGCAAAAGCGTATAAAATTATTCCTATTGACTTCTTATGACATATATAGAATCACCATTATATACTTTATATGCTTTGTTTTATACTTTAACTCAGAACTCACAGCACTGCAGACAAAATGAATTATATAATCACAGGCCTCTCTATCCGTGATATATTAAGGGAACACATAGATATGTAAAAGAAGATTGTTAGGGTACTGGAAAACAGTTAACTTTGTAGCAACTTTTCTACAGCCATAGACGCATACATGTGGTAAGGGGAGGAGATCTATTTTCTTTACTTAAAACGAATATTGAGGTCAGAAAAATAGGATGAAGCCGTGTTTTACAAAACGTGGAAAGGTTCCAAGGGTTGATTTCGCATGACAAGAGCTAGTAATTAAAAGCGTAGATAAACTCGTGCTTATTTCTTTTCTCATATGCATTGTCTCTTCTTTGCATCGTTTAATTTATTCTCATTTTTTAGTCATTTTATCATCGATGCTTGCTGTTTTGAAATTTCTACTAGCTTTTCTTGACTCTATAGTCTACTAGCTCTCTCTCCCCCCTCCCCCTTGCACGTGAAACCTCATTTGCATAACAATATGGAAAGGTTAATGGAGTTGCAAAATTTCCTGTATGTTGGTCTCATATATAATCATTGACGTGTGTAAGTGAATATGTACGTCTTCCCCATGCCACATGCACAGGGGCTCGTTACCCCAAAAATAAGGAGTATCGGTCAATGGATACAGGGCTGGGGGGAGGGGTCCAACCTGTAACAATATAATAATAATAATGTTTTTGGACCCCGTTGTGCACAAGTTATTGAGGGAGAGGTGTATGTTCATAAACTGTAATAACCTAATAATTGATTAAATGTGTTATATTGTTACAGGTTGGATCCCCCCAGCCCACTCTCTATCCTTTGACCGATACTCCTAAGTTTCATTGTAACGAGCCCCTGTGGCCACATGCATAACATGTTGTGCCGTATTGTTTCCTTCTGTAACCATTGCATTGTTTGTTGCATATAATTGTCAACTTTTTTCCTTATGGGCCCATTATTGGTAACGGACTTCTATGAAAAGTGAAACCCTGCCAACTTCTTGAGCACTTTACCTTACCCCAATAGTTTCGTTTATTTGAAATACACATAGCACTTGACCAAATACCGGGAATTTTCAAGAGCCAATGAGTCATTCGGGAAATCGCG
Organism: Margaritifera margaritifera; assembly: GCA_029931535.1. Taxonomy (NCBI): domain Eukaryota; kingdom Metazoa; phylum Mollusca; class Bivalvia; order Unionida; family Margaritiferidae; genus Margaritifera; species Margaritifera margaritifera. The sequence goes on from JAQPZY010001686.1 coordinate 9,491,676, forward strand.
TCCGGTTAATAATACTAGCCAACAGAAACAAGGAATCAATTTAGATTTCATATTTCAGCCAATCAAAACTAAGCCCGCCAAGGAGGACGCCGCGTTTTCCGTTCGTGTGGGTGTGCTACGATTTAGCGTAAGTATTGTTTATTTTGTGCATATTTTTTCATCATATTGCACGTTGACTACATAGAGGCTACACTATTGTTGTTAAAGAGTTTTAACATGTGTTAATGTATGTTTTAATTAAGGTTAATTGTCATTCACTATAGCAAATATTATTCGCTTCAGTTTGTGTATTTTGCAAGTGACCGAGAACGAACTGCTGTCCATTGTTGTATGTTTAAACAAAAGTAGGGCGATCTGTAAATTGCATAACTACCGTTATGTTCCGCTTTGGCAAATTAGTTCGTGTGTTTGACTTTATTCCACGTTGCCATCACAGATTCGTAATACAAACATTGGTCGAGTGACTGCATTATAACCTTTAGTGTGTCTCTGTCATTTCTCGACCACGACCCAGTCATTGAAAGCTTGGGGGCGCCAATGGGGGAATGTTTATTTTGCGGACTGAACTTCGTTTCAGCTTACTACAGTGTGTATGTCAGTCATACTGTTTAGTGTAAATTTGTTATAATAATAATATTAATAATAATTAACAATTTGATAAACTGTCTATACTGTGACAGCGTTCTTCCTTCCGTCGGGTTTATAATTTTGAAATGAACTCTAATAACTTTGAGCGTGCTATATAACAATTGTAAAAGCTTAAAGAACACTTTTCAGTTAAATATAGTTTGAAACAGGTATGGGAACATGAATTTTTAAAAATAAAATTCACATTTTGAAGGTATTTATTAGTAATTTCTAAAAATGCTTTTCTTTTAAATGTGTTTTCATTTTAAGAGAGAAATAAAACGTAATATAAAGTTTTGAGCTTTTTTTTAAAAAAGTTGTGTCAATTTGCACTGCGATCATGTACTGAATTTTTCAAATACTTCATATGGCTGCTGTGTATCCACAGTTGCAAAGACCATCTGTAGGGTGACTGGTGAATTACATTAGAGATGAGTCTAAAATACTCAGAATGATCATGTGTCAATCATCCAGTGAACACAGGGGCGTGTTACAAAAGAATTTATGAGTATCAGTTAATATATAGATGAGGGGGGGGGGGTGAGGGAGAAAACGTGTAATGACTTTGTTACAGACTTTGACCACTCCTCCCTTAATTGCTTTTGTAATGAGTGCCCGTGAATGGAATGTAACATTGTACCAGTTTTAACTACAATGACTTGCAAATTTGGCCTTAATGGTAATCAGGAGCTAACATGGATATATTTTTTATGGAAGAAAAGACTAAATGTATGATTTTCTGAAAATTTAAATTCTAAAATGCGAAAATTTGATGCCCATCATACAAAATACACAACTGTTTTGCGGATTAGGATAGTCCTACAGTGTAAGATGTCTACCCTGATATTTATGTTGTTTGGGTTGATGTCTTGTTGCCAAAATAAAGGGTGTCGTGTAGTGTGTTCACCAGTCGACTGACGGGGTGACTGGAGGCCAAATTTTCAGGAATGTCACACTTGGCAGTCCATATTTACACTTTTCCACAAATTAAAGTCTAATTGCTTTAGTTGGACTATACTTACTTTGATGTCTTTTTCCTAATGGAATCAAATTCTGACACAAGCAGGTGGATGTGTTTTCAAGTTCCGTTGACATACATTTCAGTTGGTTGAAATGCGTTGTGAGCTGAGGAATGACAGGGTAGACGTCTTACATTGTAGGATTAGGATAATTATTCCCGCAATTGCTAGAGAGGCCTTATGAATGCCCATTGCATATTGGATTGGTTGTTTGAATAGCTTTATGTAAATTATGTACACAGTGGCCATGCAAATAGTCTTTCCAGATGAGGTACAAGGTGGCTATGCGAATAGTCATTCCCATTTAATGTATACAGTGGCCTTGCAAGTAGCCTCTGCCTTTTTAAAATGTCAATAATTTCTGTTTCCCACATGTTTTAAGGTGATTATTGTGTTAAATAACTAAAAAGCTATATTTATTAACAAGAAATGGTTCAGTACAATCTTCTTGATGCAGAAATTGTTATGGAATAAAACATTTAATTGATCAGTAGATGAAATCCATTTTAGCTGGCGCTGCTATTTCTGTGATTACACTAAAATTTCACAGAAGGGGAAGCTACTCTTTATGTACTATACCCTGGGTTTTTAAAAGCAACATTTTTTCATGAATACATTTATTTTTTAAAGTAATAATGTCATAACAATTATGAGCAATTTCAAAATAAAAGTAAGTCGGTAAATTCGTTGTATATGCTAAGTATCGGTGATAAATTCATATTTGCAAAATTGGTTCAACTGTTTTTACCATGAATTCAGCACCAGTTTGCATGTAAAAAGCATATACACAGACAAATATGTCATGAATATTCATGAAATATTTTCTGAACTTAATTTTATGTAAATGCTGCTCACAAGGATGTAACACGAGACCACCCAAATGGTGGTTGATACTTTGCATTTGCGGAACACAATCTGATTGCGATTTGGAGTTGCATCCCTTTTTGTACCATCCCTACTTGAAATGGCAAGATCAGACATTCCATAAAATAAAACCTCACAGCGTTTCAATAGTTCATACATGAGGAAAGTTAACATAAATCTATTTTAGGATTATAGTTTTCCTCCACTGTATATGATGGATAAAAGATACCATATGGATATTGAATCCCATTATTGATAACTATGCTATTCATGCTTTGATGTTATTTTTATTTTTTCATGTATTAATATTATTTTAACTTAAAAGAGGAATTCAGTTTTCATTTTCATTATTGAAACTGGGTTTCATTTCCATTTTTCAAGATTCAAGGATTCCCTTATATATCATCATTGCTAAACATCGGTTATTTTGCCATACAGTTAAGTGATGTTTTTTTTATCAGAAAATTAGCAAGTGTGTGTACATGATGTATATGTAAAATTGCACAGTTAAAGGATAGTGCTTTCATGATTTAATTCCTTTATTGGATATATCTTAGTCAAATGATGGCATATGCTTATATTTAAATGGTGGAAGGAGGCATAGTATTGGGTAAGTGTACAAATTAAAACAATACTCAGGTGGAACAAATACTTATCAGAACGAAACAAAAATGTACATGCACTATGATATTATTTGAAAAATACTTTAAAGGAATAATAATTGATATCTTGTGAGAGATTGAAATTCTTTGCAGGTTGATATAGTAGATACAAGGAGAGAGAGAGCTGTAAGCGGCCTTGTTTATTTCATTGAAGGGGATAAAAGACAAAAAAATGTTTATTTTTGGACAGTTTATATCTTTCACTTTGTGTTTAATTCTACTGTCGTCCTGTATTGATAGTTACTGTCATCTTACACTATCGCTAGAGTAAATATTGTGATTCATCGATGCATCAGTGATATAGAACCACCTCTGTTGCTGTCAAAATACATGTAGATACACTAAACTTGAAGAGAAACATAATAGTAGAAGATGGGTCCAAGCTTACAGCCCTTAACAATAACAGCCTTTTTCTTTTTTCATTTTATAGGTTAGTAAGTGAAGTAGAATGGCAGCAACCGCAAAGAAGGTAATAATCATTGAAGCTGCTTACATGCATTGGACTGATACACCTCTCCCTTGATAACTTGTGCCAGGATAACTCGCGAACCCACTTATAATGCGGAGTCAGGCATGGATTCCTTTTTTTTTCTTCTAGAAAATACCAAAAGATATGGCCCGTTTGTTGAACATGAAGAAAATCGCGATCAAAATTAGTGCATTAAACCTTTATATATATTGCCTGTTTAATCATCAAAAACCGATTGCCTGGAAATTTTATTAAAAATTAAGAAATTAGTAACGTCTAATAAAAGTCATATATTTTGTTACATTTTCTGTATAAAAAAAATCTCAGTACACTGTAAATAACAATATATGACAAAATATCGATCAATTAAGATGTCATTAATGCCTATTGGTGGCAACACTTGAAGCAATAAATATCAATTAAATAAGTCGTGTCAAGTGAAATTGTGTTTTCTTTTAATTCGGTTTTAGTGTTAATCATAAATGCAGTGTGCCCACTTGTATGTATTCAAATGTGAAAAGAGTAAAGTGATCGTCACAGCAATGCCCCCGAGAGTTTCCATGAGAACCTAATTAAATACTGACTGTGTTTTGATCTCCAACTTGCGGATGTATTGGTTGCATGGTTACAGTAAATTAAAAGTTGACCTGCATTATATTGTCACGTTAATTAGCCTTTTGTATCAAATCAAGTAAAGGAGGTAGAATTTTGAAAAAGGGCATGTAAATTGCTTAAGAGCTAGTGTTCACGGTAGTGTATCAAGTCAACTCATTTCAGTTGACTAATTGAACACTGAAAACACTAAGTACATAAAACATAATTAAGTACCTGACATTAATCAGTATTTTATCATACTTATTCGCAAATGTGATCAAGAATAGCAAAGGAACTAAGCAAAAGGTGTACTTGGTGCATGAAAAGCTTAGTTTTGCATATAGGGTTCATTATGGAGAAGTGAGTTCCAAAGTTTATAGTGAACTAAAAATTCCCAAATTGGCACTCCACGGTTTGCTGAAGGATGAGCAGAAATTTCACTCTAACTTGAAAAGAAATCAAAGCATCAGTATTTCAATATAAGAATTTTTAAAAAAAATGTAGTTCCAATGTTTCTATAGATAAATGACACTCATTTTTTAAATAAAGAATCTTGTTTTATTCTCAACCTTCAGTAACACTAGAATGTATCCACATTCAAATACAAAAAGCGGTGAAGTAATACATTGCTTTTGCTGGTACACGGGATATCAGTTGATACCACTTGGAGTAAGGTTTTAAATGATCTTTCAGAGATTGGATATATTGAAAAAGGTAATTTATAGAAAAAAAGTGAAGAAATTCATTAGAAAAGCTATTTATTGACAATCATTCCCAATGGAATTATTAAGCGAGTATTCAACCATTTAACCTGCCCCCACCCCAACCCACTTCTCACGGTCAGTGTCTGTCCCTTTCTTAATTTTTCAGAGGTCACTTGGTAAGTTGTTCCCTCGCTTATGCCGCAATCTGTTTTGTGATCCCGTTGTGCACAAGTTATTGAGGGAGAGGTGTATGTTCATAAATTGTAATAACCTAATAATTGATTAAATTTGTTAAATTTTTCTATTTTTGTAATGTGTTCACATTGTTTTATAAGGGTTGAAAACCCTTAACCAGTTCTATTCAGATTCAATGAAACTTGAATTTTAAGCAGTTTGAGAAAAACTGTTGCAGTTTGAATTGCACAATTTCATTTAAGAAGTAACTGTGAAATTAATTTTTCCTGAATTGGATAAATGGATTAAAAATATCTCAGATTACCTGCAACATTATAAATTACACACCTTATCAAGATATTGCCATGAGATACCAGGTCATTTACAGTTAGCTTTAATTTCACAATATTGATTTATCAGGATAAAGAAGAAGGACAAATTGGCACTTATGATTTCTGTTCTTTCAAAGGCGGGATAATATAATGACCATTCATATATGCATAGCGTGCATTAATTTTTTATATAAATATTTGGATCTTTCTTGGCTTGGAGGGATTTATCACTCTACAGTGTATGGCATTCTGTCAGCTCAGTTAGTAAGAATTATTTGTATTTTCTATTTTTAGTTTTTTTGACCTTGAAAAGTTAGTCTTTGTAAAGGGACATAACTATAATTTTAATTCTGAGGAAATGATTTTAGTCGAGATTAACTCCATTTATATAGTTTGACAGCTTTTTTGTAGTACTTCATGACAATCATTTCAATAGAAAATGTTCATAAAAGATAATTGCTTGAACTTTGTCAATCAAGATGTTTTATGAATGTTTTAATCATCTGTCTGTTAAGAGATAAAGGGAAAAAGACTTAAAACATGTTATATTGTGATTATATGATTTTAGAGGGATGTTAGTATTTGCTTGTGATCATAAAAAGAAGCAGGATTATCAATATCTCATAATTTATGTTAATTCCTTTGATCCTGTTTAATGTACCTGATTACCCTATTGCTTCAATCCATCAGTATTCTCAATACTTTGATTTTGTATTTATAAGCATGCAATATTAGTAACATGCTTACAAGTTTTGCTATTTGCAGTGGCATGTCCTAGCACTTTGACTGGACTTATTAATTCAGCATTCAGACTGTACAGAGTTTACTTTACACTGAAGTGCTATAGTTCATTTACAGTGAAATAAGTTTTCATGTAACTATCTTTAAGTTATCAATGCATGAATTGTCTTGAGCAGTGATAGCTGTACTGTGTATACAAAACTACATTTACCTGGCAAGTGTATTTTTAAAGGGTGACATGTGATCAAGTCACATGATCCTTATGGTGCACTTTTGATCTTCCAGATTTAGCAGTCATCTGATGTAAAAACTAGAGCATAGGTGTTAGGTAAAACTAGAGAATAGTTGTTGGGTAAAACTGGGGCTTTATATTTGAAATAACTGCTGTGTTGTCAGATTGTTCTACATAGAGTATATTGCATACTTGAATAGCTTCAAAGCTTTGAGGAGAAACAACCTGTTGGACTGTAGGAAGTGAATTGATACAAGTGAGAAGTTGATGTAAGTGTTGTCTTTGGCAGAAAAGAATTGACAAGCAGTCTTGGTATTATTTCTAGCACCCTTCATCATTTCAAAGAAAATGGCTGCATTTGTTTTTGCTGGACCTGATGAGGGACAGTGCTTCATTATCACCAAACCTTTGAAGAGTTGGGGTCTATTCTAGAACTGAATAGTATGGGGGTGGGAGGGGGTGAATAGTATGGGGGTGGGAGGAGAGATTTAATGAAGAAATAAAGGAACAGCTTGAAAATATAATGCACGATTTTCATGCATTTGGTTGATTCTTCAGTGTGATTTTTTAGAATTGCATGCATCCTGCAGTTGCATGTCCTAGAATAGACCCTGAAGAGTCAATATTTTGAACCCTGATTCCCCTCCATCCTCTTAGGTTCTACATCAAAGTAGAACCAGCTAAATTTCTTGCTCATATTGGTTTAATTTCCATACTGTAATTATTTGAAAAGTTGAAACAAATGCTTAATTTTACTGTTCATAAATTCCTAGCTCACTTAGGATTTATATCTGAAAATTTGTACTATATTTTTGCAAAATATTTACCTCGGACACTGCCAACTTGGGTTGAATCGTAATTAAATTTCCATCAACATGGCAGATGGGTTACAATAGTTGTTAGGTCATTTTCGGTACATATATGATGAAAGTTCATTACAGCGCTAATTAATTGATATCTTGCTTTACCTCCATCAATACAATCATTTTACACATAGAGCTTGATTTAATTAATTGTACAAGTTCTTGTGTGATAATGTAAGTGTTTTACCTATATTTACTGTAATTAGACCAAATAGTCCTACCCTCCAATTTTCTGGACATAATTCTTTCATAATTTTTAAAAATTTTATACAGTCAAAAAATTACTTTGACATTAGGAAAGTTATTTTCTTCAAAAGCCGACGGGGAAAAAATTAAAGTTGGAATGTCAAATAAGGATTTTTTACCTGTACTGAAAAACTGGTGATTGAATAGTCAACTCTCAGTCATGAAACTCCTTTGGTTACCATAATTATCAGATGGATTAACTGCAGGTATTGTCAGTAGGCAGCAATAAAAACACCTGACACTTTACAATTTGTGGTCAAGCAGATCCCTAAACAAAGCATGCTGTGAGCTTGTTAAAGGCAATGATAAAGGAATAACAATCTTTCATTTTGAGACATGTGGCAGAATTAATTAATTGATGGTCATCAGCATTACATCAAAACCTTCATATGATAGCAAGCTTTTATATTTACTGCTGGAGAGCATACACAGACAAAGCAGTCATGCACATAAATTCCTATTCTCAATCAAGTGAATTAGCTTGTGTGATATCAAGTGTTTAAATATGTATGCAAGTTATAATCTTTGTTTTCAATTTTCCATTAAACTAAACTGGGTTTACATTTATATCTGATAAAGTGGTCAACATCTCTGATTCATGAGTATCAGAAGTTTTTGTAGTCTCAGTTTTATTCAATGGCATATTTCCTCTTGGTAACCTTGTTTTGGATGTAGTCGGTTCGGTCTTCATACCTATATTCAGAGATAAAAATTTGAACCAATCTATATACATAAATTTACTATTCTCACTGACTTGCCCATGCCTTTGATTTTTATCTAACTTTATATTGCAAGTTTCATATAGACATTTACTGACTGAAATATTACAACACTGGATAAATTGAGTTCCCTCTTTATCTGTTCAAATTATGGAAGGGGTTACTGTGCTTCCTAAATAAGAGTTCCATGTGCGTTCCCTATCATCTGTACACACTGCAGGTAGCCTTATTACATGGGGACTTGGTGTTACCATATGATTCCTATGTCCTGGCCACTTTCTTCTCCACTTGAAATTTCCAACTTCCTGCCTAGTACAGACCCCTACAGTTACCACTGGCCTACAGGGTCTTTAGCTAATATGGCACACATGTGACACCTTGTCATCTAAAACTGCTTCTGTAGAATGGGTGATATTCTGTACCTATTCCACTTGTGGAATACAGATCTTAGCTAGAACTGTAACGTTAAGCACATTTAACATATTAAAAATTGTCATCTTTTCATTTTATCAACAAAACTTAACTAAAACATTAAAACAGTTAAAAATGTAACTTGTATTTTCTGAATTATTACATTATTATAACTTCCCAGAAATCCACTGTGATAAAACAATCGTCCATTTAGAAGGAGTAGCGAAAAGATTTGTCAGAGAATGGATCCTGCCATAAGGATAGTCCATGTTTTGTAGCTCATTCAATCTAATATAACCTATGCTATCGGGACAAGTTCCGCATGTTTCATACATGTTTGAAATGATAGTACTTGATGACTGAGAATACTCAGTGAAATAAAGCTATATAAGTAATTGCAACAAAGAAAATTTGAATTGGCAAGTGAAAATTGTAAGCTGGCAACCTTAAGAATCATAATTTGGCAGCCAAAAATTTGCTTCAACACTTTCCAATTACAAGTCAGAGGTCAAGCTAGACTTGAATTTTAGGGAGAAGTGACTTCTCCTTTTGGACAGAATAGGGAGAAGTGAGAGAAGAACAGGGAGAAGTGGCAGCGATGCAAGAAATTATATATATATATATATATATATATATATATATATATATATATATACAGAGGAGCCTCGTTAATCCGGACACCTTCGTTCCCAGTGAATATTTCCGGATTAACGAGTATTCCGGATAATTGAATCATGCACATTTTTATTTTACGATGTCTTCATACCGTATACATGTACATGTACTGTACATGTACATGTATTTGCTAGCTGGAAATGTACTGTATATGCAATAATGGTTGCAATGATTTAATGAGTACATCTATTGATTTGAGTTTATTTCACTTTATTATAACATGCACTTGTACGGCCTGAGCTTTGTTCATGTCGGCACTATCTGCTTCTCCCTCATACAATTTTCATTTGATGTCTCGCCGATTCTTGAAGCCTTGTAGCCAACCACGAGAATAGGCAAAGTCAGTGATGCTGAGTTGGTCTCCGAGTATCTTTGCCTTGGCAATGAGCATCTCATCGTTGACGGCGGCGTGGTGGGCCGACATGTCTGAGAACCACATGAATACAGCATCATCGATTTGTTGATATTTGGCGTGGCGAGCGCGGGTTCGGTCTGCTGAGTCGGCAGGTACGGACAACCATTTGTCCTTGTTTTTTATGATGTCCACAATTGTCGACTTGCCAATGTCTAAGGATGAGTAAGCTATAATATGCTGGCAGATATCTTGAATGGTAGCTTTTGGAGATCTTTTTTGTGCTGTCAAATCTTCATTTTTTATGCTGGCCGATGTCTCTACTCGTCTACGCTTGCTTGATGGTGTCAACATAATAATATAAAAAGTACAACGAATACAAACTGATTTCTCGCAGTTAAATGCGTTATGGTAAACTTATAAAATGCAGTCATTTCTATAAGTGGTATTTTACAACTGTTATAGCTGCTAATGAGCCGATAATTGATGTCCCCTTTTATTCTGAAATGAAGCCCTATACTGTCCACAGCTTAAGTCAATCCACTTTATTTGTTCAGCCATCAACAAACTGTGATTGTTACATACAATTGGTAAACAACAAAGAGACTTAATGACACATTTAATTTATTAACCATATGTTACATCAAAAAGTGTTGACGATTTGATCCCAGTGTGTTTATTTAATTATTAACACCCCCGTCGGCAACTAGCTAAAACAGACATTGTTTATACAATCGCTGTTTACAATACGGTCACGCTACTTGAAGTTTTTTCACACAATTGATCATGTGATCAATTTATAACTTTAACGTGCCACTAGAATTTGACCAATCAGAGATTGATACATTGACACACCTCCAAATTTGAGTAGGTGAATCGGTGTTATCCGACTGACTGTATTTTCATATACGATTTTTCGAATTTTCATATTTTTGGACATTATTTCCGGATTATTGAGGCAAGTTTTATAGTAATTTTATACTTTGGTCCCTGATTTTGATTTCCGGATCAGGAATGCGGATTTCTTGATTAACGGAACAAAATAACGTTTAGTAAATCCATTGTTATTGAACTCTGTCCGGATAGCGAGGTTTCTGGATTCTGGATTAACGAGGCTCCTCTGTGTGTATATATATATATGTTTGTGTGCTAAGATTCTCTTATTTGAATTGTGTCCTGTATTTCTCATTATGCATATTTGCATTTAACATTAGTTTTAAGCAATACTTTATCTTCAAGTAGAAAATTCTCTATTTTGTATGTATAATATAAACAAATTTTGTAAGTGTATGAATGGATCATACTCATATGCAGTGCATTCATACTGGAAAGTGTGTATGTTTACATGGAAAGAAATATGCAATGTATTTTGGCCATATGTCTTAAAAAAGCACAGCAGAAACTATACATTGTAATTAATTTTAACTGACAGGAGTACCTAGATTACAGTATTGTAATTACAAATAGGTAAAAATACTTACGCAAGTGCCACTTAGAAAACAAATTTAATTTTTTTTTAGTTACTTCACTAGAAAATGGCTGTCGAAAAACATTACTAAATTGGTTTGAAACAACCCCTATATTAGGCTATAACACGCACATGGGAAGCACATATACATGTGTCTTTAACTCATTAACCCCTGGAGATTTTAATCATTTTCACGTGAAATGGGGGTAGGCAATGCATTGTTGGTGTTACTTCTGAATGCAGCAAAACACATCTGTTTAAGAAAGTTTTTCGTTTAGCCGGATGCTTTGGTGTATCAGAAACATTGTTTTTGATTGGCTACTATGCTCGCACATGTGCAAAAGGGTAAAAGTATTTTTTTTTTTTTTTTTTTTTTTTTGTATTGGACCCCCGATTTTTGTGTCCTGGCCCTTATCAATTCTACAACATAGCATTGTCCCATACGTTTCTGACCAACAAATTTTTATTTCCATGACATAATAGTTACACTTTGCTTTCTACGAATTTTATAATTTCCTTAATGTTTGTGCCCAACGAATTACGAAAACAGAGTCTAATGAAGACATACTTCCAAGACACAGCGATGTCCGCCATTATTACCCCTTAGCAGGTTCACTTATGGTTTAAAACTGATTTTATGAAGAAAATAATGGAAGCACGTCACTTAAAATCTTCAAACAATATATTTAGATAGTGCTTTTCACCGATTCTGTTCTTAAAACAAATAGTTATTTACATACAGATGATTTTGTTTAGAAACACAAATTATTGAGTTTTCAGCATCAAATGATAACTTGCGGAAATTGGGCAGCGATATCTTGCATCTTGCGGGGTGAAAGAGTTAATGGTCAGTCAGCTATTAAAACACATGCCTGTGAATGTGCAAGAGTTTGTTTTATTGATGCAATTGATATCAGCACATGCTAAGGCAACATGCAATCCATTTCGCCTGGGGCTTAACACTACATGGCTGGGTTGAGGGAGCATCTCAAAACCCGTAAACTACAGGCACTTGGTGCAAATCTAAAATAAAAATGATAGGGCGAAGTCGTTTTCACTTTCCTAATTCAAGAAGGCGAAGTTTACATTTTTTCGGCGACTTGGTTGCCCACTTCGCCTGGTAGCGTGACCCCTGCAAGTATATACCACGCTGTATGTTCCAAAAAATTTTCTTTGATATAATTTAAGTTGCAGCATAATCCCTGTGACAGATTTAATACACGGCAGTCAACATCAGTTAATGGTATGGATCTGGAGAAGACGTGGAGACGAAAGCAAAATTCAGTAGTAAAATTGCAGAAAGTCGAAGAAAATGAAGGTTAAAACCATTAATCAGTGAATTGGAAGCCATGCAATAAGAGGAAAAATGGTTTAAAGAATTCCAAATTGTGATTTTAACTGGCTGGCTTGAGGTTTAAGCTTTGGGAATTGGTTTAAATTATACAATTGATCATCGGTAATGTACAAGTAACATAACTGAATAGGCTAAATTAGCATGACATTTGGAATGAAAACAAGTGCTACAGAAAATATGAGAAATGAACCGCGGAAATATGAGCATGACCTATACGATTTTGATTTGGGACAGAGACCTGCCAACCCTAACAAGACCTCAGTAAGGCAGTCATTATATTTCCATAAGTTAGACCAATTTTCACTAAGGTGTAACAAAATATCATCTACTAATGTTAACATTTTGGTAAAGATGCATTAACCCTTTACCTCATAGAGCCTGTTGTTGATGTACATGTGCCGAATCCAAACAGTGCAGTGTGCTATAAATAGAACACCTGTTAGCTCTATAGCTCAATATGCATAGGCCTGCCTGTTACATGTATAGCAGTGTAGTATATCTTAAGTTCAGCATCAATTTTAACCATTTTACCTTTTTTGTACACATCTATTATCTATTGATAGGTTTAAGAGTAAAATCTGATCTTTATAGTTGTATAATTATTTGTCACTGAAGAATTTTTTTTATGATTTAAAATCTTGAAAGAACTCTATCATCATCAAGTCAGTGAACCAAAGTGATATAGATCTATATCGCTAAATCATCAGAATTTAATAAATTATCAAAAATCAGTGTTGCCTACATCGACATTGGAACCTACATCCAACTTATTGAAGCTCTCATAGTCGTAATTCTAATCATCCAAACTCGAGAAGATGCTGAACAAAATCCGTGGCCCTCCATTTTGGAGAGATTACGACTAGATCTTAAATAACAACCATGTGATTGGACGTAATGGTCATTTACCTAAATTCCTGTAGTATCTAATAGGGGTTTTTCCCCAAAGGTGGCGCTGTAAAAACTAGCTCAAAATGGCTGATGTTTACAGTAGGCGTCCAAACTCGCTTCCAAGCGAATCGGGTAGAGGCGTCCAAAAGTGCTTCCATGAGAATATAGTAGAGGCATCCAAAAGTGCTTACATGAGGTAAAGGGTTAAAAACAGAAGTGTGATCTGATGCAGCGCAGACAACATTATGTTCAGCTAAACAGTTCATAAAGCACACTTAGACCCATAATACTTTCAGTTCAGTTCCAGAAATAGCAGTGTGAAATATCATGGTGGTTGATAGCTCCTTGCTAGATCTCTCAACTCCATGTAATCCTTGTTCTTTTTTATTTCACGTGGCAGCAGCAATACTTTTCCACTGCAGGGATGAGTCCAACAATGCATTTTTGGGCCTCCCCCCATCCCTAGAATTGGGATTTTTTTTAAATTGTGAAATGAGTATGTTGGGAAATTTTTAACGCATAGTCCTGTGGTTTATAACCTATTGCTCATGTAATTTTTGCTGCAATTTATTTTCAGATGTCCCATCATGACAGATTAAAAAATTTATATTAAAAAGGGTCTGTGTATAATGTAAACCAAAATTAGTTGTATAATTTTATTTTTGTTTTGTAAAGTTGCTATTTTAAATAGTGTTGGTAGTAGAAGTTGCTGTGTAGATGTGTCCTTTGATATAAAAACAGCTTTTTTTTTTTTAGCTCTACTGGTCATAGACCAGAGGAGCTTACGGGATGTTCTGCCATCTGTCTGTTATTGCTACTCCTCCTAAACTATTTTGAAGATTTTAATGAAACTTTGCACACACATTTATCCTATGGTCTAGTTGTCCCAAAATGAAAATGGGGCCACTTGCATATCCAATGTGGCTGCCACAGTGGCCATCTTGAAAATTGTATTGCTACTTTTCCTGAATGGATGGTAACGTCAAGATGGGGTTTTCACTAAAAGACGTCTTATGATGTCAAGTTAGTCCTTAATGAAAATGGTGCCAATATGATATCTGAAAATCTTGTTATTGCTACTCCTCCTGAATAAAAAGTTATATTAACCCTTTGACAGCGGGATACGACTCCGGTCGTATGTTCACTAAATTTGTTTACCAACATTTGCAGACACGTGTTTAACTGTATAAAACGTCATCAGTTTACGTGTACTCTTTTGAAAAGAAGGAAATAAAGGAAGAAAGTACACATTGCGATGTCAGATTGTGTTTAAAAGACCCCAAAACTGGTAAAAATTTGATTTCAAAATCGAGTTTTAACGTGCCGAGATAAAATATGGCGGTGATATTCTGAAGAGGGAATTGAAGAGAGTTATGTGCTTGCTGAATTAGTTGAAAATAAAGACCATTTCACGTGGAAAATTGACATTCTAGCCAGTGGGGATCGCTATCTTTACTTCTTCAAAATGAACGGCGCTGATGATAACTGGTTATTTGAAAATTTGATTTCAAACACGACTTTTAATGTGTGGAGATCAACATGGCGGACAGCGCTGAAACAGCAATTTACAGCAGTGATGTGAATGCCGATTTTGATGAAAATATAGACAATTTTGTGGGGAAACTTTGTTTTAAGCAGTGCATATCGTGGGCTTCACTTCGACGAAATGAACGGAGACGATGAGAACTAGTTAGTAGAAAATTGGATTTCAAAACTGAATTTTAACGTGTGTAATTCAAAATGGCGGACAGTTCTGAAGCGGTCGTGATGTTGATACCGATTTTGATGAAAATTTAGACAATTTTGTGGGGGAAATTTATATTTTAGGCAGTGGGGATCGTTATCTTGGTTGCATCGAATGAACTGAGCTGATGATAAATAGTTAATTGGTATTTTTGACTCGGATATTGACGATGATGAAGACGTGAATGCTTTTCAAGCTAACTGGACATTTTGAGAACTTCACTTCTCATAAAGTTCGCACATATACCGATGTTGAGTGTGTGCATAATATTATGAAAATTTCCTGCATCCCTGGAAATGGACCAAAATACACCCAATATGACTCTTATATTATTACATTAAAATTTATTGTGGAATAAAAACACTGAACCAAAATCAAATGCTTTTGACTTACCAGTAAGGATTATTCTGTTTTTTGTTCTCCAATTCTCATGCGAGTAAATTTAATAAAATTGTAATAACTTTAGATATTCTTGATGGATTTTTACTATTTTGTCACCTTCTTAAATGGTATAAAATTCCCCCCATTTCATACAGTTACATAGAGGAGGTAAAATGAATATTGCAGATAGGAAAATTGCATTGAAAGTAAGTTATTACAAAAAAATGTAAAGCATTTATTTTTGCTTACATAACTTTACTATCAACTGAAGTTTTATATCTGAAAATTTTCAGTCAAGAAATATATGACCTTAAGGAAAATTTTATGCTTTTTAAAATGGTATACAACATTGAAAAATAATTTCAAAAAATTGTCCTGTAAAGCCAGATTGACCAATGTCACTGCATTCTCTCATGCTGCATAAACCACTGACTGAAAAATTTCCAGTTCTATACAACTGCCTGTCTGAATGGGCTTCAGTATGAAAAGGGTTAAAGACGGTAACTTTGTGTGTTTTTCTATTTAATGTCTGAGGTTGTGACCATGTGTGTGGTGATGTTATTTGACAATGCTAAGTTTTTGTTTGTAAGTATATTAAATGCTTCAGAGAAAAGAGATGGTATTTTCTTTTAATCAGATTTGAATTTCCAGTCAATTTTGCTATAGGCTGATTTGAAAAGATAGCTTATTGTCATTTGGATGACATTGCTTTTGGGAGGTCACGTGCACTGATCCCCCTTGGGAACTCAAAACACACTTTTTGAGTCTCAAAAAAAACCCCAACACTGTCTATGAATATGGCAAGTATGTACTACAGATCTGGTAAACTGTAAGTGGTCCGTGAATTGTGAAGTCTTTATTTACCTTTATTATAAATCATGTTGGAGAAATTTGAAAATGTGCACATGCAAAATAATAACATCAAAACAATCATAGTAACAGTTTATTGACGTGGTAGTTGAACGAGCTGGTCACTGCTGTTTGATGTATGGCAAGTTTCCCAATTTGTCTTTACATTTTTTTGTGTCTGAAAGTTTTAGGACACCGAAAATTTAATATATTTTACATGCATATAAGTATTGGATCATGAAATTTTTATTATTATTTCTTCATGTTCCAAGACTTGTCATTACAGTATAGACCAATACTTCTCTTTCTTTTTTTTTTCCTTTTCTTTTCCTTTATTGACAGTTTATTATAAAACAAAGGAGCTGTCATAAATGTTACCTTACAGAATAAGAATTATTGGAATGACTTGCTATATCAGGATATGAATTGTTGTAATGGACTGCTGTTGTAAACTTCACCTTTACAATGAAAAAAAAAAAGAAATGTTTTCTTTTTTAAATCAACAAAAAGTGAATGATATTTTAAGGGGAAAGGTATTCTATATTTTATAGGGTTCTCGATCAAGGTCTAGGTCTCGTTCCCGGACTAGGACAAAGAAACGATCTTTGAGCCGCTCGTCAAGGTCAAGGTCCAGATCCAGGAGTAGGAGTCGTAGCCGTGGCAGGACACCATCAAAGAAGGCGGATAGACCAGTATCTGTCACACCTACAAGGAGTTCAGCCAGACTAGCTGCTAAGGCTGATGGGGTGAGAAAACCATAGCTTTCCTCTCCTCGAGAAATCTAGTACTTTAAGCATTTACTATTCTTCAGTAATCTCTCAAGTCACTGCTCTGCCTCATGACTTGCATGGCTTTTTAAATGAAGCTTCAGGACAGTCCATATTGAAAGTATTGATAAAACTAGAGAGTTTGTAAAACACATTTCCCCAGGCTTCTTTGTCCACCACCCAAGATCTGGGCCCTAGAATCAAGTCCCAGAAGTGTTAGAATAGATCCAGGGGCCAATTTCAGTTGCATGTGTGAATTTGTCTTTTCTTGAAGAGTAAGTGTATGTATGGTTTTAGGGTGGGGATCTCAATAGTTTCCAATTTATGAGCCAGGGGCTAAGTCCTTTGATGTTGTGAATAGATCCTGAAGCCAATGTCAGTTGCATATAAATTTGTCTTTTCATTACCGTCAAGTGTATATATATAAGGTTACAGGGTGGAGATTTCATTAGTTTTTGTGTTATCACCCTAGAGCTAAGTCTCACAGGATAAAAATAGACCAGAGTCCACAGTCAATTGCATATTTGAATTAGTCATTTCACACCCAGTGTATATATAGTTGTAGGGTGGGGATATCAATGATCAATGATTTCCAAGTTGTGACCCAGGGACCACAACTCTATGCCCCCATGGTATGACCAGGGGGCTTCATTTTAACCCCAGTCTGATCTGTGTTGACACTTTGGTTTGATGATCACATGCACCAAATCTCGTTTACATACAGTTTTAAACTTGTACACAGTTTACAATAACCAAAAGGATGCTGTTTAATCAAATCAGTAGAAACTCACCCATTCCTCCCTATCTACCTGTTAGGCTTATTGAACATATATTGTGCACCTCACTCAACTTGCGATTGTTTCATTTGTTGTATGTCTTTTACCTCGTATTCTGACAGGATTCAGTGTGTAAGACCTGTTTTTCTCTAACAATTTCAGTAACTATCCCTAGGATTGTCGTGATATTGTTTCCTACTGTTACATATGCACATTGGATACTTTTTTAGGATCTATAATGACTAAGAAACTACGCACTGGCTTAGACTCTTTCTATAAAATAAAAATGTTACTGATCAAAGATTCTGTTATATTAATATATATATATGGGCTGTAACAATAAACAATGCACCAGTATATTGCTATATTTTTTAGCATGATACAGTGCATCCCAACACGCCAATGCCATAGCGATATTTCTCAGCAAAATAAGTTTTACACAAAAGTTAATTAATAGCAATATACACATTTTTCTCTCATATTTAAACGTTTGAAGCCGAGAGCTGTTTAATTAGTCACATTTCAGCAAATCTGTTTTTGCCAGAGAATGTGCTATGTTGTACTCTCAAATCTCATTGACATGGATTTAACTACTTTATTCTCAATAAAGGTCCTAAACAGTTGTTAAATATTTTAAATATTTTGCTCCTGGCAAGATCAAACCAACATCTCAAACTGTAATGCAAAATTTAAGTTTGAATCTGAAATTAGATGACACTGCCACTCAACAGAAAAGTAAAATCACAAATGAACACAATATACACTACCATGCTTTTTAAAGCAGCAATCAGAATATCCATCATTATCAGCAAGGGCTGTTGTAATTATAAATTAATTTGCCTGTTTCATTATCAGTGACCTGAAACCTTTCAGCATAGTACAATTGAGTACAACTGGAGATATTATAAGTTCTCTGCGGGCATGTTTAAAACCATAGAATGTGGATATCTTTTTTCTTAAAAAAAATTATATGCAAAGTTAAAACAATGAATAACCATACTTAACTAGAGATTATTTGTTGGTTGCAAAACTTATTGTTTAAAAAGGTTACTTTTTGTACAGTATTTTAAGATAAAATGATCTTGGTAATAGTTGGCGATAATTGAGAGAAATCTTAACAATTGAGAAACCTAGGCAGGGCTGAGCAAATTTTTTTTCGTCCACTAGTCCAGGACATGTGGTTTCAGAAAATTCACTTGTCCCACCTTACTCTTCACTTGTCCCATCTTTTCACTTGTCCCAAAATGGTAATCACTTGCCAAGATTTGATGAGATGTATGTACTTAATCCATAGAAAAAACAAATTAAAAATAATATACAACATAATTATTTCTTAAAAGAATTTAATTTTTCAAAAACATTGGTTGTTATACATTTGGCTTCTTCCGGTTCATGTATATATGTTTTAGCTGATGGATTTGAAAAAATGTCCATGTATACGTCTGCCACCTGCACCAGCACTAAGCCAGCAGTTGATAGCTGTGTCTGGGTTAAAGTCCTCAATATATTGTGCTGCACAGGCCTTGTGGGGTCCAGACATGTCATGAGACTTGATTGGTTCAATCCTGAATTTGTCAGTTCCACTGATAAATAAACTGGGTGAATTTCCAACCTATGCCAGTTTTGGATATTGTTTGCAATAACTGCAAAACATCTTTCGTTCCGAGTCAATACATTCAAGCCATGGATAACAATCACCCAATGCGGCTGAAGATTTCTCTGTCTCTTAGTAGTGTCATATTTGACATTTTTTGCCACCATGGATTCTTGCTTTTGTCTCTTTGGAGAAATAGCTACCGCACATTCAGTGTCAGTCTTACGTTTTATCCCTCCACTTTCACAAAAATTTTCCTTCTCCGAATTGCCCTTATTACTTTCCTTGCGAAAATAATTTAGCAAACTCATTTTATCCACAGAGTAACTATCAGCTTTCTTGACAACTACTTCTAAAGTGATCATAACATACATTTTCTCTTTTAATTACGAACAGAGACAGCTCATTAATTAGCGTAATTGTTTCGCTTCAAACGCAGTATCGCATGTGGAAGTTAATCATCTGTATAATCAATTAAAAATTAAAGAATCATTACTGTCATTTAATCAGTTAATAAAGGAAACCAACACTGATGTCGGTAAAGTACGTTTCATTAATTTAATTACACTGACTCGCTGGATTAAAATCATAGCTGCTCGTGAGGATCTGGCTTGAGTAAACACAATGCAACAACGCTGCTTAAAACACTGCTAATTGATCATACTGTCTTTCTTTTGTTTGACGTGTTTTGATTTGCCGATAATTTGGTTGCTTAGCCCAATATGCAGTCAAGCGGTAACAGAACGTGCGCATATGCGACAATTATCACTGACCACATTGATGTGTTATACAGGATGTAAATGTATACATGAAGAGGGGTAGAATCAAGTATTCAGTACACCCGGAGGGCATGATTGGCCAAATAAAGGTAGATATAGTGATTAAAGCACGAAAATAAGGACTTGCCCGACTTTTTTAAAAAGCACTTGTCCCGGACTAGCGACTTGGACAATTTTAATTGCTCGACTTCGAAATTGAATAGTCCGGGACATCGGGATAGGGATTTGCTCAGCCCTGCTAGTGGAGTGAGCAGTAGTGAGCAAACAGATTTCTTAATTGTTATGACTTCTCTTAAGCTCCAACTGACTTCGAGTTTAACATAACATTTTCAACCAATCTGATATCTGGGTTTTGTAAGCTAAGAGCTGCCGGATACTCTTGATTGTTAAGAGCTGTCTCTTGATGATTAAGAGGCCATAGTGCACATTCTTCAGAATTAAATGTAGCTCTTAGCTTAGAAAAACCAGGTAGTTGATTGGTTGAAAATGTAAGTCACCGTTTCACTGTATAAATACATCTAATTCAAGATAGTGTGATTCTAGTAATGTTTTCATGTTACAGTTATTTGTAGTGCAAGACATTAAATAACTTATTTTTTTGTGTTACAACAGCATTCAATTCAAGGTTCAGGATGATTCTTGTCAAGACTCCATAATTTACATGTAATTCATTATAAGAGGGATTTTACTCAAGATAACTGTTGAGTTGGTGCTAATGTTTTATTGTCATTAGTACCGTTTCATCTTGTTTTATTATCACAATTAAAGATTTGTAAACAAATTATTCATCTTTTGATATAAAAAAGTTAAAGAAAGATTGATCTTTGTTTTCTTTTATGTAACATTTAAATTAAAGACAGTGATTCATGTGATTTTCGTGTAACAAATACATTTATTTCTAGAGTTTAGTCATGTGTTTCTTTTCAATTACTACTCGTATTTCATTTTGATTTCATCTTGTGATAATCACAAAGCAAAAAGTTTGCAAAGTTGATTGCCTTTTTAAATTTGTTAGTAGGTTTATACTTGTATTTTTGTTTGCATTTTCTTCATAAAAAAAAGAAAGTGAAAAGAAATTTATAAACTCAAGTCAGTTTACCATTAAAGGAACCAAAAAAAGAGCAAAATTGAATGTTTCCAATATGTATTGATACATATTGTAATACATAAAGGATATATATGTTTTTAATGGGCAATACACGAACAAGAGAGAGATATGACCTAATTAAAAGAAAGAAGAAACAAAAAAACTTTGACATAATCAAATTTAGGTCATTAACATCATCAACTATTATACTTCCGTAGTATCTGGTTGAGTAAGAGTTTATTCTGGGTGAATACAAAGTTTTACTACTTGCCTGTATGAGAGAGTGGATTTTTAGAGATTTTTCATCCCCTGTAATTGGGATGTGTCCTTATTTTAGATGATAATGTTATTCTTTTACATTATAAATGGTGTTAAAAAAAATGTAGTTACTGTTTGGAAGAGGTGTTTATTCGGGTTTGGTCACAAAGGTAGTCTTTATTGTATACCATATATACTCGTTTATAAATCGAGTTCAACTGTAAACAACATAACCTTTTTCTGCCATCGCATAATACGCTGGCAGATCAGGGTCTATGTTCTACTGACTACTCCTAACAAACTGTATAGACCCAGATCAGCCAGTGCATTATGCAATGGCAGAACGGGGTCTGTGCAGTTTGCATTTGGACTCGACTTCTAAGTGAGTATAGATAGTAGCATTAATAATTTTATAATTTTCCAATCAATAAGGCATCCTCAGAAGTAGTTTTCACTATTTTGAATAGTTTGAAAATAAACATGTTGAAAGAAATGATTTTTGAAGTGTACATGTGGTTACTTGATTTAAAACAATTTATTTACAGAAGGAAACCCCTTCAAAGCCCAACGAATTGTTCAATATGGATGTGGATGAGAAAAAGGTGGTCCCCAAGATCAAGCGCTACGAGTTTGGCGGTCCCATTGGGACATTCTTCATCATATTTGCATTACCGGCAACATTGTTGGCTGTAAATCTGGCTTGCAATAAGGTAACAATGTATTTTATTTTATTATGCTGATATTTCAGCATTTGTAAATGCAGCTGCTTTACATGGCTTGCAATGGCAATCACATTGCTTTTTGCTGCATGTTACCTCCCCCCAATCTTAACCCAATGATCATAACCCAAAATCAGTTTAATTTTATGTGTCCTCAAGCTGTTAGTGCACTATCAAAATGTATTTAAAAAATTGTCACCAATCTTTTGCATATTTGATCCTTGACCCCCTCCCAGGGACCCCAGGTGAGGGGCCTAAAAACTATATATGTTTCCAGTAATATCTCCAGAAACTTTTGATGGCATCAGGCAGGGTCTGAAAATTACAAATTATAAATTGAAGAAAATGTGCTTTTTAATCCTTAAATCATCCGAAAAGAGTCCTAAAATTGTACTGATGCAAGCGGAAGTCGATAGTGAGAGACTGATGGAGTAAAATGTTAATGGAAATCAGTAAATTTAGCATGCAATATGCGGATCACCAGTCTAAGCTTGATCTTTATTAATCAAACGTTTGTCTGTTCTCAGTCATAGCAAAAACTAAGCATGAACAGTATCAGCTTACCGCATGTCCTAGATGGATGACTATGAATTTGTTTAAGTATGGATTTATCAGTAGGGGGCAAGAATCAATGATGGGGAATTTGTCTGCTACAAGAAGTGATGCACTGCAGGACCTCAAACGGCCCAGGTCTGAAAAGGACGCAAACTATGATAAAAGTAAACGTATAGGGACTTTCCAGGATCACTGGAAAAAGGCTTGGCAATGGTTTGAGTGTGGCAAGAAGCAGATATGCTGCCAGGGTGCACGAATGGCGCAAAATTTGTATGAATTTGCGCACTTGGAAAGCAGTGATGCACGAGAACTCCTGCAAATTAGTTTAAAGTTGCGCATATAAAAATGTACTCTGCGCAGTATACAATTTTTATTTAACTGTTAACCCTTTAAGTGCTTCTTGTGGCATAAGTCGCGGTGCCAGTGATGATGACGATGGTTATTAAAGTTTAGAAGTATATGAGATTATTGGAGCCTGGAAAGTGTTACTGGAAATACCAGTGAGTAATTTTGAACCTGAAAATGATGTTGAATACGAGTCCGATGTACATGCTGGATGGACTAAAACAGACGGCATGCAGGTTAACCCCCTATTAAGCGGTATTTCAAAATTAAATGTCAAAAAGGCAGAAATCTAAGCCTAATTAAAATACAGGTAATTTAAAAGTAGACTGCAATTTAATTTCTTTTCTCAAACAAATATGCCTTGAGGGATCTTGTGCTACAAAACTATATACCACTCTATGGGTTAAGATAAATTGAATAAATAAGAATCTAAGAAGAAATTAAAAAGTAAGGATATTTATTTTGATCAAAATACTTCTGTCTGAACAAGCTGACTATGGCATTGATGGACTTAAAACGCTAATACAACATTGTGGAACAGATAAGAAATCTGACATAGTAGTCGGCAAAGCACTGATTAAAAAGTGAAACTTTGGCAGAGCTCTTGTTAGTGACAAAATTAAAGTATTATTTTGGAGCAGAGATATCTAAGAGACAATACCTATGAGCTGTTGAAAATTGTACATAACAACCATAAAGAACAGTTTTCCAACTTGTTCAAGCTGGATTAGCTAGCTATGCATATGTGAAAGGGGGTTCTCAGCACAGAACAATATTCATACACAGATAAAGAACAAATTAAGCTCAGAAATGATCAACAGATTAATGCTTATACAAGTAGAGGAGACATCTTTTGATGGTTTTGATTAAAAACAGCATGAAGAAAGAAACAGACATATTTATGTGTTAGGTAAATATTGAACTATGGCCTTTTCCTCCTCTCCCTCATTGCTACTCCCCCCTTATTTTGGTGACAAGGGGGGAGCTCCACCCTTTAGGTAAAATCCTCGCAGCATCTCTGGAAGAAACGCAGCCTAACAGTCTTTGACCTAAACTTTACCTTATAAATCTAAGAAAACCAGTAATGATTTATACATATCCCTTTTTTGAAAATTTGTAAAATCCTCATTTATTCTAAACTTTTAGGGGAGCCTTTGAATCTCGGGGATTTATGCAGTTAGCTCCAAGAGAACTTGGACATCGAGTATTCAGATTTTGGAAAATTACTTATAATTACTTATAATTGAGAAAAATAAACACTGGCTGGTGACAATTGAAACTTTAAGAGTCCATCAGACTATTAAAATTATGAAAACTACTGACCTGAAATTTACTAGCCTCGGACTAGATAACTACTGCTAATTTCGAGCCCTGATAATTATTTTTTTTAAAATGGGGAGTAAATCTAAAAGTACTAATCCGACAAAGAATCATATACAGGCAAGAAACTCTTAATCATGATACAAATGCATACCAAGTTTCATGAAGATATCTAGGATGTTTCACAAGATATTAATTGGAGAAGAGAGTGATGGAATGACACCTTTGTAATAAAAATGAAGATTACATGTAAAATGCTGATCAAACATCTTTTTAAAAAAACCCAGTCTTGTCATGATGAAAATCATACCAAGTTTCATGAAGATATTACAAATGGTTCAGGAAATATTAAGTAAAGGAAAGTATGATGGATGGATGGATAAGCTGATGCAAATGTACCCCCATTGCCCCAACCCACCACCATCCCATTTCTGAGTGATATATATCTATATATATAGTAATTTTAAAGGGTGTAACTTAGTTAAAGATGGTTCAAGCCAGAAGCAAAAGCTCTTAAGTTGACAATAGCTATACACTGATGTTGGTGACACATTGTGTCTTTGGACGTATCATTTAGGTTACATTGATTAAAATAGATCTTGCAAATCTTTCGTAATGAAAAAAAAGTTTTTTTTGTTGCATCAGGTCCACTA
The DNA here is from genome assembly GCA_029931535.1 of Margaritifera margaritifera. Lineage (NCBI taxonomy): Eukaryota > Metazoa > Mollusca > Bivalvia > Unionida > Margaritiferidae > Margaritifera > Margaritifera margaritifera. The sequence goes on from JAQPZY010001686.1 coordinate 9,516,897, forward strand.
GTTACAAAAACAACATAATTGTCCAACATGTTACATTGCCCAACATTTTGTGTGTTCTATTTACATTAGCATGCATCTGGAATCGTGTGTCTTGTCGAAAATATATATGGAATCTGCTTCATAATGCCACTAAATTGTTTGGCCAGTTAAGTTTTACTTTTTCCAGTAGACACATTTGTTTCAGATAGGAATGTCATTGAATCTGGATGGGAGAATATTTCTTGGTACTTTTTTTGTCCATCTGTCTCATCTCCTCACATCCTTTCTTGTCCCATCAAGTCCATAACAAATTTTGTTTCAGACCAATCATTTTTGAAGGACCTGTGGATCTAAATAAAATTTGGTTTGAAGTTTTACATTAAGAAGGCCTAGGTCAGATTGATTTGCATCATTTTCCAGCAACATATATCGGTTATGACCTGTGTCTGACTTAAAATTTTGCCTTCAATTTAATTTCTGCTCAAGAACATTTAAATGACTTGATGGATTGAAATCAGATCTTGTTTGATGTTGTAAATTAAGAAAACCTTGGTCAAGTTCAGTTTTCACCAATTTCCAGCATAATTGTGTGTAGTTATGGCCCCTGTTTAACATAGAACTATGCCCTTCTATTTTGTTTCTGCTCAAAAACTTTTGTAGGACCTAATGGATTGTAATTAATTTTTGTTTACTTAATATCTGCTGAACCCTTTTGGATATCTAATCTTCATGAAACTTGATATACTTTTGTATCGTGACTTGACACTGTAAAAAATTGAATGTGTCTGATCAGCATTTTAAGAGTTGTCCCCATTTTTATTACAGCGTTCATCTGTTTGTTGCAGGTTCTGTGGTTGCTTAGTAATTTGCATGCTGGACTCGCTACTGAAATGGTGCGAGTTCAGCTTCTACCATAGGATCAGCCTGGGTTGGCTACCATGATGTGTCCTTCGGCATTTTACTCCATTTGCCTAGGTACTGAATAACCTACACCAAACTAAACTCTTCTCAGGTTAATATCTCCTGAATTGTTTGAGATATATTCATGAAACTTAGTTTGCATTTTTATAATGACATTTGCTTGTGTCTCATATAAGATTTGACTTTACAAGATTAGTACTTTTAGAGCTTTATTGCATTATGTCCATCTGCCTCTTGGACTCTTCTCCAGTTAATATGTTCTGAACTGTTTGAGATATCTTAAGGAAAATTTGTATGCATTTGTATCTTGACGAGTTTATGTGTCAATAAAGATTCGACTTTGGGTAGTACTTTCAGAATTATCTCCCCATACGTGACGTGAAAATTGTATTTACACTTCATATCTCCTTAACTGTTGGTATCTTTATAAAACATGGAACGCTCTTGTACCATGACTAGACAATGTGTCTTGTAAAAGAATGGGTTCTGTCTGATCAGCATTTAAAAAATTGGTGTCTGCCTCTCGTTATACTCTTGACAGTTAATATCTTATAAGAATGGGCTTTGTCAGATTATTACTGTTAGGGCTGGGGGATGGGGCATTCCGTGAGCACTGTCTTACTGACAGATTTTGCATTAAAAAGACCTCAGTCAAGTTTGATTTTTGCTCTTGTAAATTTTATGGAGTTGATGGCTCATGTTTCACTTAAAACTTTGCCCTTTAAGTGACTCATCTTCACAGGACCATCAATGTTGTATGGATATGTTTTCAGTTTTAAAATCCTTTTTAACAGGACAGATGCAGTATCAGAAGTATTCCAACCATTCCTAATAAATTGACAGATTATTTTGACCTGGAAGCAGTGCTGATCTACATTGGATGGTTTGTGTTCCTCAGCTTCCTATATATGCTGCCAGTGGGACGAGTCGTGTTAGGACAACCCACCCCACAAGGGCAGCGTCTGCAGTACAGGTGTAATGGTAAGGGTAGACATCTTCAGGAAATAAAAAAAACTTGTGTGTGTGCAACTTTTTTTCCCCTGCTTTTCTACGAAAAGGAGGGTATATTAAACTGGGCATGTCCATCTGTCCATACCACTTTTATTTTCACACAGTAAATCCCTTTTATATTTTTAGAGTTCAACCAAATAGGTTGGCATCTCGATATTGATGAGACCTTGGCTGAGTTTGATTGTCAGCATTTAAGTTGTCGGTTAGCAGTGTTATATAGCCCCTGATTGTCAGACACACCAACTTGATTTTCTGAACAATAACTTGCTTAATTTTTATTATATATCAGTGATATTTGGTTTGCAGCTTGATATAGATGAGACTCTGGAAAATTTTGATTTTCAGCATTCTTTTTTGTCGTTAAATGGAGTTACAGCCCTGATTGTTAAACCCACTCACATTCATTTCCACAAAACAACTCCCTTAATTATTATTTGATTTTGAGTTGAATTTACTATGCAGCATGATATTTATGAGGTCATGGACAATTTTTATTTTCACCCTTCTACATTGTTGTTTAGCAATGTTATAGCCCCTCATTTTCAGACCCACCCAATTTCTGTACTAAACAATAATCCCTTCATTATTTTTTGATTTCAACCAAGTTTGGTATGCTGCGTGATATTGATGAGACCTTGGCTGAGTTTTATTAGCATTCTGTGTCATTGTTGAGCAGTTATAGCCCCTAATTGTCAGATCAACTCACTTTTGCTTTGGCTGAATAACTCCCATAAATATTTTTGTATTTCAACCAAATTTAGTATGCAGTTTGAAATTGATGAGATCTTAGCTGAGTTCAGTGGTCAGCTTTGTGCATCATCTTTTAGCGGAGTTATAGTCCTTGATTGTTAGACCCACACACTTTTGTTTTGCACAGTAACTAATAATTATTATTGGATTCGGTAACTAATAATTATTATTGGATTGTAACCAAATTTTGTATGCTGCTTGATTTCCATCAGACCTTGGCTGAGTTCGATTGTCGGCATTCTGCATTGTTTAGTGGAGTTATAACCTCTATGGTAACACAACCCCACTTTAATTTCAGCACAATAACTCCCTTAATTATTATTGAATTTCAACCAAATATTATAGGCAGCTTGATATTGATGAGACATCAGCAGGGTTTGATTGTCAACATTTTGCATCGTCATTTAATGGAGTCTTAGCCCCTGATTGTTATATGAATTCAACGTCATTTCTTCACAACAATAACTTTATTTATTATTAGATTTAAACAAAATTTTGTAGACAATTTGATATTGATGGGACCTTGGCTGAAGTTGATTATTAGCATTCTGTGTTATTATTTAGCAGAGTTATAACCCCTGCTTATTTTTAAAATTTCTACACAGTAACTTTATTACGGTAATTTTAATTGGATTTCAGCCAGATTCAGTACTAGCAGCATCCTGATAGTTGTAATATTTTCAACAAGAATAATTCAGGCTACTTTCAATTACCACTAGCACATTTCGTATTTTGAAGAAAATATTTTTTTTTTTTAACACTTCCAAAATAATACTAGGAAGAAATTTCTAGTTTCTTTTTTTTTTTCTTCAGCTAGCAATATCAGAATTGTAACAATCAAAATGCTATCTTGCTAGCATCAAATTGAAGCCCAGGGTTTGCAGCTTGATATTGTTGAGACCTCCCTTGAATAGATTTTAAATAAATTTAGTAGGTTGATATTAGTACAGGGTTTGTTCAGTTTTGAAAAGTGCTTGAAATTTGGTGGTTAGCTTGAAAGTGTTTGAATTGGTGTGGGCTACAAAATATACTCAAAAGTTCTTGAAAACGCTCAATAGTCCTTGAAAAGTGCTTGTATTGTATTTCAATGGAAAACATTTATTTACATATTATATAAATATCAAGAAAAATATAAAAATCCATGGAAAAAAAAATTCATAAACTGTTTTGGTTCACATAGTTCTGTAAGTGCTCTTTAGCATCCATTCATTTAAACATAATTAAGTGGTTAAAATTGCAAACAAGCTGAGAAATGACTCATTTGGGATTGTAGTCAAGAAATGACTCATTTGGGATTGTAGTCACCTCATAATGTTTAAATGAGTGGATGTTGACTGATGTTAAGGCTGATAAAAGTCACTCAATTACTCTGATGGGAAATGTATTTTTAAATGTGATTGCCATAAGTATTATGTATAGGTAAGGTGGCAAAGTGATAAACAGAGAGGTATGTTGTGTGTAGGTCAAAAGGAGGGAGGGGGTTGGCCCTAGGGAGTTGCACCCTCTCCTGCAGTGTCTTCCTCTTCCCAGCATCCCGTTAGAAACTTGTCTAGCCCGTTTTTTCAGGGGTTTGGTTGGGCGTCATAGACAATGTGTGGGTCCTTAAAGAATGGCTACTGGCTTCATTTCCAGGAACATACCCCACACCCCCACCTGAATCACAGATCCCCATCTTCTTTCACCAGTCCAAACTGGCTCAATTAAAGGAAGAGGTACACATCCTTCTGCAGAAGGGCACAGTCGAAAGGGTGGAAAACAACCAGAGTCCAGCTTCCTATTCCTGGATCTCTCTGGTGTTGAAAAAAGGCAGAGAGTTTGGTTCATAATCGACCATTCCGCCTTAAGCAGATTTCTTCAGGAAGAATGCTTCAAGATGGAGATTACCGCGTTGGTCAGGAACGCCTTAAGGCTCTGCAACTGTACAGTCTCCATCGAACTTCCGGAATCGTACCTTTACATCCCCATCATCATTCCTTCGGGTTGCATCCTGAGCAGGCGGTATTTCAATTTTGGGCTCTTTGTTTGGCCTCGCTTCCAGCCCTCACCCCCTGCCCCCACCTCCCCTGAATCTTTACCAGGGTGATAGGGTTAGTTGCAGCCCACTTGAGGTTGTTTGGGATTCCTATCTTCCAGTATTTCAATGACTGGTGGATGCACAACGTCCTCAGAGATTCTCTTCAGAAGGACCTGTCTCTCGGTTGGTCGACGGTGACTCATCTTGGTCGTATCCCAAAATTAGAGAAGTCAGATCTCATCCATTCTCAGGACTTCATATATGTGTGAATGAATTTCCTCAATATATGTTTGTTGAAATTATAATCACATCTACCTTGTATAGATTTGCATCTATGTTACAATTTAGTTTAACTCTTTAACTACGACTGATGTGTATATCTGGTGCATACATGTGCCTTGCCTACGCAGTGACTGACAAATCTGATTGTAAATTGCACTGCTATCGACCATAGTGTATCTATCCACTTGCTGATTATGTGTCCTAGACCTCAGTGACAGATAAATACACTCTGTATGTTCATGTTACAAACGATCTTATTCGTCAGTGATGGGTGGGTAAAGGACATTTAACCAATCAAAATAGAATTAAGAAATGATCATTCTTGCTATGAAAGACATATACTAAATATGGCTACTAAATACAGGGATTTTCTGGAATTTTCTATCACATGATAGTTAATACATGTAGTTGTTGACAGTGGAAACAGTGGCTTTTGCTAGTGATTAAGAATCATAATTTTCAGGTTTTTCAGAGGACGAAGTTGATATTGATTTAGGAAGTGTTGGCAGTGACATTGAATTATTGTCTTTGTCCAGTCTGTCAGAAATTGAGATAGAATCAGATGATGACAGTGCAATGTGGATAAGAGAGCCGCGTGTTCCGCAAGTCACCCAAGTTCACTAGAAGCGTTGACCCTACTTTCATTTTGGAGGGGGGGGATATTCTTTAAATATTTTCCCCAGGTATTAAATAAAAGAACTGTGGCTGAAACTGACAACTATGCAGCAAAATGTATGAAAGAGAAGCCCAGCGATGTTTAAAAGAAAAAAGGCAGCATGAGGTGTCCATAATGTGCAAGCAGTGTGATGTTCCTCTTTGTGTAAAGCATAACTGCTTTTACAAATATCACCAAGAGCAACTACAGAACTTGTAGAACATAATGACCAATTAAACATTTGTATTATGTGTCCAATTTTGACATACAAGTTTGTATAAAATAATGACAGACAAATTTTAGTGTTGCAAAGAGTGTGTTCTGTGTTAAATTCATGGATTTTCTTATCAATCTTGTGGAAGTCAGTGAGATAAAAGAATCATAGAGACAAATGGTAGTTACAGCTTTTATATATGCATTGTTTTAGTATATCAATGAGTCATTTATAAGGAAAGTAACAAAAAAATTGACCCATATCCCAAAATCAGCTAAAAAGTTATCATTGGGCTGCAGCAGCATCAGACTCTGGTAGTCAGCCCCCAAATTGGCTGTAGTAGTGACCCCAGCAGCTAGGCAGGGCAGTTGGCCACTACAGAAGTACTAGTAGTTAAAGTTAATGTAACTGCCATTATTGACTGAAACAAAATAGTACAGTTGGTAAAAGTGGTTACCTAAAACGTGGACTTTAGTGAACACATGGCACGAGGAAGGTGCTGGCAAACCAATGAACAACAATATGATATGAGATAATAAATCAGGGGTCACGCTTATTCGCCGAAAAAATGTAAACTTCGCCTTCTTGTATTAGGAAAGCGAAAATGACTTCGCCCTGTAATTTTAGATCTACACCGAGTGCCCATAGTTTATAGTTTTTGAGATGCTCCCTCATCCCAGCCAAATAGTGTTAAGCCGCAGGCGAAGTGGCTTGCGTGTTGCATTAGCATGTCAATTGCGCCGACAAAACAAACTCTTGCACATTCACAGGCATGTGTTTTAATAGCTGACTGACCAATTAACTATTTCGCCCCGCAAGATATCGCTGCCCGATTTCCGCAAGTTACCATTTGATGATGAAAACTTTATAACATGTTTTTCGAAACTAAATCATCTATATATAAATAACAATTTGTGTTTTAAGCATAGAATCGGTGAAAGCGCTTTCTAAATATATTGTTTGAAGATTTTAACTGCCGTGCTTGCATTATTTTATTCACAGAATCAGATTGAAATCGTAAGTGAACCTGCTGAGGGGTAATAATGGCGGAAATCGCTGTGTCTTGGAAGTACGTCTTTATTAGACTGCCTGTTTTTGTAATTCACTGGGCACAAACATTAAGGAAATTATACAATTCGTAGAAAGCAAAGTGTAACTATTATGTGATAAAAGATTTAACCTAGAAATAAAAATGTGTTGGTCAGAAACGAATGGAACAATTCTATGTTGTGGAATTGATAAGTGCTGTGAGTTAATGTCAAGGTTGTTAGCTTACAGCACACATTTTTGTGAAAATGCGAGAAAACGTAGCAAAGAAAAAAAATATCCAACCGGTACACGACATTATTATGCACACGTTGACAAATATTAAAACCATACATTTTCAATCCTATATTGGGATTGTTGCAATGAAGCTAGAAAGTGAGTGGTCATATGAAGAAAATCCCTGTTTATAAAAATAGATGCATCCGCTTCTAAAACAATAACAAAAATGAGAGTCAAAAGATTCACATTTAATTTAGAATCAACTCCCTCAAAATGCAGTTGTAAAGTTGAGATTACTCATCAGTGATCACTGTGGTTTGAATGGACGAACACTATGATGTTGAAGATACATGTATATGTGCTCTCATGTGCGTGTTATGGCCTAATATAGGGGTTGTTTCAAACTAATTTGAAAATATTTTTGACTGCCATTTTCTACTGAAGTAACTAAAAAACGATTAAATTTGTTCTTGAAGAGGAAGTTGCTTAAGTATTTTTACCTATCTGTAACTACAGTACTGTAATCTAGGTACCCCTGTCAGTTAAAATTAATTACAATGTATAGTTTTTGCTATGCTTTTATGAAGTCATATGGCCAAAATACATTGCATATTTCTCTCCATCTAAACATACACACTTTTAAGTATGAATACACTATATATGAATATGATACATTCATACACTTACAAAATCTGTTTATAATATACATACAACACAGCAACACAGAATTTTCTACGTGAAGATAAAATATTGCTTAAAACTAATGTTAAATGCAAATATGCATAATGAGAAATACAGGACAGTTCAAAAAAGAAAATAAGAGAACCATAGCACATAACACACACACACACACACTTTTTTATATATATATATGTACATCTTTTCTTGCATCGCTACCACTTCTCCCTGTTCTGCTCTCACTTCTCCCTATTCTGTCAGAAAGGAGAAGTCACATCCCTAAAATTCAAGTCTAGCTTGACCCCTGATAAATGACGAAGTTCGTGAGGTTTTGCTGTGTCTCTTGTCAGAATCTAGGTACAATACTTTTAGGGTAAAGCTGATCTCATAAATTTCTGTGAGTGTAAACATGCGTCTAAGGACTATTCCAGAAATGATGGTTTGGAAGGGTCTGACGGCAGTACAATTAAAATATACCTGGTGGGTAAAAATGATTTTTAATTTATGCCTGGTGGTAATTATCAGCATATGATGCAATTGATATAGAATGGAAACTGGCATAAAATAGCAACATTGTGAAGAAAAAAATGCTTGTTTGACCTAGTCAGTTTCCTGACCCTTCCCACCCCATTTTAGATATTTGGACATTTATGTTGGGATGTGGGATCAGAATGCATTGCCTATAGAAAAGTTGGAATTTGCCAACACTGCGCAATGTTGGCATAGGGTAGCCGCTTACTAGCGGGCTTAGCAAACTTAAGTGACCTTACATCGAACCATACCTGCATCAGACAGATGAGACAAAACAACAGTGTTGATGAAATTTTACCTGGTACTTGCCATTTGCATTGTTAGTCACGTGACTACCCAAATCTCGCAACTTGTCATGACATCAGAGGTTCAATAGTCAAGTGATAACAATGAAAAACCCCATTCCATTGTTGTGTAAAAAAAAAATTGAAAATCTAAAATGAAAGTCACGTAATGTTTGTAAACAAATGAAAGGACATGTAATTCTCAAGATCTTTATTCCGAGAACAAAGTCCAGAAACCTGTCAATATCACGGCCACCTGGAGAAAGCCATATTCAGCAGGCAGAGAGCACATGTTAACATGGTAGTCACATGATACCAACAAAAATATCATTGACACGTGCTCTCTGCGTGATGAGTCTGGATTTCCCCATATACCAACAAAAATATCATTGACACGTGCTCTCTGCATCGATGAGTCTGGATTTCCCTATATACCAACAAAAATACCATTGACATGTGCTCTCTGCTTGGTGAGTCTGGATTTGCCCTGGTTGCTGCGATATTGACAGGTTTCTGGTAGTTGTTCTCTGTATAAATATGTTGAGAATTACGTTTCCTTTTGTGTGTTTTTTTACAAATATTATGTGACTTTCATTTAATATTTTTGAATTTTTTGTACAACAACATTGGAAAGGAGGTTTTGTCGGTATCACGTTGCTACTTGATCTCTGATGTCGTGAACATCATGTAGGTTGTGAGATTTGGGTAGTCACATGATTAGCAATGCAAATGGCGAGTACCAGGTTAAATTTCATCAACGCAGTTGTTTTGTCTCGTATGTCAGCAGATTAAACATATAACGAATGCTATACTCGCAATTTCTAAGAAAATAAATCTTCCTCCTATCGATTTGATGCAGGTATGGTTCGATGTAAGGTCATTAAAGTTTGCTAGGCCTGCTAGTAAGCAGATACCCTATGGCAACACCGTGCTGTGTTTGCGAATTCTATTTTTTCGATTGGCAATGTGCTCTGACCCCACACGCCAACATAAATGTCCAAATATCTAAAATGGGGTGGGAAAGGTCAGAGGAAAGTCGGACTATGGAGGCCCAAACAAATTTGTTGTCTTTGGGGAGCAAACAAACACTATATACTGCACCCAATATACTGAAAATTTAATGAAAACAAGCCACCTTTTGGACTGCCTTTTATCTTAATATGCATTCATGCTTGGTGGTATTTGAAGAAATATATATTTCATCCAAGGTGGGGGGTGATATTAATTATATTTTATGCCTGGTGGGTGAAAATGAAAAGTGCCTTCCGCCCCCACCCCCCATATCATTATTTCTGGAATAGCCCTAAATAAGATCTGTCCTGCTGTTATGCACAAAATTTAGTGAATTAGCACCAATTGACTGGTGTTAGTTTTAGGCAGGGTTTCTCTAGTTATCAAGTTGGCTTTGTGTAAAAGTCTAGTGGCTGATTTTGCTGGTGTTTCCATACTGGGCACTTAAGAATGCCTGTTTTAGGGAATGAGAAATTCCAAAGTCAGATTAAAAACGCAGTATATTTTTTTCTCTGACAGCATTCCTGTCTTTAGTTGTGAGCCTGCTTGCCTTTGGAGCTGGTGTCTATTTCAAGCTTCCACTGACCATTCTGTACAAGAAGTTCTTCCAGCTGATGGTTACAGCTGTGGTCTTCTCTGCTGTACTCAGTATTCTGTTGTACTTGAAAGCCAGGAGAGCTTCCAAGAGAAATCTAGCAAAAGGTGGAAACACAGGTAAGATCATGATTTTCACATATTGTTGCATTAATATTGTATCTAGGGATGATTGTACATGAACACATTTTTTCAAAAGGTCAGAAGTTCATTGCTTAATAAAAGTAATTTTACAGACTTGACATCTTTCATCTCAAACCAGTGTCATGAAAGTATCAAGTAAAAGTTTTGTGTGAAAGTTTTTTGTTGGAAGCATAACTTGATAAATTTTGGGCCTAGGTAGGATGAATGTTATTGCCATTAAAAAAAAATTTATAATTCATTTGGGGATTTTGCAACACTACTGAAAGAGGGAGAAGGCACAGGCCAAAGTTGTTGGCTCTACAACTCTCACAATGTAGATAAAGTTAGCATACATTTACATGTCTTTCATCTATCTGGATTGACACCTAGTTTGATCACTATTAGGAAAACACTGTGCTGTCTGAAGCAGACAGCTGATGCAAAAGACATAGCACAAAATATACTGGCATTACCAGCTCTTGATATACAGAAATGAATTTTCACATTGTAGGGATAACTGTTTTCTGCAAGTGCACTTTTGAAATTTTTAACAAAAAAAAAAAATCTCAAGAAAAAAATTATAGCCTCATTTTTTTTTTTTGCACATGGCCATAAGGCCAAGTGAGGTTATTGGATGGCCCAACATCCATTGTGAGTTGTCTGTCATGCATCAGCAGGAATTGCTATTTTAAACTTTTTCTTTAAAAAAAACTGTAAATTAAAATAAAATTTTGGCAGAGGATTCGGGCATGAAAAATTAAAAATCCCCCATTATGACAATCCTTGATAAATCACTGCTCCTACAGCAGATCCTTGTAACCAGCTTTGCTCGGGAACCATTGAACATATTCTGATGCCATTTTATGTGGGCATTGTCTCATGGATCTAGTTGTGCCTTTTATTGGTTTTGTCTTGAATGTGCCTTTTTGGATAGAGTTTTGGTTATTGACACTTAACTTTACATCTTGCCTGGGATGTTGTTTGGAACTAGCACAGCTCAAGAACCATGAAAAATATGCTGATGCTATTTGGTGTGAACATAGAGCAGAAGAGCTTATGGGTGGCCTGTTGTCCATCAACCGACATCTGTCCAGCTGATAGCAGAAGTCACTTCTACTCCTAAACTATTTGGATGATTGGTGATGGGCATGATACTTGACACACATGCACATGCACATACACATACACACGTAGTCTTGCTGGTCCTAAATGAAAATGGTGCTGCTTAGAAATCCAATATGGCCACCGCAGCAGTCATGTAGAAAAAATCTTGCTATCATTACTCCTGATTCAATGGTCATATCAACATGGTGTTTTCACTAAAAGACTTGTGATATCTAGTTGGTCATGAATGAAAATGGTGCCAATCTGACAGCCAATATGGCCACTAAGGAGCCATCCTAAAAATATTGTTATTGTTATTTCTGAATGGAAAGTCATATTGGCATGGGGTTTTCACCAGAAGACTTATGATGTCTAGTTGGTCCGAAATGAATGGCCACCACAGTGGCAGTCTTGAAAAACTTGTTGCTACTTCTTCTGAATGGATGGTCATATCAACATCGGGTGTACATTAAAAGACTTCTTGTGATATCTAGTTGGTCCTAAATGAAAACGGTGCCGATCTGAGGTCCAGTATGGCCACCACAGCAGCCATCTTGAAAATCTTGTTATTGCTATTCCTAAATGGAAAGACATATTGACATGGGGTTTTCACCAGAAGAATGATTATAATATCAAGTTTGTTCTAAATCAGAATGGTGCCAATCTGACTTGAGATATGTCTACCATGGCAGCCATCTTCAAAATCTTGTTGCTGTTCTTCCTAAATGGAAAAGTCGTATCGAAATGGGGTTTTCACCAGAAGGCTTTTTATGGTGTCTAGTTGGTCCTTAATGAAAATGCTGATTTGATAACCAATATGCCCACCTTGGTGGCCATCTTTAAAATCTTATTGCTACTCCTCCTGAATTGATGGTCATATTGACTTAGTGTTTTTACCATTAGACTTTTTATATCTACCTTGTTTTTGGCTGACCAATAAGAGGGCAGTATTCCATTCAGCATGTATCAAGCAGGCACGATCATGGCCATGTCAGGTGGTGGTGTGGCATTCCTGAAAGGTGCAGTAGTAACTACCACTTTGTGTTCACATAAAAAGTCGAATGTCTGAGCTAAATGTCTGTGCTAAATTTATTACATTACGTGAAGTATAGCTTGAAAAATAAGCTACAATTCTTGAATAGGTTGCCCGAGAAGGGTAAGAAGTGTCCTCCCTTGTTGTGTGAAAGGTGGTCATTACTTTTATCTTTCAGCTGCAAACTCCCATCTCTTACCTAGCCGTACACACAGTTGATCTCGTTTATTCCCAAAATGAAGAAAAACATAGCTGGTAGAACATGTTATTTATTGTAATAAAACTTAACAGACTCAGCAACTCATGCTATCGATTGATATCACATGCGTTTTCAAACTGTTCTGCTTGGTAGCAGTACATATCGATATATATTGTCAATACAATTATTTATATTGCAATACGGTTTCTGCTGGCAGTGCTCACTCCTAATGGTGTCCAGTTGGTCCTAAATGGAAATGGGCGCAATTGTGCAGCCAGTATGATGGCCAAAGAGGTTAACTTGAAAATTGTATTGCTTAAGAATATCAGAGATGGTTTGAACACTTGGCAGTAAAAAGGAAGAAATAGTCTTGTCTTCAGATCCTGGAAATTCTATTTGGACAGTAGAGGATCAGTCCCTTTGAGGTACTCTTGTTTGAGCTAGATGTACCTTTTGTATGTTTTGTCTCTTCAGCTCCATCTTCTTACCGAGTTATTTCCCTGACAATTAACTTTACATCTTCACATGGGATATTGCTTGTAAATGGCATAGTTTGAGAAACATTCAACATTTTCTGATGCAATTTGGTATGAACATGGTCTCATGCATTTACATGTGCCTGTTATGGGTTTAGTCACCTTTACTTCAGTTTTGACAATTACATTCCTTTTCGAGCATATTTGTTTCTTTACATAGAACTTAGATTATTGCTTGCAATCAGTATACCTCAAGTTTCATTTAACATATTTTGATAGAATTGGGTAAGAACATTGTTTGTTTTGACCTAATTGTGCTTTTTATGGGCTTAGTCTTGTCGGCATCAGTTTGGATGGAGTTATGGCCCTTGTTGATCAGCTTCATATCTTTTACATGGGACATTGCTTGTAATGAGCATAGTCCAGGAACCATTGAACATGTTCAGATGCAGTTTGATGTGAATGTTGTTTCATAGTCCCATGTGACTCATCTGCTTCATTTTTGTCAGAGTTATGGCCCTAGTCGATCATCTTCATGCCTTTATCTTTACATAGGATGTTACTTGTGTTAATGAGACCTTGAAGAATTTTCATTTCAAGCATTCCACATCTTCATTTATTGTAGTTATGACTCCTGAATGTCTATCTCCTAATTTTGGTTTCCCAACAGAAGTTCCTCTGTTTAAGGCCATCTGGAGCAGATTATAGTAAATGGACTCTTTGTAATTTACTTATTGCTGATAGCTCAAGTTCGTTGTGTCTTTAAATTTGTGGTTTTGTAGCTGCCATGAAATCAACAGCAATTGGTACCCAGTAAAAAAAATAAACTGAAAGTGCATGTATGTATCTAGTTGATTTTGCAGCATGGCAAACACACTTATTTTGAACCATTGCCAAAAGCTGGTTTTCCAGCAAAAATGAGGTTAGCATATATTTGATAACAAAGTTTGCTTGATGTCCTGTCATGATGATGGTGGAGAGGATAATTTTCTGAATTCGTCCAAAATTCAAGAATCAGAGTGTCTGGTATGTGCATTAAAGTAACAAAAGAAATAATATAAGATTTATCTCCCTTTCCAATGTATCTACATAGCGTAGGAGACACATACAATAAAATTAGGACCCAAACCAAGGTTCTGTAGCACAAAAAGAGAAAATCAAAGGGAGGGTTTTGTATTCTTTGCAATTAAAGACACTATGAGTTAAATTTAGGAGAAAGTTCATGATGAGCCATTTTGCAACATTCTCATTATTGTGATGGGAATCGAGCAGAAAACTGGCACAGAGTTTTACCTAGATATTATTAGCCAGTTTTTGTAACCCCAAGTGATTATCTTCTACTTATCAAAGTGTATATATGACTAAATTACAGACCTACCAACTCTTTGATTTTACTGTAAGGCTTACTGAAATGACCCTTTATTTAAGGCTTACAAAACAGTAGCAAAAGATAAGAAAATATGATCATTGTGGTGAATTCTGGACATTGTCTTGTTTGGGTTTTGTACAGATCTGGGTTTTAGACACTGTGTAGTTGGTCAGAATCAGACTAACTTATCAGGATGTACCTCAGATGCTTTAATCTACCTATGTTCATGTAAACTGCCTCCATGATGAAACCAGAGATCATTAAGCTGCAGTATATTTTATGAATTTTTAGTTGAACATAATGTTGCCTTTGCTGCATTAGACTACATTTTAAAACTTTTAAAATGTGTGTTTTCCAATTTGATAATTGTACCACGTGATGTTTTGCTAAACCTTGCTGAAAATTGGTCAAACTTGGGGAAGAATATAGACTGCCTTACTGAGAAGGTCTTTTTATGGTTGGCAGGTCTGAAATTAATGGAAGGGATGGGATGGCAATTGATCAAAGAATGTACATGGTTTACATAGGGATTAATTTTATTGTTTATATTGCTGTATTAAAATCAGTTTTAGTGCATTTGTATGTGCTAAAGATTGTTATTTTGAGTGAAATTTTCATTTGGACTATCAAGCCACAAAATATTTTTCCTTACACTTAACAAACATTGCTGCTTGTATGTAAACATGACTGAAAATATTTTTAGTTAGCTTTCATTCTAAATAAATGTATCTTTTTACTTTTAGGTAATATTGTGCATGACTTCTTCATAGGACATGAATTGAACCCAAGGATAGGAAAGATGTTTGATTTGAAGTTCTTCTGTGAGCTTCGTCCAGGTCTTATTGGTTGGGTGATGCTGAACTTGTCATTTGTTCTCCACCAATACCAGACTACTGGCACAGTTGACTACACGCTTGCTATGGTTGCATTTTTCCAGATCCTTTATGTAGCAGATGCACTGTGGTTTGAGGTAAGTATTCTGTAATTTGAAACTTGTACACATCTTTATTTTGTACTCCTTTGTAGACATGCGCATAAGGCAGAACATAGTTTGTTATGAGGTTGTCCATCCATCCGTCTGTTAACAATTATGTATCTGCACAACAACTCGTGTTGTCCAATATCTACAGTTACCAAACTTTGTGAATGGTTTGCACTTGGGGTAAAGATTTCAGATTGGCAAAAGGTAAAATGTCAAGGTCACTGTGACTGAAACCAGAAATATGGTTTCTGCACAATAACTTAAGTTCTCCACATTTACAGTTACTCAACTTTGTTGATGGCTTGCACTTGCGATAAGGAAGAAGAGATTAATTTTGGGATATGTCAAGGTTACTGTGACTGAAAAAAAAAGGAAAAAAAAAGGGTTTCTGCTCAAAAACATCAAATCTACATTACCTTCCAGGATCAAACTTTATGGATGGTTTGCACTTGGGGTTAAGAAGTATCCTTTAGATTTGGGGGTTAAAAGGTCTAAGGTCAAGTTCACTGTGACTGAAAGAAAGCAAAATGGTTTCTGCACAATAATAATAGTTTTACATCACATACCCAGAGATGCTGCCAGGCCGCGGGATCGCGGGTTTCTCGCAAAAGTGATAGAGAGTCACGCAACTTTTAAAAGCCAATGGGGGAAAGATCGCGCAAGTTATCTGTGCTTCCCGCGATTTCTCGAACCCAATGCGCAACTTTTTTATTTTTTGTTTTTTAATTAGGTTGATCAGATCGTCTTTTTTGACTTTTCTCCATGATCTGAATTAATCCGATATCTATGGAGAATATTGTTTGAATACAAGCACCTTTATGATGGAGATCTGTTGGAGTATTGCAGAAACTATGGAGGTATTCCGATTGAATTGTTTCCTGGTGCTGTGTAGTAAATTGATCCATCGATCGAAATGTTTAAAGCGCGACAGTAGTGTGTTATGTTGAAACAAAATATAACAGATTTCTTTAGGAAACTCGGCGAGATGGAAAGATCATCTGTTAAGGACGAAACTAGGGAGGATGAAATATCTGACGGTTTGTTGCCAGATGAACATGGCGCAGAAAGCTGTGATACAGAAATAACCGGCATGATGTCGTTTACTACGGTTTAGGCCATGCAGAAATTCTGATATATCGACAGAAATATCCAAGGAACAACATGCCTGAATTGTGGAAAATTGTGTTTTGGATACCTGAAAACCAGTTCCCGAAAATATTCAGACTGGTCATAATTGCAGCAGTTCTTGCCTTTACGAAAAACTGATTGTGAAAGGTGATTCAGTTTTCAAAGCAAAATTCACACTACTCGGCGAAATAGGGTAACCACAGACCTTTAAAACTCTATGACTGTAGTAAGAAAATGTCAGAATATCTGAGAACAAAACAAAATAAAATCCTATAAAGATATATAATTCGGATTAAGTATTTTGTTTCCCCATTTTTTTTCTCTAAGATATTCTGACATTTTCCTACTACAGTGATAGAGTTTCAAAGGCCATTGGGCTAACATCTGAAACAATAAATAAACTGATGACTATACAGATTTGTGTGGTCCAGTAAATTATTTTCAGTTTGCAAAGCCATATTTGAAGGGCAGTGATAAGAAACAAAGAAGAATATTTACCAGCTGAGCAACAATTAGGTATGCAGCTACCTTATACATTTATTGTCAAAGAAGTGATACAAAATCATTAAATGCTTGTTTTAAATTAGGTGTTTCTACACCTTATAATAATGTTGTCACCCATCTTCTACAATTCAGCTTAGTTTACCCTTGCCCCCCTCCCCCGATGATTCTCCCCCTCTTAAGAAAATTTCTGGCAGCATCTCTGCATACCTGGACCAAACCGTCTGGATGGCTTGCATTTGGGGTATGAAAAAGTCTATTGATTTTAGGGTCAAAAGTTACAAAATGAGTATTCCATGACCACACTATTAATTTAAATCCACCACAATATTACCTCATTGACAGATGCAGAAACGTGCAAATTCAGTCACCTAGATTTTACAAGAGAACAATTACAGACGTTTTCTTAATTTTCTCTTTCACTATTGATGAACAGTTCAGATATATGAATTTCAGTCCTAGCATTAATGCCTTTGCAAAAATATTTGTGGCATAACCCCCCCCCCCCCTCCACACACACACACACACACACACATTAGTATAGTCAGCTGCTTGGCTCTTGCGCCTTGCATTCGAGTCATCTCAAAAGTTATAAATAGTATAACTGCAGAGCAGACAGGAACATGTTTTGGAAATTGCTGTTATTCCTGGCAATTTGTACAAGGGGTTGAATTCGGCAAAATACTTTTGAATTCTTCCCTTTGAACTACAGTAAAACCTGTCAATAGTGGCCACCCATGGGCAAAGGCAAAACTGGCCTTTGTACACAGGTGACCTCTGTACAGAGGTTCACCTTTTTAATTGGTTTTTGAACAAATACCATGCACCAAATATCATTATCGTTATTATTATTACACTATCAAAATTGATTTAAGTGCACTAGACAACAAAATCATAAAATAAGCATATATGTTCTCTTCTAAATTTGTTCCCACACAAGATTACTGTATCCTGCTCGCTTTAATCCATACTATAAATTAGATCATCACTGACTTCAAAATCACGGATCAAAGTTTGCTCATGCTTTAAAAACAATATCTAGATTAGACGGTCGACTTGTGTGAGAAGCCTGTGATGAATAGGAAATAAAAAGAAGCTGTATATGGATATTCTTTGTGACCCATGAACCGAAATTGTGCCTGCCTTTACAGACAAATTTTAAATATTGAATGACCCCTGACCCTAATGAAAAGGGATGTAACTCGTATCTCTACTCGAAGACAAAGTTTTTTCTTTAGAGATAGCTTTAAATCACAGGTAGATAGATGAAGAGATTGAACTATACCTGTCACACTGGCACAAAAGACCACTTCCATTTCTGCTGTGATAACTTGAGTTTTCTCACCATCCAGCAAACAAATTGTTTTGACCCTCTACCTTGATGAAAAACTGCTTCACTTTCGAATTTGACATATTGACACCTCTGAGTTACACCGTCAATGTGACTTTAGTATGAGTACAAGCAAGATAAGAAATGTTTGTACATCAATTCACATGATATTCCTTTATCTAAACAATGCTTTCTTTTCGTGAAGCAAAAAAATAGTTTGCATATACTGAGTGGTCACTGTAGATATGCGCCAATGATTGCTTAAGGCAGGGAGAAACCATTGTTAGGTTAGGAAACACATGGCCGCTGACTGTGGAAGGCAGGTGACAGTTACATACAGGACATTTATATAGGAAATTTTCTGGGGGGGGGGGGGAATTAGAATGGCCATTGTGAACAGATGACCGCCGAGTATAGCTGACCATTAGGACAGGTTTGACTGTATACTGAGTGGTCAGATCACGCGCATTCATGTTGGCTAGTTTTTCAATACATAGCTGCCTCTTCACTTTAGAAATAACACTGGTGACTTAAATGCAGTAATTGCCTTTTGGGTGAGTACTCTTTTCCCAGAGACCTATCTGTACAAAAAAGATACTTCAATATGCATTTATTTTAAAATATTGATTGACTCTAAGGTACTGCTGGATTAGAATATTTTTATTAGCACTAAATATCTACCATGATGCTAGTGCAATTTGAAAATGTGTATTTATCATCAGGATGCAATTTTGACCACAATGGACATCGTCCATGATGGTTTTGGCTTCATGCTTGCCTTTGGAGACTTGGCCTGGGTACCATTCCTGTACTGTCTCCAGACTCGATTTCTGCTGGAACACACCAGCCCACTTCCTTGGTGCTGCTTGCCTGGGATTTTCATCCTGAACAGTAAGTTTTTGTCCTATTCTGTCCTGTCCTGTTCTGTTCTTAATTTATCTTCTAGTCCTTAATATGCAGTCATGATGCTGTACAATCGTAATCTAGACTATTTGCAGGACTTGACAATAATGCTAGTTAGCATGTGAAAAGAAAGTGAACATTTCATTTGTAAGCTGTTTCCAAATATGTTTTTGCACATTTTCTTAAAAAAAATTGTCAGTATAAATTCTTTATCATAATTTCATAGAAAAATGTCCTAAAAGTATGTTCAAGGCTACTACCAATTTTTCACAAAGGTCCCATCTTCACTGAACATCATCTAATGTCACTAAGGGCAGTTCCAGTAAAATATACTTGGGACCCAGGGAAGGCTTTTTTAATGTGGAGTAGTCACCCATAGATGCAATTTGTATTTTTTTTTCGTTTTCATATGAACTCTTGGAGTAATCAGAGAGCCTGGCATATATTTTTGAATTTTTTGTTGTTTTCATATGAACCCTTGGAGTAATCAGAGAGCCTGGCATATATTTTTGAATTTTTTGTCGTTTTCATATGAACCCTTGGAGTAATCAGAGAGCCTGGCATATATTTTTCAAAAAGTGCCTTCCCAGAGTACCATGTATGTTTAAAAGGAACAGCCCAGAAATTTAATAATTTTGTCAATTTCAGAGAATCTACAACTTCATTATTTAGACTATTTCAGAAAAAAATAAGTCCCCAAACTGCATCCAGCACCTTTGTTGGTTTGGATTAATTAATGTAAATTACACATACTTCATCGTCAAGATTATTGGCATGTCTGTATTATTCGGTAATTTTCATTGGTATGGGGTTACTGAGGGATTATGTTCACTTTTACTACCTTTGTTTTTTAGCACAGAGATCCCATTTTAATCAGCAATATACATCCATATTCTTTTTATTTGTAACATTATTTAAATAACAATTTCACCATTTATAATGTACATCATGTTCAGAAAAAAACTCTATGGACTTTGTTAGCTTCCTTAAATAAATGCTTCAGTCCTTGAAACAAACCCCACTGTAAAATAATTGGAAATGAACACCAAACAGAATGTTTTATTCAAGCAGGTAAAATACTTGCCATGTGGTCTTTTTGCAGTGTTTTTGCATGCAATCTACAAGTGACATATAATTCAGATGATACTTTTTTAATTCCACATGACATACATGTAGAATGTGGTTCATAGAAATGTTGAACATTTTTATGTGATTAGTGACATTTTTTTCTTCTTCATTCTGTAATGATGTGACATTTTGAGAAGTCTGTGCTAGTCATCTTAAATGCACTTCATCACTGACATTTTTCTTCTTCAAATACATTACCTGATTGTACATTGAGAGTACATCTACTACCTCGCAAATCCAGACCACCCAAGCTAAATAGAATTTTGCCTTGTTTTAGAAACAGAAGTGCTAAAAAGGTTGTCTGCTTTCCAAAGGTGGAAGTCATATTGGCATGGTCTTGTCTTGGATTGAGGGATTGGTGCCAAATTTTGTTAGTCATTAGTTACTGCTTCCACTGGTGCTTTGAAGCACTCTTTCTCAAGACTTTGTAAATGCAGAATTCACTTTTTCATCAGTTAAGTGATTTTTGTTTTGGAAGAATAGTCCAGTTATTTTTCTGACTATCGGCAAGTAATTGGTCTGTTATTACATTTTGTACAATTATTCCTGTAATGTTCTTTGGCATTTTTTTTTTTTTTTTTTTGCATAGGTAGTTCAGTGCAGTGCTTGCTTGATTTAACTTGTATATGCCAGTCTTCTGCTCACTCTATTTACAGGTGTCAATACAGTAGGCAGGAGTAAGTGTATGGGGTGCAATTCAAGCCATACATGTGATGTATGTTTATGCTAGTAGGAGAATGTATGCGAGACCATCATTGACAAACAACTAACTGGGGTGAATGAGAACTATGAAGTGCATGATCAAAGATGTGGACGCCATTGGTCTTGCTGCCAATGCAACTCCATTTACAATTTCCTGTTGACTGAATCCCTAAAGGTGGAAAACATGCCCATTCAAAAGGAAATTTGGCAATCCCGAGTTTCTCATACAGTGCCAGTCCCACCGTTGCCCTCGTTGCCACAAACAAAACTTGTCTTCTCAGAACTACCTTCTGGTACAGTACTGACCATGGTATGGTGGCACATCTGGGCAAGTAGCAGACATACCATAAACACAGACAAACTCTGGTACTGGCTACGGTGATCAGTCCCGGGATAGCCATTACTGGACTTGGACCACAAACACAAATGGTTATGAACCACACCAGCTTTGGCACAGCCTAGACCTATGCTTTCCACTTTTGACTGGGTACGGTGATCTATTATTGCTATACCCAGTCCTGGCTTCAAGACACAGATACAGCCTGTCACCCAGTCAGTACCGACATGGTACAGCAGCCCATCGAAACCATTTCTCGACATTCCACCACCTCATATAGACCCTGGTACAGACTGTGATGATCATTCTCTAGATAGCTGGTACTGGATTTAGTCACCAGAATGCAGCTGACCCAGAGTGTCTCCAGCTCGGGCACAGCCTCGACCTATGCCATCTACCACCAGGACGGGGTGTTGCAATCTATTTTCCTGGTATATTCATTCCATAGTGACACAACCAGAGCATTCCACCATGGCACAGACTACTAATCCAGTTCTGTCATGGTATAGTGGCCTGCCTGATCCATTCCTTGACATTCCATCCACTCGTACAGAACTCAGTTCTGACTGATGATCATTCCCTCAGTAGCTAGTACCAGATTTACACACCAGAAGTCAGCCAGCCCCTGGACGTCTCCAACTCTGGCACACATAGTCTCGACCTAACGCCATGTACTTCCATGAATGATGATCTGCATCCATGGTATAGTCAATCCAGGTCCCAGAACATGGCATCTGGCACCCTATTGCACTTTGTCCAGCCATGACTCTGTCTTAGATGCCCAGCATTGCCGACACCATATTGTAAATCTTTGTCCCACACTATCCAGTTCTGGACCCAAGGAAGTATCACTGACCAGCACCAGACAGCTCTACCTTTGATCCAGGCTCCATCAAAACCTGGTAATGGCTAAGGTGACTACCCATACCTGGACACCTGATACCAGCCTCTGATCTTTTAGTGACACTCTAGTGAACACCTGGAGATCAGCATGTACCAGCATTGACAGACTCTCATCTTCATTCACTCTCTCCAGTTTAATCGTTACTACTACCATTGCAGGAGCTTCCTTGACACCCCACTCTTAATGTAATTAGCCATGATATTTGTTTCATTAAAGAAAATAAACCCTTATTTCAACCAACTTTGGTATTTCTCTGCTACCCTACCCCCCCCCCCCCCACCCCACCCCCCCCCCCCCCCCCCCCTGCACTGCTGGTTCATGAGACCCCTGCAGATCACCCTCTTGTCTTCAGTGGAGGCTAAAACTTTGCACACGAGTCACGACTGTCAGATTTTTGGACTATACAGGGTACCATCACAGCAAATGGGAGGACCTCCCCAGGTTCACGACAGGTCTCACACAGAAGGATCAACCACCATCCTAGATATGATGGCTTATACACTTATCCTGCAAGGAACTAACTTAAGTCCAGTTTAATTTCCTATGCATATAGACATGAGGTTAGGGCTGTTGCCACTAGCATAACATTCAAGCACAACTGCTCCATGACCTGATCCAAACCATGGAATGCAGGACAGAGATAGTATTCTCAAGCTTTTACCTCGGAGACCTTTAGTCCTAGAGGGTTCATTTGGACAACTGCAGCACAACAGACTACCTTTAAAGTTCATTTAGCAGCTTGGTAAAGACGCAGGATACTCTTCTTCACTGGATTTGCAGGTGTGACATTGTTTTTCTCTAAACTGTGTCGATGCATAAACTATGTGGTAACCCAAGTCTGTGTCTCGCACAAAACTGAAAGTTGCAGCATGTATTGGGGCTAAGGGAATGTAACTCCCTCTTTCTTACCTATTCCCCTGACATATTGTGATTGGGTAACATATTTGAAGAAGAAACCAGCTTTTTGATTAAAGTGTTTCTTTCATGATACACTATCATCAGAGATGCTGCTAGGGCGCGCGAATCGCGCAAAATTTGTACAAATTCGCGCACTTGGAAAGCAGTGATGCACAAGAACTCCTGCAAATTAGTTTTCCAACTTATTCAAGCTGGCTTAGCTAGCTATGCATATGTGAAAGGGGGTTCTCGGCACAGAACAATATTCATACACAGATAAAGAACAAATTAAGCTCAGAAATGATCAACAGATTAATGCTTATACAACTTGAGAAGAGACATCTTTTGAGGATTTTGATTTAAATAGAGCAGGAATAAAGAAAGAGACTGATATTTATGTGTTAGGTAAATATTGAACTATGGCCGTTTCCACCTCCCCCTCATTTTTGTTCTACTTCTCAGTTATTTTGCTGACAAGGGGGGAGCTCCCCTCTTCAGATAAAATCCTGGCAGCATCTCTGTATCATAATATGGGCACACCCTTCCAAGCTGTCCATTTAGTTATATCGTAGGAAGAGCATGCACATCCACTGCATTAGTAACTGATAGTTGATGGAATTTGTCATCAGGCCTGCTATTTATGGGGAGACCACTGTAGACTTACACCTTGACAACCTTTTAGCACTTGTTGCTAAAACAAGCCACAAGATGTGGCCAATGTCTTTTTTAGTTGGGGAGAGGTGGACTTGCGAGCAGAGATGCTGCCAGGGCGTGCAAATCGCGCAAAATTGATAAGAATTTGCGCACTTGGAAAGCAGTGATGTGCGAGAACTCCCACAAATTAGTTTAAAGTCGCGCATATACAAATGTACTCTGCGCAGTATACAATTTTTATTTAACTGTTAACTCTTAAAGTGCTTGTTGCGGCATAAATTGCGCCGCCAGTAGAGGTCTCGTAGCGCTTGTCTCGTTATCGGTCTTTTCCGGTAGGCAATTGTTTACACATTTGAGTACTTCAGCTCGACATGAACGGTTGTTAAACTAAATTTGATCGGCACATTGGGCCCTGAAACAAGCATTATTGATGTTGAACCTTGCATTCAGGAAGGAAGTTTTGCAAATACATGTTTCAAGTAAGGGCCCCTAGAAAATCCAAAAGGGCTGACTCCCAACGTGGTTCATCATCAGATGACAATTTCGTTCAGCAAATACTGGCCGATGATGACGATGATTTTGAAAGTTTTGAAGTATACGAGAATATAGGAGCCCGGAAAGTGTTACTGGAAATGCCAGTGAGTAATTTTGAACCTGAAAATGATGTTGAATACGAGTCCAATGTACATGCTGGATGCACTAAAACAGACGGCATGCCGGTCAACCCCCTGTTACGCGGTCCTTCGAAATTAAGTGTCAAAAAGGCAGAGTACTAAGCCTAATTAAAGTACAGGCAATTTAAAAGTAGAGTGCAATTTTTAATTTCTTTTGTCAAACAATTCTGCCTTTGAGGAATCTTATGCAACAAAACTATATAGCACTCTAAGGGTTAAGATAAATTGAATAAATAAAACTCTAAAAAGAAATTGAAAAGTAAGGACATTTATTTTTAATCAGAATCACTCTGAACAAGCTGACTATGGTATTGATGGATTTAAAACCCTAATACAAAATTTTGGAACTTATAAGAAATCTGGCATACATGTAGTAGTCAGCAAAGCACTTATTCAAGAAAGTGAAGCTTTGGCAGAGCTTTTGTTAGTGAAAAATATTGTTTTGGAGCAGAGATATCCAAGAGGCAATACCTATGAACTGTTGAAAATTGTACATAACAACTATAAAGAACATTTTTCCAACTTGTTCAAGCTGGATTAGCTAGCTATGCATATGTGAAAGGGGGTTCTCCACACAGAACAATATTCATACACAGATAAGGAACAAATTAAACTAAAAAATGATGAACAGATTAATGCTAATACAACTAGAGGAGACATCTTTTGAGGGGTTTTATTTCAATAGAGCAGGAATAAAGAAAGAGACGGATATTTATGTGTTAGGTAAATATTGAACTATGGCCGTTTCCTCCTCCCCCTCATTTTTTTGCTACTCCCCCCTTATTTTGGTGACAAGGGGAGAGCTCTCCCTTACATAAAATTCTGGCAGCATCTCTGCTTGCGAGGTAGTGAATGTACTCCTAATGTATTATAATCAGGTAAGTATTGTCAAAGAAACATATTTCAGTCTAAAAATTGGTTTCTGTGAGATTACTGATGAAAAGTTGTCACCCACAAATGTGAAAAAAAAAAGGAAGCATTTGGACAGAGTTTATAATTTAATTATTAAATCTACATGCAATCTTTGTTCAAACCCTTAAACTTTCTAGGAATCAGTTGAAAATTAAAGATTGATGATTGGTCCAACATAACTGATCAACCATGGATTTGAATCAGTTGGATATCTTTCTATATTTGTTTTCATGGACAATATCATTTTCTCATACTTTGTAATGGTTAAGTTTCATTTATATTCTGTAAAGTGGAACAGTTTACCAGGACATTTATTGCCTGCCATGTTGTTGGTGCTTGGGTTGGGGTTGTAATAAACAACGAAAGGCTACATCACTGTGAGCTGTTAGTCACATACTTCACCTTTACTGGACGATTTCATCCCAAAAAGTCGAAGTTAAAAGACCCCACGCCCCAGCCTATCATCAGTTATATTTGATCATGGAAAATCATACTTCATCATTTTACTTTTCTTATTGATCTTACTTTCATTAATTGACCACATACCAGTTTCCCTCGGATACATTTATGGATCAAGTTTGAACTGGGGGATGATTGCAATGGCTTATTCCTTAGAGGAAACTACTGGAAAGATGAAGAAAAAAAGCTAGATATTGATTTTAGCCTAGTGGAACTTAGAATATAAAAGTTGGCATTAGATTTAGTAGTGCATGAATGTTGGTGGTATATACATGAACTCGTTTACAAAAACTTTTCAAGATGAAGTGTGGAGGTCCTGAGATAATGGGTATATTTTACTAATAAAAAGTATATAATTTTCTTTCAGTGATTGGTTATTACATTTTTAGAGGTAGCAACTCCCAGAAGAATGAGTTCACGAAGAACCCCAACAATCCGTCCTTGGCATGTAAGTATCTTTCACAATCTAATCCTAATACATGATTTCAATCATGCCATTTTGTTCTCATAATTGATGATCAAACATCGCAGAAGAACAAATGCTTAAGATAAAAATTATTGTGGAGCTTTTTTTTTGTTTCAATATCAGTGTTCTGTACGACTATTGCACAGGAACTTGCAACCAATCTTTGTTGTTCAAACCATTGTATTAAAGTTGCATTGCAAGAATGGCAAGCAATGGCCTTGTGTCATATAATCTGTTCAAAATTACTTTTCAAAATGACCTCCCCCCCCCCCCACCCCCAAATCAAGTTCCTGAATTTTTTAAAAAATTTTATTTTAAAAGATTGTCTAATAATGCACTTAGTTTAAATCATAAATACTTCTCAAACATGAACAACAAAGAGCATTAGATAAGGATTTCTTAAATTGGGTATTTTACTTCCTGGTTTGGAAATAGTTGTGTGTTTTGAAATTCAAAGGAGCATTTTGTGAACACCGCGAAACGCAAAATTTATTACTGCATACAAAATTTTAATTGTCAAGATGTTCATAGTGCCTTATTGTCAGATGTTAATAGTGCCTTATTTGAATGCATCAGACTCTAAGATCAGTTAAAAGTCTGTTTGATTGTATGACTCTGTTTGAGTAGGTGCTATCACAGTGATCAAGTACTACCATTTCAATTATGCACAAATTAGCATAGTTTATAATGTTCGAAAAAGTTATAAAACATGGACTGTGCTTGCGACATGAGTAATATATGCTTACAATCTTGGACTAATTGCTTACAATCAATTAAATTGTAATGTGTAATTTGAGAACATGAAAAAAATTCTTGATGCGTTTTTAGTCGATTTGTGTAAAATATGCGAATATGCTGCTTATCTGGAGCTCTGGCAACACTTTTAAGGTAATATCGTACTGATGCAAGTAAAGTGCCTTGCACAAGGACACAGCACAGTAGCTTAGATGGTGGAAATCGAACCAATACCATTTTGGTCATGAGACCAATGCCTTCACCACTGAAATACCGTGGCTTACTTTCCTCAATTCCAGTTTTTAGCGCTACAGGTCATAGACCAGAAGAGTTTATGGCATCGCCTGTTGTCCATCATCTGTCTGTCCATTAGCACAAATTTGTTGTTGCTACTCCTCATAGAGTGCTTGGAGGATTGCCGTGAAACTTTACACATACATTCATCCCAAGGTCTAGTTGGTCCTAAATGAAAATGGGGCTACTCAGACATCCAATATAACTGCCACAGCAGCCATAAATAAAATCTTGTTATCACTACTTTTCCTGAATGGATGGTCATATCAACATGGGGTTTGCACTACAAGATTTCTTATGAAGTCTAGTTGGTCTTAAATGAAAATGGTTCCACTTGGATGGCCAATATGGCCACTACAGCGTTCATCTTGAAAATCTTGTTACTGCTACTCCAGAAGAGTGGATGGTCATATCAACATGGCAGTTTCACTAAGACTTCTTGTGATGTGTAGATGGTTCTGAATGAAAATGGTGCAGATCTGATGTCCAATATGGCCATCAAGGCAGCTATCTTTAAAATCTTTTTATTGCTTCTCCTCATGAACAGAAAGTCATATCAACATCGGGTTTTCACCAGAAGACTTGTTCTGATGCCTAGTTGTCCTAAATGAATGGTTCTGCTCTGATACCCATCTTGAAATCTTATTGTCACTACTCCTCCTGATTGGATGGTCATATTGACATAGGGTTTTCACTAAGAGACTTTTTATGATGTCTAGTTGGTCATAAATAAAAATGGTGCCGATCTGACATCCAATATGGGCACCACAGCAGCCAGCTTGAAAATCTTGTTATTGCTACTCCTCCTGTACAGAGAGTCACATCAGAATGTGGTTCTCACTAAAAGACTTCCTATTGTGTCTAGTTGGTCTTAAATAAAAATTGTGTCAAATTTGATATCCAATATGGCTACCACAGTGGCCATTTTGAAAATCTTGTCACTACTCCTCCTAGATGAAAAATAATATCAGTTTTCACCAAAAGACTTCTTATGATGTCTAGTTGTTCCTAAATTAATGGTGCTGATCTTACATCTAGTATGGCCACCATGGCAGTCATTTTGAAAATTTTGTTATTGCTACTCCTAAATGGAATTCATATCAACTTGGATTTTTTTTTCTCACCAGAAGACTAATTATGATATCTAGTTGGTGCTGATCTGACTGCAAATTAGCTGCAACAATGAACATACTGAAAATCTTGTCACTAATTCTCCTGATTGAATGGTCATATCAAGATGTGGTTTTCACCAAAGTCTTCTAAAGGTGTCTTGTTTGTCCTATATGAAAATGGTGCCGATCTTGCATCCAAAATAGCTGCCACAATGGCTAATTTAAAAATCTTGTTGCTCAAGAATATCAGAGATGGTTTGAACACTCAGCAGTTAAAAAGAAGAAATGGTCTTATCTTGAATTCCTGGAAATTCTTTTTGGATAGTAGAGCATCAGTCCCTTTGAGGGACTTGTCTTGTCTTTTTGTTTTGTTTTTTAGTTTGTGCCTTCTAAGGCAGCAATATTTACACCTGTAAACGGCTTTTTTTACTCTACTGCCTGGAAACGTTTACAAAATCAGTGAATGTGTGAGTGAATATATATGTATTTCAGTGATGCAAGAACTACCTGTTCCAATTAAATGGTATATTTCCACATCACTGGTTAAGATGGCTGTTTAGTATAATTTTTATGTTAATTTTCATCACTGGTTAAGATGGCTGTTTAGTATAATTTTTATGTTAATTTTATTCTTAGGTATGTATTATTTTCACATTTTATGTGGCATTGATAGGAAAAAGCAGAAGTTTATGAGAATTGTTTGTTGCAAACACTACACAACATTACACATCAATTTGATTTACTGATAATGCCAATAAAAATTTCTTTAAGTACATTATTGAACTTTGAACTTTGGTTAGTAACATTTAAAGAAACACCATTTAAAGTTTGTAAGCCACTGCTTAATTTCTTAGTCATTGTTGTCTTAGAAAACTATCCTATGTGGATGTCCAGGCAGTACAATTTTAACAGCATCTGGTTGGACCAGCTCAGATCTGCCTTCATATTTGACTGACTGTTAAATGTGACATGCTCTTTGTCATACATGCCATATTCCCAGACAGTGTTGGGGGGGTTTTTGAGACTCAAAAAGTGTGTTTTGGGGTCCCAAGTGGGGTCATTGCATATGACCAAGGGGGGTCAGTGCACGTGACCCCCCCAAGACGTCATCCAAATGAGAATAAGCTATCTTTTGAAATCAGCCTATAGCAAATGACTGTAAATTCAAATCTGAATAAAAGAAGATACCATCTGTTTTCTCTGAAGTATTTAATATACTTACAAACAAAAAAATGGTAGACTTAGCATTGTAAAATAATATCACCACACATATGTACACATGGTCACAAGCTCACATACATTAAATAAAAAAATACACCAAGTTACTGTCTTTAAAATCCACTTTTAATTACATGCAGTCTTTGCTGTTTTCAATAGTTCAGAAGTTGGTTTGAAGGTAATGCAAGTGTCATTTGTGTTCATCTTAGCACTCATCAGAGATTGAATGGTGGTGTTGTTCAGCCTTCCCTGAAGATCTTGTTGAATTTTTCTAAGCATTGAAAATGATCTCTCAGCATCGGCATTGCTGTGAGGGAGTGTCAAAACATGCAATGGCCACTTCAGTCAGAATATCAAATCTTGGTTTTCCTGAAGGAAGATTTCCTTGCATCGGTCTGTAAAATGATCTACTGAAAACGGCAGATTGTGCTCACCAACGAAATTCCAGAAAAATATTTCAGCTCTAATTACGTTGTCTGTCAACAACTGTTTAAACAAGCTATTTAATTTGGGTATTGAGCTCTGCATTTTTGCCGTGTCGTGATGCTGGGTGGTGTTGCTATGTCGACGAATGTCATCCACTCCAGAATGACTAATGTCAGTATGGTGATTGCAATATGTGCACAGAATAAAATGTTCCCCCTTGATGCTGCGCTTCACAAAGTCAAACTCCATCAACCAGGAGTTCTGGAATTTTGTTTTGCTTGGCTTTTCTTGCTTCGGAGATGGCTCCATATTTACTGAATTGCTACTACATTTTGACATGTTTCCTTCGAAAATGAATCACACTTGTACACTTTTCCATTTTATATATGGAGTAAAAATCCGACATCAAAGAAACGTTGCCGCTGATCACAAACTTAAAAAAAAGATGGCGTCACCATTCTCAAAGAAACGGTGCCGCTGATCACAAACTTTAATAAAGATGGCTTCAATATTTTCATTCAATGCGATAAGTTTGTTCTCCAACACGCATCTACTTTAAATTGGGTTGTTCCACTTAATGTACGTTACCTATGCAAATGAGTCTAATGGGCTCTCCCGCAGCAGTGCTCAAAAGGATTTGACACGACACATCACCCTAGCTATTGTGAGCCAATTAAATAAATCTCTGAAAGCTGGCTGTTTATCTCGGACAGCCTTACCTTTTAATTGCCTCTAAAACTGGTGAATAAACCTGCCCCGAGGATAGTTTTACATGAGCTTTGAGCAGTACTGTTTACTGTTTATACATACCACAGATTATGTGCATATATAATAGTGATCAAGATTTTTTGGGGTTGGGGGGGGGGGGGGGTAGAAAATTTTTTTGTTGCAAAATTGCTGAAAATTGTGTTTTTCGAAACACAATCGTGTCGAGGGGTTTGGGGGTTCAAAATCGTGTTTTTTGCGTGACAAGTCGTGTTATGGCAAGTATGCTTTGTTAGCAATTATCAGTTAAAAACACTGTTGCATGTCATATAGCTTGGAAAATGTTAGAAAACAAACTTTTTTGGCTCTCTGTTTGCTTAAAACTGAGAAATTATATTTTAAGATCTGGAGACAATACCAACTACCACAGGGAAGAGACTTATTGTGTCTGGCTGGTGGGGACTCTGCAGGAAGCCCAATTACTTGGGAGATCTCATTATGGCTTTGTCCTGGTCACTGCCATGTGGTAAGATTAACATTTATATCCTGTAATATTTATGAGAGTAATTTAAATACATTGGTTATCTTTATTGTAGCTTCTGTGTTGATTAAGTGGCTTTGACGCTGTGTAATGGTATATTGATTGGATAGTACAGGATTGAAATTTCATTTGAACTTCATCTTTGCAGATAATCAAAATGAATAAAATGAATCATAATGCATTTATTTATTTAGGTGTTACATATATACAGTTTCACAATTTTACATGTCTAGGTACATCTTTCCATTCTTCACAATAAGTACAATTTTGCCTGTTAATTGTTATGCCATATCTATAAAGAAATGAAAATATTCACTAAAGAATTGTTTATGAGACTTTCTAAGTTTCTTGGATGAAAATATGTCACTTATTTCTCAGATTGATAGCAGATGCTGCCAACAGTAAAGAAAACTTCCTCTTGGATAAGTATTACATCAGAATGCAGACCTAAATATGTACATTCTTTGGTATAAAGTACCAGAGTATAATTAATTCTTCATAATTTAAAATATTTTAGAAAAAGTAGGAGCGAGAGGAGGAGAGCAAGAAAAATAAAAAGAAAAAACTGCTGTGGTTTAATTTCATACCTTGTAAGAAGTGGTACAGCAAAAATAAAACTTCTGTTTAATAGCAGTAATACATAACCTTATAAAATTACATTGCTTTCCTTTTCCGGGATGCTAAATCCCCAGTCCAAGCTAAATATTCACTCTTCAGTAATTGGGGGCCAAGAATTGAAAAGAACATGAGTCTAGTCTGATTCCTTAGTCATAGCCATCATATGGAATATCTTCCTCTATTTCCTTGGACTATTGTGCAACTACACTTGTCTGGACGCACAACAAATTTAATCTTAGCAGCTGTCTTTACCCCCCACCCCCGGCCAAACATGTCCTTTTTGTGTTTAGTCTTTTTCTCTAGTCCTTACATTAATTGTGTGTTTGTATATGCCTTTTTGCTAAATTTCCTTTTTGGGTTTCTATTGTTTTAATTCTCTCTCTCTCTCTCTCTCTCTCTCTCTCTCTCTCTCTCTCTCTCTCTCTGCATATAAATATGTCGCAAGGTATGAGTGAGTGTGGGCACAAGAAGACCGCTTGGGATACTCACTCCCATCTGTCTGTTGTGTACTAAATGCACATGCATGGACAGATGGCCTATTTGTTGCCCATGGACAGGTGCAGTGGGTAACTTCCTCCTCTTCACTTCAGGATGACCCCCTCCATTTCCAGGAGGGGTCTGGGTCACCTCTGGTCTTGAGGAAGTCTGCACCCCCAGTGGGGCAAGAACCAGGAGCGATTTCCATGGTTCAGAAATTGCCAGGTCTTGCATCAATTGACATTTGTTCAGTGCCTTTTAGGGATAGGTTCTTGGGAGGAAAAGTGCTGGTGCCTGAGAGCAAGTCGCACCTTCCTGGCAGGGATAAGCAATGCCCTCTCAAGGGAGTTAAAGTGCTGGTGACTGATAAGAGCAAGTTGCACATTCCTAAAGACAGGGAAGAGCAGCACTGTTGCTTTGAGTAGCTGGATCAGATTCTGATTTGGTGAACAGAGAGTTTCATCAGATCATCTTCAACAGACTAGTCTTTGAGTCGACATAATGCACAGACTCTGGGTACTGGTCACCAGGCAATGCTCTTTGAGCATCCGGACACCGGGTTTTGATCAATGGTCTGGGGACAGGGATAGGGTCGATAACCCCACCCCACCCTTTTTCTTGGTCCCCTGTGGGAATAGGGAGTCGAGTTTCACTCCTGTCTAGTAATGGGATAGGATTGGCATACCCCCTTTCCTATGTTCCTGTTTAATCCCGACGGGATTTGGGAAACCCTACTTCATGGTAGTCGGTCTTCTTTTCCCCCTGTGACATTATGGATGTCTGTCTCTGCCTTGGTTTCAAGGTATGTCACATGTCAGTGGTAGCATTCCTCGGGTGTCAAGGAGGTACACATGTTCCTTCTCATCTTCTCACTCTCAGAGCCCATCATATTGGGCAAAAGGAATATCCTGGTGGACAGCCTGTCCAGATGAGCCATGTGGTCCTCGTGGAATCTCTGCACTAGTTGGTAGAAGAATCACTTTTTCAACTGTGGGAAAGGTTAGTAGTGGATTTGTTTGCTTGAAGACTGAACAACAGACTCCTTTTTTATGTCTCTCCAGTACCAGATCAGAGGGTCTATGTGGTGGACATTTTGAGTCTCGTGGGATAGTCTGTACGCTTATGCCTTCTCACCTTTCAAATAATTCTGCAGGTTCTCCACCAAGTTGGGATCTCCATCTCCTTCTGATAGCCCTCCTGTGGCCTCAGCAGTCATGGTTCAGTGATCTACTCGACCAGTTGGTAGACAAGCCTAGGAGACTACCACAGTGGAGTAAACCTGTTGTCTCAGAATAGGGGATCTCTCCTCTCTTGAACAATATATCCGTAAAGAACAGTTTCTGAGCAGGATTGCCAACTGCATCACTCAGTCTAGGAGGCACCTCAGTCTACTTCCAAGTTTACAATGCATAGTGGAGGATCTTCTGTAATTGGTGGAGTAGGAAACACATTGATCCCAGCTGTCCCTCTGTAAGTGCAGTTGCAGACTTCTCTTCCTTTACGAGGAAAGAGAATGTTCAGTATCTACCATTAAGGGCTACAAGTCTGCCGTTTCTAATTCTCCTAAGTTCTCCATAGGTTCTGCCATTGGGGCGGATCCTCACCTTTCGGATCTCATCAGGTATTTTGAGTTTCAGAGACCGGTTTCTCCCTCATTAATGCCTAGATGGAACCTTTTGTGTGTTCTTTGGGTGTTATCTAAACCCCACTTGTGAACCTTGGAGTGAAACTTCCTTGGAGAACCTTACCTAACCTTACCTATAAGATTGTTTCCCTGCTGTCTGTAGAGTCAGTGAGAAGGAGTGAGATCCATGCATTGTTTGTGGAAAAGGGTTGTTTACAGTTCTGTTGTAACTGTGATTTGGTTTCCCTTCTTTGCCAACTCAGATGACTGGTTAAGAATCGGCTACCTTCACTAGCCCTTGTTCCTGTTGAGATTCCCAGCCACAGTCATATCTGTGCTGGGGATGATAAAGATAGGCTCCCTTTCGCAGTTGGGGCGTTAAGGTTATATTTGGCTTCCTCTAAAAGGAGAAGGAAAGGTCAGAATCCTCTCTTTCACCCTCTCAAGGGTTCCTCAGATATTTCAGCGGCCACCATTTCCAGGTGGATTGTCTTCACTATCAAGAGAGTTTATGAGTCCTCACTGAGAGGTCGCTTTCTTTCATGAAAATTAAGCCCATGAGTAATTTATTCCTTGGGTCAGATTGTGACAGCACAACATGTGGCAAAACCATCTACCAATTTATAGTAGGAAATAGTCATACAGTAAGGATAAGTACATTTTTCTTATACCAGCTTTTGTTTTTGAGGCCATTGGCCTCCCTCCTGACTGGTAAATTTAGAAATGCAGTAGTAGCAGATGTATTACTACTATTGAAATGATTCCTTCCTCCCACCCAGCTCTGATGTCCTGTAGTCTCGGTCCAAGTCAAAAGAGAAAGGTATTCCCAAGCTACATGTTCATTTCTTGATTCAGTTTGGAATAATTGTTTTAGATAGCACACTGAAGTCAAAGCTGGGTTACTGTGTATCCTTTCCAAGTTTCTAACACTATTTAGGATTCAAGAGAATTTTAGATGAAAGCAATAAAATGACAGTTAATTACATGTCTGCTTTTTATTTATTTCTTGTATTCATTAATTGATTTATTTATTACTCTCATTTTGTAGGATTTGGACACATTATCCCTTACTTCTACCCAATTTACTTTCTGATCTTGTTGATCCATCGTGAAAGACGGGATTCTGCCATTTGCCAGAATAAATACAAGGCCAGCTGGGATCGCTACTGTGCACGAGTCAAATACAGGATATTTCCACTGATCTATTAGGAATAGTAATGCATAGTATTTCATTACAAAGAGAAAAATCCACATGTGTGTGAGAACTTGATTGGTTAATACGGCTTCAGTTTATGGGAAAATTGTTTTGCACAAATGAAACTACTGGGCAGGATTTTTATTTTTTCATCTTTAAAAAAAGATTTTTATTGTTGTAGTAAAATTGTTTTGCACAGGTATGCTACAGGGCAATGTAAGCATCAAATATATATTAAGTAAACATGCTACTGATTGATCACTTAGTTTGAATAATTCGACATCAAATATATATTAAGTAAACATGCTACTGATTGATCACTTAGTTTGAATAATTCAACATCAAATATATATTAAGTAAACATGCTACTAATTGATCAGTTAGTTTGAATAATTCAACATTCAGCTTTCATAGGTTATTCCTACAGATGATGCAGGGTTGATACAATGCCTATGTTCTTATGGTCTGGCTATGACATTCCATAGTTAATTCTGCAATATATCTTGTCAAAGGTCAACTGTGTAGGCTTATTGAGAAAGTATCATTAGTAAATCCAAATCTTTGAGTTTGACTTTGACTTTTATGGCAAATCTTAACATGTTTTTTTTTTTATTTTAATTTAAAAAAAAAAAAAAATGAGGTAATTTAAGGCAGCAATTTTGAATTAAAGTGGTCACAATTATTTGTTCATCAAGGATTCACATTTAAACTGAGAATGTGAACAAATATTTGTTTTTAAAACGAAATGTAAATAAAACCTGTACATTCTGTACTTTTTTCTGTACAAATTTCACATATTATTTAAGTTTTACCAAAGATTAATGTGTTGCATATTTTTATCCAAACTTTCCTTTTATATCTTATAAATTGTACATATTGTTTAGCCATTTTTCTTAAGTCGTCATCCAAGTGTAGACAATCCAAAACAAACTTTTGACCTGAAAAAGTCAGTTTTAACATCATGCTTGAATATATTGTGAATTCATTTTTTTTTTTTATGGGTTACCAATTTTTGTGGATTTTGTTGAAAGAAAGTTAAAGACCCAGTGAAGAATGATCCTTCCCTTGAAACACTAAAGCCTCTTCTCAAATCCACAATTTAAACATTAACAAAAAAGTCGTCATAAAAGCACCAAAATTGATACCCAGAAAATAGACGAATTCACATTAAATGGAAATTATGCATGAAAAGGAAATTTTATATAACCAAATGTTTTTGCAATTTTCAGTATTCATTTTAACATTGAAAGATGTAAATATTTTTGTGTTGTGACATTTGGTAGAAATAAAATTTGATTTTAGAAAATCTGAACTTGTGTAAAGAATTTCTATGTTCTTAAAGTATCGTGCTGATAGTTTTTATATGCTCGACATAAGGCGAAGCATATTATGTTATGAATTCTGTATGTACATCAATCCATCTGTTCCCTAGTTTATTTCTGGATAATAACTTGAGTTCTTCGCAATCTACCAAACTTTGTAAATAGCTTGTATTTGGGATTAGGAAGAAGCTTATTGATTTTGTGGTGAAAGGTCATGGTCATTGTGACTGAAAGAAGAAAATGGTTTCTGCAAATTGACATGGGTTCTACATGACAGACCTGGACCAAACTTTATGGATGGCTTGCATTTGGGGTAAGAAGAAGTCGTCTTGATTTGGAGGGTAAAAAGGTACATAGATTTGGGGGTAAAAAGGTACAACAGACCTGGACCAAACTTTATGGATGGCTTGCATTTGGGGTAAGAAGAAGTCGTCTTGATTTGGAGGGTAAAAAGGTACATAGATTTGGGGGTAAAAAGGTACAAAGATCAAGTTCACTGTAGCTGAAAGAAGAAAAATGGTTTCCACACAAAAACTTTAGTTCTATATCACAGACCCAGACTAAACTTTGTGCATCACATGTACTTGGAGTAAACCTATTGATTTTGTGGTAAAAAGGTCATGGTCACTGGCTGAAAATGCACAGAAATTCAAGTTATCATCCATATGCCTTCACCAAAGTTTGTGGATGGCTTACACTTAGGGGAAGAAAGAAGTCTGTTGATTTGGGGGTCAAAGATCAAGGTGATAGTGACAGTCTATTGATTTGGGGGTCAAAGATCAAGGTGATAGTGACAGAGAGAAGAAAATTTATTTTTGCATAGTAACTTTAGTTATAGACCACATACATTTGTGGAGGGTTTGCATTTAAAGTGTGTAAGAAGCTTTTTGATTTTGGGGGTCTAAATGTCATTAGTCATAGTCATTATGACTAAAAGAACAAGAATATCGTAAACGGCACATTGTATGCCCACCCCATGTTTTTTTAGTCATCTATGTAGATAACTGAAATTTGTTTGCATAAACTGTTTTTCTTTTTGCAGTTGGTGACCTTGATCTTTACCTTTAGACCCAAAATTGATGGGCTCCTTTACCCTAAATGCAAGCCATCCACAAAGTTCAGGCCTGGTCTCTAATGTAGAACAAATGTTATTGTGCAGAAACCCTATTTCTTCTTTCATTCAGTGGCGTATACCTTTGACTGTTTGACCCCCAAAATAAATTTTTCTTCCATACCCACATGTGCAAGACATCCACAAAGTTTGGTTGAGGTAGGTCATGTGGAACTGTTAAAATATTATTGTGCGGAAATCATTTTTATTCTTTCAGTCACAGTGATCTTGATTTTTTTACCTTTTGACTCCAAAATCAATAGGACCAATAGCATCCTTCCTTAGATCAAGTGCAAGCCATCCACAAAGTTTGGGAACTGTGGATGATGGGCAGAAGCCATATTTCATCTTTCAGTCATCATCTTTCAGTCAGAGGCCAAAATGTATAGGGTTTTTCCTTACCCCAAGTGCAAGTCATCTACAAGGTTGTGTAACTTTAGATCAAGCATGTGCAGCTTCCTCCAAGGTGTAGGCTGGATAAGCAATTTTTAAAGCCACACACTACGATGTAAATAAGTGGATTAAACCCGGTTGCAGGCTGAATCCAGCTCGCGGGCTGTAGGTTGCACATGCCGGCTGTAGATGGTGGACAACTAAAGTTAATGTGCAGAAATGAAATTGGTGACAGCCAGACGGTTAGATGACTGGATGGACAGACATCATAATATACTCTGCCTTATGGCGGGCTTTTCACAAATGAGTTTTGCACAATACCTTTGTTCTAGAGTAAGTTCCTTGAGCAAACTTTGTGGATGGCTTGCACTTAGGGTAATAAAGAAATCCACAGATTTTAGGATTTAAAGTTGATGGTCATGGCAAGTCTGACAAGAAAATAATGGATTCTGCACAGCAAGTTTAGTTCAAGAGTGCATACTTTGACTAGAGTTAAGGTACCTACATATGCTCTTATGATAGCTACTTGAAATTATTGCCTAACTTCACATATATGAAGGAGAACTTGCACTAATTTGCATTTATACAGCATCAACAAGATTGTCTTGCTTCGGATGTCCAAATCAAAGAGGGAATAAAGCTATTGATTCAAAATGTGAATTATTCATATAGTGATTAGTCTTACAAAGGGGCTCTGGGTGGCGGAGTGGTCTAAGGCGCTTGCCTTTAGAGATCACTGATGTCTTGCCTCTGTCTCTGTGGGTTCAAGTCTCGGCTCGGGCAATGTGGGTATGTGAGAAAGTTTGCCAGTAGCTTCCTGTGGGTCGATGGTTCTTCCTGGGGTTTTCCCGGGTTCTTCCTCCACCAAATATACTGGCCGCCATTTATAGCCGATCATGTGCAGAAAAATGGGGGTAAACCCACAAAACAATCATTATTACAATACTTGGTACTTTTGTATTTTGATTTTTACAGCAACAAAAAACCAAGCAAAGAATTTGTGTGT
This sequence comes from Margaritifera margaritifera, assembly GCA_029931535.1. Lineage (NCBI taxonomy): Eukaryota > Metazoa > Mollusca > Bivalvia > Unionida > Margaritiferidae > Margaritifera > Margaritifera margaritifera. The sequence continues at coordinate 9,556,145 of JAQPZY010001686.1, forward strand.
GTGTGGTAGAAATCAAGACTGCATCATTTGTTTTGCTACAAAGAAGAATACCATACTGCAGAGATCTGATGTTGAGCATTATTACAACCCAAGACAAGCTTGTGATCATTCGGTTGAAAAAAAAGAGGCAAAGGTGGATTTGATATTGGTTACCAGACAGATAAGATTTCATGGCATAGATTGTACTTCACTTTAATTGGCAATGATGTGTTTTTGTGGTTTTTTTTTATTGTTTTTTTTTAGATCGTTTAATATTTCAAGGCAGACAACTCACTGGAAAACTATTAAAATGTCAATGGAAACTGATCATGCATATGTTGGTCATCATAAAACTTCTTTGAGATCTTGTTCTGAGCTGACATACCAAATTTACTTCAAATCATTTCAGAAATAAAAGCCTCAATACCTCAATATTGGTAAGAAGCTCAGCCAATTTTGTGCTGCATCACCTAATTAATATGCACAGATAAAGACTTATAAGTATACTTTGAGATCCTGATGATAGAAGCTCAACTAGATTGCCTCATCATGCATGGATATGGCTCTTAATCGAACCCATCCAAAAGCTAAATCATATGGGCTTGAAAATGAGTTTTGTATAAAACCTGTCAATAGTACAGCCTCAAGGGTAAGCAGAACCAATCAGATGCTGGACAATTTCATTAATATGTAGAAATGTTGCTCATACCACAACTTGTTTCAAATTTCATTATAAGTGTCCATGGGAGTCATGCAGTATACTGCCTTATAGCAGCTTTGGCTGCTTAATCTGCCCTTTCATTACCCTTTATGCCGATGTGACTAGGCAGCCAACAGTACAGAACACTTTTCCCAGATCTTATGTGAAAATCATGTTTCTCTAATACCTGGGATATTAACAGATTGTCAAATTTAAAAGATTCTACAAGCCTTTCAGTGTGGAAAGGGAATCTAAGAAGATGATGTAATTTGTTTTTTTGAGAGGTTTCAATATAGATAAATGTTTTGAGTATGGCTGTAATTTATGCACTAAATATTGAGGCTTTATCCGGTAATTGGCTTGAAATGGTGCCATGGTGTATCGTTATGGCAGCTCCAACTTTGTCTCCATCTTTCGAACCGTCTGTATACAGGGACATATGGCTACAATAGGAGGTTCTGATTTCATTGTATTTACTCTGAAAAGGAGAGAATTTGTTGAAGACTTTTTGAATTCGCAAAGGTTAAATATTATTTTAGGAAGTTTTGATAACCATGGTGGTGATTTGGAATACAGAATTTTGCAATATTTCCAACATTGATTTTTGCTGTTTTTAAGTGGGGATGAATTCATATGCCAAAAGGTGGAATGAAGTTTGGTTTCTGAAGGTACAAGGTTAGATATTTGGGCCTAAACACTACATCATATGCGGGGTTAGATGGATTAGAAGATAGTTTGTTAGCGTACTGAAAAGCCAATTTCATTCGACAGAGATAAAGTGATGGTTCATTTGCCTTGACATAGAGACTTTCTGAAGGGGAAGTTCTAAATGCACCCAGACAGAGTCTACGTCCCTGATTGTGCATTAGATCAAGCATCTGGAGGTAGGATTTACAAGCTGATCTGTACACAAATGAGCCATCATCAAGTTTCGATCTCGCCAATGACCTGTATAGCCGGAGCAAGACCTTCCAATCAGCTCCCCAATGTGTTTGCCACGACTTGTATTAAAGCCAGTTTTTTTATATTTGTCCCTTGAGGTATCTAATATGGGAAGAAAAGTTAGTTGACAGTCGAAAATAAAAATGTGCTCTCTTCACAACAGGAAGAAGACAACTGTCAAGATAGAGCTTTGGGTCATCATGAATATGATACAATCTGCAGAAATGCATACAATTAGTCTTTCATTTCGAAAATTTGAACCTGTTTTCTTCTGCCCATTTCTGAACTTTGTTGATGCTCATCTTTAGTTATGTTCAGTAGTATGCATACTCCTTGATCTATAGCAGATCTAAAAATCGTCAACATATAATGAGCAGTCAGTTCCTGGATTAAGGCATTTCACTATGCAGTTAATTTTGATGTTGAACAGTACGACTGACAATATGCTGCCCAATGGTACACCAATCTCCTGAGGATAGCTTTCAGAAAGGGTGCTACCTACCTTAACTCCTTAAGTTTCATTCAAAAAATTTGTGATAAATTAGCAGGCATCCCCATAGACCTAGGTTGAATGGGTCATTCATTATGATGTACTTTCATGTGGTGTCATAAGCTTTCTCCAAGTCAAAAAGTACGGCAACTATATATTCTTTCTTTATGAAATCTCTAATAAATGCTTCAAGTCTGACAAGGTGGTCTATTGTGCTTTTCTGGTGACTGAAGCTACATGGAATGTTAGATAGTAGGTTGTTGGACTCTAGATACTAGAGTAGTCTATTGTTTATCATCCATTCCATGGTTTTGTTGTTGGACTCGAGATACCAGAGTAGTCTATTGTTGATCATCCTTTCCATGGTTTTGTTGTTGGACTTGAGATATCAGAGTAGTCTATTGTTTTTCATCCTTTCCATAGTTTTGCAAATACAACTTGTTAATGCTATGGAATGATGGTTGGAAGGGTCGGTTTGGTCCTTCCCAGGTTTGGGTATTGGTATCACTGTTGCTTCTCGCCACAACTGTGTGAAGTCACAAAATTGTATTGAAAATGTTTAGCAGTGTACTTAGAGCTGTGTTGTGTAAATATTTCAAAAGTTGATAGTGGATATCATCATGTCCTACTGAAGGGCTCAATCAAGCGAGTCCTGTAACTCACTGAGAGTGAAAGGTTTATTGTAATCTTCAGCATTAGCAGATTTGAAATTTAGTAGAACTTTTCTTTAAAGTTTTTGACATTGCATAAGTTTTCAGAATAATTCTCTTGTGAGGAGTTTTTTGAGAACACCTCAGCCAATGTATTTGAAATTTCTGGTTGTGGCCATTTCATCTGATTTCTTTAAATATTTGATACAGCTGCTTTTATTTTTGGTACCATATTCCATACTGATTTAATAGAGGAACGCGAGTTCAGCCGATAGAAATAGGATCTCCATGTTTTCCACTTGCTGTCTCTAATGGTATGACAAGCTTTAGCTCGGTATATATGGTAATTATTCAGATTTTCGGTTGTTGGATTGGCATTGAAATGTGTAAGGACCTTATTCCATTCCCTAATAGCATCTTTGAATGCATCATCAAACCATGGTTTGTTGACATGTTTAGGAATTGCCACAGTTTTTGGTATTGTATCCCCAGAAGCATCCTGGAGTATCTTTGTTAATAGTAGTATTGGATCAACTATGTTCTCAGAATGATCAGCTGTTAGTTTTGACTTTCAGATGGATTTAAACGCCTCCCAATCTGCCTTGTTCAATTTCCATCTTTGCCCAAGCCCTTGAGGTTTGGGAATATTACTTCTTAAATATATTGGAAAGTGGTCACTACCACTTAGGTCGTCACAAACTTCCCAAGAGAAGTCAAGTAAAAGAGATAGACTGCATATAGTCAAATCTAAGGACAAGTTGGATGCAGGGAGGTATACAACTTGTCATTAAATGGACAAACTCTGTGTTTTGAAAGTACCATATATACTTGTGTATAAGCCAAATAATTTAGGAAAAAACAAAAACCAGAAAGAAGTATGTTCAGCTAATCCATGGGTCAAGGTCTATTATAGCAGTACTAACATGATATAAGCCATTAACCAGGTCTCCTTAGTACATGAGAACCTGGGGGTGCAGGATAGGAGGGTATATGTATATATATATATATATTCATTTGTATCAGACTTATGGGTCAGCTTAAGCGCGGGTCATGCACTTTTTAATGTTTTTACATATTCAGTTAGGGGGTGGTCGGATTATACGTGAGTACATATGGTAAGTCTTGTATCTTCCCTCTGTCATTGATATCTTTTCAACCCCAAATTGTGAGGTGGCTGTTAAAGTTGCCAAGCAAAACAAAAGGCACCGGCAACTGTTCAGTAAGATGATCAAGGTCAGATTGGTTGCTTGGAGGGAGATATATTGAACAAAGTGAAAGTTTTTTTATTGAGACCTGCGAACGGCTATAGCCTGTAGAGTAGTATTGAGATCAATCTGCTTTTAAGGAGTTTTATTATTTATGATGATGGACACTCCTCCAGCAGCCTTATCAGTATTTCTTGAACTGCTGCTGTATGTAGTAAAGTTTCTAAAATTAACTCTGTCGTTTTCCTTTAGAAAAGTCTCCTGAAGGCAGACAGCTGTTGGATCATGTTCTTTGAGTAGAAGACTAATTTCATCAATATTTGCCTTTAATTATCGGCAATTACATTGTATTATCATGTCAGACATATTTATGGTTGTGGTGGGAGTATAGGACTTCTGGGTGCTTTCCCTGGTGCAATATTATGGTGGCTCTCCAGTGTCTATACTCTCTAGACTCCCAAATTTGTTAAACAGTTTGATAGGATCGTCAGATCCTTTGGGAAGTCGAGTAGTTTATTTAATCCTCTCCTTGTTTGGTTTAGAACATGCACTACCACTGGCACCAGTGGGCTGCTGCTCTTTTGGTGGGTCAGATTTAACCAGTTTCTTGGTAGGAGAGTTGAGAATCTTCTGTGACATACTGATTCTATGACTACTGGGGCCAGAGGTTTGCTGCACACTACGTAGGCTGGATTTGGGTGATTTGTTTGTAGCATTAGGTTTTTTAATTGCTACACTGTCACACTGATTCTTAGATATATCTACTTTACTATTTGTTTGGGTGACTGCTAACACGGGTTTTGGTGGTGTGAGGACTGAATTTGGCTTGACCTTCAGGTCCTGTAATGTATGTCTGGGTACAGACAGCATTTGTGGAATGTTTTATCTCCACTCTAGCTCCGTTATGTAGGATTTGCCAGTTGTGTTATGAAGAAATTTCCTGACCTCAGGAAAGCTCATGCTTCTCTCCTTTCTGACATGTTGGATCTCCTCGTTTCCATTTGGGGCAGTCCCTGGAATACAGATTTTCTCTGAGCAGGACGATCCAACATGACATTCCTGCCTGAATCTGGGACAGACTGGTGCCCTCTTGCAGCCATCTTTGTGGTGGCCATATTTCTGGCAGTTGAAACACTGCAAAGGATTAGGAATGAAAGGGTCGACAGGGATGCCCAAGAACCCAGCTTTGATTGATGGAAGCAAAGTGGCGCAGGTGAATGTCAGTATGTAAGTGTTGTGGGAATCTACTTGCCATTTTGGCCAATGTTGATTTGCTTTACTTGAGACATTTTGAGAGCTGAGATTTTTGAGTATCACAGCCTCACTGCAGCCATCCAAATCTCTAAATCGAACAACACCTCTTGATGAATTTAGATCTCTGTGTGTAAAAACCTTAATAGGTATCTCCATAAACTGATTTGTGATTCTATGACTACTAGATTATCAGAGTGAGCTTTGCAGCTACACTCCACAAGTAGTTGGCCCAAACTAATTTTTTGTACACTTCTTGGCTCTCCAGCCAAGCATTGAAGCATTTTGGCTATCACAAATGGTGACAACTTTATTAATTTCTGATTCTCATCATTGGATTCAATGATGAGAAATTGTGGCCAATTTCCCTGACTCGGATGAGTTTCCTCATTCGAGTTACTGGTTTAATTATTCCTGGTCCTTTTGAGACCTGGTCTCACACTACTGGTTGTTTTGGTTGCTTTTCACATAGTGGCATAATAAATAATTTGTCACCTGTGCTCCTCACCTGCCTCAAAGCCCAACAAGGGGACAGAAATTAACGTCAATTTAATGCGTTTTTCGTGCCAGGGCTACACAGGGTGATACCCTCTTTGTAAGGTTTGGTCAACAACATGATGTTGATTAATCACAAAGGTTATTTTTAAACTCTATCCTATAAACATCAAATGAATATTGTTAAGATAGCCCTGAAGCTTGGAGTGACTAGCCGATTGATCAGACTGGGCCCTTCTGACCACCCGTCTGGCTGAAGTTGAGGCCAATGTAGTGTGTTGCATTGGAGAGGCAAGCTTTGCCCTCTCCTCTACTCAACTACCAGGATCCTCTCCTCCAACAGCATGGGATGCAACCCACAGCAAACAGGTTGCCTCCACTCAGTTGCCACTTATGACATGCAGCGACGACACATTGGGTCTATTCTACAACCCCAAACCCACGGGGAGTATTGATGGAATGGTCATAACAAGTGAAATTTTTAGAAACAGAAGAAGGGTAAATGTTATCTTTTTATCATTTCTGGAGGAAGTACCGGTAAGGTGCAGGTAAAATGAATCAAGCGATTAAACCGTGTCCAACTGGGAGGTATGATTTAAGAACTTTGCAAGCATGGCTCATTCAGAATTTCTTTCAACTTGATTACAAGTGATAACATCATCACAAATCCTTCAAAACATGGACATATATAGAAACAGACCACAACCTACTTAGAGGTGATAGTGGAAAATGGAGAGATTGCACAATTAATCTTCTTCTTTCATAGGGTACAGAAATTATAATTAACAAAGTTTTCTTTATTTTAACTTTTGCTTTTCTGATTAATTAAAGAGAAATGAAAGCAATTATCAAGTAGAGCATGGCTAAAGACGTTTAAAGGGTCCCTCCATTAAAATCTCAAATGCAGTTTATTCTTGAAAAGTTTTGTTCAGAACTTTTAATAGAAGGTATTTTAATTATTTATTATTTACTTTCTCTTTGTAACTTAGGGCTGCTCCGTTTTAACATACATGGTATCCAGTGAAGGCTGTTTTTAAGAAATATATACCAGGGCACTCTGATTGTTCAGAGTTCATATGAAAATTATACACAATTCCTAATTGCATCTATAGGTGAATACACATTGAAAGTGCCTTCCCTGGGTCCCAAATATGTTTTACTGTAGCAACCCTTATAAAAAGTTGAGGCTGAAATAATGATTGGAATACACAGCATTTTCATAATTCTTTCCAATTACAGTAATCATTCAAGTTATGTCTTATTTGTAACCATCAATAACTAGACTGGTATTGTAGGTGTTGAAGTAGTCATTTCAATTTCTTAAATATTCACAAGATCACTGTTATTTCCTTACTTATTGTGAAACCCCTTTTCTGTGTAATCTCTACTTTAGCAAGTTCTTTGTTCTTGGATGTGTCACATCCACCAATGTATCAGGGGAGATAATAACTGCTCCAACCCTAGTGAGGGTAGCACTTTTAAACTTGTTTTTACATAAACTATGCAAAAGAATTTATAACAACAATTTGGTTTTCAAGTATGAAGGATTCAAAATTACACTGAAACAGAAACCTTTATATCTGACCTTTAAATACAACCTCTAGGATGATAGCACAGCCAAGTATAGACCAAATTCATTAATATGTCAAGATATCACTCGCTCTTTGTAGATCTTGATGAAAGTTTACACACCAAGTTTCATCCATATGTTTAAGAAATACAGTCTCTGGGGTGGTAATGAACAATTGTTGACTAAGTACAAAACGATGAACACTGGGTCTTCCACCAAACAAGCTGACTAACTGCAGTAACAATCCCTTTAAAGTCAATCTTAAGAGTTGAACTTAATGCCATCATGTATCCATTAAGCAGTGATTATAATGAGCAGATATTCATATTTCCCTATTGACCTAAATACACCCTCCAATCTGCAAGATTATGAAATGTATGGAGTGAAATTTAGACACTAGCAAAAAGTTGATTGTTTAAGAAAAAAGGCATGTTGGAGCATATAAATGGAAGCTGCCTCTGATGATGATGATGACCTAGGATATGAGTGATGTTTACATTGTGAAATACATACACAGCCCGAATAGAGGCAGTGGCTAAAAAATAGTGAAAATATTGTCTGAACATCACAGTAATTGTAATAAAATCGGAGTAAAACGGGGCAAAGTATGTCATGAAGTAGTATGTTAGTATGACTAATATCACTTTCAAGTGCACAAATGGAAGTTTTTGTGAAAATTACAAGGTCCAAATTAAATAAATAGCAAAGGCATAATTGTTGACCAAAGACCCCAAAGATATTCCACTGTGACTTGGTTTTCATGTACATCACATTTGCACTTCTAGATGGACTCGAACCATAAATTTTGTTAGCAATTGGTGTTGTGGAGTAAGAGTTGCAGTCCATATTGGAAGAGGATGGATTCACACAAGAAGTAAATGAAATTTTTTGCACACAATATAATTCCAGTGATCCCCAGGAATTTGTTTGGGATACCATTTCTTTATAGCAATTTTTGAAACAGACCACTGATTTACATTATCCTTTATTGTGAGCTTGACCTTGAGGTCAGGGTATATGACTGAATAAGCAAGAAACTGTAAAATCATGATATATAACAGGCTGAAATTTCATTAAAATATCTTAGTTGGTTCAAAAGTTATATCCATACATAAGTGGTTCCCAAACGTTTTTGATCGCGACTCTAAATACCATCTTTTGCTACCCAAACTGCAGTACCGGTATAGGGTTGTGAAGGTTCCTCGCAACCCTCATTTGGGTTGCGACCTGGGGTTTGGGAACCACTGCCATACATGGATAGAGGTCACTGATATATATTTTCCTATGCTGTGACCTTGATTTTAAGGCAACGGGTATGGCTATAGTATGTGACACACTATCTAGTCTTGATGTATAACTGGTTAATGTTAATATCTTCATTGGTTCAAAAGTTACACTCCAGACAAGTATTCAAATCAGAGTTACATTTTCCCTCACTGGGACCTTCACCTTGAGGCAGGAAGATAGCTATGGTATGTGAAACACCATCTATACATGATACAACCGGATAAAGTGTTATAATATCTACAGTGGTTACAGAGTTTGACTCAGGGCAAGTATACAAGTCACAGAATTATTTTCCCCTCCAGGACTTTGACCATGAGGCAGGGGGTGTAGCTATGGTATTCGACACACCATCAAGTCATGATATGTACATAGGCAAAATTTCATTCAAATATCTTGAGTGGTTCAAAAGTTATACTCCGGAGAAAGATGCAAATGACAGAGTTACATTTTCCCTTGCCATGACCTTGACCTTGAGGCAGGGGTGGGGGGTGTTATGATATGTGCCACACACCATCTAGTTGGTTTTAAGTGAAAATAGTTCCACTCATACATCCAATATGGCTGCCACAGCGGCCAGCTTGAAAATCTTGTTATCACTACTTCCCCTGAATGGATGGTCATATCAACATGGGGTTTTCACTAAAGACTTCTTATGATGTCTAGTTGGTCCTAAATGAAAATGGTGCTACCTGGACATTCATTATGGGCACCCATTTTGAACATCTTGACATCATAAGAAGTCTTTTAGTGAAACCATCCATTCAGGAGGAGTAGCGATAACACGTTGTGGGCATAGGCATCAATGTTAAGTTTATGCATTTAGTTCTCTGACACTCTTGCATGTACAGTCATGAAACTTGATGAGTGTATTCTGTTACGACTCTATGGTCTAAGAAAAATGTAACAGAAAGAAAGTGAAACCAACAAATCAAGTAAAAATCAACAAGCAATTTATTACTAGATAATTAAAATGAAAAATCAAAAAGTCACTTACAGTAATGTGTTTTGAAATCCTAATAATCCAATAAGAATGATTGTTCTAATCACAAGTCCTAAATATAGAATGTTCCGAATTCACGGCTGTGTCCTTGAATGTTATGATGTGCTTATGGTCTCCAAAGTCCTGATGTACTAGTAATCTTGATGTGCTGATGTCAAAATGAAGTATTCCAAAATCTCTGAATAAGTTCACATAAATTCCAAAATCATCAATTACAAATCCAAAATCCAAAAATTTATGAGCACTGTTATAATCCAATGAATATTTAAAATAATTCCTCTCTTAGAATTTGGAATGAATTTTCACAACTGTAATAGCTCTTTACAAGACTGATGGTAATGTCAAAACTGAATAAATGTCCACCAAACATGGCATATATAAAGATTGGTCACATGACAGAATGTTCTAGAATGTGTGTCATCTTAATGGAATTTTACTTGTAAACAAAAATCAACCTGAACCTTCAAATTGAGAAAACATTATATTGATCAAAACAACCCAATTCAAGGACACCAGCTAAACATGCTCTTCCTGATAACATCAAGACTCAAGCAAACATTAAAGTGAAGAAACATTTATAATTTCCTAAAACATCTAGAATATTATATAAACATCATACATAACACCTCCCCTCATAAAGAAAAAGAAAGATTTATGTAATAAAGCTTTCTTTTGAATATACATCTAATACTATAATAACCAAAATTACATAAGAACATGTTTTATGATACTGGACTTAATTATATCAAGCAATATTACATTTCTAGGCACGTGAGAGTGTATCTGCAATCACATTGTCTTTTCCCCTGATGTGTTTGATGTCAATGTTATATTCTTGCAATATCAAACTCCATCTCAACAATCTCCGATTTTTATCTTTCATTTTGTTGATGAAAGTAAGGGGATTGTGATCACTGTACACAATAATTGGAGAAAGAGCTGAGGTGACATACACTTCAAAATGCTGTAAAGCCAATATCAAAGCCAAACATTCCTTCTCAATTGTGGAATAATTTTTCTGGTGCTTGTTTAGTTTTTTAGAAAAATAACACACAGGGTGATCCACACCACTTTTGTCTTCCTGAATCAATACTCCACCAACCCCTACATCACTTGCATCAACAGATAATTTAAATGATTGGCTAAAATTTGGTGCAGAAAGAACTGGTGCATTCTTAAGCATGGCCTTTAACTTGTCAAAAGATTCCTGACACTTGTCAGACCAATGAAATTTGGTTTTCTTACTCAATAAACTTGTCAAAGGTTCAGCAATTTTGGAAAAATTGGAACAAAATTTCCGATAATATCCAGCCATACCTAGAAATCGCATCAGTTGCTTTTTACAAATTGGAGCTTGAAATTCAGAGATAGCCTTGACCTTAGCTTCTATAGGTTTAACTTGACCTTGTCCCACAATATGTCCTAAAAATGTGACACAAGCATGGCAAAACTCACTTTTGCTCAAATTAATTGTCAGATTCGCATCACTGAGTCGATCGAAGAATTTTCGAATGGTTTCCAAATGATCTTCCCAGGTGTTGTTGTAGATAATGACGTCATCTATATAAGCGTCACAATTATCAAGACCAAATGTTATCATGTTCATCAGACGTTGAAACGTTGCAGGCGAATTTTTCATTCCAAACGGCATAACTTTATATTGATAAAGTCCATCTGGAGTTACAAATGCTGAAATTTCTTTTGCCCTTTCCGTCCGTGGAATTTGCCAGAATCCTTTTAAAAGGTCAAACTTGGTGACATATTCCGCATTTCCAATTTTATCAATGCAATCGTCCATTCTTGGGATTGGAAATGAATCAGTTTTGGTGACACTGTTGACTTTTCTATAGTCAGTACACATACAGAATGTATTATCTGGCTTGGGAACAAGAATACATGGTGAACTCCAGTTACTTTTACTTGGTTCTATGAAATCATTCTCCAGTAGATACTGAATTTCTTTCTTCAGATAGTTCTGTTTGAGAGGATTCATCCTATAAGGATGCTGTTTCACAGGCGCAGAATCTACAATGTCAACGTCATGATAAATTTTACTTGTTCGTGTTGGAACATCAGGAAACAAGTGCTCATAGTCATGTAATAGCTGTTTTAGTTCATTTCTTTCCTGTTGTTGTAGATGTGAAAGTTTCTGGTCTAGGTTGTTCAATATTTCTGAATTCCGAAGATTGGTTATACCAGAGTCACTATAGTCTGATTGTATTCCATCGTTGATATCTTCACTGTGTGGGACAGGTACAACTAAATTAACAGAATTAGCTGGGCTATCTCTGTCAAAATATTCCTTTAACATATTTATATGAAAAAGTTGTTTCTGTTTCCGTCTCCCAGGAGTGTTAATGATATAATTTAAGTCATTTACTTTCTTTTCAACGGTATAAGGACCATAAAATTTAGCCTGAAGAGGATTCTGAGGTATGGGAAAGAGAGCCAGAACTTTGTCACCAGGTTTAAAACTCCTTTCCTGTGTATTTCTGTCATACCTTAATTTCATTTTTGACTGAGTAGTGTGAAGATTAGTTCTTGCTACTTCACAGGCCTTTGACAACTTGTATTTGAAATCAGAGACATAATCAAGAAGATTAATCTTCGAATCTTCATTTGAAAGAAGTTTCTCTTTCAATAATTTCAGTGGTCCATGGACAGTATGACCAAAAACTAGTTCAAAGGGACTAAAACCCAACGACTCTTGAACTGATTCCCTAACAGCAAACAACAACAAATGAACACCCTCATCCCAATCCTTTTCTGTATCAAAGCAATATGATCGAATCATATTCTTCAAAGTTTGATGAAATCTTTCCAAAGCACCTTGACTTTCAGGGTGATAGGCAGAAGATTTAAACTGTTGGATGCCTAATTCATGCATAACTTGTTGGAAAATTCCAGACATAAAATTTGACCCTTGATCCGACTGGACAGATTTGGGAAGGCCAACAAGTGTAAAAAACTTCACCAAAGCTTTCACAATAGTTTTAGTTTTTATATTTCTCAGAGGAATTGCCTCTGGAAATCTTGTAGATGCACACATGATGGTCAACAAGTATTGGTTGCCTGACTTGGTTTTAGGTAAAGGACCAACACAGTCTACTATTATTCTACTAAATGGTTCATCAAATGCAGGAATAGGTTGTAAATGAGCCTTAGGTATTTTCTGATTGGGTTTTCCTACCATTTGACAAGTGTGACAAGATCTGCAGTATTTAGAAACATCACTTTTGAGTTTCGGCCAATAAAAATGATTCAAGATCTTGTGATAAGTCTTACGGACTCCTAAATGACCAGCCAAAGGAGTTTCTTGGGCTAAATTAAGAATTTCCTGTCGATATGACTTAGGAACAACAATTTGATAGCTCACTGACTACTCGTCACCAGCGGGTACATCAGGTGGTCTCCATTTCCTCATAAGGACCCCATTTTTCACAAAGTAACACACTGGAACTTGTGTGGCTTCAGTTTCACTAATAGCCCTCTGAAACAAACAAGATATCTTGGGATCTTGCTCCTGTTCAACGACGAGGGATTGTCGTTTGTCACCCTGAGTAGAACAAAGAGAATGAGTTGCCAAAAGAGGATCACTGTGATCAATACCGTTTGATTGATCAATACCTGAGGAAAAAGTGACCTCATCAAAAGACTGACCAATACATGTGTCAGCTAAAGGAATAATATCCTGATCAACATCACTCTCAAGAGCTCTTTTTGCCATAGCTCTAGTAACTGCACAAGCAGGGTACAAATCAGGGATTTCAGTTTCGACAGGATCAACTTTCTGATCCAAACAAGGCTTGTCAGTTACAAGTGGATTAACCACAACCTTATCTCCAGCTAGGTCATTGCCTAGTAATAAATGAACACCCTCTATGGGTAAAGAAGTCACTGCCCCAACAGTCACAGGTCCAGAAACTAAGTCTGATGCCAAATTTACACAATGGAGAGGAACATTTACAAAGCCGCACTCTACTTCCTGAACAAGAACACTTTCACTTGAAGAAGACTCCTCAGACAAAGGCAAAGTACCTGATAATAAAAGACTCTGAGAAGCTCCAGTGTCCCTTAATATTTTAATTGGGATAGGTTTGGCAGAATCACCAATAAGTGATATAGAACCTTCTGACATGAATGGTTCATAAGCCTCCAAAATAGAATCAGACTGGGGTTTGTTTGACCCAACAAATGTATTGCTTTCAATACAAGACCGTGACCTTGACCTCGTAGAAATAAGAGCATTTGGAAAAGCTCTGTCTTTACTCTGTTGCTTATTTTTCAACTTGAAGCAATCAGAAATAACGTGCCCTTTCGTTTTACAATAAGTGCACGTAGGAAGAGATAAGGATTTCTGATCAGTCTTATCAGATGTTTGATTCCTAACAGTTGTGCTGTTGTGAAGTTTGGAAGTACTCGAATGAGATTGAAATGGTTTTTTACCAGAAAACTGCTGAGAGGACGACTTATTGCCAAATGAAATTTTGTGAGTCAAGGAATAATCATCAGCCATACGAGCAGCATTTTCCAAAGTTTCCACATTCTGCTCATCAAGATAGGTTTTAACATCACTATGGATGCACCTCTTGAACTCTTCAATTAATACGAGCTGTCGGAGGTTATCATAAGCTTGATCAACTTTCTTGGCTGAGCACCACCTATCAAATAGTTGTTCTTTATCCCTTGCAAATTCGACATGAGTTTGTCCTGTTTCTTTTCTACAATTCCTAAACCTTTGTCGATATGCCTCTGGTACCAACTCATAAGCTTTCAAGATGTACTCCTTAACCACATCATAATCAGTGCTTTGTTGTACTGACAGTGAAGTGTAGACTTCACGAGCTTTGCCAATAAGTACAGTTTGTAATAACAAAGTCCAATGCTCTCTGGGCCATTTCAAGTTTTCAGCTATTTTCTCGAAATGAAGAAAGTATTTATCTACTTCTTTTTCCTGAAAAGGGGGTACTAACCTAATATATCTAGTAACATCAAAACCTGGACTTGTGTTTAAAGGAGTGGAGTGCTCTGCTTGCCAGTTCTAATTCTCTTAACTTAAATTGCATTTCCCTTTCTTCTCTTTGCATCTGCATCTGTATTTGTATTTGTTTATCTTCTTTCTCTCTCTCTCTCTCTCTCTCCATCTGCATTTGCCTCTCTTCTTTCTCTCTCTCCATCTGCATTTGCCTCTCTTCTTTCTCTCTCTCCATCTGTATCTGCCTCTCTTCTTTCTCTCTCTCCATCTGTATCTGCCTCTCTTCTTTCTCTCTCTCCATCTGCCTCTCTTCTTTTTCTCTCTCCATCTGCCTGTATTCTTTTTTTCTCTCAATCTGCCTCTCTTCTTTTTCTCTCTCTCTCTGAATCTGAAGCTTTGCCAATTCTAAATCCATCTGGTTCTTTAACTCTAATTCCCTTAATTTCCTGTCAGAACCAGATACAGGCTTTCTCTTCAAACTTAAAGCACTATTTTCAAAAATTCCCTTTCCTACTAAATACTGAATCAAAATAATCTTTATCTCCTGTTTTGTCAATGATACTTTTGCCTCAGACAGAGTGTATTTTCTGGCAAGCTCGAGCAACTCATCCTTTCTCATGCACTCTAACCCCTCCTGGGTAGGTTTTGAAATGAAATTCTGAACATTAGATGCCATTGTAAATGCTTGTTGGTTTCACACAAAACAAATTTCTCTATTAAAAATCTTTGCCAAAGACAAAAAAAATTCAGAGACAAAATCAATATGAATTTCAAAGATAAATTTAATATCTCTAATATGCTTTAAAGAAATTCAATCCCGGACGAGCCCCCAATTTCTGTTACGACTCTATGGTCTAAGAAAAATGTAACAGAAAGAAAGTGAAACCAACAAATCAAGTAAAAATCAACAAGCAATTTATTACTAGATAATTAAAATGAAAAATCAAAAAGTCACTTACAGTAATGTGTTTTGAAATCCCAATAATCCAATAAGAATGATTGTTCTAATCACAAGTCCTAAATATAGAATGTTCCGAATTCACGGCTGTGTCCTTGAATGTTATGATGTGCTTATGGTCTCCAAAGTCCTGATGTACTAGTAATCTTGATGTGCTGATGTCAAAATGAAGTATTCCAAAATCTCTGAATAAGTTCACATAAATTCCAAAATCATCAATTAAAAATCCAAAATTCAAAAGTTTATGAGCACTGTTATAATCCAATGAATATTTAAAATAATTCCTCTCTTAGAATTTGGAATGAATTTTCACAACTGTAATAGCTCTTTACAAGACTGATGGTAATGTCAAAACTGAATAAATGTCCACCAAACATGGCATATATAAAGATTGGTCACATGACAGAATGTTCTAGAATGTGTGTCATCTTAATGGAATTTTACTTGTAAACAAAAATCAACCTTGACCTTCAAATTGAGAAAACATTATATTGATCAAAACAACCCAATTCAAGGACACCAGTTAAACATGCTCTTCCTGATAACATCAAGACTCAAGCAAACATTAAAGTGAAGAAACATTTATAATTTCCTAAAACATCTACAATATTATATAAACATCATACATAACAATTCATCATGGAGAGTACTGCTCATTACAGAAAAAGGTCAATATATCATACTTTTCATGCTCCAGTGACTTTGCTGGGTATTAGGAATATGCCTTGGCACAGCAGGGTCAAGACTTAACATTTAGCACAGTTCTAGCAATGGCAGTCATATTGGACTATTGTACATAGTACAAGCTTGAAAGGCCATCATGCATAGGAAGCTTCAGTGTCAAATTTAGTCTGATTCTGTAGACTGGTTTATGAGAAATCGTTTCAAGATTTTGTTCATTTTGAGTAATGGCAGCCATATTGGATGGCAGGTTGTCATTATTTGTACATGTTGAAATACCTTAAAGCCAGTTTGCTGTCAAAACTGGTTTTTGAAGGATTTTCCTCTTTTTTTTTTATAAGTAATGATTGCCATAATCAGCTTCATTTATACCAAATTCATGTCTGGATACTTTCTATCAAATTTGATCAAATTCAGTTGCGATTTTTGAGATTTTTATATTTTTAAAAAATGCAGCCATACTGGACAGCTGATCAGCATTATTTGTAAACAAGAGTCCCTTGAAGCGACTGGCACTCTACTGTCCTAAAAGAATTTACAGGAAATCAAGATAAGACCATATTGGATGTAAGATTGGCACCATTTTTATTTCGGTTTGGTTTGGTTTTGTGGGGTTTAATGCCATTTTTCAGCACATAATAAGCTATACATGGTGGCCAGTATATTTAGTGGAGGAAGACCCCAGGGAGAACCAGTGACCCACTGAGAGTTACTGGCGAGCCTTCTCAACTTATCCACATTGGTCAAGCTGAGCCTCAAACTCATGCAAACAGAGGTGACATGTGTGAGTGATCTGTAAAGGTGAAGGCCTTAGACCACTTGGCCCTTTTTATTTAGGGCAAACTATTTGGTATAAACCCCTTGTTGATATAAACATCCATTCAGGAGAAAAAGAGATAAAATTTTCAATATGTTCATTGTGGCAGCCATATTTGTTGTCAGATTGGCACCATGTTCATTCAAGATCAGCTAGTTATCACAATTAGTCTTCTGATGAAAACCCTATATCAATATCACTTTCTATTTAAGAGGAGTAGCTATAAAAAGACTTTCAAGATGGCTGCCATGGTGGCCATACTAGATGTCAGATTTTCACCATTTTCAGTTGGGACCAACTAGACATAAGAAGTCTTCTGGTGAAAACCCAATGTTGCTATGACTTTCCATTTAGGAGGAGTGGCGATAAGATTTTCAAGATGATGACTTTTGCAGCCATATTGGATATCAGATTAGCACAATCTTTATTTAAGACCAACTAGACATAGCAAGAAGTCTTCTGGTAAAACCCTATGCTGATAAGACTTTCTGTTGAGGCGGAGTAGCAATAGCAAGATTTTCAAGACGACTGCAGTGGTGCCTATATTAGATGTCAGACTGGCAACATTTTTTATTTAGGACCAACTAGACATCATAAGAAGTCTTTCAGTTTAAACTCCATGTTTATAAGACCATCTATTCAGGTGGAGTAGCAATAATAATATTTTCAAGATGGCCACTGAGGTGGCCATAATGGATGTCCAGGTTGAACAATTTTCATTTAGGACCAACTAGACATGATAAGAAGTTGTCTGGTGAAAATCCTATGCCAATATGACTTTCCATTTAGGAGTGGTAATAACAAGATTTTCAAGTTGGCTGCCATGGAGGCCTTATTGGATGTAAAATCGGCACCATTTTCATTTAGGACCAACTAGACATCATAAGAAATCTTTAATGAAAACCCCATGAGTGGAAATGTTTTCACTTAGAACCAACTAGACATCATAAGAAGTCTTCTGGTGAAAATCCCTTTTTCAGAAGGTAAAGTGATAACAAGATTTTCAAGATATCTGCCATGGTGACCATATTGGATGTCGGATCTGCACCATTTTTATTTAGGACCATCTTTACATCATAAGAAGTCTTTTAGTGAAACCATTCATTCAGGAGGAGTAGTGATAACAAGAGTTTCAAAATGTCCACTGGTGGCCATATTGGATGCCCAAGCAGAACCATTTCCATTCTGGACCAACTAGACATCACAAGAAGTCTTCTGGTGAAAACCCCATGTCGATATGACTTTCTATTCATGAGTAGTGATAACAAAATTTTCAAACTGGCCACTGTAAAGGCTATACTGGATATCAGATTGGCACCATTTTCATTTAGGACTAACTAGACATCATACGAAGTCTTTTAGTGAAAGCTCCATTTGACATCATCATTCATTTAGGAGGAGTAGCAATAACAACGATTTTCAAGATGACTGCTGTGGTGGCCATATTGGATGCCTGAGCAGAACCATTTTTATTTAGGACCAACTAGACCTTGGGATGTATGTGCGTGTCAAATTTCATGGCAATCCTTCAAGAAGTTTAGGAGGAGTAGCAATAACAAACTTGTACTAACAGACATACAGATGACAGGCAACAGACCATTCCATAAGTTCTTCTGGTTTATGACCCATAGAGCTAAAAATTGAAAGGCTTTCATGTCAGGATGCACTCTGCCAAAATTATATTTTTCTTATATTAGTACTTCTAATTTAAATTACTTGGTTGTCAACATCTGATGACAGATGAATAGCTTTTGATGCTTTAGTAGAGTTTAAACTCAAAAGAAAATATTGAACGCGTTGAGATGTTGTACTTGCAATATGGAATACCTGACGAATGAAACATGGAAATTCTTAAAGAACAATTTGATTCCTTTAATTTAAATTGATATAGTGGAAGTCTTGAAACCAGTCTAGTTGTTTTGTGGTTTACCTGTAAAGAGCATTCAATGGGGTAAAGAAATTGTTGCATGGATTATGTGTTGATGTATCCTCCCCCACCCCCCTCTTGTAGCCATAGTAGCACAGTTTTTAGCATGTGTTCAAATCCAACCATCAGATCTGCCTGGGTTGCCTCCAATGGTGTATCCTTGGGCAAGGCACTCTACTTCAACTGCCTAACTTACTTGTGTTGTTGTGCCATAAAACACTCAACCCTCCCCCACTCTTGAAAAACTAACATAAAACTATACAGCATTTTCGCTAGGGTTGCGTAATTATTGGTGCCTTGTACTGACATGGACAGAAAAACTCTGTACAAGACCAAATTTTACCACTACAAATCTTAATCAACCAATCTTATCAAACATGGTTTATCAGTTGCATAAAGTAGAGAAAGTTATGTTGTAAACAATACTTTTGAAAAGAAAATGAAGTGAATGAGTTTCAGACCTTTACTGGTGCTGTGTTGATCATAAGCATCACAAGTCAAGATCGCAACAGAAGTAATCCCATTCCAATATCAAAACTATCAGTCACCGACTTAATTCACACACAATAACAACTGTGGTTCAAGGTTCACTTATAAAGTAAATAGTTAAGGTGTTTACATGCATCGCATAAAAAAGTGTAATTTTAATGGCTTGGTGCGAGTGAAAGTTTTCAACTTTAGCATGGCTTATAAATCACACGACTTACAGTCATCTAAAAATAAAAAGCGACAAAATCCAAACCAAGCTGGGTCCTTTACAAACAAACACTGGGTTTTTAATTTGTCTGAAGAAGAAGAAATAAAAGCATAAATGGTATACAAATGAAATTAAGGTCAATAACAAAGAAATATCTCAATATTCAAGCATTTATGTCACAACTTGGAGAATATCAGTGAGGGTTTTCAAATCCAAGAGTCACTAATTTAGTGTAGATGCTGATGCATGGAATTGAAATATGTAATTGCCCATTGAAATGGAAATTGGACTAAGTCAGGAGTTTCTATTTCTAATAGCATCAGCCTGGTCACTCTTTTTTCCTTCAAACGACTTCTTCAAGCACTTTTTATTGGATTTTATGCACTGAAACCATGCTCAGTCAGTATGCTGGTTACTGGAATAGCCATTAAAATAAACAAGTTTTGTAAACTGCAGAAAGATGTCAGAATAGTTTCTGAATAATGTCTCACATCAAGAATCAAAGTTCAGCTGGCTGTGTCCCTTGAGGGTCATTTTCATCTGCTGAAATTCATTTTTCAGTTCTGCTTGATTAAATAATACAGGTTTTATCTGCCTGCCTGCCGACGTTAGTGATTGACAGCAATAATACAGTATTGCAAGGAGAGTTGGCTTATCTATTTGATGGCTTCAGGCGGTGTTTTTATTTCAGTAAGACCTGGATTGATTTCTCAAAGTCCGTTTTAAAGATTATAGAGTTTAATAACAGAAGATTCCATTAGATAGGTGTTTATATGATGAAACCAGCCTCTAAACAGAAGCAGCACTCCAGCGTATGTTTCCTTAATTTGATAACTGTGGGAGCTCCAGTCCTAACTGTAAACTGTCTATCTTAACAGACTAGGGAGGCATGATTATACCAAATGTGTACACAATTACACCACCTGAAGCCATCAAAGAGATAAGCCAACTCTCCTTCTGGTGTTGTGTTGTTGGTGTCAATCACTAATCAAAGTCGACAGGGATATGGGATAACAATAGTAGTGGCGAACGAAAAGAATAAGTCAGTTTCTGACAGACTTTGATGTTGAGACAGTTAACTTCCAAGACTTAAAACACATTTTACAGTTTGTCGGAACAAGAATACAGACAGTCTCAATTTTTTTCCGGTACAGGGGCTAATTTTATTGGTATATGCAGGTGTAACAGAATCTCTGCTATAATGCATATTTGTAACATTACTGATGCTGTTGCAGCCCAAAAAGTGATACCTATTGTCTTGCCAAGCTTACACAGACAAGGTAAAAACCTAAAATAGTTTAAAATTTGTTAAATATTTTTTTTATTAGATACAAACACAAACAACTACTCGCGTCTTTACTAAATTGTTCTAGGTATAAAAATCCTCTGGTCAATGCTTTTTCCTGTAGGCAACATCATTCTCTGGTCAATGCTTTTTCCTGTAGGCAACATCATTCTCTGGTTTATGCATCTGTAACAACAGTTTCTTTTCTAATTTCTCCACTGCAGCAAGAGTTAGGACAAGGGTCTCATGCTTCAACATACTGTACACATTCAGGCCTGAAACACATGGAGGTCATTACATATCAAATTTATGAATGACATTAAATATTGCAAGCTTTTTTTAATCATCACAAAGTTTGAGGAAAGTGTAACACAAGTTTAAAATGCCTTGGGAAAATGTATACATTGAAATTGGTCAGGTGTCTGTAGAAGAAATATAAAAAAATACAACTTCCACCTCTGTTCTATGGAAACTAAATGGTTGTTAGCAAAGTCATCAAAATCGCAACTTTGATAGTACATGTCCAAAGAAACATTTCACCAAAGTTTGACTAAAATCGGCTCAGCAGTGTGGAGCATACTCTAAGGAACATTTCTACAGAGTTTGATCAAAACTGTCCTAATGGTTTTTGAGATGTCAAAAATAAGTTGCTATGGAAACCAAATTGTTGCTAGGGTAGCCACCAAAAACACACCTCTGACAGAATGTCATAATAAGCATTTCGACAGAGTTTGGTAAAAATTAGCTCAGCAGTTTAGAAGATGTCCAAAAATGTGGTGCATGTTGACAGACATATGATGCATACTGAATGACACAGGACAGAAGTAGGGCAATACCATAAGTTCACATGACCTTTGGTCAGGTGATCTAATAATAACACAATGATGATGAGGAGGATGAAATAAAATAACCAAACAAGCCAATATTGATAGTAAGCTTACCATAGACAGGCATGAGGTTGAATTGTGGAAGTTCTTTCAGTGCTAGTGATATATTTCTTGGCATGATATCGACGCTGCAACAAACAATATTAAGATATATTAGTCAATGCAGTATTTGCTCGTTTATCATGAGCATTCAACTCTGAAATAACAAAGAACCAGATCTGCCATCATCACATGTGAAATAACACAGAACCAGATCTGCCATCATCACATAATGTTCTGGTAGATCAGGGTCTAACATGTCCTTTAAATTCTATGTACATTTTCAAGCAAACAGCACAGACCCAGATCTGCTATCATCACATATTGTATTGGTAGATCAGGGTCCATAATATTCTTTGAATTCTATGAATGGTTCCGAGCAAACAAGATAGACCTTGATCTGCCAGTGCATTATGTGATGTCAGCTCTGGATTTACACTGTTTATAGTTGGATGAGTGTTATACACAGATAGATATGGTATTGAAATTAGGAAGCTCAAGCTCAACTCCAAAGTCTGAAACTTTTGTCAGTCTATATTTGTGATTAAAATTAAGTTAAAATTTAGTTAGAATCATGGAACTTTCAGGATTTCCTTAGGTCCTTATCCTAGACATATAAATTTCAGTGATCCAGACATACCCCAAGTATCATATATATTTTGGGGGTTTTCAGCTTGAGCTCTGTGCTCAAAATGTTTTGAGAAATTGGGGCAAAAGTGTTCAATAACTATAGGAATATTTCCTTCTTTCTCTTTCCCAAAATTGTGTTTCCCTGCACATGTAGAATTGTTTATATTGTTCATATAGTATGATTGCAAATTTTTTTAAACATCTTTTGTGCTGCATTGCTGACAGATTTGTGTAATCCATTCAATGTGTGAAATATGTAAGTCTTACTTCTAAAAAGTATCAATCTGAAATACTGATTAAGTAATGTAAAAATAACATGCATGAGATACTACTAAAATAACATGCATGAGATACTACTAAAAAACATGCATGAGATACTACTAAAATAACATGCATGAGATACTACTAAAATAACATGCATGAGATACTACTAAAATAACATACATGAGATACTACTAAAATAACATGCATGAGATACTACTAAAATAACATGCATGAGATACTACTAAAATAACATGCATGAGATACTACTAAAAAAACATGCATGAGATAATACTAAAATAACATGCATGAGACACTACTAAAATGGCCTTCATGGAGAGCTTTTCTTTATTTGCTTGAGAATTTCCTCAATTTATACAAAATAGATTTAAAAACACCACAGATCAGGGTCTATGCTGTTTGTTCTACTGATTACTCCTAAAAAAACTACATAGACCTAGATCTGCCGGTGCATTATGCGATGGCAGATCCATGTCTGTGCAGTTTGTAGTTGGACTCGACTTATAAGTATATATGGTATTCAGTGAATCTTTTTAGATAAGTGTACAAGTAGATTTGAGGAGCATATTTTTCGAGAAAAAGAAATGGGGTAATTTATACAACTGATTGTTAATGTGGATTAAATATCTGTGGTTTAAATATGGTCAAATCCCATAATGCCAAAGTAGAAAAGACCCTTATTTTAATGAACAATCTGTTTTTCAAACTGTTTATTATCTAGAGCTATTTGCTTTGACAAAGTTTTCCACAAATACACGTACTTGTGTATTTTGGAGCCCAAAATAATGTTAATTATATGTATATATGGAATTTTTATTTGTAATGTTTGTTACATCAAGAGATGTTCATATTTTTCTTTCCATAAAGTATTTTCTATTGTTTCCCATTTATTATTATATTAGGCTGCAATCACTAAAATCTGTGTTCATACATCTAAAATTTGAAGAAAAAAAGTGGTTGTAGAAATAAATGTGTGGAAGAAGAACACAAATTGTAATGCCTTTTATAAAAGGGCTATTTATTTAAATCTAATGGGGGGGGGGGGGGGATGAGGTGCAGAACCAATCCTACAGAATAAAAGTGCCTTCACCCTCCTCCGGGTACAAGTAAATGGATAAATGGAAAAGCCAGAACTAATGGATATGAAGAAAATATTTAATTACTACTTACTCATCAACAAAGAGTGCAGAAAATCCCCAGAATCTTGTGTCAATTAAATCTTCTATATACTGCAGAAACAATAAGAATGACAATTCAATAACAAGGAATACTTTTTATGAGCTTCACTCTGAAAGACATATATCAATGCTCATATTCCGACATATTATATATTTACCACACATGAAATGGAATGGAATGGAATGAAGGGAAGGAATTGATGGAGAACAAATTTTGACATTTTCTTAAAATCTTTCATTGCAGGTATGACCATTTTTAGTTTTTGATACAATGCTTATGTGAAATAAAACAAAATGAATATCCTCAGATCTCTTCTTTTTCTAAAGCAGTTAATTATATTCTTTTATTTTTAAATGTTAACATGTTGAATATATTTCTTGTTTGGTTACCTTTAGAATAAGAAAGACAATGAACAAAAGTCGGGTATAACCTCAGAAAACCAAGTTTTTTAAGGTAAAATATGTTTCTTTTTCAAATACTTACCCAATCATAATATGTTAGAAGTACATCCACTACTTCACAAAATCCATCCACTCCCTCCCCCCAAATCTAAAAGCGATGTAAAAACATCATTGGCATGGTTAGCAAAAATGGTGCTAAATTGTTGTCTGCTTGCTTAAAAAGGAAGTCAGACATGAGTAGTCTCCCCTTGGATATAGGGATTGGCACCACATACCCTATAGTTGTCAGCTATTACTGGAACGGATGTGCATGGTCTACAGAAAGGTAACTGCAGGGAGGGCTTGGGAGGGTGTGCCTGTATTATGACTGGGTAAGTATTATTGAAGAAACATTATACCTTCAAAAGATTTTTTTCTTCTTCATATGATACCTTAGGAGAACAGGTAAGAGAACTATATACCATGGACTAACCCTAGCCGATAGGTTATAAATGTGAAGCATATACCATGGACTAACTAAGCAACTTCAGATTTATAACCTATTGGGTTAGTCCATGTTATATAAGAAAATGCAGGTCATGTTATAGCAACAAATTTAGCTCCTGTAAATCCTGCAGAAGTAAATTACCAGCATTCATATGAGACTGCTGGAAGGACTGCTTGTTGCGCTGCTGCTATTGGACTAACCAGGTCAAATTGAGCTCTTTGGGCTGAGAGGATTCCAAGGTAGAAACTACAAAAGGTCAACTATAACCTCCAACCCATGGCTCGTATTTAAGGTGGTAAGGGAGCAATTCCGCTTGAACTCTAAGCTTGTGGCTACCACTCTGAGCACACGAGCCAAAACCCATAAGAAATGCATCTGGTCCTGGTTTAGTTCCTTTTATGCCAAATGGATAACCCAATGTAGCCATGATGACAATATCTGTGCAGTAATGTCATCTCTACCTTCTTTCAATGGTAGGAAATGATATCTCCCGCTTCTGATTTTCTCAGTGCACTTTAGGTACCAAGAAAGAAAGCTGTTTTAAGATACAAGACTCAGTGTCCAGAAGCTTGTTCTTAGCAATGAAAGCAGGGGCTCTCATGAGAGAAACCAAGCCGTATTGATGGAACTGTAGATAATTCGGGTCAACCAAAAGAGCATGGAGTTCGCTTATTCTGCCCACCATAGCCAGGGCAACTAGAAAGCTCTTATTCTGCTCACCATAGCCAGGGCAACTAGAAAGCTCTTAAAAGTGGTTCAAATGGAGTCTTGTTAAGCCATGTCAGACACCATTGTAGGTTCCACTTCAGATCGACAGAAAGAGGTTTTGGTCTAGAGAAATCAGAGTTGACCAGAAGGTCAGAAAGGTCCTTGTTTTGATTTACTGGTATGTCCTGCCTTCCATGATGCCTAAATGTGTCAGACATCATGGAACAATAGCCCTTGATGGTGACAGGGGCTATTTTTCTTTCTTCGAACAGCCAGAGAAGGAAAGTAGCTATCTGTGGTACTTTAAGGGTCGATATGCTTTCACTCACACCACTGGGAGAAAACTCTCCACTTGCCTTCATAAACTTTTAGTGGTGGACCTATTAGCCCTAGTGATTCTGTCCACCACTTGCTCTCAGAAGAGTTTCCTTCTGTGGGCTTGCTTGATATGAGGCATATGTGTACGTTGAGCAACTCTGGACTTGGGTGGAAAACCTGCATTTGTGGTCTTTTGCACAGGCACATTGTTGGCAAGATTGTTGTGGGAATCTCTGCCACTAGATTCAGAATATCATTGATCCATGACTTTTTCCACTTCAGAATCAGAATCAGTTGGCACTCCAATTCTCTCACTTTCTACAAGATTCTGGGGATCAGAAGTATTGGTGGGAAGGCACATGCCATGATACTGTTCCAGTCCAGGGAAAGGGTATCAACACCCCAGGCTGCCAGATCTGGTATGGGAGAGATGAAGGTAACAAATAAGTCTACCTGAGGTCGATGTCAGTAGGCATAGATACCACTGAAGACTGAGAGATGAGTGGACCATTCTGTATGAACTGGCTGATTTTGTTGGGAAAGCAAGTCTGCTAGGATAGTGAGCCTTCCTGGGATGTGTCAGACTTAGAGGAGGATTTGTCGATTATGACACTACCTGAGACAATCCTAAGCCAAAATGCAGAGGTCTGGTGACTTGATTCCCCCTTGCTTCCTGATGTAGTTGACAACAGCTAAGCTATCGGATAGAATGTGAACACCCTTGCCATAAAATGTCTTCTGCTGACTGTGCATGACATTCATGATGGCCATCATCTCCATGTTGATATACAATGAATTCTCCCAAAGAGGCTATGTCCTGCTCACTTACAGGAAGGAGGGCAGGAGGTGGGCCTGATGAGCTGGCATCTGTGCAGATGGTTATCGCTGGTGGCTGGTGATGCAGTGGGCTGTAAGCCAGTTGAGGTCTTCCAATTTTAGTGCCATCAGAAACTTCGATTGATTGATCCAGTAGGCAGCTCCAGGGCTGCCATTGTGCAAGGAGGATTATTTGAAGTGATCTATGAAAATGCCTAAAAAAATTTGGTCTGCTGCTGCATTGAGAAGGCCTTGGAGGCACAGAAAGGTTTGGATTGAGATAGGACTCTGTGAGTGCATGGAAGTCACCACTGAGATGATGCTCAATGCACGTACATGAGGAAGAGACACACAGTTCAAGTGAGTAATGAATTCCATATCCATGTGAAGTGTTAAGATGGGGTGAAATTAGATTTATCCCTGTACACAAGGAATCCATTATGAAGAATTTCATGTCTTGATGCAGAGTGTTACTCACCTGGTGTTTTTGCAAGATGCTGTCCAGGTAGTTGAAAGATCTGGATGTGGAGTTGGCATGGAAATGTGACACTACTCTATCCATGATTCTTGTGAAGACCCATGGGCTAATATTCAGGCCAAATGCGAGTGCCCAGAACTAGTATATGGCATCCCTGTATGCAATCTCGGGATCTTCTAAGATGATTTTTATGTATGGGGATGTGGAGATACGTGTCTTCAAGGAAATTCCCCTCCTGATCAGCATTGAGATTTGACCTCAGTGTCTCTATTCTGAAGCAAGGGACTCAAAGAAATTGATTAAGCAAACTGAGATCTATAACAGGCTGAAAGATGTCAATGACCTTGGGAACGAGAAAAAGCCTTGAGTAAAATCACAGTGAACTTGCATTGTGAATGAATTTGACTGGCCTTTTTGAGAGAAGAGTACTGATTTCTCACTGCAGTTTGTCGGCTTTGTGTGAGTCTCTTGTAAAGTCTGTAGTGAATGGGGTCCTTGCCAAAGGGGAAGGGGTGCTGAACATATTTTGAAGGTCTAACATAATGGTCTACTGAACTTACAGAAAGTCAGGGCATGTTCCCATTGCACAGCAAAATGCTGGTCTTCTTTCCACTAGAATGTCTGAAAAGGGTGGCATGAGCAGGTTGTCATTTTCTTTGAGATGGCTGCTGGGAAGAGGGATTGATATGAAACTGGTCTTTGTTTCAATGGGGTTGTTGTCAGCAGGCTCTGGAAAACTGAGACTCTGACAAGCATAAGAGCTTGGGAAGGGCTTTCCTGACTGTCATGGCTTAAAGGGTTTCTTCCTGTTTCTCTGATCTCCTGGGAAAGGAAATCTGGGATCTCTGACATTGAGCTTGTGAGAGGTTTGCCTCTTTGGGAGCCTGTCTCCTGACATCCTCAATCTTGCCATAAAAGAGAAGGTTTCATGACAGTAGCCACGGTTGTGAGATGAGAACTGTCTTATGATGGTCCTTTAGGAGAGCAAAAGAGGCAATGAATGGTCCTTTAGGAAAGAAGAAGCTGCGATGAATGCATCCTTTCCACTAATTGCATGTTCACAGAAGCTGCTATAGATTTGGAGAGAGGGTGAAGGTGCTGCACTCTTAAGGATGTGTGCCATTCAGGATACCAATTCCCAGGCATGATTTCTAGTAGGGCTCTCCATTGGAAGGTTGAGGTTCTGTTTGGATTACTGAGGAAATGTTCACAGAGACTAAGTCAAATAGGAAACCGATAGCTACAATGTTTTGTATCAGTTGCCGCTTGTCTGAAAAAGACTAACGCTTTATGCAGATGAGAGTGGTTTTATTCATTCCATATCCTGCTAAATCCTTGTCAATACCTGGAACCTCTGTTTGAAAGACTGCCAAATGTGATTTGTAGAAGCCCAGACTGAAACTGAATGGTAGATGGTGCTGGGAGAAGAAAGGCCTGTTGGTGCTTGGGTGGTGAAGCTGTCTTTCCAAGCAATGTAAGATACCTGCGACCAGTCCTGACTGAGGGAGTTGTTTGAAAGGCGAATGATCTCTCTTGGTTAGGAGGTCGACAAATGCAGGAATCTTGTATGGGACCATGGAAGGGGCCAGGGGCGGTGGGCAGAATTTAAGCAGTAACTGGCAAAACACTTCCTTACCACACAGGAACACAGATTCCTCTTTGGCCATAGTTGGGTTGGAAAACAAAGACTGTGCCTATGAGCTAAAATCTCTGATGTTGGATGAATTAGGTGATATCAATGCATCCTGTGATGGGTGTGACAAGCGTGCCATGGAAGCCTTCTGGGTGGTGTGCAGGCATGGATGGAGTCTGTCTCCAGGCATTCACTTAGAGCATTCTCCGTTGTACTATGTTGGTATTGGGCATCCAGGACTGGACTGTCACTGTAGCCAGTGCCAGACCGGTGATGTCAAGTGTCACATAAGCTACCTATGCAGTGGATGCTAACACCAATGTAATACGTCAGAAAATTATTCAATAACCCTATATTCTGAACTGTACATAAAGCAAATTATGAATAATAGCTAACAAGAAAACGTTCAGAACTGAAATGGTTTGTAAGTGCTCATGAACCCTTTGTAATCAATTAAGATAGCACTAACTGAATCACTGCATGATGAAGTTAACAAATCAGGTGATGAATTATTTGTCAGAAAAAAAAGTGGAGCAAGAAAAAGGTAAGAAAACAGATGGAGTCTACTTCCCTGCAGTAAGAAAACACCAATACATGCTCCAAGAAGTGTAATTTGTGAGGCCCTCATAAGAAGCGTGAGCAGAAGTAACAAATGACTATAAGGTACCAATCCCTATATCCAGGGAAATTTACTGTCTGACTTCCTTTCTAGGCATGCAGACAACATTTTAGCACTATTGTTGCTTACCAAGCCAAACATGGTTTTTGATGTCTTCCAGCTTGGGGTGGGTGGTGGTGGTGGCAGCCTGGATTTGAAAGGTAGTCCTGCTTGTTGTCAACTAATAATAAGATTTTTAAAAGCAGGAGAGGGGAATAAAACACTGTTGTTGGGTGAAATTCTAAAGTATAGTTTTCAAAAAGAAAAAATAATTTTTATTAATAAATAGTTTGAGAGAAAATCTAGTGAAGTATGGAAGGATAATATTGAAACTATTGTAACAGCAAATCTGGAACCAACAATTACACATTTTCTGGTACATTTAAAAATTAAGTATATAAATTTAGTATATGGTTAATATTAAATTTTTGGAATCCCTAATATATACCTACCTTGGGATCATCAGTTGGAATATGAAGAGAATTCACAATATGTAGATCATTCTGAAAGGGTATAAAGTGCCATACATTAAAAAAAAACTGAATGTTAAAGTACTGCAAATTCAAAAGGTATGTCTCCACTATTGTTAAAAATTTTAATCTGTAATGAGAAAAAATATGAAAATCAAACTTGATCTGAGTCTTCTTGATATTAAGCCATATATCTAACTGGATTTAAATTTATTAGTTTCTTCAAAAGTTATTGAGCAGAAATGAAATTGTGATGTGATGGAGAGGCAAATGGACAGACATGGGTAATTATATATATATATATATATATATATATATATATATATATATATATATATATACATATCTCAAAAAATACTGTAGGGTACAAAATAGTTCTACTTTCATCTACTGGAGAATTGTTGAATGTGACAGAGTAAACAAGACTTTGTGCTTCAGATACTAGAGAATTATTGGTAAATGAGTCAAAACAGAGAATGCACAACATTTACATAAATTTAAACCACTGTATTAAAAGCTCAATACCAGTTTGTAAGAATTAGCACTCCTGTGATATTTGCATCCAACAAACTTTTTTCTGTCATACAGTCATCTGACATTAAATTCCATAAGCTATTTTCTTCAAACTGGACTTCTACAGTTTAGTTGTTGAATTGTTGATGGCATCAACAACAGAACAAGAAGAATGGCAACTTAGCTTACTTTAAGAGTTAATAAGTAAACAGATCACAGATTGAGGTTTTAAACTTTAAACAGAAGTTTACTGTCTCACCAGTGAAAATGCCATTCTTATAACTTTTACTTGACTCTTAACAGTCTTTGATTCACTATGTCTTGATCATATATTATTGTATCCTTGTTCATTAATGCATGAACAAGTGTAGCAATATTACCAGACATAAACCTAAAGTTAATTTTTATTGCCAAAAAATGAGAGTTGTTAGTGAGCAGGAGCTAGCAAGATACCCCTACTTCTGTGACAAGAGTATCTTTATAAGAGCGCTCAATAAACTGTAGAAAGTGGGTCTCGGCAACCAAGTTTTGGCATGTGACAAAGCCTAATCCCAAGATGCACATACAATGCATGTTTGGTGGCAATTGGCTAAAAGGTGTGGAAATTAGAGCACATACATATTCAAGTAATACTGAAGATGTTGGGAATGAGGTCCAGTGACCATATTTTGATGTTAGAAATGAGGTCCAGTGACCATATTTTGATGTTAGAAATGAGGTCCAGTGACCATGTTTTGATGTGAGAAATGTGTTCATCCTCAGATACATCCTCAGTGTACATTTTTTTCAATAGGTGAAAGAATTGGAGCCTGTACATAATCTTGTATCATGTAGGGAGAGGGCTAATTTAAGTTGTTAGAACTTGTGCACAATCCCATTGTATCATATTGTGACAATAAAATATGTTTAAACAAAAAAATTGCATCAAATTCTGGAAAGTAGGTTACAGTTACCAAGCCTTGGTGTACAACACAAGCTCATCCGAAAATGCACAAAATGTCAATGTAAATTTCATGTCAGGTGTTGTAGTATAGAATTGAAAATTTAATTTCAGGTGAAGTAGTATAGAAGTTCGTGCCCCATACAGGGTGGATGGAGACAATTTTTAGAATTAATCCTGGAAAGTAGGTAGCTGTATTCCATTGTTGATGCGGGTTACACGTATAGCTACACCATCAGTATAAGTTTGTTAGTAATAGTGTGAAAAGGTATTTAAATTATGGCTAAGACACAATTTTAAACCAAATTTTAATAAATCTTAAAAAGTAGGTCACAACAACCCAGTTTTGATGTACGGCACATATTCAACCCAAGATGCATCCACAGTGCAAGTTCATGTCAAAAGTTGAAATACTGAAGTTATAGGTTGGACAAAGAGGATGATGCATGGATGCACACAAGAAGAGATAGATGGATGGACAGACAAAATGATTCCTATACACCACAACTTTTCAAAGTGGGGTATTAAAAAAAGAGTAAATTTTTTAGAACATGTTGTTTCTCAGAGAATACTTACTCAATCACATTAACATTAGGAAATAAAGTCAGCTATCTCTAATCCAGCAATTGTGGAAACATGAAAATTTTGTCCTAACCATCTATATACCATATAGACAAAGGGAAAAATCTCTTACCCATTACCTCCCTTTCCTATTGCTGGTGGCAACCCATCAACTAGTTCTTTTCCAGTTTGAGGCACACAAAGGGGCAATGCTAAGCCACTTTCCCATGTAAGCCTTTAAAGTGGAGTTCCTTCTAGCTTGTGAGATTCTCTCCATGACTGAAGGTTTAAATTCTTTCTACACAAGAATATCCCGACAAGAGCCAGGCATGAAGGAGAAGCCTGTCCAGGCTAGGATGAAACACCTGCATCTGGGGCTATTTGAGCAGATTGGGCTTTGCTGGGATTTTCCTGGGTGTCTATCACTAGATCAAGCAGACCATTCACCCAGGACTTGTCTCACCTGAGAGGAGCTATCAGAATCACTTTGCATTTCTGACCCCTCATTTTCTGTATTATCCTCAGTACCAGAGGCGGGTAGGTGTTGCCCCAAACCTCCTTCCAACTGACTGATAGTACATCCATGACCCAGGTTTCTGGGTCCAGGACTGGAGAGACAAAGGTGGGCAGTTTGTGATTCCACCTCGATAAGGTCCATCACCGGATGTCCCCATAGCACACAAATCCACTGAAAGACCAATAGAAGAACAGGCCACTTGGTGTGAAGAGTCTGGCCTATTCTTGACAGTGCACTGGTGAGAAAATTGAGACTGCTGGCAATATGTCTGATCTGGACTGTGATTTTTAGCTGGGAGCACCAGTGCAGAAAGTCCCAAACCAGAATGCATACGTCTTACAATTGGTCCCCCCCCACCATTGTTTGTACAGATAGGTCACAAACACTGAGCTGTCCGACATTATGAGAATTACCTTCCTGTAGAGTTGTTCCTTACAGAAATCAAATGTTATTATATATGCCTTCATTTCCAGAAGGTTGATATAAAGAGATATGTCCTCTGGTCCCCACTTGCCACTGACCTTGGTGAAGCAGGGCAATAGGTGGGCTCCCCAACCATATGAACTAGCATCCGTGCAGATCACAACTTCTGGTTGGGGCTTTTCCAAAGGAATTCCTGCTGTGAGCCATGGTTTGTTGTGACACTGATGCAGGAATAATAATATTTCAGTTCAGATCATAACTTGCTGATTCACTTCAACTGGAAAAGGGGTGCCACTGGACCAGCAGAACCATCTGCAAAAGGTGCATAAAAAGGTGGCAGAGAAGAATCAAATTTGCTGCAGCACTGAGCAAATCAAGGTTCTGCAAAAACTCTATTGCTGAAACTCATTCCCTGTTGGAAAACAACTCCATGAGCATGATGATCCATGCCATGGATACGTGAGGGTGCAAATGAGGTTGAGATTGGTCAAAACTCCATACCAATGTGGACAAAAAAGTTGAAATGGGTTGAGATCTGACTTATCCCAGTTCACTAAAATCCCTTACTGACATAAAAGGGAAAGAAGGTATGTTCCTGCCCTTCACCAAAGATGAATTTACCATGTGTTTTTGAAGAATCTCATCCAGATATGCTGCAGTTGCTGCTGATGAGGTTAACTTGAAGAGAGTGAAGACACAGCTAATGGTCTTTGTGAATCTCCATGGGTTGATGTTGAGATCGAATGGGAGTGCATGAAATTGGCATACTGTGGATAGGGACATGCAAATATGCATTGGTCAGATTTAGGTTGATCATAAATTCATTCCTCTTTACAGAAAGCCTGACTAACATGCTATTTCTATTTTGAACCTTGGCTATGTATTTGTTGTGGCAGCTGAGGTCTATGATGAGCCTGAGTTTTCAGTTGGTTTTGGGCACTAGAAAAAGCCTGGAATTAATCCATGGAGAGCTTGGCTTGTGAACTCTCTCCACCACCCGCTTGTAGAGTAATTAACAGATCTCCTGGTGCAAAATTTCCACTTTCTCTAGATCAGATGGCATGTCCATCATGGAAGAGGAAGAAAAAAGGGGAGGGGGCTGGATAAACATAATTAATCTGAAGCCTCTCCAAAACAAGTTGGATCACCCATTAGTTTTTCAAAAAAGGTCGTTCCAAGACTGCCAAAAATGAAGGAGTCTGGCACCTACAGGCTGGTTGTCGGCAGGTGGCTGGGATAGCAAGACAATGCTGATTGTTGGGAGGCTTGGGGAAGGAGAAACCTTGCTTCCTATCCCCTTTACTGAACTGCCACAGGAATGGAAGGGCCTGTTGCCACCTGAAATTTGATTGAGGTTGAAACTGTTGCTGTTGGGCAGTGGTCAGCTTCCTCTCTATTTGCTGACAATCGCCCTCCATTGCAGCTGAGTCTGATTTGGCCTGAGTTTGGTACAGGCAGCAAAGCAATCTGGAGAGGCAGTTCTTGTGCTACCTGCTTTCATACATCCTTAATTTTACTGCTGAACTGCAATGGCCTACCAAAGAATGTAGAACAGACAGCCAAAGAATAATGCGGCTTCAGTGAAAATGGGGGCCCAGGTGGCTGAGTTGGTATTTGAGAAAGCTTGCCACTACCTTCCTGTGGGTCAGTGGTTCTGCCCAGGGTTTTCTTGGGTTCTTCCTTCACTAAATATACAGACTGACATGTTTAGTCTATCTAGTGCTGGAAAATGGCATTAAACCCACTAAACCAATCAGTGAAGATGAGCAGAGACAGGCATCTTGTCTCACCAGTCCAAATTTGCTGAAGCCGTCAAGGCATTAGCTGTAGAATGATACACAGTGCTGTTAATTTTCTTGGTAATATTGGCTGTGGACTCCCATGCATGATCACTGTCCGATTTTTCAGCAAGGCAAAAAATCACTAGCAACACCAGATCAAGCATCTAAGTTGTTGCCACCATATGCCTCACTAACTTGGAGGTGGCATGGAACCAATGCAATGTTTTTTCCAAGGTAGGTAACTCAGTACTATACCTGTCTGAGTTCATGCAGAACCAGCATCATGAAAACGATGCTGGTCTGACTCCAAGGATCTCCATATGATTCTGCATACCAAAGAATGGCTGGCCAGTATGTGGCACAGTTCACCCATGTGATGTGTCTCATCTGGGAGGGACTCGGGGGCTGGCATCTATGAACCACTTCTTCCTCCACTTCAAGCTGGCCAAACATAACCATTGCAGCAGGCATCATAGGCACCATTTTGAAAGCAGGGGGTGGGGTTGGGAGGACCATCATGGCATCCCCAACTACACTGGCAGCTGATGATGTCTTCAGGTGAAGACTCAAGATGCTGCTTTCCATTAACCAAGACTTAACCCATCTCTCTTTGCTCTTTCAGATTTTTTCACAAAAAAATAGACCAAATCCTTTCTGACCACATTGCACACACACTGCAGATAGAAGTCGAAGAACACTTTATGCAAGAAAGACATGAATCATGTGTGACATCAGTGGCTTACATTTACTGCACTTGTTATATTTTGTCATCATTGTTCAACTGACATGACAAAAATATACGAAAATAACAAATTGAAAGTGTTCACATATAACAATAACAACACTTGTTACTTCAACAAGCGAAAAATACAGGCATTGTGCATGAATAAACGACCAATAATGAGCACCAACAATACTGTGTTAGAACATAAGTTCAGAATAGTCCACAACTGCGAAAAAATTCACAAATATTTTTCAAAAATCTAAAATAATGATTACAACATGCAGCAAATACTTTAATACTGAATATTATCCCGACTTTTTAGATGGATGGGTCAAAATAACGTTATCCTTAAAGTCTAATGGGTCAAACGGTACAATGTTGATTATACCGAGCAAAAGCTTAAACTATTAAATATCTGATTGTAGCAGTAGTAAGGGGAGGTAATGGGTAAGAGTTTGTTCCCTTTGTTTATATCGTATATAGCTGGGAAAGACAAAATTTCTGTCATTATTTTTGTCTTTCCAGGATTGCTGCATTTGAGAGGTTGAAAAGTTTATTTCCTAACATTAATACAATTTGGGAATGTATTTGACGAAGAATGTTTTTGTGGTTTTGTAGGTTTAATGCCATTTGTCAGCACATAATAGGCTATACATGGCGGCCAGTATATTGGGTAGAGGAAGAACCTGGGAAATCCTCGGGAAGAGCCACTGACCCATGGGAAGCTACTGGCAAGCTTTCTCATATACCCACATTGGCCAAGCTGAGACTTGAACACATGCAAACAGAGGTATGATGTCAGTTATCTGTAAAGGCGAGCGCTTTAGACCACTCTGCCAGACACCATAAGAACTCTCCTGTTAAAAACCCTATGACAAAATGACTTTCCATTTAAGAGCAGCAATAAAAAAAAATTAAAGATGGCCACCATTCTGGCCATGTTGGATTTTGGATTGGCACCATTTTAAATTGGGACCAACAAGGCACCATAAGAAGTCTTCTGGTGAAAACCCTATGTTGATATGAATATGACTTTCCATTTTTGAGGAGTAACAATAAGATTTTCTATATGGCTCCCATGGTGGCTATTTTGGATATCAGATTGGTACTATTTCCATTCAGAACCAACCTGACATCATAAGAAGTCCTTTGGTGAAAGCAAAATGTCAATATAACCGGCCATTTAGGAGAAATAGCAATAACAACATTTTCAAGATGGCCATTGTGGTAGCCATATTGAAGGCCAGATTGGCACCATTATCATTTAGGACAAACTAGACATCATAAGAAACCTTTGAGTGAAAACGCCATGTTGATATGACCATTCATTCAAGTGAAGTAGTGATAACAAGATTTTCAAGATGGCCACTGTGGTGGACATATTTGATGTCTGAGTGGCACCATTTTATTTAGGACAAACTAAACATCATAAGAAGTGTTTTAGTACAAACCCCATGTTGATATAATCATCCATTCAGGAGAAGTTGTGATAACAATAT
The DNA here is from genome assembly GCA_029931535.1 of Margaritifera margaritifera. Lineage (NCBI taxonomy): Eukaryota > Metazoa > Mollusca > Bivalvia > Unionida > Margaritiferidae > Margaritifera > Margaritifera margaritifera. The sequence goes on from JAQPZY010001686.1 coordinate 9,592,998, forward strand.
TTTCAAGATAGCCACCATGGTGGCCATATTGGATGTGCAAGTGGCACCATTTCCATTTAGGAGCAACTAGACATCATAAGAAGTGGTGGCCATATTGGATGTGGAAGTAGCACCATTTTCAATTAGGAGCAACTAGACATCATACATAGTCTTCTGGTGAAACCCCATGTCAATATGACTTTTTGTTCAGGAGGAGTAGAGATAACAAGATTTTCAAGACGGCTGCTGGTGCAGCCATATTGGATATACAATCAGTACAATTTTCATTTAGGACCAACTAGTCTTTTAGTGAAAACCCCATGTTGATATGACCATCCATTCAGGAGGAGCAACAATAACAAAATTTTCAAACTGGCCACTGTAAAGGCTATACTGGACATCAGATTGGCACCATTTTCATTTAGGACCAACTAGACATTGTAAGAAGTCATGAAAACCCCATGTTGATATGACCATCCAGTGAGGAGGAGTAGCAATAGCAAGATTTTCAAGATGGCCACTGTGGTGGCCATATTGGATGTCTGAGTGGCATCATTTTCATTTAATACCAACTAGACCATCGGATTAATACATTTGTAAAGTTTCATGGCAATATTCCAAGTAATTTAGGAGGTATAACAATAACAACCTTTTGCTAATGGATGGACGCTTTATGGATAACTGACAACAGACCATCCCATAAGCTCTCCTGGTCTATGACCAGTAGAGCTAATAAAATGAATGTAGATGTTATTTTGACTGTTGTCTTTGAACTCAGTATAACCATGAATGTTCCTTAAGTGCTGAAGATGGACTATAGGTAAAGAAGGGCATAAACTTGATTACCTGTTGAGTTTAATGTGGGGACTATCTCAAACATTTCTCTGGGAAGTCATTTGTTTACAATCAAAATCATACAGACATATGGCCAATTTAATTTAATTAAATTTGGATAAATTGATTCTGGCAATGTTGTGAGCAATGTTACTATTCAAAATTTTGACATTTGGATTATCTTGGGAGTTGGAGTTTGCATTTCAGGTGATTTAGCAGGTTTGAAGTTGTTCCTTTAAACTAATTTAAAGTTGCATAGTTTATATTTTACCTTGTTTGTTTCTTTAACAAAATGCTGTCAAACTTGTAAGTAAAGAAACATTCAAATTCCAATTTTCTATTCAAATAGTCACAAAAAGTATTCTCATTCGAATATTCAGTTATTTTTTGAAGCTTTAGATGCCATAATATATATGATAGATTAGCAAACTACCTGAGCATATTTGACAGACAGAGCAACACGCAATCCTAGAGCTCGAACGGACATTGGCAGCAAGTAATAAAAGCTTTGTGGACCTCGTGGACCAAAGGCAGCACCACCTGAAACAAGTAGAGGTGATTTTCAAAAATGAGAAACTTTAAAAATAGTACTGGTATGTGTTTATTTTGCAACCAGAAAGATGGGAAAAAATTGTATTTCTGCATTGCTTGGTGAATATAAACGGTGAACTCTTTGTTCCATCAATTCCCTATCTCTAACAATTGCCCTGAGGAAAATATCCTATCAAATTTAAAAACTATCAATGAAAAATACAAAGAAATAATGTAAAAAATCAAAATTGTTGAAAATAAAAAATTTGGTTTTTTAATTTGGAAAACCTACTCTCACTGTATCAGGGCTGAGCAAATTTTTTTTTTCATCCACTTCCCCAGGACAAGTGGTTTCAGAAAATTCACTTGTCCCACCTCCCTTTTCACTTGTCCCAAAATTTAAATCACTTGTTGTCAAGATTTGATGAGATGTATGCACTTTAATCCATAAAAAGAATGAATGAAATAATGTACAACATACTTATTTCTTAAAAGAATTTAAAGTTTCAAAACATAGGTTGATATTATACATTTTGTTACATCAGAGGTTTTCAGTTTTCCATTGTCCGGGTATCTAATATGCACTATTTCTTCCTCTGATACAGTAGCATCAATACTTCCATCAGCAAGAATGGAAAGGAATTTACTGGAATTCAGACTTTCCCTAACTTATTCTCTCAAGACTTGATTGATTAATAGAATGAAGTCTCTTGACCTGAATCTGTTCTTATAATTAGCAGCAAGTTTAATACTGTTCTTCTTCTCGAGTGTACACAGCATTCCCATATTAGAAAATACTTTTCCATAATGGGCTAGACTGTATGCTGTGTTAAAGAGAGGTCTTATTTTTTTCATTTCAGTCTCATTTAGGTTTGAAAGGACCTTTCTTAGTGGAGTGTCCGCAGCTCTAACTTCAGGGATTTTCTGCATATGCTGGCTAGTGTCATGCATGTACAGTGTTGCACAGGCCTTGTGAGGTCCAGAACTGCAATGAGACTTTATTGGTTCAATCCTGAATTTGTCAGTTTCATTGACAAATACACTGGTTGAATTTTCAACCTGTGCCAATTTGGGATATTGTTTTCAACAACTGCAAAACATTTTTTCTTCTGAATCAATGAATTCAAGCCAGGGATAACTATCAACCCAATGCAGATGAAAATTTCTCAGTCTCTTAGTAGTGTCATATTGCCATTTTTTGTTTCCACTGAGTATAGCTTATGTCTCTTTGGAGAAATAGTTATGTCACACTCAGTAGCAGTCTTACTTTTTACCCCTCCACATTCACTTAAATTTCCTTCTTTAAATCTACCTTATTAACTTCCTTGCTAAAATAATTTAGTAAACTCATTTTATCCACATAGTAAATATCACCATGCTTGGCAACTACTTCTAAAGTGATCATAACATACATTTTGTACTTTAAATATGAACAGAGACAGCTCCTTAATTAGCATAACTGTTTTGATTCAAACGCAATATTTAGTCTTTCCAGCAACCCTTTGTGAAAAAGTAGGGATAAAGTAGGGACATTTTTTTTTTAAAAAGTAGGACAAAAGTAGGGAAAAAGTAAGGAAAGAGTAGGCAAAAATAGGGATATTTTATGAAGAAAATTTAGTATGAAATTTATGTAAATTACTGAAGAAATATAACCATTACTTGACTTACCTTTCTAAACTTGAACAAAAGCATGCTCTTACATACTAGCTGTATAGTCTAGGTTACCTCTATTTTCTTAAACATCCAGCTCCACATCACTGAGGCCACAGGAGTTGTTTTTTTTATTAGTCAATATCAGCATTTTTTATAACAAAATCACTATCACTAAAAGTATATAAAAAAATGAAAATAAAATGCTATCCTTTCACAAATTCTATTTGGTGCATTAACATGAAATTTTTAATATAACAGACCCTCTAAGCAACCTTGGGAGTACATAGGGCCAAACATAGCATAGCTTCTATTATGATCTGAATGATTTGCATTTTGGGGGATTTAAAATAATTTTATATAGAAAAAAAAAGAAGACAAAAATGCACAACTGTTTTGTAACTGTATGATAGACTATCAAAGCATTTTATCTTTATTTATGTAGCAAACAGGATTAGTAACACAGCATGAAAGTTAGCACTGGTGCATTTTTTAGATTAAGAAGAGAAATCATCCAACTTTAAGCGATCTCTCTGAATACTGTACAATGTATTAGTAGTAAGCCGTTACTATGGTAATAAAAAGCACACTAGGAGATCATCATGATTATAATTACTCATACATAAAATACTAATCCCAATGGAACATTGAATTTTACTTGCAGAGTCATCCATCAGTCTTCCTTTCAACTCATCAATTTCATTTCTTTGCAGTCTGCACTTTTATAATGCTATTGTTGATTTCTGAAGTTTTGATTTTACCACCTCCAAAAGACCTACATTGATTTCCTTCGAATAGTTGTTATTTACTGCAGAATTCAGTCTTTCACTGACCTCTGTAAACAACTGGTAAGCCTTCTGAAGTTCTTATTGAAAGACTCCTTCACTTTTTTCAGTTCTGAATCTTTTTCTGATAGCTTTCTCTTTCTTTTTTCATTCTTTCTCATGTCTTCTGTCAAGCTGCTCTATTTGATTTTGCATTTGTTTCTTCATGAGTTCTGACTCAGCATTTTTCCCCTCAACCTGATTTTTGTATGTACTGTGTGATTTCTTCACAGCACTAAGTAAGCTCTGAGTTAATGGAATATCAGTAATGTTTTCCTTGTAGATCAAGACAGCATCTTGGGTAAGTCTCAGTCCATTCATAGACTCTTCTACAAGAAGTGTTTGGTCTTCTGTCAATATCTTTCTTTTATTTGACAAACTTCTTACAACATCTGCATTTCCATGAACCAAACGGATAGCTGATTTGACAACTTTCTCAAGGTGAGAATACTTTAGCATTCCGGTCAAACTTCTGATCTGCAACAATTTGTTCCAATAATGGTCAATACTCTCCATTATCAATATATATCCATTCTGGGACCTTTTCACTCATCCATTACAAGAGGCACATCATATTTGCTGATATTTGGTAAACTTTCTGCAAGCCTCCACATGTATCTAGATGCTTCTTGATGTAAGCACTGTGCATTCTGAAAAATGGACTTATCAAGAGGTAGGCATATACCATGGAAAGCTGAAACCTCCTGTAGGAACGTCATCATTTCTAATACCAAGACTTTCTGACATGAAGATTCCAGTTTTAACAATGCTTTGTGACATTCTACTTCAACCTCTATATCTCTTTGATTCAAACTGTTTTCTGGCTTCATGACATCCACACTCAGAAGCTTTTTCCCACTCAAATTTCCCCTGACACCAACCTTGATGAAATTAAGCATGAATTTCTTCAGCATCGTGCATGCCAACAATCTCTCAAACAGTGGCCCCACACTGATCAGAAGCACATCTGAATATGGGTTTTCACATTTTTCAAATTTTCACAAATCCTTTTGATCCTTTCATTCTTCAGCAGAAGGTTCTCCGATTTGTCTTCCCTTGCTCTTGCTGCTAAATCTTTCAGAAAGTATTGATACACTGCATCCCGCCTCAATCTTCATCAAAACTGGTACAAGAGTGAGCCACCTGCAATGAACATGCTTTACAAACAGATCATCCCCTGAATCCTATCTCAGACAGAGTATTCATGAAATCTTCCCTCTGACTAATGCGTAACTTAAACCAGTGAAACTCATCTAAAGCTAACTGCTCTGCCTATTCTCCAAAAATACCACAACCTTATCTGAAGGCATTGTGGACAACATGTAGAGCACATGGAAAAAACTGTACCAGCCCTGGAAAACCTAAGTCTTTCAAATGGGTGTTAACAAAGAACCACACTATCTTATTAACATTAAGGCTATCACTTCCTAATTAAATAAACTGAGATGGAGGCAGTTGGTAATCCTCCTTTGTCATCCAGTGCCTATCCCACATCACTTCCTTTCGAATGACCAAACATAACAGCTTTAAAAAACTCAGTCTCATCTTTCCCAGTCTCATTTGATCAGAATCTAATCAGACCATCACACTGCTTTTTTCCCTGAGCAATTGCTGTTTTGTCAAAATGAAAGGTGAATGGCATTTTACTGTTATTTATTTTCTGCAAGATTTAATTCCTTAAGTATGGCCCAGAAATCATATAAGAAATGTTATGTTTGTTCATTGTAAAATCTACGAAAACTGAGCCACAAAACATTGTTTGAAAAAGTTCTAGGGTTCCATCACAGGAACTGTAAGAATACCCAGAAGCAGCTACTTTTACGGCCTGCAAAGCTTCTGCCACGATAACTTGTTCTTGATGGGTTTCTGATTGCAGAGCCACTGGCTGTGATTCAGGTGCTGGTCCAGGATCTCCATTAGATCTTCTACTTTCTCTACCTAATGGTTTGAAAAATGTCTGAGATTTGCTGAATCTCACTTTTGAAATCTCTTTATGCTTCTGTCCTTCATCATTAGCATGACTCATTTACTGCTTAAGTCCAGTGTTTCTACATTGAATTGATTTGCTGCAAACAAAAGAACAACCTGCATATTCTGAAGATGAGTCTTTCTTACACCATGATTTAAGTTTATGTCCATTTCTATCTTATGGCAATTTCAGTTACTTGAAAGCAAATCACTTTATTGTGTACCTCTTAACTTCTTTACAACTTGTTGCCTTGATCTAAAGATATATAAAACTTAATCTTCTGGATGTATCAGAATTTCTCACACATGCCCCCAAATTAAATAAAGTGAATCTGATTTGCTTTTTAAATGTAGAAAGATCATAAACATTACCCGTTTTTATACATATACAGCAATATGACTGCTTTATATACCATGTAGAAACAGTTGTAAAGCTATGAAAATTAGGAACAATAAATATTGGTAATAAAGAATCAATATTCAATTTTGCTGCACTGCATATCTTGCATGTCTTATGCAGCTGATTTTATAGCATTACAATTTTAATGTTGCACTTTTAGCATGCACATTACAGTTGATATTCCCTCAGATTCCTTCTTTGGAAAATACAATGATTCTAAATAGCTTCAGCTCACCTTCCTTCCAAACTGTATGCATCACATACATGGAACTTGTAGTCAGATGGGATTTGAAGAATGGAATCTCAGTGGAATCGGTGAGCAAATCTTTCCTTTTGCTAAAATCTACTTACAGGAAATATCTGAGGCAAAACCGAATCCTCTCATTATGTGGTTAGCAAGTTAACAACATATATATATCGACATAAATTTCAAAAAGTAGGGATAGTAGGGCCATTTTGGAAAAGTAGGGAGTATAACAAAAAAGTAGGAAAAAGTAGGAAAATTAGGAAAAATTAGGGCTGCTGTAAAGACTAAATATTGGATATGGAAGTTAATCCTCTGTATAATCAATTAAAAATTAAAGAATCATCACTGCAGTTTAATCAGTTCATAAAGGGAACTGACACTTGTATCGGTAAAGTGGCTTTCATTAATTTATTTGTATTGACTCGTTGGATTAGGATCAAAAGATGAGTCGTTTGAGAGGATCTGGCTTGAATAAACACAATACAATGAAACCGTTTAAAACAGTGCCAATTAATCATACCAACTTTGTTTTGTTTCACGTGTTTTGATTGGCCAATAATTTGGTTGCTTAGCCCAATATGCACTCAAGCGGTAATAGAACATGTGCACATGCAACAGTTATCACTGACCATCAGTAGGTGTGATACAGGATGTAAATAAATATGTGGAGAGGGGTATAATCAAGCATTGAGTATGCCCGGAGGGCGTGAATGGCCAGATAAAGGTAGATAAAGTGATTACGGCATGAAAACAAGCACTTGTCCGACTTTTTTAAAATAGGAAAAAAACACTTGTCTGGAACTAGTGACTTGGAAAAATGTATTTGCTTGACTTCGAAAATAAATAGTTTGGGATGTTGGGCTATGGGATTTGCTCAGCCCTACTATATTCTAAGGTTTAGGTTCTGTATGGACAACAGTATAGATGGAATAATGCAAAGCTATGCATGCATGTAATTATGCATGGACTGGCACACAGTGTATTTAATTTGTGCCATTATTTTTTATCTTACAAAAGCATAGATATTTACATTCTCTGTCTGCATTAATACAAGATTATATACACAATATTTCTTGCACCTTTCCATAAATACCTAGGGTCTATTCTAGAATTGCAAATTTTGGGGAGGAAAATTCTGAGCATAGGAGGGATTTAAGGAAGAAATAAAGGTAGGGCTTGAAAATATGGGCACCCCGACAAAAGTGCGCAAGACAAAAGCATGCCGACAAAATCGCGCAAAGACAAAAGCGTACAACAATTACTATTTTGTGTCTCTAGTAAAGAAAAAACTAACAAATACAGCATTAAAGATCATTAAGCATTGACTATTAATTAATATCTCAATATGCAGAAATACAGCGTTAAACGAACAAATAACATTATTTATTCATTAATATCATTGATAGCATTCGATCTGCAGCTCCAAATTAATACGATCTTTACACAGCCAATAGCCATCACGTAAAATCTGCTCTTTCTGCTTCTGCAATTCGGTTCTTTTCATGACTGCAAATGTTGAGGCCTAAACATATTTGTGCTATTTATATAGTTTCAGGTACACAAGTAGCTTTGAAGAATGACTCTTCAAATAATATTTGGAACTTAGAAATTATCTCACTTTTCATGTCTACTTCTACTCTGCATGCTTTTCTTTTGCACGATTCTGTCGGGGGGTTTCAGGTTTTGTCAGCGCTCTTTTGTCGGGGGTTTAAAGCTGCTCTCTTTTTATGGCACTCTTTTGTTGGCACGCTTTTGTCCTGCGCGCTTTTGTCGGGACACCGAAAATATGATGCATTATTTCTGCACATTCAGTTCATTTTTTGGTGCAATTTTTGAGAAATTATTGTTAATCCTACAATTGTACATCCTAGAATAGACCCTGCATACCTCCCCTCCAGAGTGGTGATCTAATGCTGCCTTGTCTTTTCAAGCCAGTTTTCTTCTGAGGTCTGGGCTTTCTACCTCCCCCTGGCATTTCTGCTCGACTTCGAACAAAGGCATAGTCCTAAAGGTGAAATGGAAATTAAAATTTGTATTACCATATTTTGCCATAAACAGTCTATACTTGACTACACTAGTGTAGTCACAAATCTGCCATCATAAAATGTGCTGGTAGGCCAGAGTCTACTCTCTTAATTGTAGTAATCATTTCAACAAAGAGCCTAGATCCCAATTTGCTATCACATTTTGCAACTGAAGATCTGTGTCTATGCTGCTCACAGTTGGATGTGTGCTATACACATGCTTATACAGTATACAGCCTAGCCAAGTATGACAGTATGCTTATACAGTATACAGCCTTGCCAAGTATGACAGTACTCACATGCTTATACAGTATACAGCTTTGCCAAATATGATGGTACTCACATGCTTATACAGTATACAGCCTTGCCAAGTATGACAGTACTCACATGCTTATATGGTATACAGCCTAGTCAAGTATGATGGTACTCAGTCTTATACAGTATACAGCCTTGCCAAGTATGACGGTACTCACATGCTTATATGGTATACAGCCTAGTCAAGTATGATGGTACTCAGCCTTATACAGTATACAGCCTATCCAAGTATGACAGTACTCACTTGCTTATACAGTTTACAGCCTAGCCAAGTATGACAGTACTCACAGGCTTATACAGTAAACTGCCTATGCAAGTATGACAGTACTCATATGCTTATACAGTAAACTGCCTATGCATGTATGACAGTACTCACTTGCTATACAGTTTACAGCCTAGCCAAGTATGATGGTACTCACAGGTTTATACAGTAAACAGCCTATGCAAGTATGATGGTACTCACATGCTTATACCATATACAGCCTAGCCAAGCATGATGGTATGTATATATGTACAGCATTTTACACCATGTCAACACAATAGTGGCTATATGGAACCAACTAAAGGTAAAGGTACTTACAGGCTCATACAGTACACAGCCAAGCCCAGCATGAAGGTTCTCATAGCTTATACAGTACACAACCAAGCCCAGCATGAAGGTTCACATAGCTTATACAGTATACAACCTAGCCCAGCATGAAGGTTCTCATAGGCTTATATAGTATACAACCTAGCCCAGCATGAAGGTTCTCATAGGCTTATACAGTATACAACCAAGCCAAGCATGAAGGTTCACATAGCTTATACAGTATACAACCTAGCCCAGCATGAAGGTACTCATAGGCTTATCAAGCATACAGTCTAGCCCAGCTTGAAGGTACTCACAGACTTATACAGTAAACAGCCTAGTCAAGCATGATGGTATATATATATAGAGCTTGGTCACATACTTTTTTACTCTATCTTTATCTTTTTTGTCCTTGTCTTCATTTTTAAGGACACCTTCATAGTTCAGTTTCATATTTGTAATCCTAGTGTCATATTTATAATCCTAGCATCGCAGGTTTGACACCCACTGAGGCCTCCAACATTTATATATGCAAAAAATATAATATATGGTTTTTTGAGTAAATAAAAGGAAATATTTCACTTGACAAATGGAATGATTTTGTATTGCCACTCATGGCTTTGCCACTCCCTACAATACAATGTTTCCACTTCACTCATAAAATTTTTCTTTATATCTACTCAAAAAATGTAGATATCCTCTATGATTTCTCCGTTTTCATAACGTGGCGAGAGAAAAAAAATGATTTGCGACATTTTCGAGAATCTACAACTTTTTCTCTTGTTTTTGAAAATTTATTAGCCATCCTACTTGATTCCAGATAAGCTTTATTTTTACAAACTTGCAAAAACTATATACAATCAATTTAAATTTAAATTATATTTGTGTTTGTGAAGAAGTAAAACTTACAATCTTAAAAGATCATTAAAGGGGATCGGACAAAACAAGGCAAATTATGTGCAATCGACACAAGGATGTACCATAAGTTCACGTTACCTTTGGCTGGATATGCTAAGGCAAAATTAATCACTTTGTAGAAACTTATCAAATAAAAAGTATCCTCTAATGATTGCTGAAATTTTTTATGCTAGTTACTTTTTTGAGAAAAAGAGAAATGCCAGAAATTGACTTATTTATATAGGAAATTCACCCAACTGACCCCTCAGATGAATGCAGTGGCCGTCAATCAACTATCACATACAAGACATTTCAGTGGCCCACTGACAAATCTTACCTTTCGTCTTGTCCAAGTCTTGGATGGTCAAGTGGTCAAAGAACAACCTAGTGGATCATCTATGCAGCTTGCAATATAAAACTTATTAAGATTTCAAATCTTTATAACTTCATAATTTCTTGACCAATTTTTACCATACTTAAAAGTACTCTATCAATCACATCATTGTTTTTTTCAGGGGAAGAATGCTGATCATTTTTTGCACCAGACAGTAACAGTTCTTTTGTTAATGGCAAAATCAGGTTAAAGATACCAGCATATCACTCACAAGATAATGATTCTCAAAGATAAAACTTGTTTAATACAAGAAAAGAAACTCACAATTTTTCTGTACCATCTCTGCCAATGTACATTTGCATGCAGAATATCAATTCTGTAAAAGAAAGATATACATCTTCATTAGCATATTACATAATAAAGTCTCCAACAAATGGAAAATCATCTAGCTAGTAGGGTGCAGTTTTGCCTTTTTTGACCTGATAAGTACTGTGATATCATGTCAATACATGTAATATGATCAATTCACAATGCCAAAGGATAATGCATGACAAACATTCCAATGACCTGCTGACCGATCTAATAACATAGAGCATTTACCTTAGTAAATTTGGACTCCACTTGTTTGAGTTGGTTAAGCAGTCAGATAGAAACCAAGTTGGATACCTATGTAGTTTGCACTTAATACAATTTCAAATCCTTAACTTCAAAAATTTCTCGTCCAACTTTCATGAAATTGTCATCACTTACTTAGAAATTCTCTGTCAATCACAAAGATAATTTTTAATGAGAAAATGTTGACTTAAAAACAACAAAAAAACAGCTTTTATCATTTTGACTCCACTTTAAAAAAAGACTTTGAAAAGCAGAAGCTCTTAATAAGTGATTGTCCAAGGCATCTGCTACTGTACATATAAAGTGTGTTAATTACAGTGAAACGCCACTATAACACGATGGTCGGGGTCGATAAGTGCCATCGTGCTATGTATCATATTGTATTATTTCCAACAAAGTCAGTTAACTGAAGAAAACATTTCATATGTATTTTTATGTATGATGTTTATATAATATTATAGATATTTTAGGAAATTATAAATGTTTCTTGACTTTAATATTTGCTTAAATCTTAATGTTGTTTATCAGAAGAAAAAAAACATGTTTAACTAGTGTCCTTGAATTAGGTTGTTTACTTCAGATTTGCGCTAAAGGATAGTTTTGATAAACAATGTTTTCTCAATTTGAGGTCAAGGTTGATTTTGTTTACAGATAAAACTGGAATTTCCTTAGAGTTATGTGTAAAAAGACATGTCCACACAAGTAAAATTCCATTAAGATGACACATATTCTAGAACATTCTGTCATGTGACTAATCTTTATATATACCATGTTTAGTGGACAGTTTTTCAGTTTCGACATTACTATCAGTCTTGTAAAGAGCTATTACAGTTGTGGAAAGTCATTCCAAATTCTAAGAAAGGAATTATTTAAAATATTCATTGGATTATAACAGTGCTCATAGACTTTTGGATTTTGGATTTTTAATATACGATTTTGGAATTTATGTGAACTTATTCAGAGATATTTTGGAGTACTTCATTTTGACATCAGCACATTAAAGACTACTAGTACATCAGGACTTTAAAGACCATTGGCATATCACAACATTCAAGGATACCTGTGCATTCGGAACATTCTATATTTAGGACTTGTGATTAGAACACTAATTCTTATTGGATTATTTGGATTTTAATACACATTACTGTAAGTGTCTTTTTGATTTTTCATTTTAATTATCTAGAAATAAATTGCTTGTTGATTTTTACTTGATTTGTTGGTTTCACTTTCTTTCTGTTACATTTTTTTAGACCATAGAGTCGTAACAGTATCCTCTTAGCCAAACAAGAGGGGGGGGGGGGTACTTTAGTGATGCAGTTGCCAACTTGATGCATATTAAATGAGAAATACTTACAAGATTATTTTACATATTTATTATTTATTTTTTTGCCAAAGAACCATTCATTTGGTACGTACATTTACATGTACATGTATAAGAAAATTGGCAACTGTAGTGTAAATAGTTAGAGTCTGTGTATTCATTAGTCGATCTCACTGTATCCACAATAGTAATTCCATCAAAAATGTGCACAAAGAAGCATAATTTCTGAAATCTGTCTGCTAGATTCCATTCAAATCCAAATACTTAATTTCTTGCTCATACACTAACTCTAACTTGTGAAATACTGTATTTTCCAAAACATTCATATCTGCTGGACATGTCCAAAAGGTCTCATTTTTGAGACAATAAAATGCATAAATCAGACATTGGGAGTTGGTAAAAAAAACTTGTATTTAGACTTGAAAAATACTTTATCTAAAACTTATACATGAGGTAAAGGTTATTGACCTCATAATGTGTGTATAATTGCCTGAACCCAGTTTCGGAGTAGACCATTCGATTTTATGGGTAAAGAGTGATCTTGAAAAAATGGTTGAGTCTTTCTCTAAAAGACAGAGGAAAACAAGAGTCCCTTGAAGGGACTGATGCTCTCCTGGGCAAAAAGAATTTCCAGGAATTCAAGATAAGACCATTTCTTCCTTTAAACTGCAGAGTGTTGAAACAATCTCTGATATTCCTCAGCAATAACAAGATTTTCAAATTAGCTGCTGTGGTGGACATCTTGGATGTCAGATTGGCACCATTTTCATTTAGGACGGAGTAGACATCATTAGAAGTGTTTTGGTGAAAATGCCATGTCATAATGATCATCCATTCAGGGAAATTAGTGACAACAAGATTTTCATGACAGCCGTCATCACAGCCATATTGGATGCACGACTGGCACAATTTTAATTCAGGACCAACTAGGTATCATAAGAAGTCTATCGGTGAAAACCCCATGTTGATATAACCATCCATTTGGGAGTAGAATTAACAATATTTTCAAGATAGCAAGAAATGTGGCCATATTGAGGGTTAGTCATTTTCATTTGGGTCCAAGTAGACACCATAAGAGCTCTTCTGATGAAAACCCCACGTCAAAATGACTTTTCCTTTAAGAGGAGTAGCTAAAACAAGATTTTCAGGATGGCCACATATTTAATGTCAGATCAGCATCATTTTAATTTAATATCAACAAAACATTATAAGAAGTCTTTTAGTGAAAATCCCAAGATGATATTGACCATTCATTTAGGAGAAGTAGTGTTAACAAGATTTTCAACCTGGCTACTGTGGCAGCCATATTAGACCCCAGATCAGCACCATTTTCATTTAGGACCAAGTAGACATTATAAGAAGTCTTTTGGTGAAAACCGCATGTCAATATGACTTTCCGTTCAGGAGGAGTAGCGATAAAAAGATTTTCTAGATGGCTGCTGTGGCAGCCATATTGTACATCAGATTGGCACCATTTTCATTTAGGACCAAGTAGACATCATAAGAAGTCTTTTAGTGAAAACCTCATGTTGATACGACCATCCATTCAGCAGGAGTAGCGATAACAAGGCTATCAAGATGGCTACCATGGTGGCCATATTGGACCTCAGATTGACACCATTTTCATTTAGGACCAAGTGGACATCATAGGAAGTTTTTAGTGAAAACCCTATGTTGATATGACCATGGCTATATTCGACCTCAGATCAGCACCATTTTCATTTAGGACCAACTAGATATCATAAGAAATCTTTTAGCAAAAACTCCATTCAGGAGGAGTAGCCATAACAAGATTTTCAAGATGGCCACTGAGGTGGCCATACTGGATTTGTGAGCAGCACCATTTTCATCTTGGACCAACTAGACCATGGGATGAATGTGTGTGTAAAGTTTCATGGCAATCCTCCAAGTAGTTTAGGTGGAGTAGCAATAACAAACTTGTGCTAACAGATGGACAGACATTAGACGAAGGACAACAGACCATCCCATAAGCTCTTATGGTCTATGACCAGTAGAGGTAAAAATAAATAAATAAACCCCAATATTCATTGAAACTTTCATTTATAACTATGACTTTGCACACTTCAGGGCAAAAACAGGGAGTAGTATGTTCCAGTCAGCATTAGTATTACAATGACAAGTGGCCTACACTCTACTGGAGTGATCTGAAGTTGCTGTCTGCATTTCTGACTAGAAAATAAAAAGGATTAAAATGATGGGAAGTACATGTATGTGGTAATGACTAAAACTTCTCGTGACATTTTGGGCGATAAACTTGTTTCAACAAGTGTGTATGACAACTGACTGATCAGGCATTGGTGGTCTGTCGATTTCCTTTAAAAAAGTAGTTTAATTTATTTAAAAATCTTGGTGAGAACATTTTTAAGACCACTGCATTGTTTGGTGTTTGGTTGTGTATGCCAGATGACTGAGCAAACATGTGTTGGCTATTGTTTACCTGCATTGAGCAATGATTACACACAGGATGCAATATTGACAAACACAAAGAAGACTTAATGACTGTATTGTTGATGGTTCAATAATAATTCAATTAACAATTATCAGTTTTTTTTATGGAGCTAATGTCTTTTAAAAATAAGCAAGAAGCAGTGATAAGATATTTTGTTTTCTTCATGAATACAACACATCTTGACAAATTATTAAATGAAACTCTTGTTTATTTCTGCAGTAGAGATTTGTAGTGCTTCAAAAAATTAGTGAAATTATTGTAAAACTTTGGGAGCCACGCCACCAAGGTGCTATATCTGAGTTTGTGTTATAATGAAGCATGTTATAGCTAGAAAAAGACACAGATGTACTTCCAAATGAAACTAAATAACCTTCATGTGTTACTGTACAGTAAAACACAAACCAAACCAATCTAAATTAAAGAAAGCAAAAGAGAAAAATTCTGATTTGATGTTGAACATAATGTGCTTGATAAACAATGGGCTCAAGTACTGTAGTTTCCCAGTTAGGTGTGATGACATTATTGACTAAGACAAAGAAGGAATTAACAGACAGGTCCATCGGGTATGTTTGATCATCACTTTTAACCAGATATACGCATGTGCTTAGTTGTTCAAAGAAAGAGGGGATAAAGCCTCCTTGGTCTTTTCCAGTAGATTTTGGAAATGCAATTCCTTGTAGATTCACAATTAAAATTTACTCAAGAAGAAAGTATATTCATCTTTGAGATTTAAGCAATGTTGAGTTTTGTATTTTGTCAAAGAGTCTTGTTTAATTTAATCAATTTATCAACTTTCAATTTTAATTAAAATGATTGGGAGAAAAAATACACAACTTAAGTCTTAAGTGCCTCAATTTTCAAGACCTACTCCAAAATGTTCCGTATTTTGGTGTGTATAATGTGCACTTATTTTACCTAATTTCATATTTTTTGGAGGGGGTGCGCATTTTACAGAAGAACAAAAAAAAAAAAAAAAAGATTTTTTCCAGGTAAAGGATCAAGGCACTAATGCTGTCTACATGAAATATTAAATCTGTCTTATTGTAACTAATTTGTTTACTAGCCTTATCAAAGAGTTAATACCGCTTACAAACCTCAATAGTCTTGTTCTTTGATTGCTTACGTTAATAAACTCATTTTATTTCACACCAATGTGTAGCTTTTTGCACTGTGACTCAACCGGAAATACATGTACATACAACTGGTAACTTGTTCTGCTCTCTCAAGCTGTGCAAAGTACCACACTGCAGCAGAACTAATATGATTATTACTGTACCAGTAAATTTTCAATATTCGATAACTGTTGATCTAATACATTTTTTCTTCATTAATTAATTTCATTATTCATGGTTAAATTGAAATATATTATTTAGAATTCAAACCATGTTCATTTTTTCATTAGAGGCACATTTAGGGAACATATTTTTTTCCCTAATGTATTATCGATAGCATACCGGTAATACATGTTCCTTTTGAGTGGTGATATTGGAGTACCAATACCTAAAGCTTGTGTGAATTAATCTTGACAACAGTTTACATCTGCAGTCTTAAGTTCTTTAATTACCCATGCATGTACTAAGATTAATTCATCTTCTCTATTGAGCCCACATTATATCCCACCTTAATTTCTTAGGTCCAACTCTTAAGACAATTAACACTGTTTACTACTGGTAATAAAAGTATTTATTTTGAATTAGTTTTTTGGACATGTGCTGCTTAGTCTATATTTTCAATCTTTGTTTGTTTTATTTAATGATGTTAGATTACTTTGCTATATATGGTACAGTGTAATGCCAGGTGTTTACTCATGTAAGTTTCTTAATCAGTGACGCCTTTGTACTCGCCAACAGAAGTGTCAGGTCTTTAAATTTTAAGTAACAACTATACTTAGCCCAAGCAAAGATCAGAGCAAATGCCACCTAACTACAGGAAGTGTATGTCCACTGACTATCAAAGGGTAATCTTCTTTGGTGGAAATGGAGACTTTTTTATACTTGCAGAGAAATCAGCATTCTAAATGATCATTCTTGGGATTTAAACTAATTGAAGTTTATATGGATATAAATATTGTGAATATATAAATATGAAACATCCATTTGCATCAGCACATGGTAAAAGAGCCGCTGGGAAGAGGTTCATTGCAGGAGAGTCTTCTGTTATGCAGTGGAGAAGAATGACAGATGAGGACATATAGCAACTTTTCGAGAGTGACGATGATGAAGAGGGATTTGATGCAACAGATTGAACTCGGAAGTCAGAAAGATATATTTCAATATTGCCATTTTTTTTGTTCCTTATTTTAAAAAAAAATTACTTGTTATGATCTGGTGCCGTGTACTGACATGAGAGACTGAGAAACAGTCAAGCACTGGTTTACTGTAAACCATTTTTTAAACGTCATGTAACAAATGATCATCAGTGCACTATCAAAAATGGCCTACTATTGTTAAAATATGAGGCAAAATTATCACAATTTTAAAATGTATTATATCACATGCACGTTATATGACAGAACTAAGTTTTTTTCCCTCATTCTGGGTCAAAAATCAAAAACATTGTACACACCAAAATATGGTACTCTGGAGTACAGGACATTTTTTGATTTTGAAGTAACAGCATATATATTAATACTTGAAGTCCTTAAAAAAAAGAGTATTATGATAAGTTCAAATACTTGGATTTTTGGGACTCCAGAGTACAAAGTAATTTAGTAAAGTGCACTCTCCCCCTATCTGTTTAAAATTTCTCATAACTATTGTTAGAAAAACATGGAAATAAATATTAGCATCATATCTAAAATAATTTTCACCCAACCATATCAAGCAAGTCAAAAGATCTAAATGGATAATTGAGAGGACTCTTCCTGATTGGTAGCAATATGAATATTAATTGCTACGATGTAATGCACTATCAAACTTATTGCATTCCATAAGCTATTCTTAAACCCTAGTGAAACTTCCGGTTCGTTTATTCCAGTTTATTATGTACTCAAATCATTTCTGGTTTGTATTGATCCTATCAGCATTTCCTAGTAAGAATAAAGTGCCCTCACCATCCAGCATATATTCACTCTTCTCTGGGCTTCAGTCAGAAAGAATGTTGCTTTCAACACACGATTTCAGAGACAATTGTAAATAATGCCCATTTTTCAGATGTCTAGGACATCTGATACATCCAGTAAAACTGCAGTTAAGATATACATGGAAGTTTCCACAGGGCTTATTTTTTGCAATTTTTGCAACCTAGTCACAAGTCATAAAAAAAATTAAAACGTTGCAGAAAGAAATCAAATAATCAGAAAACTGAACAAGAGATCAAAGTGGGAATGAAATCTTCACCTGGTTGACATCTGACAAATAACCAAAATGCAGGAGCAATTGGACAAGAGATCTGGGTCAGTAGAATGTTTTTTGTTGAAATTTCCTCCAATGCTATTGACTGCATATGTTATGAAAACAACTGTTCAGGGTTTCTCTAGTTTTTATATCTTCATCCATATTTGATGGCACATCAGCATTATTTGTCCAATATTGAAAGGCCTCTATGCAGGGACAAAAGCTGGTCAAATTCTGTCCAATATTGAAAGGCCTCTATGTGAGGACAAAAGCTGGTCAAATTCTGTCTAATAATGAAATTCCTCTATGCCAGGACAAAAGCTGGTCAAATTCTGTCAAATATTGAAAGGCCTCTATGCCAGGACAAAAGCTGGTCAAATTCTGTCCAATATTGAAAGGCCTCTATGCAGGGACAAAAGCTGGTCAAATTCTGTCCAATACTGAAAGGCCTCTATGCCAGGACAAAAGCTGGTCAAATTCTGTCCTATATTGAAAGGCCTCTATGCGAGGACAAAAGCTGGTCAAATTCTGTTAAGCAGTTTCTTTTTTATTGATAAAGTATGTAGATGTTTTTTTAACTTTTGTAACAGCAGCCATATTTGATGGTGGAACAGCATTATTTGTATAAATGTGAAAGGCCTTCAAGCTATGATACTTTTATTTAATTTAGTCATAATTGGCTTTTTATAAGAAATTTTTAAAACGTCTATTTTTATAATAATTTCAGCTATATTTCATGGAAGATTGGTAGGATTTATGTACAAACTTAAAAGCCCTTCATGCCAGAATGCTTTCTGTCAAATTTGGTAAAATTTGTAAAGTGATTTTTGAGGAGTCCTTTAGAGGATTTAGAGAATTTTCTATTTGAAGTAATGGTAACCATGGCTGCAAATGGGCATCATCTGTACAAATCTGAAAGCCCTTAATTCCAGAATGTTTTCTGTCAAATTTGGTCAAATTCTGTTCAGCAGTTTCTGAGAAGTCATTTCACTGTACAAATTTCAAAGTCATTTATGTCCGGATGCTGTCAGGTTCTGTTGAGTGTTTTTTTTAGAAGATGTCATTTAAAGGTTTTCTATTTTTAGTAACAAAGGCTACATACGATTGTATATTTGCATAACTGAACAAAATTAAAAGCACTCTATGCATGGATGCTTTTATCAAATTTGGGCAAATTCTGCTGAGTAGTTTTTGTGAAGCAGTAACATTTAACATCACCTCAGCACAATAGTAAATCGAAGACAATTTAATATAATCACATTTGAAATATCCTATGATTGATGTCCGGTTGCTGTATACAGTATGTGCCAGTCAAAACCTTTAATCTGTTGGTCATTTCTGGCAAATACAGCGAATTAAAAAAACCATATAAATACACACACTCAATTATCTGCAATTCCAATTATTTATGTGAACCATTATCATATCCCTCTACAAATTAAGATGATGGAGGTTCTATTGTACTAGAGACATTTGGAAGCAACATGCAACATAATTATTTACTTCTGTAACTATAAAATTTAAAGCCTAAGTAATTCTGGCATGATGGATGCCTTGTTTTTCAATTTGTTGTTCCAATCTGATTGCAGACTATTAATACATTGTTTTCTTATATACAGTATAGATTGGCACACATTCATTTATACATCATCGTTATCAGCACAAGAACTGAAATAACAAACATTTCTTTCAGACAAATTCTGGGAATTTCATTTTGAAAAGAATCATAATAACTCTTAAATTTAAGAAAAGATGTTTTTCAGTTTAAGTCTGAACCCCACAACTCTAACCTATAATTTCATCTAAAACATACTAACTGGCAAAGATTATTAATTAGGAAAGCAAGCAATTATAAGATATCTTCTTTGCAAAACAGTTTTTCCTTTACCTGGGGTATGTTCCAAATATATCTGGATGCAAATCAACTAGACCGAGTTTTTCATCGTCCAATGTGTCAAGATTCTCTAGCCATGCTTGTTTAGGCTCCCTGTACCTGTTTGGGAACTCAATTTCACGTTTTGTGATAAGTGGGAGGGAAGGCTGCTGTGCAACATAAATACTGGTTTCTGGCACTGAAGAAGAAACACTGGGCATTATTGAGATAAATTAGTAATAAGGAATACTTTATTCAATAATATAGGCCACCAGCCCTAATTACATACATACATATTAAACAAACAAACACATCAGATGAGTATAACAAGTTCAAGTACAGTAAGTGTAAGAACTTACATTTTCATAATAGTTTTCTTATCTCCCAGCTAAAGAGTACAAACTTACAAACTGATGCAATAGTTTCTCTGTGATTACTTCTCAATGCAACAAACAATTTCTCTTCACATGGGTTCAAATACAGAAACAGAGGTAAATACTTCACACAAATGTCTGAAATCTTGGAAACAACAAATACAATTATATTCTGTTTCCACAATATTAAGATCGCATTATGGACAGAGTCTATCTTCATATTTCAGTTTCTCAATCCGTCCTGAATTAACCTTAACATCAAGTAACCCGCCCCTCAATTTACAGTATATATTCCTAAAAATAGGCTTGTCTAAGCAGAGCAAATAATCTTCAACACATAAGTCTGTCTTGTATACCCCCAGTCTGTCCATGCTATTTAACTCTGCATGCCAATTTTGTGTGTCTATATCTTTACATCTAAACGTTAATAAATTCATAAAAGTCTCCTTGTTTCCCACTCCTTGGTTATACCATGCCTCACCAAAACCATAACTCAATACAAATTTCTTAAGATTATGAGCCCAAATTGTAGAGCAAATACTTGTACCCTCAAGCCAATAGAGTTGCATTTTATAACACAATTTGGGCAATTGATTATCTGACATTTCAAGTAGTTTCAACCAATATTTAATTGGTCTGGTAATATATACAGATTTAAGAGAGTTACTGTCTAATTCTCCTGCACAAAACAGTTTGAACTCGATTTACCTAACTGTAAGACATATTTACAAAATTATTTTATGAAATATATGGTAGAGTAGCCTGGCTAGTTAGCAACATATGATAGATTAGCCTGGCTAGTTAGCAACATAGGGTTGAGTAGCCTGACTAGTTAGCAATATAGGGTACAGTAGTCTGGCTAGTTAGCAACATACGATAGAGTAGTCTGGCTAGTTAGCAACATAGAGTACAGTAGTCTGGCTAGTTAGCAACATGGGATAGAGTAGCCTGGCTAGTTAGCAACATAGGGTAGAGTAGCCTGGCTAGTTAGCAACATAGGGTACAGTAGTCTGGCTAGTTAGCAACATAGGATAGAGTAGCCTGGCTAGTTAGCAACATAGGGTAGAGTAGCCTGGCTAGTTAGCAACATAGGGTACAGTAGTCTGGCTAGTTAGCAACATAGGATAGAGTAGCCTGGCTAGTTAGCAACATAGAATAGAGTAGCCTGACTAGTTAGCAACATAGGATAGAGTAGCCTGGCTAGTTAGCAACATAGGGTAGAGTAGCCTGGCTAGTTAGCAACATAGGGTACAGTAGTCTGGCTAGTTAGCAACATATGGTACAGTAGTCTGGGTAGTTAGCAACATGGGATACAGTAGCCAGGCTAGTTAGCAACATAGGATAGAGTAGCCTGACTAGTTAGCAACATAGGATAGAGTAGCCTGGCTAGTTAGCAACATAGGGTAGAGTAGCCTGGCTAGTAAGCAACATAGGGTAGAGTAGCGTGGCTAGTTAGCAACATAGGATAGAGTAGCCTGGCTAGTTAGCAACATAGGGTAGAGTAGCCTGGCTAGTTAGCAACATAGGGTACAGTAGTCTGGCTAGTTAGCAACATAGGATAGAGTAGCCTGGCTAGTTAGCAACATAGGATAGAGTAGCCTGGCTAGTTAGCAACATAGGTTTGAGTAGCCTGACTAGTTAACAACATAGGGTTGAGTAGCCTGGCTAGTTAGCAACATAGGGTACAGTAGTCTGGCTAGTTAGCAACATGGGGTAGAGTAGCCTGGCTAGTTAGCAACATAGGGTTGAGTAGCCTGACTAGTTAACAACATAGGGTAGAGTAGCCTGACTAGTTAACAACATAGGGTAGAGTAGCCTGACTAGTTAACAACATAGGGTACAGTAGCCTGACTAGTTAACAACATAGGGTACAGTAGCCTGACTAGTTAACAACATAGGGTAGAGTAGCCTGGGTAGTTAGCAACATAGGGTAGAGTAGCGTGGCTAGTTAACAACATAGGGTAGAGTAGCCTGGCTAGTTAGCAACATAGGATAGAGTAGCCTGGCTAGTTAGCAACATTAAGGTAGTCTGCTTTTGTAAAATCAATGCTAATTGTGCAGTTCAAAGTGACACACTCATTACATTATGTCATCAAAATGACATCATTTTTAACCTAAGTGTATCATAGTGCTATGAACTCTGGAAGAAATTGGATATAAAATTACATGGTTGAAACTTCTTTCTCTTATTAAATAATAAAAATGAAAACTTCGTACAAAATTTTAATATTGCAATAACTGTCCAGTAAAAAAAAATGATAAAGTAAACGAAAAGTATAAAAGACTTTTGGAAATCTGCTGTAAATTTGCTGTATTTGCCTTTTGTTGCAGAAACCAATGTGATCTCAATAATTGTGTCATACTTAAAAAACTTCGGTCACCAACATACCCTTTTCTTTGTATATTTGATAAGAGAAGTCTACGATCTTCAATCTGTGCAAATTTGATGAATTTTTAAATACTGTAGATACTCATGTATAAGCCAAGTCCGAATGCAAACAACATAGATCCTGATCTGCTGTCAAATAATGCACTGGCAGATCAGGGTATATGTTTTTGTTCTACTGATTAGTCCCTACAAACTGCATAGACCCAGATCATCTGGCGCATTATGTGATGGCAGATCTGGGTCTATGCAGTTTGCAGTTGGTATCGATTTATACGCAAGTACATATGGTACATATACAGCTATTATCTTTATTACAATTAGTAACTGGGTACTTTTTCCCATAATATTCTATGTAATGACCCTTGTTTGGGAATATATATTCGACCAAGAGTATGAACACCAACCAACAAATGTTTTAGTGATTTTGGATTTGCTTGGGATTGCTTGGTCTCTTAGCTAAGTATAGATATAAATTTAAATAAGTTAAATACTCCAATATTTCACAAGCAATCATCCTTAACTTGCAATGGACTTGTGTCCATCCAGGGGGAGGGGGTCATGTACTCTCAGATGCTTCATGCCATGGAAAGCAGAATGGCCTTGAGAGTTAAAAGTCATTTAGAGTTGCCATGGAAAGCAGAATAGCCTTGAGACTTAAAAGTTATTTAGAGTTGCCATGGAGAGCAGAATAGCCTTGAGACTTAAAAGTCATTTAGAGTTCCCATGGAAAGCAGAATAGCCTTGAGACTTAAAAGTCATTTAGAGTTCCCATGGAGAGCAGAATAGCCTTGAGACTTAAAAGTCATTTAGAGTTGCCATGGAGAGAAGAATAGCCTTGAGACTTAAAAGTCATTTAGAGTCTAGAGAAATCTTGAGGCTGTGTCAGTGTGGGTGTCATCAGCATCATGAAGCCATCAAACCAAGTTATGTTTTATACAAACCTTATCAAAGTTTTTCTGTAACTTTATTTAGTCTCTCCTTTTGCAATCCCGATGCAGCATTTTGTGGAATAACTGCTTATATATGTCTCTCTATCATGGCTGGTTGGTTTTTAAAGGCACTTTCTACACAATTATGGATATATCATGCAGAGGAAATGGAAGCTAAGGGCCTTTCCCAAGAACACACAGAAGAAGCCAACCCGGGCTGGCCTGGGCAGTTATCAAATCCATGTCCCTAGGATTACGAGTCTGATACTCTACAAACGGAGCCACTGTGGTTCCCTCTCTCTATCATGTTATGATCTTGGAAAGTGTGCATATACCCTTAGGCAAGTTTTTCCTTTTCTGTTCTGTAATTTGTGCTGATGCTGTACCTTCTAGGTCTTTGGCAACTTGTTGATATACATGACCTTGATTATGTAAGACAGCTAACTTTCTAAACTCTTACCTCCAACTGCTGTTGAAGATATCTCTGTTGGGAGGTTGTCTTGACTACATGATGTGGATCTAACAATGAATCTCTAGAAAAACAATAGAACAGGAGCATAATAAGCCACTGTCAAAAAAGACAGGTTACAAAATCTCATAATCTTCCCTTTTTGTAGTTAAAATAGCTGAATTCTGTGTGAAATACAAATACAGTATATACTCAGGTCCAAATGCAAACAACATAGACCCTGATCTACCATTGCATAATGAGCTGGCAGATCTGGGTCTATGATGTTTGTTCTACTGATTACTCCTTACAAACTGCATAGTCCCAGATCTGCTGGCGCATTATGCGATGGCAGATCTGGGTCTATGCAGTTTGCAGTTGGTATGGGCTTGTATGTGAGTATAAATGGTAACTCTTTTAAGTGAGCTGGCACACACTTAGTTGCAGTATTTCTTCCTAATTTACCATCAAATACAATGCTAAGAACTGTAATATATTGTCAGAAAAATCTAAATTCCCAAGTCAAATACTATGGTTACTAAGAGTAAATCTAAATTCCCAAGTCAAATACATGTACTATGGTTACTAACAGTAAATCCTTGCAGTATCAAGAATCAAGTGTTCATAGTAAGAGACCTGAAATGGAGTAAAGACATCAAACAACTACTGTAAAAGTTTTTAAAAATTTAGGACTATTATGTAGAAATATTTACTTCTTAGGTTCCATTCCACAGTTTCACATTTTGCAGAGGGGTGAATTTTGACATAAAATCTGAATCCCAACATTTCAACAATAGTATAATGTGTTATTTAAAGTAGAATCCAGGAATGCTTATGTTAGCATGAATCAGTTTTATTTAAGCATTCAGTATGTACCAGATTCTGTATACATCTAACTGAGTATGATTACCACAGCATTTGAATGCAAAACTATGCACTCAGGGTGAATGCCTGGTTTTAAAAAGTTTAAAAGTGTAACAAATGTTTGAGATGAAATTAAATTTTTTTAGCCAGTCAGATTTTCTTCAAATTTTGTATATTGAAAAGCAAATTCAGGTGCCTAAATTTTTATACGAGATTAGTTGTAGGAAAATGCATTTGTCAGAACAGAAACAAATTGGGGGTTAAAACTAATTTTAGTTACTTAGTACTTACCTGTTATTACTGCATTGCTATTATTTTTTCCTGGTGCTAGTCCCCAGTCCAAGGTCATTATTCCCTCCTAAAATTAGTAATTGGAGGTCTAGAATAAACATGAGTTCCTCAAAAGAAATGACACTCTACGAAACCATCTCTGATATTCTTGAGCGATAAGATTGTCCAATTAGCACCTGTGGCACCCATATTTGATTTTAGATCATCACCCTTTTGATTTAGGATCACTGGATATCATATGAAGTCTTTTAGTGAAAACCCCATGTTGATATGACCATACATTCAGGAGGAGTAGCTATAAAAAGATTTTCAAGATGGCCACTGTGGTGACCATATTGGATATCAGATTGGCACAATTGTCATTTAAGACCAACTGGACACCAGAAGTCTTTCAGTGAAAACCCAATGTTAATATGACTTTTCATTTGCGAGAATGTGAGATCGGCAACATTTTTATTTATGACCAACTAGGCATTATAAGAAGTCTTTTAGTAAAAACCCCATGTTGATATGACCATACATTCAGTAGGAGCAGCAATAACAAGATTTTTAAGATGGCTACTGTGGTGGCCATATTGAATTTCCAAGTAGACCATAGGAGCAACCCAGACAGCATAAGATGTGGTGAAAACCCCATGGCGATATGACTTTCCATTCAGGTGAAGTTGTTATAACAAGATTTTCAAGATTGTTGCTGTGACAACCATACTGGATGTCTGAGCAACATAATTTTCATTCAGGACCAACTAGACCTTGGGATGAATGTGTGTGTACAGTTTCATGGCAATCATATAAGTAGTTTAGGAGAATTAGCTATAACAAACGTGTGCTAACAGATGGATGGATGATGGAGGTCAGACAACAGGTGACAGACAATGGATGATGGACAACAGGCCATCCCATAAGCTCTTCTGGTGAAAACCCCATGTTGATCTGACTTTCTAATTTGGAGGAGCAACAATAACAAGATTTTCAAGTTGGCTGCCATGGTGGCCATACTGGATATCAGATGTGCACCATTTCCATTTAGGACCAACTAGACATTATAAGAAGTCTTCTGGTGAAAATACAATGTCAATATTGCCAGCAATTTAGGAGAAGTAGTGATAATAAGATTTTCCAGATGGCCAATGTGGTGGCCATATTGGAGGTCAGATCAGCACTATTTTCATTTATGACCAACTAGACATCATAAGAAAGTCTTTCAGTGCAAACTCCATGCTGATATGATCCTTGGCTACCCTTTTTTGCATCTGGAGTTTTATTTCCTCTTTTATTCTCATTGTTATATTAGAATAATTTTATAATAATTTCCATTTCAGTGTGAAATGAGAATATTTTTATTATATGTATAATTTCCACTTTAGTGTGAAACTGGAATATAATAAATTCCATTTCAGTGTGAAATTAGAATATTTTTATAATAATTTCAGCATGAAATGTTTCAGAGTGTGGGGAAATGTGGGCACAAAAAGGCCCTGTGGGATAATCACCCCAACTGTCTAGCATGTACTAATTGTGTACGCATGGATGGTTGATCATTTTTGCTGTCTATGGTCCCATGAAATTTGGGACCTTGCTGAGAGTTGGCGTACTTATAAGGGGAGGAAGAAAGGTGCTTCTTCCTTGTTTTCCTCGATCCCAGGGGGGATATGGGTTCTTTCTTTCCTTGATCCCAGGAGGGTATGAGATCTTTTTCGTCTGCTCAAGTGGAGCCAAACAAACAGGAGGGGGGCCAAGTCCTCTCCCCTTTGACATTCTAGGAAGGATGTGAGGCCACATTGTCATGAGAATGACAGGCAGAAAAGTGTTTTAAACTGGGACTGATTTTGATTCCGACTGTTCGCATGTTTAAAATGCTTAGGACAGAAAGGCATGGACCTTTTGGGATGGGGGCATTTATTCCCATTTAGCCAGGCCCAGCATTGCTGACAGGGACCGGTGCTGCTGATCCCTCAAATCCTGAGAGGCTACTGTGGCGATTAGCTCTGAAAAGTGTCTTGCATCAAGAGGGGATGCCCGCAAAAGGGTTTTGCTGCAATTTTGATGTCTCCAAGGCTTCATCCCTATGGAGGAGAAGGAGCTCTGCAGAGAGTGCAGTAGTCATCATGAGCACTTGTCTCGATGACTTAGCCATAGCTTCTAAGTCTCTGCAAAGCAGTTGGAGACAATGATTCCCCACATCAACAGATTGAAGGAGGCTGTTGAACAATGATCAGCATGCGAAGCTCTGGTAACTAGTGTCTACACCTTCAGTTCCAAAGCCTCGAGAGCCTTAATGGCGAGATGGAGCCCAGGTGCCTGCTGAAATCCCCAGGTGGGCTTAAGAGGACTAGTGGGTGAATAAACCCTGTAGCTATTGGCTGAGACAAGAGGCTGAAACACAGAAGAAGGGACAGATCTCCCCTTCTGCTGCCTGGACCCCTCTTGGCTTTAAACAATTTCTGAGTCAGCTTCCTCATCATCTCTGAGTGAGGGAGCAACAGCAGGTCTGACATGGGCTGTGCCTTGGAGAACCCTCTCCAAACTGCACAGGATCCTAGCCTCTGATGATCCCAAAGGTTTGGGACACAGATCTGGGGAGAGTATGTGGTAAAACTCATTTACCACCTTATCAAAAATCCACACTTCTCCATCACCTGACCCATTGTGTGGAACATAGAAGATGAACCCAAAAGACGAGAAGGACCCAGTGTGATGTGCTCCTCCAAGACTTGCCTGCATCCACAAAATTCAACAGTTCAACATCTTGTCTTCACTCTCAGGGCAAGGAAGGACTATTTTTGTTGCATATCCCTCCAGGGAGAAGGGAACTTCTTGACTGGGGGGTTTGTCATCCTGTCTCCTCTCACAGGAGGAGATGGGACTAGCCCCTTAATCCTTTCTCTCTGGAGAAAGCGACTAGCAATTCCCTCTTGGCACATTGAGGCGGCAAGTGGTGGTTCCCCTACCCTTCCCTTCATAACGAGGCCAGAGGAGGCAGGGAAGATCCAGTCTGTCAATCCATGGAATTATGGCTAATTCATCCATTGTGGCATGGTCAGAAAAAGAGCTATGGCTGACTCACCACTGGGTGGTGGGAGTCCCAAAGCTTTATGGGGGTTGAGCAGGAACATCAAAAAGGTAGGGGTATCGAACTGATCTCTACCCTCAGACCAGCCCTTAAAACTCGAAGTCCATCCCCCATAGGGACTGGACAGAAATATTGAGAAAGGAGGTCATTCAACCAATCCCTTCATCAAGACCATTGGTCAGAACTCAGTACCTGGTCCACAGACCTGTGTTTGATGACCAGCCTGGTCCTCTGTGATTGGTAACCTGAGACCAAAAATGGAAGATCAGCACCATACACCATACCTGGTGATTGGTGGTCAGTGCCCAGTGATCGGTGCCCTATGCTTGCTGCCCAATAACCTGGTGTTGTGTCACAGACCTTCTATTACTATCACCTGACACATTACCCGGTGCCCATTGCCCTTGTGGCTGGTCACCAGGCAATGAACGGTCAGATGATGTAGACCTTATTGGAGAGTCTCTTTTCAAGGAACTTGACTCTAACAAATAAGATCTTACTCATTTTGATGTTGACTAGAGTGAGATGATGATTTTGCTTCCCTTGCATCATTATGGTGGAGTCACTTTCTGGGGCTGGCAACTTCCCTATGTTGGTAAGTGCTGAGGATACCTCCCTCAGAGATCCCCTCTAGTGAAAGTGGGCAACTTCCTTACTCTGGACACCTTACTCATATAAGCTGGAAACTTCCCTACATCAGGAAGTGCTGTAGCCCCCTCCTAGAAATGGAGGTGATCTTCCAGGAAAGAAGAGGAAGAAGCAAAACCCTTCTTCCTGGCCCTATGGGTCCAGCGACTTTTCTGCTGAGTTCCAAACCTCTTCATGTGTACACATGTCATACATGCAAGACAGGTGATGTGAGTGTCCCATGCTGCCTTTTTATGCCCACATTTGCCAACACCTTGAGGCATTACTGAAAACTGAGAGGAATATATAAAAATACAACAATGAACCAGAACAACAAAAGGGTAAGAATAACCTACCCTGCACTGGTTACTATTACAGGGATGAAACACAAGAAGCACCGCTTGCTAGCAATGTAGTCAAAACCCTAAAAATCAATGAAAATGGACACAGATACATGAAAATAAAGAAAGGACTAGGGAGAAAATAACAAATACAACACAAAAAAGGATACAAATGACAACAGAAATGCCAAAAGACGACTTAATTGATGTAGTCTTGAGCGCCAAAGAAACATATGTATAAACTGAAGGAGTCCAATGAAAAGAAGTATGATACTCTGATTACTACCGGCAATTGGAGGAGGGAATAATGTCCTTGGACTGGGGACTAGTGCCAGAGAAGATATTACAATGCAATAATTAGCAGATAATGTATTACTACTATTAAAATGTAACATTTTGGATATTTAATGATGTAATTGTTGCTAGTTCACAAGCTGGATTTACTAATAATCAAAAGTTCTAAAAATGTAAAAATTTAGAATTGCACAAAAAACTAAATCTAAACATGAAGGACTACAAAGTATAAAAGGTAAATATGTTAAAATTCTGTACAAATGTAAAATATAAAAGTAAAAAGTATAAAATCCTTAAAATGTATGGTCAATTTTTTTTATATAAACCACATTCATTCAAAATGTTCAAGATTTTCTCTGGTAGTACGTCATCATAAAATTCCTTAATTGAGTTAAAATAAAAAACTTCTCTCTCACTGGGTAGAAGTCGATACATGTACACTCAACAAGAATATGTTCCACCAACAGTGGACACTGGCAGGGTATGCACTCCAGTTGAGGTTCACCCATGAGGAGGTATGCATGTGCCAGGCGTGTGTGTCCTATATATGCAAGTAGCACAAATAACACCTTATCTCTGAGTTTGGTTCTATATGAAGGATGCCTCTCTCCAATTATGGGTTTGAAGTTATCAAGATTGTTTGTGGAGTTTACATTCCACATATTATACCAAGTATATAAAACAGGCCCATTTATATAATATCTGAAGTCAGTATATGGAATCTTAAATTCAGAAAGGAAATTTTTTAGTAAATTATGTTTCTTCGATAAATCTTACCCGATAATATTAACATTGGGAAAAAACCTCTGCTAATTCCGAATCCAGCCCTCCCTGAAAGACGAAAAATGTCTTTCCAGCTACAGTATATATCATATAGATGAAAGGAAGTAACTAGTTCAGATTAACTCCCCTTGCCCCCGCTACATGGTCACCCATACCCCGGATGTTTACCAGTTTAAGATTGAGCAAGACATGTAACAGGAAGCTTGCATTTGCTGGGAAGGGTGGGAGGGATTGATAGTAATATGATCGGGTAAGTAATATATGAGAATATAATTTATTAAATATGTCCTTTCTCCATCATATACATTACCTGATCATGTTAACATTAGAAGAATTGGTAAGAGGAGGCAGAAATGCGTGAGCATCCAACCTCTACCCACTTCAACCTGTAGGAGTATGATGACTGATCTACTGAAATGATGAACTTCTCCTAACATGAAGGCAGCACAACCAAACATTATGAGTATATACTCGTGCGAGGGAGATCCCTGTGGTGTCCCACATCTGGCTATTGCCTTACATATAAAAGATTCCCAGGCATATTCAGCGAATGTTGTAAGGTCATGCCCAGGACAGAGGTTGTGCTGTATGAACAGGGCATGGTAACTGTCTGGGCAGCTACCAATGCCTCAATGAGATTCAGCTCTCTTCTTTGTGAGACCATGTTATGTAAATCGAAGCTGGAGAAAGTTGACTCAGCATGCTAGCCAGCTGACTCCACTAGATCTCGAATTGAGACATTATGTTTGAAGGCTAGGATCATAAAAATCACTCATATTTCATAAATACACTGATCTAATTAATAACCCACTTTAGCCAAGCAGCCAGTGCTTGTGGGCTAATGTCTTGCATTATGAGTGCGCGTATTGGATCCTGCAGCTTTGTTGCTCTCAATGGGCCGATTGAGGAGAGAAAGTGAATAGTTAATTTTTCATTGCCTATAGACAGTAACCCATTTTAAGATACAAAACTAGGTTGTGCCATTAGTAAAACTAAATTTTCGGAATGGAACTGCATGTAGTTCAGATTTGTGGACAGCATATGCAACTCACCCACCCTGCAAGCTGAAGCTAGTGATATCAGGAAACAGGTCTTGTATGATAACAGTTTCAGTGAGGTCGAAGATGGGGGCTCAAATTTGGATGATTTGAGCCACATCAAGACCCTGGAGAGGTTCCATTTCAGGAACAAGGTGAGCAAGCAGGGCCTGGATACGACAAAATTGGACAACAAGTCAGAAAGATCCTTGTTGCTGTCAATATTGTCTCTTCTATGATGTCTGAATGTATCTGAAATCATGGAACGGTATCCCTTGATTGTTACAGGAGCTAGAGCTTTTTGTCCTCAAACGTGAAAAGATGGAAGTTAGCCAATTGGGGGATGGAGGCTGAGAGTGATGTGACATCATTAACATAACACCACTTTGTGAAAATGCGTCACTTCCCCTCATATGCTTTCAAAGTGGAGGGACAGCTAGCTGTTTAGATCCTCTCCATGATTCAAGCACAGAACTCCTTTTTTTTCAGGGGTACGGACAAGAGCCAGGCATGAAGAAGTTTCTCTGGACAAAAACAGAATACTGACAACCTCGGCTGCTGGAGCAGCTTGGGGGTTGCTATGATTTTCCTGGGTGCATGTCACTAGATCGAGCAGATCATTGACCCAGACCTGTCCGATTAGGGAGGGGAAATCAGAACTATTTTGTGAGCCCTGCCGCTCATTTTCCAGAATAGTTTCATTATTATAACTGCCAGGGAGAAAGGCAAAGGCCCAAATCCCCTCCCAGCTGATTGAAAGTCCATGCCTCTGGACCCAGGAAAGGAGAGACGAAGGTGAGCAGTTTGTTGTTCCACCTTATTGTAATAGGTCTAACATGAGTTGTCCCGATTGAGAGCAAACTTGATGAAAGACAGACAAATTGAGAGACCACTCTATATGAAGCAGTTGACCTTTCCTCAATAATGAATCAGCCAGTACACAGAGCCTGCCCGGGAAGCGTCTGACTTGTATGCATATATCATTCTGGGCACACCAACAGAGGTATTCCCATACCATTATGCAAAGTTCCAGTGATTTCGTCCATCCTTGTTTGAATAGACAGTTCACTATGACAGAACTGTCTAACATCATCAGAACTGCCTTCCCTTGGATGTGCTCCATCCAAGCATGGGAGTGAGAAGAATGGCCTTCATTTCCAGACGATTGATGTGAAGAGCCTTCTCTTGCATTGATGATTGCAAAGTCTGGTAGCAAGTATGTCCCCCCCATCCCAAACCCAACAAACTGGCATCTGTACAGATTGTCACTTCCAGCTGTGGAGCTTCTAAAGGCATTTCCGCTGCTAGCCTCTTCATGTCTTGCCACTGAAGCAGGAAGTGTTTGGTTTTGGTCAAGATCCTAATCTGGTGATCAAAATGACCCAAGATTGGGTGCCACTGTGCCAGTAGGCAATTTGCAGGCAGCGCATGTAAAGGCAGCAGAGA
Source organism: Margaritifera margaritifera (assembly GCA_029931535.1). Lineage (NCBI taxonomy): Eukaryota > Metazoa > Mollusca > Bivalvia > Unionida > Margaritiferidae > Margaritifera > Margaritifera margaritifera. Next base: position 9,626,079 of record JAQPZY010001686.1, read on the forward strand.
AACAGCCGGTCTGCCACTGCATTGAGAAAGCCAAAGACTTGAAGAAACTCCCTTACTGAAATGAATATCCTTGCATACGGCATCTCCAATACATGAACAATATGGCAGAAGTGTTTGGAAGGAAGATAGACCAGGTTGATATATGTTAGAATCTTCATACCAAGAACGAAATGTTGAGAAGGAGCAAGGTCTGACTGCTCCACACTGACTATCCACCCTAAACTGAAAATGAGGTAGAGAAGGTTGTTCATATCATGAACCGAACTTACCAAGTATTTTTACAGGATATCATCCAGGTACACTGCCATAATTGTGGAGGAGGACGTACTTAAGTGGGATATGGCATGGTCTAACGTCTTGGTGAAGGTCCAAGGGCTGAGGTTGAGGCTGAATGGAAGGGTGTGGAATTGGTACACTACCACATGGTAGCCAAAGCAAAGGTTTTTGTGATATACCATGTGAATAGATATGTGCAAATACCTGTTGGACAGGTCGAAACTGATCGAGAATACATCATGCTGTACAGACAGATGAACAGACCTTACTGTCTCCATCTTGAACTTTGGGGCAGCAATAAACTGATTGAGCCTGCTCAGGTTTATGACTGGTCTCAATTATTCATTGGCTTTTGTAACCAGGCAAAACAGAAGGAATCTGGTACCCACAGGAGAGTCCCCAGCACACAGGAGGGAAGACAAGTACATTTTTGGTTGGCGGGAGGCTTGGGGGAGGAAAAACTTTGTTTTCTCTCTCCCCTCCTTGCCTGCCTGCAAAAGTTAGGAGCATATGGCCACCTATAATTCACCTGACCATGAAAAGGTTGTCATTTTTGCTGAGAAGCACACCTACAGATCTGTTGACAATCATCCCTTCTCTGGTACGGCCCCTGATGAGGTCATGAAGAGACAGGGGGCTTGCAAGGAGAGCTGAAGTCACAATTCCTGTGCTGCCTGCCGCATGGTGGGGTTTTAGAGAAGACTGCAAGAGCATCTTTTCTTATCAGATCAAGGCTGTAAGAAGCCATTAGGGCATTTGCCATTGTGTGGTGAGCTGCTCTGTTGATAACCATGGCAATATGGCATACCAATTCCCAGGCATGGTTGCTCCCTGTCTTCTCAGCCAGGCAAAAGATCGCAAGAGATGCCAAGTCTAGTACGGAGGAAGTCGACATGACATTCCTGACCAACTCCAATGTGGCATGAAACACTTATCCATCCACCTTATAATATAGGGAAGCAGACATGCTAATGGCAGTAATGTCTATATCTAGAGTAGGCATGTTAATGGCAGTAATGTCTGTATCTAAAGTAGACATGTTAATGGCAGTAATGTCTGTATCTAGAATAGACGTGTTAATGGCAGTAATGTCTGTATCTAGAGTACACATGTTAATGGCAGTGATGTCTCTATCTAGAGTAGGCATGTTAATGGCAGTGATGTCTCTATCTAGAGTAGACATGTTACAGGCAGTAATGTCTGTATCTAGAGTAGACATGTTAATCGCAGTGATGTTTGTATCTAGAGTGGACATGTTAATAGCAGTGATATCTGTATCTATAATAGATATGTTAATGGCACTGATGTCTGTATCTAGAGTAGGCATGTTAATGGCAGTGATGTCTGTATCTAGAGTAGACATGTTAATGGCTGTAATATCTGTATCTAGAGTAGGCACATCTTAGTGGAAATCATCAGTATGTGATTTATACTAGTGTGGTGAGGAAGTTGCTGGCAACTAACTAACCAAAGAAGGCCTGGGATATAGCATCCCATATGGTAGTGATGATGCTCTGTTGTCACCATGCGCAATACTGGACCTCCAATTCCTCATCGACAACTTTATTGTATGATGTGTATCATTCACAATTTCAACATGCATTGTATTATGTGTATCATCTGCAATTCCAACAGAGCTTGTATGGAATTGCTTGTTTTAGCTTTAAATCAGAAGTAATCATCACTATAGCTGCCATTCTAGGTATCTTCACTGGGGGTGGGAGTGGTAACTCAACGTCCCCCATAAAACTCTCCAACCATTCCGAATCCAGGTGGATACTTAACACTTCATGTTCAGATGATTTTGAATGTGCAGTTTTCTCATGGCCCTTTAACTGGCTTTTTAAGACGTTGGATTATACATCTTCTACCCACAAAGAACATACTGCATGAGTGTGATGATATACATTTTGTGCAGACAAGGCACATTGTGTGATTATCCTCAGTGACTTTATAGTGCTTGCATTTCTAGCAATTTGCTTGACATCTCTGAAATGACAGAGAGAAAAAACAAGTACATACAACAAATAAACAAACTATTCAATTAGGAAAACTCGCATTACTAAGACAACCTATTAGAAATGCATCATAAAACAAAGTTTAAGAGTGCAATACAAATACACCGGTGAAAACTACATGTAAGCGTTACTGATCCATATCACATGGACAATAACACCCAGCAATAAATATGAATAAATGTGAATAAATTCACTGAAAAAGTCACAAATGTTGTATATCAACCTTTATCAATGGTGTACATTGATAAGAAATGTTGAATAGTCTAAAATTATGACACAATGGATTCTTGAAGGCACTGTAAACAGTTTGAGCAAAAGTTTAAATTGGTAAACATCCGGTATATGGGTGGCCACCTAGTGGGGGCAAGGGGAGTTAATTTAAGAGTTACTTCCTTTCATCATTATCATATACAGATGGAAAAACATTTTCTGTCTTTCCAGGATGGCTGGATTTGGAGATAGCTGAGGTTATTTTCTAATGTTAATGTATTAATGTGATTGGGTAATAAATATAACAGAGAAACATGTGACTGCTAGGCAGCTTTAATTGCTCAATCTGCCCTTTCATTACTCTTACTACCAATGTGACAAGGCAGCCAACAGGGCAGAATACTTTATCCTGACTGTATGAGCAAATCATGTTTCTGTAAGATCTGGGTTATTAATGGGTTTTCAAATTTAAGGTTTTGAAAGGCTTTCAGCATGAAAAGGAAACTGAAAAGATGATGACATTTGGTTTTTGAGAGGTTAAATGAAGTTCAAAGATTTTAGTATGGCTGTACTTTCTGCTGTAAAAATGGAGGCTTTATCTGGTAACTGGTTCAAGACGGTGCCATGGAGTGTTGCAACAGTATCCCTTACCATCGTTTGAACCATCTGTACACAGGGATGTACGGCCATGATAGGAGACTCTGATTTTACTGAATTTACTCTGAAAAATGCAGCGAGATTCACTGAAGACTTTTTGATTTGGCAATGAACAAATATTAATTTTGGGGCTTTTGATAACCAAGGTGGTGATTTGGTAACATAGAATATTAGTATTTCCAACATTGATATTTGCTGTTTCAAGGTGAGGATGGATTCGTATGTCAAAATGTGGAATGAATTTTAGTTTAGGAGTGTACAAGGTTTGGTATTTGGACCTAAAGACAACATCGTATATGGGATTAGATGGACTGGAACATAGTTTGGTAGTATAATGAAGAACCAATTTCATCCATCTGAGATAAAGTGATGGTTCATTTGTCTCAACATACAGGTTTTCTGAAGTTCTAAATGTTCCCAGGTAAAGTCTAAGTCCCTAATTGTGCATTAGATCAAGATTCTGCAGGTAAGCTTATAAAACTGAAATGTTCTGGAATATGCCAGCACCTTTTGGGATCTGGACCATACAATTTTGGATGAAACTCGAGCTATTAGTGATGGGTGCATCACAAAGGGCCCTGCTCACTATGATTTGTTCATCAGAACTTTAAACATACGAATTTGTGAAACCAAAGTTAGTAGACTAGGCAATCAGGGGATGCAACTCCTAAAAATAAGGACATGAAATGCTGGAAATCCAACTTGGTCAAGATCTCATCAGTTTAAAAGTACATGCTACATATAGTTGAAATCCAATATTCCTTACTGCAGTCATGCTGTGGAACCAAATGAGGAGCAGAGGTCATAACTCTTGTAAATGATAATGAGGAATGCTGGAAATTAAATTTGTTCAAGGTGTCCTCTGTATAAAGCTGCATGCCAAATTTGGTTGAAATCCAACAATCCTTGGCTGTGAAAATCAAAGATAGGAGGACAGGCAATCTGGGGCATTATTCCTGTAAACAATGTCATGGAATGCTGACAAATGAACTTAAGGTGTCATTAATATAAAGCCACACACCAAATTTGGTTGAAAACCAACTAGCCTTGGTAAAGTTATGGTGCAGAAACCAAAGTCAGGAGGACAGGCAAAAAGGGGGCATAACTCCAGTAAATTATGCCATAGAAAGCTGAAAATCATTCTCACTCAAGGTCTCATCAATATAAAGCCCAACATCAAATTTGGTCTAAACACAATGAACCTTGCTAAAGTTATGCTGCAGAAACCAAAGTACAGAGGATTGGCAATCTGTGGGCATAACTCCTGTAAATGATGAGATTGAATGCTGGAAAACTGAAATCTTTCAAGGTCTCATTAAAATAAAGCTGCATACCAGCTTTGATTTAAATTCAACAGTTTTCTGTAAAGTAAACTTGTGGAAACAAAACTTTTCAAACACAGATGGAGAGACAGATGGAAGGATTACTATATAGCTCCACTGATTTCATCAAATGGGGCCCTAATTAAAAAGGTGCAAAAGATTGAAGCAAAAATAGTTAATAGTCTAATTTTGTTGTTGTTCGTCCTTCGAGTTCAAAGATGACCATGACATCACTAACTGGTTTGGTTTCTGTGAGTATGTGAGTGACTGATCAGGCCAATTTGTTCTCTGAACTGTCTGTGGCACACTGGACAAGAGATGCCACTTGGGTTTGCTTGTTCAATAGAGGATGTGGTGCAGTTTTGAGATTGAAGCTCCTCATGCTTCTGCACTGCCTCTGCAGTTCTCCTCCATTCAATGTCTGTAGCTCCAGTATGAATGAGACTCTACCAGGTGTAACGATCCTGTGTGAGATCTTCCCAAGACTCAGCGATCCTGTGTGAGATCTTCCCAAGATTCAGGGTCAGTGTTAAAGTATTTCCAGGATGACTTGTGGGAATCTTTGAAACGTTTCTCCTGACCACCATGAGATCACTTTTCCTCCTTTAGCTAGCTGTACAAGATCTTCTTTGGTAGTAACTCTTCTGACATCCTGGTGATGTGGCCTGCCCATCTCAACTGTGATTTCATCAGCAGAGTGTGAATGCTTGGAATGCCTGCCCGTGTGAGACCGCATGTTCTGGGACCCTGTCCTGACATCTTATCCTCATCAGTTTCCTCAGGCAGCCCATGTGAAAATGGTTCAGCTTCCTGGCATGGTGTCTGTACACCATCCAGGTTTTGCAAACATACAGCAGGGTCAGCAACACAATCGCTTTGTAGACCTTAAGTTTTGTTTGTAGTCAGATGCCTCTGTGCTCCCACCCATTTGCACATAGTCTGCCAAAGTCCACACTTACTTTAGCAATTCTGGTGTTGGTTTCATCATCGATGTGGACTGCACGTGACAGTATGCTGCTGAAATAGCTGAACTTGTCCACTGCCAGGAAGGTTAGACCATTAACTGTGATGGTAGGCTCTACATAAGGCCTTCCTGGTGCAGGTTGGTGCATCACCTCTGTCTTCTTGATATTGATTGTGAAACCAAAATTGTCACAAGCTAAAGAGAAATGATCTATACTGTGCTGCACGTCAGACTTAGATCTGGCATTCAGGGAACAGTCATCCGCAAATAGGAGATCACAAACAGTCACTTCCTGTAACTTCATCTTCGCCTACAGTCATCTTAGATTGAAGTGCTTGCCGTCAGTCTGTCTCTGATGTCGATCCCAGTTTCACAGTCATGGAAGGCATCAGTAAGCATGGTAGAAAACATCATACTGAAGAGGGTTCGGGAAAACATACAGTCTTGCTTGGTTCCACTGGTGACTGGGAATGGTTCAGATGACTCGCCGTCATCCACAACATGAGTGAGCATATCATTTTACAATGTAGCAAAAGAGGTGAAGCAAGCATAGCAATTAAAAACTTGTGGGCCTGTAAAATGGCCCAGTGTTTTATCTAGAAATTCCAAATTTGGAGATATATGTGACATAATTCAGATTTTGGGATGCTCACAACTAATAAATTCAATTATATGGACTGATTTTTGTATCCAGACAAGTCTCATTCCTTCTTTATCAATCCATTGTAATGAACTTTTCCAAGCACTCCCTGTTAAATAGCAATCTCTCTCAGAATCAACCACCTATTAGCTGAGTGACTGTTTAAGGTTTGGTTTTGTGGTGTTTAACATTTTTCAGCACATGATAGGTTATACATGGCAGCCAGTATATTTGGTGGAGGAAGAACCTAGGAAGACCCCGGGAAGAACCAACGACCCAGAGGAAGCTACTGGAAAGCTTTCTCACTTACGTTGGTTGTGCTGAGACTCGAACTCACATTGACAGAGGTGATATGTGTGAATGGTCTGTAAAGGCGAACGCCTTAGACCACTCGGCTATCCAGGGACCCTCAAGTGGCTGTTTAACTCCTATGTGAACTACCGATGCACATGTGCAGACTGTCCACCATTTAATTGCAACTTGTACAGTTGTTCTTCTTCAACATGGCCATAATGAGATATTGAAATGTATCAATCAATTGGAGAAATATGATATTGCCACAGTGGTGATACCACTTTTATCGCCACAGTGGCGATATCACTTTGAAGTAGACCCTCTAGTATACATTTATGCAATCAATAAATGCCTAAATATGAACTCCAAACAACAAAAAGAAGGCTTCAAGTATTAACTTTTAATTAGTTTTCCACATATATCATGCAAATTGTCCGTAACTGAACTTACATGACCTGTTGCTATCTGATACCCATACAGTATCATATACCTGTTACACTCTATAACAAACGGTAAGAAAAACTCTTAATTAAATATACAATGTAGTAATAAAATTATTTAAGTAGTGAGTTTAACTCTCATCACAATCATAATCATATTTGAAAATGATGGATTAATCGAGGATAAATGAGTGTTGATTGCAAACTGAAATTAAGTGACAATCAAAATTTGGGTGCAGCATCTGTTACCAAACTAGACTGCAAGCTTGCCATGGCCACACAATTTACGTTTGAATGCAAAAATAAACAAAATAAAGAACAAAAATCCGCACAAGTAAACTCACAATCATTAAAATCTTTTGTTTAAAGATGTTATGCTCTGATGACTCTCAGATACAACCACTTTGTGATGTGTCTGCAATACCCCCACCACAACAATGTTCACTGTATCAATCAGTGCAAGAAATGTGTTAATGAACATAAAAAGCTCATCATTTTCATATGAAAAGTCATTAATTTTACAAAATACACAATTTTATACATTATATGTAGGTGCTAAATTTGTAAAAAGTTGCTGTCCTAAAATTATTGTAAAATTTCGTAACTTCTTTTTATCAATGTAGTAATACAGCCATTAATCGTATTGTCACAGAATGGAGAATAAAATCCATGCAAATTGAAGGTTTTGGCCATAAAAAATATATAATAAAACGAAAATTTAATTTTTTGTTGTAGTAGAAATAAGGAAATATTTTACTTGTTAAGTGGAAAAAGCCACTCATGACAAAACAATGTTTCCACTTCACTCATCAAATATTTCCTTATATGTACACAAACATTGGAATAAATTACAAAATACTAAATCCTTACCCTGCTCATCACAGACCCCAGACCACAATATTATTGAGAATATATGGCAAACAATTCAATCCAAGTTTGAAAAAAGACAACATTAAATAAAATCTAGATCTAATCACATTCATGTTGTTCTTGACATTTGGGACACTCTCAATCTTAACCAGAGAATAATATGTAGCAACGCTAAATGAAAGGGAAGGGAAGTAACTCTAAATTGTACTCGAATTGTGTTCCCCGGATGCGTAGTTTTAATCTTCATTTGGGTGGTATAGTATTACGTCCTTTTGAGCAGAAATTAGATATGATTAAGTTCAGAAAATAAGACATGAATATTCATGAGATATTTGTGCATTTGTATATCCTTCTTACATGAAGACTGATGCTGAATTGAAGGTAAAGACATTTTAACTAATTTTGAAATCTCAATTTATCACCGACATTTAACATATACAACCAATTTACTATTTTTAATTGTTTAGAAATTGCTATTAAGTGTTATGACCTTATTCGTGTAAAAAAGAACGTATTAATCACAAAATGTGTCTTTTAAAAAACCCGGGGTATAATACAGAAAGAGTAGTTTCTCCTTATCGGAACTTGTAGTGTAATCACAAAAATAACAGAGCCATGTAAAAGTGAATTTAAGAACTTCTCAGTCAAATTGGTTTATTCCGTAACAACACAGGAATTGTTATCACATTATTAATGTAAAAAATAAATATAATCATGAGAAAATGTGGCTTGTAATAATGCACGTTATAATACTTAAAGAGTAGGTTCCCCTTATTAGTAGTGTAATTACAGAAAATGGCAGCACCCGGTAAACTGATAAATTAAAATGTTTTATACCATAAAAATTTTTGTATCTAGGAGATTGTACTGTACCATTTTTTTACTTTTGTAAATACTAAATAAATGCCTATTGTTAATCATTATAACTTTTTATTCATTTCACACAATAATCACATTAAAACTGGTGAGAAACGGAAATCAATAAAATTTATAGAAGGGCTCCAAGCTTCAAATTACTTTTTCTCCCTTAAAAATAAAAATACATTTAAAATAAAAGCATTTTTGAAAATGACTCATCAATACCTTCAACAAGAGATATAGTTTACACATGTAGAATTTAAAAAAAATAATAATGTAGCATCCCTACATTTTGACTCTACATCAAAGTGTTATATATATAAGCAGCATTTACATTCACACTTTTGTCAGATTTTATAAAAATAGTAATGACGTTAGTTTTTCTCCTATGACGTTAACGTAAGTGGCTACTCACTTTTGACCCTGTACAGTACTGTATCATTACATTTTTTTTTTTTTACTTGTGTGAATTAACGGATGAGTTTATTACATATCCAGGGCGTGGTACCGATTATTGATCACTCCGTGGCACAAGCATTCTTAATTAGGACCACGAAGTAGCAGAAGCATTGTAAATACGTGCCTCTACTTGGCACCTGACGTGACCTCTTCGAAAATATGTGATGCTCTCAGAAAAATGTTACAAAATGATAAAATGTTAATCCAGCATATTGTAACCTGCTGGATACATGTACCATAAACGCTGTAAATATCTATATTATATTCAGAAACCTTTAAAAGGGGACGCAATTCCTGTATTCGTGTGTAAGTGTAATGATTAGGGAAAACAATATGCAGTCTTCTTCCCAACATGATCGTGTCTGCCGTTCTGTGGTCATATAAACGCACAACTTTTCAGCTACTACAACAGGAGCGTCTCTTTCACGTGATGCAGCTTAATTCGTAAACCTAATGAACACGTGTGAAATACGGATTGAAGTCATCAGATACGATTTGTAAACGGAACATTTTATTCACATTTGTAAATTTAAAGCTAGCTGGTCATTTTACATCTTATGGACATCTTTTAAATGATTCACACTTGTGATGAAATATTTTAAATTTATAAAATTATATTCTTTAACATGTAGAACTCAGTTTCTTGAATTCATGAAAATGTTACCTACTTGTAATATTCTTGCGCACAAGGGTGGCAATGCCAGAATCTCGCGTGTGCAAAAATACATAACTGTGGAAAGCGATTGTAGCATTTAGTATTTCATGCAATTGAAATACTAATTCACATATGTACAAAAGAATTTTACAGATGTGAATTTAATAATTTATTTTGCATATGTAAAAAGGAGGTCACATATTTAACTAAAAAAGAATTATATATATATATATATATATATATATATATATATATATATATATATATATATATATATATATATATATATATATATATATATATATATATATATATATATATAGTTTTCTCACACATGTTAAATAGTATTTTACAACTGTGAGTGAAAAAAGGAATAAATACTAAAACAGCTTCATCGATATGATCAGTTCATGATTAATAAACTATTTAAGGAACTAAGAGAAACATATTATCTCCTGAAATTATACTTTTCTTATGCTGAAATACTATATGCTCATAAACATTTGAAATCAAGGATGAGAATATTGTAAATACATTTGTATTTCCAACAGTCTATTTTGAGTAATTATATAAAACATTGCAAGGCATGGGTTTGGGTATGAACTTTCTTTCTTAAACAATCAAAAGTATCATAATAGTAACATAACTTTTATATTTACCGGGTATAAAAGTAACATAAATTTTATTAAGAACAATCTCAAGTTCAAATGACCGTGTTCAATTTTTCTTCTGTCAGAACAGTTTGAAAATTAAACTATGAGGTTCTAAACTGTACTATGAATATTTTTCCCAAGCAAGCAAGTAATCAAAGTAAAAGAATCAGTTAGTCAGTGAGTTTTACATTGCAATCAATATATCACAAAGAATGCTGAAAACATTATGTACAGAAGAACAAAAGACACCAGTATTACCAATGAATAATTTTTCTTTTTTATTCCTACACTTTTTAAAAAGTGTAGGGGATACTGTGATATCTCCATAATTTTGTCTGTCTGTCCATCTGTCTGTTAGCACATCACCTCCTAAACCGTTGGGTAGAAGTTCATGAACATTGTAGCTATCTTGTCCCTGTAGTGACCATCTGCGAGAAGGGTGTCATTATTGGCTCCTGCACCTGAGGTCCATGGGAAGGGATGTACACAAATTTAAATTGCAATGAGATTTTCAAATATTTTCTGACCAAGCTTAATTATATATATATATATCCCTGGGTCACCATTTGGAGGTGGTTGGGTGGTTCGAGTGAGTACTGAGGGGGGGGGGGAATGGTAGATAGGGAGTTTGACAATGCAGTGAAAAACATGGGGATTAGTTATGGTGAGCCATTGCAGTTGTTGTAGTTTGAACATTTTGATACTAATTCATGCACACATACAAATCTGATGACTAAATACAGAAGAAATAAATTGCAGAATGACTAACAAAAATAGAGCAAATTATTAAAATACTTTTTATTTTAATATGTCCATCATAAAATGGCATATTTTTTAAATACGTACATCAAATATTCTACAAACAAGTCAGACAGTACTTAATCTTTGTGGGTGAAAAAGCAGCTCTAACAAAAATCCAGTTTAATTAAATAAAGCAAATATAATAAAACTTTTTTTTCTTGTCTTGAAATTATAAGATTGTTCTCAAAATGTAGAGCTTTTATTATTATTTTTTCTGTGACCTTAGTCGAAATGTCGAGTTTTGTTTCTCTAAATTGTGAAAAAAATTGAGTTATTATTACATTTTTGAGTGACCTTAATAGGTTTCTGTACCTTACTGCAATGTAGAACAAAAACATTTTTGCTATTAATTTTTTTCTTGTCTGTTCGTAAAAGAAATTAGTACAGCAGAGTGTATATCATGAAATTTTTTAAAGATATTTCAGTGTGCATTCTTTCAGATCATTGTTTAGAACGCATTTCGCAAATTTCAATACACGCTTAGTCCGGTGCATGTTAAAATTTTTGGATTATTTTTATACCTCTTCCAGACGAATAACAATGGGGTCAGGAGGTCAAATGTTCCTGACAGATGGGTAGAAACGAGAAGGTGCCTTGAATCAATTGTGAAATGAAACAATCAGACACTTGAACATTCGCATTCGTCCAGTTCCAAACCAGAACATGGAGAAAGTGGCTCTCTCATACTTTTCATCTCTCAACCCGCTTGCCAGGAAAATCATTAAGGATGAAAGTGACTTGATAGAGACCATTGGCGAAGAATGGGAGAAGTTCACCTCTGACGATAAGGAGAGCATTTTGGACGATTATTTTGTAGATGTGACAGTCAGACAAAAATATTCCGATGTTGAAAAGAAGGATTCGTATCCCCCCTCGTTTCCAAGGCTCAAAATTGAGTCGGGAGAGAAAATTATAGTGAATTTTGAGTCGGATGTAAGTTATTAATATGGGAGGCTCCCTTGAGGAAATATCCTCGAGCGGTAGGTCATAAATGCGCATTGGAGTTTTGTTTTTACGAAATGGAATATCGGCATGCGAAATGGATTCATTAAAATATTTTTTTTATTGTATACCTTTGAAATTAATAACATAAATATTAATATTGTGTTTGCTATAATTATAATCGAGATATTGTATTAATTTACATATTTCTATCATATTGCGTCAGATGGGAATAATGGTTCTTTTTTGGAAAAAAGGACATTCATTGAGTGCTGGCTAATTCAAATCATGGCTCATTTGGACCATGGTTCATTCGGACCAAAATACGGGCTGATTCGAACCAAATGCCAAGCTGATTCGGACCATGTGAAATATAATTAGAACACAATGGAACACGTATACTTGATTTATTATAGTAGTAACTGCTTTTGCAAACATAGTAAGAGAATGTAAAAGGTTGATTTTCATCTCTTAAATTTCACTTCTTCATAAATTTCTAGCCGAAATCAGAACAAAATAAATATGAGCTACCACATTTAGATTTTTTTTAAACACCCCAAAAATCTGTTAAATGTATATAATAAAGAAAACATACAGTTATTCTTTGAATTAATATCTTTTACAAACTTTTTGAAACTTTTCATAAATCTGGCCAGTATGGCCAACTTTCGATACTATCAAACAGTAATGTATATAAACTGAACCATGGCTTTTATTGATTTCTCATGCAATGCGTGTTAGTTTCATATTACAAATAAATATTGTGTAAACAGTTATTGATCAATAACATAATATTAAAACGTACTTTAGTCCTGTAATTGAATTTTTATCTTGCTAGTAAAATCTCGAACTAATAAACCAACTTATTTTATTTTCACTCTAACCTTTGCAAATTTTACAAATATTAATTAACATAAATATTTAATTTAAAGCACATATTAAATATATTAAAGCTTGATTTCTGAATAGAGATTTTATTATATTAACACACATATAATATAATAGCACTTCCATGTAACCAAAGATCACAAAGTTATTTACAATCAACATTATATTTTGTGTTCTAGAATGGTATTAAATTCAGTAAATTGGAAATTGGCAACAAAAGTGCTTTAATTGATCAAACAGGTTTTGCAAATTGAAGGTCGGATGTTCTCACTATTATTGTTTGCAATATAATTATGGACATACTGATCAAACAAAGTATTAAACAGACAGTGATAATATGATGTTTAATTATATATTTTCATTATGTTATCATTTTCTTTATCATAATTATTACAAGGTCTGTAAGATTAGCAGAATACAGATGTATGATATTGACGTATGATATTGTATTGATTTGACAGGACCCCAGCAAAGACAGAGTGAGGGTTTTATGCGCCCGGAGGCAATGTTCTTTAGTGGCTCTCCTACTTTGCTACAGAGAACAGTTTTTATGTCAGTTGCCAACACATACACAGACCCTATAAGTTTTCTGAGGAATTGCCCCTGGTACAAGAATATGAAGATGAAATACTATGAAAATTTCAGCTGAAAAAACAAAAGCTCCCGATGGGGCCCACTTCTCTCTGCATGTAGGGGTTATAACCCCCTTGCACCGCCACTGAATACAAGTTTTATTTAGTACTATTAATATATAGTACAATATTCAGTATAAAGATAAATTCTGAATAAATCTAACAAAAGCCTTAACATAACTCAGACAAGTATATATTGACGAACAAACATTTACTGCATGGGCTTTATTCAGGATTTTTTCTAGTGTGAGTAATTTGCATAAAATTAAATTATACATTATGAATTCAGAGAAAACAAATAACATACGGTGCTTTAATCAAGGTTAAGTAAAATATATTTCATCTTTAGAAAGAGATAATGCCACCATTTTTGTTACATTATCATTTTCTTTATTATAATTAATACGAGGTCCACAAGATTAGTAGAATATCGACATATGATATTGTATTGAATTAGATCATAAATTTGGCAGTAATCCAGTTTCATTTTTATTATATAAATTTTATTTAGCACTTTTAGTATATAGTACAATATACGTGATAAAGATACATTTTACATAAATCTAACAAAAGCATTAACATAGACCAATATATATAGACAATTTGTTTTTACTGCATTGGCCCTGTTTTCATAGTTTTTTTCAATGTTGGCAATTGTATTATTTCTCAATGAAATCAAGTGAAGTATTTCAATTTTGCACAAAGGCGAATGAGCCACTTTTTAAAATATTTCACTATTAAATTGACAATGCAAGATAAACTATCTTACATTATTTCATTTGATTTGTATATAGAACTATGGGTTTTGTTTCCTTAAATGCAGTTTTGAACTGCTCAACATACCTGGGAATAGTGAGAAATATCATATTTGAAACATTTGTAAATGCTACATTTAAATCTAAGACGAAACTTACCGTAATAATATTACACATGGTCCGAATAAGCACGTAAAATGGTCCGAATCAGCCTTACTTTTGGTCCTAATCAGCTCGTACCCCATTCATTGTACGACAACTACCCATTACGTAAATGTAAATGCAGAACGGAATCATAGTAAACTATACTTTTTAAAAAATTTGTCCAGCTATTTAATGCTATTTTACTTCAAACTTCATGCAAACATTAGTTCATTTGATTGTTAAAAGTAACAAGCAGTCATCACTTTCAATGCTGTTGCATTTTAATTTGTGTTGCAAACTGGAAAATTGGAATATGAAATGAAGCATTGATGATTAATAGTTGCTGAGTCTTAAGTTACTCAGTGAGTAAAATCATGAACTTTAAAAAATATTTTTATTATTTAAGTTTAAGTTATAAATATTTTATTTCAAGTTTTTCCTAATTGTTAAAAATGTAAATTCGTGATGTGAAATGTAATTTCATCACACAAAATGGAATCATGTCTGTGAAAGTGTGTATTGGTTTGCGAAATGAATCATAAAGCAAATAATGCTTTAAATTATTATTTGAAACTACGTCTATTATCTTACTAATAAATTTATCTACTGTAAGCAGAATAATTAAACTAATTACATAAATAATTCCATTTTGTATACCAAAATTCCATTTCGCATCATGAAGGATGGACTCATTACGTTAATGTAAATTGTATAATGGTTATTATTTTTGTTTATAATGGAAGTAGATAATGTATTATTAATCAAGACATTCGGTCAAGGTAAAAAAACGTGAAACATAATTTACTTAGTTACCTATCATACATATTCAATTCATGCGTGTGTGTGTATGCTTGATGCTACTTGTCGCCCACCTAAAACTGTTTTCGAGTCCCAAATTTATGTCAGCTTTTTGCAACACTGTATCAAACTAAATCACCATGCTATGAAAGTTATCAAGAAAAATCTAACACCATAGAAGCTTTTAATACAGACGCAGTGGCAGTGAAATACTTAAAATAGTGGTGTAAACTCAAAAATACAGGATTGAAAGTTTGCATTTTACCTTGAACAATTAACTAAACTATTGTTTGCATTAAGTTTGAGATAAAATAGCATTGAATAGTAGTAATCATTTTTTTAAAAATAATATATGTTTTATGATTCCATTTCGCATGACGATTTCCAGTTTTGCACAAAAAACGACATGAAAGTTTTGTTTTTTCCAATATCTTGTATTTTTAATTTTTAAATTAGGTAATGCATTTTTTTATTTCAAATTTTTTCTTTGCTAGAATTTAATGAAGAGAGGATTTATGATAACAATTCACGTATGAGTCATTTACATTTCACACAAAAAGCCTTTAAAATGTATATATAATGTGAAGAAAGATCACAATATTTTAAATATTTCTTTTTAAAACAATAATAATAAATAATTCAAGTAAATTATCCTCAATAATTTTGAATTAAAGGGTTATTTCAAAGATGTATTATAAAAGGGAAATATTATAGTTCCATTTCGCATAAACTGTTCCATTTCATAGAATAACTCCATTGCGCATTTAAGACCTACCATCCTGGAGTCCTCGGTTTTGATGCACTTAAGCACTTACTTTCACCTTTTCAGAAATATGCTTCTTTCATGGTGATACCTCTCATTTCTTTTGAAACATTAGTTATTTTAACAAAGCATGCATATCAAATGACAATGATATATTTCCTCTTATTATATACTTCATAAATAGTCCCATTAGTTTAATGTTGTCGCTACAGGCTAACATCCAGTGGTATTGGCCGTAGTTAAGTAAACTTATTAACCGCTTACTTATATGGTGAGCAAGTGAATGCATTTGATGATCTATTTCTTGCAAAGGCTATATAAAAATGGCGACAGAAACTTGGAACACTGACCAAGTCATAAATCTGATGGCCACCAGATGCTGACAGATGCCGACAAATACTGTAACCCTTTCTACATGACATTAGTGCTGAAGAATCAGTAGATCTAGCTCTCATCGAAATAAAACTATGAGTTTGTCCTAACATGGATAGGGGTACAGTCTTGATTTTCTTTGTTGTGGATACAGTCTGGGATTACCTTTCTGTATGAATTTACTTGCACATCATGAATATCCTTATGGGTGAATCCAGAGAACTCAAACAGACTGGATCCATTTAAATTTTTTTACAGTATTGACATTGTTAGATTTACCACCATTTTATTTATTTGCAGTATTTTCAAAAAATAATACAATTTTTAACAGCATCAGTTACAATGAGGCTTTAATAAAAGCATTCAGTACTTAGATGAACAGTATCCATGATTACAAAAATACAAGATGAATGAATAATCATATGATATTCACTGATTTTGACAAAGTACTTCTAAGCAATTGTTTACCTGGTCACCATCTTCCAGCATGAATGAAATGAAGCGAAACCAAGTGTTTTCATTATTCAAAATGGTAGACATTGTTAAAAGGAAGAAATGGTCTTATCTTGATTTCCTGGAAATTCTTTTCACCCAGTAGAGCATCAGTCCCTTCTGGGGACTCTTGTTGATAATAGTATGTTTTCATCATACATTATATCTACATTAATGTCCATTACTGTTTTTAGGTACACCAACAGGGGTAAATTTAGCCACTGGCCTGCCGGCCTGTGGCATGTGGGTTTTGAGGAGGGCCAGTTAATGCTAACAGCAGCAGTTAAATTTTCCAAAATCCTTATATTTATTTGATTGGGAGAGCCAGTTGATTTTCTGCAGGGCCAGTTGATTTCCATGTGAGCTGATTCTGCTGGCCAATGGAAGAATCTGTTAAGTCAATCCCTGACCAATCAGTGGCCATAACAAATTTGGTAAAAATTGTTTAATTTCCTACCAAGTGGTTCTAAATGCCATATATGGTAATACTACTTCACAAATGTGAAAAAAGAATTATATATATATATATATATATATATATATATATATATATATATATATATATATATATATATCACACGGCAGATAACATCTTTATAAAACCTTTGGATCAAAAAATATCGTGTTGGTCAGGGAAATAATAGATAGGAAATAAAAACTGATAAACAACAGTGCAAAACTGGTGTGAGACCAGCTCAAGCCACAGAAAAATGTGGATTTAAGAAAGCGAAATGGTAGGAAAATATGATTTTTGTAACTTTTAACAGGAGCACAGAAAATAGGAAGTCCAAAGAAACCTTTTGGATTTGCTGGCTGTGAACACTCAAACCCAGCGGCTTAAATCAAGAAGAATCCAGATGTGCATTTGTCCATACATAGGTAACAAGGAATTTACAGGTTACAAAAATCACATTTCCAACCTTTTCACATTCATAAGTCCACATTTTTCTGTAGAAAATATCAAATATAAAAAACACATATAAAAATTAATTTAAAAGCGCTTTTTAAGCTAATAATTAGTGCCATCTTAGTTATGTAATCCTACTTTAGAATATGACTTCTGCAAGTTTTAAAAACTGACAGTTCAACAAAATATTAGATCCGGGATAAAATATATACTAGACAATTGTAGATGGCACAAAGGTTTTATTCCTGGCCTACTTAGGTGCATCATCAATTGGGATCCTTTGTTCTAACCATTTCCGTCATACGAGCACTAATAAGTAGCAACGTTCAACCTCGTTAAACCTTGCTCTTCTTATTTATTATTTCATTATATAATCTTTGTAAATATCTACAGCTGACATCATGTAGATTATGTATAGTACTTATGTTTTATGTTTTGTGTTTTGTTCAGGTTTTGTTTGAATAATCGTTTTTTTTGTGGCTTTGTGCTCTTGAAAAAAGGAACTGGTAGATTCTGAAAGCACTTGGGCTGGTCTCACACCAGTTTTGCACAGTTTTTTGTCAGTTTTTATTTCATGTATATATATATATGGAAATTTAAATAGCTGGAATTTATTTGACCTATTTGAAAAGAAATTTTTTAATTTTCACATGTATAAAAAATGTTTTTCACGTATGTATAATAAGAAATTTAAGATATATGAAGAATTTCCCATATGCAAAAAAGAATTTTACATATGCAGAAAAGAATTTTACAAATGCAGAAAATAATTTCACTCCTGTAAAAAGGATTATTTCGCATCATTTTTTTCACACATGTGAAAATCAATTTACATATATAAATAAAGTGATTTATTTTACATTTTTAAACAGAATTTTACCTATGCAGAAAAGAATTTTTACATATCTAAAATAAAACTTTATTTCACATATATAAAAATCTGTTTAACTTTCATGAAATAGTTCTTTTTCCAAATGTCAAATCCTTTTCCACATATGTGACAGTTTGACTTTATTTCACATATGTGAAAAAGAATTTCACATATGATAAATAGCATTTAAGTAAAATAAATACTCATTTTTATACACTCGCTATAAGGTGTAGCATATTCTGTTATGATTTTGTCCTTGTGTTACCAGTTTCATTTCTGCACAATAACTAGAGTTCTCCACCAACTATAGTTACCAAACTTTGTGGATGGCGTGCAGTTGGAGTAAGGAAGAAACCTATTGATATTGAGGTAAAAAAGTAAAGGGTCAAGGTCACTGTCTGGAAGTTTCTGCCCAATAATATTAGTTTAACATCACATACCTGGACCAAACTTCGTGGATGGCTTGCACTTGGGGTAAAAATGAAGCCTATTGATTTTTGGGTCAAAAGATCAAAGGTCAAGGAGGTCACTGTTACTGAAAGAAGAAAAATTGTTTCCACACTATAACATTGGATCAAACTATTTGGATAGCTTGCACTTGGGCTAAGGAAGAAGCCTATTAATTTTCAAAATGGTTTCTGCACAAACTTTTCAGTAATCAACCATATGCCTTCACCAAAGTTTATGGATGACTTAACATTGGATAAGATAGAAGCTTATTGATTTGTATGCTTAAAATGTCAAAGGTCAAGGTCACTGACTGAAGGAAGGAAAACGGTTTTTGCATAATAACTTTAGGTCTAGACTATGTACCTTAATAAAAGTTTGTGGAGACTTGCACTTAAGGCATGGAAGAGAATTATTGATTTTGAGCTCAGAAGGTCAAAGGTCAGAGTCATTGTGACTGAAAGAAAAATTGGTTTTGCATTATAACTTTTGTTTTAGAGTAAGTTCCTTGACCAAACTTTGTGGATATCTTGCACTTAGGGCAATAAAGAAACCTATCGAGTTTTAAAAAATAAAATAAATGATTTTTTTTACATATGTAGAACAAAATTTCATAAATATGTAACAAAAGACTACATTTCACATATGTACAGTAGGCCTTTATTTCACATGCATGAAAATCTTTTTCACGTATGTAGGAATTATTGCTGAAACAACTTGCAATAAAGAGTTAATATGTAGTATTTTTGTTCTTTGGTATTTGATGGAAAAATTCTTACCAATATATAAAGAAAACTATACCATGCCAACTTTGGCAAGCCATTTTAGCATTAATTTTTATTTTCACTTATAAGAGCTTATCCTGAAGAACTGGAAGATAAAACTTGAAATTATTAGCAGCTATAAGAGAGGGCGGGGGGGGGGGGGGGTGAGGAAGGTGGTGGTGGGGGTCGAATCTTGCCCCAGACTATGCTAGGTTGACCACTGTGGAATATCCCTGGTTAAGGCCCTTTACTTCAATTGCTTGGTTATGACATAACCTTGTATGTGTTGTATTGCCATTAAACACAAAATAAACAAAGAAACAAATACAAAACTTTGAATATTGTTTTCAAAATATTGACTAATGCTGCAGAACTAGGGTATCCGTAGCTGTCTGTAGAATTTTGAAAATTGAAGTCCAAGACCATGATTTCTCCAGTATATAGAAAATTGTAGACAAACTTTAAAAACTGATGGTCCAGTACCAGAAACTGGAGGTCATGGAAGCAGGGACTCTTAGTATCAGGACTCTGATATCTTGTGAACCTTTTGAGCATTTGTCTTTCTGTTGACATTAATGCATTAATTCCACATATTCTTTGCATTTTTACATAAGCCACATGATAATACATTGGTAGTATCGTAATGTTAGAATGGTGCTACTAAATTTTCTTTTCTCTGACTAGATTTTGTTTTCTACTCATACATTTTTTTTCTAATTCAGTGCTGGACTTGGCAAGATGAACATTCTGCACCATTTTCATGGAAAACAAAGGTAGGAAAGAAATCTGTCATGATGCTGGACTGTATTTTTTTGATTTACCAGAAGACATCATGATCCCTCAAATCTCTATCCATCAGTGGTCAACTAACTAAGTATTTCCATACTTTAGCTTTGGGGATATTGTTCTACCTCCTTCTGTTTGTCTGTCCATCTGTCAGTCTATAACTCCTAAACTGCTTAATGGAGATTCACCAAACTCTGTAGATATTTTACCCAAATGATAGACATTGAATGCATGGGTATTATTTCTAACTCCTGCCCCATTGTGTCCCTTGAGTGGGTGGGGTGTGAGAGGGTCAGAGGTCCAGAGTATAACAGTTTCAATTACAGTGACATTTCAAATTATAGTTTGTAGTCATAGCAGGAAGACATATCATTGTCCAGGGGCAGGTAAGGTGGAGGGTTATTGGGTGGGTGGAATAGGTTTAATAGAAAGCATGGGCATTTGTAATAGCCAGCCATCAAAGTTGCTCTTGTTTTGTTGATATTACAGTGGTCCCTCATTATAAACCGCTCAGTATACAACTCTTACTCTTATAATGCAGGTGTGGTCATGGATTTGATTAAATTGGTAAAATTTGTTATCATTGATAATTAAATTATTTCACTTTGTTTCAGTTCCAGGCTCATGAGAACCAGTTACAGCTCTCCCCTGTTGTAATGTGCTTTGTTATAATGCAGTTCTTGATATAAAAAAGCGGTAATGCTATGGACCCATGACCAAAATTATAAAAAATGCATTTAAAAACAATTTGAATAGAATTTTTAACAGTCATCAGCTGAAAATTTTACATTAAAACAATTGTACTTGATTTTGGATATCGCCAGAATGTGTTTTTACTATTTGTATTAAAACAATTGTATTTGATTTTGGATATTGCCAGAATGTGTTTTTACTATTTATCTTTGACTTTCATTAGTTACTATTGTATTCAGTCAGTGTCACATATTGTATTCCTAACAGGCACACCCAAAATTTCCCCGTCTCTAATGAGCCACAATTGTAATCAGTTGATGTCAAATATTGTATTTGATAACAGTACACAACATACCTGCCATATTCCCAGACAGTGTTGGGGAGTTTTTGAGACTCAAAAAGTGTGGTTTGAGGTCCCAAGGGGGGTCAGTTCACGTGACCTCCAAAAGCAATGTCATCCAAATGAGAATAAGCTATCTTTCAAAACAGCCTATAGCAAATGACTGGAAATTCAAATCTGAATAAAAGAAAATACAATTTGTTTTCTCTGAAGCATGTAATATACTTTTTAAAAAAGTTTAAAAAATGGTACACTTAGCATTGTCAAATAACATCACCACAATCATGGTCACAACCTCACATACATTAAATACAAAAATACACCAAGTTAAAGTCTTTAAAATCAATTGGACAGTGGAATGTTGTGTTAATTACTTGCAGTCTATGCTGCTTTCAGTAGTTTTGTACTATAGTTGGTTTGACGGTAATGCAAGTGCTATTTGTGTTCACAAATATGCCTACACTTTTCCTACATGAATGTGCATCCACGTCTACGTTGGCGCAAGTAATGACCAAAGTCACTAAAAGTGATAAAAGCTGTATGATGGTAATGAATATCCATTTCAAAACTATGAATCTTCCAATTAAAACATTCAAGGTTTGTGTTAGTCGGCCGAGTTGCTCAAGTCTTTGACCGCCAATATTGTAACATATTTTCAAGGTTCAAGTCACACCTATGGCAGTGAAGATTTAATTTATTCTCAGCAGAATTAATGAAAACAGGTACTATTTTATGCAAATACATAATTTGTCATTTGATTAATGATTTAATACTTTTAAATTATTAAAATTCCACGGTGCAGTTCATTTCAGGTTATCCAGATATTCAAACATGTTAATGTTTTCACGAGTTATTGAATCACATGATAAAACATTTATTGCAATCATGTAATGTCCAATGAAAATATGAGAAAGTTAAGGTGGCAAAACTGTCGAAGCAAATAAGATTATCTCATTTTTTTAGCACTTCTAGTGCATTATGTACTACAATTTTCCTTTTTCACTTTAAAATGTTGTGTCCCCCAAATCTGGAGGGTGAGAAATGCAGTGTCCTCTGACCTTTGGATCCTAGGTGCAACACTGCATTAGAGATTGATTGGTGCTGTTGTTCAACCTACCGAAATAATCATTTTTTTAATTTTATATATGGAGTAAAAATCCAACTTCAAAGAAACGTTGCCGCTGATCACAAACTTTATTAAAGATGGCTTCAATGCAGTCAGTGATGTGTAATAACATTTGTTTTTCAACACGCATCTGTTTGATGTACTTAACTTAAGACAAATTGGGTTGTTCCACTTAGTGTACTTCACCTATGCAAATTAGCCTAATGGACTCTCCCTCAGCAGGATTTGACACGACACATCACCCTAGCTGTTTTGAGCCAATTCAGTAAATCTTGGAAAGGTGTCTGTTTATCTGTGACCTCCTTACTTTTTAATTGTCTTTAAAACAGCTCTATAAACTGCCCCATGGATAGTTTTACATGAGCTCTGAGCAAGACTGTTTACTGTTTATATATACCACAGATTACGGGCATATATCATTGTAATCAAGAAATGTAAATTATTTTTTTTTGTGGGAATTTTTTTATTTCCGCTGAGATTGCTGAAAATCGTGTTTTTCGAAACATGATTGTGTCGGAGGATTTGGAGTCCAAAATCGTGTTTTTCGCGTGACACGTCGTGTTATGGCATGTATGACACATGACTGCTAAAATTGCCTTTAGCACTAAAGCCACTCCAACAGATCAGTGACTTAATCTCTGTAAACACACCTTGCCAATCATACAGGTACATATAAGACATGCCACCTCTAATCCTTTCTGTGATATGCTGCCAACCAAGTATCATTAAACAATGGCCAACAGTAAGTTTGTCTTCTGTATTTGTCATGCAAAATTAACAACTGAAGTGCTCCAGTGCAGCCTAGAGTGCATTTATGCAATCTCTAGAGAGAAAGGGATGGTCACTGATAGATGCTTATTTGCATAATGTAGTTACTTATAAGGTCCATTAAAACAATAAGGTGTCACTTTGTTGTAAAATCAGTTAGATTTAATAGTGAATTCAGATAGCAGGAACTCTGTTACTGTATTATTTGTATTTACAAGTGAATCAAGACAGAACACTGTTCACTTAAATAATTTGGATAAATAGGAAATTAAAAGCTTATTCTTTGAAGGACATTTTTAAGTGACTTAAATCTAGCGAAATTCAAATTCCAGTTGCTAAGGACTTAGGTGTGCCTGAGTCAGTTTTGCAGGGTTGGCAAAAAGATGAGAAAAAACTTAATAATATGGTGACTGGTTTAGATGATGATGTTAGACTAAAATGCAAAAAAGCTAGAGTAACATAGGACACAGACCTGGATAGTGGTCTGTATAATTGATTTGTTCCGTAAAAGTTGCAGGGAGTGACCATTTCAGTTGCAATACTGAAGGCTCAAGCAGAGAAGTTTGATAGCGAGTTAAATGGGCAAGATTTGGAATTTAAAGCCAGCACTGGCTGGTTAAATCACTTCCAATCTTGTTATGCGATAAACTCTTACACACCATGTAAGAGAAATAATTTGGCAAAAGAAACAGGGATTTAAACAAATGAAAGACAGAATCACAATTCTTGCATGCACAAACCAGACAGGAAGCTACAATCTGCAACTCCTGGCTGCTGAAAGATTTAAATTTCC
The DNA here is from genome assembly GCA_029931535.1 of Margaritifera margaritifera. Taxonomy (NCBI): domain Eukaryota; kingdom Metazoa; phylum Mollusca; class Bivalvia; order Unionida; family Margaritiferidae; genus Margaritifera; species Margaritifera margaritifera. The sequence continues at coordinate 9,650,477 of JAQPZY010001686.1, forward strand.
ATGCTGCTTTCACCGTTTTTGTATGATCATAGCAAAAGTGCATGAATGATGGCCACAGCATTTGAAAATTGGTTTTTGACAGAATTCGCACTGCCAGTGAGGCAAACTTCAAGAAATTAAGAACTAGAATAGAAAGCAGTTCTGTTATTTGATAATTGCCCTGCACACCCAGGTGCTGAAAGTCTTTTGAGCCACAGTTGACAAATGCAGGTGTTTTTTCCATCTGAAAAACATGCCTCCATCGTACAGCTTCTCGATCAAGAGATTAATTAAACATTTAAAATGAACAACAGAAGAGAACTATACAATTTGTGGTGAGCAGTGAAAATTAAATAACACATTTATTGAATAAGTTAAACTTGAGGGAGGTAATGTATTTTGAGGAGAAAGCATGGGACAGTGTGCAGCTTCCAAGTGCATTGAGAGTTGCTGGGAAAAGGGACTGCAGGGAGCTATTTGAGACACAGATGAGCAGGAGGAGGAATTTTGAGGAATTCAGGGAGGAAGATGTTGAAGATTTTCCAGTGGCCCTAGTTTTCCTACGTTTTTGTTAGACTCCCTATTTTTACCAATTTTTTTCAAAATGGCCCTACTATCCCTACTTTTTTTAAATTTATGTTGGCATATAAACATTTTTGTTTTGCTAACCACATAATGAGGGATTCTGTTTTGCCTCTCAGTATGTTTCCTGTCCATAGTTTTTAGCAAAAGAAAATATTTGCTCTCCAATTCAACTGAGATTCCTGTTTACAAATTCCATCTGTCTACAAGTTCCATGTGATGCGATGCATACTGTTTGGGAGAAAGGTGAGCTGAAGCTATTTAGAATCATGGTATTTTCCAAAGAAGGAATCTGAGGGAATATCAGATGTAATATGCATGTAAAAGTGCAACATCAGCATTAAAATTGTAATGCTTTAAAATCAGCTGCATTAATACATGCAAGATATGCAGTATAGCAACACTGATATTGATTCTTTATGACAAATATTTATTGTTGCTAACTTTCATAGCTTTACAACTATTTCTACATGGTATATAAAGCAGTCATATTGCTGGATGTGTATAAAAATGGGTAACTTTCATGATCTTTCCACATTTAAAAATCAAATTCATGTTATTTAATTGGGGAGGGTGTGTGTGTGTGAGAAATTACGATACATGCAGAAGATTAAGTTTGATATATTTTTATATCAATGCAGCCAGTTGTAAAGAAGTTAAGAGGTACACAATAAAGTGATTTGCTTTCAGGTTACTGAAAATGTCACAAGATAGAAATGGACATAAACTTAAATCATGGTATAAGAAAGACTCATCTTCAGAGTATGGAGGTTGTTGTTTTGTTTGCAGCAAATCAATTCAATGTAGAAACACTGGACTTAAGCAGCAAATGAGTCATGCTGAAGGACAGAAGCATAAAGACAATTGCAAAAGTGAGATTCAGCAAATCTCAGACATTTTTATATATGATTAGGTGGAGAAAGTAGCATATCTAGTGGAGATACTGGACCAGCACCTGAATCACAACCAGTGGCTCTGCAATAAAAAACCGAACAGGTTACCATGGCAGATGCTTTGTGGGCCATAAAAGAAGCTGCTTCTGGGTATTCATACAGTTCCAATGATGGAACCTCAGAACCTTTATAAACAATGTTTTCTGGCTCAGTTTTTGAAGGTTTTACAATGAGCAAAAGTAATATTTTTTATATTATTTCTGATGGACTAGGGCCATACTTCAGGAAGGAAATCTTGCAGAAAATAAATAAAAGTAAAATGCCATTTACCTTTAATTTTGACAAAACAGTGAATGCTCAGGGGTAAAAGCAGTGTGATGTTCTGATTAGATTCTGGTCAAATGAGATGGGGAAAATTGTGACTGAGTTTTTTAAAGCTGTTATGTTTGGTTATGAGGAAGGAAGTGATGTAGGACTGGCACTGGATGACAGAGGATTAGTACCAACTGCCTCCATCTCAGTATATTTAATTAGGAAGTGATAGCCCTAATGTTAATAAGACAGTGTGGTTCTTTGTTAACACCCATTTGAAAGACTTAGGTTCTCCAGGGCTGGTACAGTTTTTTCCATGTGCTCTACATGTTGTCCACAATGCCTTCAGATAAGGTCGTGGTATTTTTGGAGAATAGGCAGAGCAGTTAGCTTTAGATGAGTTTCACTGGTTTAAGTTACGCATTAGTCAGAGGGAAGATTTCATGAATACTCTGTCTGAGATAGGATTCAGAGGATGATCTGTTTGTAAAGCATGTTCATTGCAGGTGGCTCACGTTTTTACCAGCTCTGATGAAAATTGAGGTGGGATAATGTGTATCAACACTTTCTGAAAGATTTAGCGGTAAGAGCAAGGGAAGACAAATCTGAAAACCTTCTGATGAAGAATCAAAGGTACAAAAGAATCTGAAAGTTTGAAAAAATGTGGAAACTCATATTCAGATGTACCTCTGATCAGTGTGGGGTCACTGTTTGAGAGATATTTGGCGTGCAAAAAAACTGGAATTTTCATGTCAGAAAGTATTGGTATTAGAAATGAAGATGTTCCTACAGGAGGTTTCAGTATACCTTGGTATATGCCTACAGGAGGTTTCAGTATTCCTTGGTATATGCCTACAGGAGGTTTCAGTATTCCTTGGTATATGCCTACAGGAGGTTTCAGTATTCCTTGGTATATGCCTACAGGAGGTTTCAGTATTCCTTGGTATATGCCTACAGGAGGTTTCAGTATTCCTTGGTATATGCCTACAGGAGGTTTCAGTATTCCTTGGTATATGCCTACAGGAGGTTTCAGTATTCCTTGGTATATGCCTACAGGAGGTTTCAGTATTCCTTGGTATATGCCTACAGGAGGTTTCAGTATTCCTTGGTATATGCCTACAGGAGGTTTCAGTATTCCTTGGTATATGCCTACCTCTTGATAAGTCCATTGATCAAAATGCACAGTGCTTACATCAATAAGTGGCATCTAGATGCATGAGGAGGCTTGCAGACAGTTTACCAAATATCAGTAAATATGATGTGCCTCTTGTAATGGATGAGTGAAAAGGTCCCAGAAGAATGGATATAAGATGATAATGGAGAGCTTAAGAGGGTTGACCATTATTAGAACAAAGTGTTGCAGATCAGAAGTTTGACAGGAATGCTAAAGTATTCTCATTTTAAGAAAGTTGTCAAATCAGCTGTCTTGGTTCATGGAAATGCAGATGTTGAAAGAAGTTTATAAACAAATAGAAAGATATTGACAGAAGACCAAACACTTCTTGTAGAAGAGTCTATGAATGGACTGAGACTTACCCAAGATACTGTCTTGATGTAGATGGAAAACATTACTGATATTCCATTAACTCAGAGCTTACTTAGTGCCGTGAAGAAATCACACAGTACATACAAAAATCATGTTGAGGAGGAAAAAGTTGAGTCAGAACTTCTAAAGAAACAAAAGCAAAATCAAATAAAGCAGCTTGACAGAAGCCATGAAAAAGAATGAAGAAAGAAAGAGAAAACTATCAGAAAAAGATTCGGAACTGAAAAAAAGTGAAGGAACCTTTCAAAAAGAGCTTCAGAAGGCTTCCCAGTTGTTTGCAGAGACCTGTGAAAGACAGAATTATGCAGTAAAGAACAATAACTTTTAATAAATCAGTGTATCTAGTGGTCTTTTGGAGGTGGCAAAATCAAACCTGCAGAAATAAACAGAAGCATTAGAAAAGTGCTGACAGCAAAGAAATGAAATTGATGAGAAGAAAGGAAGACTGATAGATTACTATGCAAGTAGAATTCAATGTTCCATTGGGATTAGTAGTCCCATTAAAAAGTTGATTTATTCTTCAAAATGAAAGATATCTCCATCAAGTTTATGGGCTGTTAGTATCTTTTATCAAGACTATATGTGGGCCTAGTAAATAATACTTGTATTGACTTTTCACTCATTAGTTTTCAAGTGTTTTGTGGGTATTTTGTCGCTTCTTTACACCTCAGTAGTTATAACTGTAAATGCATGCACATAGTGCCAGCAGAAGTAATAGACAATCAGCTATTTTGAAACTGTATTTTTTGTTTAACTAATGTTTTTGTTTATCAAGCATGACTTTAAATCATAATGGTCATAGTTGAAAATTTTCATCCCAGCATAAACAAGTACATTGTAATTAACCTTAAGAATTTTTTTTATTATTCAAGTTAAAGTTTTTTGCATGATATGCATATTGACTAGTAGAGATCATTTGTGACTCGTAGATGTAGTATCTAGCTGACTTGGGTGAAAGTTTACATCTATTTGCAAGCCAGCACTTCTGCATTTGTGTTGTCCTATCATAATGCAGCTTCGTCATATTAACGTATGTTTGATTATCTGTTAGCTTTCTTAGATTATTAGTCTAGCTTATTTGCATATGGTATCTGCTAGAATTGTAGAAAGCAGTATGATCTGTGTATTTTCTGTAATTTATCCTGTATTTTTTGTATGAGTAAATATAATCATGATGATTTCCCAGTGTACTTTATATTACCATAGTAACAGCTTGCTACTAATGCATTGTACAATATTCAGAGAGATCCACTTAAGGTTAGATCATTTCTCTTCTTTTCTAAGAAATGCACCAGTGCGAACTTTCATGCTACGTTACTATTCTTGTTTGCTAAACAAATGAAGATAAAATGCTTTGAAACTCTATGTTACAGTTACAAAATACTTCTGCATCTTTTTTCTTCCTTTTTTGTATATAAAATTATTTTAAAACCCCCCAAAATGCTAATTGTTCAGATCATAATAGAAGCTATACTGTGGTTGGCCCTTTGTGCTCCCAAGGCTGCTTAGAAAGGCTGTTATGTTAACAATTTCATTGTAATGCACTAAATAGAATTTGTAAAAGGATAGCATTTTATTTTCATTTTGTTTATATTCTGCTACTTTTTGTGGTAGTGATTTTGCTATAAAAATGCTGGTTTTGACCAATAAAAAAAAAATCCGATATGGCCTCTGTGATGTGGAGTTGGATGTTTGAGAAAATAGAGGTAATCTGGATCAAAGAAACAGCTAGTATGTGAGTAAGAGCATGTTTTTGTTCAAGTTTAGAAAGGTAAGTCAAGTAAAGGTTTTATTTTTTCAGTAAATTTACATAAATTTCATACTAAATTTCTTCATAAAATATCCCTATTTTTCCCTGCTTTATCCCTACTTTTTCATAAAGGGTTGCTGGAAAGACTGTGCTAAGAGAACATTTGAAATCGCTTGATGATGTTAGGCACTGGATCAATATTAAAGAGGACTGTCCCACTATTTAATGTAAGATGGAAAAATTGTCTGATTTTCCTGAAGTGACAATAAAAAGAACATAGCTCATTATCAGTAAGAAGCAGGATCAGCTATTGACAGTGATAAGGAGGACTTGCCAGAAACACCCCCTGCCATTTATAAAGCTAGACTGTTGAGTCTTTAAAGATTACGTAGCTGTCAAACATCGTAGGCAGGGGTGATGGAATGTACATGTTAGTCCATATGGGAGCTGGAAATACATGTAATGTGAACACTGCATATTATGTCTGGATTAGTACTTTTTACAAGCAGCTGTGCTTGTTTTTGACATTGGATTTCAAATGGATTACATACTGGCACGTGCATGTAAGTTTCTTGTTTCTGTTATTTTGTATTTCAGAATTGCTGAAAGTGTGCTGCACATGGTGTGACCTCATTCAGTTGCTAATCAGCATATGTAACTGGTACTTTGAACTGTAGATGAGATATTTAATTGACAAAATAACTTGACATTACTCTTTGTGCATTTTTACAGATAAATAATTAAATGTTCATTTATTTAATTGCCAAATGTGTTTAAAAGGGGTAAATATGTGATTTTGACATCAGCATGTGTTGGCCTCAAATGCAACCAGAATTTAATCAGACAATTTTTTTCCTTCCGAAGTGACCGAGATTTTTCATCAGTTTAAATCATTTTAAACTGATGACAGTGCAGCTGTAGATTATAAATGAGGATTGACAAGTATATTTATTAGAGGCGGGTGTTACATCATTGTTTTAATGTTACTTGTATTGCCTGATCTATCAAATGTATGACAATATGGGTTGAAAGAAAACAAGAAGCTTGGTATAATATTTTTATTTCCTTCTTAAAACATTATTATTTGACAGAATTAAATGCACATATACCATGGAAAAAAATTAATTGACATAAACTAACATTATCAGTATACATTTGACTGGCATTAGGTTATTACACACACACACACAAATACATATATTTATTCATAGAATGTTCTATCAATCTCTCTATACAATGGTTCAGTATGTAATGTGGTTGGTATTGATGGACCTCAAGTACCACATTATAATAGGGGAGAGCTGTATAATGTGACATCATAGCATTAAATACTATATTTTTGTGTTTTAATGCACTTTTAGGACACAACCTTTATGGAACAGTATAATGTTCCCTCATTTATAACACAGGTCACTTTTATGGTTTCCATGAACAGCATTATAAAGTTATAAAGAGGGTGTACTGTAAATCCATCTTCATGAAAATTTTGTCCAGGAGAAAAAATTTGACTTTTGTTTTCATACTCAGTTGAGACTTTTTATGCAAGTCTGGCCATTAATATTGTAGATGCAGTGCATATGTGTGCATGTGTCTAATAGTTCCTATTTGCCATAGGATGCATCCCATGATGATGTTCCAGCTGAGAATGTCTTTGAGTTTTTTAAAAGAGCGGTTTATAGAGAAAATGTTGGACCTTGTTTTTAAAGGATTTTACTCTTTTTTTTCTCCTTTATATCTGTGTCTACTTTACACTTTTGGAACTTCACTTTTAAACTTGAGCCAGGATTGTGCTGATGTGCTGTTAAACTACCTATACATACATACATGCATACATACATACATACATACATACATACATACATACATACATACATACATACATACATACATACATACATACATACATACATACATACATACATACATACATACATACATACATACATACATACATATGTACATACGTATGTACGTACATACATACATACATACACACTAATAATAGTTCCAAAGATTTCTGTTTAAAAAAAAGTGAATGTATAATTTATTCATAGAGCCAAGAAAAATTAAATCTTTTGGACCTAGAGCCAGACCAGCTTGGAAAGCCCACATCTAATAACACCCAGGCGAAAGACAAGGCAGAGAGTAAACAAAGCCCAGCTCCTAGGGAATTCTCTGTAACAGAGACACCAAGGAGTATTTGGGAGTCACCATTTTTCAAAGGCATCCAAAGACCAGAACACCTGTCAAAGTAAGTGCCCTTGTTTTTGTTTTATTATCATTGCAGATATTGTGAAACATAAGGACATGCATATTTTTTCCAGCAGTAACTATAATGGCAGCATGATTGTTTTTGTCATCAACAATCATGGTTCATACGACCTTGAAAAATCCTTAAATTTTTGCATGGAAAACTCTCTGAATTTAGAAAAAGTTTGTTTTATCTTTGAATAGTCCTTGAATTTATTGAAAAACACCTTGAATTTTGCCCAGATTTCCTTGAACTCAACTGAAGGATTACAGAACATTAAAACTGACTAAAAGATATAATATCACTTGTCAAATTCAGAAATTGTTTTATTTGTGTATTTTCCAGAATAATAAAAAAATTAATAAAATGGGAGAAAATTGGGTGGATCAAGTGATGCACAAGATGGGTAGTTACTGGATGGAGTAGCATCCCTTTGCTGTAGTGGCATGCTAATAATTTATGTTTTTTTCATGCCCACCATAAGGCAGAGTGTATTATGCAATGCTGTTGGCTGTCTATCTGTCTGTTACCAATTCTGTTTCTGAACGGTCACAGTTACCAAATTTTGTAGATGGCTTGGACTTGAAGTCAACAGGTCACAGGTCAAGGCCACTGTGACTGAAAGAAAAAAATGGTTTCTGCACAATAACTCTAGTTCTCCACCAATAACAGTTACCAAACTTTGTGGATGGCTTGCACTTGGGTTTAGAATGAACCCTCTATCAGTTTGGGGGTCCACAGGTCAAAGGTTAAGGTCACTGTGACTAACGGAAGGAAAATGGTTTCTGCACAATAACTTTAGTTGACCACCATCAACAGTGACCAAACTTTGTGGATGGCTTGCACTTTGAGTATGAAAGAGTCTTTTTGATTTTGAGGTCAAAAATTCAAAGGTCATTGTGACTGAAAAAATAAAAGTGGTTTATGCACAATAACAATAGTTCTACATCACATACCTAGACCAAACTTTGTGGATGGTTTGCACTTGGGGTAAGGAAGAAGCCAATTTATTTTAGGGTCAAAGGTTAAGATCACTATGGCTGAAGGAAGAGATATGGTTTTCACACAATAACATTAGTTCTGCATCACAGACCTTGACACAACTTTGTGGGTGGCTTGCCTATTGCGTAAGGAAGGAGTCTATTGATTTTGGGGTCAAAAGATCAAAGGTCAAGGTCACTGTGACTAAAAGAAGAAAACTGTTTTTTTACATAATGACTTTAACAACTTGACCAAAGTTTGTGGAGGGCTTGCACTTAAGGTATGGAAGAGGCCTATTGATTTTGGACTAAAAAAGTTAAAGGTCATGGTCATTGTGGCTCAGAGGAAAATTTGCTTTGCAGAATAACTTTTGTTCTAGAGTAAGTTCTTTGACAAAACTTTGTGGATGACTTGTACTTAGGACAATAAAGAAACCTATAGATTCTGGGGTCTAAAGGTCAGAGGTCATGGTCATGGTAATTCTAATAAATAATAATGGTCTGTGCAAATTAAGCTTACTTCATGACTGCATAACTTGACCAAAGGTTATGGTCATTGAGACCCATTGGTCAATAATCCAGAGTTAAACATTGCCAATATGGATTCCATTAATTTTTGTAAGTTCACGGGTTCAGTGGTTGGAAATTTGGAAGTCCCATTTCTCAAGCCTGAGAGTCCCACAGGTATGATTCTGGTTTATTAATTAGGGCCATCAGGTGGCCCCAATTTTCATTGGCAGCCACCAACATTTTTATTTTAAAATATCCCAATTGAAAGTTAGTAAATCTTGTCTGATAGAATTTTTGCCCTCCTTCTGTTCATATCTGTAACATATGTTACAGATTGGAACCATAATTTTTACCTTTTTCCTTACTGGAAGTCATCTGGATCATACAGATGCTTGGCATTGATTTTAAGTGCATTTAAGCATAATAAGTATTCAGATTCTCCAACATATATGCATTGATGAAGAGTTGATAAGCAGGCACATGACTCCTTCATTTTCACATCGATGGGTATATATTCCTTCCTTAATTAGATGAATTATTATTGAATAGCCATTTGGATAGTAGACAGTACAAACTAGTAATGACTCGTGAACACTTTTTGTGCTTTGAATTGCTTAAATTGAGCACAGGAATTGAGATTTGTTTGCCAAGATATGCATGGAGTTATGTGGTGTAGTGTGACATGCTAAATGACTGTTTTGATGGCTTTTCTTCTGTTGAACTGAATCACTATTTTTATGACTTTCTATTTATACTGTTTTTTTTTTTGAAAAGGGAATATAGTTTTTAATAGTGGGGAAGTACATGTAATGATATAATGGACTTAAAGCCCATGATAATATAGTTTTTAATAGTGGGGAAGTACATGTAATGATATAATGGACTTAAAGCCCATGATAATATAGTTTTTAATAGTGGGGAAGTACATGTAATGATATAATGGACTTAAAGCCCATGATAATATAGTTTTTAATAGTGGGGAAGTACATGTAATGATATAATGGACTTAAAGCCCATGATAATATAGTTTTTAATAGTGGGGAAGTACATGTAATGATATAATGGACTTAAAGCCCATGATAATATAGTTAAGTTTAAACAGGGTTTGAGGTACCTAAGGTATGACTATCATGCAGGTCATATTGTCTATGTTGTAGCCTTTATTTTGAGAGGAAGAGTACCAAAAGATGACCGATTAATTTATCAGAAAAGGCAATAAAATTTCTCACAAATCAGTACTGCATTATTAATTGTGTCGAACATATTATCAATTTGAAAGCTAGTATGTAATTTCCTAACCCTTAGACATAATAGGTGGAAATCTTTGCAGTTAATTAGACTAAATGCTTCTATTTGAATATAATTATTAATATTTTTTAATTAATATGATGTAGCAGAGCTGAATCAATGATGTAATTCAACCAATTTAACTTAATTGTAATTTTCCAATTCAAAAGGTGTAGTCTTCTAGAAATCTGTTACAAACAGACAATGGGAAATCAGTAAAATAGAAAGAGTGATGAAGGATAGGAGTATGGAAACAAGAAGCCTATGTGTTAAAAATTCCAACAAATACTCATTTTCATGATAAAAAACATCCCCAGTTCTTGGGATGAGAGCCTCATTATTTTATTGTTGGAATAATCCTAGTCCTATCATTGTGCATACTTTAAAATATAGAAATGTATTATTGGGGTCCATGCTGGACTTTAATATTTGGGTGAAATGATTTCTCTCTTCAGCCAGATTAGGGCAGAGTTGGCAAAAATAGAGAGAAGTGAGTGTAGAAAGTTCAAAATTTATAATGTTAAAAATAGCCACCTTAAACTACTGTTTTTGCATATTTTAATGTAAGATGATTAAAATACTGATGAAATACTATTAAAACTTTATAAAAAAAATATTTAAACTTTTCTCTTTTTGCTTCACCACAGTTATTGTATTACATAGTCATTGTAAACAAAATGGCAAGCTCAGTCAGAAATCTTTTTGGAAGTTCAATAATTCATTTCTTAAAAACAGAACATATATTAAAAATATAAAACAAATAATTAAAGATATTAAATTACAATATTTGTCTGATATTTAAGTGCAGAATTATGTCCGTAATATTCAGAATGGTGAAATATGATTTAAGATAGATGATCAGTTATTTTATGTTCTTCATTCAAGAAAAAGCAAAGAGAGACTTCAGAAAAAGATTTCATTCAGGAGATTAATATTTTATCAATTGATAGTGAAATAATTAATATTAGTTTGATTTGATGAAAAGCAAACTGATTTACAAGAGTTGTGGCAAAAAAAAAAAGCTTCTGGGTCATTTGATAACGTTTGGATTTAGTCGGATTGATGAAGGTGAGAAAAGATTCAATATTCTTGTTATTTTGAAAATTGGAACTATCTCAGCAAATATATGAAAAGTATTTTAAAAAGTGGTAACACTATCCCAACAAAACGAAAATGAAATTCTTGAAGAGACACAATCCTATTATGAAAGTCTGTATACCTCAAGGGATGTTCAAAATGTTGATCTTAATACATGATGACTATGGTATTACAAAATTAAATAGAAAACAGAGACTTAAGAAACAAGATATCTTATTCTAAAGCTTTGGCTGTCCTCAAAAAGCATGAAAAATTGTAAGAGTCTAGGTTCAGATGAGTTTTCTAATGAGTTTTTCAAAGTTTTTTTTTTTAATGATTTGGGATATTTTCTAGTTAGGTCAATTAATTATTATTATGAAATAAATAGTCTCTCAGCAACTCGAAATGATGGAGTTATTACATATATTCCTAAAAATGATAAAGATAAGAATTATTAAAAAATTGGAGACAAATATATATTCTTAATACTACCTATAAAATGACCTCATGATGTATTGCTAAATAGGAAAAAAAAACATTGCCATATTTAATTATTGATGATCAGACTGGTTTTATGGCTGGTAGATCAGTTTGTGAAAACATCAGAGCAGTATATAATGTAATCTTTTACACTGAAAAACATAACATGCCAGGATTGCTACTACAGGTTGCCTTTAAAAAGGCTTTGATTTTGTGGAATGGAATTTTTTATTTAAAGGACAAAATTTTTTCAACTTCATTAATTCCATTATCAAATGGATAGAAACATTTTATCACAATATAAAATCTTATGTAACTGGTAAAGGACATGTTTCATAATTATAGAAGATGCAGACAAGGTGACCCCCTTTCACCTTATTTGTTTTTACTCCATGCAGAGATACTGTCACTAATGATTAAAAAGAATAAAGAGATTAATGGTATTAATATAGACAGAAATGAATTTCTAATGTCACAGTATGCTGATGATACAACATTGTTTCCGGATGGATCCAAAAAAGCTCTTCCAAATACAGTGCTTACATTAAAATTCAATGCGAAGATCCTTGGTCTTAATGTAAATATATAGAACACCAAAGTAATAATGTATAAGAAGCCTGGAAAACAGTAATCACCGTTTGAGTATAGATTATAATTTATGTTGTGTGGATGACTCCTTCACAATATTAGGCATTATCTTTTCTACATATTTAAGTCACATGATAAATTTAAATTATAATGGTAAATTAAATTAAATCAAAATATTATTCACTCAATCATTGAAGAGAATTCTTACCCTTATGGGAAAATTATTGTGATAAAATCACTTGCTTTATCAAATTAAATCACATATTAATAAGTTAACTAAATCCTTCAAAATGTTTCATTAAAAATTAAAATAGTTTAATCTACAAGTACTTGTGGAAAGGGTCATTTGACAAGATAGAAAGAAAAGTAATAAAAGAAAGTTATGAAGAAGGACTTGCAATAATGGACTGAAAAAATGTCATTTTCTCTCTTAAAATATCCTGGGTCAGAAGAATACTTAAAAAAAATACAAAATGGAGTAAACTAATGTTTTATTGTTTTAATTTTTTGATGGAATTTAATAAGTTTTGTATCAATATATATAGAGAGGAACATAGGAGATGTTGATAATAAAGTTTGGAAAGATGTTTTTATATTTTTACGGAATTATGTATCATCTTTAAATTATAAAATAGTTTTCATTTGGGTTTATAACCATTGTATTATAATTCCTTGATTCAGTAGCCTAAGTGAAAGTACACATGTACATCGACAATGAGTCATTGTTTATGTCCAGGGAAAATCAATAATTATGTCGGTCAACTTAACACAATAGCGATGAGTCACTTGGTTAGCGTGCTGAATCAACATCTTGTTGATTTGAGATTGTGATATTGTTATTGTAGTGCGAGGGTACTTTTATGCTGTCATGTGCGACCTAGTTTCTGATTGGTTCAGTAAAGTTGTTTATAGGATGATGGAATTGTTTTAGAACATAGTTTGAGAAATAAGGGTTATTCTCTTTTGCGCAGTAGAATGCTATATAGTGCCAAATAGCAATTGAACACTGATTCTTATACCGTTATTCAAGATCATAAGGTTGTTGAGGAAGATTGTTAATTGTTTATAAAATCAGCTGGTGGAAAATCTATTCTCTACATAGTACAATTTGGATTTAAGTACCATTGTTCAAGGAACTTAATAATACATTCACAGGAATTTACCTGAAATTAACATTTGGATTTAGAACTGAAAATCATTGGTACCTCGGGACATTCCAGACCCATTCATTCGGAATACTTTGGATTAACTTGCAGATAAGTGAATTAGAACAATTTAGGACTAATTAAGGAAATTCTAAACTGTAAGTTATTTTTAATTCTTTCGCTTTGTTTGTTTAAAATATTTTATATTTTAGGAAATTAAATTTGTATTTGAGAAATTGTGAAAGCTTGTTTGAGTCATGCTTTCTTTTGTTACATTTACCCCTAGTCGTAACAATATCTTATAACATATGCTCTGAAAAGTTGATTCCAAAAACTTTTTCAGATTTTCTTGCTGAGCCTGTAATGGATAATGAAAATATTATGGTCATAGAATATTTTTTTGTGAAAAATTATTTGAAAAAAGTTATGTTATGCATAAATGATATCGTTCAGAATAATGGAAAATTCTTTTCATGGTAAAAAGTAAAAGAAAAAAATTGACGGGACCAACTTTTTGCAATATGCAGGGTTCCTTAACTCTGAAATTATATATAAATGGATTATAATTTTATATATTGACTCCCAATAAGAAAAAGCCTGGATTGAAAAAAGAGATTACTTCTCAAAAATTAGGAATGGTTGCAGAAATATTTATAGTATCTTGGAGAAAGAATACAGAAATATTAGAAACTTAAGTACTAACTTAATGGAAAATACAACTAAATCTACCAAATCAATTTGATTGGACAAAACATATTGCCATAACATATAAAATTACAAATAGCATTAATTTCTCTCTTTCTTTTTCACTTAAAGGAATAACTGTAGGTTTATTAGAAGCCGACAATGTAATTAATTTTATACTATTGATAGCTAAAAGATGCATATACATTATGTGCCATAAATGAAAGCCTTCATCTCAAAATGTGTTTTAGAAACTTTCTAAAAAGATACTATATTTGTGAGAAGGAAATAGCCAAAAGAGACAATAAACTGAATGGGACACATATATTAATATATTAGTATAGCACAGTTATATTTCTACTTATTGTTTGAAATACATACCGGTACATGAAAATTGACTGATATCTCCACAATCTTGAATTATCATTTTTTTTATTTATACTTTGTACGTCTTATCTTAAACTAGTCTAATAAAATACACGAGCATATCTATTATATGCATATCATTTTATTTGTAATACTTGTGTTTCTTTATCTTTTCTGTCTAAACCTCGTTCTCTTCTTTCACTTTTCTCCCTTGCATATCATAGCTACATAGGAATGTTAAAATGAACATTTTGAATACAGTATTATACATATTTATTATACATACTTCTTAAAAAATAGTAATTTACTACAGTTATATATACAGAGATAGCATCATATATATTTATTTACATTATCTACATTTTACCTTATTTCTTCTTGCTCTTTTTCTGTTTCACTTTTTTTCAGGTTTTAAATGATTTTGTCTCACTTTTCTCAAGACATATTTAATTTTATAGATGCCATTTTATATAGACAACAACACCATTAATGAGAAAAGAAATTGTAAGGTAGTCCATGGGATGGTTCCCTGACCCACAGCTACCTATGTATGGGAATATAAAGAAATACATTTTTTAAAAACCTAGAAGATTGACAACTGTTTTCACAGTAGAAGTCCTCTTTTCATATATTTATAGATGAAATATTGCATAAAATGGTTAATTTTATTAGTAATGGACCTTGATACATCCACTGTGTCATAATTTTCTTCTGATTGACCAACACAAATTTTATTTTTCTCTTGTTTTTGTAGGTCACCAGACCATAATATAAGGCCAAGGGAGCTTATGGTATGGCCCTGCATCTATCATCCATTGTGCATCACACTTCTTTCCATCAACAATTACTTGTTACCACTCTGGAGTCCATATTTCTGATCCGATTTTAATCAGAGATGGAATATGGATTCATATCATCAAAATCTCTGACAGGTTTGATAATGAGCAAGATCCCTGCATATTAATGAGGTGATCTTGCATCAGATTGGTTAACCTTGTTACCTCTCTGGAGACCATATTTCTGATCTGATTTTCATAAAACTTGAAATATTTGTGTATATCAAGGTCTTGAATGAGTTCGATAATGAGCAAGATATACTAATGAGTTGATCATGCATCTGATTGGCTGAGTTTGTTATCATTCTGCAGGCCACATTTCTGATCTGATCTTGATTAAACCTGGAATATATGCTTATATCATTAAGATCTTGGACAAGTTCGAAAATGAGCAAGATACATACTAATTAGGTGATCTTGCATATGATTGGCTGAGCTACTTCCATCTGGAAGTCATATTTCTGATCTGATTTGATCATATATGAAATATAGGCTTATATCATCAAGATCTTCGTGGGTTCGATAATGAGCGAGATCCACGCATGTTAATGGGGTAATCTTGCATCTGATTGGCTGATCTTGCTACCACTGTGGAAGCCATAATAGCAGTTTGCATTATGTAGCATAAGCCTTTGGCACAGTCAGTCGTAAGGTCCACTGGAAGATCATGGCAAAATTTGGTTGCCCAGAGAAATTAATCATAATGGTTTAACAATTCCATGATGGCATGCTTGCTCATGTTGTGGATGACTGTGAGTCATTTGTACCATTCCCAGTCACCATTGGAGTCAAGCAAGGCTGTGTGCTGGCCCCAACTCTCTTCAGTATCATGTTCTCTGCCATGCTTACAGATGCTTTCTGTGACTGTGATTGCAAGCTCTTCAATCTGTCAGGAGACTACTGGCAAAGACGAAGTTACAGGAAATGACTTCGTGATCTCCTGTTTGCTGATGACTGTTCCCAAAATGCTAGATCTAAGTCTGACATGCAACAGAGTATGGACCATTTTTCTTCTGCCTGTGACAATTTCGGTCTCATAATCAGTATCAAGAAAACAGAGGTGATGCAAAAGCCTCACCAGGAAAGCCTTACGTAAAGCATCCAATAATGGTGAATAGCCAAACCCTCTGGGTAGTAGACAAGTTCACCTACCTTGGCAGTACACTGTCACATGCAGTCAGCATCGATGATGGAACCAACACCAGAATTGACAAAGTAAGTGTGACCTTTGGCAGATTATGTGCAAATGTGTGGGAGTGCAGAGGCATCAGTCTGCAAACAAAACTGAAGGTCTACAAAACCATTGTGTTGCCAATTCTGCTGTATGCTGTATGCATGCAAAACCTGGACGGTGTACATACGCCATGCCAAGAAGCTGAACCTTTTTCACATCGGCTGCCTGAGGAAACTGATGATAAGATGGCAGGACAAGGTCCAAGCCACTGAGGTTCTCACATGGACAGGTATTCCAAACATCCACACTCTGCTGATGAAATCACAGCTGAAATGGGCAGGCCATGTCACCAGGAAGTCAGACGAGCGACTACCCAAAGATCTTCTGCAGTGAGCTGAAGGAGGGAAAGTGATCTCAGGAAAGTCAAAAGAAATGCTTCCAAGACTCCCTCAAGTCATCCTTGAATCACTTCAACATTGACCCTGTCACACAGGATCGTTCCACCTGGTGCAGTCTCATCCATACTAGAGCTACAGACTATGGCTGAGGAGAATTGCAGAGAGAGTGCAGAAGCACAAGCAGCATAAATCTAGGAACTGCAGCACATCCTCTGTTGATAAAGCAACTCCAAGCAGCATCTCCTGTCAATTGTGCCACAGACAGTTTAGAGCACAAATTGACCTGATCAGCCACTGACATGCTTACAGAAACCAAACCAGTTAGTGATGTCAGGGTCATCTTTGAACTCCAGGACAACAACAGAAGCATTGCAAGGAAAGTAACCTATGATCAGGTACATTGAGAATTACAGGTTTTTGTTTATGAATAGGTTCTTGCCCATGGGAAACATTTAAGACTAAAAAATATAATTGAAGATTACAGGATACATAAATTTCAGTACAAGTCATATAAATTACCAAAGAAATACACCTTAATGATTAAATTGAATAATGTGAAATTTGAAACTGAAGAAAATAAAACATAAAAATAAAACATTAAAAAAATCTTCAGTAAACTGATATTTTATATATAATTTAGGGAATAAATTTACTTTGAACATAAAAACAGAAAAAGTCTTCAAGTAAACTAATATTTAATATATCATGTTGGGAATGAATTTGCTGTAATGTGCTTAGAAACCAGGTACCTGATAGGTATTGTTTGTGTGTTTCTGATGCACACCAGTAACCTTTTTGTCCAACAAAACTTAAAAGTCATTTACACCATAAAATGGTATTGCAGTACATATTAAAATGCCTGAAATATATGTTGTTTTTAAATTATTATATGTATATTCATTATTTGGTGTCATTTCATATATGGTGATTGTTCTTAGTCGTACATTATTTTATATTTATATTTGGTATTTTTGGCCTTTAATAAAAATAGGAAAACAGTAATGCAATACGCTTGTCTCCTGAACCACTTCCAAATTTAATTACTATCATTAACCTCAATATATGGATCCTCCAATTTTCTGGACACCGACCCTACCATATGTCTGACCATAAAATGGAATTTAAAAAAAACAACAAAAAAACTAACAAATTCCAGATTTTCCTAAAGTTGTGACTAGACCACATATGATTTCATTCATAGGTAACAGTATTAGAGACACGCTCATTTAGACCTTTGCTATTACTCTTAAAATTGTTTAGCACCTATTGGACATGGACTAAAAGGCATGATTCAGTAATGGCTACCTTTACGTACAGTTTGCTAATCATGGTCGGTTCAAATTTACAGCAAGGTTTATCAGACAAACACAAATTATTTAAGTAATTATATAGAGAATGTGTAACTACTGTATATATCAAAACATCGTGTTGAGTAATACTGACAAGATTTTTTTTCAAAGGAATAACATTGGGTCATGCAACTACGGTTCACATTTGGTAAATGGAGGGGGATATGAGTTTTTTTTAAAAATCGTATTCCGAACAACCAGCCAACAAATCTTTTTTTAATCATTTTTTTTTTAGCATGGAATTGGAAACACTCATATTTTATTTGGCCTAATAGAAATGTGGTAACTAAGTGCTCAAAACTTTTATTTCCACTCCACAGTTTCATTACATGTATGGATTTACTTTCACAAGCTTATATTTGTCAGTTATCCAGGTGAGTGATATCAGGCCCACTTGGGCCTCTTGCACATAATTTGTTCAGCTTACTAAATACATTTGGTGTTACGAGGCAGGTTCGGGGTGGGGTGGAGTCAGTTAACCAGTTACCAAGTTTTGTAACTGGTCACTGCTAATCGAACCATCAACAGTTATCCAGCTAATCGTTACAGCCCTAGTTACAAGTAGAGTGACCTTGCACTGCATTTGAAGCAATAGCATAACTACATTCATCCCTTATGGGATCCATGATCACATTCATCCCCTAGATGGGATCCATGATCACATTCATGCCATAGACAGAATGCATGATCGCATTCATCCTATAGATGGGATCCATGATCACATTCATCCCATAGACAGGATCCATGATCACATTCATCCCATAGACGGGATCCATGATCACATTCATCCTATAGATGGGATCCATGATCACATTCATCCTATAGATGGGATCCATGATCACATTCATTCCCTAGACGGGATCCATGATCACATTCATACCATAGACGGGATCCATGATCAGATTCATACCATAGATGGGATCCATGATCACATTCATCCTATAGATGGGATCCATGATCACATTCATCCCCTAGACGGGATCCATGATCACATTCATACCATAGACGGAATCCATGATCACATTCATACCATAGACAGAATACATGATTACATTCATCCCCTAGACGGAATCCATGATTACATTCATCCTATAGATGGGATTCATGATCACATTCATCCTATAGATGGGATCCATGATCACATTCATCCCCTAGATGGAATCCATGATCACATTCATCCTATAGATGGGATCCATGATCACATTCATCCTATAGATGGGATCCATGATCACATTCATCCTATAGATGGGATCCATGATCACATTCATCCTATAGATGGGATCCATGATCACATTCATCCTATAGATGTGATCCATGATCACATTCATACCATAGACGGATCCATGATCACATTCATCCCCTAGACGGGATCCATGATCACATTCATACCATAGACGGATCCAAGATCAATACCCATGTTATATAAGGAGCTGCTCAATTCTGAGGCACTTTAAAATGAGGGACCACTGTAATATACATGTCTGCAGAGGAAAGTAAAGCATAAGAAGAGTTCCTTGAAGAGACTAATCCACTACTGGCTGAAAAGGACTTCCAGGAATTCACAAGTAGTACATTTCTTCCAAAATATGAATAAAATCTCTCACTCCCATCCTTTTCTTTACAAACAAGTTTTAACATTGTAATACCTTTGCCCTGATTGAAGCTAAATGCTATACATGTACCTCAATCTGCTATTCTAAGATACGATACAGAATAATATTAATACCATCTTCACTCATACTTCATGCAAACACGTACGCATATATGCACATTTACAAAGACACAGAACCTGTTTTTTTTCCTTGGACACTTTGTGTTTGAGTGATCCTGACAATCGGCCCGATTGGTACTGATTACTGCATGAAATGGCAGAGAACATGACGAAATAAATAAAGGTGGAACATATACCTAGATCTCATGCAAAAGAAAACGAAAAATAAATATCTCTGTGACAGCAAGTGTAACATGTAAATTTCACTAGATTTTAGAAACTGGAAGCTTTGACCATGCTGTAATTCTTGCCAGTTCACACTCTGTACAAGATGTGTTTTCGACTGTGATTGACCTGTTATGATTTGGTTAATGTATTGCAAGGTAACCGGTTTAGGAATTTACTAACCGTTTAAGCTGTACTTATAACATGATACACAAGGCTCAAAATTAACTTTTTTCAGTACCAGCAGCATTTTGATAGTTGTAATATTTGTAACAAGCAAAAATCAGGCTATTTTCAATGTCCACTAGCATATTCTATATTTTGAAATAATTTAAACATATATCTAAAATATCACCTGCAAGAAACTTCTAGTTCATTTGTTTTTAGCTAGCAATATCAGAATTGTATCTATCAAAATGCTAGCTTGCTAGTGCCAATTTCAAGTCATCCAGGATACATTTATATGATTCCCTGAATGGTGCTGGAGTGAGTGAGCATGGTATTAAACGAGGTTTGTCAAAGTTACTGCAACATTCCATACATGATAATTTGTGAAAAAGTTCAAATGCCTGTGTGATATTAAGTTTTTTCAAACTTTATGTTTTGAAAAGTGATGAATCTTTTCCCTTTTCTAGTTTTTAGCTCTACTAGTCATAGACCAGAAAAGCTTATGGGATGGTCTGTTGTCTATTGTCCATTGTCTTCTGTACGTCTGTCCATTAGCCCAAATTTGTAGTCGCTACTCCCCCTAAAGTACTTGGAGGATTGCCATAAAACTTTATACACACATTCATCCCATGGTCTATCGGTAGTTGGTCCTAAATGAAAATGGTGCTGATCTGGTGTCCAATATGGCCACCACAGTGGTCATCTTGAAAATCTTGTTATTGCTACTTCTCCAGAACGGAAAGTTGTGTTGACATGGGGTTTTCACCAGAAGCTTCTTATGATGTCAAGTTGGTCCTACATGAAAATGGTGCCATTCAGACATTCAGTATATCTGCCATGGTGGCCATCGTGAAAATCTTCTTATCACTGTTTCTCCTGAATTAATAGTTATATCAGCATGGGGTTTTCACTGAAAGACTTCTTGTGATGTCAAGTTGGTCCTAAATGAAATTGGTGCCAATCTAACTTATAATGTGGCGGCCACAATGGCCATCTCAAAAATCTTGTTGTCACTACTTCTCCTAGATGGATGGTCATATCGACATTGTGCTTTCACCAACAGATTTCTTATGATGTCTAGTTTGTACTAAATGGAAATGGTAGCAGTCTGATATCCAATATGGCCATCATGGCACCCATCTTGAAAATCTTGTTATCATTACTACTCCAAAATGGAAAGTCATATCAACATAGTGTTTCCACCAGAAGACTTCATATGATGTCTTTTTGGTCCTAAATGGAAATGGTGCCAATCTGACATTCAATATGTCCACCACAGCAGTTAATTTGAAAATCTTGTTATCGCTGAAGAATATCAGAGATGGTTTCAACACTCAGCAGTTAAAAGAAAAAATGGTCTTATCTTGAATTCCAGGACATTTGTTTCAGCCAGTTGAACATCAGTCCCTTCAAGGGAGTCTTAAACAAAGAACTGATATTCAACGCTATCAGTCTTAAACTTTGCTCGAGTTATTTTCCTTTTCATTGCACTGTATGACATTTCTCATAGCTTTCATTAAAAAAAAGAAGTTTCTCATTATTTGAATAATTCAGTGGAAAAAAATAAGAAAGGCATGGCATGCTGTTGCTTTGATTGCAGTGTGTGAACATTATATGATCTCATGCATAATGCACAATTCTGTGTGTGTATGTGTGTGAGTGTGTGTATTTGATATATTGCACATTTCTGCAACATATTATATGTTAATGACACAGTTTCATGATGTATATGTTGTAGACTCAATACACAGAGCTCCACTCCTCCAGCCAACATTGCTGAAGACCCAAGTCCAGAGGCAGTGAATTATGCCTTCACAGGGAGTGAAGAGAACCTGACCACTGCTGTCTCTTCAGAGGGAATATATTCCCAATCTTCTCCAGCTAAACTGAATTTCACAATGTCAGATGACTCAGATATTAAGCTTCAACCACAGACAAAGTTCCCCTCAAAGACCTCCAAATCTCCAAGTAAATCTGTAACTTCTAAAGTGACCAAGTCCCCATCATTCTCCAAAAATGAGTTATCAGATGATGGAGTGATTTCATTGGTAAGTGAGAAGAAGGGGGAGGAGCATGCATTTGATAATCCAATGCTAAATGATGATTGGTCAAAATTTATCAATGAGGCACCAGATGGGAGTTCCAGTTCAACTGTATCACCCAGTAAACAAAGACTCCTTCAGGTTAGTAATGCTGTTTTTTTCACCTGATCCATCTTATACTGTCTGACTAGGTTCAAAGTCATTGGAAACAATTTACTATGTAGATTTAGGTATGGATGAGTTTCATCCAACTGGGGTGAATTTCTACCTGTTACTTAAGGTTTCATGTCTTTATGTATAGTATGCATTGACACCAGAGCAATTGCTGTGCACACAGGCATGCAAGCAATAGAATCTCCAACAAAATGTTTAGAATCTTGATGGAAAGGTGTGATTTGTCTATTCATGATTTGGTTCCATGCAATATTTTGATGGATGATATGTCTGTGGGCCAAGGATGTAACCTTTAATTTCTTTTGGTCACCATGACAAAGATTTGTCAAATTTTATCCAGACAGAAGTGTTTAAATGACCATATGGTCAGATAAATGCATTAGACTCAACATTAGTAATGATGTTTTAAGGAGTCTTAAGAAAGTAATCTTTCAATTAAAGCCTTGTTCAGACATAAAGATGATTCTCAAGTAGACCAGTATTCCATTTACAGGAACCAGAGGAAATATCTATGGACAGAGACACAGACACAGACAAACATAAACTGAACATTTGGAGGTCTGATGGTTTAGAATCTGGATTTGAATCAGCAGTTCTTCTAGTGGACAACAAAAAAACAAGTGAGACAGCTGTAGATAAAGACATTCCAAAGGTAAAATAAAGGAGGGACCTTTGAATGTAAGAAGAAATACCATATATACTCAGTTACAAGTTTGGTCCAACTGCAAACTGCACAGACCCAAATCTGGCATCATATAATGCACCAGAAGATCTGGGTCTATGCAGTTTGTTACAAGTAATCAGTAGAGCAAACAACATAGACTTTGATCTGCTGACACATTATATGACAGCAGATCAGGGTCTATATTGTTTGCAGTTGGACTCAACTTATAAGTAAATATATACAGTACTATAGAAAAAATGTTGACTTTTTCAGAATGTTAAGAGTTTGCTGCCAAGATAACCAGAACTATGACTCTGCTTTATTAACACAAAATTGGGAAATGATGTAAGGCAGGTTGTAAACAGTTATGTTTATATTGTCTTGACTGATGTAAATGTATATTTTTGATAGCACATAAGCCCACTAGTTCCACAGAAACCAGAAGGAAAAGGGAATTAAAACCTTTAATAGTTTATTAGCAGACCTTTAAATTGGAACTGATTTCACATTTCCATGAAAGTACATGTAATAGGAACCTGCAAGTTAAAGAGGATATTATCATATTTCTTGTGCTTGTTTTATGAGTAAATAATAATTTTGTAAACAGAATTACTAGGAAAAAAGCCAAACATGTTTTCCTGGAAGCATATTCAGTTCATCAAGTGTAACAATAGTAAGGCTTCTCCAGAAATAAGAAGGCAGTGACCTGCATGTTGAACCCATGATCAAAACATTGCTGTAAAACGTGTCATCAACCCCAAGGTCAAAGGGGCAAGCAAGCATGTCACAAAATAATTTGACTTAGCTTCATAATGATTCATCCCTGGTATGAAGAAAATCTGTCAAAGGGGTTTCGGAAATGTAAAATCTGTCAAAGGGGTTTCGGAAATATAAAATCTGTCAAAGGGTTTTCGGAAATATAAAATCTATCAAAGGGGTTTCGGAAATATAAAATCTGTCAAAGGGGTTTCGGAAATATAAAATCTGTCAAAGGGGTTTCGGAAATATAAAATCTGTCAAAGGGGTTTTGGAAATATAAGCAAAGTAAAAAACTTTAACCTAAACCTTAATGCAAATTTTGTATTACTGTGACCTTGATCACAAAGTCAAAGGGCAAATTTTGTATTACTGTGGCCTTGATCACAAAGTCAAAGGGCAAGTTCATGTGTCTTAGCATCATAATAATTCATCACAAGTATGAACCAAATCCATCAAGGGGTTTAGGAAAAATAAGCATATGGAAAAATTTTAACCAAAAGATTAACACAAATCTTCTGTGACTGTGAACATAATTCCAAGGTTAGTGGGGCAAGTCAGTATGTCACATGATGATTTGTTCTAGTTTCTTAATGATCATATCAAGTTTGAAGGCACTTTCTTCAACGACCCCACCAACCATACAATTTTAATTGCACCGATCAACAAAAAACACCTAGAGCAATCTGGATTACTCTCACCACTCATATTTAATTAAATTAGGTGCCATCCAGCCTCCCACCACTATTTTAATTCTGGAACAGCTTATAGTATAAAACAAATGTACAGAGTTTACATGATCAGTGAATAAAACATGGACTGTGATTGCTGGAAATTTAATATTATGGCAAAAAAAAAAATTATTAAGTGTATCTGGGGTAAAATTTTAAGCTCTAACACATTTAAATTTGACTATAGAACTTATTCAATAAACTTTTGATGGCCAAGATATTGGCATAAGATGATCTGTGGGATGGAAAAATAAACTGGAAAACATGAGGAAACCACCAACCTTGGATGAGCTGGAACAGGGATTGAATCTAGGACAAAAGAAGTGCAAAGCAAGAGCACTACCACAGGGTTATCCAGGCATGTATGTAATGAGAGTATCTATATCTTTTTATTTTCAGAGTTCCACACTTATGAAAACAGGCTTGGAGTTTCTGGACAATTGGTGAGATGTGTATGACAATTTCACAGGACAAGAAAGGAAGACAAATGAAATGGATAAATTATATTTTTCAAGTGAAGTAAATAGCAAGAGGGACAACTCATTGACAGAGAATGAAAATTTAGTAAGCTGTTATATGGACAAAGAACACAATTTGCATTGGAATCTCTGGTTAAAACCCTTTTTCATGATGGTAAAAAGTAAAATTCATGGCAAGATCTTTTTACAAAAGGAATTTACAAGTAGATGGACAACATTTTGTGAACATTGTAATACTTTTTTACATTCAGTAGTTCACGAATTTAAATTGTACATACTTGAAGACTTAGTTGACTTCTTCTCATATAGTCAGCTTGTGATTGTATGGTATTATAGTTACTATATATACGGTATATATAAGTTTTTTATTTAATATTGAATTGCCTTCCATGTCAGTACATTCATTTTTTCACAACAGATATATATAAAAGTGATTATTTTGTACCATAAATGCTCATACATCAGATCTAAATCAGAAGCAAGAAAAATGCCAGTTCTTTTGTGCCAGAAAATCTTTGTCAATGCTTTTTGGGTAGTGTCAAGCTATTTAAGGATAGAAATGTTAATCTGTATTTGTTACTGGCCATAGTTTAGTATATTACAAAATATCTAAGGTCATGCAATTTTTAGAAATCTATCAAGAAAGGTAAATTTTCAAAAGTGAAATTATTAAAGCAGCAAAATTGTTATGCAGTATGTGAATTCCCAATGTGTATGGCCAACACAAATTGCAATCCACAGCTATGATGAATTCCCAATGTGTATGGCCAACACAAATTGCAATCCACAACTATGATGAATTCCCAATGTGTATGGCCAACACAAATTGCAATCCACAACTATGATGAATTACCAATGTGTATGGCCAACACAAAATGCAATCCACAACTATGATGAATTCCCAATGTGTATGGCCAACACAAAATGCAATCCACAACTATGATGAATTTCATGAATTCATAAAGATTTAATGACTCTGAAATGTTATGATTTACAATGATTGTGGATATCTATTACATATTTTTGGTTAAGTGCTGAACCAGACTTCAGATCATAAAACTCTGAGTTTGAGATAGAGTTTCCATCAACAGCTAATCAAAAGTGATATTACAAAAGTAAAGTTCTTTGACATTGCCTGACAAAATGTTGAGCTCAAAATCCATCTCAAAAGTTGTAAGATCTCCAGGCCTGTTTTGTACTGATTGTTTGTGAAAATTCAAGACACAGCAATTTCAGATGACTACAGTTGGACAAAACCATCTCACTTTAGGCTTCTTGTAAGTAAAAGCAAACCTGTCTTAAGCAGCCATGTCTGGGAAGTAAAGGAAGTGGCCTCTTAAGGCAAGTGATTGCTTAATAGAGGTAAATTTATCTCATTTCAATATGTGTGACACAGTTTGCCCAAGTGAGAAAGCCATGTGGGATATGCTTATCCCACAGGAGTGCACTCATTGACAATATCATTAATGTCTGCAATATTTCTAGTGCTTTTAATATTGAAAAGATTAGTTTTATAAATAAGAAGTCCTTATTTACAATAAATTTTTTGTTGTAAACTAAACTTAGTATGGTCTATCTAATGAGATAAAAACTTAATAGAAAATACTAATTCTTTTTATACCTACATCCATATTGATTCCAACTCTATTTCCTAGTGAGAAATGAGACAAGATAAGCCATCATATGTATTGATGGAAGATAGGGAAATCCCACCCATGGAATCAGAATTTGTCGGCAGGAACTCAGTAAAATCTCATTCCTCTCCACAAATTCAAACCCGTGGATGGGATTTCCTTATCCCTCACCAGTGCATATGATGGATTCTATTATTTTTCCATATTTTGACTTATGGGACTCTGAAAAACTGTGTTTGCAAGTGATTGCTTAATACGGGTGACCTTTAAGGCACATTTGGCTTTACAGTGAAACGTGTTTATAAAGGACACTATATGTAACACAATATTTTGTCCTTTGTGGACAGGTGGCCAATATGCATAGGTGAAATATATAAGTAAATTTAACAAAAGGTGTTCTCAAATGCTATCCTTATGAACAAGTGTCCTTCATTTGTAGGTGTCTGGCAAGGCAGTTAGTAGGAGTTAACATATGTTTTCTTCAGTTTTGATATCTGATGAATTGCTGGTGTGTTCTTTTGATTTCTCTTTGAGCTGCATCAGAGGCTAAAAAACAAATTTCACCATCTTTTCAGATTCCCTTTTCAAACATAAACTTACATTTGACAACCCGTTAATATCCCAAATCTTACAGAAACATGATTTGCTCATAAAATCTGGAAAAAGTAATATGTACTATTGGCAGGCAAGTCACATAGGTATTAAGGGTAATGAAATGTAGATTAAGCAGCCAAAGCTACTCTGGAGTCACCATCTGAATTGATAATTCCATGTAGTGACTGATGCATACCTCCTGAAGGGTGAATCTTGACTAGAGTGCATACCTTGCTAGTGTGCATTGACAGTAAAACACATTCTTGTAGAGTGTATCGGTTTTAACCTGTGAACCAAGTTTTTCCTGTGAACTCAATTAAAAAGCTTTATGATGATGTAACACCAGAGAAAATCTTCGATTTTTTTAAAGAATACACTTTATATAACAAATTTTAATGCTATATTTTAAGGATTTTATATTTTTATCTGTATCTTTTGTTATATATGCTTTTTAAAGAATTTGGACATCTTTACCTTGTATCTTTCATTTTGTAGGACTGCTTGTGTATAATGTTATTTGTAATTTTGTATCTTTACATTGTTAAAACTTTTATTCAGTACTGTATTACCAGTGTTGTGCTGATATGCCATTAAACTCTATACATGCATACATTCTTTTGATTTGTAGCTAGGAAATATTTGTAGTGAACAAATGATGTTGGAAATTGCAATGAAAGTTTGGTAGTATGTGATAGGAAGTAAACTATACCAAATATTAGATGCATAAGAAGGAAGTGAGGCATTATGGATACATTTTTAGATCAGAATAAAATGATCATGTTGTAAGATGCTGGGGTCTCTGCTCTACTGCAGCTTTTTTGGAAGTATTTGTGGTATGTAGAGAAGGCTAAACATGCAGTCACCAGTGAATATAGTGGTAGGCTGCCATGACCCCTCGAATAGGGGAAGAAGAAAAGAAAGAAGGAGAGGAGGAAAACATATTACACAATATATTGAGAACAGTAATTGGCTACTGCAGCTCTGGAGGTATTGCAGAGCACCTGGAGTGAGAGAGAGAGAGAGAGAAAATTATCAGCTACAAGCATTAGAAAGAAGTGAAGAAATAAAAAAGAACAATGTTATTGCTTCATTAGTGTTCAAAATTCCACAGACGTATTGTCAAGCTAAAGAACAAGTAGTTACTGTTTAAAATAAATCTTATATTTTTCTTGTTAATGTAACAATATACTCCTTCAAAGCACAATACAATATACACCAACAGAGAGAGTGTGTGTGCGAGGGGGTTGTCTGATAAACAAATGCCATATGTAAATAAACACTCATTCTCCAGGTTTTATTTAGTTATCTAAGCTCTAACACTGCAACAGCATGATGGAAATTCATAAGTGTTGTTCATATACATATTTTAATAGGAGACAGACAAATTTACAAATGAATAGCAATGTCAATATCAGAAAAAATATAGCAATTACCTCATTTTCCATTAAGTCACCAAACTATTAGAAATAAAATTCAGATTTACTCTTTAAAGTTGCTTCATTACTGCATTCACACACATAGGCCTATTGTTTATTTATGGTCATTACAACATGGACTTGAATGCAACTGGGACTGGGTGGGACTGATGAACACTGAGATGGTTGAGCTGTTTATGCCCGACTTGACTCAGTGATTTCTGTGACCTTTGACATCACCTGACTAAGAAAGAGACCTTAGCTTCGCTGAGCATTTGTGGGACAAAAACATATGAGAATAGCTTCCATGTAAAATGTACAGAACATTTCAGTGAAACTTATTTTAAACAATATGAAAATCATGCAAACTTCTCAGGCAACAAAATAAACACCCATACTAAGCATTCAGCAAGGTAGTTTACTGATAAAGTACATGTACTCACTTACCAAAATAACAGACATCGTTAGTTTGGAGACTGAAAAGTCTCGTTATGTACACGTTTAATGTGAGACTGCCAAAGAGGAATTTAAGTAACACAAGAAGCATATACCCTTGGATTGTTACAATATCATTTGCCGAGTTACAATGTTTGCCAATGGAAGAATTTGAGATACAAAATTTACTTGAGTGCTTTGTTCAGCAAACTGTGTGTGATCATTATTCTTAATAATCCATCACAACATAAAGAAAAATGTGCAAATTACTAATAAAAATAGTTTATAAAAGTGACAAAATCTTTACTCAATCTGTACATGCTATTCAAATGTTTCAGTAACTGTCACCATAACAGTGCACACATTAAGCCAACCAGAACTGGCCTGATCATGTAAAAATTGAAAATATTTACTGTTATCAAATGAACATAAGCCAGTTATGTCATTTTTTTAAATTCATCATTTCGTTTCATCATGCATTGCATGTCGTGCAAATTTAAGTGCCATATTTATCCATGTTTACCAAGCAGACAACTAAAACAAGCATTTTCACATATCTGCCATTACATAATGAGCTAGTAGATCAGGGTCTGTGTTTTGCTTAGGATTGTAAGCTGACAGTGTAGATCCTCTTCAACAGTTGTGTTCATTACATATGAGTAATAAGTCTAAGCAGCATGTCTTTCATTTGTGCAAAGGAATCAAACAGATTTATGTGTTTTTCAGTTTTGAAAATATTTGTAATACTCAAATTTTACATGTGTTCAGGAAGACTTTGTACCAGTCCATCCAATTTAATATATAGTATACGGAGTGTAGTTTTGTGTTTATGCAATTATATACTCTTTTTCCTTCAAAATAAAAATGCTTTTTAAAACGTTTTTTCCTTCTTGTTGTGAAATTGAGAGATGCAGGTTTACTTCATGCATATCTTTGTACTGATACTGTAAATTACAAGTCTTTTTGTGGAATACCAATTTTTAGATTTGCTGGTCATAGACCAGAACAGCTCATGGGATTGCCTGTTAACACAAATTTGTTATCAATACTCCTTCTAAACTACTTGGAGGATTGCCATGAAACTTTACACTGACATTCATCCCAAGGTCAGGTTGGTCCTAAATGAAAATGGTACTGTTCAGACATCCAATATGACTGCCACAGTGGCCATCTTGAAAATCTTGTTTGTGGCTACACCTCCTCAACAGATGGTCAGGTCGACATAGGGTTTTGACTAAAAGCCTTCGTATGATGTCTAGTTGGATCTAAATGAAAATGGTGCTGATCTGACCTCCAATCTGACACACATGGCATCCATCTTGTTATCGCTATGCCTCCTGGATTGATGCTTATATTGACAAGACTTCTTATGATGTCTAGGTGGTCCTAAATGAAAATGGTGCAGATTGGACATCCAATATGGCCTTAGCAGCCATCTTTAAAATCTTGTTACTGCCACTCCTCCTAAATAGAAAGTCATATTGACTTGGAGTTTTCACCAGAAGACTTCTTATGTTGTCTAGTTGGTCCTAAATCAAAATGGTTACAATCTGACATCCAGTATGGCCACTATCGTGACCATCCCAAGAATCTTGTTATTGCTATTCCACCAGAATGGTTGGTCATATCGACATGGGGTTTTCACTAAAAGACTTCTTATGATATCTTGTTGTGCCTAAATGAAAATATGGTGCTGGAGAATCTGAAGTTAAACATTATAGTCATCAGTCTTTGCAAAGTTTCAGCTTTCAAGTGATTTCTTGAGGGTGTGTTAATGTTTTCTTCTTTTGTTATGCCACTGTGGAATCCAATTCTTCGTCGGAAGTTCTTTTTCTGTTTGACGTTCAAAACAGACTCCTTGATGGATTTTGTTCATTTTCATAAAAACAATCATTTAGCAGTTCAAACATTTAATGACTGGTTGGTGCATCCGTATCATATTAAAGGTACAAAAATGCACCTTGTTCATTTTTTTGGTGCCACTTTTGGTGCATTCAATCTCTTTTTTGTGGGACATTGTGTCTATTTTGTGCAAATCCCACAAGAGTGCATCCTGGCTGAAACAATGAAATCCTGTTATTTGATGGTTTCAACATTCAGCAGTTAAAAAGAAGTAACAGTCATATCTTGGATTCCTGGGAATTCTTTTTTTGGACAGTAGCGAGTTAGTCCCTTCATGGGAGTCTTGTTTGTGGATCAGCTGAAGCAATAACTGTCAGTCTCAACAAAACAAAATCATGCTGCCATTCAACTCCCCCTCTTTAAAATCAACTAAATAATTTTCTTTTGCCATCTTCATTAACAAAAAGATGAATTGTATTTGCTCAGACATTAATGGTATTGGATATCTTATCTTTAATTAAAAAGTCTACCTTGATGCTTACTTTTTTTAGTTATATTTATTTTTTAAATGACAAATCCATTAAGTACTCATGAAACTGTCTTTTTACAACTTTTACCAAACCACAAAATTTACTACCCATAAAGTTCAAGTGATTCACAGTACCATGTCAGGGCTGAGCAAATTTTTTTTTTCAACCGCTAGTCCAGGACAAGTGGTTTCAGAAAATTCACTAGTCCCACCTTACTCTTCACTAGTCCCACTTTACTCTTCACTAGTCCCACCTTACTTTTCACTGGTCCCAAAATGGTAATCACTTGCTGAGATTTGATGAGATGTATGTACTTAATCCATAGATTATGGATTATATATTATACTTTATATAATAGAATTAAAATGAAGTTTTCTATTAACCACCTTTGTACCTTCATAGGCTTTTATATGTATTAAGATTGTATTTTCTTAATCCATAGAAAAAACAAACGAAATAATATACAACATAATTATTTCTTAAAAGAATTTTATTTTTCAAAAACATTGGTTGTTATACATTTGTCTTCTTCAGGTTCATGTATATATGTTTTAGCTGATGGATTTGAAAAAAGTCCATGTATATGTCTGCCACCTGCACCAGCACTCTGTCTCTTAGTAGTGTCATATTTGACATTTTTTGCCATCACAGATTGTTGCTTATGTCTCTTTGGAGAAATAGCTACCGCACACTCAGTATCAGTCTTACGTTTTATCCCTCCACTTTCAAACAAATTTTCCTTCTCCGAATCGCCGTTATTACCTTCCTTGCGAAAATAATTTAGCAAACTCATTTTATCCACAGTGTAACTATCAACTTGCTTGACAACTACTTCTAAAGTGATCATAACATATATTTTCTCTTTTAAATACGAACAGAGACAGCTCATTAATTAGCGTAATTGTTTCGCTTCAAATGCAATATCGCACGTTGAAGTTAATCATCTGTATAATCAATTAAAAATTAAAGAATCATTACTGTCATTTAATCAGTTCATAAAAGAAACCAACACTGATGTCGGTAAAGTACCTTTCATTAATTTAATTACACTGACTCGCTGGATTAAAATCATAGTGAGCGGCTCGTGATAATCTGGCTTGAGTAAACCCAATGCAACAAAGCCACTTAAAACACTACTAATTGATCATACTGGCTTTCTTTTGTTTGACGTGTTTTGATTTGCCGATAATTTGGTCGCTTAGCCCAATATGCAGTCAAGCGGTAACAGGATGTAAATGTATACACGAAGAGGGGTAGAATCAAGTATTCAGTATGCCCGGAGGGCATGATTGGCCAAATAAAGGTAGATATAGTGATTAAAGCATGAAAATAAGGACTAGCCCGACTTTTTTAAAATGCACTTGTCCCGGACTACTGACTTGGAAAATTTTACTTGCCCGACTTCAAAAATGACTAGTCCGGGACGTCGGGCTTTGGGATTTGCTCAGCCCTGCATGTCAAGTTATGCAATAATTTTTGCACCTATAGCTTTATTAGCTTATATGTCAAGTCATAAGGATATTTCATAAATTTATTTAAATTAAAAAAATATATATTTTAATAAACAATGCCAAATGCTAAATGAAAAACTAGAGCTACTTCGATGGCAAAATCCCCACACTTATTTTCAAGGAAAAATGGGGGACATAGTTTTCATGTTTCTATCCATCCATCACACTATCATTTCTGCTATATAAATTTTAAAGCCATTTTTGATTAAGGGCTTAAAGTTGATATACTTATGCATTACCACTTGAATGTGTGTCGTGTATCACGTTGGGGGTCCTATCATCAATACCAAGGTCAAGGCTCAATATTTTATGTTTTCTGTCATCCTTTTCCTTTCACTCTATAACTTTGAAGCTGTTTGAGATTACAGGATGAAAATTGTATACTTGTACTTCATCACTGGAAGGTAAGTCAGTTCCCACATTGGGGGTGCTATCTTCAAGGTTAATGTCAGGGTTCATCATGCCTAAATATTTTAAGTTCTCCCACAATCTTTCCCTACTGCTTTTTAACTTAAAGCTGTTTGAAATTAAGGGATGAAACTTGGTATACTTGTACATCATCACTAGAAGGTGTGTCTTGTACCACATTGGGAGACCTATCTTCAAGGTTAAGTTCATGGCTCAATATTTTACATTTACATCACACTTTTTCTTGCATTTCATAACTTTAAAGCCATTAAAGATGAAGGGATAAATCATTTTTTTATATGAACTCATTTAGCAGATAAAAAAACTTTATGATGATGTACCACCACAGAAAATCTTTGAATTTTTGGAGTCTTGTGGTTTATATAACAAATCTGGACCCAATATTTGTATGATTTAATATTTTTTACCTCTTTTATTTTATATACTGTTTAAAGAATATAACTTTTGTCTTGTGGTACTGCATGTTAAAGTTTATTTGGAAGGGTTTCTGTATCTTTACACTTTTGGAACTTAACATTTAATTGTATGGCCAGTTTTGTGCTGATGTGCCATTAAACCCTATATATATATACATACATACATACCAAGTATATATCATGACTAGATGGTGTGTCACATACCATTGCCATGCCCCCTGCCTCAAGGTCAAGGCCACAGTAAGGAAAATGTAATTCTGTGACTTGTATCCTTGCCCAGAGTATAACTTTTGAATCAAAGAAGATATTTTAGTGAAACTTTAACCAGTTATATATCATAACTAGACAGTTTGTCACATAGAATATTCATGCACTGTCTCAAGGTCAAGGTCATTGCAAGGGAAAATATAAATTGGCTACTGCTATCCATGTATGAGTAGAACTTTAAACCCAATGAAGACATTTTAATTACATTTTAGCTTTAATATATCTTGACTTAACAGCATCTCATGTATTCAAGTTCAAGGTCAAGGTCACAACAAGAAATAATGTGAGTCAGTGGTCTGTCTTCTTATTCAGGCTGTTGCTTTTTAACCCTGACAGATATTTTGATGAAAGTATACCCAGTCCCACACATTATCATACAATAGTCAAGTCCCTAACTCAAAGGTCAAGGTCAGTAGTAGGGGAAAGGTCATCTCTTGTTGAACTTATGAGCTGATGTTAACAGTCTGGCCTCTAAGTGTTGACATTATTTAAAGTCTTACTCTCCTAAAACTATATTAATTAGTACTTTGAAATTCTGCTATATGTAATTTGCATAGTATGAGCGTATGAAGTGGAAGGTTACAGAGTCACAGCATTTGACATGTCCACACCTGCAGCAAAATTATGGATGCAAGACCAAACTTCGCAAACCATTGTCACTGAAAAGATCACATCATAGCTTTAAAAACAAACAGCAAAAAAAGCACTATAAGATTTGGCTTAATAATAGCACAGAACAGCATATATCACACAGGGTGATCATATGAATGTCACTAATTAACAAGAAGTTGCCAATAAAGTGGCAATTGTTCCCATTGCCTCCCACTAAAAGGCTGTAGGACTGGAAACTCTGTAGTACTGAGTCAATCATAGGCAGTAACTCAGTAAATGGTCACAAACATTATTCAAAATTGGTATCATCTAAGATCTTGCTAAATATGAAGCTTCATGGCTAATATGACTGAATAAAAAAAAAATTAATGTTAGTTTTCACAAGTTATTAAATATTCTGAGTCAATCAAGGGCCAGAACTTTGTAAAATGTTGTCCAAATCTGCTGATCATTAAACTCATCTGAGATCGAAATAAAGCTTTTCATAAATTTTGCTGATATCAAACAAAAGATGTGCATACTAGAGTGTTCAAAATACATTGGAATGAATACCTATTCTAAGTTGTTCAAGGGCCATAACTGTTAAGTATATTCAAAGTCTGGCCCCTTGGTCAATAAAACTTTACTCAACATTGTGAATAAATACCTTTACAATCTTTTAACTTGTGTACTTCTGCTTGTAAGTGATTCACATTAATTTGTAAGAAGTCTAAATAATGGACATGTCATCTTTCCTAGTAAGTGAAAAAGGCTGTGGTCAAGATCCCCTTGTGCCTTTTTTATCATTAGTGTCAAGATTTTAGCAATACATTTAAAGTAAAATGTGGATATATGGGGACTGATCTTTGATGTCAGTGAATATAAATTGGGTCAATATGCTGATGATGTTTATAGTCTTCTTAAAGATATTGAATTGGATTGTTTTTGAGACAGTTAAAATGTCACCTTTGTGATAAATCAACAGTGTTGTTCACCAGACCTTACAAAAAACATAGCCTCTCAGGGTGGTGGCAAGGGTCAATTGAGTAAAGTTTATACTTTGGTGGAGTATATCACCCTGTGTAGCCCTGACATGAGAAATGCACTATATTGAAATATCTGTCACCTTGTTGGGCTCTGAGGCAGGTGGGGAGCACAGGTGACAAATTATTTATTATGCCACTATGGGAAAACCAACCAAAACAACCAGTAGTGTGAGACCTGGTCTTAAAAGGACCAGGAATAATTAAACCAGCGACTCGGATGAGGAAACTCATCTGAGTCTGGGAAACTGGCCAAGATTTCTCATCACTGAATCCAATGATGAGAATAAAAAACTAACCAAGCTGTCACCTTTTGTTATAGCCAAAGCACTTCAAGGTTTGGCTGGGGTGGCAAGAAGTGTAAAAAAAAACATTAGTTCGGGATAACTGCTTGTGGAGTGTAGCTGCAAAGCTCACTCCGATAATCTACTTCACACAAAGTGGTTTGTGTAGATAACTATTAAGGTATTTCCACACGAATCTCTCAATTCATCAAGAGGTGTTGTTCGATCGAGAGATTTTGGATGGCTGCAGTGAGGCTGAGATGCTAGAAAATCTCAGCTCTCAGAATGTCTCCCAAAAGAAACGAATCAACATTCGCTGTAACGCCACTTTCCCTACATCGATCAAAGCCGTGTTCTTGAGCATCCCTGCAAACCCTTTCATTCCTAATCCTTGGCGGTGTTTCAACCAAAAATATAAGGCCACCACAAAGATGGCTGCAAGAGGAAAC
Source organism: Margaritifera margaritifera (assembly GCA_029931535.1). Classification (NCBI taxonomy): domain Eukaryota; kingdom Metazoa; phylum Mollusca; class Bivalvia; order Unionida; family Margaritiferidae; genus Margaritifera; species Margaritifera margaritifera. The sequence continues at coordinate 9,687,054 of JAQPZY010001686.1, forward strand.
CAGTTTTCCCCAGATGCGGGCAGGACGATGGATCGTCCTGCTCACAGAAAATATCTTATGCAAATTTATAGGCAGAACATTTCTCATACTCTAGAGACTGCCCCAAATGGAAACGAGCGAAGGAGATCCAACGCGTCAGAAAGGTGAAAGGCATGCGCTTTCCTGGGGCCACGAAATTTTTGGAGGCCACTGCTCCACCTAACACAGCTGGCAACTCATATGCCAGTGCAGCTAGAGTGGAGAAAGAACCTTCCACAAATGATGTCTGTACCCAGACAGACATTACATGGCCCGATGGTCAAGCCTAATTCACTGTCCACACGCCACCAAAACCGTGTTAGCAGCCACTGAAAACCAATATCAAAGTATATATATCGAAGAATCAGTGTGACAGTGTAGCAATTAAAACAACTTATGATACAAACAACAAACCATCACAATCCAGCGCACGAAAAAAGCAGCAAACCTCTGACCCCAGTAGTCATAGAATCAGTATGCCACAGAAGATTCTCAACTATCCTACCAAGAAACCGGTCAAATTCGCCCACCAAAAAGAGCAGCAGCGCGCTGGCGCCAGTGGTAATGCATGCTTCAAAACAAACAAGGAGAGGATTAAATAAACTACTCGACTTCCCAAAGGATGTGACGATCCTATCAAACTGTTTAACAAATTTGGGAGTCTAGAGAGTATAGACACTGGTGAGCCACCAGATATCGCATCAGGGAAAGCTCCCAGAAGTTCCATACTCCCACCACAACCATACATATGTCTGACACGATAATACAATGTAATTACCGATGATTAAAGGCAAATATTTATGAAATTAGTCTTAAAGAACATGATCCAACAGCTGTCTGCCTTCAGGAGACTTTCCTATAGGAGTTAATTTATAAAACTTTACTACATACAGCAGCTTTTCAAGAAATACTGATAAGGCTGCTGGAGGAGTGTCTATCATAATACATAATAAAACTCCTTACAGCCAAATTGATCTCAATACTACTCTACAGGCTATAGCCGTTCGTGTGTCTCCACAAGAAAAAAACAAAAAACTTTCGCTTTGTTCAATATATCTCGCTCCAAGCATTCCAATCAACCAATTTGACCTTGAGCATCTTATTGAGCAGTTGCCGGCGCCTTTTGTTTTGCTTGGTGACTTTAATGGACACCATACACTTTGTAAAGATATGAATGAAAGAGAGAAGAAGATAGAAGACTTGTTTTCAAAATTCAATGCTTGCCTCTTTAGTGATAAGTCGTATACCTACCGCAATCCTGCCACAGGATCCCACTCGTTCTTAGATCTGCCTATTTGCAGTCCATCTCTTTTACTTGAATTCTCTTGGGAAGTTGGTGACGACCTATGTGGTAATGACCACTTTCCATTATATCTAAGAAGTAATATTTCCAAACCTCAAGGGGTCGGGCAGAGAATGAAATTAAACAAGGCAGATTGTGAAACTTTTAAATCGTTCTGCGAGTCAAGTCTAACAACTCATTGTTTTGAAAATGTAGTGGATCCAATACTTCTATTTACAAACATGATCCATGATGTTGCTGGGTGTACAATGCCAAAAAATTAAGCGATTCCTAAAAGTGTCAACAAACCATGGTTTGATGATGCATGGAAAAACTCTATCAGGGAACGGGAAAAGGTCCTTAAACATTTCAATCCCAATTCAAAAACCAAAAATCTTAATAATTACCGTATATACAGAGCTAAAGCTCATTATTCCATTAGTGAGAGTAAGAAGAAAACCTGGAGATCCCATATCTCTATGTTGAACTCGCACTCTGCTATTAAATCAGTATGGAATATGGTACGAAAGCAGCTGTATCAAGCATTTAAATAAATCTGATGAGAAGGGTCAACCGTGCCAGAAATCTCAAATACATTGGCCAAAACATTCTCGAATAATTCCTCACAAGAGAATTATTCTGAAAACTTTCGCCTTGTCAAAAACTTGATAGAAAAGTTATTTATATATTAAATATCTGCTAATTCTGAAGATTACAATAAACCTTTCACTCTCAGAGAGTTAAGGCTTTCTTGATCCAGCCCATGATGATATACACTATCAACTTCTAAAACACTTATCTGACACAGTTCTAAATACACTGCTAAACATTTTCAATCAAATTTGGGAAACTGGTGACTTCCCGCAGTCTTTTCGAGAAGCAACGGTGATACCAATGCCCCCAAATATAGAAAGGACCAAACCGACCCTTCCAACTATCGTCCCATAACATTAACAAGTTGCATTTGCAAAACCATGCAACGGATGATAAACGATAGACTACTCTGGTATCTCGAATCCAAGAACCTACTACTAGTATCTGACTTTCAATGTAGATTCAGACACCAGAGAAGCACAATAGACAGTCGTGTCAGACTTGAAGCATGTAGTAGAGATGCTTTCCTGAAGAAAGATAATATACAGTAGTTGCTCTCATTTTCGACTTGGAAAGCTTATGACACCACATGGAAGTACTGCAAAATGAATAACCTATTCAACCTAGGTCTAAGGGGACGCCTGCCTAACTTTATCTTAATTTTTTTTAAAGATAGAAACTTCAGAGTTAATGTGGGTAGCACCCTTTCTGAAAGCTATCCTTAGGAGATGGGTGTACCTCAGGTCAGCACATTATCAATCACCCTGTTAAACATCAAAATAAACAGCATAGTGAAATGCCTTAATCCAGGAACTGAATGTTCATTGTATGTTGACTACTTTTTGATCTGTTATAGATTTAAGAGTATGCATACTATTGAAAGTCAACAACAGATGAGCATAAAAAATACAGAAATGGGCAAATGAAAACGGGTTAAAATTTAAAAAATAAAAAACTAACTATGCATTTCTGCCGATTACGTCGTATTCATGATGACAAAAGGCTCTACCTTGACGGTTGTCTTATTCCTGTTGTGGAGGAGAGCAAATTTTTAGGTCTTATTTTCAAGCGTAAATCAACTTTTCTTCCACATATTAGATACCTCAAGGGACAAATGTCAAAAGTCCTAGATTCAGTACGAGTCATGGCAAACACATATTTGGGAGCTGATCGGAAGGTCTTGCTCCGGTTATAGAGGCATTGGAAAGATCGAAACTTGACTATGGCTCGATTGTGTACGGATCAGCTTGTAAAACTTACATGCAGATGCTTGATCCGATACACAATCAGGGACTTAGATTCTGTCTGGGTGCATTTAGAACTTTCCCCTCAGAAAGCCTCTATGTTGAGGCAAATGAACCATCACTTTATCTCAGATGATCGAAATTGGCCCTGCAGTCACACAAACAATCCATTGTGCAGTATATATATATATATATATATATATATATATATATATATATATATATATATATATATATATATATATATATAGCTGTAAGCCTGCAACAAACAAACCCCCCAAATATGAAACCACCCAAATCCGACTATGGGAGTTTGTCTCTCCCTTTGACCCTATTGACATCACTTTTAAGGATCGTCCCTTTTATTTTGGCTTTGACCCCACCCCACCCCCACCCCGGAAAATTTTGTTGCGGACGCCCATGTCTGCAGTATGCTACCAATCTACCTTCTAATCCATCTAATCCCGCATATGGTGTAGTGTTTAGGCCGAAATACCAAACCCTGTACGTTCAGAAACCAAACTTGATTCCACCTTTTGGCATACGAATCCGTCCTCACTTAGAAATAGCAAAAATCAATGTTGGAAATATCGCAAAATTCTGTATTCCCAAAGTACCACCGTGGTTATGAAAACCTCCTAAAATTATTTTTTACTTTTGCGAATTCAATAAGTCTTTAACAAATAATCTGCTTTTTCAGAGCAAATTTAATTAAATCAGAGCCTCCTATCGTTGCAATACGTCCCAGTATACAGACGGTTCGAAAGATGGAGACAAAGTTGGAACTGCCATCGCGACACCCCATGGTACCATCTGGAGCCAGTTACCGGATAAAGATTCGATTTTTAGTGTAGAAATTACAGCCACACTCAAAGCTTTGAACTATATTGAAACTTCTCAACAAAAAACAAAAAAAATACATCATCTTTTCGGATTCCCTTTCCACATTGAAAGGCTTGCAGAATGTTAATTTTGACAACCCGTTAATATACCAGATATCAGAGAAACATGATGTTCTCATACAATCTGGGAAAAGTAGTCCGTACTGTTAGCTGCCTAGTCACATTGGCATAAAGGGTAATGAAAGGGCAGATTAAGCAATTAAAGCTGCCCTGTAAGTCACCCGTTTCCTAATGGAAGACTCCATATACTGACTTAAAATATTGTATAAATCAACATATTGGTCATACTTTGCAAAATATGTGGAATGAAAAAAACTCCACAAACAAACTTAATAACATCAAACCCATTATAGGTGAGTGGTATCGCTTGTATAGAAAAAATCTGAGAAATGAGATGGGATGGCATTGTGCCGATCGCGTATAGGACACACATACACTCATGCATACCTCTTGAGGGGTGAACCTTGACCGGAGTGTGTACCTTGCCAGTGTCTACTAACAGTGTGGCACATTTTTGTCGAGTGTGTCGATTTCCACCCTGTGAGACAGAAGTATTTTGACGTGAACTGCTTGAAGAAACTGTACGAGGATGTGCCACCCAAGAAAATCTTGTAATTTTTGAGGGAATGCGGTTTGTACAAGAAATTTTAATAATGTTTGAAGGATTATACATGTGTTATCCTTATTTGTTACTTTGTATACATTTCACAGAATGTTTACGTCTTTACGTTTTATAATTTATCATGTTGTACTTAATTATACATTTATTTGGAAGGCTTTATCTTGTTAATTTTTGTGCAGTTTAATTTTACAGGTTTGGAACATAAAATAACTTTTTGTTCGTACTACATAGCCACTTTTGTGCTAAGGTGCCGTAAAGCATTACATAAACACAGAACATCTCTTTCATGATTGGTATTTAATTAAAATGTTTAGAGCCATTTTATAGAATATTTTCCGCCTTTTGCACAAAATGTTGCATACTTGTCCGGGAAGGAAATACTTTTAGGAATGAACAATTGGATATTTTGTGTAATTACTTGCTTATTTTGGCTAACCATTATCTTTACACTTGCAGATTCAATAAGCAAAAGCTTTTTATTTATGCTCTTAAAAAATAGTTGAAAGATATAAAAACATTGAAAAATACACCACTAGCTTAAATAAAAAGAGGACCAATTTCTTAAAAAAATGGGCTAAATCATGAATAACTCCTCTTCTTCCTATTAGTTATTTTCATGGGTCTGATTGGAAAAAAAAGAAACAAAACATTGTAATTTTAATAGTAGTAATACATATCTACTACTATTACATTACTTTTCTTTTCCTGGATGATATGTCCCCAGTCCAAGCTAATATTCTCTCATTCAATTAATTGGAGTAATTAGAGGCCCATAATTGAAAAGAACATGATTCTAGTCTGACTCATTAGTCATAGTCAACATACGGAATACTCTTCCTCTTTTTCCTTTAACTGATCGTGTGAGTTCACGTGAGGATTCCCCAATGAATTTAACCTTCGTTGTTGTTGTTAAACGTCGTTTCGGTCAATCATTTCCTTTTTTGTTTTTATTGAGTTCTTTTTTCTACATTCCTTGCATAATCGAGTGTTTTCTTGCGTTTTTCTTGTAACTGTGAAGGGTTTATACACCTTGTTCACTTAAGAGGTGGTTCTGTTAATTGTTCCCCTTCTTAGTACCGGTATCAGGGTAAGTATCATTTCCCCTTTACTAGTTCCGGTTGTGTTGTTTTGTTGTTTATTCTCTTTCAGCGACATAATATGTCTCAATGTGTGGACAAGTGGGGCCATAAGAATGCTATACGACTCGTAGCACCTTACTATTATGTGCAGGTTGTGTCAAATTTGTTGCCTTTGGTCAGATAATGTGTGGGAGTTGGCTGCAAGTCGCCTCACATATCAAGGAAAACTATTTATGTGGAGCAGGAACCAAGAGCGACTTTCGTGTTTCGGAGATCACCAAAAGGCTAGTGATCTCTGAAGTTCGAGCCGATGCCGTCAGTGCCAGTGAGGGATAGAACCTTGGCCCCTCCCAAAGGGAGGGAAAAGACGAGAGCGAGAGTGTCTTCCTGAGAGGGAGGCGCAGCACCCTCTCAAGGATAGTAAGTGCATCTTCCCGACAGGGATGAGCAGCATCCTCTTAATAAGAGCGAGTCGCTCCTCCCTGACAGGGACGAGCAGTGCCCTCTCAAGGTATGTAGAATACCGGTGACCAATATAAGCATGTCACTCCTTTCCGACACGGAAGAGCAGCGATCTTGTTCGGATAGATCTGAGGCGGGTTCGTCTGTCAGATCTTTGTCGCAGGACCGGTCACTGGTCACGCAGGTCACCGATCACTAGGCATGCCTATCACCAGATGCCAGGCACGGGTCACTGGGCACCTGGCTGTTACCGGTCACCGGGCTTCAAGTACCGTCTCAGGTCACAGCAATGGTCTTCAAGCAACCAGACAGCAGGATTTCATTGTCGGTCTGGATGTAGGTATCAGGTCAATGCCCACCCTTTCTCTATGATACCATCCGATCCATATGGGGATAGAGAGTCGGGCTTTGCTCGCCTGTCTATGGAAGGGGATCGGATTGGCATTTCCCCTTCCCTATGTTTCTATCTAATCCATATCAGATTTGGGGACCCCTACTACCCAGTGGTGAGTCTTTTCCGTCCATGACATCATGGATTTATATGCCTTGGATTCAAGGTGGGGGTGGGGGGACATAACAGGTCGCATATCTGCTCCGTCACCTCTGGCCTTGTTCAGCAAAAAAGAAACAGTCTGCCACTCTCTTCCAAGGCTGTCAAGAAGAGACCAGCGATCCCATTTGCCAAGGAGGACAACTAGTATGGTTAGTGTTTTTACCCCCTGTGAGTGGATACGGAACAAAGAAAACCCCCATTCGACGTCTCCCTCCCCAGTGAGGGATACCAAAAGGGATGTCCCTGCCTCGCCTCGGGAGCGGGCTTATGTCAACGCTTTTCGTCCCATCCAGGCGAACTCTAATGAGTTTCCAGAGGAGCCGGTTGAGGCGGGTCCTTTCTTCATTTGGATCCAATGCCCATTCCAGCCTGCCAGGTTAAGTATTGGAGGAGGAGGAAACCGGACATTTGATAAGGCGGCGAACGTAGTTTACCACCTTCTTCCCCCAGATCGGTTTCTAAAGCTTTTGGGGGCTGAGGACACTATGATTCTCTCCAGTCACGTTCAGATCTTCTGCTGCTCCCGCACTCAGTGATGGGTGGGAGCTTTGACAGAATTTTTCCCTGAACCATGAATCCGCCAGGCAGCAGAAGGAGTGGTAGGTCCCTCCTTCTATGCTCCGGCCGCTGGTATCTGCCTCAAGTTATCGGGTACCTTCATAGGCTTGGCCCCTCAGGCCTCCCCCTTTGGACTCAGGTGCATCCCAAGTGGATATATCGGCTGCAACCTAGGTTCCTGTCCTAGTCAATGTCTTGGAGGCCTTGGAGCTTAAGGTTTGCACTCTAGTGAAGACAGCATCTCATATCGATCTCTTTTCGGCTGCCTCTTTCTGACTCTTTAAGGAGGAATGGTCTCCAGCTGTGCTTCAGTGCTTGCTGGAGGCCGTGGCTAAGACCATCTTTAGCTCTCTATCCTGGAAACTTTGAATGCAGCTGCAGAATCAGTTCCCTTAGGGATACTTCACTTACACCTTTTCCAGTTCTTGCTCCTAGCAAACTGGAGACTACATAGGGACCCATTATCAGCTTTGGATCTCCCCCCACCCGGGGACCCATTTTTTGCCGAGTCCCGATTCGTGCTCAAGAACCCCATTTCTTTCTGTACACAGACTCATCAAATTCGGGATGGGGTGTGCACCTGGAGCCAGAAGAGGTAGTCCTTCAAAGATTGGTCTTGGGAAGAGGCGACCCTTCATATAAACAACCTAGAATTGTGGTCAGTATTTCTAGTCCTCCAGACATGCATCAACCTCATAAGGCATAGTTGCATTATGATTGTCTCTGACATGTCAGTAGCAGTATACCTCAGGCATCAAGGAGGTACACATGCTCCTTGTCTCTGTGGGAAGTCTGAACATTCTCCAATGGGCAGTCTCCTCAGAGATCACTATCAGAGTCTGCCATATTCAGAGCAACAGGAATATCCTGGTGGACAGCCTGTCCATACTGTGCTGTGTAGTCCTTATGGAATGGTCCCTGCACCAGTTGGTTGCAGAGGCACTATTTTTATTGTGGAGGACAACAATAGTGGACTTGTTTGCTAAAAGACTGAACAACAAGCTCATTCTTATGTCTCTCAAGTGCCAGCTCAGAAAGCCTGGGTAGACACTTTCAGTCTAAAGTGGGATCATCGGTACTTTGATAGCCCCCTGTGGCCCCAGTGGTCGTGGTTCTGCGATCTACTTGACCTGTTGTTATATGAGCCCCAGGAGATTACCACAGAGGAGGACCTGATGTTGCAGCACAGATGGTCTCTCCCACACAACAACCCACAGATTCTCCACCTTCATGCTTGGCTCATCTAAAAACAATCCATTTGCCAACTCCAGTTTTGCGAGCAAGGTTGCCGACTGCATCACTCATGCTGGGAAGCAATCACATTTCAAGATTTACAATGCCAAGTGGAGAATCTTCTATAATTGGTGCAGTAGGAATGGGCTTGATTCAAAGTCAATCAAGGGCCATAACTCTGTTAAATATGGTCAAAATCTGGTCATCATATCCACCCATGCTCTTGTTTAAACAAAACTTTAATGTAAAGTTTTGATTTAAAGTGTGAATGCTACAGTGTTCACAAGCCTATTCAAAGCTGATCAAAGGCAATAATTTTTAGAAATAAAAGCCAATACTGCTCATCATCAAACTGTTCTGGGCTCTTGTTGAGACAAAGCTTTACAGCAAATTAATTTTAAATCAAATAAAAAATGTGTGTGCTGGAGCATACCTGTGAACCATTATGATTTTGGCATAATTATGACAATTTTATACACTGAATTACATACATCTTACAATGTGTACGGATTAAACATTTAGGTACATTGATCAAAATTCAATGAAATAAAGCAAACAGAAAGTTGTGTTTGTTCTTTTTTAAATCCATATTATCCCCAAACATTATTTATGTCTGAGAACATTTGAGAAACAAAGACTCCCACAGAGTATTTGCATATTCGAAAGAGTGGATATATCATATATTTAGTGTTCTATATATAGCAGCTGTATATGATAAATTTTGAAGAAAACAGTCTGGTTTCTTCTCATTTTGAAAACCTGTCTCTCTGACTCATTATAAAAATGAAGAGAATTGGTTAGAGAACCAGTCTCTACCCTAAATAATGGCATAAGAAGTCAAGTGAAGCAGGCTTTATCAATGTGACCCATAAATGTTAAATGACTTAAAAATGTTAAAGGAGAGGGATCTTTTTGAACTTTAAAACATTTAGGATCACAAAAAGGACAAATCAAGAGTGCTTCCAAAATTTAAAAAGAAGAATATGTAAGTGATATAATACAGTATTCAAGTTTAGGACATCATGCTCACTGCAAGATTTGTGGATTCAACTTTACAATCAGTCACAGTAGAAAGTTAGACATGTAGACTAGATGAAGTGAGTTGTATACAGACTTTGTAAAAATGTTTTGTGTTTGAGTTCCACTACTAATACACTTGGATATTTTCCCCTTGTGACAAGAATGTAAACCAGCTGCAGTTCCAAGTTAGTAAGGAAATATATGTACATTTTTCATACCGTTTATTGTAATATGTCATGACACTTTTAATGCTCAGATTACACTTTTTTGTCCAATTGGATTACCTCTCTAGGCATTGGCAGATATGCTAGGGTGTTCTCAAGATTGTGCATGACAATGACTGTGCCAAGTTGCTTAGATGATCAAGGGCCATAACTCTAAGTGTTATGTATATTTATTCTATAATGTGTACTTAACTTTTGTCCATGATTGTAAGTTGTACTTAAGATTTTGGTTACTTCTAAACAGAACGTTTACATAGCATTCGAGTTCAAAGCCAGTCTTGTTTACAATTAGACTGGGTTTTTTAATTGGATTGCTTCACATACTGTTATGATATAGGTCAAGTTAAAATGTGTATAAATAGGGATTTGGTAAACAAATAATTCATTCCTGTTTTAGATCAGTCTGTGGGAATCCATTTGTGATCAGAGTTTACAGTTGTGCTGTTGAAATCAGATATAATTCGAGAGCAATTATTTATTTAAGATATTCATTGGAATTACTTATTAGCACTGTTTTCATTTAGGGCCAACTAGGTATCATAAGAAGTCTACTGGTGAAAACCCATTGTTAATATGGCCATCCATTTGGGAGGAGTAGAGATAACAATATGTTCAAGATGACCACCATGGTGGATATACTAAGGGTCAGAGCAGCACCATTTTCATTTAGGACCAACATTAGAAGAAGTCTTTCAGTAAAATCCCCATTTTGATTTGACCATCCATTCAGGACAAGTAGCAATAACAACATTTTCAAGATGGCCGATGTGGCAGCTACTTTGATTGTGCAAAAGGCACCATTTTCATTTAGGACCAACTAGATGTCATAAGAAGTCTTCTGGTGAAAACCCCATGTCAATATGACTTTTCATTCAGGAGTAGCAATTGCAAAATTTTCAAGCTGGCCATTGTGTTGGCCATATTGGATGTCATATCCAAACCATTTTCATTTAGGACCAACTAGACATCATACGAAGTCTTCTGGTGAAAACTCCATATCAATATGACTTTCTGCTCAGGAGAAGTACCGATAACAAGATTTTCAAGATGGCTGCCATGGTGTCCATATTGGACATCAGATCAACAATATTTTCATTGAAGACCAACTAAATATTATATGAAGTCTTTCAGTGAAAAACCCATGTTAATATGCCCATACAGTCAGGATCAGTAGCAATAGCAAGATTTTCAAGATGGCCACTGTAATAGGACATCAGATCAGAACCATTTCCATTTAGGACCAACTAGACATCACAAGAAGTCTTCTGGTGAAAACCCCCCTGTCAATATGACTTTCTGTTCAGAAGGAGTAGCAATAACAAGATTTTCAAGAGGTTGCTGTGGCAGCCATATTGGACATCAGATTGGCACCATTTTCATTTAGGACCAACTATATATCATAAGAAGTAATTTAGTGAAAACCCATGTTGATATGACCATCTATTCAGGCTGAGTAACGATGGCAAGATTTTCAAAATGACCACTATGGTGACCATACTGGATATCCAATCATCACCATTTTCATTTAGAACAAACTAGTCCATGGGATAAATCTGTGTGTAAAGTTTCATTGCAATCCTCTAAGTAGTTTAGGAGCAGTAGTGATAACAAACTTGTGCTAATGGACAGATGGATGACAGATGATGGACAACGGACAACAGACCATCCCATAAACTCACCTGGCCTATGACCAGTAGAGCTAAAATAGAGGCTAGAGTGCTCACAAGGTTGTGCATTAGCAAGGCCTGAGCTAACATGACCAAAGGACATAACTCTCAGAAATATGCACAGAATGTGCTCATCATCAAACTTGTCTCAGCTGTTGTTGAGATGAAGCTTTAGAGCAAATCTGGTTGAAATATACTAATAAATGTGGAGCTTGAGTGTTCACAAGTTTTTGAGAAGTTGAAAATAGCAAATGTGGACAGACAGATGGATGATGATGGCACGATGGATGCAGGGCTATGCCACAAGCGGTCTTTGGCCTGGTGAGCTAAAATTAGGGTTTATTATGTAAGTTGAAGAAGTACAAAACAAAATACAAAATATAGTGCAAAATAGATTTAATTACTAAGAATTAATATTTCTATAAACAAATTTTAAAATAGATGTTAAATGAAATATACCAATGACCTGACATTTTATAATTACATGTATACATAAGATTCTACAAATATTTCACTTAAAACATATATTGTAAATACTTTTTTGTGAATATAACAGAGGTAAAAGAATAAACTGAATAACAATAATTACCATATATATTGCATATAAGCCGATACCAACTGCAAACTGCATAGACACAGATCTGCCGTCGCATAATGTGCTGGCAGATATGGGTCTATGCAGTTTGTAAGGACTAATCAATAGAACAAACAACATAGACCCTGATCTGCCAGCACATTATGTGACGGCAGATCAGGATCGATGTTGTTTGCATTTGGACCCAGCTTATACATGAGTATATGTGGTAGGATAAATTATTTTGGATTTATAAACAACTTGTGCGACTCTCACTATTTAGATCTCTTTAGTACAATACATTAAAGAGCTTATTTTGCTGGAAAAAGTTTCTTTTCAGTGTTTGATTGACATTTTAAACTGAGACGAGCATTTATATAAAATAGTTTGACTAAAACTTAAAAATATAATGTGTGTCCTTTTTCAAAATTCATTAAACAGGAACTGTAATAAGGTCCCTGTGCAATGTGCTTGTCAATAAATCTACAAGTAAAACATGAAATTCAGCAAGTCCAAATTAAGGTCAAAACTAAAGAAAAGTTTAAATCCCCCCCCCCAAAAAAAATTGCAATATTAATATGTTTATAATTCTGTTTCAACAAAATCAGATTTTCTGTGCCTGTTAATCTGAACATACTTCTGACTTCAACCCATTCAAATTATGTAACATTGAGATTTGACTGAATGACTATTAAGATGTCACAATATTTCCAGAAATGTATTATTTCTCACTATTAATGTGACTGTTACAGACACTATTTAAGATCAAACAAGTCTCTGTGCATTTACACATGAAGACTGCATATTTCAATTGGTCAAATAATAACATTCTTTCTCCTCTATCAAGTTCAGATTATACTCTGAGCTCTCCGATTACTTGTGATTTTTTTCCATTTTTTTATAAATATCTTGCCCAGGAAAATTTAGAGGAGACATACCATATTGAATGATAAAAACATTAATTAACCAATTACATACAGAATAGATCAATAAAATTAATGATTTCAAACAACAATCAAAGACAAACTAATTAGTAGACAAGGTACAACTACTTTAGTTGACTATATTAAGTCCTGATTGATGCAGCTATAATTACTATGAATAAAATGAAAATGCCTCATTGAAATGATTTTGTTTCAAATAACTGATACAATCTTTCTTTTTTTTTTCTTGTAACACTGCTTCTTTATATTTACTGTACAGATGTATAACAACAAAAAAAAACAGACATGTAGGTTGGTAAATATTTAGGACATTATCATATCCACATAATCATTCAGGGGATGACAATTCTTATGCGTAACTAGCATGAGCAAGTAAAAATCTTTCATGGGCAAGTAAGAATCTTTCATGGACTAGTAAAAATCTTTCATGGGCAAGTAAAAATCTTTCATGGACAAGTACAAATCTTTCATGGGCAAGTAAAAATCTTTCATGGACAAGTACAAATCTTTCATGGACAAGTAAAAATCTTTCATGGGCAAGTAAAAATCTTTCATGGACAAGTAAAAATCTTTAATGGGCAAGTAAACTAACATGTACCCAGACCAATTTTAAACTCGGCTCAGCCATGCAACCATAAATGCAGATATAGCTAAGGTTTTATTAATATAAACAATCATCAGAAGAAAATAAAAGTAAAAGCCCTTTGTCAGTGAATCGGAGACCAGGCAAATGGTTGAGAGATGGTTTAGAAAACTCCAAATAGTGAATTTCAGTGGCCTGCTTTAGGTTGAAGCAGATGATGACTGCCAATTAACAGTTCTGTCAGATAGACCAATGTATTTTTAAAAGCAAATAGATGGAGTCATCTCTATCCCTTGCCCTACCAAAATGTCTGTTGGGAGACACATGGATTTGTCAAAGATTTAATATATAGGAAGTTCATATTTACAAATTATATAAAGAAGTGATAGGCATGATGTGTGTACACTTGTTTAATTTAGGTCAAATTCATTATTGGTAATTTTGCTCCTGATGACATGTGGGTGGGTAACAACAAAAATACAAGTCAGCATGTATTGTTCTGTGTATCATTTTCACTGAGAAGTTTCAAAAAGCAAATGGCACATCTTGACCATAAATCTTGTATGTATATAAAGTTTCAAAAAGCAAATGGCACATCTTGACCATAAATCTTGTATGTATATAAAGTTTCAAAAAGCAAATGGCACATCTTGACCATAAATCTTGTATGTATATAAAGTTTCAAAAAGCAAATGGCACATCTTGACCATAAATCTTGTATGTATATAAAGTTTCAAAAAGCAAATGGCACATCTTGACCATAAATCTTGTATGTATATAAAGTTTCAAAAAGCAAATGGCACATCTTGACCATAAATCTTGTATGTATATAAAGTTTCAAAAAACAAATGGCACATCTTGACCATAAATCTTGTATGTATATAAAGTTTCAAAAAGCAAATGGCACATCTTGACCATAAATCTTGTATGTATATAAAGTTTCAAAAAGCAAATGGCACATCTTGACCATAAATCTTGTATGTATATAAAGTTTCAAAAAGCAAATGGCACATCTTGACCATAAATCTTGTATGTATATAAAGTTTCAAAAAGCAAATGGCACATCTTGACCATAAATCTTGTATGTAAATAAAGTTTCAAAAAGCAAATGGCACATCTTGACCATAAATCTTGTATGTATATAAAGTTTCATAGGGATATCTTCAACAGTTTTGGATTTTTACTCCAAGTGAATATGATGCATGCATGACTAACAGATAAAGTGAATATGATGCATGCATGCATGACCAACAGATAAAGTGAATATGATGCATGCATGCATGACCAACAGATAAAGTGAATATGATGCATGCATGACCAACAGATAAAGTGAATATGATGCATGCATGCATGACCAACAGATAAAGTGAATATGATGCATGCATGCATGACCAACAGATAAAGTGAATATGATGCATGCATGCATGACCAACAGATAAAGTGAATATGATGCATGCATGCATGACCAACAGATAAAGTGAATATGATGCATGCATGACCAACAGATAAAGTGAATATGATGCATGCATGCATGACCAACAGATAAAGTGAATATGATGCATGCATGCCTGACCAACAGATGGAAAAAAACTTCAAGATATTGGAACTGATGATTTGTCAATAGCAAAGGCACATCTAGATTACTATATATATATATATATATATATATATATATATATATATATATATATATATATATATATATATATATATAGTGTCATTGGGATGAATTGAATGGTTTTGGAGTTTTGATGCAGAAAGAAAGTGTGAATGATGGATAAATGGGCAGACTGATGGACCAAAATGTAAAAATATTGAAAGTGAAGAATTCCATGCAACAAAAGGCACATCTAAGCCACTAGTCTAATATGTACATAAAATTTAGCCACTAGTCTAATATATATATAAAATTTAGCCACTAGTCTAATATATATATATAAAATTACTGAGATATCTGAAATGGTTTTGAAGTTCTGCCCTGGAAATGAAAGTGTGGATAATGGATGGACAGATTGACAAATAAATGGACAAAAACATAAAAAATATTTAAACAGCAAAATTGTGAAGAGCAAAAGGCCACTAGTCTAATATGTGTACCAAGTTGCATAGAGATATCTTGACCAGATTTGGAGTTATACTCGGTAACAAGAGTGAATGATGGATGGATGAATAAACTGAAAAATAGATGAAAATGTTAAAAATATTGAAACTGAAGCAATGTGAATTTCAAAATGAACATCTATACCACTAGTCTAATATATGTACCAAATTTCAAAGAGATATTTTAAACAGTCCTGGAACTCAGCCTGTTAAATGAAAGTGTGGATGCTGAATGAATGGATGGGCAGACAAATAGACAAACACATGAAAAATATTGAAAATGAAGAATTGTGAATAGCAAAAGGCACATTGGGACCACAAGTCTAATATGTGAACCAAATTTCACAGAGATATCTTGAACGGTTTTGGAGTTATGTTCTGGAAATGAAAGAGGGATGGATGGGCAGATGGACTAATGGATGAACGAAACCATTTCTATATCCTCTGCCCAATGAAGTTATTCTCATGCTTTTTTATAATTAGTCTTTAATTTACATTAACTAAAACTTTAAAATTTTCTCATCTTCTACCTTTTATTCCCCGCTCAACTAATTTTTGTTCTCAGTTTCAATGGCAGCTAAATTATTAAGCTTAGCAACCTAAAATTTGCAATGGCTACAGAAATTTTTTAAGTAGGTCACCCTGTGCTATTGGCTACTAAAGTCAAAAAGGCACAATATTTTCAGGCCATGCTCCACAAAATTTTCCTTGTTAGGCTAGTAAGTCAATATAAGAATTGTCAACTCCTTGCATATACATGTATCTATTTTTAAACATACTTTATGGATCTAAGACAGTTCTAATTAGACAGGTTTCACAATAAGCAGTGTTATCTACTCTTTACTTTAAATATGTGGAACAATGGGTACATACAGTGTATCTGGATGTATGTTATTGGTCAGAATCACTTCTAAATCTTGGTTAACACTATCCTTCAAGGAAATAATCTCAAAAACTGCTGTGATGTGTACCAGTATTTGCAGTTTGAACATATAAAAATATAAAGAACACATGTAACAAGAGGTGAACAATGCTGTGGGATATAAACTGTAACAACACAACATGGCAGTTTTACAATTAAAAAACAACAAGCTAAAGCAATCTTTGGTGAGACAGATGATGAAAAAAATTGTGCTTAAGAAGCTGAGCATATATGCAAGAAGTGCAGTAAAACCTGAAACATTGCTACTCCAAATGTTCATCTAATCGGAATGAACACTGCAATTCCATGGTTTGGTGAAAATGAACCATTCCACATCTCTTCACTGCTTATTCTGAACATGTATTATGGTCGAAAAGGGCTCAAAGAAATAAATAACAAAATTGATTTTAGTGTTTTAGGATATTCCTCTATACTTAAAGTTATATTTGCATGAACAACAACAACAACAACAACAATAATAATAATAATACTTTATTTATAGAGGGTGACCCATTTAGTCAAGGACTATTCTCCCTTGAGGCCCTCTTAAGAAAAGTATAACAATCTGCATCATATGAAAGATAATAGTAATTACTATTTATTTTAACATGTCTTTAGTATTATAGATGCTATATTCTATTATAATCTATTAGTAACACATACATACTCATGGTATATCTTTTTAAATACTGTTATATTGTCTGCAGATTTTACATGCAGTGGAAGCTTGTTCCACAGAACTGTACCAGAGTATTGGAAGTTTGTCTTAAATTGCTCTGTTCATGGTTTTGGTGGAAGGTTTCCATGTGATGTTGATCTCAACTGGTAATGAGTTGAATAAGACCTGAATAAATCCTGTAGATACCCAAAACCCTAACCAACTGGTAATGTGTTGAATAAGACCTGAATAAATCCTGTAGATACCCAAAACCCTAACCAACTGGTAATGTGTTGAATAAGACCTGAATAAATCCTGTAGATACCCAAAACCCTAACCAACTGGTAATGTGTTGAATAAGACCTAAATAAATCCTGTAGATACCCAAAACCCTAACCAACTGGTAATGTGTTGAATAAGACCTGAATAAATCCTGTAGATACCCAAAACCCTAACCAACTGGTAATGTGTTGAATAAGACCTGAATAAATCCTGTAGATACTCTGGTGCAGCTCTATGTAGACTTTTATGCACAAGAACTGCCTTGTGAAAATCAATCCTTTCATATACTGTAAGCCATTTTAGTTCTGTAAACAATGCTTTTGATGAATAATCAATAGATGCATCTAAAATAATGTATGCTGCCCTTTTCTGAAGTTTTTAATCCTGTCAAGCTGAGATTTGGCACAGTGATTCACAGCCTAAACAATACAAGGCACATACTTGCACAATCATTCTGACCTGTTTTGATTATACATAACAACATGTTATAAAGAGATTATATGAAAGTAAATAATAATTTTTATAAAATTCAGATGAAATCTATCAAATGTTGTGTCTGAATCAATAGTTCAACTTTGTAAGGCTCTAAAAAGAGAAGTAATTTCACCCAATATGCCATTAATTTGAGGAACAAAGAATTATCTTTAATGAAAAACCATTCATAAAAGCAACAGCTCAGTTTCTGGATATCATACGACAGTGTAAAACTTTTAAAATAATTTCACAAATAATAAAACAAATAAATGTTTTAATGCAAATGAATTCCAATATGATAAATTCAGTCATCTCATGGTTACATTAGGAGTACAAAAAGACATGGATGGCATGTTTGACTGATGAAAATTAATAACACTAGTAGAACATTAGTGTTACACAAGTTGCCAATACACCTGGAGCATGTGATAGTGAACACAAATGCATGCTCCTTACTGCACAAGTTGTATGCACTAGTATGCTCCTGGGATTTGATTGGTACCTCATACCTGTGATGATGTTAATTCATTCATTTTTGTGGTTTAGCAAAAAATTGCATTTTTGTGGGTATATTACTCTGAAAGAAATGACACATGAAAAAATAAATTTTCTGTTGGGAATTTAAATTTATGATTTATAGCACCCCAAAATCTACTCAAATTGTCAGCCAAGAATTAACATGAATTCAGAGCATTTTCCAGGATCTAGTCAGTGAGGACTGGTTAATGTTCTGTAGAACTGAATAATTATCGGTAAGAGTTTATTCTTCCATTGATTCAAAATGCACACAAACTATTGTCTGGGCTCACCTTTACTAGCATACTAGAATATGTAAGCTACTGATTGCATGCAGTTGCCACATGAAATTGTTCCAAATAATTATAATTTTTAATTTATCTACAGCTTATATAAGCATGACTCAAGCAGCAACATGTTATAAAAATACTTGCAAGTCATGGGTCAATAACTTTTGACCTAAGTGTACATTCTGCAGGTCAATAACTTTTGACCTAGGTGTACATTCAGTAGGTCAATAACTTTTGACCTAGGTGTACATTCAGTAGGTCAATAACTTTTGACCTAGGTGTACATTCAGTAGGTCAGTAGCTTTTGACCTAGGTGTACATTCAGTAGGTCAGTAGCTTTTGACCTAGGTGCACATTCAGTAGGTCAGTAACTTTTGACCTAGGTGTACATTCAGTAGGTCAGTAGCTTTTGACCTAGGTGTACATTCAGTAGGTCAGTAGCTTTTGACCTAGGTGCACATTCAGTAGGTCAGTAGCTTTTGACCTAGGTGCACATTCAGTAGGTCAGTAGCTTTTGACCTAGGTGTACATTCAGTAGGTCAGTAGCTTTTGACCTAGGTGTACATTCAGTAGGTCAGTAGCTTTTGACCTAGGTGTACATTCAGTAGGTCAGTAGCTTTTGACCTAGGTGTACATTCAGTAGGTCAATAGCTTTTGACCTAGGTGCACATTCAGTAGGTCAGTAGCTTTTGACCTAGGTGTACATTCAGTAGGTCAGTAGCTTTTGACCTAGGTGTACATTCAGTAGGTCAATAGCTTTTGACCTAGGTGCACATTCAGTAGATCAGTAGCTTTTGACCTAGGTGTACATTCAGTAGGTCAGTAGCTTTTGACCTAGGTGTACATTCAGTAGGTCAATAGCTTTTGACCTAGGTGTACATTCAGTAGGTCAATAACTTTTGACCTAGGTGCACATTCAGTAGGTCAATAGCTTTTGACCTAGGTGCACATTCAGTAGGTCAGTAGCTTTTGACCTAGGTGTACATTCAGTAGGTCAGTAGCTTTTGACCTAGGTGTACATTCAGTAGGTCAGTAGCTTTTGACCTAGGTGCACATTCAGTAGGTCAGTAGCTTTTGACCTAGGTGTACATTCAGCAGGTCAATAACATTATCATCAATACAAAAAGTATGAAATAGTAAAAGGATAAGAAATTCATTCTCTATGAGAAATTATCATCACAGAGTGAGACCCTTAAATTACTAAAAATTATGTAGTATTTTATCTCATTGAGATATCACAACTTTGGTTGCCTGTATGACACCAGTTTTATGTGTGATGAGCAATCAAACCAGTACCATATGGTGCCATATTGACTGGTTAGTTAGTGTTTAACAGCACATTAGCACATTAATGACTATTTAATGCCAAGACAATGAGAGTAAGTGGGTAGTTCAGTTAGGATTCGAATCCACAACTTCTGATTTGTGAGTTTGGCACTCTACTATTAAGTCACTATGGTTCCCATCAAGTGTTGTGTATGGCTCCCATCAAGTGTTGTGTACAATCTGCTTTGTACTGGGAGCATGCTGATGGGATAAATGTTACTGAGTTAATAGTGAATATAATGATCTACTGAGAAGAAAATAACACAACTATTTTAACAGTTATTAAGTGATTAAAAAATTTACAGAGATATAGAGATTCAATATACATGCAATTCTGAAGCAAAAAAACCCCAAACAATCAGAATATTTTTAATGTGTTATATGAATTTGCAATCAAACTTTTAAAATAAAAAACATTTTTTTAATATATTTTTGCGCAGTCATGTCACAACTATGTAGAGGAATTATAAATTAGTACAATTCTTGTAAAGGAGAATTTTAATAAAATATAGAATAACGATAAAAGTTATTATTTAAGTAAAAAACATATAACAAATTTAAACAAGTATTTATATACTAACTTTTAGGTTGGAATAATGGAACCTGCATAAAAATAAGTGAAATGTTAGATTTCAGATTTTGCTGAGAACATTCAAATAGGCAGAATTAGGATATGTCCTGTGGATTGAATACAAAGTAGCTGGAAATAATTAACCTGGCTCTAGTAATCATAGTTCTAGGACTATTCATCTAAGATAATTCATCCCCAGCAATTTGCCCACAGCCAATTTGTCCCCTAGGTCAATTCATCCCCAGCAATTTGCCCACAGCCAATTTGTCCCCTAGGTCAATTCATCCCCAGCAATTTGCCCACAGCCAATTTGTCCCCTAGGTCAATTCATCCCCAGGACAATGTGTCCAAGTTTCAGATACTGACAAATTACAAGACAGCCTCCAAAGAATTTTATTAATGCTATGATAATGAACATTAAATAAATAGAGATAAAATAACCCAGAGCTATTAGCAATGTGTGCAAGCATCGCAAAGGGCCCTGCTTTCTGCAGTCACTCCACTAATCACTCATATTGTAACTTTAAGCCCTCCAAAAATAAATCTGAAATCTCATCAATATGAAAGTGCATATAGAATTTGGCTGAAATCTGATAATCCTAATTAAAGTTATGTTGTGGAAACAAAAGTTTAGGAGTACGAGCAATCAAGCATCCTAATTACTGTAAACAATGGCATGGAATGCTGGAAATCGAATCAATTCTGATCTCATCAATATAAAGCTGTCTGCAAAATCTGGTTGGTATCCTACAAACCATGGTAAAATTATGTTGAGAAACAAAAGTCAGGGGAATGAGCAATTAGGGGCCATATCTACTGTAAATGATGTGGAATGTCTGGAACCATACTCATTCAAGGTCTCATCAACAAAAAGATGCATGTCAAATTTGGTTGAAATCCAGTAATTATTAATAAAGTTATGCTGCAGAAACTGTGTAAAAGCTGTTGAAGAATACTTAAAATCAAACTCATTCAAGGTCATATCAAACTCTTTCAAGGTCATATCAATATAAAACTATATGCCATATTTTGTTGAAATCAAATGATCCAGAGTAAAGTTATGTTACAGAAACCAAAAGTTAGGAGGATGGGATATCACGATGTTATGAATCCTGTAAATGAAATCCTGGAATGCTTAAAATCTAACTCTTTCAAGATCTCAACAATATAAAGCTGCATGTAATATTTGATAGAAATCCAGAAAAGTTAACTTGCTGAAACCAAATTGTTGATGGACCCACAGACAGACTGATAAACAGATGTGATTATTATAGGGCTCAGCCAACTTTGTCGATCAGAACTCTAAATACCTCAACAACTGTTGTGTGTTTGAAACAATTATGGCCTTTATTCACTCATCAGTAGTGACCAGTTTAAAAGCCTACTTGCTTCTAAAATAAACCCTTAAAATCCTTGCCAAATAAAAGTTGTTACTTATAGGCAACATGCATAACAAAGATTATGTCTTAGTTTGTCAAATCTAAAATAAGGACAAATTGTCTGAGGGGATAAACTGTCTGATGAGACCAATTGTCTGAGGGGTTGAATTGTCTGAGGGGATGAATTGTCTTAGGGGAGGAATTGTCTGAGGGGTTGAATTGTCTGAGGGGATGAATTGTCTTATGGGAGGAATCGTCTGAATGTTGAATTGTCTGAGGGGATGAATTGTCTTATGAGAGGAATCGTCTGAGGGAACAAATTGTCTAATGGAATGAATTGTCTGAGAGGATGAACTCTCTGAGGGGACAAACTGTCTTAGGGGAGGAATTGTCTGACGGATTGAATTGTCTGATGAGACCAATTGACTGAGGGGTTGAATTGTCTGAGGGGATGAATTGTCTTATGGGAGGAATCTTCTGAGGGAACAAATTGTCTAATGGAATGAATTCTGTGAGACGATGAACTGTCTGAGGGGACAAACTGTCTGAGGGGAGGAATTGTCTGAGGGGTTGAATTGTCTGAGGGGAGGAATTGTCTGAGGGGATGAATTGTCTGAGGGAACAAACTGCCTGATGGGAAGAACTGTCTGAGGGAACAAATTGTATAAGGGGATGAATTGTCTGTGGGGACAAATTGTTGGAGGACAAATTATCTGGGGATGAATTGTCCTGATACTCATCTGCATTCTCTATTTGCAATGTGATATTTTGGATGGCAGCACAAAAAAGTCTCACAAGTCTATTGCTATCTTCCTTTATATGCCAAAGTGGCTCAATTTTGGTAAAGGGCCATTTCAATACATTCAACAGCTCATCAATTAGATCTAAAATAAATATAACATGAAATAACACTTATGGGTGGTATGCTGTGGAAGGGATAGACAAATGTTGGATCATGGTATCCATGGCTAGACATGTAAAGTTATGCATTATCAAAAAGACTGTATTCTACAACCAGATCAGCTTGACATTTAGTTCACTATGTAAGTGAAAAGATGAGAATGAAAAAACTGAAACTTAAACTATGTAAAGAAAACAGATGTCCCCAATATGATGCAATTAAAGGGCAAAGTGCTACATCAAGCAGGGACCATAACTCTGTTAAATTTGGCTGGAAAATAGTGAAAATGAAACATAACAAAGATCTTCTCTAAAGCCTCATACCATATTTAATTTCAATCCATGAAGTCCTTCAAAAGTTACTAAGCAGAAATGAAATTGAAGGGCAATGTTTTAAGTCAAATCGGGGCCAATACTCCATACAATTTTGCAAGAAAATGGTGAAAACTGAAATTGACCCAAATCTTCTTAATCTAAAGCATCATACCAAATTTGATTTCAATTCATTAAGTTTGTCAAAAGTTGGGATGGGATGGGACATGATGTGATGCGATGGGATGTGACATTATGTGATGTGACATGATGTGCAGACATGGGCAACACTATATGCCCTTGCCATAGTTATGAAGGGGGCATAAATCTATGAAGGGGGCATAAAAATGACATCTGATTTTGTCTCTTGTATCTCTTCCTCCCCTTTTTCTGTCGCAAATAAATGTGACTGCTTGTTTTTAGCAGTAAATGGAAGCTCTGAGATCATTATACATATATGTATACCCAGGCACAATATATTTTTACACTTAAATATTTTTGGCTTAATTTGTTTTAAAGTGTGCTCGGCATTATCTTGGTTACCATTTTGTATGATTCTTCTTGTAATGCTGCATTTTAAAATATTCTTATGAACTACTTGAACAATTACTAATTTATATGAAAAAAAGCTGAGGCAAGATGAAATCTGGAAGACTGGGGATATTCAAAAGACAATAGACAGGTTTTATTTGACATCATAAGCTTACCTCCATTGCAATCATATATCTACATATTTTTCCAAGGTCATCCACTGTAAATTAACAGTTATAACTTTTGACCAGTATTTTATATGTGATGAATGACTATAACAGTATTTTATATGTGATGAATGACTATAACAGTGCTTGGGAAGACTGACATACAAGACAGAAGACACTACTTTTTTCCAAAGGGAGCTAACTCTGAAGTGAAAAGCTTTCTTTTCTTGGTGGAAAGGCATACCATATTAAATTATGTAAAACATGCATACAGAATCTGGATCTGTGCTGTTTTATCTATTTTTGATTTGAAATGAACATCATAGACCTTATCTACCAGTACATTATATGATATAGCATATCTAGGTCAATGCTGTGGTAGAGTAGGTACAAGGCACAGTCTACATCAAGAGTTCAGAAACAACTTGAGATGAAGGAAAAGAGGTTTGACAGTCAGTAGCTTCAGTCCTTTTCTCTTAAAATTAGTGGGTTTCTTGTATCTGAAACAAAAAAAAATGGCACAGTGTAAGGCAAAAATTACCTTGAATACAGCATTTCTATGATAAGCCCTGGGGGCTCACCTAATAAAACTTGTGGCAGGTGTGAGATGGTATTTTCTTGCATCAAGCCTCCTATTATGACTATTTGCTACAATGTTCAAAAAGTAGGGAATAGGCTTATAATTGAATATAAGCTTTTATGTCAGATTTACTACATTTTTTAAAATTTGTCTCAATCTAAATAATTGCTTTGTACTGCTAATTGTAACAGTATGTAGAACAAAATTGGACAGCCTCAAAAGTACCAGCCAGCCTTCTTTCAAAATGAGTGGCACAGTGTAGTAAAATTTTTATACAATCAAGGAAGTGTTACGACTCTATGGTCTAAGAAAAATGTAACAGAAAGAAAGTGAAACCAACAAATCAAGTAAAAATCAACAAGCAATTTATTACTAGATAATTAAAATGAAAAATCAAAAAGTCACTTACAGTAATGTGTTTTGAAATCCTAATAATCCAATAAGAATGATTGTTCTAATCACAAGTCCTAAATATAGAATGTTCCGAATTCAGGGCTGTGTCCTTGAATGTTATGATGTGTTAATGGTCTCCAAAGTCCTGATGTACTAGAAATCTTGATGTGCTGAAGTCAAAATGAAGTATTCCAAAATCTCTGAATAAGTTCACATAAATTCCAAAATTGTCAATTAAAAATCCAAAATCCAAAAGTTTATGAGCACTGTTATAATCCAATGAATATTTAAAATAATTCCTCTCTTAGAATTTGGAATGAATTTTCACAACTGTAATAGCTCTTTACAAGACTGATGGTAATGTCAAAACTGAAAAAATGTCCACCAAACATGGTATATATAAAGATTGGTCACATGACAGAATGTTCTAGAATATGAGTCATCTTAATGGAATTCTAACTGTAAACAAAATTCAACCTTGACCTTCAAATTGAGAAAACATATTGATCAAAACAACCTAATTCAAGGACACTATTTAAACATGTTTTTCCTGATAACATTAAGATTTAAGCAAATATTAAAGTGAAGAAACATTTATAATTTCCTAAAATATATATAATATTATATAAACATCATACATAACACCTCCCCTCATAAAGAAAAAGAAAGATTTATATAATAAAGCTTTCTTTTGAATATACATCTAATACTATAATAACCAAAATTACATAAGAACATGTTTTATGATACTGGACTTAATTACATCAAGCAATATTACATTTCTAGGCACGTGAGAGTGCATCTGCAATCACATTGTCTTTTCCCCTGATGTGTTTGATGTCAATGTTATATTCTTGCAATATCAAACTCCATCTCAACAATCTCCGATTTTTATCTTTCATTTTGTCGATGAAAGTAAGGGGATTGTGATCACTGTACACAATAATTGGAGAAAGAGCTGAGGTAACATACACTTCAAAATGCTGTAAAGCCAATATCAAAGCCAAACATTCCTTCTCAATTGTGGAATAATTTTTCTGGTGCTTGTTTAGTTTTTTAGAAAAATAACACACAGGGTGATCCACACCACTTTTGTCTTCCTGAATCAATACTCCACCAACCCCTACATCACTTGCATCAACAGATAATTTAAATGATTGGCTAAAATTTGGTGCAGAAAGAACTGGTGCATTCTTAAGCATGGCCTTTAACTTGTCAAAAGATTCCTGACACTTGTCAGACCAATGAAATTTGGTTTTCTTACTCAATAAACTTGTCAAAGGTTCAGCAATTTTGGAAAAATTGGAACAAAATTTCCGATAATATCCAGCCATACCTAGAAATCGCATCAGTTGCTTTTTACAAATTGGAACTTGAAATTTAGAGATAGCTTTGACCTTAGCTTCTATAGGTTTAACTTGACCTTGTCCCACAATATGTCCTAAAAATGTGACACAAGCATGGCAAAACTCACTTTTGCTCAAATTAATTGTCAGATTCGCATCACTGAGTCGATCGAAGAATTTTCGAATGGTTTCCAAATGATCTTCCCAGGTGTTGTTGTAGATAATGACGTCATCGATATAAGCGTCACAATTATCAAGACCAAATGTTATCATGTTCATCAGACGTTGAAACGTTGCAGGCGAATTTTTCATTCCAAACGGCATGACTTTATATTGATAAAGTCCATCTGGAGTTGCAAATGCTGAAATTTCTTTTGCCCTTTCCATCAGTGGAATTTGCCAGAATCCTTTTAAAAGGTCAAACTTGGTGACATATTCCACATTTCCAATTTTATCAATGCAATCGTCCATTCTTGGGATTGGAAATGAATCAGTTTTGGTGACACTGTTGACTTTTCTATAGTCAGTACACATACGGAATGTATTATCTGGCTTGGGAACAAGAATACATGGTGAACTCCAGTTACTTTTACTTGGTTCTATGAAATCATTCTCCAGTAGATACTGAATTTCTTTCTTCAGATAGTTCTGTTTGAGAGGATTCATCCTATAAGGATGCTGTTTCACAGGCGCAGAATCTACAATGTCAACGTCATGATAAATTTTACTTGTTTGTGTTGGAACATCAGGAAACAAGTGCTCATAGTCATGTAATAGCTGTTTTAGTTCATTTCTTTCCTGTTGTTGTAGATGTGAAAGTTTCTGGTCTAGGTTGTTCAATATTTCTGAATTCCGAAGATTGGTTATACCAGAGTCACTATAGTCTGATTGTATTCCATCGTTGATATCTTCACTGCGTGGGACAGGTACAACTAATTTAACAGAATAATTAGCTGAGCTATCTCTGTCAAAATATTCCTTTAACATATTTATATGACAAAGTTGTTTCTGTTTCCGTCTCCCAGGAGTGTTAATGATATAATTTAAGTCATTTACTTTCTTTTCAACGGTATAAGGACCATAAAATTTAGCCTGAAGAGGATTCTGAGGTATGGGAAAGAGAGCCAGAACTTTGTCACCAGGTTTAAAACTCCTTTCCTGTGAATTTCTGTCATACCTTAATTTCATTTTTGACTGGGTAGTGTGAAGATTAGTTCTTGCTACTTCACAGGCCTTTGACAACTTGTATTTGAAATCAGAAACATAATCAAGAAGATTAATCTTTGAATTTTCATTTGAAAGAAGTTTCTCTTTCAATAATTTCAATGGTCCACGGACAGTATGACCAAAAACTAGTTCAAAGGGACTAAAACCCAACGACTCTTGAACTGATTCCCTAACAGCAAACAACAACAAATGAACACCCTCATCCCAATCCTTTTCTGTATCAAAGCAATATGATCGAATCATATTCTTCAAAGTTTGATGAAATCTTTCCAAAGCACATTGACTTTCAGGGTGATAGGCAGAAGATTTAAACTGTTGGATGCGTAATTCATGCATAACTTGTTGGAAAATTCCAGACATAAAATTTGACCCTTGATCTGACTGGACAGATTTGGGAAGGCCAACAAGTGTAAAAAACTTCACCAAAGCTTTCACAATAGTTTTAGTTTTTATATTTCTCAGAGGAATTGCCTCTGGAAATCTTGTAGATGCACACATGATGGTCAACAAGTATTGGTTGCCTGACTTGGTTTTAGGTAAAGGACCAACACAGTCTACCATTATTCTACTAAATGGTTCATCAAATGCAGGAATAGGTTGCAGATGAGCCTTAGGTATCTTCTGATTGGGTTTTCCTACCATTTGACAAGTGTGACAAGATCTGCAGTATTTAGAAACATCACTTTTGAGTTTCGGCCAATAAAAATGATTCAAGATCTTGTGATAAGTCTTACGGACTCCTAAATGACCAGCCAAAGGAGTTTCATGGGCTAAATTAAGAATTTCCTGTCGATATGACTTAGGAACAACAATTTGATAGCTCACTGACCACTCGTCACCAGCGGGTACATCAAGTGGTCTCCATTTCCTCATAAGGACCCCATTTTTCACAAAGTAACACACTGGAACTTGTGTGGCTTCAGTTTCACTAATAGCCCTCTGAAACAAACAAGATATCTCGGGATCTTGCTCCTGTTCAACGACAAGGGATTGTCGTTTGTCATCCTGATTAGAACAAAGAGAATGAGTTGCCAAAAGAGGATCACTGTGATCAATACCATTTGATTGATCAATACCTGAGGAAAAAGTGACCTCATCAAAAGACTGACCAATACATGTGTCAGCTAAAGGAATAATATCCTGATCAACATCAATTTCAAGAGCTCTTTTTGCCATAGCTCTAGTAACTGCACAAGCAGGGTACAAATCAGGGATTTCAGTTTCGACAGGATCAACTTTCTGATCCAAACAAGGCTTGTCAGTTACAAGTGGATTAACCACAACCTTATCTCCAGCTAGGTCATTGCCTAGTAATAAATGAACACCCTCTATGGGTAAAGAAGTCACTGCCCCAACAGTCACAGGTCCAGAAACTAAGTCTGATGCCAAATTTACACAATGGAGAGGAACATTTACAAAACCGCACTCTACTCCCTGAACAAGAACACTTTCACTTGAAGAAGACTCCTCAGACAAAGGCAAAGTACCTGATAATAAAAGACTCTGAGAAGCTCCAGTGTCCCTTAATATTTTAATTGGGATAGGCTTGGCAGAATCACCAATAAGTGATATAGAACCTTCTGACATGAATGGTTCATAAGCCTCCAAAATAGAATCAGACTGGGGTTTGTTTGACCCAACAAATGTATTGCTTTCAATACAAGACCGTGACCTTGACCTCGTAGAAATAAGAGCATTTGGAAAAGCTCTGTCTTTTCTCTGTTGCTTATTTTTCAACTTGAAGCAATCAGAAATAACGTGCCCTTTCGTTTTACAATAAGTGCACGTAGGAAGAGATAAGGATTTCTGATCAGTCTTATCAGATGTTTGATTCCTAACAGTTGTGCTGTTGTGAAATTTGGAAGTACATGTACTTGTATGAGATTGAAATGGTTTTTTACCAGAAAACTGCTGAGTGGACGACTTATTGCCAAATGAAATTTTGTGAGTCAAGGAATAATCATCAGCCATACGAGCAGCATTTTCCAAAGTTTCCACATTCTGCTCGTCAAGATAGGTTTTAACATCACTATGGATGCACCTTTTGAACTCTTCAATTAACTTTCTCATGCACTCTATCCCCTCCTGGATAGGTTTTGAAATGAAATTCTGAACATTAGATGCCATAGTAAATGCTTGTTGGTTTCACACAAAAAAAAATTCTCTATTAAAAATCTTTGCCAAAGACAAAAAAAATTCTCCGAGACAAAATCAATATGAATTTCAAAGATAAATTTAATATCTCTAATATGCTTTAAAGAAATTCAGATCCCGGAAGACGAGCCCCCAATTTCTGTTACGACTCTATGGTCTAAGAAAAATGTAACAGAAAGAAAGTGAAACCAACAAATCAAGTAAAAATCAACAAGCAATTTATTACTAGATAATTAAAATGAAAAATCAAAAAGTCACTTACAGTAATGTGTTTTGAAATCCTAATAATCCAATAAGAATGATTGTTCTAATCACAAGTCCTAAATATAGAATGTTCCGAATTCAGGGCTGTGTCCTTGAATGTTATGATGTGTTAATGGTCTCCAAAGTCCTGATGTACTAGAAATCTTGATGTGCTGAAGTCAAAATGAAGTATTCCAAAATCTCTGAATAAGTTCACATAAATTCCAAAATTGTCAATTAAAAATCCAAAATCCAAAAGTTTATGAGCACTGTTATAATCCAATGAATATTTAAAATAATTCCTCTCTTAGAATTTGGAATGAATTTTCACAACTGTAATAGCTCTTTACAAGACTGATGGTAATGTCAAAACTGAAAAAATGTCCACCAAACATGGTATATATAAAGATTGGTCACATGACAGAATGTTCTAGAATATGAGTCATCTTAATGGAATTCTAACTGTAAACAAAATTCAACCTTGACCTTCAAATTGAGAAAACATATTGATCAAAACAACCTAATTCAAGGACACTAGTTAAACATGTTTTTCCTGATAACATTAAGATTTAAGCAAATATTAAAGTGAAGAAACATTTATAATTTCCTAAAATATATATAATATTATATAAACATCATACATAACAGAAGGGACAGATATTCAAGCCTATTTTGGGGTTCTCTGTTGTTTTTTGCACTTAATTCTTTTCTTTCTTAAATCTTGTGATGATTTCATTATATTCTCTTGAAGATTTAAATGCAGTTCAATTTCTTCAATTCCTTTTTGAAACAAACTCCTTAAAATTTCAGAAAGTTTCATCCAGTAAGCTAGGAGAAAATGATTGTGGTCCAACGGACAAATGTAATTGAAATAGAAGATATTACACAATTGGTCATTTGATATAAAATTTATGAAATAAGTTGAATAATATTATATGCCATGAGCTGCTTGCAGTGAGTGTCATATTTTATTATTCAACAAGCTTCTTGAATATCAGGTCAAATGAACACATGTTTAAGATCCTTTTTATGACTTAACATTAAAGACTTTGCATTACCATATATACTCACGTATAAGTCGATACCAACTGCAAACTGCATAGACCCAGATCTGCCGTCACATAATGCAACGGTAGATCTGGGTCTATGTTGTTTGCATATGGACCTGACTTATACGTGAGTATATACAGTACTCTGTGATGTTGCCAAGACATTGTTAAGCAGTATACCACAGTATGGTGAATTTTTTTTCAATCTGACATCATGATGTTAATGAAGGTGAGTGTTATGTGGTAAATGCAGATCTCTCACCAGTTGTTCATATCTCAAGGGGATGGGGCATTCAAATATTTGACACCTATTTTGCAAATTCTCTAAAGATTAAAGTTATCTGAGAAGGGTCTGGGATCATACAACATTCTTGTACTAAATTGAGACTCAACTAAACCTTCTGATATATGATTGGTCAGTGATTTCATATCACCCAATCAGACACCAGACCTATGTGGTGAGTCTGATAATTGTTTAATAATCATGGCCAGGTGCACAACTTACTTACAAACTAAGACAAACATAACTGTTACCTACTTTTGATCTTACTGTGATAATTACCTAATAATTAGTGACCTACATGTAAGTGTTGCATTGACATTACACCTGATATGAATTGTTGCTATAATTTGCAAAATTGTTGTTGTTAATTCCATCTATGACTAAGCTATTCTAGAGTCTCCAGTTTTGAAATGAATAAACAGTCATGTAAAGTTCCCTTTCCATTGAATAACCTTATAGAAAAGAACTTGCTAATATTTTATAAAAACACATTTTCCATCATTCAATTTATCTCTGACAACATTTCACAGACTATGTAGTGTTTGAGTTGTGACATTGGACTCATCAACACATAAAGAACATAAAGGAGTAATTTAACCTAAATAGCGCTGTTTAAATCACTTCTAAATAGTTAATTAAATATTTAGTTCATTGAATATTTCGTGAGAAATATATCTGAACTGTTAAAAATTATACTTACAATTCAAAGAGTACTCTGAAAGGGTGAAATTAATCAGGAACAACAGTAACTACACATGTAGATCTTTTAGTTCATTTTACAAGGTTCTTGTAAAACACTGAGATGTTGACAGAAAAATGGAGCAGAGTGCAATTTAAACTCGGGAAGTGATTGTTTTTCAATAAGATGTCATGTCTCACGTACAGAAACAAAGCTTATTAAAGGTAATAGCAGAAAAATTTCCCCAAAGAAGGTTAATAGGCCAGTTTAAATGAGGGTAACACTAATGCTGACATAAATAATCTGACCCATCTACTTTACTAGCTTTCGATGGCAAGAAAAAAACCTAATACCCACTGGTAGATTCATGTAGGGCTCCTTTGGTTTTCCTGGAGTTCTATTTTTACTTTTTACTAAGATTTATTCTGTATGAGAACCATCACCATAGAAATGTAAAGTTCTATTTTTACCTTTGTATAAGATTTATTCTGTATGAGAACCATCGCCATAGAAACATAAAATGAACAAGAAGCCCAGGGTCTGCATGATGAGTCCATGATAAAGGCATTGCGGTAAAACATGTGACCTTGATACAATGGTCAAAAGCTTGAGCGAGCACATTGCAGAATGAACTGTCTTAGCTTCATATTTATTCATCCAATGTAGGAACAAAATCCATCATGGGGTTCAGAAAATAAAAGCAAATGAACAAACTTTAACCAAAACCTAATCCAAAAGGGTGAGAGTATGTGTCACAAGATGAATTGTCTTAGTTTCATATTGATTCATCCCAAGTATCAAGAAAATTCATAAGAGGTTTAGTAAATATAAGCAACTAGAAACACTTCTACCAAATCTTAACACAAAATTTCTATGACTGTGACCTAGACCCCAAGGTCAAAGGGTAAACATACACATCACCAAATGAATTATCTTAGCTTCATAATAATTCATCCCAAATATTAAGAAAATCTATTAGAGGGTTTAGGAGATATAACAAATGAAGAACTTTAACCAAAATCTTAACGCAAATTTTGGGTTGTAACCTTGGATTTAAGGTCATAGGGGTAAGTGAGCATGTCATAGAATAAATTCTATTAGCTTCATAATGATTCATGCCAAATATGATGAGAATCTATCAAAAGGTTTAGGAAATATTAGCATATGAAAATCTATAACCAAAACCTCAATCCTTAATAAAGTAGAAAAACATAGGATATGTTTAGAAGAATGTACCTTTCTCTAAACCAAATCTGAAAACATTTCACCAGTAAGTAAATGAATAACAAATTTAAAAACGGTACAATGAAAATGGTAAAATGATTATTTACCTTGTCAAATTCAACCTGAAAATTGGAATGTAGTATTGTGAAATTATATCAATCTACCACTGGTTTTTGATGATAATCTGATTTTATCATATCTATTGTAAAGAAAATCCAATTCAAAAGTAGGATGACTAATTTTTTTTCTAATACCAAGCACAAAGAACAAAAGGAATAAATGTGTGAGATGGATGATATCAAACTCTTGTATATCTGAAGTTCATTCAAACACATCTGTCTATACCTGAAGTTCATTCAAACACACCTGCCTATACCTGAAGTTCATTCAAACACATCTGCCTATACCTGAAGTTCATTCAAACACATCTGCCTATACCTGAAGTTCATTCAAACACATCTACCTATACCTGAAGTTCATTCAAACACATCTACCTATACCTGAAGTTCATTCAAACACATCTGCCTATACCTGAAGTTCATTCAAACACATCTACCTATACCTGAAGTTCATTCAAACACATCTGTCTATACCTGAAGTTCATTCAAACACATCTGTCTATACCTGAAGTTCATTCAAACACATCTGCCTATACCTGAAGTTCATTCAAACACATCTGTCTATACCTGAAGTTCATTCAAACACATCTGTCTATACCTGAAGTTCATTCAAACACATCTACCTATACCTGAAGTTCATTCAAACACATCTGTCTATACCTGAAGTTCATTCAAACACACCTGTCTATACCTGAAGTTCATTCAAACACACCTGTCTATACCTGAAGTTCATTCAAACACATCTACCTATACCTGAAGTTCATTCAAACACATCTGTCTATACCTGAAGTTCATTCAAACACATCTACCTATACCTGAAGTTCATTCAAACACATCTGTCTATACCTGAAGTTCATTCAAACACATCTGCCTATACCTGAAGTTCATTCAAACACATCTGTCTATACCTCAAGTTCATTCAAACACATCTGTCTATACCTCAAGTTCATTCAAACACATCTGTCTATACCTCAAGTTCATTCAAACACATCTGTCTATACCTGAAGTTCATTCAAACACATCTGCCTATACCTGAAGTTCATTCAAACACATCTGTCTATACCTGAAGTTCATTCAAACACATCTGTCTATACCTCAAGTTCATTCAAACACATCTGTCTATACCTCAAGTTCATTCAAACACATCTGCCTATACCTGAAGTTCATTCAAACACATCTGTCTATACCTGAAGTTCATTCAAACACATCTGTCTATACCTGAAGTTCATTCAAACACATCTACCTATACCTGAAGTTCATTCAAACACATCTGTCTATACCTGAAGTTCATTCAAACACACCTGTCTATACCTGAAGTTCATTCAAACACACCTGTCTATACCTGAAGTTCATTCAAACACATCTACCTATACCTGAAGTTCATTCAAACACATCTGTCTATACCTGAAGTTCATTCAAACACATCTACCTATACCTGAAGTTCATTCAAACACATCTGTCTATACCTGAAGTTCATTCAAACACATCTGCCTATACCTGAAGTTCATTCAAACACATCTGTCTATACCTCAAGTTCATTCAAACACATCTGTCTATACCTCAAGTTCATTCAAACACATCTGTCTATACCTCAAGTTCATTCAAACACATCTGTCTATACCTCAAGTTCATTCAAACACATCTGTCTATACCTGAAGTTCATTCAAACACATCTGCCTATACCTGAAGTTCATTCAAACACATCTGTCTATACCTGAAGTTCATTCAAACACATCTGTCTATACCTCAAGTTCATTCAAACACATCTGTCTATACCTCAAGTTCATTCAAACACATCTGTCTATACCTCAAGTTCATTCAAACACATCTGTCTATACCTGAAGTTCATTCAAACACATCTGCCTATACCTGAAGTTCATTCAAACACATCTGTCTATACCTCAAGTTCATTCAAACACATCTGTCTATACCTCAAGTTCATTCAAACACATCTGTCTATACCTGAAGTTCATTCAAACACATCTGCCTATACCTGAAGTTCATTCAAACACATCTGTCTATACCTCAAGTTCATTCAAACACATCTGTCTATACCTCAAGTTCATTCAAACACATCTGTCTATACCTCAAGTTCATTCAAACACATCTGTCTATACCTCAAGTTCATTCAAACACATCTGTCTATACCTGAAGTTCATTCAAACACATCTGCCTATACCTGAAGTTCATTCAAACACATCTGCCTATACCTGAAGTTCATTCAAACGCATCTGTCTATACCTGAAGTTCATTCAAACACATCTGTCTATACCTGAAGTTCATTCAAACACATCTGTCTATACCTGAAGTTCATTCAAACACATCTGTCTATACCTGAAGTTCATTCAAACACATCTGTCTATACCTGAAGTTCATTCAAACACATCTGTCTATACCTGAAGTTCATTCAAACACATCTACCTATACCTGAAGTTCATTCAAACACATCTGTCTATACCTGAAGTTCATTCAAACACATCTGTCTATACCTGAAGTTCATTCAAACACATCTGTCTATACCTGAAGTTCATTCAAACACATCTGTCTATACCTGAAGTTCATTCAAACACATCTACCTATACCTGAAGTTCATTCAAACACATCTACCTATACCTGAAGTTCATTCAAACACATCTGTCTATACCTGAAGTTCATTCAAACACATCTACCTATACCTGAAGTTCATTCAAACACATCTACCTATACCTGAAGTTCATTCAAACACACCTGTCTATACCTGAAGTTCATTCAAACACATCTGTCTATACCTGAAGTTCATTCAAACACATCTGTCTATACCTGAAGTTCATTCAAACACATCTGTCTATACCTGAAGTTCATTCAAACACATCTGTCTATACCTGAAGTTCATTCAAACACATCTACCTATACCTGAAGTTCATTCAAACACATCTGTCTATACCTGAAGTTCATTCAAACGCATCTGCCAATGTAACAGAGTTGAACATCAAAATTCCCTGCAGTAAAATTCACAATATACAATTGGAAACCTTTATTCATTCATTATAATGAGATGATTCTCCCCTGACATGGTGACACAGACAATTATATTTTTAGACATTTCTGAACAAATTTCCCAAATAGGAATAAATGTAACATGTTGTCAGATTCACTCATTTGTAAATTTTTTGTTTACACTGTCACTAATTGTATGTTTTATTGGCTCAACTAATAAAGTCAGAAATCTGAAGAAAGGACAGTTATCCCATGCATCTGTATATCTCAGTCTAATTTCCACCCTGCTGCCAGCTAAACCACCTTCTCTCTCAGTGTTGCACATTGAGCATGGGCTTGCGGGTTTCCCCCAATCGTTTCTCCTATGTCCCACAAATCTTGACCTTATGCACCCCTAGGTGCACTTTTTCATCAGAAAAACAAAACTGCAAAATATGCAAACAACTTTTCATTAGTGGATGTCCACCCATGTCTCTGTTAACTGTGGTAATGGCCAGAGTCGCAATAGGTGATAAAACTGTAAGATAGCAATGAATATCTATTTTGAAACAATGTATCTGGTAATGAAAAAATTCAAAGTTTGTGGTAGTTGGCAGAGTTGCAATATAAAGTGTTTGACAGTCATTAGTATAACACATATTCTAGATTTAAGTCACCCCTATGGCGAGGAAGATTAAATTTCTTTTGAGGTTGAATTAATGACGAAAGAGACTAAATTATTGCAAATACAAAATTTTTCATTTAATTAATGATTTGTTAGTTTGGAAAGAAAAGTAATTCAGAAAACATAGGTTTTTATTAGAATAAATGCTGGTAGATAATGAGTGTATACTAAAGTTAAGTGAGAGCAAGACCCAGAACGGAAAATTCCATGGTGCGCTCATTTCAGGTTAACCAGATATTCAAACATGTTAATGTTTTCATGACTTACTTGAGCATGTGATAAAACTTTTACTGCTCTAATGCAAGTGTTCAAGGAAAATATGATAGTACATTGCAGACCACAAAGTTAAGGTGGCAAACGAGATTATCTAATTTCTATAGCACTATTAGTGCATTATGTACTATTATTTTTATTTGTCCTTCTAAAATGTTGTGTGTCTCCCAGATTTGGAAGGAGGGAACATTGTGTCCCCTGCCCATAGGATCCTGTGTGCCACATTGCTCTCTTTCTCTCTATCTGCTTTCCCAATGCATGTAATTTAAATAGCAATTTTAAATTATTATGATAGTGTGGCAATTAATATTTTCCTTTAAACCACAAAAGGCTAAATTTAGATCTTGTGTCAATTCTTTTTCAGATACCTACCATACGTACTTGCTTATAAGTCAATGTTTTTTTTTCTAAAAATTCGATTCATGCAGAGTAGGGGTCATCTTATAAGCGCGACATACAACATTTTTTTATAATAAATCTAGTGGTAATGTTGGAAACTCTAGATGTTTGCAGTATGTACAAATACTGTAAATTCAAATATTTTTACATTTTCATGCCACTATTCCCATTCAGAAATGCATATATGGTATGCACTGTGTTTATCCGTTTCATGATGGTATTCATTACACAATACTTGTTTCTACAGTTATTTGGATATTAATATTTTGCAATATTACCAGTAAATTAAATATTACCCACCACAAAGTGAAGTGTCCGTCAATGTTGTTTACCATGGGTGTTTACTAGCAAGTATATTATAGCTTCCATTTTCGTGCAAGTCCAAACAATCTGTATTTGTATCATATATTGTGTTTTGCTGTATAAACAGTTTGTGTTTCATGCAATAAAACTTTGATTTAATTTGTATTTTCCTCTTCCATAAGTCAGATTTAATTCCCCAGTGATATTTCCCAAGTTATCTGCCAGTGCACGTGTGCCGACAAGCCCTTGTCTTGTAAAGGCAGCACTCACTTTCTTTCAATTTGACAAATCCTTTTGATCAAGCCATGAATTTTTAATGCTTGTTCAGTGCCAAGAAGAGTTCTACAACTTCTTGTGCATGTTTGACCTTAATCCCTTAGCTTGTAAAGGCAGCACCCTCTTTCTTTTCCTATGTGACAACCCTTTGATCAAGCCGCAAGTCTGACACTTGTTCAGTGCCAAGTAACAGAGGGTGGTTATTTGAACTCCATGTGCTCTTGCCACACAACTGACACCTATTCAGTTGTATCCTTTAATTGATTTCACAGACTGTATGATCAAAGTGTCACTTACAGAGCCCAAGCTCAGTCTCCACATAAGCACCTGCATATGACAGTAAAGACAAGAAATCGGAGTCGCACGATATTTACAATGACTAGATGACGATGGAGGATTTCAGAACTTTATTTGGGCACTCAGACAAAGAGGATGAATTCTTGGGCTTTGTACCAGATGACAATAAACAGTGACATTTACAGGATACTGTGAATCACAGAAATGTGGACTTAACTTTCACTGTTTATTTGTAAGACATGTGGAATTAACATATTCTGGGATATTGTGAATTGGATCATTCTGGGTTACTATTTTTATACTGGTATGTGACATATAATAGAATTCATGGATTTATGATATAAATGGATTTAAAATGTCAAGCATTATGGATTTCTATGGATTTTATGACATGAAGGTAGGAAAATGTAAGTTGTCAATTTATTTGTGACATATTCCACTCGAAAATATAGTTGTATTTTACACAGGTTTTGTCTTTATTTTTCCTATCTATCTATCTATCAATCTATCCAGTTTGGCTTGTTTATTTTTCCAAAGTGCAACTCTGACTCACTGACGACAAGTCACCCCTTCAGACGGATCTGACTTGCAAAATACATCCCAACTTATAGAAGGGTCAAAGAGAAATAAGCTTTTTAGTCCTAAAAAGGGGGGGGGGGCACTTATAGTCGAGTTGAATTATATTTGAGTATATACGGTAATAATTTGTTACAATGTCTTTCATTTCTGGAATGTGTAGAAAGTAAATTTAACAAGATTAGGTTGTCAGCTTGTACAGTTTGATAGCAGTGTGCTTAATTTTATCACTTGTGAAATGCACATCTTAGAGATTTTGTTTGTGCTTAAATTTTGCCTTTTCAAACCAGGAAATTGATTTACAAACTGTCAATAATGTGATAATAAATCAAGATGCACATAATCACCAAAATTAGAAAACAATGATGGAAATGCCTTTTGCTTCCATACTTACCTTAATATACAAATCCACTGTACATGTTTATGAAAATCAGTGAAAAGAAGTCCAGTTTATTAATAACTAGTTTTTTTTTAATACTTGTTTATGGAATCATTGTTCATAAAGGTCATTTTCTGTATTTGTATTGTATTAGTATTTTCCAACTAATTTTCATGGTCACTGACATGACAAATTTTTATTCATCTCTGAACATACTTATGTAACTAATTCAAGGTGACTCACAATTCTAGCACAGCAGGTCCATCTTTAATCTCATCTTGTTCCATAAAAGCCCAACATCTGGTGCTGACTGTCTGCTTCTTTGGTTTGTAGTGTTGGAACTCAAAGAAAATGGCATAACCTGCAAAATATGTAGGACATTAATTCCTTATAATAATTTTTTCAGAACTTCTATGGCAAATATTTTCATACCTTACCTTACTCCAAAAGGTTTTCTAGCTGTGAAAAGAAGCAGTATGAAAAATAAAGTGTTTCCTTAGCAAATGTGGACTTGTAGTGAGATGTGCATTTTGTCATGCTGATAGCCTGTCTTTGTAATTTATAATGGCATAGAGAGAGATGGACATAACCAAATCAAAATGTCTCCACTGCAATCAGTAGGGGCATAACAATTCTCCTTCATGAATCCAAATACTTGATGCAAGCCAATAAAAGCCTGAATTTGTGCACATTTGCAATTCAATGTGTGCTCTGACTGTGCCATGTGCAAGTTATAAAGAACAAGTCACTGCATCATGCTTTAGCTTTTCCAGTGTTTTCTATAAAAATTATCAAATGACTGAAAAATAATCATTACTAAGCTGAAAAAAATGTCTTGCTAAAAACTGAATTCATTTAATTTCAATTGTTGTGGTTTTCCAGAAACTCACATTTTTGTCAGAACTTAAATTGATTGATTTGGAGAAAAAATCTTATTGTTTCTGTAAAAGGAGCATGTTTTGTTGGGTCTTTAAATTCATGGTTTGTAGCAACCAAAAAATCCCCCAAAATTGGTACCCTAACCCTAACCCCTAACCCTAACCCCTAACCCTAAACCCTAACCCTAACCCTTAGCTGTAATCATTTGGTTCCTGACATTTATCTGCTTAGACTAATCTAACAAAAGGAAAAAAAAAAGTTACCATACAATAACAAAGCAGTAATAACAATGGTGACATCCTTAAAGTTGGATTTTTGCCTGCTAATTTATCCAATCTGTAATAAATCAGAAAGTTTCCTTGATGAATATATTTCAGACATTTGTTTTCGGCAGGTAGTGATTACTTTAAAGTTGGTTAATAAATATTCAAGACAATACCGAAAAGGCTGAATCATGATGAAGTGACTTATACTTTAGTAGTGACTGGTCATCCAAATTGGTCATTTCCTTCATGTTTTCTTGTTACATCCACCTAAATGGTCACCTCTGGCCACTACCCTGATGATCAATTGTGCTAATGATAATAATTTGTTGTAAGAACAAAATAAAATATTGTAAATCAGCAATAATGTGAAACATTTTCATTTGTTTTTACACAGAGCAGCATGCAAGCACACATCGCTTTTGTTTCCATAGTGTAAAACTATAATCAGCAAAAAATGTATATTTTGCCAATTGGTAATTTTCAAAAAATTGTATTTCGCTAATATGCAATAAAGATTCACTAACATTTTTTATTATATGACTTCCAATTTTGCTTTATTCTGATTGGTTAAAATGCCACATTGAAGCAAAAATGTTACATTAACCTCATGTGCACATGTGAGGATACTAAAGGTGAAGTCACTTCGACAGTTTTCTATATTCAGAGGATTCAAAGTTGCTAGAGAATGCATCACATGTTTCTAATTAGTGGCAGAAAGCTTTTGGGTCTGTCCATCCATTTGTCTGTCTGTATGTCTGAACATGTGACTTTTCATCTATCTGCATTTTTATTTTTAAATAAAGAGTTTTGTGACCCAAATTATTGGGGAAAAGGCCAAATTTGTTTTGATCTTTAGTTTATTCTCATTTTATTATTTGAATTATTAAAATATATGTCAGCATTTTATCTAATAAATTAAAAAGTCCTTTTTTATTTAATTTTTGTTGTGCATTGCTTTATTTATAGTCAAAACTTGCATGAGTTTTGTTTCAATACTATTAACCATGGTAGTGTGAAAGTCATAAATATATGATTTATGTTACTTCATTCTGAATGCAATAATCATATTTATATGGTCACAATACACTGTCTTTTGTATGTGGTAACCATAAAAATATGCTTCTTACAGTGATCTAAATGGATGATGAATCTCTGTCAATCATTACATGCATGCTAAACTAAAAATATTATAGAGATTACCACATGAGATGGTCAAATAAGTATCATGCTTACATGTGAATGATGCATCAGTGACAAAAGAAAGCAGAAACATTTCTAATTTGCCTGGAAATTTAGTTGTCAACAGATGACAGTTGTTTATGATGATGATGAAAATTTCTTGTGTGAGTTGGTGGGTGATGAGGAAAGTGATATTGAGTTTGAGGAGTTTGATGATGCCAATGTTGGTGAGACAAAGAACAATATCCTAGAAGAGTGGGAAGTTGGTGATATGACAGAGAGACCCAAGTGCGGTTTTGCATCTCTACTGGGATTATGGGCCCCTGTTGAGTAATTTTAAAAGCCCTTTCACTATTTGGATCTATTCATAAAGAATTATGACTACGATGAAATCACTACAGAAACAAATAGGCGAGGTAATCTTTCATAAATATGTCAAATAATGACATGTACAATACTTCAGCTCCAATTGTCAGCAATGGAATGTTTTTTAATTGCTAATTATCAGATCCATGCAATTAATAAAATAATTAATATATAGTTGAAGTTGAAGATTCTTTGTTTTATCAATAACAAAGGAATTTATTTTGGGGGTGGGGTGGGGGGGGTGGAGGGACCTGATTATTTATATATCTATCAACTATTTCAGAAATTAAAAAATATAATTTCAAAACTTAATTATAGATTTTAACAAATTAAACCTATAAATGTAGTGTTAATACTAAGCAAAAATAGAGATTAAAGTATGTTTGTAAAAATAATTTCTTGAAATGATCTTTTAAAGAATGAAAATAATTATGTTGAATGTCAATATTTTTGTCTTTTTGTCCAATGTTAGCTCATTTTTGTGTCTTGAGGTTTTTTTAAACACAATTCTTGGACATTTTTGTTTCAGAAATG
Source organism: Margaritifera margaritifera (assembly GCA_029931535.1). Classification (NCBI taxonomy): domain Eukaryota; kingdom Metazoa; phylum Mollusca; class Bivalvia; order Unionida; family Margaritiferidae; genus Margaritifera; species Margaritifera margaritifera. The sequence goes on from JAQPZY010001686.1 coordinate 9,729,705, forward strand.
CTAATGAGTACTTGCAGCAGAATCTTGAGTCCTTGCAACTAAAATCCAGGTTTTGGCAAGCTAGGATACCAATGTCAAGGAGACAAAAGTTTTTCTCGCCCTAACTATCACTATGGGAATAATCATGCTGCAAGATATTCAGGTGTGTGTGTGTGTGTGTTTGTATATATATATATATATATATATATATATATATATATATATATATATATATATATATATATATATATATATATATATATATATATATATATGCTACTAATTGAGTCTAACCTTTGGGTGGACTGATATAGAACACACATGTAAGAATCCATATTGGACACTGCAACTGAAAACTTGTGGGGACTTTGGACTAAATGAAAAAGTCCAACAATTCAAATGCAATCTTATCAAAATTCCAGACAGACATCAGTTTATCACCCATATGCAATTCCTGTGACAATATTTATCGAAGTAAATACTACTTAATTCTTTACATAAATTATTATTATTATTATTATTAGTTATTATTATTATTATTACTGTTATCATTATATTTATTACTATTATTATTATTATTATTATTATTATTATCTCTTGTTCAGTATCCAAAAACAACATTTTCATGACATATTTCCTTTACTACCTCCTCCAAGCATAGCTTTACTGGGATGTAATATCTTTAGTATCTATTGTTGTATCTGGTCTAAGATAGCATTGATTATTGACAAGTAGAGTTTCAATCCTTTGTCCCAACCTAGAAGCAGGTCAAAACAATTTGGTTCTCTGTAAGATAAACATGTAACTATACAGATCACCCCATCTTTGAATTTTGTGATACAATTATGCCAATATGACATCAACACAAAACAGACATGTAGTTCACTCATTTTAAGATCATTTTTAAATTATTTCTTCTTTTTATTGTATTATTTCACTCTTGTCTGTAGATTCCCCCTGTCATTCAAACATGTAATAGTCCATGTTTTCTCTTGGCTTTTGTGTTTAGTGTTTCTTTTGTGGATGTAAGTTGGGAAACTGTTTGTAATAGTACATTAACCAATTTCTGTCTCAATATATATGGCAAGGCTGATCACATTTTTTTTCATCCACTTATCAGGGACTAGTGGTTGCAGAAAATTCACTTGTTCCACCTACCTTTTCACTTGTCCCAAAATTTCAATAACTTGCCAAGATTCGATGAGATGTCTGCACTTTAATCCATAGAAAGAACAAAAGAAATAATGTAAAACATATCTGTTTCCTCAAAGGGATTAATTTGTCAGTTTTTGATTGTCAAGGAATGGAAAGGAATTTACTGGAATTCAGACTTTCCCTAACTTCTTCTCTCAAGACTTGATCAAATGACAAAACAAAAGTCTCATGACCCGAGTCTGTTATTGTAATTAACACCAAGTTTGACACCATTCTTCTGGAGTGCACACAGCATTTCCATATCAGACAATGGATTTCCATAAAGGGTTAGAATGTAGGTTGTAGGTTTTAAAATGTCCATTCCTAGTGGAGTGTCAGCAACTCAAATTTCAGGGATGTATGCGCCAGTGTCGGTTTCCATTATGAACATGTTGAATTTCCAACCTGTGCCAGTTTGGGATATTGTTTGCAATAACTGCAAAATATCTTTCCTTCAGTGATTCAAGCCACACATAATTATCAATCCAATGTGACTGAAAATTTCTTTGTCTAAGTGGTGTCATATTTGACATGTTTTACTTCCGCAGAGTCTAGCTTATGTCTCTTTGGAGAAATAGTTACCTCCAACTCAGTGGCAGCCTTACATTTTATCCATCCACTTTCACGTGAATGTTCCTTCTCTGAATTTTCCCTATAACTTCCTTGCAAAGATAATTAAGTCAACTCATTTTGTCCACATAGTAAAGATGACCTCATTCTTCAACTACTTCTAAAGTTGTCATAACATACATTTTGTAGTTTAAATATAAACACAGACAGCTCCTTAATTAGCATAATTGATTCACTTCAAACAGAATATCACACATGGAAGCTGATCCTCTGTATAATCAATTAAAAATTAAAGAATCATTACTGTTTTTTGATCAGTTCATAATGGAAACCGACACTAATGTCCGTAAAGTGCCTTTTATTAATTTAATTGCATTGACTCACTGGATTGAAATCAAAGTGTGATCCACTCATGAGTATCTGGGTTGAGTAAATGCAATATAACAAAGCCATTTAGAATACAGCTAATTAATCATACCTGATTTTTGTTTGAAGTATTCTGATTAGCTGATAATTTGCTCGCTTAACCAAATATGCATTCAAGCGGTAATAGAACGTGCATACATACAACAGTTATCAATGACCGCTTACTGTAGTATCACATGATATGAATGAATAAGTGGAGAGAGGTAGATTCAAGCATTCAGTATGCCCAGGGGCATGAATGGCCAGATAAAGGTAGATAAAGTGATTAAAGCATGAAAATTAGCACTTGCCTGACTTGTTTTAAAACAGGAAATAAGCACTAGTCCTGGACTAGCATCTTGCAAAAGTTTACTTGTCCAACTTTGAAATGAATAGTCTGGGATGTCAGGCTATGGAATTTGATCAGCCTTGTATGGGAAAATGTATATTTACTACAAAGTGAAATGGATACACTATTTTGTTGCTCTCTTACCAGTTAACAAAAATGCATAATGTACTACATGATGATTCAACGGAATATAATAACAAACTTTCTTTATCATGTACTTTCTACTGCAGTGGTATCAACACCATTTTTCCCTCTGTCATGTCCAGAGATAGATTTGTCCTCTTATGAGCTTTTTCCATCTGTTCAACAATGTGAAGTATTATAAACAAAGTTAATTCTATGATATCAAAAGTAATTCTGTGGGGTGGGTGGATGGGCACATCATGATATTTTTGTATGTGAGACAGTGTTCTGTTGAACCCTTGATTGTGGGATGCTACAAAATCCCATCAAGAGTCAAGCTGATCTATAACATTTCTCAAACAATGTGTAGTCCCAATCAGATTTTCACACATTTCGGAGACTCAAGAGCTCTAACAATTTTATCAAAGACAAAGTCTGCTAAAATTCAGTGGATGCTGGAATATTGTCAAGAATAGAAGACCATGTCAGCAAGTGTAGCCATAATTGTAATTAGCCATAATTGTAAAAATACTATGTTGTAATTATTAATAAAATAATATTTTTATCAAAATAGTTTCATGTTTATTATAGGTGTCCCTGATCCAGTCAGAAAGCTGCAACATCATTAACAGATTTGGGTGCATTTTTATACCAAATAGGTACCTATTTTTGGATGAGGGGATGATCCTATGGAGGGACAAACTGGCCTTCAGGGTTTATAATCCAGATAAACCCATAAAGTATGGGATCAAGTCCTATATGATCTGTAACTCTACTAATGTACTAGGTACATGTTCTTGGATGAAGGGATGATCCAATGGAGGGGCAAAATGGCCTTCTCTTTTTATAATCCAGATAAACCCATCAATTATGGGATCAAGTCCTATATGGTCTGTGACTCTACAAATGGATATTGTTCTAAGTTTCAGTTGTATGCTGGTAAAACTAATGCATCTGTAAGTGAAAACAGCAAAACATATAACCTTGCTATGGAAATGATACATGTCCTTATTGGACAGGGTTACAATTTGTTCATGGACAGTCAATATATGTCCCCAAAACTGTTCCAAGGATAATGGGACTTGGAAAAGACTTGGTGCAATTGGGACAGTATGTAGCACTAGGAATAAGACTTAGTGCAATTGGGACAGAGTGTAGCACTAGATGAAGGATTTCACAAAATCTGAATGACAACAAACTGACAGTTTGACATGAGACTTACACGATGCACACTGGTCCTTAGTAGCCATGAAAAACTGTATATACTCACGTACAAGCCAGGTCCAAATGCAAACAACATAGACCCTGATCTGCATCGCATAATGTGCCGGCATCTACAGATTAGTCCTTACAAACTGCATAGACCCAGATCTGCTGGCATGTTATGTGATGGCAGATCTGGATCTATGCAGCTTGCAGTTGGTATCAGCTTATATGTGAGTATATATGATACACTGATAAGAACCAAGTCATTCTTCTTGGTACAACTTAGTAGAGTATATCTTAGTACAGTATGTTCAAACTGGCAAGAATGACCCAAAGACTGGCCTTGCTATTGAACGGCCAGAGATAGTCAACCTTTACAATAAGTATTTGGGGGGGGGGGGTAGATAGAGCAGATCAAATAATGTCATATCAATGCTTTCATTCAAGAACAATTAAATGGTGGAAGAAAGTTTTCTTGCAGATGTTTAATTTAATGGTTACAAATGCTTATATCTTATATAAAATATCCTCTCCATATGTAGTGAAAATGCCTCTGCATGTGTTTAGGAGAAAATCAGTGTCCCAGATTGCTGAAGCTTCTGGCATTGTTGGAGAAATTCTTAGAGGTGAACATGATGAGCAGGAGGTCCTCTTGAGGCTGGAGGGTCAACATTTTCCATACAAACTCACATAAGAAAATTCTGAGTGTACACAGAAATTGTGTGTAGTTTGTGGTCCAGGGGAAAGCAAATACAGCTTCAATGGGGACCCAGAAGAGGTGTGTAGGGAGAACTACTATCATGAATTGTGGACAGTGTGATGTGCCACTTGGTGTTACTCCCTGCTTTGAAATATACAATACAAAGGAGTACATATTAGCATACAAGAGGATTCGGCTGGCACAAAAATAGTGATGAATATGACAATGTGGTCTAAGAGGTGGAGTAAATAAAAGTACCAAGAAATAAAAAGTATTGGATATATACTTTTAAAAAAAAATACTTTACTTGAACTGGTCCAAAGAGGTGAAGAGTGAGTGCTTTCACTTCTGTCCCCTGAGATGTAATATGAATTGCTTTTCAAACCATTTCTGTGAATTTATTGTTCCAATTTTTAACCGAGTGTAACAATTAAATCATCTGTCATTCTCTTTCCATCCAGAATTTTCATTTGTGAATGTAAACACAAGAAACTAGTCAGAGCAGCCAGAGGTACGGTAAGAAATTATACCAGATTTATACACAATTTAATACATGTACCAACATATAAAATGTAAATTTTAAAAATGTTCAGGGGTTATTTCTTTTTATTTTTGTTGTGTTTTAACTGCTAATTCTGAATGTTTTTACATAGACATTTAACATTTGGCACATTAAACTATGTTATATTTCAACATCTTTTCATAACTTTTTTGTGAAGAATCTGACATTCTTTCTTTGTTTAATATACATGTCTTCAAAACATCAGTAACGTGGTTCAATATAAAAAGGGTATTCATATAATTATTCAATATAAAAAGGGTATTCATATAATTATTCAATATAAAAAGGGTATTCATATAATTATTCAATACTGGGTTTCAAAAGAGGGTGCAGCAATAATTGTTGATACATTTGATCTGCATACCATCTTTATATTTTCACATCTTTCCAACTGTGAAACCATCATCATTGCTATGTAAATTGAGACATTACTGTTCTACATACAACCATCATCATTGTTATGTAAATTGAGACATTACTTTTCTACATAAAACCATCATCATTGTTATGTAAATTGAGACATTACTGTTCGACATACAACCATCATCATTGCTATGTAAATTGAGACATTACTGTTCTACATACAACCATCATCATTCCTATGTAAATTGAGACATTAGTGTTCAACATACAACCATCATCATTCCTATGTAAATTGAGACATTACTGTTCTACATTAAACAAATGGCAAATATCCCATTATCCTTATTCCATTATAGAATGTTTAATTTGATTTTTAAGTGGTTTTAAATAAGCAGTTCAAAATCCATTGGAACATTATTGAACTCTTTATGGTATTTCTTGTTGGACAAATTCTTTGTATGCTATCTTGCGGTAATGAGATAAGTGATTTAGTTTGACAATCAACAAAGCTTGAAACAATATATAAAATGTTTTGAAAATAAAATATGCAAATAAGAAATGGTTTCAATATTATTCTTTTTAGAAGAATTCCCATTTTTCTTAAATTTCATTCATTTTGTTGCAATGAAAACCATGAAACCCTTAAATTGAAATGAAAAATATATAATAAGAACATGTATGCATTCAAATATGATGTGATAAAAAATTTTAATGCAATTTTGTTGAATATTACATGTTTTTTAGCTGTGATAGTGATTTTGGTTAAAACTCCTTATCAGCTCTCAAAACAATTCAGCATAGGCAGGTCAGGCAGCTTACAACAAACTCAGCATGTGGATGCATGTCATTTGAAAACAACTCAGCACTAACAGGGTTAACACAAAATGATATCTACAAATTAAGTCAAACAATTACTGACTTTTGATTTTGGCTGATGCAAGGATTTATCAATCCCAGAAAAAAAAGTGATATTCAACAAGGCCACTAAAATATCATAATTTACAGTATGTAAACTAAGTGTGATAACAACGTACCTGGGGGAAGACTATCAATGGATTTCTGTATATGAACATCCATATTAAAAATGACATAGTTGTCCTCTTTGGCTATTGCTACAGGCGTATCTTGAAGTGAGGTCAGATCTGATCCTTGGGAGTCTGCAAGACACAGAATGATTCTATAAGATGTCACCCGATGAAATGCAAGCTTACCCATAATCAAATTGTTTTCTTATTTTCTGAACAAACATAGATACACTGATATAGAGGAATGCAAATGTGCCTAAGCGCAACCATGTATCGCTGTGTGCTCAGTATTTGTGTACTTTCATATAGTACAGCACACCCTCACTATAAGGCCCTTCATTATAACACCATTCATGTTATAAGACAGGTATGGTCATGGATTGGATTTTATTATGTAATTGTACAATTATTTATTATATACTTTAGCATGAAATATAGAAACTTACTGGCAAAATAATTTTCACATTTTTTTCATTCCTATATTTTCACATGTGAAAAATATATCCTTATATTTTTACATGCGAAAATATAAGATTTCCCATCATGCCATACGATGTTTAATTGCGTGTGTCTACATAAGTTATACCTGCAGCAACAAAAACGAGCACTTTGTGAGCTAGAACAAATAAATAAAAACTGCATTATATTTCATGTGAGCTAGAACAAATAAATAAAAACTGCATTATATTTCAGACATGGAAAATTAATTTTTGCTGAAGAAATCTGAATTGACGCCGTTTGCGTCTCTATAGTTATTTCCCCTTACTTCCTTGACAATGACAATAAACCCGCTGTGATGCATTGCTGAATTGAACTTGCTTTGTGGTCAGATATGATCAAATAGTTTACAAAAATGTCAAAATTATAATTTACTGCAACAGATCAGGTCATCCCAATCCTACCGCTCTCTTAAGTCACTGATCAGCCTATGAAAGTGAGGTGATTTTACGAAATGGGGGGGTGGGGTCTTGTGCTGAAGAGTGAGTTTAATCTTCTAAGCTTTGATTCTGTAGCAAGTTTGGTATATAATAAAAAGAAAATGTTCTTTTCCTGCATAAATACTGGATATATTACATCTTGGATATATACTGGATATATTTCATCTTGTGGTACCAAAAATGATATATTTTAACTCGTGGCTTCGCCATGAGTTAAAATATCACATTTTTTTGTACCACACGAAGAAATATATCTGGTATTAACATTGGAAAACAAAATATCCTCTATATATTCAGTGTACTTAATTATACGGTGATTTCACTACAAGGCAGTATATTCCATGTCTCCCATGGACAGCATAATAATGAAGGAATACCAAATAATGCACTTCATTATACAGTGGTTTTACTATAAGGTGGTATACTCCATGTCTCCCACGGACAGCATTATAATAAAGGAGTACTTTAATAGTGCACTGGTCAGAATTTTTAAAATTCAGTGTGGGACTCCCAACACTTCAAAATGTACCATGTATTAATTATAACAGAAATCTGGCTTGCACTTCTAAAACTGTATGTTAAAATCCCAAGAAAACACCCTGTTAGTTCAACTATGACTATGTCAATATACACTAGCATGTGTAGATGCGGCATTGATTTTATAAAGCGGAACCCGTGACTTTTTTGCAAAATGTGCAAAGATTCCTTTCATTTATGAGAAAGTACTAATATTTATAAATATAAAGAATTGAAAAAAAAAAGAGATCGAGAAGAATTGACAGTATAAGCAAATGTCAACTGAAAATACTAGCATTACACTGAAAATGGTATCATGCATATGACACAAATTCCATGAAATACAATTGGTTAACTTAGATCAGCCCAGACTTTGTGAAAAGAAGAGATGTTTGGCTAGATTATGTCAACCAAAGACAAATCTGTCTCTTGAGTGACTTGTTTAGGTGAACGAAATGGTTCATTGAAATGTTTTTAAAAAATGAAGGTTAAAACTGGTTTTCATTGTGTAAGAATGAAGTACATAAAAAGTGTGATCATAAATCATAATCTTACCAACACAGAAAGCACTGATTATCTCAAATGTTCTATCTATCTATCTACTAGTATCTACCTTTCTACCTACCCATACATGTGATTCTACTAGTGGAGGGACACAAATACTGTTTTAAAGGCTGTCTACTGCACATACCATTTTATAGTTGAAATCTACTGCTTTTGAAAAATAAAAGACTTTTTTTATTTTTAAAAAAAATTGGTATTTGTTCGCATTCTATATGCACACTACAGAAACCAGTGCAATGATGTGTGGCTGAGTAATTGGATTAAGAAGGCTAACATGTACACAACAAGCTGTTAATTGATTACCTTATTGTTGTAATCTGGAGAGTTTAAGGCCAAATGTGAGATGTTTTATTAGATCTTATAAGTAATAAAGGGATCAAAGGTGGTCCATAATGGCTTTTGAGTCACTGAATAAAAATCGGCTGACCTTTAGCAGAGGTGAGATAAAAACAAGAGACCAACACAAAAATGATTTCGGCAGAAACGCTTGAGAAAGTGTTTTGATTTTTTTATTGTTTACTTGCTACTGCATTGTTCAAGATGTTTTTAGAGGAATATTTCAGAGCAGCTCATATATTTTTTAGTTCAACTCATGTCAAAATACCAAAACATGTGCTTTTCCTAATGATAAAAACCATCAGATAGAAATATGAGGCTCAGGAATACATCTTAAGTCCAACTCAGGAACTTCCTCTTTGGGGTGAACTTAGCTTGGAGGAGTATTGGAGAGCAGCCAGCAGCCTTAAAAACCCAGCCACAGGAAAACTGAAGTTTGAACTTGTTTGCAGGTTGAGTGTGGTTGTTTTGTCATTGCCACATTCTAATGATAATACAGAGAGAAAAATACAAAGTGATTCAAGGGGAAATCTGGACCAGAAATCTAGTGAGAGCCTGTTAAGGGTGAAACTTAATAATCACAATGAATGTGATCAGTGGTCACCTATCAGTGATCGTGTGAAAGAAACTAAAAATGCTTGTGAATTTATTTATTTTTAAATCTTTGCAGTGAACTATGAGACATACAATTCTTACTTTTTAATTTAATTTACAATACACAGACTTGTATTACTCAATTATTATTATAACATTTTCCATGAGAAACTGATTCATGTACAAAACTTGCTGTTTTATTATAGCATGAAGAGAATTACATATTATTGCAAAAAATGCATTTGTTTTCTTTTCAATCCCCTCAAAACATGTAAAATTTATGTCGATAAAAAAATCTACTGGTTTAGAAGCCAATCTACTGATCAAAATTTGCAAATCTACTGGTTTGATATCCTGGTACTGTCACATGTATGCCTACCTATCTCTCTATCTATCTATAACTACCTACCCACCTATCTATCTATATCTATCTACCTACCTACCTAGTCCATAACTTCCTATTCTTGAAAATTAACAGGAACCCCTGATATATATCAAACAGGCAAACTGATCTATATTTTGATACCATAAAACTGGCAGTTTTTTATTGCTGCTAAATTTACTAATTTTGGGCATCAAGTCAGGTTGTAACAAGAGAACCATGAGCATAGTATATGCCCGCCTTGCATTTAATAGTCCTTGATGTATGCACTAGTAGGGCACGATTGACTCTGGAGATTATTGACAAACAGGTCTCAGTGACCTGGACCTTTGGTCACAGTATGTGGTCTTAAACTAAATTTACAGTGCAGAATACATTATTTTCTTATAGACTTACCATGACCATGACCTTTGACCTTTAGACTCCAGAATCTACAGGCTTCTTTATTATCCTAAGTGCAAGCCATTTCACAAAGTTTGGTCAAGGAACTTATGCTAGAACAAAAGTTATTCTGCAAAACCCATTTTTGTTGGAGTGACAATGACCCTGACCTTTGACCTTTTGACATTCAAATCTATAGGCCTCTTCCATACCTTAAGTGCAAGCCCTCCACAAACTTTGGAAAAGGTACATGGTCTGGAACTAAAGTTATTATGCAAAAAATATTTTTCTTTTTCAATCACAGTGACCTTGTCTTTTGATCCCAAAATCAATAGGCTTTTTTGTACCCAAAGTGCAAATCATCAACAAACTTTTGTGAAGGTACATGGTTGAGAACTAATCTTTGTGCAGAAACCATTTTTTATTCTTCAGTCACAATGTCCTTTACCTTCGAAGTTTTGACCTCAAAATCAATATCTTCTACCTTACTCCATGTGCAAACCGTCCATAAAGTTTGGTCCAGGTCTGTGATGTAGAATTGAAGTTAATCATTTTTCTTTTTTCAGTCACAGTGACATTGACCTTGACCTTTTGACCTAAAAAATTTATAATCTTCTTCCTTACCTCAAGTTCAAGCCATCCACAAGGTTTGGTCTAGGTCTGTAATGCTGAACTAATGTTATTATGCAGAAACCATTTCTCTACTTTCAGCCACAGTGACCTTGACCTTTGACCTTTTTATTCCAAAATTGATAGGCTTCTTCCTTACTCCAAGTGCAAGCCATCCACAAAACTTTGGTCCAGGTATGTGATGTAAAACTGATGTTTCTTGGAAACCATTTTTCTTCTTTCAGTCACTGTGACCTTGATCTTGTTGCTGTTGACCCTGAAATCAATGTGGCTTTGCCTTACCCCAAGCGCAAGCCATCCACAAAGTTTGGTCCAGGTTTGAAATGTATAACAAATTCTATTGTGCAGAAACCGTTTTTCTTCTTTCAATCACAGTGACACTGACCTTTGACGTTTTTACCCCAAAATTGATTGGCTTCTTCCTTGATTACCCAAAGTGCAAACCATCTACAAAGTTTGGAAATGGTAAATGGTGGAGAACTTGAGTTATTGTGCAGAAACAAAAGTAGGGAACAGATAGCTGGAAGGATGGATGGACATCATAACATAATAAACTCAGCTTTATGTCGGGTTTGTAAAAAATTAAACATGTAAACATATACATGTGACATAATTCATTACTCTGTCATTCCTTAACCCATAAAATCAAAGACATAAAACATAAATTGTAAAAATTACACATCATTATTAGACAGATAGAGAGACAGACAAATATGTGGGTAGGTTGATAGGTAGGTAGGTAGATAGGGATGTATATAGATAGATAGAACTAAGATACATAGAAAGGAGCATTTGAGATAAAAGTGCTTCATAAGTGCTTTTTGTGTGTTGGTGTGATTATAATTAATAATGACACATTTTTTGGACATCTTATTTGTCACAATGATGCAAGTTTCAGTCAACTTCTTTCTAATGCAGTGTCACAAAACTTGTGCATCTCAACAAACATCCAGACAGTGACTAGCTGATCCATTCAGCTGGATTTTATAATAAAAGCTTTGCGTATGAAATGGGTCAGAGATAACTAATACAAGATGTGTAACCATCTGCCCTTGGGGTACGAGCAATAGTCAGTTTGAGGATTATATCTAAAAACATGCGAAGAACGAAATAAACCAGATGTTGACACCTTTTGGGACAGCAAGACATCTTATTCTTTGCATACAAGCACAAAAATCGACTGTTACTGGGACTTCCTTAGGCACTAATTTTGCTGCCATAGACCACAAATTATATATATATATGTATATATATATATATATACAGTAGGACCCCGCTATAGCACGCTTCGTTATAGCACAAATTCGGATATAACACGATGGTGGCATGGCTCCCGAAATTCAATCTATTTTTTCGTACATGAAACAAAATTATTTTTTCAAAGTATGAAAAATAATGTGTAAAAAATTAATTCTCATTTTTGGGAAGAGATCATGTATGAATTCGGATATATTACGATCATGGCGTGGCTACCAAAATTTTACAATAATTTCACCAATTTCTTGAACGACTGCATAGTTTTGTGCCAAAATAAACAAGAGTTTGATTTAATAATTTGGCAAGCTGTATTGTATTCTTGAAGAAAAAGTGTCTTATGATTGCATCTTTCATTATATGAATAAAGATGCTGAACATTTCTATTTGTGAATGTTCATTTCAAATGTGTCAGTAGTCAATCACTGCACTTTGATCTTAGTTTATTTTTGAAAGATGTCAGCTCATTTTAAAGCTGACAAGTGTTAATCTTATTATTACTGGTACATGAACAATAAAGTCATTAAGTCTTCTTTGTGTTTGTCTTCAATACATTCTGTGTACAATCGTTGCTCAAACAATAGCCGACATATGTTTGCTCATTCAACTGCATACACAGCCAAGCACCAAACAATGTGGTGGTTGAAAAAAGATTCGCACCTGAATTTATAAATCAATTAATTTACATCATTGCCAATCATCAAAGTCAATCTCAAAGCTAAAGTTGTTCAAAACCATGCGGCAATTTTTTATAAAACATCAAAATAATGAAAGCCGCCAATGTGCACACGTGGCTTGGTGGTGTTGTTAGACAATCCCCACGCAATCAGTTGACCAGTGAATAATATTGTACATTCCCTATAAAAATGACCCCATTATTGATTAATAATTATTCTTGCTGTAGTCGTTCAAACAAATAGGTGTCAGAGTTTTAATTAGTAGTTATTTACAATGGATAACAGTACACGGAAACGTTAAGCTTTTTCTGATAAAGAGAAGCTTGAAGCCATGGACAGGATTAAATCCAGTGTTTCCACAAGTCAGTTTTAATTCCCAAGTGACATTTCCCAAGTTATCTGCAAGTGCACATGGGCCGATAAGCCTCTGGCTTGTAAAAGCACTCACTTTGTTTTCAAGTAGAGTTCTACAACTTCCTGTGGATATACTTTGACCTTAATCCCTTAGCTTGTAAAGGCACCACACTCTTTGTTTTCCCACGTGACAACCCTTTGATCAAGCCGCTTGTTTGATACTTGATCAGTGCCAAGTAACAGAGGGTGGTTATTTGAACTCCCTGTGATCTTGCTGCACAATTGACACGTGTCCAGTTGCATCCTTTAATAGATTTCTGACTTTATGATCAAAGTGTTACTTGCAAGAGCCCAAGCTCAGTCTCGTGCATAAGCACCCGCATATGGCAGTACAGTTGAGGAATCGGAGTCGAACGTGATTTACGATGACTAGACGACAATGTAGGATTTCAGAACTTTATCAGACAATGATATTATACTTCTGTGTGCATATTTTCAATGGAATTATTATGGACTCACTCCTACGCATGCCATGAGATCGGCTGGTGAGTACACGTGTTGATCCTTTAACTATTCATGCTATACAATAGACAAGTACATATAAATGTACCAATGCATGGTTCTCTGAATAAAGTAAAATATTATATGTGCAATCTCTGTTTTCACTGCATGTGTATTTATCGTTTATTATACATTAATTTAAGATGGTAACTGTGCCAATGAAGCACGTTGTTTTGAGCCCACAATTTACCCCCCCCCCCATTTTTTTGGTGCATGCATCATTTTCTTCAGCTAAATGACGTGGTTTTGTCTAGGTTAGTTATAGCACGGTTCGGGACATAGCACGATCCCGTTTTGTGGACCCCGACCATTGTGCTATAGCGGGGTCCTACTGTATATATATATACTGTATATATAAGTACACTGGCTCCAGCAAAGTCCTAAGTTCAACACTGTGTAAATTTCTCTAATAGTAAGAGATTCTATCATAAGAAACCAGATTTCAGAATGGTGACACGGCCAAGCATTCTTGTGCACTGACCTAGTGACCCGCTATAGTCAGCACCTTCTGCTTACAGAGCAAAAAAAGTGTAAAACAGAAAGTTGACACTTTAATTTTTTCCTGGTAAATATGACTGCATGAAAATACAATGGTCGACTTTCAGTTCAAAATTCTATTATAAAGAGTGAAAAAAATAGACCATATAAAATAAAAGTTTTAGAAAATTAACTTTTCTATTTGTGTTCCAAATTTCAGCTCTGTATCTCAAAGGGTATGAAAGCTATGCCAATTTCCAGTCACCCTTTCACAGCTTTGATTGGCAACATTCAAACAAGGAACAGACAGAAAGTTTCCTTGTAAGGCTCTTTGTGACATCATCAGTGGAATTGGATGAGTCAAAATAGTCAATTGGAGGTCTCTGATCAACAAAACTTATGTAAGTTTAAGAGAGAGAAAAAAAAATACATAGGATCATGACATAAAACTGTGAAAAGCATCAGATGCAATAATTAGTATAGTCAGATGCAATAATTAGTAAAACTGTGAAAAGCAGTCAGATGCAATAATTAGTATGCAATAATTAGCATGCAGTCAGATGTAATAATTAGTATGCAGTCAGATGCAATAATTAGTAAAACTGTGAAAAGCAGTCAGATGCAATAATTAGCATGCAGTCAGATGCAATAATTAGTATGCAGTCAGATGCAATAATTAGTAAAGTTAAGAAAAATTCCGGTTTCCCAGACCACCAACCACAAACCCTGGTTTTGACTTCAAAACTGGCCTGCACTATATTTTGTATCCACCTACCACAAACTCTGGTTTTCACTTTGAAACTGGCCTTCACTGTATTTTGTATCCACCTGCCGTAAACCCTGGTTTTGACTTCGAAACTGGCCTGCACTGTATTTTGTATTGGCCAGTGCTGTATATTGTATGTCCCAAGCATCCAGTTGAAAAAATTGTCCATGCTACTTTGTCATGTACGGGATTTGTGGTGTAGATGGATGTACACAAAGATGAATTATCATCTTTGTACTCTGTTAATTCATCATATTTCACATGTAAAATTACAATTTGTTCCAAGGCAAAATGTATTTGTTTCAAATTTAAATAAACTCATGATCTCTGCTGTCTGCTAAATTCTCCAAAAATGTTATCCTTTTTAAAACTGTGTGATTTACATTACCTTTGACTGAGACTTGAATATGGGGGTCAATGTACTGTGTGGCATCCTTCAGTCCAATCTTCTCTATCCGAATGGTTAGCACTGACTTCCCACCAAAGTGAATTGGCTTAGGCAACAGACTCCCTTTCACTGAAAACAGAAAGTAATACATGTATAATTCATTATGATGTAATGGATGACTGATTTACTGTGTGATGATGTAGATATAAGTATGACTTTTTATGTAGCTTTTTTTCAAAATGTCAGCAAGCCAAAAATGTAATTCACAAATTATAGTTCTCCCTTCAAGTAATGTATGTCCATGTATCATTCAAACCCTAACATATGCTGATACCTATGAACCACCAACCAATACTATTAATGGCAAAGGTGTAAGCATCACATGATTTACAGGCACACTGGCAGATTGACGGAGTTTAAGGCCTAATGTCTATTACCTATCTGACTGTCACTATACATCATATACAAATTCAAATCATCATACCTTACACAGTTTTCAACCACTATATATCATATACAAATTCAAATCGTCATACCTGACACAGTTTTCAACCATTTTCATGATATTTTCAGTATGCACTAAAAACTTAACACTAATTCACACTGGATAAATGTCAACATCAAATGCTTTGATTTTATATGATGTGGTTATGTCTTCTTTGGTGATAGGGCAATTATTGCTCCCTCTTTATAGTGCTGTTCATGGGAGCCATAAAAGTAATGCACATTATATGTGAGGGAGCCTTATACTGAGGATGTTCCAACAGGGCTTTGTCTTATTAGTGCATAAAAACACAAAATAGGGTATTTTAATGATGTGAAAATACATTTTAATTGGTTTTCATTAGCCATGAGCTAAAATAAAATGAATTTAAGTAGTAATGATAAAACAATTCAAACAATTTAATGGGATCCATCATCTTATATAAACATGATAAGAGAGGCAGCAGCATGCTGAACGATGAACCACTGTATTAACTGGAGGCAAATTGTTTTAGAGTTACCTCTCTTTGTGAGTGATAACAGCACAAAAACAATTAAATTGCTCTTCAACTAAGCACATTTTGTGCTCAAATTTTTAGAAAGCAATTACTGCTTATATTAACAGTTATCTTTTATTTACACAGTTTACTGTAAAATATCTCCAAATTTGTTGCCAATGTCTGATGATGGGAAATAAGTGGAATTATAATTCCATTTATATGACTTAAAGAAGGAAATGATAGATTTTGTTCTACTGAAATGGACATAACTCTTGACAAAAATGTTCATAAGAACCATAACTCTTGTAATAGGAAAATCACTTACTGGTTGTGTTACCGCCGTATCAAGGTTATGTACATTATTAAAGTTGAAATGTCTCACCAAATTTCGAAATCTAGCCATCATTTTATTTTACTAAAGCTGAATAAAAATTGGTGATTTATCATAAAACTGAAAAACAGTGTATTACATGTCCCCAAGACATTTATTGGTCACATTTTAGTGGACTCAGCTTTTTGCTTATCACCATGTTAGACCTATACTACAACATAATAAAAAAAAACACAACTTCTCTCAAGTATTGGTAGCAAAAGAAAGTTAAAAGAATGTAAGAGACACCAATTAACCATTCAAGATTTAAAATTTAAGTCATATTCTATAGTTTGAGATCTCTTGCCACAATCAGGTACATGTATATTTCTTCTTTAGAATTACTGGTAGGTAGTTTGTAGCTGTTTAATTGATCTCCTTGGTAAACCTTGATGCTAAGAAGTGTTCAAGCAATTAAAAAATTAAATAGCAACCAAATTCTTTAAATATATGATTTCAAAATATGTTATTACATTCTTATTTAACTCCACTATATACCTCTTTCTCTTTGTTCCTCTCCTTCATTTTCATAAAATCTGGAAGATAAAACAAATACTTTTTGAAACTCTTGGAAATATGTTATAAATCAACAATACAGCCAGAGCTATTTATACCAACAACTCAGGGGTCCATCTTAAAGTGTGTTTTTTTATGAACAATGGTCTTTATATACAGGAAGAACATGTATTGATTTTTGTATAATTGGGACCCATCCTTTATACACAGGTGCTCCATAATGCAGAAGGGATTGCTATAGCAGGTTTGACAACTTATTTGAATCCCTCTCAATCTTCAAGACAAAGATTACAGTAGTTGATATATATGAAACGGTGTCTTAAATGCAATAAAGTATGGTTACAGTATCATATCAATACACCTATTAAATTCAGTGCATCTGACACCCATAAAAACATGTTGAAACAGTAACAATTAACCCTGCAAGAAGCTAGTTTCCTATAAGCAATAGACCTAGGAAGGGTGCACAAAATGAGTTAGACTGGGATTTTGTAATGTTAAAGAAAATAAAGATTACAGCTGTGTCTCCTGTGCTTTGATATTGTTAAAAACTATATTTTTGTCTTTTTATAAATCTTGTATTATGGGTAGAAACATTTTAGAACCTTAGTTATTACATTGTCTCCTTATGCTCTCCTGTTTTGGGACATATCTGATCACAAATGTGAAAACACATATAATTTTTGGATTAGAAATTTATTTATTTCTCATAAAGAGTCCCTCCAATTCCAAATTTCTATCAGTTTACATATATTTAGATGAACAAATTCATACTACTGCGAATGACTTGACTTCATGCAATATTTCCTAAATCAACTGCAATCAGTTTCAATTCATGTCATTCTGAGTTAAATTGGATCATGCTGAATGAGATGTTCAGCCGGGTGACCAGAGACTTTGCCAATGAGATGTTCAACAGGGTGATCAAGGGACTTTGCCAATGAGATGTTCAACTGGGTGAGTAGGGACTTTGCCAATGAGATGTTCAACAGGGTAATCAGGGACTTTGCCAATGAGATGTTCAATAGGGGGGTCAGGAACTTTGCCAATGAGATGTTCAGCAGGGTGATCAGGGACTTTGCCAATGAGATATTCAGTAGGGTGATCAGGAACTTAGCCAATGAGATGTTCAGCAGGGTGACCACAGAGCCTTTGCCAATGAGATGTTCAGCAGGGCTACCATAGATACTCTGCCAATGTGATGTTCAGCTGGATGACAACAGAGACTTTTCCAAAAATACTTACTTGTATTTGCAGTTAAGGAATAAAATCAGCATTTAGTGGCAATCGCTAAGCAGTGATCTAGCTAGACAGAAATAGAGGGGCATTCCCCTTCCTGTGCCTTCAGTGTCCTGCCCTCTGCCCCAGCACCCTTGTAGCCCCTCTCTCCCAGATCACTAAAACACCTACTTAAATCTGTGTCATTTTCTATTTATTCCATTTATTTTTTCTGTTTAGTTAAAGTAGGATAAACTTATAAATGTGCTTTTGTCTGTTTCTATTTCCAAAAGATTAATGCTAAATTTCATTATTGGCATTGTCTTTTTATCATAAAAGATGTCCTTCATTACAAAAAGTGCTCCTTCTTTCAACAAAAGTAACTCTTTTGCTAAAAATGCTCCTCTTCCCATCCATGCTGTAATAAATTCCTTGCTGGAACACTGCTAAGTAAATTAGCAGAAGTAACAAAAAAACTGAGATTTATATCATTTTCATGGTAGTTTTCTGAAACCACCCTGTGTTTAAAAGTCGTCTATGTAGGCACTAGTAGGGCATGGTTGACTGGAGATTACTAACCAATGGGTCTCACTGACCTGGACCTGTGGTCAAGGTATGCCATCTTGAACTAAACTTAAGGTACAGAAATCATTATTTTCTTCGCATAATTGTGACCTCTGACCTTTAGACCCCAGAATATATAGGTTTCTTACTCTAAGTGCAATCCATCCACAAAGTGAAGTGAATCCAGGTCTGTTATGTGGAACTAATGTTATTGTGCAGAAACCATTTTTCTTCTCTCAGTTACAGTGACTGACCTTTGACCTTTTCACCACATATCCAATAGGCTTCTTCCTTACCCCAAGTGCAAGTCATCCACAAAGTTTGGTTATGGTCTGTGATGTACAACTAATGTTATTATGCAGAAACCACTTTTCTTTTTGCAGTCACAGCAACCTTGATCTTTAATCTTTTGACCCCAAAATAAATAGTGTTCTTCCTTACCCTAAGTGCAAGCCATCCACAAAGTTTGGTAACTGTAGATGGTGAAGAACTTAAGTTACTGTGCAGATATGAAATGGGTCACAGATAGACAGATGGACAACATCATAACATAATATGCTCTGTCTTATGGTGGGCATATAAAATTAACAAAATATGCATCAGTTTCTTATACACCTGTTGTCAGGATAGCTGCCCAGTCATGCATATGGCCTGTTTAAAAGCTACATTCACTTCAAAAGAATTTTTAAAAAACATTTCTGAAAGAAACATTGTTTCCAGCTACCCATGCATTTTCCCAGTTAGCATGACACACAGACAGAATTATCACAGATAGATATTGATTGCTCACTTACTACATGTAGTATAGTTTGGAAATGAATTCACAGAGAAAACCGAACAAAGTTGCAGTAGTCAACCATACTACTTGTAATGCAGTCTGAGAAGAAAAAAAAGTTTATATGTAATTCTAATAAATAAATAAATAAATAAATACAGTAAAGATTGTTTATAATGTTTCACAGGGGACTGTGAGTTTTAGAACGTTATAACCAAGAAACGCTATATCAAATTCATAAAAAAAAATTCTTCTTAAAAATGTTTATATACTTGTACATGTCGATGAGGTTGGACATACATGTAGCAAACAATTTAAACTGGTATGATTACTGTCAGAACTCGTCTGTAATGGTAATACAATTTTCAAACATCATACATTTGTATAAATATATGTTATCATGATTAACAAAAAAGAAAATGAAAAACCAATAAATGTTACCATCCGAAGAAAGTGTCAACATCAATTTACATATACCAGCTGGTGAATTATAAAAATCCCTTTTCTGCGAAATTCATCTTTGTTCAATAACTTGGTTGCTTCCTGGCAATCTCTAATTTCACAAACAAGATCCTCATTGTAAAATAAATTCACATTTCAATTGTTGGTATCACAGGTGTGACAGTGTCACTATCAGAATCAATATCATTGCTTCCTGGCGAGCTCTAATTTCACAAACAAGTTCCTAATGGTACAACAAATTTACATTTCAATTGTTGGTATCACAGGTGTGACAGTGTCACTATCACAATCAACATAATCCAAAAAATCAACATCATTGTTACCAGACCAAAGTAGGCGTCAGGCACCACAGCAAGGGGAACATCATTATTCATCACTATCACTGGTAACGACATCTGTCTGCTCACTAAACTCTGCCTTAACAAAAACAGTTTGCAACACAATATGTGGAAATATCTTGCCATGCAATGATAAATCATATTGATTGCAGACAGTTCATTTTTTTCATGCTCATTTTTTTTGGTCAAGGCTCATGAGGTATCTTTGGATTCCTACTTTGACTTCTATTCCTACTTTGACTACTTTGACTTCTATTCCTACTTTGACTACTTTGACTTCTATTCCTACTTTGACTACTTTGACTTCTATTCCTACTTTGACTACTATTCCTACTTTGACTACTTTGACTTCTATTCCTACTTTGACTTCTATTCCTACTTTGACTACTTTGACTTCTATTCCTACTTTGACTACTTTGACTTCTATTCCTACTTTGACTACTATTCCTACTTTGACTACTTTGACTTCTATTCCTACTTTGACTACTTTGACTTCTATTCCTACTTTGACTACTTTGACTTCTATTCCTACTTTGACTACTTTGACTTCTATTCCTACTTTGACTACTTTGACTTCTATTCCTACTTTGACTTCTATTCCTACTTTGACTACTTTGACTTCTATTCCTACTTTGACTTCTATTCCTACTTTGACTTCTATTCCTACTTTGACTACTTTGACTTCTATTCCTACTTTGACTACTTTGACTTCTATTCCTACTTTGACTACTTTGACTTCTATTCCTACTTTGACTACTTTGACTTCTATTCCTACTTTGACTTCTATTCCTACTTTGACTACTTTGACTTCTATTCCTACTTTGACTTCTATTCCTACTTTGACTTCTATTCCTACTTTGACTACTTTGACTTCTATTCCTACTTTGACTACTTTGACTTCTATTCCTACTTTGACTACTTTGACTTCTATTCCTACTTTGACTACTTTGACTTCTATTCCTACTTTGACTACTTTGACTTCTATTCCTACTTTGACTACTTTGACTTCTATTCCTACTTTGACTACTTTCACTTCTATTCCTACTTTGACTACTTTCACTTCTATTCCTACTTTGACTACTTTCACTTCTATTCCTCATATTTTTTATTTGTAGTTTTGTCTAAAGAGACATTTTTTATTTTCTGACCGGCAAAATTTTATCCATTTTCACAACAGTCAGCATTCAAAATGAACACCAGAGTGATTTACTTCAAGCTGTACTCAATTAGTTAACATAGAACGATAGCTAAAGGATATTTCTAAATTATTTAGTAAAAAAAATACAAAACAAAAACATTTCTTTTCAGTCTTTAATTGCATTGAACGAGCATCACATGATTCTAAAGTACCGATTATGAATAAGGTGTGATTATCATGCCTTTGTTACCGGATGTCTTTGTTAGACCTTTGTTATTTACTGATTATGCCTTTGTTATTTAAATGACTGCCATTGTTTATCTGGCTTCAGCACATCAGGTGATAAAAACGTTATAATTGAACTAATTTTCTCAGGCGGACTACACAAATCAAACACTTTAACTAATTAAACATTGTAACAAAGGAATGTTATAACAAAGCCTTTGGAATACATATTTATTAGGAATTTGTCTAAGGAAATTAAAGTGAAATGTTCTAACAGAGAAAGCATTGTATCCAAGAATGTAATAAACAATCTTTACTGTAAATAAACAAATAAACAAATAAAAAAAATGAGTAATTAAATAAAATAATAAATGAAGTGATTTTTTGTTTTTCAAGGTATGAATTATCATAAAACATAAGTTTCAAGTGTAGATTCTCTCTCTCTGTCATTCCTGATCCAATGCAGTATTTGCTTATACTCTATAACAACATTTAAAAAAAAAAACTAAAGTGACTATTTTTGCATAAATACAATTTAAGTGTAGGTTAGAGTTTTGGAGTTCATAATGCCTGATTCATTAACAAAGTCTGTGTTGAGTGACTGCTTTTAGCTCTTTTAAGTGTTTTGTGAGCAGGAGGTAAACCTGTCAGGGAAACACATCAGATAAATGGAAACAATGTTCCTTTTAGAGGCAGTTTTCTTCTGAAGTGAGTGTAGTTTCTAAATGGGGTGTTTACATGACTGGGCAGCTATCCTGAGAACAAGTGTTCCCTAACTGCAGCTGCTTTGAGCCAAAACAAAATTTCACTTTTTTCAAATTCTTCATCGCAATAAAATAATAAAGTGCACTGGAATCAATGTGCAGACTTTCCTATTTTATTAACAAGTTTGAAAAGGAAAATATAAGTTGAATATACAACTATTCATTGAAAATCTATACATTTATTGTATGGTTTGAAATAAATGTCACCACTTTGTCTGGTTTATAATAAATCTCAACCTCTCATTGCTAATGGCTTCTTGGACCTTCATTAATATGAGATGTTTAAGGTCCCTATGTGTAAATTCTGATAACAAATCTAGTACTGTAAGTAGGAGTTGGAGCCTTTGCAAGAAATCTGAATCAAAAGTTAGACAGACAATGAGTGATGAATGAAATATAAAGGGATATGTCTTAGCTTGTTTGCAATATTTGTCACAGGTTAAACATTTGTACAATAAAACTATTCTCAGTAGAACAATCAATTGATATGAAACATTTTGTCCTTTGTAGGCAGGTGCCGTATGTATTAAGGAATCTCCTGATGTATCTTTTGACATATCCTCTGTGAAAACATGTTTGTTCTTTTACACTAATCTACATTTAAACCTTGTAAATAAGGCCATTCATGTGACTTGAGAAAAGTGGTCTTATTAATGGGTGGTATTAGTAAAGTACTCCCTTGTTACAACACTGTTAATGGGAGTCAGAGAGTATACCTCCTTATTTTGAGACTGCATTATAATGACGTACATGATGCATATAATTTTACTACCATTTAATGAAATGGGATCCATTACCATACCTGCCTTATAATGAAGTACATGATACATATAATTTTACTACCATTTAATGAAATGGGATCCATTACCATACCTGCCTTATAACAGGAACCTTGTTATAATGATGGGCCTTATAGTGAGGGAATGCTGTATTGAGGTCCACTGAACACTGTCCCAAAAATCTGGTTATTTGAATTTTTTTATCATTGTAGTGGGATGGTCTTAAACATACTGTAATTAATTCCAAAAGCAATTTTCATACAAAGAGACATCTGTGATGAAATGATTCAAAATGTTTCTACAGGAAACAAGGGAAAGTGTGCACAAAAAGACTCTCTCAAAGGAAAGTTTACATTGCCTAATTTTTCATATGGTACAGTATCCTTAATATGTTGTACAAACAGAATTTTGGTACTAAACTTAGAGTCCTCTGTCCATGTTAGACAGGTGTCTTATATACAAAGAACAGTTATAGATGGTGTTCAAAATAAACTTTCAGAACCTGCTGAATTTTGGGGCCAGCAACTACTGGTGCAAATAGTGAAATTCCTTAAAAAAAGTTGCTGGTCCATTATAAAAATTGCTGTTTTCAGGCCACCAGGCAGTCAACAATTTCAAATGCCGATTACAGAATTATTCTGAACTGGGGTTTCTGAAAGTATCTTGCATAAATAGGTGTCTTTTATATAGAGGTGCCCTGCTGATTGCACTTTAATGCATAATATTCATCATATCCATTACTGGTTGGTGGGAGCTGTCTGTGCCTGAAGCTGGGCTGCTACTACATCAACAGGGAAGTCCTTAGACCTTGTATTCAGTAACTTCTTGAACGCTGTAATACAACACAGTATCCTGGATATCACATGTACAAAATTTAGCTACACAATAAATTATAATTAACCCACTTTACAACAAAACCTTAGGAAGCAAGTAGAAATAGTTCTTAAAATAGTACTTTGCTAAATAAACAGAAAAAAAAATAGATTATATAATCAGTAAGATTTCAATTAGTACTTTGTTATATTGCTCAATCCAAGTCATTATGCAACTAGGTGTTACTGTGTTCAATCATTATGTATAAATTACATGCACTGGATTTATGTAAAACACACAGTTGTATATTCCATTAATACTTAAAGTGGATTAGATTTTTTATGATTCTCTTATATGATGTATTCATGAAATCTAAAAATCAGACTCAGCCTAGAAGGAAGATAAAAACATTTTTCCTTTTAAAATACTTATTTTCAATGAATCATTCATACAAAAACATCAACTATAAGTTATAACTGGGTATACAGGAATCACTTAAAACAATCTGGACTGTGTATCTTGTTTTATTACAGTGCTGAGATATCAAGCCTTCAAACTTTGTAAGAAAGAAACTTTAATTCAAAATCTCAAAGTCATATATGATTCATAATTTAGAGTTTACAAATGTATTGAAACAGAGATTGCCAGTTGAAGAACCAAAGTTCAGAAAATATTTCAATAGTTTTTTTATTCTGACTTCATGCTTCCAAATCCTGCAGAATGCTAGTGCAGAGATTTAACCTCTATATGCCCCCATACAAAATAGCAGGGGTTGTTTTTCATTCCCAATCACTTGGGACTTTGGGCTCATTTTAGTTCCCAAATGAGTTAAAATGTCCCTATTTGTAATCTGAACCAAGTACACCTAGAGACATCTGAAGTTTAATTCAAGCATTTCCATCACTTTCCCTTGGTTAACCAAACTATTCTTGATACACAGAATTATAAAAAGGGCCATTAACCCACACTGCTTGTTCCATAAAAAACACCAGTATGATGAGGAGAAAAACTCAGTACAGAAATCAATTTAACAAGAGTCCCTTGAAGGGACTGATGCTCTGCTGATAATAGAATTTCTAGGAATGCAAGATAAGTACATTTCTTCTGTCCTTTTATTCTCTGTAACTGCTGATGGACAGAAAATAACCGAACTTGTATTGCAGACACATGCTAAGTTTGGATAAGTCTACAATTAATATTTTTGGGAAAAATAAAATTAAGTTTTTTTAAGTGTATTCTTCTAAGATATCCACAAACTTTGTTTGATAAAAATGTATTTATACCTGTTTGTGTTATCATGCTTACAAGCCAGAACAGCTAAAACCCTGAGTCAAGACCTTTTTAACGTTAAAAATCAATATCAGAATGCTGACTATCAACTTGTTCTTTGGAATGTAGGTAAATACAAAGTCCGATAAAAATTCACTTGTATATGTACATGTCACTGTCTTCATAAGCCAGTGAAGTACAAAAATTTAAGCAATGATCTCTGACTTGACCCCAAAGGTCAATTAGGTCTTGTTTTCAAAATTTCTTCACAAAAGTGTGGATATGTTGGTGGTCAGGTCTTCACAATTTTCATTCAGAACCAATTAAATATTGCAAGAAGTGCTTTAGTGAAAAGCCCATGTCAATGCCACCATTTAGGCAAGAAGAGAATTGATAACGAGATTTTCTAGATGGTCACTATAATGCCATATTGGAAGTCAAATGAGCATGATTCTCATTCAGAACCAGCTACATATTCCTATAGTGTTGTAGTCAAAACCTCATGCTGAAAAACCATCTGTTCAGCAGAAGTAGCCATATAAAGATATTCAGGATGGCTCTCAATGCAGCCAGTTTAGAAGTTAGATCAGTATCAGTTTTTAATACAGGGACAACTATATATTGCATGAAAGAAGCATTTTTTACAAAAATATTGGTATGGACATTCATTCTGGAGAATTAACTGTTACAAGAGTTTTCAAATTTTGGGAAGCCACATTGGCATCATGTTCATTTAGGACCAACTACAAATAGTGAGAAGTGTTTTAGTGAAAACCCCATGTCAATACAATCAATACTTCAATACAAGTAGTGATAACAATATGGGCACAATTGATCAGCAAAATACCATATGAAGTGTTTTAGTACAAACCCCATGCTGCTATGATGACAAATACAAGAGAAGTAGTGATAACAAGATTTTCAAAATAGACACCATGGCCATGAAACTGGAGGTCTGATTAGCACCACTTTCATTTAGAACCAAGTATACATCATAAGAAGTCTTTCAGTGAAAACCCCATGTTGATACAACTATGCAGAAGGAGTAGCATTAACAAAATTTTCAAGATTGCTGCCATGGTGGCCATGTTGTATGGCAGATCAGCTCCATTTCATTCAGGACCAACTAGACATCATAAGAAGTCTTTCAGAAGGAATAGTGATAACAAGTCTTTCAAGCTGGCCACCATGACAGCAATATTGGATTTAAGATCAGCACCATTTTCATATATGTCCAACAAAACATAATAAGTAGTCTTTCAGTGAAGAAACCCATGTTGATACAACCATCCATTCAGTAGGAGTAGCGATAAGAAGATTTTCAAAATGGATGCTGTGGCAGCCATATTGAATGTCAGATCGGCACTACTTTCATTCAGGACCAACTAGACATCATAAGAAGTATTTTAGTGAAACCCCCATGTCAATATCTGTCCACTGTGACAATGTAAAATCTATAAGAATGTCACATACCAATGCCAGTAAGTTAAGCAAAGCTATCATAGTTACATAATTACCCACTTTTACAAAGCCTTTGTAACAAGCATTTAGATTGGTTAAAATTGCATCACATGATGCATAAAACGTGAAGTTATTAGTTCATAACACTAGAAAGGAACTAGTTATGTATTCATGCATCATTCTTGTGTGCTTTGACAATATTTGTAAACCGTGTTTAAAATATAGTTCCGTTATTTATTGCTTGAGATTTGTTATTATTATTATTATTATTATAATTATTATCATTATTATTATTATTATTATTATTATTATTATTATTATACCTATTTGTAACTAAAAGAATTTAACTTTATATTTTACAGGATTCATGAAGTTGTAAGGCTTAACAAGAGGCCCAAGTGGGCCTAATATCACTCACTTGGCTTACATAACTTAAAAGGTGACTGACTTTTAATAAGCAGGCTTATGTAGTAGTATAAGAAGATATGCTATGTAAACTATTTTCCAAACTTTATGTCATATTGATTTTACCTATTTTACTATATCCTGAAGAATTTTTTTTTTCTAAAGATGAAGGCATAATTAATATGCACTGTCAGTGTTCTCCCCAGTGACTTATACCATGACTGTCCCGATATGCTATAATTTCAGCCCTCTATGCTTTATACAAAATGCACCAGTGCCAATATGCTTTCGAGCTTCTCGCTAACCTTTAAAAATGAATCTGTTAAATAAACATCCTGTCACCTAATTCAAAGCACTATTACTCAAAGGTCACATGTTCTTACATCTTCTCACTATGTAATTAAGACAATCTAGGATAATTACTCACACTCACTTAGCTGTTATCTTTTGTACCTGCCTTAGCCTGCCTGCCAGTGCTTGAATTTTAATGGTGGTTTTGTCTTGGTGCTGGCATAGTCATATGATCATCCAGGGATGATGGAGTCTACTGTTAGTGTGTGTGATATATATTTCAGTCTTTTCCACTATCAGCTCAAAAAGTGTGACACATATTACTTTTAAGTTGGGGAGATTCTTAATGCTCATTGTAAAAAATGGACACACCACCTTAAAAAAAATGTAAAATTACCAAGCGCCCAGCTAACCCCATGTTGGCCTGGCTATGAGGATCAGAGATAGGTGATTCAGATTCAGATAGTGGGCTTTCTCCAAAGAAAGATCAAAAGAAACCAAGCATAGGTTTCAGCTCTAAATGGAAGATTTCATATCCTTGTGTGGAAATCACTGGATGGGATGATAAGTATTCCATATTGCTTAATTCTGGTTTTAATCTACTAAGTTACAAATAGGTGGGGATATGGAGTTGGGAGGAGGGGAGATGGAAAGATGCCATACAATTAATAGGGCACTATTACTTGAAGATTTGTATCCACTTCTTTCAAGCTATGCACAAGAGCTGCCCTAGAGTGGTAACTGTGTCTACAACAGGTAAATAAAACACTTTAAACTTTTAAACAATATTTTAGCTCTCTGACATTGATTCAATGAAGGAATTAAACCATGATAAACACATGGGTATATTGTTCCTAATGTAAAAGGATCTGTATTATATCTGTCATATTTATTTGAAAACATGTCACTGTCATGACTCTTGAAGAATTTGTCCTTGGTAATTCACTTAATTAGGATTCAGGTAGTTTTGTATCTTTTTCTACATCCATTACTGCATTTTTTGTTCCAGCTTTTTTTTTCAGACTGTGAAAGGTCATTTTCTACAATTAACAGGATCAAGTGTTTGTTAGGGAACAGGTTGTTGCAGAGGGTGCTCAATTGCCCTGTGACAATAAGCACCAAAAGGCTTTGCCTTCATGACTTTAATTTTAATGTGGCAGTGAAAATATATGGGGAAGTGAAGAAAGGAAGGGTATTGTATTATTATTAAATTCAAATGCTAACGAGTTTTGACATAAAATCATGTTATAGCTTAGGAAAATTAAAAAAATACTATGTAAAAATATGTCCTTCTTTTATATTTTATTGATATACATTTTTTACTTCTGTGATGATTGTGAGTATTTTTTAAAACATTTTATCATGCACTTATCCTGCTGCTATAAACAATTTCTGGCGAGATCACTTATTGTTTCTTGCTTATAATTGAAGTTATCCAAGATGTTGATGATAAAAAAAAACAAAAACAACAGATCAAAAATATGGCTTCATGAGTGGTAAGAGGCCAAGTCAATCAGATGCAAGATCATCTCATTAATATGCATGAACCTCACCCATTATTTAAACAATCCAAGATCCTGATGACAGATCATATATTCCAAGTTTAATCAAAATCAGATCACAAATATGACTAATTGATATTCATGGATTTTGTTCATTATTGAGCTCATCTGAGAGCTTAATGGTAAAAGCATATATTCCAAATTTGATCAGAAATATGGCCTCCAGAGTAGTAACAAGGTTGGCCAATCAGGTACAAGATCATCTCATTAATATGCATGGATCTTGCTCATCATCAAACACATCCAAGATTTTGATGATATAAACCCATATTCCAAGTTTTATTGAAACTGGATCAAAAATATGGACTCCAGAGTGGTAACAAGGTTGGCCAATCAGGTACAAGATTATCTCATTAATATGCATGGATCTTGCTCATTATCAAACTCATCCATGATTTTGATGATATAAACCCATATTCCAAGTTTTATTGAAATTGGATCAAAAATATGGACTCCAGAGTTGTAACGGGCAACTGTTGATGGACAGAAGGATGCATGACACACAAAGGATGATGGATGCAGGGTCATATCATAAGCTCTCTTGGGCTTATGGCCAGTTGAGCTAAAAATCATTGATTCTACACTATACATAAATGGCCTTTGCTTTGCTATGGCTATTCATGCTGTGTTTAATTGAATTTAGAGCCTCACGACTTCATGAAATTCTATAAAATATGATATTCTGTTCCTAAATGACAGGTAGAATAAAATTAGTGGTCATCAGATGAGACATTTATGACACATGTTAACTCAGTGCATAGATTTTACATCTCATGAAACTGTTAATTTATATAAAATGCCATATAACTCAATGTATACATTTTTTATCTCATGACCACTAATATAACATTCTCTGTAAATTACATGTACATCATACTTACTGGCTTCTATTTTCTTCAGATCATCAAGAGATATGCCCTCTATTGCAACCTGATGCTGAAATATGATGAATCAGTATAATTGCATTACAAATCATTATATTTTTGTATAATGATTCCGCAATTTGCATTACAAATCATTATATGCTTGTAAAATTGTTTCTAATTTTAAAATTTCACAAATGTACTATATAATATAAAATCCGTTTATAGTTGTTTCTAATTTCAAATTCTCTATAAAAATAAATATTGAATCTACATGGAAAGACATTAAGCCATGCCAATTACTGTGATTTTGCCATTTTTCCGGGGGAACCAATTGGTGTGGATTTCATAGTTGCTATAAAACATGAATTTAAAGATCCAACAAACAGTAATTCTTACATGCAAACAATAGGACCATTTCCACAATATATGAATCTAAGGACCAATGAAAAAGTAGTATTTTTTATGGGGGAACTAATTTTACTTGTGTAATACTTACCTACTACTATTGCACTGCTTTCCTTTTCCAGGACCCCTAGTCACCAGTCGAAGCTAATTAATCCCTCCTCCAATTAGTATTGGAAGGCCTCAATTGAAAAGAACATGATCCCAGTACAGATATGACTGAGACTGCGGATCTCAATAGGATGTGGACCTGCTGAAGGGTAGCCGATTCTTAGCCAGAAACCCAGGTTGGCAAAGAAGAGAAACTGAATCATAATTACAGCTGAACCGTAAACAACCCGTTTCCATGGACAAAGCATGAAGCTTGCTCCTTTTCCTTCACTGACACTAAAGAGAACAGGAAAACAGCCTTAAGGACAAGGTTTTTGAGAGGAAGCTTCACTATAAGATTCATAAGGGGATTTTGACAATGCCCAAAGAACATATGAAAGATTCCATAAAAGCATTAGTGAGCAAGATACCGGTCTCTGAAGTTCAAAATACCTGAAGAGATCAGAGAGATGAGGATCCGAGTCATTGGTGGAACCCCTAGAGAACTTGAGAGTGTTTGAAAGGGATGCCCTATAGACATTAACAGTGGACACAGGACATTCTTTTCCTCAAAAAGGAAGAGAAGAAAGGCTGCAAGTGCATTGAAAGGGGGAGTTATGATTAATGCATTTTCTAATGCACCAATTACAGAAGATTTTCCATTTTGCATTGTAAAACCCTGAAAGTAGATTGCCTCATAGCCTGGACAATGAAGCTGACAACCTTGCTTGATAACTGGTTCTGGCAGATTGATTGCTTGAGATGAGCCAAGCATGAAGGTGTAGAATCTGTGGCCTGTTGTGGATGAGAGATCCCCTGTGCTGCAACAGCAGGTCCCTCCTCTGTTGTAATCTCCTGGGCTCATCTACCAACAGGTTGAGTGGGCCATTGAACCACAAGGTCACAGGGGGGCTACCAGGACAAGATGAGAAGTGGAGATCCTGACTTGGTGAAGCACCTGCAGAATTATTTGAAAGGTGGAAAGGAATACACATATAGACAATACTGCTTTAGAGTGAAGGTATCCACCACCCAGGTCCTGTGATTTGGAACTGGAGATACATAAAAAGGGGGGTTTGTTGTTCAGTCTTGTAGAAAAGAAGTGATCCAAGGGTCTCACCCACAGTTGGAAAAGTAACTCTGCTACTGACTGGTGCAGAGACCATTCTGTGAGAACCACATGACCTCCTCTGACAGACTGTCTGCCAGGATGTTCCTCTTGCCCAGAATATGGCTGACTCAGAGAGGGATCTCCTCTGAGGTTGCTCAGCAGGGGAGATTCCAGACTTCCAACCAAAGAGAAGGAGCAAGTGTACCTCCCTGATGCCTGAGGTATGCTACTACTGGTGTGTTGTCTGAGGCAACCATAAGACAATGATGCCTTATGAGGTTGACACACCCTGGTAAAGGCTCTGGGTGTGGAGGCGAGGCCGAACAAAAGAGCTCAAAACTGAATAAAACAGAAGTAATTTCTGTGGATGGAAGATGCAGATGTGAAGGTATGCATCCTGAAGATTGATGCAGGGTTTTATGGCATTCCTGACCAAGGTAATAGTCTCCATCTTGAAGAGATCTTCCCAGAGAAATCTGTTTAAAGTGGATAGGTGAACTGAAACTTTCTGCCTTTTTTTACGCCAGAAAGATCCAGGAACAGAAACCCAGAGTCTGGTTGTTTTTCACCCTCTTGACTGTGTCTTTCCACAGAAGGGTGTGAACCTCTTTCCTTAAAGAACATGGGGGTTCATAAAAGGGGAGGATGTTCCTGGAAACAAAGCTGGTAGCCGTCCTTTAAAGTGGGATGGACCAGCACGTTGTCCATAATGTCCAACCAAACCCCTGAAAAAAGAGCTGTACAAGTACCTACCAGGAAGCTGTGTAGAGGAAGATGCTGCAGGAGAGGGTGCAGAGGGTACTTTCTCTCTTGGCTTCTCCAACCACCTCACCTATCGAATGACAGATGGGAGGGAGCTTTAAACTGAGACTGCTTGTGAGACTGTTGAGGCTGCACTGTTTAAAGAACTTGTGAGAAGGTCTCACAGGGTGAACATGGTGGGCATGCTTCTTTGCCAGTTTTGAAGGGCCTGGAGCTGCTGTTAAAGAACTGTGTTGCTGGTCCCTCAAATATTGTGATGCTATGGAGGGGATGAGGCCTCAGAAGAGCATCTTTGCCTCAAGAGGTACAGACCTTAAAAGGTTCTTGCTGTGGTGCACCATGACAATAGATGCCACCAAGGTGGCATCCCTGCAGAGGTGAAGAAGCTCTGCCAAGAGTGCCATTGACAAGGAGACCACATGATGTGACATCTTCGCTATGGCCTCCAGCAAACGCTGAAGCACTGTTGGAGATAATGATTCCTCCATCAACAGACTGAAGGAGGCCACCAAAAAGAGATCGGTATGTGAGGCAATTGTCACTAGAGTGTGGGCCTTAAGATTCAAGGCCTCCAAGGTTTTTACCAGGAGGTGAGTCCAGGCCCAAGTTGATATCCCCACTTGTGATGCACCCGAGTCCAAGTGGGGGCTTAAGGGGTCAAGCCAAAGAATAAATTCAATAGCTGGAGGCAGAAACCGGTGACTGGGACATAGAAGGGGGAAGAGACCACACCTTATGCTGCGTGGTGAACTCCTTGCCCCCAGGAAAACTTTTGTGCAAGCTCTTGGACCACAACAAAGTGATGGAGCAGCAGAAGATCTGGAAAAGAGGAGGCCCCAGAAAGCCTCTTCAGACTGAAGAGAATCTTCTTGTCCTCAGTGCCAGAAGGCTTAGGACACAAGTTTGAGGGAAGGAGGTGGCAAACTTTGTTACCACCTTATTGAACATCCAAACACCTCCTCCAACACGTGATCAGACAGGTGGGAAGAAGCAGGGGAAGGAACTGTCACCACCGTTTTTTCTGAGAACTCATTTGAGTCTGCCATGATGGAAAGGATATCATTGACTGGAGCCCAATCCCAAGATAAGACTGCACTGTTTTTCCCAGTATCTCTCTCTTCTAGAGGGAGACATGAAAATTAGGTTGCCATTGTCCCAAATCCGCTCATGAGTGATGATGAAACTAACCCTACTTGCTGTCCTCCAAGGCGAATGGGATCACTGATCCCTTCTAAACCATATAGGAGATGAGTGGCATCCCTCCATTTTGTTAGACAAGGGCGGAGCTGATGGAGGAGGTCCGTTGCCTGTCATGTCCTATTTTGAAACCCAATCTTGGACTTCCATGATGACAGGCAGGGGGATGAAGACTCACTTCCCGGGAAGGTGGTACCCACATCTCATAGAGATTAAATGGGAACATAGGGAAGGGGGGATGGGGGGTACATACCCGATCCCTGTCCCCAGACCAGTTATTAAAAACCTGGTGACAAGTTACAGGTGCTTGAAGTCTGGTGACTAGTGGGTGACTAATGCCCTGTGATTAGCATCCAGTGACTGGTCACCAGTCAAAGACCGGTATGGCAACAAAGATTTGATTGATGAGCCCATATCAGATTTTTCTGATCGAGATTGCTGCTCTTCCCTCTCAGGAAAGCATGATTTGCTTATCGACTTTGAGAGGGTGCTGCTTGTCCCTAACTGGGAGGTGTGACTCACTCTCAATCATTTTTCCTTCCTTGGGAGGGGCCAAGAATAGATCACTCACCGGCACTGATGGCATCGCAACGAGCATCAGGTATCCTTGGCTTTTAGGCAATCTCCAATCCATGGAGGTCATGGTACATTTTTGCCCCACATGGGCAGTTGTCTTTCTCAACATGGAAAGAGATCCAGACCCCTCCTGGGAATGGAGAGGGTGTCCAGTGATGATGAGGAGGCAGAGGGGCCCTTCTTTCTCCCTCTGTACGTGTGGTGACTTTCTGTTAAGTCCTACACTTGATCAGTCCATTGACAACAAATTGGGTATCTGTCCATGCATACACAACCAGTGCATGATAGGCAGGTGTGGTGCATGTTCCATGGGGCCTTCCTGTGCCTTCACTTGCCCACTCTGTCACATAATAAGCTCTGAACAAAAAAATAAATAACACAAATCAACAGAAAAATCAGAAACCTGAAAAGGGTAGACAATACTTACCCTAGCACCAGAAGTATGAAGGGGAATACAATTTACTGAAGTACCGCTTGCTAAGCAAGGTGCAACAACCCTTCCAAGTAAACAAAAAGAGCACAGAAAACACTGAAATAAAGCAAGGACTGAGGAGATAAACACTCAATCAGCACAAAAAGGTATGTGATAGGCCTAAAAATGTTTAAAGATGAAAATAAAGGTGAATTTTGATGTGCAGTATAGCAAACATGTACCATGCACAAGTCCAAGGAAAAAAGAGGAAGGTATTCCACATGTTGGCTTTGACTAAGTAGTCAGACTGGGATCATGTTTTTTCAATTCTGGCCCTCCAATACCAATTGGAGGAGAGAATAATTAGCTTGGACTGGTCTCAGAAAAGGAAATCAATGCAACAGTTGCAGGTATTGTATTACTGCTATTAAAATGTCATTTTTCAAAAAACAACAAAAATATACCCTAAAAAAAAAATGAATGTCCAGTACTTTATTCTGAATATTGTCATTACAAATACAAGTGATGTTTATCTGCTATGGTGCATTTGTTGAAAAGCTACTCATTTCATTATGCATTGTTAATTTCAAATATCAATAAGATGGAATGGTGCATATATCTTCTGTTAACAAGGGGGGTGGGGACCATAAGTCAAATGGTAGTTTTTTATATATAATAACTCCTTTTAGCTCCTATTGTGCACATGAAGTCACATGTCAACAGAATAATTAATGTGTACCAAAGGTAGATAACAAACACTTTTGATGCTTCTACTAACTTCCTCTAAGTCTCTGTAGTTAAGAGATTATTTTTGCACACAGAAACTATACATTCAATTTTGTCATATTGCCCAGTCATTGTCATGGTTTCAGATTTATCTTTGTGTCATTTAAAACTGTTTAGAATGGTTAGATAGCAAGTATATTTATGGAAATTTACAACACCTTACCAAAAGGGCTTTGCATCGCAGGTCAAGACATATGGCTATCTTGCTAAGAACACGCTGCAAAGAAAGAGAAAACATAGAATAAACTTTGTCATAAACAAATGAATGTGAAAATAATCAGGAGTTGAAAATTCTTGATGTCTGGACCTGTATAACTGCCATTGGACTTCCTCATTTTCGAAGAATTACCAGAAGTCTGGTGGACTTTAATTTAGGGAGGCTAGGAAAAGAAAAGATGTCTATTAAAAATCAACAAGCAAGTTTTGCAATTTTGTTGTGGAATCATATGAAATCAAACCAGAATGTGACCTGGAAGGGGAAAATATGGCAAGTCATGATGAATTAAATGCCTTTCAAATTTTCTATCTATATGGTTATGACTGATGCTCTTATGAGGCATGTTAGAACTGATCTTAATTTCATGCAATAAGTCCTGGTATTAGGGACTGTGAAACTGATGTTAATTTCATGCAATAAGTTCTGGTATTAGGGACTAGGAAACTGATGTTAATTTCATGCAATAAGTTCTGGTATTAGGGACTGGGAAACTGATGTTAATTTCATGCAATAAGTCCTGGTATTAGGGACTGGGAAACTGATGTTAATTTCATGCAATAAGTCCTGGTATTAGGGACTGGGAAACTGATGTTAATTTCATGCAATAAGTCCTGGTATCAGAGACTGGGAAACTGATGTTAGTTTCATGCAATAAGTCCTGGTATCAGGGACTGAGAAACAGATGTTAATTTCATGCAATAAGTTCTGGTATCAGGGACTGTGAAACTGATGTTAGTTTCATGCAATAAGTTCTGGTATCAGGGACTGTGAAACTGATGTTAGTTTCATGCAATAAGTTCTGGTATCAGAGACTAGGAAACTGATGTTAGTTTCATGCAATAAGTCCTGGTATCAGGGACTGAGAAACTGATGTTAATTTCATGCAATAAGTCCTGGTATCAGAGACTAGGAAACTGATGTTAATTTCATGCAATAAGTCCTGGTATCAGAGACTATGAAACTGATGTTAATTTCATGCAATAAGTCCTGGTATCAGAGACTAGGAAACTGATGTTAATTTCATGCAATAAGTCCTGGTATCAGGGACTGAGAAACTGATGTTAATTTCATGCAATAAGTTCTGGTATCAGGGAATGGGATATAAATTTTAATCACACCAATTATAAAGTAAAATGCCCTATAATACCTTAAAACAACAGGATACTCAATGTTGAAGCCAAACATAACTTACATGACCCCATTATAAATCTCCTCAAAATGAGCCATTTCCTCCAAATCTCAAGAATTGCTAATCTTTCTTTCCTCAGTTTATGTCAAAGGATTAATTCTGGCATGTCTTCACAGTGTATCAGCACTGGACAAACTCTATTTGTCGTGCTGGAGGATTAGATGAAACTGTATGTATTTTGTAAAGGGGAAAGTCACACATTCAAATATTAACTTCAATTAACTGGTTATTGCTTTCAAAGTAAATTACAAATCAAATCCATCATAAATATCTGCATTGTTTTTTTTAAAATTTATTTAAGGTGCAAGACACACTTTTCATCTGAACTAAAATTAAATGGTTATTGTTTTTGAAGTAAACTAGAAATGAAATCCATTGCAAATACCTGCACTGTTGTTTTATTTTATTTTTGATCTGCCCTCCTTTGGGGCTGCATTTAGAATCCAAAACATCCAATGCCATTTACATTTTCATGAAAATGCATACAAAATATGACCCCCTTCTCTCACTTAGTGCAGATATAGTCCAGGTTACAAGGAGAACCAACTGACAGACTGACAAAACTAACTAAGAGACTCATGGATTGACAGATATAATCAACCACATTATATCTGATAAAGTGCAGATGTATGTATAATAAGCTAACATTAGCCACTTTGTTGGAACGAGTGCGCTGAAAAAGGAAATAATGTACATTTTTGGTACACATTAAGCTTTGCATGCAAAATATCCTGTACAGTTTAAATATTACAAGATAATAAGGCACTGGGATAAGACAGTGGTAACATGTTTGCTTCGCACCTCTGCAGTCCCTGGTCTGATCCTTGATTCCAGCACAAGAAAGGTTAAGTGGTGACACATTTAAGGTATCACAGAATCTAGATTACAAATGCATATGTGAAAAAAAGCAAAATTGTTTTATTTAGTAGCAAAAAAGCGCATATCAGTGTTTAACAGAAAATCAATGATTAAAATATAAAATTAACTTTTCTGATAACAAATGTGTCCTTATTATGTGATAAGCATGACTATTTATCTATTTACACCACCTAATGTAGTTACTGCCTTCTTTATTTGCTATATCTTCTCTCTTTGATAAAACATCCTGCAGTAATAAAATGGAAAATTAGGCCCCTGTTTGACTGATGTAGACACTCTAATAAACACTCATCTGCAAACTGTGTAGATACAGATCAGCTGTTGCATAATGCATTAAAAGATCAGCTTTTTCTTTACATTAAATTACAAGTAGAATGAACACCATTCACCCTGATATGATGGCACATTATGTGGTGGCAGGTCTGGGTCTATGTTGTTTGCAGTTGGACATGCATTACACACCAGTAAATATGGTACCATATATACTTGTGTAAGTTGTGTTCAACTGCAAACAACACAGATCTGATCTGTCCTCACACAATGAGCCATCAGATCAGGGTCTATATTGTTTGCTCTACTGATTAGGCCAACAAACTGCATAGACACAAATCTGATGGTGCATCATGCAATGGCAGATCTGGGTCTATGCAGCTTGCAGTTGGATCCAAATACTACACAAGTATATATCGTAATTCAAGCAATTACTGCAACAGAAAGTTTATAATTCTTTTCAACTCATGCATTTATTATAAATAAAGCCTTCACTAAACATTGCAAAATTCATTTTTCCAATTGAGATTTTATAATATCTTTCTTATTGCTTGGTTCTTGACTTTTCACAGAATATTCAGCAGGCATCAGGGGTTCAACAGCCTCACACTGGGTAGACACAGAATAATTTTGGCCAGCCATAAAAAAATTGGAATCGTGTAAGTGCACAGACAAAATCTATGTAGAATTTTAAAGCAGTTTAAAAATTACTTAAAAATGAAAAAAGAAAAATTCCATGCTGATATTACAACCAATGTCATTATCTCGAAGTATTACCATAAGTAACGTATTCAGTGTTCCTCTATTTTGAGACTGGTACCATGCTCAAATAATAATTAGGGGTCCGAGTCCTTAATCATGGGTTTTTCATACTTACCTCCCTTTATATCACTCTCAGTTATATGAAGGGTCATACTACCATAATAAATGTATGGGAAAAAGCTTTCCTGCAATAATTTACATATTTACACAAAAAAACAAATTCTGGGAAAAGTTGCATAATAAGTGTGCAACCAATGTTATATATGGGGGACACCTTGTACATCTCTTATTACGTGTACACTGATGTCAAACAAAAACTTTCCATTATAATGACCTTTACCTGACTGCTTAAAAGAATATAAATCTAGTTCATCCTTCAGAATTTTACCTTCTGTTCATCTGTAAACAAAGGGGAATCACTAGTTGAGTATTTCTTAATCTGTTTTGATAACCTGAAAAAATAATGAAAATGAGAATAAAATAAGAGATGTTTGATATTTTTGTTTTTTTAAGAAATTCATGGCAAATTAAGGCATGACTTATGAAAATAATCTATTACCACTATCTTTTTACAGAATGAATCATGGCTGGGATAAATCTACTTGCCCAATGCCCAAGAAAAGCTTACATTTGGCATGGGCAAGCTCAAGTTTTGCAAGGTGCTTGCATGCAGGCAGGTCAAAAAAATTAAGAGTGAGAGAGAGGTCATTTACAGTTCATAATGCTTTATGTTCTGCAAGTTTTATACTCTGTGAACCTGCCAAAGTACATATTTAGCTCCTTTACGTGGTGTTTATATGTAGCATGCGCTTCTGTTACATAAATGTCTATAATTTCATTCATCTATCAACCCTTTTTTTCACAATGCACTGTCAAAGTCTGTCACTTCCATCTTGTAGTCACATTTTCTTGTGCAGACATAAGAATGTTCACTACTGGAAACAAGTTTTGACAAAAGGGAAAAAATATTTGCATTTGAACTTGCTATCAGTTACATTTTAATCACAATACATGTAGCTATAAGTATGCAGGATCTGCCAATATTCAAGCTTTGACCTAGTCACAGGCAGTGGGTGAGTGTAGGCTCTTTCCTAATCATTATGCTGGCCAATGAAATTGCCTGGCCAACATTCTGGTTCAATGAAATGTCCCGAACTTGCCAAGTCTCAAAAGTCAGCTTGTCATAGATTGTTTTGTTGCATGTCCCTGATTTGTTCCATGTCACCCATTTTTAGGTCACTAGATGATAACTGGTAATGACATAACTCATTAGATTTCTGTTACAGGTGTGTTTCGATAAAAAAAGTCACTCATCTCTAATGATTGGCCATGTGGATTTCTTTAAAAGTGCAACCCTTATGCTCAACTTTTCAGCTGAAGGTCTTTTACCTAACCATCTCTCTCTCTCACACTTCAGTCATTCACATACAATTATATACTATCAACAAATTACGTAAATGTTACAATCATCTGCAACCCAAATCTACCAGTCACAATACATTTACTAAAGAACTGTACTGTAAGTAAATAGCTTAAAAATGATTTCAAATCATGCAAGCAAGAAGGGCACTGTGACCAAAATTTTGAGATGCAATACATGATTTTCAAATTACTTTCAACTAAATATTTGCCAGGAAGTTCTAAACAGTTTTGTGGTAAAGAATGACATCAGTACATAGTACATTAAATTTACCATGAAAGTAAATTAAAGCTGGGGAGCACTGGGTAGCATAATCCAATGTTGATTAAAAGAGAATATGAAAAATGTCTTTTTCCTTTTACTTTTCAAAGAATGCTAAAACATCCTGTTCACTTCAAACCCTTTGATATGGAAGTTTTGAAGTAGCCATTTGGTTCTCCATAGTAACAAAATTTTTAAAAAAATAATGAAACCCCTGCATCTTCAAAACTCAGACTTATACTTGACCAAAACAAGAAAATCTGGCCCTATGGATGCCAATACATGTATACACTGATTAAAACTGAGACTAACATACAAGGGGATTGCAAATTTCCTACCTAGCTCACCAAATATCACCCATTCCCTATTGTTATGCAAAAGAAGTTTATGGTACACTGAAAGATCATAAGGTGGATTTGTTGACATGGCCTCAGTTCATTCATGGTACATATTTTCCATACCACACTGTTCTAAATTTTATCATTAACATAAGAAATAAAAGTATCCTTTTACAGGCAAAGGATGCCAGAGTGCATTGGTTTAATTTACTTGGACATTTAAGCAAATGTTTTGAAAAATTAGAATCTGTACATTCAAATTTTCACCATAGCTATTTGTAAACCACTTTTCAAAATTTGTATGCAAGATACATCAATAAATTTACATACTCTCAGCACATTGAAAAATGCATTGCTACCGATTTTAACTCAATACTTTATTTTATTTACCCATTTCAATGCTTTAAAACTGAAAATCAAAGGTTATATGAGATCTTTTCACTTACATTATCTTTGTCACTCTCCAAAATAAAATTATCAAATATATATCAGAATGGAGAGGAAAAGTTGGTGTTTCTTCTGCTACTGATATTAGTAAAATATTAACTCGTAATTTAAATTAGAAAAGAGAGAAACTATAAATTGTTTTTCAAAAGAACACTGTTACAACTAACTTCAACCTGACACCTAGGTAAGCACAGCTAGGTTTCTAGTTGGAAGGCAAATTCACCCCTACTGTGCCTTTGATCTTACTGCTCAACCGACCATTGGGAACCTCATTTGCATATCAGAAGGGAACGAGTGATATCTAGCAGCTCTCTGATGTTTTCAACCAATGTATTATATATTGTCCCTGATTAAGATTATAAAAAGTTATTCTTCAGTGCAACTGCAGTCTTGTGATGCCAGTTACAGGATGAAAGCTTTTGACATCATTAATAGAATTCTATATGTGAGTGT
This sequence comes from Margaritifera margaritifera, assembly GCA_029931535.1. Classification (NCBI taxonomy): domain Eukaryota; kingdom Metazoa; phylum Mollusca; class Bivalvia; order Unionida; family Margaritiferidae; genus Margaritifera; species Margaritifera margaritifera. Next base: position 9,771,370 of record JAQPZY010001686.1, read on the forward strand.
TTCAGAATAAATACATAAGGCTCTTTTACCTGTGGAATATATTTTTGTTCATTTAAATTAATTATTCAACCTAGAATATTTTGTTCATGCAAGACATGGTGAGAATGTGGTACAGTATTATTTTCAATGACTTGTTATTGAATGGTGGGTAAATATTATTCAATTACGATGGAAATCATTGCCTTATATAAGAAGAAGATTTAATTGACCTTTCCATATCAATAATAAATAATGCTAAATAGGTACAAATATGCAAGGAAATAAACTTTACATACACACCACTAATCATAAATGTAAGGCAAAACTAAACATCATCAAGCAAGTGGTGTTAAGAGTAAATTCAACCTATCCAATATTTGTTATTGACTTTACTGTCATTGAATATTATTTTTAATTTTAAACCTTTTATCTGCTAATATTGCAACATGTATATATATATATATGGGCTCTGGAAAAAAATTCCCAAGCACTCGTCCCTTGGACCAGTGAGATGCCAGAGCTAATCATCCATGTCCTCATTATACTCAACACAGTACACTTCTCCACTATACTGCTTATGCTTTTACTAAAGAACCACATGCAAGCTTGACAGTAAAATGGGTCCAAATCATGAAAAAATTGTTCAAATACATGACTCCATAGATAATTATATAATAAGAGACCATGTTTGTAACTCGAGAAATTGCAGTTGCACACACAGCCCTTGGTTCCTTAGTGGTATTTGCATTTACAGTGAAACCTTTCAGAAATCAAGGTGTCATAATTTCCCTTTTCAACAAGCTATCACAAATCTTTATGAATTAGATATGGGAGAAATTAAGAGACAGAGAATGTCAAAATTTTATGATTTTCATCTGATCATTGTTACACTTGCTCCAGATCACCAGTAATTTCAAAATTGTGCAGCACTCAGATTTATTTCCAAGGTGTGAATCTGCATCTACTTAGCCCAGGGACGAGTATTGAGGAAAGTTTTACCCAGCCCAGCCAATTTTTACCTGGTCAGGACAAGAGGAATAGTGGTTTTCCTGAGCCCTGATATATATATATATATATATATATATATATATATATATATATATATATATATATATATATATATATATATATATATATATATATATATATATATATATATATATATATATATATATATTTGTATGTATTCTCTCACTCTGAAACTACCCAGAATTACCAACAACTGTATGTAATATGGTTGAGAATATATTAAAACAGTTTAGGAAGCAGTTATTAAAAACAGCAATTTTCAAATAATAATTTCATCAAGATAAATTTCATGTCACAAATATTGTTTTTCAATACATTTTTCAACAGCATGTAGCCCCAAATAAGTTTTCTTTGGACCAATGTCTAAATATTTTCTTTGTATGGTCCAAATGATTCCAGGATTGCTTCACCCATAGCAGAATAAGTCCACTAACATTCTCGGCCCATAACGAAATCGGACTACTCAAATCGGCCCATTACATACTTGGCCTATCGCTAGGTCAGTACATGATTGATATAATAGTAATGTGGATACAATGTCCTTTGTCAGCAGTCATTTCATATTACTTTTTTATCTTTATAGGTTTCTTTATGCTCAGTGCGTCTGTGTATGATTTTTAGTATTCAGTTAAAGTAAAATTCATACAGGTTATGTAGGCATTCAGTACCGACTATTTCAGTAATGGGTGTAGTTTTCTAGAATTTGATTACACATACCTTTGAATCATGATTATTTACTTTTTTTATCCTCATACATGTATATTCCTTGGAAGGTCATTATATACATTCGGTAAAATCAATGTTAAAGTACATGGACATTTTTGGATGAGGTCAACCTAAAGGTGTGATCCAGAACAGACAGGATTGAATGTCGCATGTTGTGATGTCACAATGAGAACTGCACGTGCTTTGAAAAAAAAAATGTTTACTACCCTGTTATGAAATCATGAGAAGACCTTAGGTAAATTCTCCTTTTAAATTTGTTAAAAATTACTGAATAACCAGGAGAATTTTTAGCAAAAACTTTATATTTTTAACATTTTCGTAAAAACAATAATGCATGCCCACGTTTAGAAAATTCTGGATCTGTGCCTGCCAAAGTTCAAAGGAAAAGGGTATTTATTGCTGTATTTATTAGCTCCGTTTTATTAATCTTTTGCTAGGTGATAATCCTATCAAAACCGTCATGTGTTGATAAAAAAATGTAATAATTTTTGTTTCATATTGAATATAATCAACCAAAAGTTTTAATGAATGGTTTATAGAAGTTATACTGATGAATACAGTGTTTAGACGTACCGGATTTACAAGACCAAATGATACCAGTGAAACTAGTTATCATTCAATTTACAAAATAAAGACAAAAGGTTTGAATTCTATTTGATCAAAGGCTGAATTTCAAGTAAGTTTTAAAATAGTTTTGTCTACATATTCAATTAAACAAAATTCATCATTGAGCAAAAAATATTGTAACTGTCATTATGAACGAAATTTGGGTACCAACAAATTATTGTAACATACCTGTATTACAAACTCTTTGTTGCCCCAAGTTACAGGAATCACAAGCAAGTGCATGTTGCTTTGAAGTTACAACTCTGGTACACTCGACACAGTGGTCAGTACCCACTGATGCTTTGATATGATCATTAAATTTGGGGGGGGGGGGGCAGTATATATATCGGTTGATGCAAAGATTAAAGACCGATTCATGTTTTTTTTGTATTTATAAATTGTATTTTTTACTTAAAACGCCCGTTTACAAAAGAAGGTCATGGTTTTTCTCTCTTTTTGATTTTAGAACAATCTTTTGCCTAATCCTTCAACAAACAACAAACACACTCTACAATAGTTTATAGTATTGTTTGTTTACTTATTATGGTTAATCAAACCAGTAAGGTTTGCATAATCATTATGATTAACTAATTACTTAGTAAATAACATGTTTATGATAAATAGTTATTGTTCAATAACAACAAGAGTTATGAAGCCATACAAGATCAAAGGTAAGGATCATACAAAAAACTACAAACTTTGGGCCGCACCCAACATTGTTTGATATTATGGACCTACGGTGACGGTAATTATTATTTAACTAAATTTGTATGGACCGAATTTGTAATGGGCCGACTTTGTTAGGACCGACTCCGGAATGTACCGAGTATGTTATGGGCCGAGATATCCAGTCACCATCCAATATTGACTTTGGTTGCTGGATCTTAGTAGTGTACCCCAAAGATTTTTATCTTTTATAAAATATCTGCGTTCACTCCAGACAATCCAAAAACATAAGCAATTTTTGTCTGATTTAATCAATTATATCACTATCGTCGGTTTTATACAAAACGTTCGGTAACCGGTGCTAGCAACCTTTGATAACCATCGATTGCCTCAACTGGTTGACCCCAAAGGTCAAAGTCAGTCCCTCTTTTAAACGCAGAATGCCAAGATTCAATAGCTTTCTCTTCGTCTTCCAAGTCGTTCATCTCCCCACCATTATTGGATATAGAAGAGAAATGTAAATATGCTATTTGTTTTCATTGGAGCTCTTCACTTCCTGATTGCCGACAGGTGCTCCCGTCAACCACTCTATTGTCATAACAAAACATAGTTTCTTACACACTTAAAAACGTCCCAAAATTGTATTATTAGCACAAAACAATAATTGTATAATATTATACATCAACTTGGAATTCAACATATGGGTTGTGGTAGATACTTGCTTTACGACAATTCACTTTTTTTCCATTTTCGATCACTACGCGTGCGCAATGTGTAGAGTAATTGATTTCCTGTCGGGATTATGCGGAAGCAATACTGTGTAGTAAACAGTATTTATGTCGATAAACAACGTAGATTACACACTATGACAGCCCTGATGCTGTAACATGGACCTTCAAAATGTCAGCTAAGACACTTATTCATTGCTAGGTAGAATGGGAAAAGAACTGGAAAGGGAAAAGTTGAAGGTCATTGTGCTGAGGAGCCAGTCGAGTACAGCACCATGATTGTCTTTTCTTTCAAGATTTGTGAAATAAAAACTTAAACTCTCCTCCTACAACTCTCGATAGGAATGTTTCCTACAAGCTCAAGCTCAGATAGCTTCTCGTACGACTTCTTTTCTGAGGAGAATAAACCGAAATGGAAAGGGATCTTCTTGCAAACATTAAATGTGGTAAGTGGGCATTGACAGCTCGCATCAGCTGATAACTTCATTAGTCCACTGTTCACACCATGTATCATTATGGTGTGATAGTGACACGATGCACACCAGGGGTCTTTTATCAGTTGAAAGATACAGCTATTGGTACAATAGCCAAATGCTTTTCCTTTGATTATATAAATGCCATTTGACAGAGTTGACTTTGTAGGATGGATGACAAACTGAAGATGTTTACAATCTAACTACCTAACTACAATCTAACATGTGACATGGAACAAAATCAGGGACATGCAACAAAACAATCTATGACAAGCTTGAACCATAGGATAAATCTATCATAGTGTAGGGTAAATTCTCATAAAGAACCAAAACAAATTGCTTTTTCTTTTCATTCTGCCTTTCGTTCAGAAGTTTACTTAACATTGATCGGATTTAGAATGATTTAAAAACATTTATGTTTCTGTAATCTGCCAAACAGAAGCACCTGGCATATGAAAAGAAGTGAGGAAAGACCCCAGCTAAAGAATCTTGTTTTCATTGAATGTGCTTTTAGGTTGTTGATGCTGTCCACTCAAAACAAAAGCAAACATCACTCAGGCTCTGGTAACTAAACACAGCTGTTGCTGATGTAATTTCTGTGCTAAATTATATATGCGCAGTGTTCATTCCAGAAGTGGAAAAAGTGGGGCACAGTGGCTCCTACCAGATCAAAAAGTGGGGTCAGTTAGAAAGCAACAGGAGTCACAAGTACAGTACATGCATCATAGATTTAGGAAAATCCACCTTTCCATGGTGGAAATTATTCCATCCATGATTTTGTCAGTCACGGACTAGATATAGTGGTCATTGTGGATGTCTATGCCATGATTGTTAGTGGATGGATTATATTTTATTGCAATATAATTATGTAGCAGTGGACATCCACTACATCACATGGAACTTACCTGTCGGCTGAGCTACAGCAGATAGCGCAGAATGCCCATTTTATGTTGTACACAATCACAATGCCATTTAATATTCAAAGACTCTCCCACTAAAACGCATTGACATGTGTGTATTGCATGAAATGAAAAATAAATTTCCAAGCAAAGAATCCTATGAGAATATTTAGTTCATTCACAAAATATAAGAAGTTTAATGATACAATGATTTTAATAACTGTGGCAAAAAGAGAGAGAAGTTCTGCTAAATAAATCACATGTAAGTGTTAGTGCATTCATACGAGAAGAAAGGAGATGTTGAAGCAATATTGAACATGACTGCATGGACTATTTATTCAGTTATTAAAATAAAGAATATGAGAAATGCTGTGATTTAAAAAAAAAATCCCCCAGTCGCTTTGAAATTGTTTGCTTAACATGTTCTCACACAATGAAATGAACCTAATGCTATCCAAGATACAACCTATAGAATAGCCTCTTTGTAGTACTTCTGCAACAAATATACATGTACATGCGACACATTTTCTCAAGAACTGAGGAGCAAGATAGATCTGTGTTTACCTTTACCATAGACCTACTGTTTGTATGCAGACTCAACTAAGCACACACTCTATTCTTTTGCCAACAGCTCAGACAGATATGATTGCTGGTTGGTCATCTAATAAGTTTAATATTAGGAAATATAAGGGTGAAGGTGATGAAAAAGCATAATTACTTAAATATTTTTGGTAGTAATTAAACTTGTATGCTTATTTTCAGTTGAAGAAGATACAACTTCATTTGGTACAGTACGTTCTTTCAGTCCACATGACACATACTACAAAACTGTTCCTGAATGTCAAGCAAATATTGTTTTATTATCAGTTTAGATACTAAATTGTTACATTTTGACCTGATTGTCCTTTTTAAGAAGTTGGCTTGATCACAAATAAAACATTTTGTTGCCAAAGAACATGTACAAAATGTGTATTTAGATGGGGTTTAGTAATTAGGCCAACAATGTGAAATTACTGAAATGATGTCCATAATCTTCCCAACAGAGTTGACTCTTTGGGAACCAGAACTAGGTTTAAAATCACTTGAACAAACTGTGGACTCCAAAGTAGAATAAAAACCAATAATATATCAAGGTTAAATGCCTGAAGATATACATGTACACAGCACAGACAAAAGGGTAGGGCCAATTAGTCAGTAAGTGCTGATGGGAAAAAGTTTTTCCATATTGCAGCAGTGGTTAATTTCTCTAGTTCATCCATGATATCATCATCTTTTGAAATTGAATGGAAATGCCTGCTATTATGCAAACTTATTTGTGAAATGAGTATCTGTGGTAGATACGATTGTATTTACTGTAAATAAATAGCCTCTAGTTTTTGTACGTCCGTTTTAGCTTCATAGCTTTTTTTTAACTTGTACTGTACATGTATTACACATAAGTTGAACATGTCATATGTATCAATAATGCCTTGTATATTGCCTGAAATTGCTAAGCCACTAGTTTGCCAAGGCTATATAAATCTCTCTCTAATTGCATTGATATTAATATGTGGCTTCATATTTTTAATGCCTTTAAATAGGTATCCCTAGTAGAACTTCTTTATTATGAACTGGAGCTGAAGAGGTTTTGGCTTTATAGGTTGTAAATTCCAATTATGTCCTGTTTATTGTGAACCTTTTGTATTAATTTTGGGGTTATTGTCATTGTGTTGATTTTGATTATTGCAGCAATGCTGGCTCACTTGACTTTCAATGTATTCAATTTCTGAAGCTTTTAGTTCATTTATGTTAATTATGACAAAGTTGGACTTAGAACCAAAGTAGAAATAACTTGAAAATAAGAAAAGCACAATAATAGCTTGTTAATAACCCAATTAATTACATACATTCTTTTTTAAGATACAAAAAGCATTGCTAAGCAGCAATTGACTTATATACTTTGAATAAAAGCAGTATCAAAAGTTTATTTATAAATTTTGTCAGTAGAGGAATTCCAAAATGAGGATAATGCAGCACATTTATGAAATGCATAATCTCTAATGAACAGTGTCATTTTCTGATTTAATGAATAAAGCTTCTGGTTACATTGATTGAAAGTTATGATGCATAATCTCTCTATCTCATTTTTGCATATAATAAACTCATTTTATAACAAATATATATAAAATGCATTTTTTTTAGAAAGAAAGCCTTTTGTGTAGTAGAGCTTTCATTAAACATGTCATAGCTATTTGCTGCTGTGTTTTTCAATACATATTACAGGTCCAAAGTTTGTTTTGCACAAACTTATATCTTATTAGTTTTATAATGTTTATTTTTGTGACAACAAGAAACCTTTTTGATTCAGAAGTTAATTTGTCTTTTGAAACAGTGGTGCTCAAGAATAATGTTGCAGCTCGACACTTTTCAATATCTGCTAGGAACTGTGAGTACATGTACTTCCTGACTGACCGTTGATAATAAGCATAACAGCTGACTTCAGAGTAAGAATGTCACTCCTCAGTTGGTGTTTGATGATAGATTCACGATAAAAAAGATACAAACAAAGTAATCTGTCCCATGAAAATCACTGTTAATGATATGAATGGCCACTGATAGAATGCAGCAAGTGTAGATGAATTCTGTGCATTTAAAAATTGTTATACTCTCAAATAATCAATGCCATTTTCTAAGTCTACAGATAAAGCTACAGAAGATCATTTTCTAGCATAGTTCTCATATCTTTTTTGTTTTATGTTAATATACAATGCCACGTTATTCTTACTGAATAAACTTGAGAAGGAATTATGACATGTTATTATATCCCATGTACTTCATCGTGCATGTATGCTATAAATAGTACAGTGTTCATTTGTAATTGCTATTGGTCATAATTATTAGTCTTGAAGTTTATGTTCATTTTCAAAAATTATTAATGTTGCATGTGTCTCTGACATTTATTCAGTTTGATAAATTTAAGTAAGCTGTGTACTTGATACAAACTTGTTTCCAATCTTATCTAAATGACAAATGCAATAAATGATAACTATCTTACATGAACGTCATATGCGTTAGTGATAAGCTGGGGCTTTTAATTTTTTATTTGTATACTGCTTTCATTAACTTATTGTAAGGGGACCTTGAAAATAGATTGGAAATTAAAGGGAAACTATGACAAATTAATAACCAGTACAGCAAGCACTTTTATGAAATATAATTTATTGAGAAAGAACATCGAAGTTACTGCTTGATGTAAATGTACTCGTGTGTATATGCAAATAGGTACATGTACATGTAGTCGATGAACTGGGACATATGTTGTAGCTAGGCAATATTTCTGATGTATGTTCTGTCATGGACTTGGGTGGGAGGATATCCAAGAAATTTAAAATCTGGTATTTTTTATATGTTGCGCATGTTTGTCTGTACATATCCCTAGCTTGGGCTCTGATAAGTACTTAAGACAATGTTACTACTGCGTAGTTTGCACAATAAAGGTGTGAAATTGATGCCTGCCATGATCAGGTTTACAGCATCTGGGTTCCGGCCATCTGTTTGTTTAGTGTGTCGATTCGCAGGGTGATTGCAATAAAATTACCAAGGGATGCCCTAAAACCCACTATAGCGACAATAAAATCCATGATGGAGTTCGACTAGATTGAGTGGACATCCACTGTTTTTAGTGGACATCCACTAGATGTAGTGGACATCCACCATTCCTTGCGCCTAGTGTCCATGTCCACCATATTGAATGGGCAATCTGAAATCTGTAATGCGTGTACTGTACCCTTACCTGTATCTTGTTAATTCAAGAAATTGAAACACATCATTGTCATAGGAACTTGCAATGTGAATTTTTTAATTTCTGCAATAATTATTCACTTTTCCAGCATTATATGCTTTGAATCAGTCATTGTAGAGTTAGATTCCGTAGGGTTTTCTACAGTGTAATTGTCCACTAAAATAAAGGTGTCTGCTGTTCAGGTCATGGTTATTTTAATTGACAAGGATATTGTAGCAAACTGTGGTATAGTCTGTCTTAACAACAGCTGATTCAAAGTATATAATGCATGAAAATGTAATATTTATTACAGAAATTAATAAATCCATGATCTGAGCACCTGTGATCATTATCAGCCTCAATTGTTGCGAATCATCTAAACTGTGATTTGAATTCCTTATGCTTGTGTAACCATTCCCCTCTAGAATTTATTTTGGACATTGGAGTCTGTTTTTTCCTACCTGTACATTACTCATGAAATAAATGCAGCAGTGCTTTTGCTTGAGATTTCATCTTTTCTTCTTTACATTTTCTGTAATTGATCATGGATCGTGTATTCACAATTGGTGCCCAAGCTTATCAAAATCAATAAGACATTTCTGTCAGCCAATGAAATTGATCATCTTATGCTTCTCGCCAGTTAGTGCACTCTATTCAGTCTGCTTGGGCTGCACTCAATTCAGTCTAAAATCAACCTTGACGATCTTTTATCATTATTTTCTTGTTTTTTTATATATGCCCTACAAGTGCCATGGGAAGAACTTTATTGTGCCAAAGATGAAAAATAAGGGTCATTTGTGCAAGGGCACATTCTAGAATGAACCCTGCATATGCATTGAGTAGAGATATAATTGTCAAGTGGTATGGCACCTGTTATTGGTGTATTATTATGCAGAGTACGGTATGCACTTTTATGGGAGGTAGATTATTAATTGATCTAATTTAGTATGGGATAAGCTTACAAATGCAAACAATGCTCAGGTGAAAAATATATATCTAAATGTACATATGGTATTACATATTTGAAATGCCTTCAAAAGTCAAGCGGACTAATAATTGTTATCTAGTGATAGACTAAAATTCTTTGAATTTAAAAAGATTGTGTGTGATAGTTACTGTATATACTTGCTTTTAAGTTGAGTCCAACTGCAAACTGCACAAACCCAGATCTGCCATTGCATAATGCATCAGAAAATCTGGGTCTATGCAGTTTGTTAGCAGTAATTGGTAGAACCAACAACATAGATCCTGATCTGTATCATAATACATTATTGTCCTGTATCAATAGTACATGTCTGTATCATGATACACTATTGTCCTGTATCAATAGTACATGTTTTATCATGATACATTATTGTCCTGTATCAATAGTACATGTCTGTATCGTGATACATCATTGTCCTATATCAATAGTACATGTCTGTATCATGATACATCATTGTCCCATATCAATAGTACATGTCTGTATCATGATACATTATTGTCCTGTATAAATAGTACATGTATGTATCATGATACATTATTGTCCTGTATCAATAGTACATGTCTGTATCATGATACACTATTGACCTGTATCAATAGTACATGTCTGTATCATGATACACTATTGTCCTGTATCAATAGTACATGTCTGTATCATGATACATTATTGTCCTGTATCAATAGTACATGTCTGTATCCTGATACACTATTGCAAGACTAAATGTTGCAATAATATTTAACTTCTGTTATAGACACTCCATTTTTCTGCATAAGATATCTGTCAGTGGCATTCTTTAATTCTATAACAGTGGCTGCTGATACAATAATATAGCTGTTAATTTATTCCACTCATTTACCACCTCTGGCTGAAGTAGTTTTTTTTTTATATATCGAACCCAATGAAAGTTTCCTTAATCTGAGGGATTGCCCTCTGGCGATATTTTCTTTGATTAAGTTGAAACAAATTGTCAGTCTTGATTCCACTTATCCAGTTAGAATTATGTTAGATTTGACTTCAGTACACTTGTGCGGTCATTTGCTTTACTCCATCTTAATTCAGTCTTTATTGACTATGTACAAAATTTATAAATGCACTTTGATGCTGTCTGTTACCAAGTTAATTTCTACACAATAACTCATCCTGTCCACAATGTAAAGTTACCAGATTTTGTGAATGGCTTGCACTTGGGGTAACGAAGAACCCTGTGTATATTGAAGTCGAAATGTCAAAAGTTCAAGTCACTGTGACTGAACAAAGAAATTGGTTTCTGCACATAAAGTTCAGTTTTTGACCATTTATCTTCACCAAAAGTTTGTGGCTGACTTACACATTGGGTAAAATAGAAGCCTGTTGATTTTGGGGTCAAAAGGTCAAAGGTCAGGGTTATTAATTGAAAGAAGAAAAATATTTATGTATGATAACTTCTAGACCAAGGACCTTGACCAAAGTTTGTGGAGGGCTATCACTTAGGGTATGGACGAGACCCATTGATTTTGTGATGAAAAGGCAAGGTCACTGTGGCTTAGAGAAAAGTGCATTTTGTAAAACAACATTTGTGTCAGTAAGTTCATTGACCAAACTTTCTGGATGGCTTGCATTTAGGGTAATAAAGTAACCTATAGATTATGGGGTGTAAAGATCAGAGGTCATGATCATGGTAAGTCTAATAAGAAAATAATGCTTTTTGCACAGTAACTTCAGTTCAAGACACATACCTTCACCAAAGGTTGAGGTCATTAAGCCTCATCGGTCAATGATCTCCAGAATCAACCATACCCTCATAATGCCAACATAGAGGACTATTAAACACAGGGTGGGCATATAATGTGCCATTCATGGTACTCTTGTTACAATAGTGTGCAATTACGAAGTAAAAAAATCCTCTTAGACATTTTCTCACATCTTTTTGTATGAAATTAAACTGTAAATTGGTTACTATTCTTTGAGAATCCTGTAAAATAATGGACATTTAGTGTATTTTGCAAACATTTTATTCATCTTCGGGACTTCTGCTCTGTGTTTTTTTTATACATCTACAAAATATGTGTATTTTTATGCCAATGGCATAATGGAAAATCATGTGTACACAAGCTGTTGGCTGCAGGTTGATTACAGCATTCTCCAATCACTATAGATGAGTGGAAGGGCAGTTGTGTTTTATGAGCACATTTCTGCTTTTATAATTAAAATAATGTGAAAGACAATAATCCATGATTTTAATATGTGTCCAGTATTGGGCAGAGGAAGAGATTTGGGTTTCTTTGGTCTTTATCCATAGTCTTGTTTTATTTCTTATTTAATAAATTCTTGCTGTTTTCAGTCAATCTTGGGAGATCAAGGGCATGAAGGTTTTGTATTGCTTATGACAGATTTACCTGAAAGAAAAATTAATATTGTGTATCAGTTGTTTCATTGATGAACTCATAAATAAGGCTACAGTGTTTGCACATGAAACTGTCTTTGGTTTAATTTACTGCCTGTTAACATTGACTAAATTGGTAAATGTGTAAACAAACATGCATGTGGTTGTTATTGATGCAGGAACTACTGTACCAGTTCCATTTAAATTATATATTTTCACATCTTTAACATCAAATGTGGCAGCAGTAGGAAAAAGGCAGAAGTTGACGAGAATTGGTTGTAGCGCACACTCACAACATTACACGTCAGGTTAATTTAATGATAGTGTTGAAAAAAGTTCTTCAAACTACGGTGTTTACATTTAAACAACATATTTGTTAACAGAACCTTAGATTAGTAATATTATATTTTAATGAAACAATGTTTCAAGTTTTTAAGCCACTGCATAGTTTCTTAGTCATTGTAGATCCTAAGAAAAACATTCCATGCACGTTTGGAAGTACATCCATTTCCATTAAAAAAAATTTCATCATGTACATACATGTAACAGTAGGAAACATAATCACGACAATCCTAGGGATGTTTTATTGAAACTGTCAGATATATTAAACAAAGACATGCGTTACAAACTGAATCATGTCATATGAAACTGTCAGATATATTTAACAAAGACATGTCTTACAAAACTGAATCCTATTATAATAAGAGGCAAAAGACATACAACAAATGAAACAATCGCAAGTTGAGGGAGATAAGACATGTGCATTATAATAGCTCTCAACTGTACTCCTAATGGGTAGATAGGGGAAAGGTTTTAGTTTCTAATCGTTTTCATTAAAGTGCATTGTTTCAGTAATTGTAAATCATGTACACTTTTAGAAGTGCCATCATCAGATATGAATGCAAATATGACCTTGGTGCTGAAACATGCATAGAGCTGGTTGTTTGAATTTAATGTCTTGTAGACAGTCAGTAACTGACTGATATAAACTGATTATTATGGGTCACTTAGAACTTGGGAAATACTTTTAAACAATTCTTCATCGTAAACCAAATGAAATTTCTATTACATTACTTTGTGTAGTAAGCTAATGAAATTTTGTAATTTGTGTAAGCACTTAACACTTAACAAGTTGCAGATGATACAAGTTAACTTATATTAGGCTCAGGCATAAAAAATGATTTCATTTTGACCAGAAGCTATTTATATTTTGGTGTTTGATTTTGTAAGGAAAACTTTTGTATTAATCTAGCACTTTGAAGCTTGTTTTACAAAGATTAGCCATTCACAATTAGCACATTACTCTGTCCAGTTATTAACTTATCATAATTTTCTCATTGTATTATTTAAAATGTGCCTTCTCATCCAATCTTTTGCTGGCAGTTACAGTGTTGCATTTAGTATTACATGGGCAAGAGACAGTTACAGTGTTGCATTTAGTATTACATGGGCAAGAGACACTGTGTTCCAGTGAGACACAATTTCCAAGGGACAAAGAAAAATACTGGGGGAAATCTTAATTTATGAATTGTTTTCCTTGTAATCAAACATTGCACATATCCCTCTATGCTAGTATTTACTAATAGACTCTTCTTTGTTTTTACTGTTATACAAATAAATTTGATTTCTCAAAACAGTGCCAGTCAATTGTAGTTCAAAAGATATTATGACATAATGTGTAAAAACTAGAGCTGGGACACGTCACATTTGGTATAGAGGTCGTATGAGCAGTGATATCATCACTGCACATCCTGCTCTCACACAACAGTCTGCTATAGACACTTATAGCAATTAAAATTAGAGGTAGAGCACCTCTGTGTATATATTCATGTAGCATATGTAGAGACTATATATAATTTTACATGATAAATACACTGTAGTATTTTATTCCTAGTTAATGAAAATTGTTACGAGTGCCTATGTGGTTTGCAGCTGTCGGTAATATTGACAATGTTAGTGGTAATTATCTCTTCACAATTATACAGAGTAAACACTTAATCTGAAGAGTAAAAGACTTTATTCAAGATCCCTGAGCCAATAAAGTTTTCAGAGCTATGCAGATAATAAATCCATAATTAAGGGATTTAGAACTTCCAGTTCAAATAATGTTTATTCCCAAGGTACTGGACCAGCCCTCAATGGTTTGCTGTTTTAAATCCCTCAATCTCAGTTTTTCTTCTGTATATTCAAGCACATGGATGTAACCCTTACCACTTGTATTCATAGAATGTCATTATTTAAATCTGATTCAGAACTTAACATCTTACATGTAGATTACTCATATTATGAAATTATCAAACAGTGAAAAATGAAGCTACCTCAAAACTTAATTATTGAAAGTCTGGAATTGTCTGCAGGATTTTGAAAATGTAAGTCCAAGGCCACACTTTTCCATTAACTTGGAGTCCAGTACAGAGAAAACTGTATACCCAAATTTGATACATGAGAGACCAGAACTTGAAAAAGTGGATGTCCTGGAAGCAATGACTCTCACCATTGAGAGCGCCGATGGTCACACGTGAATAGTAGTTTGTACAGTCAAGATACAGTTTCCTCACTTTATCTGAACCAGGATCTTATATATGGCCACTGGTTACTACGCATGTATCTGCTAGCCTATCAATATTATGTTTATTAACACCTGATTATACCATAGAAAACCAGACTCTTCATGTTGCTGTTGTCACCATGTAATTGTGAATGTTGTTGGGTATTGTTGTAAATATTATAGACTTGTACCTTTACCTCACAGATTAACAGCTGGATGAGCCAATAAATTACTTCCAGAGAAGATACCAGTAAGTTAAAATCTCTCAGTATTTGTTTGCACTTAATAATATGTGTTTTGCAAAACATGGTGTTTCACTTGCAGAAGGAAGTCCTTAGAAACAAAAATAAACTTTGTTATATAGGTTTTTTACAACTGTAACCGAGTGTAATGTCAGTGACATTGATGTAGTTGATGCTAATTAAGTGATTCAGACGTTGCATTTGCTCTTGCTGTAGGTTTGTTTTACTGTATCATTCCAATTTTGAGATGGATATGGTATTCACCCTCGGTTACCACATGGGTATCAGCATCCTTGAATCAAATCACGTGCACATTTAGATTTTCTGACAAAGTACCATCAGCCATGTCAGTTCCTTTTCCATCTTTACATATGAAATGCAGAATATGTTAAGTAATCTTTACTTGTATTCTCTGAGGTGCACAGGTCTTATCTCCATTTTTTTAAGGCAAAGGTATGCAAAATGAAAGTGTAATGTGCATATTTTGTCAATTAATTTGATACAATACATTGCTAGATGGCTGCTTTCAATCTTCCTAATAAAGTATGCACAGTCGCTATCCCATTGTCACTCTCAGACAGTATGCATGATTTTGATACATCTAACTTTTTCAACTTTTAGAGATACATAAATCCTAGAACATGAACTTTGATAATATTTGTATGATCTACCTGTAAAAACCTGTACAGGTAGAACAGGTTGTTCATTTGTTAACAAAATCTTGTAAATTGCTAAAGTCTGACTGGTATGAAGTTAATGTGATAGATGGTACATTTTTTCATTTATACATGTTTGGTGAAACTTGCCTTAAAGAGCAACTGTATTAAACAATCACATATATTAAACAGTGACTTTTTTAAGATCCTATCAACTATGATATTGCAAAAATGAACCTATATTAAGCAACTGCCTGTCTTAAAAGGCCACTTTTCACACTTCTCAGAGGTTGCTGCTTAAAACAAGTTTGTACATCCTTGCATCCATCAGGTTCAAAATAGATTTGCTGTTTACATTAAGGGCCGCTTTGCATATATGGCAAAAGCATTGGACTGGAATGGACCTAATCTGAAGCAGAAAGATATATATTTTTTTGCTTATTTATGATCAGGGATTTGTTAAAGTATGCAACAGTTTTATCCATCTTTTAGTGATGATGCTGGGGGATTAGTGATGAAATTTTGAGTTGTGAGTTGGAATTTGGCAGGGTGGGGGATGGGACTGGAGCACTGATAGAATGGTAGGTACAGGCTGGGTTGTTAAAACAGTTTAGTTAAAATTAACATTTTTTACCATTGTGGATTTTACTTGGATAATATGGAGAAGAAGTTGAAGTGTTTCTATATCCTATATATCAGCCACTACATAGTTTATATAGTTCAAGTTGATCTGACTTTATGGCTGCTGATTGGTTATAGCATCAACCAATCCACTTTATATTTTTGTTGACTTGGCAATTAAGGATAATTAGAAATAGGAAAAAATATTTATAAGGGAGATATAATACAAACAATATATGTAGTAGATTAGTGTCACAAAAGTATAGTTCATATAGATGATGATACAGAACAAACTTTTCCTTGTGTACATGTAAGTTTTAGTTTTCTTTTTTTTCTAATGAAAAACCTTATTAAATATCACTTTAAATTATAGATTGATATTTTAGGATATAAGTATGGTATTTACCTGTGCATAATGCACACTTAACTGGTAATAGCATAAATCTAGAACTCACACCATGCAGTAATTATGCTGGTAGAAACTAATCAGTGGACTGTGAACTATTCTATTCAAGAAGGTTAGGGACCAACCATTTCATTTTTGGGGAGGTTGGTGGGGCTGGGGGATCTTTTGGAAACAAATCACTTATGCTCTGATTTGAACTAATTCTATCCATCATATATGTTTTATAAAAAAAAATATCCTGGTTCAAAATAAAATCCCATGTCTATCTCCCCCCCCCCCCGATTAAATGTGAGACTCTTATACTGTTATGGCTGTTTCTTCTGAAATTAATGAAGTAGATATGTATCATTGGGCACAATTTATGCTTTTCTGTCAACACCATTTTCCCCATCTTGTTGCCCAAATTGGATAAGATCTTGATTCCCTATATTAAAAGAGGAGGACGGAATAAAAGGTATTTACTTGCTTCAGCAGCAAGAAACTCCTCAGTAGTCATTGTGTGCCTAATTATTTTAAAAATAAATATACTATATATACTCGTGTATAAGCTGATACCAACAACAAACTGCATAATGCGCCGGTAGATCTGGGTCTATGCAGTTTGTAAGGACTAATCAGTAGAACAAACAACATAGGCTCTGATCTGCCAGCGCACTATGCGACGGCAGACCAGGGTCTATGTTGTTTGCATTTGGACCCGGCGTATACGCGAGTATATACGATAAGTCTAGTCTGTAGTAAGCAGCCATTAATTGGAAGTAGAAAGAGTGGTCTGTTAAGACAGGTGGCTCAGGAAATCTGTGTTTATGTCATCAAAATCTCTGATGAATTTGATAATGAGTGAGATACATGCATAGTAATGAGGTGATCTTGCATCTGATTGGCTAACCTTTTTTTTACCACTGTGGAGGCATCATAAAGATCTTGGTTAAGTTCAGTAATCAGCAAGATACACTTTGCATGTTCTAATGAGGTGATCTTACACCAGATTGGCTGCATGAGCATGTTCCCAGTCTGGGAGCCATATTTCTGATCCAGTTTTGATCAAACTTGAAATATGGGTTTATATCATGAAGATTTTTTATGGGTTCGATAAGGACCCAGATCCATCATATTAATGAGGTAATCTTGCATATAATTGGCTTAGCTTCTTACTACTTTAAAGACTATTTCTGACCCAATTTTAAACAAGCTTGGTAAATAGGCTAATATCACTAAGATGTTGGATTATATTTTGATATTTTTTTATGAGTGAGATATATGCATATTTATTTGACTTGCATCTGATACAGAGATTTTTTTTATCACTCTAGAGACTGTATTTTTGATAGAATTTTGATCAAACTGGGTAAAATGACTGTGTCATCAAGATAGTGATTTAGGATGATTGTGAGTGAAATTTATGCATATTAATGATGTGTCCTTGTGTCTGATTGGCTGATCTTGTCAGCAGTCTAGCAACTATATTTTTGATAAGATCAAACTTGTTAAATAGTCTTATATTATCATGATCTTGGATGAGTTTGATTATGAGCAATGTCTACTCATATTAATGAGGTATTCTTGTGTCTAATTGGCTGAGATTGTTACCACTCTGGAGATTAATTTGCAATCAGATTTTTGCTCTACATTAAGCTTATATTATCATTGTCATAGGTTCAGTAATAAGTGAGATCAGCTCACATTAATGATACCTTGCATCAGATTAGCTGTTACCTTTCTTGATCTAGAGACTATGTTTCTCATCCAGTTTGTATAAAATTTAGTAAATGGGTTTATATTATCAAGATTTTGGATGATTTTGATTATGAGCAAGAGACTTTGCATAATAAGTATGCCACTATCTTTAGAAAGAATTTTTATCAAGATATAGTAAAAGAGGTAAAATTAACATTATAAAGTTTGGGAGATAGTTTATGTTGGATGTGTTCTTATGAAACTATATAAGCCTGCTAGTGGAATGGACAGCTGTTATGGCAGCCAAGTGAGTAATATCAGGCCCACTTGGGTCTATTGTTTTTTGTCTCCCTCTTTTGGAGAAAAATGTGATATATAGTAATCAGGTGAGCCTGATGTTGTCATGGAGACATCAACTGAATGTTAAAGTTTTTGTGTAATCCCATAAGTCTAAAACTACATGTAGGATACGTGCTATAGGTATTGTTTACCAATTATAAACTACATGTAGGATACGTGCTATAGGTATTGTTTACCAATTATAAACTACATGTAGGATACGTGCTATAGGTATTGTTTACCAATTATAAACTACATGTAGGATACGTGCTATAGGTATTGTTTACCAATTATAAACTACATGTAGGATACGTGCTATAGGTATTGTTTACCAATTATAAAAAAATTTTCTTGGGGTGGTGGTGGGATCAAAGTACAGCCTCAAATTTCTACATATTTGGGTAGAATTCAATGCACATTTGCTATGAAGTTGGCTTTTATCTTTGGAATATTGCATAAGTGGACATTTAACTTTCTTTTCCAATGTGTATTGATTGCTGTTGGGTCATGCTTCTGTGTATACCCCTACTTTCTGGGGCCCAGCCCCTGGGTTATAACTTGAAAACTGTTGAGATCCCCATCCTATGACCATATGGTGGGTATTTCAGAAGGGGTTTGGCATGAAAAGGCCCAGCCATTTATGCAGTCAGCATTGGCCCCTGGTCTTTCCATAACATCTGGGAACTGATCCCTTTGCACATAACATAAAAAACTGTTCATAACCCCACCTAAATGGTTTATATTGGCATGGCAAGGGAAAGTCAATTATGCAGTCAGCACTGGTTCCAGAGTTGGGCCTAAGCTCCTGGTGCTCCGGGTCATAACTTGGAACCCATTGAAATCCACATCCTATAACCTTTCATAACTTGAAAGGCCAAGTCACTTATGCAGACAACATTTGCCCCTGGGTCTCTTTACATCATATGGAGAGGCTTCTGGGTCATAACTTGAAAACTATTCAGAACCCCAACCTATAACTAACTATATGTACACTTAGCGTGAAAAGGGGAATTCACTGTCTGGTAACCAACAGAAAGGTGGTAGGTTGAGGCTCAAAAAGGTGAGACACTATTCTTTGGAACCTTGATAAATGTGACTAAAACCGGTAACTGCTTAATAGAGGTGACCAGTTGACTATTGGATTTCACAGCATTTATTATAGTCTTGATTAATGTTGTTACTGTTGAGACCATATTAGTGGGAAAGTGAGACATAGCAGTCACTTTTCAGCTTGCATTGGCAGCGGCAACATTGGCATTGTAAACAGTAGCATTGTCAGTACTTGGTTATGGTTTTAGTTAAAGTTTTTCATCTGCATATACATGTATTTCCTAAACACCTTTATGAATTTTGTTCATACATTGCATGAATCATTATGAAACTGAAACAATTCAATCCTGCAACATGCTGGCTTGCCTCTTTGACCTTGGGATCATGGTCACAGTCATAAAAAATTTGCATTAATGTTTTGATTAAAATTTTTCCATTTGCTTATATTTTCTAGAACTCTCGATGGATTTTGTTCATACTAGCGTTGATTCATTATGAAACTATGACAGTTCATTCTACAACATGCTGGCTTGCCCCTTTGATCTTAGTGTGAATGTCACAGTTGTAGAAAATTGGTGTCAAGGTTTTGAGTAAAGTTTTTTCATTATCTTATATTTCCTAAACCCCCTGATGGATTTTCTGCATACTTTGGATGAGTCTTTGCTCTACGAACATTTTGACCTCAGGTTCAAGTTCATGTGATTTAGAGCAATGCTTTAATCTGGGGCTTGACATGCAGGCCTTGATTTTCTTGTTTTTCTAGTTGGGACCAAACTGATGATGATATTTCATTAATGCTGTAACCTAATTACTTTCTGATAGATATGAATGTGGGTTTCTATTTTAAAGGATTCTAAAGCGTATTATACCTGGAATTTTACTCATTCTTCAGGTGTGTTTTTGTATAGCTGTGTAATTTGATTCACCTGGATGAGAGGGAAATAATGTATAAAATATTGCACTAGGAAGTAAAGTGTGGCAAACTTTCACCATCTTAAAATACATAGTCATGCACAAAACTGAATTTCTCTTCCTACATAAGGATGATTGTTTGTGAAATGTTGGAATATTTAAATATTTCACAAATTGCTTAAAAATATATGTATTGTACTACTCATAGTTGAATATCTATTCCCAGGTAAGGGTAATTATATAGAAAGGTATGAATAAAAGTATACTATCATAATTCCCAGGTAAGGGTAATTATATAGAAAGGTATGAATAAAAGTATACTATCACTAATTCTCACAAAATAATAACTTTAAAAATTCATAAAATGAAGATCATAGACCCCTCTTATCAAATACAGAAAGAAAAGGATATGTAGATGAGTGATTTTGTACAGTATTACATAGTTAATTCAAATTGCGTACATTTTCCACAGCAGAAATACTGCAAAGCCAATTTGTGCTAAAGATTTCCAAAGGTCTTGTAAACTTTTTGTTGACTTTATCATTTTCTTTCACATGGCTGTTATTGCAATCTTTTTCATTATTTAATAAGAGACACAAGTTGTAACCACGTCTATAGCATTAAAATACACCTAGGTATAAAGTGACATCATAATGTAGTGGTCACATTATTTCAATATGTGTCATAGGCATTGATTTTACTAAAGCGGACTACCTTAAGGTCATAAGACTGTCCGCAGAAAAAATCATCATAGATTTAAAGCATTTTTTGGTGCTAATTTCATGAAATTTATAAGTATGATAGTCAGATGTAAGTGTAACAAGTTTTAAGTTCAATTTAGTTGAGTCTTGCATATTGACTTCACATGGAACTATGGAGGGCAGAAAAAAGTTCAAAATCTAGGCTGTGTTAGGCAGTACTTGGACACAAAATGTAATGACCAAAAATTCCTCAGGGGCCGAAAAAAAGCCCTGTCTCTATCACACATATTTTGAAACCTTGCAGAAAACCCAGTTTCATAAATTTACTGCTGTTTATGTGGCAAAAATACAGGAGGATGGACATGGAACCATTGTTTCAGTTGGCATTGGATGCTTCACAAATGCAGTAATCATCAGCATGTTTGTTATGTGCAGTTCTTTTTTAAGATTCAAATACGGCACCACATCTAGATATAGTTAACACCATTTGCATCCCTCAGTCAAGTCATTCTGCCTGTCCATCTTTTCACACTTCTTGTAACCAGCATAGCACTACAATCATTACGCATCATTGGATGCCATTTGGCACAGTGGGTGAGTAGCTTACTACATGTAGCCATGCCTTTTAAAGGTTTCTTCTTTTCAGGTCCAGTTTTAACAAAGTTATTAACTTTTACCATCAATAATACATCTCCACTACAACAGACCCTTATAAGCAGCATAGCTGAGGAACCATGCAACATACTCTGATGCAAATTGGTGTATACATTGCCTCATAGACCTAGTTGTGCTTTTTATGCGTTTTGTCTAGTCAATTCCATTTAGAGTAGAGTTGTGGCCCATGACAGTTAACTTCATATCTTCACTTATGATGTTGTTTGTAATCAACCTAACTCTGCAGCCCTTACACATAATTGGATTCCATATGGTACATAAATTGCACATTGCATGTGAATGTGCCTTTTAAGGGCCTAGTCTTTTCAGGTCCAAATTTGATGAAGTTATTGCCCTTTCTCCATGAATATTGCAGTTCCACTACATCAGATTCTTGCAACCAGCATAGGTCAGGAACCATTCAACATATTCTGATGCAGTTTGGTGTGTACATTGTCTCATAGCTCTAGATATGCCTTCTGGTTTTTTTTTGTCAACTTCATTTTGGAAAGAGTTATGGCCTTTGACAATTATCTTCATATCTTCACATGGGATGTTGCTTATAACCAGCCTAGCTCAAGAACCATTCAATATATTCTGATGCAGTTTGTTATGAACAGAGTCTCATAGACTTGCAGGTGCCTTATGTGGAATCAGTCTTGTTTTAAAAAGTTATGATCTCCAGATTGCTCATCCTCCTGACTTTGGTTTCCACAATATAACTTTGATTCAAGTTTGTTAGATTTCAACCAAATTTGTCATGTGGCTTCAGATTGATGAGACATTGAGTTTGATTTCAATTATTACATAGCATCATTTACAGGAGTTGTGGCCCCAGATTGTCTCATCCTCCTGACTTTGGTTTCTGCATGATAACTTTACTAAGCTTTGTTGCATTTCAAACAAATTTAGTATGATTTATATTGACAAGACTTTGAATGAGTTTAACTTTAAGTGTTCCACATTATCATTTTAAAGAGTTATGGCCACCAGTTGCCTGCTCTCCTAACTTTGCTTTCCACAGCTTTACCAAGGAATATTGCATTTCAGCCAAAGACATTGTGTATCTATATATTGATGAGACTTTGAATGAGTTCAATTTCCAGGATTTACAAGAGTTATGGTCTTTGATTGCCCATCTCCAAACTAGCTCTAGTTTTGTCCTTTTTTAAATAGAAAAAAATGTGTATTTTTGTGTAAGATTAGAAAACTTTAAAAAGACAACAGTTTGGTAAATGATTGTAAAATATGATGCAAATACTGCATTTGCCTTAATACCCATACATGCCATAATAAGTGCATACCCCCTTTTGGTTAAAGTTCACAAAAGTACTCTTACTGAGTGGACATTTCTTGATCTTTGCAAGCCTCTTCAGAGAGAAGCAGCTGCTAAAACCTGCCTTTAACAATCTGATTTTCTATCACTGTATAGATACCATACATGTCTGATTTTCTATTACTTTGTAGATAACATGCATGTATCATTTTCTATCACTATATAGATACCATGCTTGTCTCATTTTCTATCACTGTATAGATACCATGCTTGTCTGATTTTCTATCACTGTATAGATACCATGCTTGTCTGATTTTCTATCACTGTATAGATACCATGCTTGTCTAATGTCCTCTTACCACTTAACATTATGGGTGTAACAACAGTAGCTCAGTTGGTAGAGCATCTGACTTGTAATCCAAGGGTCACTGGTACTGTACCTGCCCAGACCAGCCCAGGTTGGTTGCCTTGGTGCGTAAATGGGAAAGGCACTTAGCTCCCATTTCCAGTATCAGACCACTAATTATTTTACAGCCAGAGAACCAGTCTACTGGTGGGAGAATACAAAATAGAGTACTAAATATTTTGAGATGCACCCATTGGCTAGTAAATTCATGTAATTTTCTTTCATTATACATTTCATAAACTTCAATCTATGGTACTTAATGGAAAAGACGATGCACCTCCAAAATAGAGATCTCTCAATATAGACAAAAGAGGCTAACTCTTCTCATATATACTTACACATAATGAGGACATTATTTATGATATTATTGGTGTCTGTTTCTTATAATGAGCTTCAGCCACGTGAAATTTACCCAAGTAATAACTTTTTTAGCGCATTGAGCTGGTATTTACATTGAATATGGTAAATAGAAAATAATGCTGAAATACTGTGGTTTTTATTCACAGCTGCAGTTCATGTATCTGTATGAAAGTTCATTATAACATTTGAACCTGGTCATTGCAAAATTCATGAATTTAAGAATATTCTATGTGTACACACCTGTTTTAAGAGCCACCTACATAAGAGTCATATTTTTACAGACCCAACATAATACATTTAAAATATAAAGTTACCTCCATCCATCAGCCATCTTTATATTACAGCCAGTCCCAAATGTGGGTTTTTTCATACAGGTTTCATTGCAAAGTCTATTTCTACAATGCCAAGTAGGTATACTCTTTCAATTTTTTGAAAATATATTTGCCAAATTACAAATGATAACTATAGACATTAATAACTTGAAAACTCCATTACTTTGAGGAGGTATACATGTGTGAATTTCAGTTTCAGTTAAGAGATGATTTGCCCAGATGACAGCAATACATGGAAATTTCTGTACAACTTTGCCATTTTGGCAAGTCATTGTGTGTAATTTTCTGCAATGCATTGTGGGTAAAACTGGTACGCTGTTATAATTTCACAAGTTCACCCTTTTATGAATGAAAACTTGTGCAAATCTAATATTAGTGATACCTATAATACCTGGCAGAAAATAACCCACAATGCTTTGTGATGATAGCACTAACTTGTACTGGAATTTCCATTGCATCAATCATTGTCTGCTACAAGTTATTCTACCAACCGAAATTGAAATTCATTTAGCTGCTTAAAATAATTGAGCATTCATGTTGTTAAGATTTGTAATTATTGTTTTAATTTGGTGAAGTAGCTTTTCAGAAAATTGGAAGGATATACCAACTCGACTGTGTAGAAACAGACTTTAGTCATTTCCTAGAAAACGTGTGAAAGAGGCAAATTGTGCAGTTGAAAAGGAATTTGCCATATATACCCATAGTGTATACCCAAATGCAAATAGTACAACCAGACCTACCATCACATAATGTACCAAAATAGTACAACCAGACCTACCATCACATAATGTACCAGCAGATCAGAGTTTGCTCTCTTCTATTGAAATCATTGAATAAAAACAAAGTAGATTCGGATCTGCAGGCACATAATGTGACTGCATATTGGAGTCAATGCTGAGTAAATACAGTTAAATCTTCATATGCTGTCATGGGAACTGGCAAAAATGCACAATTTGATCAGATTTCAAGGACACTTTAGTGGCAGTTTACAGCTCAAAGGTCAGATGATAATAATGAAGTGATTATCTTTAGATTGCACAATAAGGTAGGAATAATTAGAATAGGAGTTTAAACCAATTTCAGTGGATTTGGCTTTTTCATAAAACTTTTTACATTGGCTTACCAGAAAACATGTGATACAGTTTTAAAAAAAAAAAACATTATACAAATTATAACTTGGAAATTTATTATTTTATTTGCTTTTTTGTTTTTTTTATTAACATATACTTTGCTTTATTCATATACTGTACTGAACATATTTAATTTAAACTGAAATTTTTGTTCACATTGAAAACTAGTTGTGTCAGGTATTCCTTAAAATATGTGCTAGCAAAATGTGCCTAAAACATTCATTTACCATAGAAATCTTGTCAGCAATTGATGAGGTTGATTCAAAATCTGCCAGTTGTTATTACATGTATCTGTAAAATTGTGGATGCAAGAAACAATTTTTTTCCGTCTGTTTTTACCTCTTTTATTCAAGTGGTGTTCATTTTGTGAAATCATGAAAATTTCAATTGTAATTCTTGTAGTTAATCCTATGCATTTTAAAGAAGGCGGAGTTGGGATCCTGCCCATCCAATCGTGCATGTGCAATGTTGCACAGCTCCTCCTTTATGATTTCAGATAGAGACTTTTGTTTCATCCCATAAGAGTAGAGTATGGTTATTGGGGACACTTCTGCATATATATATATACACATGTATATATGTAATGCACCCTATGGAAAGAATATTTCTGGAGAATTTACACAGCTTTCCAGAAAGAGTACGTTGTGTGAATGTTCATTTATCCTTAGAATATCTCATTTAAATTCACCTATCGAAAGGATTGTAACATGGATACATTTGGTTTGTGGATTTGTGGGTTTAACGCCATTTTTCAGCACATGATAGGCTGTACATGGCAGCCAGAATATCTGGTGGAGGAAGAACCCGGGAAGACCCTGGGAAGAACCACCAACCCAAGGGAAGCTACTAGCAAGCTTTCTCACATATCCATGTTTGTTGAGCCCGAGACATGAACCCACGTGGAGAGAGGTGAGATGTCAGTGGTCTGTAAAGGTAAGTGCCTTAGACCACTCTGCCACCCTGAGCTCCCCAACATGGACACAATTTGTCTTATTTGATAGATCTGCGATCTGAAAAATAAACTTTCAAAACTTTATTTTTGTTGTACAACATGGAAATATTTTGTTGCTCCTGTATAGAATTCCAGCATCGCTATCAGCTGCGATTAATTATGTACCAGTAAATCCCAGTAATTCCTGCATTTGGTTATATTCTGTCTGTCAGGTGTGATTGCAATGTATATGTATTCCTGTTTTTAAGAAAATTTGTTTTTGTGAACAAATCTTACTTGCACTTAGAGATTTATTTTGAAACTGGTTGCGCTGAAGTTAGTAAATAGTAATTGGCAAATTTCCTCCACATCCATCACCATAAACCTATCACTCCATAGAAGAGGTATCGAAGTATAAACAATTATTTTGTAACAATTCATATCTACAAAAGCAGTGGCTATTAGTCAAGTTCTAGTGAAGATGTCTTAATCATAATAATTCATTTCTTCTTTCTTTGTTTTAAATGCAGGTTCACTACCAAACCCATCCATCCCTCCATGCTAAAGAGGATGCTTTGGAATACATTGAGACCCTGATACTTCAACTGCTGGCAACACTGTGTGCATGTGAACCACACACAGTCCCAGATGTAGAGGAGAGGGTACAGAAAACCTTCCCAGACCCCATTGACAAGTGGGCAATACGTGATGCTCAAGGGGCTATTGAGAAGGTGGACAACAGAAATAAGAAACACTCGCCGCTTGTTCTACCTGTGGAGAAAATCCATCCACTCCTTGTTAAGGTAAATATTGACCAGCTTTCCATAATTGTCACATCCCTTAATCATTGTTTTTTCCTTTCTAAGAATTTCCCTCTATAATTTACCTACCTTCACAATTCATTTACCTAATGTAGCCAAAATTATTCCAGCCCATAAGTGGCTGGTGAAGGAGTTTGTAGGGATGTTATTATCCCCATTTCAAAAAAGCACAGGGATATTGTTATGTAGTCCATGTACATGTGTGTAGGCGTGCAATGTCCTTGAACTCCTCATATTGAAACTAGACAGATGAAACTTGGATCAATTAAAGTCCCATGGGTGCAGATTGTACCAACACTTCTGGAATGATATGTGATTTTACATAAATTTTAAATAACTTCTGGCTTGTTTTGTTTTACATACCTGAGAATTGGCATGTATAATCAATAGGGGTGGATATCACCAGAATTTTCATACTGTCTTGTGATACAGGACAGTGTATTGCAGTAAATATTGCAGAATATTGGGGAAAATGAGTAGAAAGTGCAAAATAATATTAAAGGCGTGTGCGGTGCACCTGTAATACCCCATGCAGTTCAAACATGGAAGTGATCTAAGCCAGCAGTTGATAGTTGTGTCTGGATTAAAGTCCTCAAGCTCTGGACCATTTGCGGAAATGTTCATTAGCATTTGTAAACTCTTTTGGTTTAAGGAATTCCTTAAAGAAGTCTTGATTAAGTTCTAGGGCTGTCAACGGGTACCCGGGTAACCGGGTACCCGACCGTAGTGAAAAACCCGGGCATTGAAAATTAATGACGAGTACCCGTTCACAAAAATAATTTGTCGACAACACTATAAAAATATCATATATCATCAGCAGTACGCTGGTCTGAGTTGCAGCTCCAGTCTATATTTAGGAGTAGGACCACCCGTTATGCATCAGCGGCCCACTACTAAATGGCTGCTGCACACTGGGCTATGCGAACAGCTTCACAGTTCAAAACAACACTAATATGTAGACTACTCGTGTTAACATATCACTTCAGCGACTAAGTGGTCACGTGGTGTCACTGGTATGTACCAGTGATACCACGTGACCACGCAGTCGCTGTAGCCCTGTTTGCTGTGTGCAAAATGATGTAAATAGTCCGTTCATTTTGTGACCCTACAACAATCAAGGTTTGTGAAAATTTGACAGTGAGGTAACTAGGGTTGTACATGTCTTTCATGTTCTAACGAGTACCCGGTTACCCGTAAAACGGCGCAACGGGTACCCGGGTGAAGTTTTCCGTGGTTTTTGACAGCCCTATTAAGTTCATTGAACTAAATCCTCATTCACACTCAGCAGTGGATGGGCTTATAACAAACATGATTTCTAATAGTTTGCATAATTGACTGAGACTAGGTGGAGTATTCACTAAGAGTGTTCCAAGAATTTCAACAGGTGGATCCGGTGACTGCTTGTATGCCCTCATCTTTGCTTTGAACTCCAGATACTGCTCATGAATGGCATGATGGTCTTCCTGTTTGAAAATCATTTCAAGATGATTAAGAAGAACCTGCAAGTCTTCCCTCCCATATTTCAACAGAGCTGCCCTCTCATGATTTTCCTTCTCCGAAACACCCTTATTACCTTCCTTGCGAAAATAATTTAGCAAACTCATTTTATCCACAGAGTAACTATCAGTTTGCTTGACAACTACTTCTAAAGTGATCATAACATACATTTTCTCTTTTAAATACGAACCGAGACAGCTCATTAATTAGCGTAATTGTTTTGCTTCAAACGCAATATCGCACGTGGAAGTTAATCATCTGTATAATCAATGAAAAATTAAAGAATCATTACTGTCATTTAATCAGTTCATAAAGGAAACCAACACTGATGTCGGTTAAGTACCTTTCATTAATTTAATTACACTGACTCGCTGGATTAAAATCATAGTGAGCGGCTCGTGATAATCTGGCTTGAGTAAACACAATGCAGCAGAGTCGCTTAAAACACTGCTAATTGATCATACTGGCTTTCTTTTGTTTGACGTGTTTTGATTTGCTGATAATTTGGTTGCTTAGCCCAATATGCAGTCAAGCGGTAACAGAATGTGCGCATATGCGACAATTATCACTGACCATATTGATGTGTTATACAGGATGTAAATGTATACATGAAGAGGGGTCGAATCAAGTATTCAGTATGCCTGGAGGGCATGATTGGCCAAATAAAGGTAGATATAGTGATTAAAGCACGAAAATAAGGACTTGCCCAACTTTTTTAAAAAGCTCTTGTCCCGGACTAGCGACTTGGAAAATTTTACTTGCCAGGCTTCGAAAATGAATAGTCCAAGATGTCGGGCTATGGGATTTGCTCAGCCCTGCTAGGTTTTAGCCTATGAGTCACAACACCCTATACATGCACATATACCGGGTATGAAAGGACAAATTTATACTTGGAACTGACATTGACCCCGGGGACCATCCCTACCCCTTGGGAATTATCCCCTGGGTCATTACTTGGAAACTATTGATATACCAACCCTATAACCATATATATACTTACTGGGCATGAAAAAACCAATTTATACATGCAACTGACATTGGTGCCACCATTCATCCTTACCCCCAGTGGACTTGGCCTCAGGGTCATAACTTGGAAATTATTGAAATCCTCAAACTATGACCATATACACACTTACTAGGCATGAAAACATATGTAGACATGCAAGTGACATTGGCCTCTAGATCTATCCTTGCCTTCAGAGACTTAGCCAAGAGGCTCAAACTTAGTGACGAGGTCTAAATTCTAGTTCTTTGTAGTAAAGGTACAGAATTTTGGCTTTTGTTGCTGTTTGATATGACATATATTTGGTGCAAGTTTTTGTTTTTCATGGAACAGCATGTCTTGCTGATGGTGGAATAACTTTTTATGCCCTTGAAAACTATCTGGTTGCCCCAGATTTCCATAGTTCCAATTACACTAAAATTTATCGTTTTGCATGTCACTTGCATTGTGCAAATACTTAAAACAATTATCAAATGAAGAGCAAAATGGTTCAGGCTGTAAGGAATAGTATCAAAATCTCTTCCAATATGAAATAATAGTAATTTTTTTCCATTTGTATTTTGTTTTGTGTAATTGGAACTTCATCAGATCAGTAGAAGAGTAAAAAAATACCATATATTAATAAAGAGGTCAGGTAAATACCATATATTAATAAAGAGGTCAAGTATATAAAATATACAATTTATTTAGCCATGCATCATTTCATAAAGAAAAGAAAAGAAATCTTAAATGACAGTCTTTACCAATTAATTTCAATGTAAAACAAATGATTTGAAACAGTACACACACACACACATATATATATATATATATATATATATGGAAATTATATATATTCTGCAATTCAAAAATGAGCTGAAATTATCGTGTAATGTACATTCCTAGAGAAAGAGATTCTATCACCGAGTACCTGTGGCAGGAATGAAAACTGCTCATTTCATTGAACTTCAAATTCAAGTCACAGTCTGTATATTAATTTATTTATACAATGCTAATCCTTCATGAAAATTGGAGATATAATAATACATGTTAGCAAATACACATTATGATACACACTATAATATTTGACTGAGTTTTATCCAAATCACACAATCCATTACAACTTAAAAACAGAAAGCATGTAATTGGATCGGTGATGTCTGGCCTCAGTTACCTGTGTTTAATCAAGTGATGATGATCAGTGAGAATTACCACAGATGTTATTATTGGGCACAGGTGACACTTGGCATAATCATTATGAACTTTAGTGGATGAAAAAATGATTTGGAGCACTCTATTATTGACCTGACATCAAAGTAAACAAACTTTGAGTAACTTTGTTGACTGATGCTAAAATTTGGTTGCCCCAGGCAGCCTATTTTTCTGCCCCTATTTCATGAAGATTGGAATGTGTATACATCTTAACAAAAGTAACTTGACCATGCCAAAACTAGGTCAGTTTGGACTAATTTGCATGCTTGAGTGACTTTGTATCTTCAGCTATTCATTTGCTACACTCCCAATATCTTGGACCCTATTTCACCTACAACACATGAAAATTGGCATGTAGATACATCTCAGTTTACACTCATGGTTGACTTTTGCGTTTTTAACTATCCATTTGTTATATACCCTCAATATCTTGGACCCTATTTCACCTACACTCAAAAATAGGTATGTGGTTGCTTCTCAAAGAAAATACTCAACCATACCAAACTAGGTCGCTGTGACCTAATTTTCATATTTGTGTTACTTTTGAATTTTCAGCATTTCATTTATTACACCCTCAGTATATTGCACTATATTCCACCTACACTCATGATAATTGGTATGTGCAGTGATTACTCCAGGATTTTCACACAGAGTGGAAATTCCCCCTCATGCATTTTCATAAGGGGTGATTTTCAGTTTATAAAGGGGGTGGTGGTGGCAGTTTTGATATGGGAAAACTATCTATGAATAGACCTCTTGTAGTATGTTTCAACAAATATGTGTCTGATAAATAACTTTTAATAAATATACACTGGAGCCCCTCAAGATCAAATTCCCAATGGACCACAAGTAAAATGTTTGGTTTTGAGGGGTTTACAGTTTATTGAGGTTTCAAATTTAACCTAAAATGAGATGCAATCACTTATGTCTCGTTAGTTGTACCATAATATGTACCGTATATACTCGCGTATAAGTCGGGTCCAAATGCAAACAACATAGACCCTAATCTGCCATCGCATTTGTGCCAGCAGATCAAGGTCTATGTTGTTTGTTCTACTGATTAGTCCTTACAAACTGCATAGACCCAGATCTGTCAGCGCATTATGCGACGGCCGATCTGGGTGTATGTGGTTTGCAGTTGGTATTGGATTATACGTGAGTATATACAGTATGTTGATTAGTGACTACTGCATGTTATTAATACAATCATTTTGTTTGTGTTGACATTTATAATGTAAGTGTTGACACTAATTTATTTCAGTGCATGCATTTTTACTTTTATGTAAGTTTATGTGTTTTTATAAAATGTTACTAGCCAGTAAATATATGAGAACACTGTAGCAAAATTGTTCTTTTGTTGGTCTTTTTTGGCAAAAATGTCAAAGGTGAGCATCCAAGGTGTGGGTTCAAAAGCCAGTTGATTGAGGATTATTTAGATGTATTTTATCAGACATAGTCATGTGATCTGCAGGTAAATATCATCTACTTTGCTTCGCAGAGCCACAGGTACTATATTGCAAACAGTTACTTTGAAAGAGTTCACTTCAGCCATGTGTAAATGTTGCTGATTAGCCGATTGTTTACACTGGTTGTCATCTGTGCCAGTGCGAGTGTTGGTCTTAGTTCTACTTAAAGCATGGCCCAAAGTTATTTCCTAACCACTGGCTGACCTCATAACTGGGATCTGGCAGTTACTTGGCCACATATTGAACAAGTTTCAGTTTCACGACCTTCATTTCGATGTAATACTTAAATCTGGGACTTATACTGAGGTGCCTTATAGTGATGGAGTACTGTAGTAAGGTCGTTAGCAGGGATAAGATTTATTTTTCTTTTCCCAGGAGGTCCTTGGGTACAGAATTGATCAGACTGTGACTGTGTACATTGTAGCAGTGCTGGAATATATTGCTGCAGATATTCTGAAGGTAAGAACATCAAGACAAGACAAACTTACAGAACCAGTCAATATTCCTGCTTTTTGTTTGTATCTGGATGGATTACACATATGGTAGCACTGGTGCATGCCATGGTAGAAATCCTTGGGTTCAATCCTAGCTAGGGCCTTTTCTATTTTATTCTTACGCCTAGATCATGCCCTTGAGTACAGATGATACTTTGTACACAAGTTAATTGCCTTTATTTAGGATAAAAAATATTCCTTTTTGCTGGGAGTGTATTGTGTTTTTCAAGACAAAAGTTTTTAGCTCTACTGGTCATAGACCATGAGAGCTTATGGGATAGCCTGTTTTCTGTTGTCTGTCTGTCAGTTAGCGCAAGTTTGTTATCACTACTCCTCCTAAACTACTTGGAGGATTGCTATAAAATTTTTCACACACATTCACCCCTAGGTCGAGTTGGTCCTAGATGAAAATGGTGCTGCTCGGACATCCAATATGGTCAACAGAACAGCAATCTTGAAAATCTTTTTATCGCTACTCCTTCTGAATGAATGGTCATATCAACATGAGGTTTACACTGAAAGACTTCTTATGATGTCTTGTTGGTTCTAAATGAAAATGGTGCAGATCTGATGTCTATATGGCCACCACACTGGCCATCTTGAAAATCTTGATATTGTTGCTCTTCCTGAAAAGGATGATCGTATTAACATGTGGATTTCACGAAAAGACTTCTTATGATGTCTAGTTGTTCTTAAATGAAAATGGTGCCAATCTGATGTCCAGTATGGCCATCACAGCAGCCATCTTGAAAATCTTGTTATTACATCTCGTCCTGAACGGAAAGTCATATCAAATTGGGTTTTCACCAGAAGACTTCTTATGATGCCTAGTTGGACCTAAATGAAAATTGTTCCATACAGACATCCAGAATTGCCACCACAGTGGCAGTGTGAAAAATCTTGTTATCACTACTCCTCCTGAATGGATGGTCCTATCAATATGGGGTTTTCACTAAAAGACTTTTTATGATGTCTAGTTGGTCCTTAATGAACATGGTGCTGATCTGATGTTCAATATGGCCACCATGGCAGCTATCTTGAAAATTTTGTTATTGCTTCTTCTGGATGGAAAGTGTTATCATCATGTGGTTTTCACCAGAAGACCTCTTATGAGGTCTGGTTTGTCCTAAATGAAAATGGTGCTGCCCATCCAATATGGCCACCAGAGTGGCCATCTTGAAAATCTTGTTATGGCTACTCAACCTGAATGGATGGTCATATCAGCATGGGGTTTTCACAAAAAGACTTGTGATGTCTAGTTGGTCCTAAATGAAAATGGTGTCAATCTAACATTCAATATCGCCACCACTGTAGCCATCTTGAAAAAATCTTGTTATTCCTATTCCTCCTGAACAGAAATTCATATCAGCATGGGGTTTTCACCAGAAGACTTATTATGGTGTCTAGTTTGTCTTAAATAAAAATTGTGCGGAAAAAAGGAAATCCAATATGGCCACCACAGTGGCCATCTTGAAAATCTTATTGCTACTTTAAGATGGAAAGTCATATCAATATTAGGTTTTCACCAAAAAACTGCTTATGGTCCAGCATGTCCATTATGGCAGCCATCTTGAAAATCATGTTATTGCTACTCCTAAATAAAAATAGTGCTGATCTGACTTCCAATATCGCTGCCATGGCAGCCATCTTGAAAATTATGTTATTGTTATTCCTCATAAATGGAACATCAAAGTTTAACCAAAAGACTTCTTATGATATCTAGTTGGTCCTAAATGAAAGTGGTTCTCACCTGACAGACAATATGGCTGCCATGGTGGCCATCTTAAACATCTTGTTATTGCTACTCCTCCTGAATGGATGGTCATATCAACACTGGGTTTTCACTGAAAGACTTCTTAAAATATCTAGTTGATCCTAAGTGAAAATGGTGCTAATATTACATCCAATATTTCCACTATGGTTGCCATCCTAAAAGTCTTGTTATTACTACTCCTCCTGAATGAATGGTTATATTGACACAGGTAATCCAAAAATATCAGAGGTGGTTTCAACACTCAGCAGTTAAAAAGAAAAAACAGTCTTATCTTGGATTCGTGGAAATTATTTGTAACCAGTAGAGCATCAGTCCCACTGAGGAACTCATGTTTGTTTTTGTTTTGTTTGGTCCAAGATTCTGTATGCAGTGAGGGTTTATTCATTGTGGGTTGGTGAGGGAAGTCTGTTTCAGCATGTAAGTAAGATATCTAGATTTTTCTACCTAATTACTGTGTAACCTTCCCTAGCAGGCCTCTTCATATAGGACAACTGCTCCCAGAGGACAATATTTCTGGGTCCATATTCTTGTATCTATATTTTAAAATCCTTATATGAACTTCACCTGTCCATAAGGGACAAATTAAAGTTATCTCTTGTTTCTCCTTTGTATACAGGCTTCACTGTAACTAGTGTCATTTTCCTTGACACTGTTACCAACATGACAGGAAGACATATTTGTCATTTTCCTTGACACTGTTACCAACATGACAGGAAGACATATTTGTCATTTTCCTTGACACTGTTACCAACATGACAGGAAGACATATTTGTTATTTCAAACATTGTTTACAAGATATCCAGTCCTTTTGCGCAAAATATTAACTAGTGACCTTGATAATCTGTTTAAGGTCACCAGAACCAAAATTATGTTGGGTTTGTCTCGGGTAGGGGGAAACATATGTTCTTGTTTTCAAAAACTCCCTTCCAGTTGCACCTTTATTTTAGGGCATTTGGTTTCCTAGCACAATTGACAGAACATTCTGGAAGTAAAAATCTGTATGTATCTGTATGTGTAGCAGTATTTGTACGAACAGTACCAGCAACTGCATCTAAATGATTTGTATTTCAGTTGACAGGGAACTATGTGAAGAACATTAAACATTCAGAGATCACCTCCCAGGATATCAAAGTAGCAATATGTGCCGACCAGGTGAGATCATTATTTTTTTATAGGGATTCAAACTTGTCACCATTAATTTGCTATCTTCAGGTAGTCGAAAGAAGTTTTGCTCTTTTATTCTGTTTATTCCCTTTAAGGTGAATGGTGATGGAAAATCATTTTTATGGGTTTAAAAAAATGTCAAATAAGAAATCAAAAATGTAAAGATTTCAAAGCATTGCTGTCTCTGGTATTGTAGTGCATACCTCGCTTGACCCTGATACCACAGGAGTCCTTTCCATTGTTGCACCTACACTCGACACTATCTAAATTGCATGTAAAACAGTGCAAATTGTTGTCAGATTATAGATAAAATTTCGTAACTAATGATTTAAACTTATTATATTATTTTTTTTAGCTTAAAACTAATTTTTATCAAATAAATGACCCATTTAGTGTTGAATTTTCAAATGAGTATGTATATAGTTACCTGAAGTTTCCTTAGCTCTTTACGAGTTATACTGATGGTGGGGATTTTTGAGCTAAGGTCAGATGGATAGACATTTTCAGCAGAGTTGCCAGGTCCTGGCAATCCAGCATTTTGGGCTAGTTCTGGGGTATTTTTTCATAAATTTGAACCAAATAAGAAAAAATATGGTATTTTATTACATAATTAAGTGTGAAATCTTGAAAATTATTGGTAAAATATTTCTCATATTTGCTTGTTAGTGTATGCATACAGAAGTTATGCTTGCAGCAAGAAAAACTACCATTGTGTGAGCTAGAGCTATAAAGAGAAACTGCATTACCTTTCATGCATGGAAATTATTTTTTGCCAAAGATATTTGACTCCATCGTTCTCTTCTCTATGAAAATATGTCCCCTGTACATACCTAGTCAACAATGTTAAAAGTTGTATCGCTCAATCGGACACTGGCTTTCTGGTTGAATAGGGTAAAAATTTAACGCAACTGATTACGTCATCCCAAGCATACTGTTCTCTTAAATAGCTTATATTTTTATGATCAGCCTATGAATATGATTGAAACTGAGATGAACTTAAGAAGGTGGTGGGGTGGGGGTGCTGAAGAATGGATTAAATCTTCTAAGCTTTGATTCAGGAGCAAGTTTGGTATATAATACAACAAAAATGTTCTTTTCCTGTGTACATACCAGATATATTTCTTCTTTTGGTACAAAAATACCACTCATTAAAGTATTATGCTTTTCTTATCATGTGGTAAAATATATCCGGTTTTAACATAGGAAAAGAAAATATCTTGTACCTGCAATTTACTTTTCTACTTGTTTTGATTGATTTTGGATGCAATAGGGCCAGAAACCTACCACTTTAAATCTTTTATTGTTGACAACAGTTGACTTGTATACTGATCATGGTAATAAAAAGAAAAAGGTTTATAATGGAAGGTTTCTGGCACACATATCATTATTTTTGGAGACCATGTCAGTTCACATTTAACCATTTTGATGATTCTTTGAGGTTTCAGTTATGAATTTCTCTCTTAGATCAGTACTTTTGACATAGGGATCTTCACAAGGTTACTGAATGAAGTATCTTTAATTTGTTGATGACTTAAAGGTAAAATAGGGGCCCCGGGTGCCCAAGTGGTCTAAGATGCTCGCCTTTACCGATCACTGCCATCTCACCTCTGTTCGCATGGGTTTGAGTCTCGGTCTCGGCCAATGTGGATATGTGAGAAAGCTTGCCAGTAGCTTCCCATGGGTCTGTGGTTCTTCCCGGGGTTTGCCCGGGTTCTTCCTCCACCAGAGAAAAACTGGCCGCCATGTATAGCCTATCATGTGCTGAAAAATGTTGTTAAATCCACAACAACAACATAAAGGTAAAATATAGTAATACATGAATTATTGCTACCGAGCTGACCATTTTGAAAACCCATGTGATACCAGCTGTCAGCATGATTGGCTGAGTGTGTACGTTTTATTATAATAATTAACATATTCTACAAGATTATTTTTGGAGAAAAAAATGAGAAGGATTGTGAGTAGGGTTAAGTAAGAGATGACAGTTTGCAGCTAAAAGATAAATAACAACCAGCTTTCATGGATGGATGATGTTGAGACGTGTGCATGGTGAGATTAATAGTAGTGCAGACACTTTTCCCACTTGTATTCATGGATGGATGATGTTGAGACGTGTGCGTGGTGAGATTAATAGTAGTGCAGACAGTGCTCTTTTCCCACTTGTATTCATGGATGGATGATGTTGAGACGTGTGCGTGGTGAGATTAATAGTAGTGCAGACATTTTCCCACTTGTATTTATGTTGCCATGTTCAGCTCAGACTTTACATCCAAGAGACACTTTATGCATTATATGGCTGGAAAACACTTTTATAGACACTTTATGCATTATATGGCTGGAAAACACTTTTATAGACACTTTATGCATTATATGGCTGGAAAACACTTTTATAGACACTTTATGCATTATATGGCTGGAAAACACTTTTATAGACATTTTATGCATTATATGGCTGGAAAACACTTTTATAGACACTTTATGCATTATATGGCTGGAAAACACTTTTATAGACACTTTATAGACACTTTATGCATTATATGGCTGGAAAACACTTTTATAGACACTTTATGCATTATATGGCTGGAAAACACTTTTATAGACACTTTATGCATTATATGGCTGGAAAACACTTTAAAGACACTTTATGCATTATATGGCTGGAAAACACTTTTATAGACACTTTATGCATTATATGGCTGGAAAACACTTTTATAGACACTTTATGCATTATATGGCTGGAAAACACTTTATAGACACTTTATGCATTATATGGCTGGAAAACACTTTTATAGACACTTTATGCATTATATGGCTGGAAAACACTTTTATAGACACTTTATGCATTATATGGCTGGAAAACACTTTTATAGACATTTTTGCCTTGAGACAGTTACAGTTTTGAATTCTAGTTGACAATCATGAAAATCAATGTTTTAAAAATATGCCTTTTAAATGTAAAAAGTAAAAAGTGGAGAGTTGATAGTTGTCCAAGGTTGACAACAACAACTGCAATATATGCTCATTCATTTCCTGAAAATACTTGTCCCATGTGTTGTACAAGATGATGTTCAACTCTATTCATTGAGTTTCACTAGGAACTCGGCAGGCTTCCCAGTCCTAAATCTTTACCCAAGATGGCACAGACTCAAAGAGTGGCTAAAGTTTGTCACACAAATTCAGGAAAAAAGATTTACATGAAAATGCAGATGTTTTATTCTAAAACTTCTCTCAAATAACAATTTGTGCTAGCAGCACAATTACCTTAAATAAGGTTAAAACTGCCTGTGCTGCTTGCAAGGCTTTCTGTTCTTATGTTTGGGAGAAAGAAGTCGCACAAGAATGTATGGAGTGGACTTCAAAGACATTGTTCAATTTCCTTCTTGAGATTTCACCAAGCACATTGCATTCACAGATGTGTCACAGTTATGTAGGTTGACTTGGTATCTGTGAGAAACATAAACTTTACAGTTGTTTGTTTGTTCATTATGATGAGTTTAGAAGTCTTCAAAAATTGGAACAAGTTCATAGTGTCATGGATTGTAATATTTCCATTCTAGGTGCTGATGGACATGTTTTCCCAGGAGGAAGAGGTGTCCCTCCCCCTGGTGGAGGAACCCACACGACAAGAGTCCTTGTCATATGAGGGAATTGTGAAGGACTTTATTTTGGAGGAGAACCAGTTCATTAGGGACCTCAACATGATCATCAAGGTCTTTAGGATCCCCTTTGTCAAACACTTCCCAAGGAGCAAGGTGAGTCTTCCCAAACTTACAAGTGACCCATAGGGCTGGAACTACTTGTTTCCATAGCAGTAAGTTTTTGGACTGGAAGCCAGTCTGTTCAAGGTTAAATAAACACAAAAACGAATGCACACACACAAACACACATGCATACTGTGGATGCTGGTACATACTTACAGATAGGTTTAAATCTTTTGCTCATGACAGCAACAGCAGTGGTCAGGAGCTGTGATAACCAAAACCCTCTCACAGCAACAATCCATATCCAACCCTAGCTGTAATCTATATCACATCCCCAACATCTACTTGTCATCAGTATCCTAGATGGGAGTCTGTCCCTGAACTAGTTGTTAAAGTGTTCCAGTTACAATGGTCTGTTTGAGAAGAAATAAAATGCGCACGACAATAAGTAAGAAATGTCGGAAATTCACTCCACTAAGTAGAGGCAAGACCAAATGTATATTTTGATTTTAGGTTGGTTAATATGTGATTCTCAGATTATGATATCTTGCAGTATAATAAGGTCAAATTACACTGCAATGTCCAAAAGCTTTTGCATGTTTATAAAAATAAGTATATTTTTTCTCCCATTCAGGACCTGGAGGTGATATTCAGCAATATAACCGATGTCTACACTTTCACAGCCAACCTGCTGGCCTCCGTGGAAGAGCAGGTAGAGATAGCTGCTGAGAACGAAGCACCAACAGTCGGCATCTGCTTTCAGGACATGGCAGAGGTACATTAACTTTAGCTTTATTATTTTTTGGGTTGAGTTGTCCCTCATATCTAATATCCATATTATTAGACTACATTGGTAAGTTCCAAGTCTTTGCATAGTTTTTATGCTTTGTGGACACTATTTACATCAGTCTTATACTTTAATTTGTTCCATTTTATATCTGACCATTTATATTCTTCAAATACTGATAACAAAATTGAAAAACAAATTGCTATGAATTCATTTGTTGTTTTCTGTATTATTTTCCATGGTTATGTGGAAGATCATATTTTTATGGTTGGCTGGTTGGAGCCTGAATTGGCAAGCCAATATCATAGGCCAGTAACTAGTAATATCTCTTTTTCTCAATTGGTTAGTCAGTGATGTCATTTGCACGACAGTAACGTAATTCCCATAATGGCTGGTTTTGACCCCCCACCCCACTGAAATGCAGCAATTGGTTGGTAGCTTCACATCAGCGCAGTGCATAATGGGTAAAAAGTATGATGGAGGTTGATAGTTATCTGCGGTCTCATGAATACCAGAAGTCAGTGAAATTTTCATGGGTTTTTCAGCAGCCACCACCTGAATTTGGGCAACCTGCTCCTGCTCCATCACCAGAGGTGTGTCAAGTCCTAGCATGAGATGATTTCTTGGTAAAGTAAGATCAGCCCACGTTCAAGTGGTTACAACAGTCTGGTTGAGTGGTGGACTTACTGTATTGTTTAGTAAGGCAGTTACAATGGACTTGCTCTATTGTTTAGTGAGGCAGTTACAAGATCCAAATGTCAAGAGACTTTTATTTTCATGACAGCGACTGCCATTCAGTTTTGACAAAGCGTACTATAAGAAATAGAGACAGGGGGAGGGGGGGGGGTCATTTTTGCCCTACTCTTTCTCCATGCCAGCCTCCTTCCCTAAAGAAATGATGACATGCTCATGCCACCTTTGTCATATATTCCTGTGGGGGGAAGACTTAGTCACTTTGCTGTGGATCCATGGATCCAGCAAGTTGTCTCAGAATGGCTCCAGATCACATTCAGTGCCCCTCCCAAATTGTCCAGGGCCTCCACTGCTACAGATGTCCAAAAAGATCCTTTCAGGGCCAATGTTCTGAAGCAGGAACTAGCGAGTCTTCTCAGAAAAAGGGCGCAGATATTGTATGAAAAGCAAAGTCACTGGGTTTTTATTCAAGACTGTTCCTGGTGCCAAAAACCAGTGGCACACCTCAACCAGTCATAGACTTGAGCTCCCTCAACCTTTTCATATGGGGCACCATGGTTCAGAATGGAGATGCCAAGACTGGTTCTAAATTCCATTAAGGGAGGAGACTTCACAATAAGTCTAGATCTGTACCTCCATGTTCATATACACAAGTTCTCCAGGAAATTGCTGACGTTTGCTTTCAGGGATACAGTATTCTACTTCAGTGCATTCCCTTTTGGGGTCATCATCAGTCCATGTGTCTTCACAAGAATTATGGACAGAGTAATCTCCCTTCAGGATCATCTCCACATCTGTGACATCCAGTTACCTGGATGATATATTTCAAAAACACCAGGTGAGTTCTATTTTGTTTCACTTTTACTCCACCTTAGAGGATTCCTCGTCAACAGGGATGAATCAAACATTTTCCTATCTCAACACTTCACCCACTTTGGTATGGAGTTCAAAACGCATGTGAAAAGGATCTGTCTCTAAAGAATTGCATCTCAGCCAGAGAATTCCTTACTACTGGGTCTCAATGCAGCAGCAGGTCTCTTAGTCCTGAGTCGCCTGTACATGAGACCATTGCAAATGATCCTGCTATCCCAGTGGTAACTGAAGCACAGTCCTAGTCTCCGATTATACAAGGACACATCTCAGCAAGTGGTAGAACCTCACTTGGCTTACAGCGGGCATTCCCTTATGGGTCAAGTCACCAGGATTTGTATGGATGCGAGCACAGATGGTTGGGGTCCACACCGGCTGCCATCATTTTGGTAAACCAGCGGGTTGTGGCCTCCTCAGAACCGACTTTTGCATATCAATCTCCTGGAGACGAAGGCAAGGCCATAGTGAATGCATGTCATTGATGGCAGGACACGTTACATGGAAAGGGCATACTCATCCTGTCTGACAACTCTAGTGTGGTAAACTCTTTCAAAAGGTGGGGGGGGGGGGGACCAAATCCACAGACCTGTGCCTCCCAATTTGGGATTTTCTCAGGTGGTGTCATTAATGACAAAATCCACATTCAAGTTTGTCACATCCCGTCACACCTTTCCAACTTCCCTGTAGTTATATCCTACTGGCAGAGTGTGCATTCTGCTCCAGTAGTAACTGAAGTATGGATGGGATTTGGCTCCAATCCCTATATCCAAGAGA
Source organism: Margaritifera margaritifera (assembly GCA_029931535.1). Lineage (NCBI taxonomy): Eukaryota > Metazoa > Mollusca > Bivalvia > Unionida > Margaritiferidae > Margaritifera > Margaritifera margaritifera. The sequence continues at coordinate 9,814,056 of JAQPZY010001686.1, forward strand.
AGATAATTCTAGTCTGACTCCCACCTATGTGGGCAGACAAATTTTGGCTGTTTTATAGCTAAAAGTTAACTTAGGAGAGCTGGATTTGTGAGGTAGTGGTTATAATCTTAAGGTGTTATGATCAGTTAAGTATTATTGAAGACATATTTTATTCCAAAAATTGGTATTTCATAAATAAAAGTGGATTCACTTATCTCAGGATTAAAAAGGGCAAAATAAAAAAAAAAATATTTTTTTTATATGTTTAAAGTTGATACAGTTAGAGTCTTGCTGAGAGCTTATTCTGGTTTAGCATGAAGCAGCTGAGAATGCATAACTCTACTGGATGGGATGCCAGCCGATTGCAGGTTAACCATCCAGTGGGTGTTGGTACTTGTGAACAGTTGGATCTACAGGAGGCAAGCTAGGTTGAGTGCTTTGTTGAGGAATGCAAACTTAATGGCTTTGGTGGAACCCAAACTCCTCACCTTCTGATACTGGCTAGGGGGAAAACCCAAGACTCTCTGATCCTGAGCCCAGGGTGGAACCTAAACCCATGGCCCTTCAATCTACGGTGTCTACCATTAGGCAACGTTATGTCTCAATTTTGTCAGTGTATTATTTCTTTCTGATTGCAGGATATGGCCTTTAACTGCTATGAGAAATATGTGGAGGACATGTTGGCACCTAGAGGCAAGGAGAGGTTGCACACCCTGCTACAGAGAGAGGATATCAGCACAACTCTCATGGTAGCTTTTTGTGCATTTTATTGTAGTCTTGAATATTGCTCCCTCTTTTTTTATTATAAATATCAGTACTTTGGAAAAGGGCACTTACAGTGAAACCTTTATATGACAAACCCCCGTTGGCTGATGACAGTCATGTCTTTAGGTTTTTAACCAAAACTAGCCTAAAAATTCAAAACTTGGGGATCTATAACAACTGTCAAGGTTCCAAATAAGTTGAGATGTACATAGGAGTTATGATTTCTTCAACTGCTGCCATTTACTACATCAGGCTCAGAGTTTAAGAAAAAATTCCCCCATGTTTTACCTACCTTTATTATGCTATTGTAAATCATAGAGTTTTCATATTATGTAAATTAAGCATATTGAATTTTTAATTGGTTATTTTTACTATTTATTCATATGTAATACACATATTGTTCAACTATTTTGCTGCTAAAAAGAAGAAAATTTTGGCAGATTTAGTTGTCTTGCTAAGATTTTGTTATTTACTGCATTTTTGTACTATGCTTACAGGAAGATGGGCATGGGTTCAAGGATGCTATGAAGTATGTCCTTCCCAAGCTTCTTCTGGGACCAATCCATCACTGCCTTCACTACTTCGAAGTCCTCAAGGTCAGTTCTGTCAGTAGTCAAATGAAAAACATGGCCTAATATTATACCATCATATCATATAGCGAAGAGTGGAGTGATATAGATGCCTTCTGCAATAATTGAGATGGTGTTGGCAAGCTTGCTGCGATTGTATACACTTTATCATGGTCATTAGTAGATGACCTACCGCATATACTTGCATATAAGCCGATGCCAACTGCAAACTGCATAGACCCAAATCTGCCATCGCATAATGCACTGGCAGATCTGGGTCTATGCAGTTTGTAAGGACTATTCTGTAGAACAAACAACATAGACCCTGATCAGCCGGTGCATAATGCGCCGGCAGATCAGGGTCTATGTTGTTTGCATTTGGACCTAGATTATATGCAAGTATATATGGTAGTTAGATGTTAAGGGCATCACAGATATTGTTCAATTTTTTACACACTTTAGCTCGAAAGCATAAATGGTAAATTTCTTCAGAATTCTATAAAAGTGAAATTGCTGATATAATTGAAACTTTCAAAAAGACATTTTGCACAGTTTTGTAATTTTATAGGGGATATTATCGACCTTAAAGCAATATGGGAAGTTCTTCTGTAAATTTTACTCCAAAGAATCATCTAACAAAATGCTATCAATTTAAAGATAAATCACAGCTGTACTTGACTGCACTTCACATAAGAACTTACCTTTTGAACATATTTCAAAATGCAATTTCATACTTGCATTGTATGGTCATCGAAAAATGCATTTCATACTTACATTGTATGGTGATCTAAAAATGCAATTTCATACTTACATTATATGGTGATCTAAAAATGCAATTTCATACTTACATTGTATGGTGATCTAAAAATGCAATTTCATACTTACATTGTATGGTGATCTAAAAATGCATTTCATACTTACATTGTATGGTGATCTAAAAATGCAATTTCATACTTACATTGTATGGTGATCTAAAAATGCAATTTCATACTTACATTGTATGGTGATCTAAAATGCAATTTCATACTTACATTGTATGGTGATCTAAAAATGCATTTCATACTTGCATTGTATGGTGATCTAAAAATGCAATTTCATACTTACATTGTATGGTGATCTAAAAATGCAATTTCATACTTACATTGTATGGTGATCTAAAAATGCAATTTCATACTTACATTGTATGGTGATCTAAAAATGCAATTTCATACTTACATTGTATGGTGATCTAAAAATGCAATTTCATACTTACATTGTATGGTCATCTAAAAATGCAATTTCATACTTACATTGTATGGTCATCTAAAAATGCAATTTCATACTTACATTGTATGGTGATCTAAAAATGCAATTTCATACTTACATTGTATGGTGATCTAAAAATGCAATTTCATACTTACATTGTATGGTCATCTAAAAATGCAATTTCATACTTACATTGTATGGTCATCTAAAAATGCAATTTCATACTTACATTGTATGGTCATCTAAAAACTTCACTCTGATGTACCTCAGGTTCAGATTGGCTCATTTTTGGCCAGGGATGTGTCCCATAATGATGTTAGTTCATTTTTGCCCAGGGATGTGTCCCATAATGATGTTAGTTCATTTTTGCCCAGGGATGTGTCCCATAATAATGTTAGTTCAGTTTTGCCCAGGGATTTGTCCCATAATGATGTTAGTTCAGTTTTGCCCAGGGATGTGTCCCATATTGATGTTGGCACTGAAAAGGTGTTGGACTCTTTTTATTTTTTAAAGAGTTTGGTTTATATAAAAAAATTTGACTTTTTTTTTTAAGGATTTTACCCTTTTTTGCCTTTATCTTCATTTTGTATGCCTTTGTTGGAAACTAAACTTACTTAGCACAATATAGCCAGGATTATGATGATCTGCCATTAAATCCTGCACATACATACATACTTTCATTGCAAATCATATGGTTTTCATTATATTGTGTTTTATAGCTAAAATAATTATAGTTAAAGATGTGTTACATAACCTGAAACACTAGTAGAAAAGTTTTGAGTGATCTACACCTTCTCTGAGTAGAGATACAAGTTATGTTGCAACACAAAGTCAGGGTTTATTCCGGCTAAATAATTTCGTATACTTAGAGGTTAATTATTCAAATGTCAAAAAGATTTCAACTGCACAAAATATTCATGAATTTGGTTTCACTTTAATTGTAAAATTTCTACTGTTGAATTTATTTATTTTCATGGGGTATCAATATTTATATGTCTGCCTTTTGTGGAGCATATTATGCTATGACCCAGTCTTTCTGATTGTATGTCTGTTCATCTGTCCATTAACTTTTCCTTTTCCACATGATAACATGTATTTGGGTTAAGGAAAAACCCTATAGATTTTGGAGTCAAAAGATCAAGGTGACTGACTGAACTAAGAAAATGGTTTCCACACAATAACAATCGCATAACTGGACCAAACTCTGTGCATAGCTTGCACTAGGGGTAAAGAAGATACCTATTGATTTTGGGATCAAAAGGTCAAAAGTTAAGGTCACTGACTGAAAGAAGAAAAATCATTTCTGCACAATAACATTAGTTCTACATCACAGACCTGGACTATACTTTTTGAATGGCTTGCACTTGTGTTACGGAAGATGCCTGGAACTGAAAGAAGAAAAATGGTTTCTGCACAAAAATTTAATTTCTGAACCATGTACATTCACCAAAGTTTGTGGATGACTGTACATTGGGTAAGAAGCAACCTGTTGAATTTTGAGGCTTCTGTTACAAAAAATAGAACATTGTTTAAATGACATTCTCAAAATCAGAATTTGACTAATTTGACCGAAAGCATCTTGGCATAGAGGGCTTTCAGATTTATACAAATGATGCCAATCTGCCATCAACTATGGCTGCTGCTACTAAAAAAAAGAACAACTTTTAATAATTTTTTTCTACAAAGCCATTTAACAGAATTTGACCACATTAACAGAAAGCATCCTAGCTTGAAGGCCTTTCATATTTATGGAAATGATGCCCATCCACTATCAAATATGGCTGTCATTTCTAAAAACATAAAAATATAGACACATCTTTATCTCAAAAAATGGATTTACAGAATTAGACCAACTTTGACAGAAAGCATGCTGGCATAGAGGCCTTTCAATATTTAACTTTTGATGCTAATGTGCCATGAATATGGATGAAGATACAAAAACTAGAGACACCTTGAAACAATTGATTTCATAACATATGCAGTGAACATTATTGCGAGAAATTTCTTCAGAAAGCATCCTACTGAGCCAGATTTCTTGGCCAACTACTCTTCTGTTTGGCTGTAAGGCAGATGTCAGTCATGTGAGCGATTTCAGGATCTCTTTTTGTTAGCAATATTTAGGTCGATTTAATTGTCAGCATTGAAAGAAGCAAAGTTAAAATCTGTCATTTTGCATTTTTGTATGCAGGCTTTGATTAACTGTAGTGCCTCTGAGGAGGATAGGGACTGCCTGGAGCAGGCAGATGGACTGCTTACAGCACTCAAAGTCATGCTGGAGAAGAAAATCACTGGCAGCTTCCTCAAGAAAAAACCCTGGTGAGTGCCAGATTGTATTGTTATATTAAAGTGTCAAGCATACTGAAATCATGACCTCACGGCATTCACAACCTTACAATGTACATTTGAATCTGCCTCAAATATCACCTTTTTTAACCAATCACTGGTCTTAAAAAGTCACATTTTAAAAGTTTTTACAAGTACATTTTTGAAGAAGTAACCTTGTATTAAGCAGCCACCTGTCAAAAGAGTCTAAGTTTTCTCTTCCATAAGGTGGGAGCTTTAGACAGGTTTGATTGTTATAAGTTTCCATATATAATAAACATTCTGTTAAGACCATAAAACTCATGTGTATTAAGTGGCTAATATTTAGGAATATATCATGGTGTTTTTGTAACAAGCAAAATATGGAAAATATGATACCACAATTTATTTCAGCTCTGTGGAATGTATATAAATATAATTTTTGGGAGTTTATGATTTTGATTGTAGCAGGTTAAGATATATTTCATTACAGTTGTATTTCTTGTTAAAAACTATCTTTTAATTTTGCCCTCCAAAATGTTTGATACTGCTTTTTAAAACATAAATTAAAATTAGCTGTTGTAAAGGTTTACTGTGGTGCCAGTTTATTGCAGTTGTACTGTTCATTAAAGACTTCACCCTTAAATTGTTTAAAAAACATTTAATAACTATTCCTTATTCTAATATTTTTAGACTTTCCAGTTAGGTTGACCACAGTTAAGGTTAATGTTAACCGGTTTTGTATTCACTATTCAAAACTTTATCTTCAAAATCTCTGGAAAAAAATGAGATATCAAAATTCATGGTGCACTGAAGTGTTAAACTGAGATTAATCAAAACTACTCACCAGTAGTCACCCAACTTATTTTAATGTTATAAAACTTCCTTTTTAGAATTAAATCAGGTTTTAGCCCATATTCCAAAATTTAAAAACTTCAGTTAGAATCTTTTAATGTCTTCTAAATTGTACACTATCATTGAGCAGTATTAGGGTTGTTCCATTTAAACATACATGGTACCCAGGGAAGTCAGTTTAAAAAAAAATATATGCCAGGATACTCCGATCACTCAAAGAGTAAATGATACAAAATTCATAATTGCATACATGATTGACTGCTTCACATTGAAAGAGCCTTCCCTGGGTCCAAATTATTTTACTGGAAACGCCCATAGTCATAAGTCATTTAGATTCCATTGCTATACTTACATATAAAAGAAAATTATTAATAGTGAAAAAAAGTCATATTCCAAACTGATGCTACAAGCTGAAATTTTGTCTTTGGTCAACATGGATCAATAATATGTCAATTGGCAAAAATTCATCTTAGATATGTGATAAAATGCTAATAGATTACATACATTACTTTCTATATTCGTCTTAGATATGTGATGAAATGCTGATGGATTACATACATTACTTTTTATATCCATCTTAGATATGTGATAAAATGCTAATGGATTACATACATTACATTCTATATCCATCTTAGATATGTGATAAAATGCTAATGGATTACATGCATTACTTTCTATATTCATCTTAGATATGTGATAAAATGCTAATGGATTACATGCATTACATTCTATATCCATCTTAGATATGTGATAAAATGCAAATGGATTACATACATTACATTCTTTATTCATCTTAGATATGTGATAAAATGCTAATGGATTACATGCATTACATTCTATATCCATCTTAGATATGTGATAAAATGCTAATAGATTACATGCATTACATTCTATATTCATCTTAGATATGTGATAAAATGCTAATGGATTACATACATTACATTCTATAATCATCTTAGATATATGATGAAATGCTAATGGATTACATACATTACATTCAATATTCATCTTTGATATGTGATAAAATGCTAATGGATTACAATCATTACATTCTATATTCATCTTAGATATGTGATAAAATGCTAATAGATTACATGCATTACATTCTATATCCATCGTAGATATGTAATAAAATACTAATAGATTACATACATTACTTTCTATAATCATCTTAGATATGTAATAAAATGTTAATGGATTACATGCATTACTTTCTATATTCATCTTAGATATGTGATAAAATGCTAATAGATTACATACATTACTTTCTATAATCATCTTAGATATGTAATAAAATGTTAATGGATTACATGCATTACTTTCTATATTCATCTTAGACATGTGATAAAATGCTAATAGATTACATACATTACTTTCTATAATCATCTTAGATATGTAATAAAATGTTAATGGATTACATACATTACTTTCTATAATCATCTTAGATATGTGATAAAATGCTAATGGATTACATGCATTACTTTCTATAATCATCTTAGATATGTGATAAAATGCTAATGGATTACATGCATTACTTTCTATTTTCATCATTTCAACAATAAAAGGATACTGATGCCTTCACATTACCAGTGATAATAATTGTGTTTAGCCATATTTTGGCCAATTAAATATATTTGTCTTCCAATGTTTTCCTGACAAAGCGGGCAAGAAATAATACATTGAATTCTGCTCTATACCCTATTGGGTTGAAGTTATATTCAAAACAAATAAGACAATACAAAATATTTATTACAGAAAATATCAAATAACAATTGGAATCCTGTTTTCTTTCATCAAAGGATTGTTTTATGAGGCTGCAAGTCCAACTGTCAGATATGACACCATTTTCTTAACCTGTATCTTGTATGTTAGGTCGAACAAATGGAGTTAATTTATAATAATTTTGGGGAAACAAGTATATGTGTGTTCTTTGAATTTTTCTGGCAGAGAAATAAAAATGTTCTTTATTGTCTGTAGAATTGCCAAATTTACTTAGTTTTGATTTCCTTTAACTTGTATCTTTATGTTTCAATTTCCAGAGAATGATACAAGATCCTAAGTTTGGCGTAACTTTTTTTGTCGCCTTGCTCACTCAGCCTGCTTCAGCTTTCATTACTATGCAGTAAAAATCCAAACCAAGGTCTGGGTAAACACAAAGTGAAAAAAACAAGGCATCCCAAATTTTGGGGTGTTGGATGGTGCTGTTAGTGTTAACAAAGGAAAATTAAACTTAATAATGAAAACATCAATTCAAACAAAATTAAAATTTGTGTCAGTTATGAAGAATGCTGTAAGATCAATTTAGTTGTTTATTTGCCTCACATCATTATTGATGTCATGCACAATATGATGTCATAACCTTGATGATATCAGTGCTTACTCAAGAGATGAGATCAAAATCAATCCGCTTGATGTGAACAATCCGTAAAGGGGTGCATATTTTACTCTATTTTACCCAGACTGATAGCTGCAAATTCTTTATATAGATACAGTCTGGGCAGGCCAAGACTAGTTTTTATACACCTGCCATAAGGAGGAATGTATTATGTTATGATGTTGTCTGTACATTGGTCTGTTATCAGTTTTGTTTACACACAATAACTTTAGCTGTCCACCACTTTACAGTTACCAAACTTTGTGGATGGCTTTTTATAAGGAAGAACCCTATTGATTTCGGGCTAAAAAGCTCAAATGTCAGGGTCACTAATAAAAACAAGGAAAATGGTTTCCACACAATAACTTGAGTTTTCCACCATCTACAGTTACCAAACTTTATGGACAGCTTGCACTTGGGGCAAGGCAGAATCATATTGATTTTGGGCTCAAAACCTCAAAGGTCAAGGTCATTTTTACTGAAATAAGAAAAATGGTTTCTTTGCAAAAAAATTCAGTTATCTGCATAGAGAATAATAATAAGAAAAAAAGTTTCTGCACAATAACTTAAGTTCTCCACCATCTACAGTTACCAAACTTTGTGGATGGTTTGCCCTTGGGATAAGAAAGAACCCTATCGATTTAGGGCTCAAAAGGTCAGTGGGCAAAGTCACTGTGACTGAAAAAATAAAAATGGTTCCCACACAAATAACTTGAGATTTCCATCATATACGGTTAGCAAACTTTGTGGATGGCTTGCACTTGGTGTAAGGAACTACCCTATTGATTTTGGAGTCAAAAGGTTAATGGTCAAGGTCAGTGTGACTGCAAAATGAAAAATTGTTTCTGCACAATAACATTATTTCTACACGACATACATCAAACAAACTTTGTGGATGGCTTGCACTTGTTAAGGAAGAAGGCTACAGATTTTGGAGTCAAAAGGTCAAAGGTTAAGGTCACTGACAGAAAAATGGTTTCTTTACAATAACATTAGTTCTACATCACAGATCTGGAACAAACTTTATGGATGGCTTTCACTTTGGGTAAGAAAGAAGCCTATTAATTGTGGGGTAAATGGTCAAAGGTCGAGGTCACTCTGACTGAAAGAAGAAAAATGGTTTCTGTGCTACAATTTCAGTTACCTGCATAGAGAATTATTAAACATGTTGCAGTTGTATATTGTGCCATCCATGGTACTCTTGTTTTTGTAAAATATTTCCTATCCAAAGCAGGTAGTTTTCAATATTTGTAGCTAATTTGAAAAGTTCTACAGTGTATATAATTTCATTAAGATAATTTTAGCTTTTGGAAGTACATTTTCTCATCATGTTTAAAATTCAGATTGCTTTTTTGATAAAATGTTGTTGTTTTTTTAAGGATATTTTGGTGAATCTAAAGCTAAGGGTTAAATTTTCTTGATAACATTATGAATACAAGTAAGAATGTATTTATAATAATTTAATGGTTTATAATCTTATTACCTTGCAGATCTGCTTGAGCTAAAAGACATATTGTCTTTGTTACTCCTCTAGTATTCTGATTCTCCTTTTATGGGACACCTGATAAAAAGTTGGCCTTATAAGAGGTGTGAATGCGCATGACAGCACATGAGAGGGACAAGAATTGTAAAAATGCACTCCTGCATGGTTCATTCAACCTTATAAAATAATTAAATTTGAAGGTTGCCTTGAAAATTACTTGAATTTAAAAAAGTTTATTTTACCCTTGAAAAGTCTGAATTTGTTGAAAAGCTCTTTGAGTTGTTCCAAAAACTACTTGAATATCAGAGGGAATACACAACTGAACAAGACATATAACTTTTTCTATTAAGAAATTATTTATATTTACATATTGTCCCAAAATAATGAAGGAATAAATAAAATAGGACAAAATTTGGTAGATCAAATAACACACAAACCAGTAGTTAACAAAAGTAACGTATGGAGAAGTTTTTGATTTCTGTAAGATGAAATACTCCTTGAAGATTTTAGGAAGTCCTTGTCATGCTTTGAAAAGTTCTTGACAAAAACAATTCACGTGGGTTGTACAAATCATGGCTTGTAATGGATGACAAGGTGTTCTACCATCAGAGAGTGGCCTCCCTTGAGGTCCCAACAAGAGGATGTCTTCTGTAATTATATCCCTGTCTGTATAGAGGTTGGGATGTATAGGAATCCTTGTGTCCATATGTCTGTTCATCAAGCCCTTAAACAGACTCATTAGCACAACTAGTCCCACAGTTTTGATGGATTGCCATGAAGCTTGGTAAATTTTATGGTCATCACCTGAAGATACACATATCAACAATTTTATTATAGTTATTGCCCTTTTTGACTTGCAGCTGAATGCAATTATGACAAAATCTTGTCAACACAACTAGTCTCACAGATTCCAGTGGCTCTCCATGAAACTTGGGAAGTGTTGTGGTCATCAACTGAAGATGCACATGTTGAAAAATCACTGTGCTCCTGCTATTTTTGTTAGAGTTATTGCCCTTTTTATTTGGAACTCGAAATAGTGTATGACAGAATCTTGTGAATGCAACTAGTTTGACAGTTTTCAATTGATAACCATGAAATTTTGTGCATTTTATGGTCATCATTTGAAGATGTGCATATTGACAAATTACTTTCCTTCCAACATTTTTGGTAGAATTATTGTCCTTTTTGGCTTGCAGCTGAATGCAGTGTAGGTCAGAATCTTGTGATTACAACTAATCCTGCAGGTTTTGATGGATCACTGAAACTTGGTACATATTGCAACTGGTATCAGTTTTCAGTGGATTGCCATGAAACTTTGTACATGTTATGGCTAGCATCTGAAGATATGTATAATCAACAAATCATTGTGCTTTTTCAATTTTTGTTAGAGTTATTGCCCTTTTTTACCCTGCAGGTGAATGCAGTGTAAGATAGAATCTTGTGAATGCAGCTTGTCTTGTAGTTTTGTATGGATTGCTGTGAAACTTGGTACATATCATGGTCATCATCAAATCTTTGTGCTCCCATCAATTTTGTAAGACTTATGCCACTTTTTGACTCACAGCTAGATGCAGTATATGACAAAATTTGTGAATGCAACAACTCCTGCAGTTTTTAGTTGATTGCTGTGAAACTTAGTACATGTTATGATCATCATCAAAAGATATGCATGTTGACCAATGATTGTACTCACACTGTTTTCAGAAGTGTTATGCCCTTATTTTTGACTGTAGAGTTGTCTCCATCAGGGGTTAGGGTGGGATGTGGGAGATACAGGGATATATTTTTACATGAGCAAATTGCTCACCATTCCTCAGGTTGTCTGGATAATTTTCAGAATACTTACTTTAGAGAATTAAGTTATATATTAAATAAAGGAAGTTTTCAAGACTGAAAATCCTTCATTGTTTTTTTTAGGGAAATCTCTCTGAGGTTACAAGGTAGAACTGGTCGACAAGCAGTTGTACAAAAAATGTATGAGTTACAGAAGAGCATCGATGGTTGGGAGGGCAAAGATATATGGCAGAGCTGTAGTGAATTTATCATTGGTATGTTTGACCTGCTTATCTATTAAGTTTTTATTGATTTCCTTTTTTTGTAACATGAATATAGTTATTTTATATTGAGGCATTTGTACTTCTTATGTTAATTTTACAGCTTTTTATCACTCAAACATTTGTTGTTGCCTGTTGTCCATTTATATATCCTTTTTAAAATATTTGATCTATATCCGTAATTGTTGTTGCTAGTATACCTTAGCAACTGTTACAATTCAGTGAGACACATTAGATACATCAATATTTTCATGCCAATTTGGTACATTGTATTGCCACACCCATATCGTGATAAATACAATACAATACAAGAAATCCAATGTAAAAATGCAGTTTGTAAACTTATTTGCACTTATAAGTAGATATTAGATTTGCAGACTGGTTTTAAATTTTCTCATAGTATCAGTATGTTATATTATTGGCTAGTTTTAACAATGAAATAAGCTTAACATTCCTTCAGATAGTTCAAGTACATGTGCTATATGTAAGATAGTGATAAATTATGATGACAGAGTTGTTCACACAAAAAGTAACATGAAGTATGCATCATAATAAAAATTATATTGGGACTTGAGTATCATGATACATATTGATCATATTGGGATTTGACTATAGTGATACATATTGATCATATTTGGACTTGAGTATGGTGATACGGGATTTGACAATAGTGATACATATTGATACATATTGATCATATTTGGACTTGAGTATGGTGATACATATTGATCATATTAGAACTAGAGTATTGTGATAGATATTGATCATATTAGAACTAGAGTATTGTGATACATATTGATCATATTGGGACTAGAGTATAGTGATACATATTGATACATATTGATCATATTGGGACTAGAGTATTGTGATACATATTGATCATATTGGGACTAGAGTATGGTGATACATATTGATACATATTGATCATATTGGGAATAGAGTATTGTGATACATATTGATCATAATAGAACTAGAGTATTGTGATACATATTGATCATATTGGGACTAGAGTATGGTGATACATATTGATACATATTGATCATATTGGGACTAGAGTATTGTGATACATATTGATCATATTGGGACTAGAGTATCATGATACATATCATATTGTGACATTAGTGACAGTACACAGCATTTTAGTACTGACTATCTACCATTACTTTGACATGCTGGATATACATGTAGAAATGCCATGCATGTGAGAATGCCGAGCAATCTTCACTTTAGTGATTGGTTTGCTTGGAATAGGAGGGCTAAAGTTCTGTTATGCTAACTGTGACTTCTTTATTGCTCAGATGGAGTCCTCAACAAGCACATGAAAGGAAAGACCACAGAGCGGCATGTTTTCCTCTTTGATAGTCTAATCATCCTCTGTAAGCCAAATCTGAGACGGGCCTCTGTAACAGGTCCACAGGGGGAGTACAAATTGAAAGAGAAATTCTGCCTCAGAAAGGTGGAGATCAGAGACAAGGATGATACAGAAGGTGAGAAGGATTACTGTTTAAAGATTGTTAGAATTCAACCAGAAAGAGGAGTTCTCATTTTGGTAGACAATCATTTTTGTCTCATTTGGTAGACAATCATTTGGTAGACAATCATTTTTGTCTCACCAGCAAAGCATAGGCAAGACATAGGGTACACTTTTCTGACATTGTTGACATCAGCATTAAGTTTTTGCATTTAGCTCTATTTCTCTGACACTGTTGTATGCACAGTCATGAACCTGGATGGGTCTGTTCATCATATAGGGTACTATTCACTAAAGCCAAAGTAGGTCACTGTGATCTACTTTTCATGCTCCAGTAATTACATTTTTTCATTTAGCACAGGTTCTATAACAGTGTTGTATGTATAGTCTTGAAACTTGATGGTTGTATTCATTTTAGAGGGTACTACTCACCACAGGCAAATGTAGGTGTTTTGTGACCTACTTTGCATGCTCTAGCAACTTTTCAAGGTTTTTATACACCTGTCATAAGCATTATGTTAACAATATCTGCCCATCCAACTGTCTATTACAAATTTTTATTTTTTCTGCACAATAACTCAAGTTTTCCACCATCTATAGTTACCAAACTTTGTGGATGGCTTACACTTTGGGTAAGGAAGAGGCCTATCGATTATGAACTAAGAAGTTCAAAGGTCAAGGTCATTGTGACTGCAAGAAGAAAAATGGTTTCAGCACAATAACATGAGGTATCCAACATCTTTGGTTACCAAACTTTGTGGATGGCTTGCACTTGGGTTAGGAAAGAACTCTTTTGATTTTAAAGGTAAAATCTCAAGGTCATGGTGACTGAAAGAATAAAAATGGTTTTCACACAATAACATTAGTTCTACATGACATACCTCAACCAAACTGTATGGATGGCTTGCACTTGGGGTAAGGAAGAAGACTAAATATTTTGGGGTCAAAGGTCAACAGTCAAAGTCACTGTGACTGAAAGAAGGTTTGGCTTGGTTTGGTTTTATGGGTTTAAGGCCATTTTTCAGCACACAATAGGCTATACATAGCGGCCACTACATTTGGTGGAGAAAGTACCCAGGAAAACCCAGTGAAGAACTACCGACCTGTGGAAAGCTACTGGCAAGTTTTCTCACCTACCCACATTGGCTGAACCGAGATGAGATGCAAACCCATGCGGACAGAGGTGAGATGTCAATGATCTCTAAAAGTGAGTGCCTTACACCACTTAGCCACCCAGGTCCCCGACTGAAAGAAGAAAAAATGGTAGTCCTAGATCACACACCTGGACCAAACTTTGTGAATGGCTTGCACTTACACTGAAGATAAGGAAGACCTATTGATTTGTGGGTCAAAAGTTCAAAGGTAAAGGTCACTGTGACTGAAAGAAGACAAATGGTTTCTGCACAAAAATTTCAGTTATCAATACAGAGGACTGTTAAACATGTTGTTGGCATATAATAAGCTGTTCATGGTACTTTTGTTGGATTATGCCACAGTGGACCAGGCGAGATAAGGCATTCTGGTGAATTCTTGTTTATCCCCCCCCCCAGAGTATGCAATACTATGTCTATCTGTCTGTCTGTCTGTCCATAAACACTTTCATTTCTGGAGCATAAGTCTCAAACTGTTCAAGGTATTACAACCAAAACTTGGTACACATGTTACATTGCGGTACCTTTTCATACTTATAGCCTTCCGAGTTCAATATATTTGTTATGTTACTGTGGATACAAAGGGTAGCATAAGTAGTATATACATTGACAGTGCTCGACCATAGGGTACTAGCATAAGAAGTATAAAAATCAAGGGTGCTGAACCATAGGGTGCTTTTTCGGTAGGAGTCTTTACATAAGCAGGGAATATGTCATCTGTGGATGACTCTTGTTTACCTTTTTTTTTCAAGAAGCATTTTTTTTTAATAAAACTGCAGTACAGTAATTATATGAACCAAATTGACTACAGTATATTTTTAATAAAGTTAACCATGTTTCCATCTTACTGTTGCCTTCTGAAGTACTGTTTTTAAGACCATGCAAATTCCCTGGTTGTGGCACTAGAAAGGTTTAAGCTGTCATCCTTCTGAGTCAGTGGGAATTTCCTCTGGTTTTTCTGGTTTAATCCAAAGTATAGATCATTTCATGCCAACCTTTTATTTATTTGTATAGCATGTTGTGTAAGATGTTGGAACTTTATGTACATTTAACATAATTGTTCCTATTGAGAGGATGGTTGCAAGGTGCAACCCATCAGTGATAAATAGAAAGTCTGATTCGTTGCAGTCATACTTTATTTTGACACTGTTGTTATTATTGCTGTTTTTATTGTTTCATTTTTGCTATTTTTATTGTTGTCATTGTTTCAGATTATAAGAATTCTTTTGAAATCCAAGCCAAAGATCATCCAAACAACAACATCATTTTGCTTGCCAAATCTGCTGAGGAGAAAAGTAATTGGATGGCAGCATTAATAACACTTCAAACCAGGAGGTAATTTTTCTGTATTGGTGTTGAACTAATTTAATATATCATCTAAAATAGCAGGTTAATAGTAGGAATCATGGTGTTTCTTCACTTATTTGGTTGTTTTCATGCAGGAAACAAAAAAGCAGAGCTGTTTACTGCATATGATTTTATCATAGTTTCTACAGAAAATTCCATGAAAATACAGTCTACTGTTCAGTGTATTGATTTTTACAGGCAAAGTCTTTTTCTATAAAAATGCAACATCCCAGAGTTCTATTCACTCATTACCTTTTTAACTCGGTCAGCAACAAGTTAAATAAAGCAGTGGGATTTATGATTACTCTCAGCAACAGAAATATTCCTAATAGAAATGAAGATATGCACAAAGAATTGTGATCTTTAATCAACCAATTCATGCACACTGATTGGTATAGAGGAGGAGGGGTAGAGCTTATCAGCAATGCTAGAAATAGGCACATACATACTTTCTGAGGTTCTTCAGAACTGCTAATGTTAGACTAGCTGGGTTTTTTTGGTGTTAGAATGACAAACTATGGACAGGTGGATACAATTAAAGACAGGTGGATAAAATTTTGGACAGGACTTTGATAAACTTCAGATAATTATCTGTCACGGTAAACAGGTCTGACCTATCTGCTGAGGCATTTCAACATGGTAGATAAAGTACTTAAATTAAGTTGAAATAGCTAGCTATGAATTTCTCCTTCAGATATGTTCCCTGATCACATTAACGTTAGGGATATAAGCCTGCTACCTCCCGAATCCAGCCATACTAAAAGATGAAAATTTGTCTTTTAAGTCTATATCATATAGACAAAGGGCAATAACTCTTGCTCATTACCTCCCCTTGCCACCACCAGGTGTCACTAGGTTTTAAGCTTCCCTATTGTTCAGTCAACATTGTATGAAAAACCTCTCGTCAATCCAATGCCAATATCGATGTGAATTTTAACCATCTATCCAGAATTTTGGATTTATAGTGTGTATTAATCATTCCTCTACAGGTGGTGTACATTAATTTTGCAATTTTTATAATATTTTCGTGACAATAGGCGAGCAAAGGAAAAGGGATCTTTTATGTCCAACCAGTATAGGAGGCAACCTTGCAAAGGAGGGGGCGAGAAAGCAAGTTTCTTCTCCTCCAAGCCTCCTAACTCTCGATGCAGACCTACCAACCCCACTGCCCACAAAAAGCCTACCTACCGGTGGGAGCCAGACTCCTGCACTTCCAATCTTGTTGGATCAACCTGTTTCCTCAAAACGAATTGGTGATTCATATAATTTTGGAGGGGCTTCGGCTTTCATTTATCCAACCCCTCCTCTTTCTTCCTCTCCCCTTCTAATGGACGTCAGATCGGAAGAAAGACGATATTCTATAACAGGAGATACGGTCACTTCTCAACAAAAGCGCGGTGGAGACTGTGAGAAACACAATCTCCAGGGTTTTATTCAAGGCTTTTCCTTATACAAAAGGCCAAAGGCATGTTGAGGCCAATCATCAACCGGAGTCGCCTCAATCGATATATTCTTCAGCTTAAGATGAAGATGGCGAGATCGATACCACTCTCCATCAGAAGGGACAAGTATGCCATCAGTCTTGATCTGACCAATGCATATTTTTACATCCCTATCCACCCAGCATTGCAGAAATTTCTACGTTTTGCTTACTGTGACAAGGTTTACCAGTTTCAAGTTCTCCCGGTAGGTCTAAACATCAACCCCAGGGTCTTTAACAAAATCATGGATTGTGTCGTCACCCTGTTTTGGTCGACTTCATCTTCAGTGACGGCGGCGTACTTAGATGACATCGTCCAGAAACATATGGTAAATTATATTCTTCTCAAGGGTAGGAATGATTTATCCCTTTTGAATCATCTCGGTTTTCTCGTGAACTGGGAAAAGTCCGACCATCATCCATCCCAGTGTTTTGTCCTCCTAGGTATGGAGTTTACCACCAATCTCAGTCTGTTATGACTTCCTCAAGTTCGTGTAATACCGATCATTGAACTCATTGAGTCTATTTCCAACAGCACTTGGATCTCAGTTCTTGCAACTCCTCAGATTATTCAATGTGGCAGCAGACTTGATTTTGCTCGGCTGTCTTTTTATGTGCTCCTGATATATGACCTTGCTGGCTCAGTGGCGTCCATTTCCAGTCCCCTCGATCAAAAGGTCAGGATCATGAATGAGGTACAATCATTTCTGTGTCAGTGGTGCAACCCTGGTTGGCTCATGACATGAATTCCTCTGGAGAAGCCCCAATTGGAAGAGACAGTATGTACTGATGCCAGTATGTACGGTTGGGAAGTCCACCTGTTGCCAGACTTCGATACAGTCAGCAGCACGTGGGAGCCAGGGGAACTGCCTCTCCACATCAACCTTCTTGGAATGAAGGCTGTCATCAATGCCTTTCACTTCTGGAAGGACCGATTCTCAGGGAAAACCGTCCTGATTATGTCAGACAATTCGGTAGTGGTGACCTATCTCCTCAAACGGGGGCATCAAATCATTTGACCTGTATGTTCTGCTTTTGCAGTTTCTATGTTGGTGTGACCAACTCCATATCAACATACAAATCAGGCACATTTCCGGTAGACTCAGTGTCCTGGCTGACCCTCTATCCAGAAAGGGTTAAGTCATTCATATGGCATGGTCCCTTCATAAATCAGTCTTTCCTTGGCTTTATGCACGTTGGGGGTGTCCGATGATCGATCTTTTTGCGACAAGGTGGAATCACAAGTTGCCCACCTTCATCTCTCCAGTTCCAGACCCAGAGGCTTGGGCTGTGGATGCACTATCGATCAGTTGGGAGAGGTTCTGGGTCTTGCCTACCCACCCCCAGTCTTCATACCAACAATAATACAGAAGTTGAGGGGTCAGAACTGCAAGATGGTTCTGATAGATCCTACCAGATGGGACAAGTCCTGGGTCACCGATCTACTTGATCTAGCAATAGATCTGCCCAGGAAGATTCCAGCCAAGCCAAATCTTCTCAAGCAACAGCGGTCACAGGTGTTCCACCCCTGCTCAGATCACCTTCTCCTTCACGCCTGGCTTTTGTCAGGACAGCCTTGCAAGAGAAAGAATTTAGACCTCTGATTGTGGAAAGAATCGAGAGAGCAAGAAGGCCCTCCTCTCTGAAGGATTATGAAGGAAAGTGAAGTATTTTCAGGGACTGGTTCCGAGTCAATAACATCATCCCTTTGAGTGCCTCGATCCCTTAACTGAAAGACTTTTTTCTCTGGCTCTATGAGGAGAAAAAGCATGCCCCATTTACCATCAAAGGCTACCACTCCATGATATTGGACACATTGAGGCATCATGGCAGACGAGATATTGGTCATGATAAAGATATATCAGACATACAAGCCAGTTTTGATTTTGATCAACCAAAATCCCTCACCCTGTTTCTAAAATGGAATCTCTTCCGGCTTTTAAAATGGTTCGATTCAGATAAATTTGAGCCTTTAGACCAAACCTCACTGAAGCTACTGTCATACAAAACATGTTTCCTGATAGTCTTAGCTTCAGCATGCCAGGTGAGTGAGTTACATGCCCTTTCCAATGACCCAAACTATCTTCAGTTCAGATCGATTGGTTTGGTGGTCCTCATGATGCAACCAGACTTTGTGGCCAAAAATAGGTTGCCATCAGTGGGTAATCTGAGAGTCGTCCTACGCTCCCGCTCTTTGTTAGACACGTCAAGAGCAGCGGCCATGCAAGACCCTGTCCGTGCCGTCAAGTACTACTTGAAGTACACAGAGGCAAGTCTTGGCACACGCAAATGTCTCTTTCTCCTGGTGAAGGATGGGAAGCAAGATATCACCCCTCAAGCCCTATCTTCATGGCTGAAGTGGGTTATATCCTCGGCATACTCTGAAGTCTCAAAAGATCAATGTCGCCTTATGAGCATTTCAGCTCATGAAATTAGAGCGATCTCTGTGAGCCTTACTTTCAAACATAACATTTCGATCCGAGCCATAATAGAAGCTGTTGGCTGGCATGCTAAGTTAACCTTCAAGAGTTTTTATCTCAGAGATTTCGCTTCACAGAGACAAACTCTGAATCTGGTGGATCCTGTGGCAGTGGCTCAAATGACCACCCGACCCAGTTAAAGCCAACACAGCCTCTTAGCTTCTCTGGATTCGCCAGTGACATTTTGTTGGTAAGAAGAATTCAATAATCATCTTCTTAACTGGATATAAGGGTTACAGATGACGTGACCCTAGTCTGTGTTGCTTTCAAATTGGGAGAGTGAGTTATCGTTCGCATAGGGAATTCAGCCTTTTATTCCCTAGAAGGATACCCGAGGTATAGGTAGGATGCTCAGCATTCCCTTCTGCTATTACCTATTCTCCTAACATTAATATGATCAGGGAATGTATTTGACGGAGAAAGCTAATTTTTAAGCAAATTGTGTTTCTCCGAGAATACTTACCCGATCTCATTACTTAAAAACCCTCCCAGCCAACCTGCCATGCGAGCATCCTCGTTGGTATATCACACAGCTTAAAAACTAGCGACACCTGGTGGTGGCAAGGGGAGGTAATGGGGAAGAGTTATTGCATTATCTGATCAGGCAAGTATTCTCAGAGAAACATAATTTACTGAAAAATTGTTTTTTTTTCAGTTTTGTAAAACTATATTTTCTTCATCAATTAACAAATTAACATTACTTCTCATTAGGAAATGTATATCAAATCAGTATCATAAAGTAAACAGTTCTGAACAGGTTAAGATTCTACGTAAATACACTATATATTTACATTTAGGCTCTCACAAGCTTTTCTGTAAGTGACAGTAAAAATTTGCATGCATTGTTCACAGTGAGTTACCTCTCTTTACTATTAGCTTTTGTCACCTTGTTCTGCAAACTACCGTATGTACTTGTGTATAAGCTAGGTCCAAAGCAAACAACATAGACCCTGATCTGCTGTCACATAATGCACTGGCAGATCAGGGTCTATGTTGTTTGTTCTACTGATTAGTCCTTACAAACTGCATAGACCCAGATCTGCTGGTGCATTATGTGACGGCAGATCTGGGTCTATGCAGTTTACAGTTGGTATCGCCTTATATGCGAGTATATACGGTAACAACCAGTACATAGGCACCCTCGCCACCCCTCAGCAGATTTCCCAAATGCCCGCAACAATATCCCATCTGTGCTTTCTCATGCTTAAAGGAAATTATTGAATAATGTCAATAAAAATAAAAGAAAACCTGGGCATTAGTCAGTGTTCTCAGTTGACTTTTTAAACCTCCTGAACTTTGGTCCAGAAAATACACAGACAAATCGCAAAATTGCTTCAGAAGTTACTGATCAGCTCTGAAAATTGCTAGTTTGGGGCTGCCAGTCAGTTGGCAATTTGGACTGCTGCAATTAGTATTGCTTTAAATTGCATTTTCAGTATGCTGGAAAGACGACTAGATGCAGTGCTGAAGGAAGAGGAGAGGCAAACACCTCTGAAGTTACCACCTCCTGAACATTATAGGTGAGTGAGCTAAAAAGGTATTGGAAAGTAAGGTGCAACTTTGGCCATGTTTTAAATCTAAGTTTCTGGACAGTAGGAATATGTGTTTAGGAATGTTACACCTGGTTTCTTCATTTTTTTAATATTTTTCCCAGGACCCATCAGTTTGATGTGTAACAAGTAAACGAGTAATACAAATTGTCATTTTTATTTTTGTAATACTAGTCAAAACTTAGTTCCTAAAATAGATATTTGATTTCTGTTACAATTATGCCTTCATTTTAGTTGTTTTTTAAAAATTCTCTTTTGTAGCTGATGAATGATTAAATTTTGTCCAATTAACATAAAAAATGAATACAAATTTATGCACAGTTTATTTGTCGAGTCAAGGAATAATTGTTTTTTGAGATACCTACTCTGAAGAAATAAGTACTTATGCCGAATATTAAACCATCTTGCATTTTCGACAAATGAAAAGCTATTTTTAATCCCACCAACTTAAGCATTTTCTTCTTTCTTATCTGCTGTGCATCACATTATAGCCTAATTTTTGATAGGTCAGGAAAATGTTTAAACTGTTTATCTTAAAGTGACAAAAATTTAAAAATTAAATTTTTAAAACCATTGTGACATCAATCAAAAAGAAGTTCAATTTTTTTGTATGAAATAAAGAAAGCAAGCAACAATTAAGTCGATAACTCTTTTTTCTTATATGATGATCATCTGAGCAGTGGTGGAACATGGGAAGTAACTTGTATAAACAAGTGCTAATCAGGAACCGTCAGTTGCTCAGATATTAATTATAGTCAGATAATTATGAAAAGGAGAAAGAAAATAATAGTGTTAGTGTTTGTAGTAACTCTGTGATTGTTGGGAATTCTTTTTTTTATGCCCACCATAAGGCAGAGTGTTTCATGTTATGATTTTGTCCATGCAGCTATACATCTTTCCGTCTGTTCCCTATGTCATTTCTGCACAAGAACTCCAGTTCTTCACCATCCACTGTTACCAACTTGTAAATAGCTTGCATTTGGGGCAAGGAAGAAACCTATCAGTTTAAGACTGAAAAGCTCAAGGTCACAGGAACTGTAGGAAGGAAAACTTTTCACTCAATAACTTGACTTGTATACCAGATACCTTGACCAAACTTTGTAAATGGCTTGCATTTAAGATAAGAAAGACACCTTTTGGATTTGGTGTTAAAAGGTCCAAGGTCAGATCACAGTGACTAAGAAGAAAAATGGTTTAATGCATGATATCTTGGGTTTTTTATTGCCTACTTTGATCAAATTTGATGGATCGGTTGCATTTGAGACACATAAGACACATAATCATTTTGGAGGTCAATAAGTTATAGTTCAATGACACAGTGACAAAGATGGAAAAATGATTTCCGCAAAACTACTTAAGTTTTTTACCACATGCTTTGACAAAACTTCGTAGATCGCTTGCATTTGAGACAAGGAAGACATCTAAAGCCCTATTGCACAAAACATGGACAAACTTTGTGGCTGGCTCAAATTCAGAGGCACCTATAAATTTTGGGGTCAGTAGGTCAAAGGTCAAGGTCACACTGAAAGAAGAAAAATGGTTTCTGCAAAATAATTTGAGTTCTGTGTCTTTTACCTTGACTAAATTTTGTGGATGGCTTGCATTTAAGACCAGGAAGAAACCAGGAAGACACCAATTGATTTCAGATTTAAAAGGATGAAAGAGGGTTTTACATAAAAGTGATATAATAATACTGTTTACCATGTGGCAGGTATATAATATACTGTTTATGTAAATTTTGTTTGTATGGGTATTAGTTTTCATGATTTTGCAGTGGATATGCCTCTGATGGGAAAGGGGTCTGGTTGTTTTAACAGAAGGAACGTTGTTGGTTCTTTAGATTCAGGATTATAACAAGCACAAAATCCACAAAATTAGATAGCAAACCAAGAGAAATGCATTCAGCAAAAAAATAAATGCCCTGTTTTTTCTGTCAGATTTGCAATTGAGGACTCAGAGGAGAACATAGTGTTTGAGGAGAACCAGCAGTCCTCAGTTGAGAGTCCCCTAATCAAGGGTGGGACCCTGTTAAAACTGGTGGAGAGACTAACATACCACATGTATGCTGATCCCAAGTTTGTCCGCACATTCCTGACAACCTACAGATCCTTCTGCAGTCCTCAAAACCTCCTGGATCTACTAATAGAAAGGTAAATGAAGGGGATGTTGTTCTGTTATAATTATATTGCCATTATCTGGTGTGACATATGCATTATGATAGTAAGATAGGCATTAGCATGGTGAGACATGCATTATCATTGTGAGACAGGCATTAGCATGGTGAGACATGGATTATCATAGTAAGACAAGCATTAGCATGGTGACACATACATTATCATAGTAAGCTAGGCATTAGCATGGTGATACATGCATTATCATAGTGAGACAGGCATTAGCATGGTGAGACATATGTATTATCAAAGTGAGACAGGCATTAGCATGGTGAGACATATGCATTATCATAGTAAGACAGGCATTAGCATGGTGAGACATGGATTATCATAGTAAGACAGGCATTAGCATGGTGAGACATACATTATAATAGTGAGATAGGCATTAGCATGGTGCGACATGCATTATCATAGTTAGACAGGCATTATTAACATGGTGAGACATATGTATTATCATAGTGAGACAGACATAGGTATCACTTTTCAGCTTTGTGAACTGTTAAAGTTTTGTATTTAAGTTTAGGTAAGTCAGATACAGTTGGGGAGGGGGGAATACATCAGTACACTTGACACGGGGTGAAAGTGGATTCAGAGGAACACTTCGTCTTACCTTGGCAGTTATCATACAAAGCAAGATTTAGTGGTCACAGTATTATATGATGTCATCAGTCTGACATCAACTTTTAGTGTCTGTATCTTATGTTTACAACTGTGATTTTTATCCTATTCAATGTTTAGGTTATGAGGGGATATTGAATACTGCTATAAACAAATACAAAATTTCATTAGCATAATTTTTTTTAAAAACATAACAAGGCAACTAGATTTGCAAATATTTAGTTACATTGAGTGATTAGAAATGAAAATGTAAAATTATTGTATAATAACTAACATCGTCGGGATAAATTTTAAAGCATTTGTGAAAAAGAGAAACAAAATTGATGATTGATTTTTACCTTATTTACATGTATTTCTTTCTTGTTAGATTTGAGATTCATGAACCCCCAGTTGATCAACCAACAGAGGAAGAAGGTCAGAATGACACTTTGATGATACGGGATGATATCAAACGCTTCCGCAAAGAATATGTGAAGCCTGTGCAATTTCGGTAAGTTTAATATATTAAGTTGTTGACCAGTCATCACATTTCTCTTATATTGAATATTTTATAGAATTAAATAAAAGGATTAATTAAATAAAAGAAGGCTTTTTGGTGAAATTTTGTTGTCAGGAATACTTTTTAAAATGATATCATTGCCATCTAATTGATACTTTGTAAATTTAAATCTTGTCTGAACAAAATTTGTTGTATAAAATAACTAGCTTGCTATATTTTACCACTGAACAGTGCCAATCTCACATTCAGCAGGGTGCCTCTTGAAAATCTTCCTATTACATGTTTTGTTTTAAAAAAGTTAAGAGCTTGTAAATACAAGTAGATAATGAGTTTTAAACAATTAAAGTGTGATTTATTTTGACTCATGAGACATGTATTTTGTCCAGATGATCACCTGGATATTAATAAAGGTAAGTAGAACAAATTGTTTTTCTTTAAACAGTAATCTTGATAATTTGACAATCTTCATTATCTGACAGTTTATATGAAAATGGTATTTGTCAGATAAATGAGACTAGACTAATTTTGATGCTTGTAATTTGATTATTCCAGTGTTGTGAATGTGTTGCGGCATTGGGTGGACCACCACTTCTATGATTTTGAGAGGGACCAGGGTTTGCTTCACAAGCTTAAGGAATTCCTTGACACAGTGAAAGGAAAAGCTATGAGAAAAATGGCTGACTCCATTCTCAATGTCATACAGAGGAGGGTAGGTTTTATGGAAATATAAAGGAGTCTTGGTGGTTGACTGGTTAGTGTGCTGGACTTAAGACCAAAACAGTTGTAGGTTAGAATCCTGTCACTAGATCAGCCCAGATATGGTATGTCCTTGGGCAAGGACCTTTATTCCAATTGCCTTGGCACTAAATCTATTTGTGTTGCTTTGCCACAAAAAAAACAACCAAACCAAACTGCAAATCACAAAACTTTTGTGAGCATACATTTTTAGGGGTCATTTTAGAAGGAAATAAATTTGTGAGTTTTACTCACATGAATAGCAACAAAATTATATACCATAAAGTGCATATTTTTAGTGTTGGAATACTTTTATTGACTTGGAGGTCATAAGGTGAGATGAAAAAATAAATCCTGTCAGAATTTATCATCTTGTATATCCTAACCTCTTTAGATCATCAGTCACTAAAATATAACAAGTTCAAATTTAAGGGCTCCATTTTTGGACAAAATCACTAAAATTTCATTTTTCCTTTGAATACATTCCCTGATCACATTAACGTTGGGGAGAAGCTCCACTACGTCTCAAATCCAGCAATTACCAGCTGTATACTATATAGACGAAAGGAAAAGCTCTTCTTAACTCTACCCCTTACTTCCCCTCACCATAATATTGTGGATTATTGACCCTTACCTCCCCTCACCATAATATTGTGGATTATTGACCATCCATCTACAAAGTTGGTATAGTATTGAGTGTAAAGGTATTTACTACATGTAGCAATAATTATTTTGTGAAATTTGATGATATTTATGTGAAGTTCTTGCAGTTGTGGACTTCGTTTTATTTTGTTACCTTGCGCTCCAACATGCTGTGCATGCTGCTGATATTTATTCACTTATTTAGTAACAAGCATTGATTATTTGTGCAGGTTAACACTTTGGTTGGTTATTTCTCAAATTTTTATAGCAAGTGATACATCGAATGCTTACAGCAACCATTACATCAGGTCAGCTGCAGATGGAAGAACAAGGGTTTGTGGAGTTGCCACCCACACATTCTTCACAGGTATTGTCAGAGTTGCAGATGCAGCGACTAGTACAAGAAGTGCTGGCCTCAGGTGAATTTATTCCCTGCTGTCCTTCTTATTTATCCAATGATTACTTGGAGCTTAAGGGAGATTGTCCTCCATTTCCTAGGCTACCAAATTGGGCATAAGTGCCATCAACATGTCTAAGCTTGGCCTTGGGGCCTGTAAGTCTGGTGCATGTGGTATTTTGTCCATGTGGATGATCTGTTTTGCCATCATTCCAGGCCATATAACACTGTTCCAGCTGCTGACCAGCCAGTCCAGCCAGCCGGCCAGCAATACTCCACAATTAGTGACCAGGAATATTACACTTCGGCAAGCAGAGCCATATACTGGCCAGCTACACCTTGGTATGCAGAATTACATGGGAATCTGGTTAGTCGATGCATCTGTTTTGTCATACGGACTAACAAGATGGTTACCAAGCTGGCTGTCCAACTGACAATTGGGCCATCCATCCAGCTGAGAGGAAAGCCAAACAGACAGGTGATAGCTGTACTGTTAATCCAGTCAATAGCTGAGCCAACCGTCCAACACACTGGCAGTGTATACCAGCAAGACAAACCGTGGCACTTACCCAACTGCCAATGCAACTGTCTGATAAAATCTGTACAGTTTATCCTTTGAGGAGATATCAAACCGTACACAGGGACGATGGCACTGCATTGTTCCTGACCCCAGGATGTTTAACTATGATGTTGACAGAATGCCTGATGAGGACAACCCCCAACCCACCCCCTTTACCCCAGGGAATAACTTTGACTACTTTCCATATGCCGATCCTACAATGGAGCATATGGAATACTGTTTTAAAGCAGCTGTGGAGGAAATCTGCAGAGTTCTGCTGATTTCAGAGTACCCAGACTTGTCAGCTGCAAGCCAGGCCTATAAGGTCAGGGCTTCAGTGGATTTGGAAGACAAAGACAAACAACCATCCTCCCATCTTCCACATTTTTCGAAGGTTAATGAATTCTCAGACTGCTTGACTGATAAAATATTGGACCCAGGCAATTCCAAGGCTTTATTTTCCTTGGACAAAAACATTGCAGCAGTCAGTAGGACAAACCTTCTGTTTTATAAGGTGGGCAAAACTGTCTTGCACACCACCTCCAAGTTAGTGAAACATGGTCGCTATCTCCTTGATGCCATATTTGGCTTTGCTATCAATTTTTGACTGGCCAAAAAGGAGGTAGCAATCATGAGTGGTAATTCATAGCCTGCACTGCCAAGGTGATTAACAGGGCTGCACATCACGCAATGGCTAATGTCTTGAAGGCTTCGTCTAGCCTGAATCTCGTGAGATGAGATGCCTGCCAGAGCTAATTTGCCCTTAAGCCGCATCATGCCTTGGCCCTTTGGTTGGCACCTTTTGACACACCATTGCATTTGGGCGAAACTTGAAGTACATGAGCAGGCATCACAAGAACTGCCCCTTCAGCTTGCCTTGCTGCCTGAAACGACTTTCAGGACAAACCAGTCTTGGCTGCAGTGAAGAGACGATCGCTGGCAAAAGGATATGAGGCAACAATTTCGTCTTTAATCCAACTTAGGCAGCAGCAGGCCCCTCAATTCTGGAGACAGTTAAATAAATAAAAAAGGAAACAAGGTTTCTTCTTCCCCAAGCCTCCTAATAGCCATTGTTGACTTGCCACCCAGCCACCTGCAGACAGTCTTCCAGTGGGTACCAGACTTCCTCATTTTCAAACCGTGCGGATCAACATGTCTCTTGAGATTGAACAGGTGATCCAGGTTCTTTTGGAAGGGCTACAGATTTCATTTATCCAACCCCCTCCCCTTTTGACATCCCCTTCCATGATGGACTTGCCATCCGATCTGGAGAAGGTGGAAATTGTACAGGAGATTTGGTTGCTAATCGACAAGTGGGCAGTGGATTTCAAGCTTGCAGAGTTGATTTCTGACAGGGAGTAGATTGCGGCAAGATAGTTTTTGCAACTACAATGTCTGCTCAACATGGTGGCAGATTTGATTTTCCTCTGCCACCTTCTCATGTGCCCTTTGCAGATGGCCCTGTTAGCCCAATGAGACCCCTTTTCTGGTTGAGTTGATTAACAAATCATGATCTCAAGCACAGTAGTGTCTTTCCTGTGTCAGGTGCACAACAATGACTCAACAGCATAAATTCCTCTAGAAAAATCCCAACCAGAAATTGCAATCACTGAATGGTGGCCAGAATTATCAACATTCAAGAAATGAGGGCCATAGTAAACATGTTTCATTTCTGGAAGGACCAATTATATGTAAAGGCAGTTTACAATTCTGTGGTGGTGGCCTACCTCCACAAACAGGGAGGACAAAATAACCAGATTTATACATTCTGGTTTGGGATTTTCTCTGCTGGTGTGTATAGATGATGACCCAGATCAGACATATTTAGGGAAGGCTTAATGTCCTGGTCAGTTTGTTGTTAAGAAGAGGCCAGACCCTTCACACACAGTGGTCCATCCACCCATCAATCTTTCAGTGGATTTGTGCGCTTTGGGGCCACTAGATAATATATCAGTTCAATAAAAGGTGGAAGCACAAACTGCCCACCTTCATCTTGCCAGTCCCAGGCCCAGCTGAGGATGCACTCTCAGTCAGTTGTGAAAAGTTTTGGGCCACAATTGCAAAGGGAATCTGATAGCCCCTCTCAGGTGGGACAAGTCCTGGGTGAATGATCTGCTTGCTCTAGTGATAGATGTTCCCAGGACAATTCCCCCGAAACCTGACCTGCTCAAACAGCCACAGTCGCAGGTGTTTCTTCCATGCCTGGATAGGTTACTCCTTCATGCCTGGCCTTTGTCATGAGAGTCTTGCAAAGAAAAGAACTTTAGCCGTCTGTCATGGCTAGAATCTCATGAGCTAGAAGGCCCTCACTTTGAAGGTATGTGAGGGAAAGTGGTGGGTTTTCAGGGACTGGGGCAATAGACAGCATCGTCCCTTTGAAGTGGATAATTTTCTCACAATGGTGTGAGCATGAACACATTTCTCCACTTAAGGCATCAGTACCTTAAATAGCTAACTTCCTACTTTGGCTCTTTGAAGAGAAACAGTTTGCGCCAATCACAATAAAAAGCTATCATTCCTTAATCTTTGACATGCTGCATCATCATGGAAGAGAGGATACAGGATAAAACAAAGACCTTTCTGATCTTCTGTCGAATTTTGATTTCACACACCCAAAGGCATTGGCTCTGTGCTAACTTGAATAAGGCACCATTTGAACCGCTTTCAAGAGCTTCACTTGTCCACCTCTCATCTAAGGCCTGCTTCCTAATTGTATTTGTTATAGCAGGCAAAATCAGAAAAATACATGCTTTGTTGATTGACCCAAGGCCTGCTTCCTAATTGTATTTGTTATAGCAGGCAGAATCAGAAAAATACATGCTTTGTTGATTGACCCTAACTACTTCCAGTTTCGATGGGATGGGTCAGTGTCACTCATGACAGCCCCAGCTTTCATTGCCAAGTATAGACTCCCACTCATAGGCAATCAGTCTTTTGTGGTGAAACCTCTTTCTAGCCTGGATTTTTCAACTCAGGGTCATCTACAGGACCCAGCGAGAGCTTTGTAGTGGTACCTGAAAAGAACCAATCCAGTGCGAAGAGGGAGATACCATCTATTCTTACCTCTGAAAGAGGGAAAGGATGATATCTCCTTGCAGGCTCTATTGTCCTGGATAAGATGGGTTATGCATATGGAGAATTACCCAATATCAAATGAACTTGTGACACATTTCGGCTCATGAAGTTAGGGCAGTCGCAACAAGTATTGCATTAGAGTGAAACTGTTCCCTAGCTTACATTATACAAGCCATGGAATGGAGATTGGAGTTAACTTTTTCTAGCTTCTACCTCAGGGTTCTGTCATCCCAGAAGAATAAATTAGACCTGGTGGGAATTATCACCACAGCACAACAGGAATACCTTATGGGGTCGTTTGGCAGCTTCTTAAGGATGTGGCATGATGACTTCCACTGGATTTGCAGGAGGGAAAATGTTCCCTTTTCCTAAAGAAGCATCTTGGCATATGGAGTCTATGCTCCAGCCTGGTTCTGAATCAAGAAGCTGCCTTACATACCTTAGAGGACTAGAGATGGTCTCTCTGGGAAAAGTGGATGTAACTTTCTCCACCTCTTATCTATTCTCCTATGGTATTATGGCCAAATACAGCCCTAGGAACCTGATGATACTCTCTTAGTATATATGAATATCCTATTTAAACAAAGACAGTAACCTCTCAGCCCTATGTGTATGACTTGGCGACAAATTCTTTAGCACACTCGGCATTATGGACTCAAGTTTAAAATGGATGGGAAGATTCATGCGATGATTGCAGTATGCTAGTGTTAAGTTTTCTGGTGGAACTACAAATGACTCCGATCATATTGAGTCAGGCTATTTGAAAGCAAGTACCAACAAGGACATTTGGCATTTTATAATCTTTTGATTTTTGTTAGCAATCATTTATTTATTTTATTGGTGTTTGTAATCATCTAATTTCAACAAAATAAGAACTATCTGTTGGTTTTTCTAAAATCAGTATATCACAATAATGTTGCAATGTTTCAGTCAGTATTGCAATATATCACTATGATTTTCATGTCTATATCCACCCTTACTCCTATCTATTTAAAATGTCTGGGTGTGGCCATGGATGGCATAAATATATATGACACCTTTTAGTTCGAGGTAATGATCTTAAATTTTGCTTGCCCAGGCATGATATAACCTTTGAAGTGTTGCTTTGCTGTAAAACACCAAAACACCTGTAATGGACTTTTTATCCAAGTCACTACAAATATGGAGTATTCTATGATTCCAAACTCACCATTTTCTCCCTATACTGCTGCTGTCCTCTGGGTTATGTTCCGGGATGGGGCCATGGGTTTAAGAAGTAGGACACCTTTTGGTCATGTTTTTTTCTAAAACTTTGAAAAAAACTCAAATCACTTATAGTTGGAATATTGTATAGCAGGTATTTTAGTGGTGGATATATTATATCATTTTAGAGGTATGACATTGAGATCACAAAAATATACATCAGAATTTGATTCTCTGCTAATTGTTTAAGTTGGTTTTGTTGGTTTTAATGGGACTTTTAACCCATTATTGGATATATCATGCCAAGAAAATAGTGGCTAAGTGCTTTTCCCAAGAAAACACTGAGGCAGCCAACCCAGGCTGGCCTGGTATAAAACCCACAACCCTTGGATTATGAGTCCGATGCTCTACTAATTGAGCTACTGCTCAAACTTTTGTCTTAAAAATTATTTTCATTATGTGAAGTGGGGGGAGCCACTAAAGAGTCAGCCATTTTGTTCATTGGGAATGCATAGATATTCTCCAATCTTGTCATTATGGTAAAAGTGAATCAATAATTAATATAGCTTGGATCCATAGTAATAGTTTCCTGGGGTCGCACCGTCTTTGGTACAGGTACAAAAACGGATATAGAATTCTGTGTAAATGCTTTTCACCATGCTTCCCTGGTTTGACTCCACTCAGGAGTTTACACCTCCTGAAGAAGAACTGTCCCAAGAACAACGTAAGTTCCTGTGGATAGGAATGAACCCTGGGGTTAATGCCAGTTGCATGTATCCATCTATACATCTGTCTGTTCATACCCAGTTAGGTTATAAGATGGGGATCTCAAAAGTTTCCAGTCTGTGACCCAGGGGCTAAGTCCCTGGGGGTAGGGAGGACCCTGGGGTCAATACAGTTGCATTGTGTGAATTTCTCTTTTCATGCCCAGTAAGTATATGTGGCTATAGGGTGGGGATCTCAATGGTTCTAAAGTTATGATCCAGGGGTCAAGTTCCACGACCAGGGATAAAACCCAGGATACAAATATCAGGCTTATTGATTTGGGGATCAAAGGTCAGGGTAATTGTGACTCAAAGAAAAAATGGGTTTTGCAGAATAACTTTTGTTCTAAAGTTCCTTCACTTAACTTTGTGGAGGGTAATAAAAAGAACCTTTAGATTCTGGAGTCTAAATGTCAGAGGTCATGGTCATTTTAAGTCTGATAGGAAAATAATGGTTCTTGCACATAAGGTTTAGTTAAAGACTGCATAACTTGGCCAAAGGTCAAGGTCATTGAGACCCATTCGTCAATAATCTTCAGAGTCAACCATACCCTATTATTAACTATGTAGAGGACTATTATAAAGGCAGGTATAAAATGTGCCATTGACAGTATACTCTATTTTGTTTTCAGACGGAATCTCCTGGTTCAGAGAGAGAGTTCACCCTTCAGAAACAACCTCCAAACATTGAATGGCATCTGGCTCGACAGAAGGAGCAGTTTGATGTTCTTACAGTTAGTATTGATCCTATATAACATAGCTATATTTTGTTACGGACAAAGAATCAGATTGGTAATATTTTACCTTTAATGATTTAATATGAAATATTAAAGTAATTAAGTATCTACTGGCTGAAACAATAACATTTATCAAAAATACAGGTTGGATGTAAATATGGATATGCACTTATCCCCAGTAACAATTTAGTTTTCAAATTTAAAAAA
This sequence comes from Margaritifera margaritifera, assembly GCA_029931535.1. Taxonomy (NCBI): domain Eukaryota; kingdom Metazoa; phylum Mollusca; class Bivalvia; order Unionida; family Margaritiferidae; genus Margaritifera; species Margaritifera margaritifera. The sequence goes on from JAQPZY010001686.1 coordinate 9,846,746, forward strand.
AATTATTTTTAGCTTTACTGGTCATAGAGCAAAGAGCTTATGGGATGGTCTGTTGTCCGTCGTCCATCCATTTGTGAACACAATTTTGTTATCGCTACTCCTCCAAAACTACTTGGAGGATTGGCATGAAACCTTATACACATGTTAATCCCAGGGTCTAATTGGTCCAAAATGAAAATGGTGCCACTCGGACATACAATATGGCCACCACAGTGGCCATCTTGAAAATCTTGTTATTGCTTCTCCTCCTGAATGGATGGTCTTATCAACATGGGGTTTTCACTAAAAGACTACTTATGATGTCTAGTTGGTCCTAAATGAAACTGGTGCCAATCTGACATCCAATATGGCTGCCATAGCAGCCATCTTGGAAATCTTGTTATCACTACTCCTTCTGAACGGAACATCATTTTGACATGGGGTTTTCACCAGGACACTTCTTACATTGGTCCTAAAGGACTGTAAAACTTGTGTTGGTCCTATATGAGTAAAAACTTCTTATGTTGATCCTAATGAAAATGATGCTGCTTGCACATCTGATCTTGAAAATCTTCCTATCACGACTCTGCCTGAATGGATGGCCATATCAACATAGGGTTTTCACTAAAAGACTTCTTAAGATATCCTGTTGGTCCTAAATGAAAATTGTGCCACTCAGACATGTTGAAAATCTTGTTATGGCTACTCCTCCCAAAATCATTTTGACATGGGGTTTCACCTGACGATTTCTAATGATGTCTAGTTGGTCCTAAATGAAAATGGTGCCATGTACACATCCAATATTGCCACCATGGTAGCCTTCTTGAAACTCTTGTTAACACTACTTCTGAATGGATAGTCATATCAACATGGGATTTTTACTACAAGACTTCTTATGATATCTAGTTGGTCTAAATGAAAATCGTGCCACTCGGACATCCAATATGACCACCAGAGTGACCATGTTGAAAATCTTGTTATAACTACTTCTTTGAATGAATGATGATATTTACATGGGTTTTTCACTGAAAGACTTCTTATGATATCTAGTTTGTCCTGAATGACAATGGTGCTAATCTGGCCTCCATAATTATAATAGCCACCACAGTAGCCATCTTGAAAGTCTTGTTATCGCTAATTCTCCTAAATGTATTGTCATATCAACATTGTGCTTTTGCCAAAAGACTTCTTATGTCCAATTGGTCCTAAATGGAAATGGTGCTAATCTGTTATCCAATATGGCCACCATGGCAGCCATCTTGAAAATTTTATTGTTACTCCTCCAAATTGGAAAGTCATATCAACGTAGGGTTTTCAGCAGGAGACTTCTTATGATGTCTTGCTGGTTCTAATTGAATGTGGTGCTGATCTGACATCCAATATGGCCACCATGGCACCCATCCTGAAAATCTTATCACTACTCCTCTTAAATGGAAATCCATTTTGACATGGGGGTTTTCACCAGAAGAGTTCTTATGGTGTCTAGTTGGTCCTAAATGAAAATGATGCAAAATGACTCTCAATATGGCAATAATGATTGCTATCTTGAAAATATTATCTCTACACCTCCCAAATGGATGGCCATATCAACATGGGATTTTACCACAAGATTTCTTCAGATACCTAGTTGCTCATGCATAAAAAAAAGTGCCAATCATACATCCAATATGACTGCCACAATGGCCATCCTGAAAATTGTGTTGTCACTACTCCATCTGAATGGATGGTCATAATTACAAGAGGTTTTCAACATAAGACTTAATATGATATCTACTCGGTCCTAAATGAAAATGGTGCCACTCTGACAACCACTATGTCCACCACAGCAGCTAATTTTAAAATCTTGTTATTGCTGAAGAATATCAGAGATTGGTTTCAACACTCAGCAGTTAAAAGGAAGAAATAGTCGTATCTTGAATTCCTGGAAATTCTTTTCGGCCAGTAGAGGGTAAGTCCCTTTGAGGGATTCTTGTTTAAAAAAATGTTTATCTCTATTTCTTATCAACTCATTATAGTACATCTGCTTCTTTTTTATATTGTTTTATGTCTTATATGTCCTGTCACAGGATCAACATTTTGTACATCAATATCACTTTACTCTGAATTTATTTTGTGCATGATAATTAATGTTTACAAAGGTTGCTGAATACTACTAAAGCTTAGTAGAGGCATGCTATGTAATCAGTGATTACGTTCTGGTTAAAGTCTGTCAGTATATATTGAGTTATCCACAGTAAAGGAGGCAGAAGTTACTCCATTTAGATATCCAAAATCAGCAGAAACTATCATGTCAGTTTTAATTTCCTATTTGTTCTGGATTATACCAGGATTTTTATTTTTTATTTTTTATGTGGAACCAGTAAAATCAGTTCATGAAACTGGACAACCTACAATAATGCAGCAAAAATAATTAAGTCTTTCTTGTACATTGATTATTGTTATAATCTTTGTATTTCTTCTACTGTAACTTGTTGATTCTGTTGCATATCCTTTCCTTGCCAATATTAAGTGTATAAACATTTATTGTAAGATTAATGATGTTTCATATTAATGTTAAACAAACTGGATAAACTAAAAACACAGTAGTGATGTTTGTTATCATCTATGTTTTTGTCCTGTGTATTTTGCAGCTTCATCCAATTGAAATAGCAAGACAGATCACACTGCTGGAGTTTGATTTGTACAGAGCAGTTCAGCCTTCTGAACTGGTAGGAAGTGTCTGGATGAAGGCAGAAAAATACAAAACATCACCAAATCTACTTAAGATGATTGAATTTTCCAATATGGTATGTTTACCCCTCTTAAGGTTTTGGTTAAAAGTTTCTGTCATGGATTTGTTTAATAATGAGCCTAAATGAACAAGTAAAAATAGAATTTGGGTTTTGAAAAAATAAATAGGAATAAGTACATAAATTACATAATATTCAGAATTATTTCATCGCTTTGCCTAATCTATACATTTGTTAGATCTGTATTTCAAACTGATGACAATAGATCTTGTATCTGATTTTCTGGTTCAGTATGAAATTATATATTTGTATGATATTTATATTTGCACCTATTGGATGGAAAGATAGACAAGCAAACAATAAAAAAGTAAGCCATAGAAAATTAGCAGTTTGAAAGAGAATTAGTTGAACTGTTGATATATTATTTACAGACAGAAAATAAAGATATTTTTTTAAGGGAAATTGATTGTTAAAAAATGAAGTCAGCTAGAAATGGATAATGGACTAATTCCTGATGCATGACACAGGTCTTCATGTAGTCCGAATGACACAGGTCTTCATGTAGTCCGAATGACACAGGCGAATGTCTTCATGTAGTCCGAATGACACAGGCGAATGTCTTCATGTAGTCCGAATGACACAGGTCTTCATGTAGTCCGAATGACACAGGCGAATGTCTTCATGTAGTCCGAATGACACAGGCGAATGTCTTCATGTAGTCCGAATGACACAGGCGAATGTCTTCATGCATCCGAATGACACAGGTCTTCATGTAGTCCGAATGACACAGGCGAATGTCTTCATGCATCCGAATGACACAGGCGAATGTCTTCATGTAGTCCGAATGACACAGGCGAATGTCTTCATGTAGTCCGAATGACACAGGCGAATGTCTTCATGCATCCGAATGACACAGGCGAATGTCTTCATGTAGTCCGAATGACACAGGCGAATGTCTTCATGCATCCGAATGACACAGGCGAATGTCTTCATGTAGTCCGAATGACACAGGCGAATGTCTTCATGTAGTCCGAATGACACAGGCGAATGTCTTCATGTAGTCCGAATGACACAGGCGAATGTCTTTATGTAGTCCGAATGACACAGGCGAATGTCTTCATGCATCCGAATGACACAGGCGAATGTCTTCATGTAGTCCCACATGATGAGATTGATCGAGGAGGCAGCAGCAGGCGAATGTCTTCATGTAGTCCCACATGATGACATTGATCGAGGAGGCAGCAGCAGGCGAATGTCTTCATGTAGTCCCACATGATGAGATTGATCGAGGAGGCAGCAGCAGGCGAATGTCTTCATGTAGTCCCACATGATGAGATTGATCGAGGAGGCAGCAGCAGGCGAATGTCTTCATGTAGTCCCACATGATGAGATTGATCGAGGAGGCAGCAGCAGAGTTGTTTCATCAGGGGAACAGTTGCTGCTCCCTTCATGCAAGTTTGATACTGCGTTTGTTTTGCCAGGAGCATGTCCTTCCAGTCTTTTGGTAAATCTCCAATAATGGCTTGGAGTTTATGGGAAGAGTGTCCTCCCTTATGTAGGCAGCCTAGAGGGTGTAAGTCCTCCTGCATGCCTGAGCTTGGCCTTTGGGCCTGTAAGTTGGCGCACGTGGGACATTATTATTTTGATTTGGCTGATATAGGTTTCCAGCCATTGGCACCACAAGCTGCCTTCCTGGTCATTAGGCATCCTGCCATGCCTTCCTTCCATCCTGGTGATAACAAATTAGTTTCCTCAGTGGAATGTGCAACCCATGCATTCAGTTGAATACAGAATTGTATTGGGATTAGTGTAATTATTATTTTCTTTTGCATTATCTCTGTGCCACATTCAGTTTCTTATTATAAGACATTCATTAAGATTCCAAACACACTGATTCTGGTATGACAGTGTTAGGAACTCCCTGGCAACAATCAGGTTAGAAATTATAAATTGATGAATTAAAATACTAAGTTTGTGTGTTTTTTATATCACTGAGGCATTTCATTCTAAAACTTGGTAGGGGGGTACAAACTGCAGGGGAAGTAGGCGAATACTATAGTTGCATTTTTCTATTTCAGTTCACATTTTGGTTGGAAAAGTGCATCATTGAAGCAGAAAACTTGGAGGAGAGAGTGGCAATAGTGTGTCGGTGTATTGAGATCATGATGGTTTGCCAGGAGCTCAATAACTTTAATGCAGTGCTTGAAATTGTTAGTGCGTTGAACTCTGCACCAGTACATAGACTAGAGCATACATTCAGTGTAAGTTGGAGCTTATATTCTGAGCAGAATATTTCATCATGTGAGTGGATATTCAGTTGTCTCTCCTTTTTATACAAATGTGGAATATCAGTTCTACCTGTGACAGGTAAGTTATGGATTGTGTGGATATCTGGTAATGGATTGTACAGAAATTCAATTCCAGCAGGTAATTATAAAGTGTACAGAAATCCCATCATGCAACAGTGAAACTTATCTGTATAGGGTCATGGTTAATGAGTCGGGGACAGTAGTAGAGGGCAACTCAAGGCCCCCCAAAATGTACTTTTGGTATAAAACTGTGCTCTAAATTAGCAAGAAAGTGATATTCATGTTTGCTCGCTACTGCCAAAAATCATATCAGAATTATTGAGAATTCACTTGGTTGTCACCAAGTTGAAACAGTCATAGTGTTTGATTTACAGTCAGAATATGCCAGTAATTGGAATAAATGTCTATCCATACTGTGTTTATTATGCCTGACCATCAGTTATAATCTAATTAGGACCTTAAACTGTGATAAAGAGCATCCTGCTCCTGGTAAATCATAGCCTTAGGTCCTTAGTAAAGGTACATTTTAGTGTGGACTTAAATCCTAGCCTTAGGTCCTTAGTAAAGGTACATTTTAGTGTGGACTTAAATCCTAGCCTTAGGTCCTTAGTAAAGGTACATTTTAGTGTGGACTTAAATCCTAGCCTTAGGCCCTTAGTAAAGGTACATTTTAGTGTGAACTTAATTATAGGCAATTTTTCTTCCTCCAGAATGATACAAATACAGAAATGATGATTTCAGCATAAAATATTCAAAGGCCACTTTAGGTGAGAAACACATTCAGAAATAAAAAGCATCAATGCATACAGTTTATTTCTTCTAAATAAAGTTCAAAAAGATCGACTGCTACTCTTCCCATGTGCCATGAGGACATACTAAAGCTGTTTCAAGATCGTGTATTAAGTAAAATAAGTTGAAGAAGACTAGGATTAACATCAGTAACAGTTTGTATTTTTCAGTCATAAACTTAACATAAAAAATCAACAGCAGCAGTTCTCTGCATAGGCTAACATAGAAACATACAGATATAATTATACACCACAGCAGTAGCAACAGCTGCAGTAAAAGCAACAAACACCACTACTGCATACAACAATCACTATATAATATATTAACAAATATGCATTGCTTTGGGTATTGTGATAAAAAAAAATGTATCAAGTCTCTATGTTTTGGTAGCCTGGGATGATTTCTGGCAAGTGTCCATTATTTAGCAGCACACATGTAATCAAATAGTTGGGGCTGACCAGTAGTTATTGCTTTAATGTTAAACACTGTACATTGATTTTCCCAGTATGTGACTTACTAGGAGTGCCATTATGATGTCACAGTAATCACTGAGTTTTTTAAATATATTTTTATACAATACAGAGTGAAACCACTCCATAAAGTGCACTTCAATGACCCCTCAATTTTGACCTTTATGGGTATATATCCTGTACATACAGGTTAAATATTTAAGTAAACTTGAGAAAATTAGGGGACGATCATACATTTTTTCTTATGTGGAGGCATCCACTAATGCAGGTTTCTCTGTTGATCATGTTAACATTAGGAAAACAAGCACAGCTAGCTCCTGAATCCAGCCCCTCTGAAAAAATGGAAAAAAATTGTGTCTTTCCTGTCTAGATATCATACAGACAAAGGGAAGAATCTCTACCAATTACCTTCACTTACCACTGCTAGGTGGCTACCCATCAACCACATGCTTACGAGTTTAAGTTTTAGCTGTGGTACAGTCAACATCACACCACATTGCCTCTCGATATCTAAGAAAAATCAACTTGAATTCTACCCATCCATCCAGAAAGTTGGTATAGTATTGATTATTAATGTATTTGCTACATGTTGACATCATTATTTTTGTATTTTGATCGGTAATTTTGTGAATTTTGGTATTTTGTGGACTTTAGTTTCTAACCTTGTCCTCCAACATAAATTCTTTGTGCTTATTGTTAGTTGTCTTATTTGCATACACTGCTTGAGTTTTGTTTCTCTTGTTTATTATTGAGTGCATTATTATGATAAGTAAACACTTATAGGTTGTTATTTTCCATTGTGTTTGTCATCCTTGTCTTTTCAGTTAAACAATGATGACCAGATGTTGAAGGTGCAAGAGATTTAATGTCAACAAGAGTAAACATGATATGATCCTCACTTGCATTAAGTGTTCTTCTACTTCTATGTACAGTATCTGTGCTAAGTGGTTGGAAGGAAAAACTTAAAAAGTTAAGAGTGATAGTTGAAGTTGACTGAAAGCAACATCTTAACTAGAGATGCCAACTCCTCCAATTTGGTCAGAGCAGCTCTGATAATTAGGCCATCCTTCTGAGAAAAATCTGATCTCCGATTGAAACACAAAATCTCTGATATATCTCAGTTCAGAAATGCGTGGAATCATTTGTCTTTTTTTGTATCATCAAGCAGTCGTTTCTTTGTAACGCATTCGTCATTTAGGAAAATATCAGAGCCACGGAGCAAATGGAAAGCCCTCAATTCTGCTGGTCGAATATTAATTAATTCCTGCATTTTCATTGGTCAAAATTATATCTTGCTTTTAGCTCATATTGTTTTTGTTAAGTCGTTCTCTTCTGCTGTTTGAGTCTGGTAGTCATGAGTTGACCATGAACTTCTGGATTTTTCTCAAAATGCCATCTTCTCGGTTGGATATCCAACCAAAACAAAAATAGAGATAGCATGAACAGAAATTTTGTGAGAAATACACTGAAGATTTTCCTGGCATGACAAAATCAAGACTTGGTGATGAGTTTGCATTTTGCATGTGTTGTAGGACCGACGTTAAGATAGCTTGTGGTGGATGAACAGATTTAGAGAGACACTAAAACTTCAAAGCACAAGAGCTATACACTTTCTCAAGAGAGTCATGGCTCTATTCCAAAGCTCGAAAGTTGTTTGATCCATAAAATTGACATGGACAATATGGGGTCTGGCTGCCTCACAACTCTGTCTGATGCAGTACTAAAGAAAGCCAAAAGAGGCCACTTACCAAGCACTAAATGCATAACTATAATTTACTTAGAAGAAAAACATACATGTGAAGGACAAAGGAGTTGATAGGACATTTCTGAGTGCATTTTATTGGCATTCTAGTTGACGATAGATTGATTTCATTCCTCATGGATGTGTTTTAATATTATAATAATGGCAAACATTTCCTTGCATTTTGAGAGATGCACATGATTTCTTTCCATTTGGCATTAATCAGTCAATCTTACAATTTAAGAAACAAAGAAGAAACATTTCCTGCCGATGGTATGTCATGTGTGCTTGTGTCACTACTGTTGAATTTGTATTTTTTATTTTTTAAAGTTGAGTTGGTAAACAAATGGGTATGAGGGTAAGTAAAAATAAAATGTCTGAAACATACATTTCAATTAGTGATTTTGTATATCCCCAAAATGTAAACAAACGCACCATATTGCACCATACTGCAACATTTTCTGACCTCCCTAGCTTGATGTGCCTTTGCATGTATTCGTGGCTCTGCCGCTCAGCCATGCTCAGATTTTATATTCTCTAGGGTTGGTATCTCAGCTTGACCCTTCACCCTAAGACATCAATAACAAGAGTAGTGCTGGAGGCTATGATAGTCCCCTTCCTTTAAGGCCCACTGCGACATTCAGGTCAGGCCAACTTGAATATGAAGATCAGTGTGCTTTGAAGATGCTGTATACCATGCCCATACCGCAATCAACCCAAACGCTGTCATGAAACGATGTTGCAGTTGCTGGGGGGGGGGGGGATTTCTATCCCTATGTTTGTCAAGTCTCAGCAATAAAGGTTTGGAGTTGACAGGAGATTGTTCTTCCATTTTATAGCAGCCCAGTGGGCATAAGCCCTCCTGCATGTCCAAGCATGTCATTTGGGCCTGCAAGTCTAGGCTCATGAGGTATACTAACGACCTCCATGTTCTGTTTTATCAGCCATCTGGGCTGTATGCCAATGTTCCGGTTGCCAACCAGCCAGTTCAGCCGCCCCACCTGCCATACTTTTTTGACTTGTGACCAGTGGTATGTTATATCAATATCAATGAACTGTGCCATATACCATCCGGTTGTACCATTTTATTCAGAGTCATCTGGGTATCTGTCAAATTGGTCCATCCATTTTGCCACCCATACCATCCAGCTGGCCGTCCAGTCTACCACTGAGCTGACCATCCAGCCGCCTATCTAGCACACTTTTCAGCCATCCTTCCTGCCATCTGTACATGCAAGACAAGCAGTGTCACTTGTCCAGTGACCAGTCCAACCAGCGGGCCCAATTTTCAGGGCATATCTAGTGGATAGGTACCATACTGCACATAGTGATGATGGCACATCCTCATCCATGCCACAGAGAATGATCTATGTGGACATGGAAGCAATGTCCTCTGATGACAACCACAACAGTGATTGTGGGGACAACCAGAATCAAATGGCTTACTCCAATCCCATCATGGAGTTTAGTTTCAAAGCAGCTGTTGAAGAAATTTACAGAATTTTATCACCATTGGAGTGTTCACTGCCGCCATCTGCAAGCCATGCCTATTAGGTTAAGATTTCAGTAGACATTGAAGATGGGGATTAACACCCCTCTTTCCGCCTATCATCTTTTGGACATGATCGAGGACCCAGTGAATTCAGAAAGCCAGATACCAGCATTGCTCTCATCCCACTGGTGTTGCATGCACACTTGGATATGTACAGTGCCGACCTGCCAAGCTTGGATAAAAATATAGCAGCTGTGAACATGTAAACCCCATCGTTTTATAAGGCGGATCACCATCGTTTTGATCCCACTGTTAAGTTAGTACAGTGTGTGGTGGCCACACATCTGTGCTTGACCTGGCAGCAATAGCAACTTTTTGCCTTGCTAAAATAAATCAGGCAGTTTTAATGCATAGGAGTCCACAGCCAGTATTGTCGTGGTAATTAACAGGGCCACACATCCAATTTAGACCTGGTGAGATGAGACATCTATCTCCTCTAATCTTCACTGAAGCCACATCATTCTTTGGCTCTGCACTCACTGCTCTTTGGTATGCCACAGTTGTTTGGCAGCCAGATTGAAAATATGCAGATGCAGGCAGCACAAGAGCAACCTCTCCAGCTTTCCTTATGGCATCCTCCAGTGTTTAGGCCACAGTGGAGAGACACTCATCAGCAGTAGGAGAGAAGTTCAAACACTGTACAGTCTAATATCAGGCAGCAGCAGGCCCATCAGTTTAAGAGGTAGTTTAATAAAGGGGATAGGAAACAAGGTTTCTCCTTACAAAAGCTTCCCTATGATCACCAGCAACTTGAAACCCTGACAGCCCACCAACAACCTGCCTGCTGGTGCAAGACTCACTTTTGGCATGTTTGGATTGACCCTTTTCCACAAAACAAAGGGGTGATCCAAGTTAGTTTTGGAAGGGCTTTGGATTTCGTTTATCCAGCCCCCTGCACTTTAATTTTCCACTTCCATGATGGACATTCCATCTGATCCAGAGAAGGTGGAAATTTTGCAGAAGGTGATCTGCTTGCTACTTAACAATTGGGTCATGGAGAGCATTCACAAGTTGAACTCTCAGATATTTTATTTTAGGGTTTTTCTAGTACCAGTGTCAACAGAAAGCTCAGGCTGGTCATAGATCTCAGCCAGCTCGGTAAGTACATAGCCAAGCCTAGGTTCAAAATGGAAACTTCATGCTCTTTTAATTTTTCATTCAAAAGGAATGAATCTGCAATTAGTTTAGATCAACAGATGCATATTTTCACATCCCTATCCACCCCACATCATAAAAGTTCCTTCAGAACTTTATGCAATTTCCTTTGGTTTGGCTTCGAAGGAACTCTATAGCAATTCTGTACTCTCACATTCAACCGCAACATCAGCCCATAGGCATTCACGAAGACCATCAACTGCACCATAATCCTGTTCAGGTCAACCTTACCAACAGTGACTGCAGCATATTTGGAAAAAATTCTTCAAAAACACTTGGTAAGTTCATTGTTGGTGAATTGCAGGAACAACATTTTTCCCTTCTCTCTCAGTTGGGTTTTCTAGTGAATTGGGTGAAGTCAGATATCACCTCATCCAAGCAATTTGTCTATCTCAGTATGGAATTCTCTTGATCATGCTCATGGAATGGATTATCAAGCTTACAGAGTTGATTTCCAACTGGGGTGTGGATTTCAGTGAGAGTTTTTGCAACTCCTCAGCTTGCTCAGTGTGGTGGCAGATTTTGTTCTTCTTGGCTGCATTTTCATGTGCCCTTTGCAGAAGGCTCTTCTAGCCCAGTGGTGCCCTTTTCTGGTTGACTGGATCATTGAGATATTATTTTGACCGAAATACAACAATTCTTGGACAAGCAATGGCTTATGGCAGGAATTCCTCTGGAAAAGCCCCAACTGAAATAATCTGTATGGTTGCCAGTTGGTATGGATGGGGAGCCCACCTGTTGCCCTGCTTCACCATGGTCAGCAGAAAGTGGGGGCCAGAAGAGATATCCCTTTACATCAGTCTTCTGGAAATTAGGGGTATTTAGTAAATGCATTTCATTTCCTGGAAGGATCAGCTCTGCAAAAGTGTAATTCTCATCATGTCAAACAGCTTGGTGGTGGTGACCAACCTCTTCAAACAAGACAGAGAAATTACCTGACCTTTGCATTCTGGGAATTTGCGCTGTGCTAAAGATTCAGATCCAGATCAGACATATTCCTGGCAGGCTCAGTGTCCTAGCTGACTCACTTTCAAGAAGGTGCCAGACTCTTCATGACAAGTTGTCCATTCATCCATAGAAGATTTATGCACTTGGGGAGTCCAATGAGAGACCTTTTTGCAACAAGGTGGAACCACAAACTGCCCATCTTCGTCTCTCCAGTCTCAGATCCAGAAGCCTGGGCCATGGACACTATCAGTCAGGTGGGACAGATTTTGGGGCTGTGCCTACCCACCACCTACTGTTTTGGTACTGAGGATAATGGTAGGGCTCTACAGTTAGCATGTACTTCTGAGAGAGGGACCAATATAAGGTGAAGTTGTTTGCATTGGCAACATGCACAGTGGAGAGATTGTTGGCATACCTCTATGCTACTTTCATGTACTGTGACTGAAATTTCATTACATGTGGTCATTATGGAAACTATGCACCATCTAAAGCAGACAGCTGATAAAATGTCTGCTTCCATGTGCTTGAAAAATGAGCCTAAACAAGTCCAAACTACACTAACTTTAGCAGTTATTAAAATAGGGAATATAAATTTTGCCAGAATATACAATGCCAGCTTCTGAAAGTGCAATGAATGAATCATAAAATACATAAAAAGTTTTAAAAAAGTTAATAGCTCGTTTTTTTCCGATTTACCTGTGAAGTCCAGGAAGTGAAAATGACCAAGCAGAGCTAAAAGTCTTTTGAGAGGTGCACATCTGAATTAAGGCCAAGCTGTATACTTTACAAACTAAATTACACCCATCAATCATACATTAAAATGAAGGGAATGAAAAGTTATTTTAACAATACCTAAGATGTACAAGGTCTGTTTTCAATAACCATGATAACCAGTGAGGACAACCTGGGAAATTCTTTTTTTTAGAAATCAAGCCCTTTGCAAAGTGCGAAACTGTAGAGTGCAACCAATACAGAAAATGAGGGAACAGAACTGCAAAGTGATTTTGATATCTCTTCTCAGGTGATTCAAGTTTAGGATGAATGATATGCTTGATCTAGTGATAGATGTCCCCAGGAAAATCCCAGCAAGGCCCAACCTGCTCAGACAACTCCGGTCACAGGTGTTTCAGTCCTGTCCAGACAAGATTCTCCTTCAAGCCTGGCTCTTGTCAGGAGAGCCTTGTGTAGAAAGGAATTTGAACTTTGAGTTGCAGAGAGAATCTCGTGATTTTGAAAGCCCTCCACTTTAAAGGCTTATGAGAGAAAGTGGCATGACTGGTCTAGGGTCAGCAACATCATTCCTTTGAGTGCCTCAATCTCAGTTGGATAAATTCTTTCTCTGGTTTTTTGGTTACTATTAAAAGCTAAAGCTGCATTCAGAAATCATGGTAGAGGCCATGATAAGTACCTATAAGGCTTGCAGGCCAATTTTGACATGAAAAGGTCCAGACCACTCGCATTGTTTCTTAAGTGTAATTTTTCATGGGTTTTGACATGGCTCAACTCAGATAAATTCAAGCCTTTAGCCAGAATCTTGCTTTGCCATGTGGAGCAAGTGAGTTGAATGCCCTTTTTGATGAATCTGAACCATTTCCAGTTCAGATCAGATGGTTCCATGTTCCTAATGATGAAACTGGGCTTCATAGCTCAGAACTGGCTACCATTGGTGGGCAGCCAAAAGTGGTCATCCATTCTCTCTCTGTGACTGATATATCTGGGAAGGTGGCGACACAAGACCCAGGCCTTTCTGTTGAGCACTACTTGAAACGCATGGAAAAGAGTCGTGGGTCCCACCATCTCTTTCTTCTGGTGAAGGCTTTTTAAAGGGAATGTAACCCCTCAAGCCCTAGTGTCATGGCTGAAGTGTGTGATATACACTGTGTACTCTGAGGTCTCACAAGACCAGATACATTTCATGAAACTTTCAGCTCATGAGGTTTGGGTGATCTCTGTGAGTCTTGCATTCAAAAGCAATATTTTGATCTGAAACATTACAGAAGCTGTTGGCTGGCATTCACAGTCGACATTTTCCAGTTCTGTCTTTGAGATCTAGCATTCAGAGATACAAGAATTGAATCTGGTGGGTCCTATGGCTATGGCCCAGATGACCACCGGACCACCGGACCACCGGACCCAGTTGATATCAGCATGAGTTTATGACCACCGGACCCAGTTGATATCAGCATGAGTTTATGACCACCGGACCCAGTTGATATCAGCATGAGTTTATGACCACATAGATTCTTCCATTCTGTGTACATCCTAGCCTACTCACAAGGTTCTTTTCTGACCAGAGCAGTTGGAAGTAGGAATAAATATGTTTATTCATTGGTAAACTTTTCCATGTTAATGACTGTATATTGTATATTTTGATAGGTTACCCACAACAGGTTAACACTGTTTTGTACATGTTTAATATAAATTAGATGAGTGGACTGGATGCTGCATGCTTGTCACGTGAGACCTTATTTGTAGTGGCTAATCAAGGCAATTATTGATGCATGGACTATTCTTGTACTATTAGCTTTCTCTCTAAGGTTACTCAAACTGTGGCTTCTAGGGGTGGACACTGATAATAGGTTCTAAAGCAGATTTTAAAAACTGTGATTCTAAAAAGCATAATAATAAAGTAGCAGCATTAATCTCTGTTTTTTATCCAATCATTACAATACCTCTACTTTCTTATGATATAAAATAATGTTATTTTTATTGTTTTATATCTTATATGCCCTGTCACAGTAGGTAGGTTGGTTGTTTGGTTTAACAGTGTCAGCACAATACTGGCTATAGTGCCTATTCAAAGTTAAAATTTTATATTTAAAGAGATTACAAGTTAAAATATAAACAGAAGAAGAGAGTAGAGAGGAAATCACCCAAAAGAACTTTAATTTGTAAAATGCCTAAAAAAAATTGACAAGATCAGTTTAGGTCTGAACTTATTTTGGGCATGATAATTGATGTTTACTATAAAAAGCTTCATAGAGGTGAGCTATGTTGATTACATACTGGTTATAAAGGCAGAGGTGAATTTTGCTCTGTCATTGTTGATTACATACTGGTTATAAAGGCAGAGGTGAATTTTACTATGTCATTGTTGATTACATACTGGTTATAAAGGCAGAGGTGAATTTTACTATGTCATTGTTGATTACATACTGGTTATAAAGACAGAGGTGAATTTTGCTATGTCATTGTTGATTACATACTGGTTGTAAAGGCAGAGGTGAATTTTACTATGTCATTGTTGATTACATACTGGTTATAAAGGCAGAGGTGAATTTTGCTGTTAGATGCATGTTTTGTTTCTATATTTTAAACCACATAAAGGGCGATGGATGACAGACTAAAAGGGCTTTAAATGCAGATAATAAACATAATATATCAATAATCATTTGTACCTCCATCATGGAGCAGTAAACAGATTAAATGATTTATTGTGTTCCCCTTGCAGATAGTTTATGCAATAGTTGAAATATAAAACAAAGGTGGAATGAATGACTCACTTTAACATGGGTTGGGCCAAAAGTAGGTTACTAGTTTGGTCCTGAGTAGTAAATTTGTCATTTCTTCTCAGTACCAGAACTTTACTTTGGTGGACTTTACATTTGTGTGATGAACAGAAAGTTCATAATTTGATACAACCTTTTAATGGGTAAATTGTTTTCCATCCCGATTTCACTGTCAAAATTCACCACACAAAACCCCAGTTAATTGTCCCTTTAAATAAATTAAGTGAAATTGTAGCACTGACATTGTCTTGCCTACAGATTTATAAGACTTTATTGAAATAGATCGTCCACACTGTTGTATGTTTCTGCCATTTCTTTTTGTTCTGGCAGATTTGTATGAGGTACATGTAATTAGACTTTGAAAAAATATTGCAGTGATATTTTTAAAAAACAATAGGGAATACTCTGGGCTTAGTCAATGAGAAGCTTGTGCACATCTAAAACATTTTTAATTATGATTGATAGAGTTCATATAGCACACTGTATTGGTATGAACCCTGTGGTTTGCAATTTATCATTTTGCAGTCACCGTATCAGAATATTACAGAATTTCAGTATATTGTTACACTCTTAATGTCTTTTTTTTGTGTCTTCTACAGGAGGTCCCACATCGCTTTATGAAAGTGTTAAATGAAGCTAAAGAATTGAACTCTGACCATTTCAAGAAATACACTGAAAAATTACGTTCCATAAATCCACCTTGTGTTCCATTCCTAGGTATGTAGTGTTATAATTCCTGCTTTTGTTTTCAGAGCTCAGACAGTATGTTAAATGTCCCACATTCTTGCTAATTGTTTTGTCTTCCTAAACCATTTGCACTGCTTCCTTGTTGCAATGAAAGACATTTGGATCATAAGTAATTGTGTTGAGTAGCAGAGCTGGTGGTTATGATGATGATGATGATGGGAAATGGGAAAGGGGGGTGGGGGAGAGAGAGAGAAAGATGAGCTGAACTTACAGATAGAAAGTCAGAGAGAGAGGTTTAATTTCACATCTTTTTTGGTTGCAAAAGGATAACTAGCATGTATCTTTTTATTCAGATGGAGCCGGTTATTCTTTCTTTGCTCTTGATACAGAAAAAAATTATTAAAAGGGCATTACATGACTTAATCTGTTTTATTCAAAGAAGACATTGCACATTTTTTTGTAATTCTGAGACCACTATTTAGTGCTTATCTTTAAAATTGTTGATACACCTGTATCTTCATCTTCTTCTTCTACAGGGATGTATCTTACTAATATTATCTACATTGAGGAAGGTAACCCTGACTTCCTGCCAAGACGCACAGAGGGGTTGATAAATTTCAGCAAGAGGCGGAAAATAGCAGAAAATACAGGGGAAATACAGCAATATCAGAATCAACCCTACTGTCTGAACGTGGAACCAGACACAAGAGTAAACAATTTGAGCATTTTTGGACTGGCAGAATTATATATTGGAATACTATATATATATATATATATATATATATATATATATATATATATATATATATATATATATATATATATATATATATATATATATATATATATATATATATATATATATATATATATATATATATATATATCACATACATGTTTTATAAATACAGATGTCAATCTATTTCATGTTAAGAATTTTCAAAAATGTGCATTTTTTAAAATGTGGTCCAACATAAAGAAAATTGATATTAGGTACTTTTAAAAAATGTCATGAAAAATGGTTGGTTGTATTGTTGTATAATGAACATATGAACATACATATGTGTATATATACAGCTCTCCCTTGCTTTGATTCGGAAATTGAAGTCCATTACTTCTGATTGCATTATGTACCAAACTGCCATGTAATGTGTGCAAAAGACTGAAGACTTATTGAATGTATACATCTGGATATAAATTGGAGGGGGGGGGGGGTTTGAGAAGGGGCAAAATAAAAGATAACAAGATAATAATAACAGCATTTATGTACATAAATATCTTTTTCACTTCATTGTAATTTTGCAGTCTAACATGTCATATGATCACATGAAAATAAGGATATCCTTTTGAAACTTGGTGCTTTTTTTTCCTGAATCCACACTCATAATGTGTTTTGTAGGTCAGTATCTTGGTAGGTATTAATCTTAATGACTCAAAACTTCGGCACCTTGTTTAGCTTTACTGGTCATAGACCAGGAGAGCTTATGGGATGTGCTTTTGTCCATCATCCATCAATCCATTATCACAAGTTTGTTATCACTACTCCTCCTAAACTACTTGTAGGATTGCTATGATACTTTACACACACATTTATCCCAAGGTCTTGTTGGTCTGAAATGAAAATGGTGCTACTTCTGAATGGATGGATGGTCATATCAACACAGGGTTTTGACTGAAAGACTTCTTGTCATGTCTAGTTGCTTCTAAATGAAAATGGTGCCAATCTGTTGTCCAATATAGCTGCCATGGCAGCAGTTTTGAAAATCTTGTTATCGCTACTCCTGAAAGTCATATCAGCATGAGATTTTCACCAGAATTAAATTGGTGCTGCTCGGACATCCCAGTATTACTGCCACAGTGGCCATTTTTGAAATCTTGTTATTGCTACTTCTCCTGAATGGATGGTCATATCAACTTGGGGTTTTCACCGAAAGACTTCTTATGATGTCTAGTTGGTCCTAAATGAAATGGTGCTGATCTCTTATCCAATATGGCCACCATGGCAGCCATATTGAAAATCTTGTTATTGCTACTTCTCCTAAATGGAAACATATATTGGCATGGGGTTTTCACCAGAAGACTTCTTATGGTGTCTATTTGGTCCTAAATGAAAATGTCATCCAATATGGTCAGCATGTTTGGCCATCTGGAAAATACTGATATTGCTACTCCTCCTGAATGGATGGTCATATTGACATGGGTTTTCACCTAAAGACATCATGTAATATCTGGTTGGTCCTAAATAAAAATGGTGCCAGTGTTACATTCAGCATGGTCACTACTGTGGACATCTTGATAATCTTGTTATGGCTTCTCTTCCAGAATGGATGGTCATATCATCCATAGGTAATTCGAGAATATCAGAAATGGTTTCAAAACTCTGCAATTGTAAAGAAGATATGGTTTTATCTTAGATTCCTGGAAACTCTTTTCAGCCAGTAGAGCATCAGTTCCTTCAGGGGACTCATGTTTTGTTAAATACTTCAGTTGATGTTCACTCCAAATCTAGTTCCAACTTAGGTCAGTGAAAGTCCTTTTGAGTCGATATTCACTCAGAAAACATTTACTTTTTTCATTAGTTTCATTGCTTCAGAATTTGTGTTTAATTAATGGTGAACACATGTCAGAATCATGTTTACATATTGTAAAATCTCGATGATGCCAGGAATCTTCAGGGATTCATCCAATAGAAAATTTCATTCATTTAGGGCAACCTCTGTTTCAGAGAAACACTTAGCTTAGTTTACCCCATCACAGTACAAGTAGCTACCTTTGCTTCCAGTTGGAGCAGTATGATAATTAGGTATAGAGTTACCATTAATAGCACACTAGAAGTTTGCCTACTTTCCAACAGAGTCTGTAGTGTATCAACCACACATAGACTGGCAGTCAGTATGTAGGTGTACATGTACTGGCAGCATACATGTAGAATTCATGCATGTGGTTGGAGTCAGAAGGACTGATGTATTTTGTACATTATGCTGATGTGTAGTTGAAAAATTACTGTCACTTTCTGTCCTGTGACCAAATAACGCACACAGTCTGTATTGGAAAACTTTGATGGCTAGTCTTTTTAGAGTAAAATGTGGGTTGTAGGTGTGCTAATCTAATCTAATAGACCACTGTCTATTGTCACATGGGTTGCATAAGATCACATCTTAGATTAACTAAGAAATGCTCAGAAATACTGCCATGATCCTATTAGCCAACCTGGCACATTTGATTTAGGCAGACAGCAATTTTGAGTGTCCTAGTGCTGGTTATGGAACACAGTAGCTGATGCTTGCTAAATAAAAAAATAGCTTATTAGAGACAGAAGCAGCTTAAAGTAACAAATGACAAACTTAAATATACAATTTTTATACAAATTTGAGCTCATAAATATGAAAAAGTAGGAATCTATTTGCTTATTAAATTTTAGACATGGTCACTGGCATGAGTGTTATATCCTGAATCATGTTATAATGGGGTCCCTGGCATGATAGTGTTATATCCTGAATCATGTTATAATGGGGTCCCTGGCATGACAGTGATATATCCAGAATCATGCTATAATGAAGTGTGCTATAATAAAGGAGAGCTGTAATTAACAGTTAATGGACAGGAAAGTTTGCCTTTACATAAGGTGTCCTTTGTATAGCAGAGTTCTTTATCCAGGTTTGCACATAAGCACATGCATATTTTTCTTCTTCTACATAATAACCAAGCAATTTTTAAGAAATGAACATTTATTATTAAAAAGGAATCTTTAACAAATTATCCAAAAGCATGTTTCAAGTTAACAAGTAAGGGCTATTCCAGAATTGAAAGGGGATCACAAGGTACTTTTAAAAGATACCACCACTGGTCAAATTTTAATTGGACTGGCCAGGATAAAACACTTAAAGCAGTTTTAATGATCTCCACCATCCATATTTCCTTAAAGGAAGTACCTCACAACCCCCCCCCCCCCCCCACCTTAAATTCTGGAATAGCTTGAGCAGGTGCAGTGTTTTTACTTAATTTGTTCTTTGCTTTTTTGTTCCAGGATTTTTTGGAAAATTTAAGGCCATTAGAGGAATTTAAAGATGAAAAAGAATTTAATGACTACTTGTATGCAAAATCTTTAGAGATAGAGCCAAGAGGTTGTAAACAGCCCCCTAAGTTTGTAAGTATTCACAAAAATGGTTGTATTGCACTGTGAATTTGAAAGGGCTAAAGTATAACCCTTGTTAGCTCATCTGGCATAAGGCCAAGTGTATCTCACCTGGCCATAAGGCCAAGTGAGCTTATGGTATGGACCTTTGTCTGTCATGCTTCATCCATTATTTACTTCTCAAAAACTGTTCAACAGAATTTGACCAAATTTGACAGAAAGCATCCTAGCATGAATCACTTTTAAATTTGTTTAAATGATGCCGATCCACCATCAAATATGGAAACCATTACTAAAAAAAACAAAAAAAATTAACCAACTTCTCAAAAATGACTTAACAGAATTTGACCACATTTGAATAAAAACATCCTGGCATGAAGGGCTTGAAATATTTTGTTCAGATGATGCTGATCTGCCATCAAATATAGCCATTGTTATTAAAAATAGAAGTAAACTTTAAATTACTTCTCAAAAACTACTGAACATAATTTGACCAAATTTACCCAAAAGCATCCTGGCATGAAGGTCTTTAAGATTTATTCAAATTATGTTGATCCACCATCAAATATGGCTGCCATTCCTAAAAATAGAAAATCCTTTAAATGACTTCTTCTCCAAAACCACTTAACAGGATTTAACTAAATTTGAGAGAAAGCATCCTGGCTTAGATGGCTTTCAGTTTTGTACAGATGATACTTATCTGCCTTCAAATACAGTTGCCATTACTAAACCCTCAACACAACTTCTCAAAAACCACTCAAGAGAATTCGGAAAAACCACTCAACAGAATTTGACCAAATTTGACAAAAGCATCCCGGCATGACTTTTTCAAGTTTGTTCAAATGATGCTGATCCACCATCAAATATATCTGGTTATGAAAAATAGAATAATGTTTAAACAACTTCTTCTCAAAAACAGTTGAACAGAATTTGACCAAATTTGACAATAGTCTTGTGGTATAAAGGTTTTTCAAGTGTGTGCAAATGATGCTGATTTGCTGTCAAATATGACCACCATTGCTCAGAAACAAAAACAAAAAAACTTTAAATAACTTCTTCTTAGAAACCTCTCATAAAAAATTTGACCAGATTTGAAAAAGAAAAACATTCTGGCATGAAGGGTTTCCAAACTGTTACAAATGATGCCAATCTGCCATTAAATGTAGCCACCATTGCCAGATTTGCCAGAAAGCATCTTGGCATGAAGGGATTTTAATTTTTTGTACCAGTGATGCCAGTCTGCCATCAAATATGGCTACAGGAATTAAAATAGAAAGGAAAAAACTTTTAATAACTTTTCTAAAAAGCCACTTAACAGACAGCATCCTAGTTTGAAAGCCTTTCACATTTATTGAAAGAATGCTGATTCACCACCAGATATGGTGGCCATTACAAAATATAGAAAAACATTTACACAACTTTATCTTAAAAAAAGCACTTAACAGAATTTGACTAACTCGGACAGAAAGCATCCTGGGATAGAGATTTTTCAATATTTGCCAAATAATGTTGATGTGCCATAAAATATGGATGAAAGTATTGAAGCAGGAGAAACCTTGAAGTAGTTGTTTTCATAACATATGCAATCAACAGCATTGGAAGAAATTTCAACAGAAAACATCTTACTGATCCAGATTTCTTTGCCCAACTGCTGTTGCATTTAGCTCTTAGGCAGATATCAGCCAGGTGAGTGATTTCATCACAGTCTAGTCTCCCATGTGGATCAGTTTCTTTTACACTGTATGCCATCATGCATCTCTATTGATGCTCTTTTGTGTGTGATTGAAAGTGGGCCTGGCAGAAACTAAAATTTACTTCTGTTGACATTTTCAGCACAAAATGACATCCATCCTAAAATTGGTGGTAAACTACCAGACATCACTGTTAGGAGGGATGCCTTTCTGGCAATTATCTTTTAGGGAATTTGTGGGCCCCAAAAGGCAGATTTGTGAAAATATTACTTATTTGTTCCCCCCCCCCCCCCACACACACATCATTGAAAACTTAATAAAAAGGATATTACTATTTTTACATGGAAATAAATCAGTGTGAAGTTTGCTTTCAGTGCAAAGACACAAAGTTTTAAACATTTTCATTGAGCAGGTTTTGCACCTGTGTCAGCATCATTTTTTGTCTTTAACAGTTTGGTTGACAGCCAACACTCTTTCTTTCTTTCCTGTTTGTTATAAATGTTGATCCTTTCATTTGATTGCTTTAAGATTTAATATATATTCTCAATCTGTATTATTATATTCCACTTTTTATATGTTAGTGACCACTGACAGTTGAGTACATTCCTTTTGAGTGTATTGACTTCTACCCTGTGAGACAGAATTTTTTTTCTTTTAATGTAAAACACAAATAAGAACCATTTTGATTATGTACCACTTTGGAAAATTTTGGATTTTTTTAAAAGAATACAATTTATGTAATAAATTTTGACCCTTTATTTTAAGGATTTTATACTTTTATATGCTGCCAAAAAATCAGTTAAACAAAAAAAAAAATTAAAACAAAACGACAAAATATCTTAAAATAATATTTCCCTGAGAAGTAAAGACAATGTTGTCTGTATTTTACCCCAGTTTCATGAGCACAACCATTAACCAATCATGTGATGTGTCAGCCATGACAATAGTGACAAGAACATTAGATACCGCATGTGCCGCGATCAAAACAACATCAGTCTTTTTGTTTACATTTTATCTTTTGCTCATTTTCTCTTAAAAATTGACATGGATAGCAATGGAAAATGTAAAAAGGTAGAGGTAGCTCATGTTCCGTCAATGGATGTTCAAATAATCATTGCAAACACAATTTATGGAAGAAATCAATGTGTGAAATGCACAGACAAGTGCATGAAGACTGTGCATCTTTGGTACTGTTTAAATTTCAGTCTATGCCATCAGATGGGCATGCAAGATTTAAAATTCTTGAATTCCAGTCTTAGCAGATCAGTTGAAATTACTGATAATATGACTTCCATAGAAATAATTAGAGATTGTTGCCAGGAATCTTTTATAGAAAACTACCTTGGACTACATGTATTATTGATTGTGCAGAAACATTTATTCTGAGGCCAACTAATGTCAAATCTCAAAAGCAGAGGTGAGACTTACGGTTATTATAAATCACACAACACTGCCAAATATATGATAGGAATATCTCCACATGGGCAAATTATGTTTATTTAAAAGGTATTTGGTGGACGGGTAAGTGATAAAATCATAGTTGAAAAAAAAGCAGATTTTATAAATTACCTTCTCTCTGGAGTGTTGTTAATCTAGATATGTAGCTAACATTGTTTTGTGGGAAGAACTAGTGAAGATTCAGCAGGACTAGTAAATTTCTCAATCTACTATATAAGTCTATAGATTTTGAGGTCAAAAGGTCAAAGGTCATGGTCACTGTGACTGAAAGAATAAAAATCATTCCCACACAATAACATTAGTTCTACATTGCAGACCTAGACCAAACTTTGTCGATGACTTACACTTGGAATAAGGAAGAAATCAATTGATTATGAACTTGCACTTGGGGAAAGGAAGAAACCTATCGATTTTGGGTTCCAAAGGTTAAGGCCATTGTGATTGGAAGAATACAAATAGTTTCCACACAGTAACATTAGTTGTACATCACAGACCTGGACCAAACTTTGTGGATGACTTATACTTGGGGTAATCTAGAAGCCTATCGATTTTGGGTTCCAAAGGTCAAAGACACTGTGACGGAAAGAAGAAAAGTGGTTTCTGCACAAAAATTTGTTATCTACATAGAGAACTATTAAACATGGAGTAGATGTATAATATACCTTTCATGGTACTCTTGTTAAGTAAGTCAGAAGTCCAAAATTTAACAAATGTGTACAAAAAATTGAACACTTGATTTATTGGTCATAAATTTAAATCGTGTGATCTGCCATTACTTATGATCATGATAAAGCATATAAAATTTCCATGGCTCTAAGTTTCATAGTTTTGGTGATATTGAGCTGAAACATGCATGGATGGATGGATGTAAGTTTTAAATGGTCTCAGACAAAGTCTAAGTCCCTGACTGTGTATTGGATCAAGCATCAAGGTACTGTGTATTGGATCAAGCAAAAAGGTAAGATTTGTGAGCTGATCCTTACATATTAGAGTCATAGTCAAGTTTAGAGAGTTTAGCTCTGTATAACCAGATTAAGACCTTCCAATCTGTGTTTGCCATGACTCGTATTAAATCCAGGGCTTTTTGATATTTGGCCCTGAGGTATCTAACATGCAGAAGAAAAGTTAGTTTACAGTAAAAAAACAAAACAAGATCTGTAAAGTCTGCTCTCCTCCATTAGAGAAATAAGAGAACCATCAAGATAGAGTTTTGGGTCATCATGAAATTTATGTAATCAGCAGATTGAGAAAACTTGAACCCATTTCTTCTGACCATTTTTTAACTCTGTTACATAGTATGCATACTTTTTGATCTTTAGCAGATCAAAAAGTAGACATATACTGAATAGTCAGTTCCTGGATTAAGGCATTTGACTATGCTGTTAATTTTGCTGCTGAAAAGGGTGGCTGACAATATGCTGCTGTGAGGTACACCCTTATTCTGAGAATAGTTTTCAGAAATGGTGGCACCTACCTTAACTCTTATTTCTGTCTTTTAAAAAATTTGATATAAAGGTAGGTAGGTGGCCCCTTAGACCTTGGTCAAATAGGTCATTCATTATGCCAAACTTCCATGTGGTGTCATAAGGTTTCTCCAACTCAAAAAAGATGGCTACTATAAGTTCTTTATGAAAACTTCTCTGATAAATGTTTGAATATTGACTAAATAGTCAATTGTACTTCTGGCATCTGAAATCTCCTCTGAAAGTATGATAGTAGTTTGTTGGACTCAAGATACCAGAAGAGTCTGTTATTTGTCATTCATTCCATGGTTTTGCAAATGCAGTGTTAGTGTTATTGGACAATAGTTGGAAGGGCTGGTATGGTCTTTGCCATGTTTGCGTACTGGTATTGCTGCTGCTTCTTGCCATGATTTAGCGAATTCATTGGTTTCCCAAATTTCAAAGAAAATATTTAATAGTGTATTAAGAGCTGTATTGGGCAAGTGTTTCAGAAGTTGATAGTGGATATCATCTGGTCCTGCTGTGGTATCATGGGCTCAATCAAGATAGTCGTATAGTTCTCTGAGAGTGAAAGGTTTATTGTAATCTTCAGTATTAGTGTTAAAGTGTTTTTAATATAGCAGTTTTTAATTTTGCCAATGATTTTCTGCACCATATTCCATACTGATTTACCGTAATAGATGAGTGAGAGTTCAACCTAGAGACATAGGATTTCACTGTTTTCCTCATGCTCTTGCTAATTATAGGACAAGCTTTAGCTCAGTACATATGGTATTTATTCAGTCTATATGGTTTTTATTCAGTATATATGGTATTTATTCAGTATATACGGTATTTATTCAGTATATATGGTATTTATTCAGTATATATGGTATTTATTCAGTATATACGGTATTTATTCAGTATGTATGGTATTTATTCAGTATATACGGTATTTATTCATTTATTCAGTATATATGGTATTTATTCAGTATATATGGTATTTAAGTAGCATCAAATTTGCAAGGGATTAGG
This sequence comes from Margaritifera margaritifera, assembly GCA_029931535.1. Classification (NCBI taxonomy): domain Eukaryota; kingdom Metazoa; phylum Mollusca; class Bivalvia; order Unionida; family Margaritiferidae; genus Margaritifera; species Margaritifera margaritifera. The sequence continues at coordinate 9,872,375 of JAQPZY010001686.1, forward strand.
GATGAAATGGTCCACTGAGATGTTTAATAACCAGGCCTTGATTGATGCAGGGAAAGTGTTGCAGTCTAATGGCAGTATGTAAATGTTCCAGGAAATCAACTCATCATTTTGGCAAATGTTTATTCATTTCACTTGGGAGATGTTTTGATATATGGGACTTTCCAGCATCTCAGATTCACTGCAGCAGTCTAGATCCCTAGATTGCATGACACATCTGCACAAGTTTAGAGATTTGTGTGGGATAACTTGATGGATATCTCCACAAACCATTGTGTGTGAAGCAGATTATCAGAGCAAGCTTACAGCAGCACTCTACATAAGTAATTAACCTGAGCTTAGTTTTTTAATGCTCTTTGGCTATCTAGCCAGACTCTAAAGTATTTTTGCAAGCACAAATGGCAAGAGCTCATTAGTTTTTAATTCTCATCTGTTGATTCAATGATGAGAAATTGGGGCCAATTAACTTTGGAAACCAGGTCTCTTACTATTTGTGTTTGTTTAGTTGTGATTTCCCATAATGGAAGACAATAACTTTGTCACCTATGCTTAGGGGTGAAATGATTCACCGATGCATCGATGTATTGATAATTTTGTTGTTTGTATACACCTACATTGATACAAAAGGTGGGGAACCAATACAAAATGATACTTACATTATAAAAGTTACTTATAATCTTCAATGGCCAAAAAATAATTATTAGTTGTTTGCCTCTTTATTCTGTAAATATGTATTGATATGTATCGTATTGTAGATTGTGTACAGGTATATGTAATGATATGTGGTATAGTCGTATCGTTTCATCCCAAACTGTGCTCCCCACCCTCCCTGGAGCCAAACAAAGAGACAGAGATTAAGACTGAATAATTGAATTTTCATATCGGGGCTACACTAGGTGGTATACAGAAGTAAAGTAGAATCTGTACCCATATGTTTCCTGGATCTTAATGGTGATTTTCAAACATCTAGAGTCATTTAGAAACTGAATCTAGCATTACCATAGCCCCAGAAGCTGGGTGTGACTATCCAATTGATCAGACCGAGTATTTCTGACCACCTGTTTAGCTGAAGTTGAGGCAGAAGTAGTGTGTTGCATCAGAGTGGCAACAACCCATTCTATCCTCTACTCAACCACCAGCATCCCCTCTGCCATGAGTCACCTCTTATGACACACAGGAGGATGTATCATACCTATTCTGCAATTCCGAGCTTGCATGGGGGTGTCCAGCATCAAACTGTCAAAGGCACAGTTTTAGCACGGTTGAAAGTCACAATATAATAAGTCCAACTTAATCAACATCAGAAAGTCAAAGTCAGTATAAACAGGTCTCAATAAGGTGAATGATATCATTAAATTCCAACCACAGTCACATTTCAATGCTAGACATAGGGGCCCTTTATGTTGTTCTCCCATGAAATACTTTTAGAGACAGATTTAAGAAAGCCTTTAAAAAGCCATGAAAATACTTTTCTTTTCTTGTGACAACAGACAAAGTCATTGAGTAGAAATAAAGATAATACAATATTAAAGCAGTTGAAAGGTAGAGTGTTAGGGTATAGGACCCCTAAAAAAAACTTTGTTACACCTATGAACAACATTTGGCAAAAAGAGAACATTTACAGTAATATCTAAAGAAGGTCCTAAAGAGTGGTGACAGACATAGGCATTTTCAGAGTTTATCCGACTAGACAAAGAGCTTTGGCTATCATGCTTGTCTGTGTACCAAAATTTCATTTGCTACATATGTTGAGATTTATGGCCTTATAATGTAATGTAATATAATATAATATAATGTAATGCAATATAATATAATATAATATAATATAATATAATATAATATAATATAATATAATATAATATAATATATAATGTAATGCAATATATAATATAATATAATATAATGTATAATGTAATGTAATGTAATGCAATATATAATATAGTATAATATAATATAATATAATGTAATGTAATGTAATGTAATGGTTATATAATATTGTATCATATATCATATATATATTTATTGTTATTAGCAATTCACAATTGTGGTGACAAAATACCTGTTTTGATGAGCATCCCATATCTTGAAGGACAACTGGGCAAAGTCAGATTGTATAGGTCATTCTCCAATACAAAAAGATTGATTTGACTCAGACTGCAGGTGATTTCAAACATCAAGCATGTCAGAAATGTCCATAAACGACCTGGAAAGTATAAAAATTTATTTTAATGGTAGACAGATTCTTTGTCCCAAAAGGCTGTGAAAGTAGTTGCATGCCCCATCTTTTGTATAAAGCGTCTCTCATTAATGTCAACCGTAGGGACAGGTCTTTGGAAAGACACTACTATTAGTGGACTTTCAGTAATGTTCATTACCCCACAAAAATATGATAAAAGAAAAACAGAGGGTGAAGACAAGTTCAATAAAATGGCATTATTGAAGAATGTGTATATACCATATCATTGTCCTTCAAACCAGTACTGTTCTCAGTATGTAGTATCAAGATGGACATGTAACAGATTTGGTCATCTGCTTGAGAAACAGCAAGCAAGCAAACTAACCAACAAGCAAGCAAGCAAACAAAGAAACAATCTTTTCCATTGTGAGTTTCCAGTACATACCGGTACTCAAGCGACGGAAGTTCTGTGGAAGAGCACATACTCAGGTGACTGAAGTTCTGTGGAAGAAAAACTTTCTAAATCTTCATAGCCATTTTATGAAGGGAAAAACAGCCGTTGTGGTGTTTCAGGCTGCCACTACACTGGCTTTGGTTTGCTGACATATTAGACTGTTAACAATATTTTATACATGCATGCATGGTCACAAGCTAGTGTTAGCATGAATGCTAGTGTACAGAAATAAAAAGCACTTTGCTGTCAAATGAAAATGTAAGGAGTCTCCTGAAACACCTTGTGGAAGAATGTTAAGACCTGCATCTGAAATAAATAGTAGTAGTATTAACTATCTTATCATTAGAAGGTGTGTCAGGTATGCATTAGGGGTTCTATCTCATCATTAGAAGGTGTGTCAGGTATGCATTAGGGGTTCTATCTCATCATTAGAAGGTGTGTCAGGTATGCATTAGGGGTTCTATCTCATCATTAGAAGGTGTGTCAGGTATGCATTAGGGGTTCTATCTTCAAAGTCAAGGTGAAGGCTCAATATTTAAAATTTTCCATCTTACTTTTCCTTGTTCTCTATAATTTTAAACCTGTTTGACACTGAGGGTTGAAACTTGTTTTGCTTTTACATCAGCATGAGATATTGTGTCATGTGCCACATTGTGGGTCCTATCTTCATGATCAAGGTCAAGGCTCAATATTTTACATTTTCCATCACACTTTCCCTTCTGCATGATAACTTTTGAGCCATTTGAGATTAAGGGATGAAAACTTTGTTTTCTTACAAATAATCTTGAGATTAAGGGATGAAACTTGGTTTCCTTACACATAATCTTTAAAATATGTGTTGCATAACACATTGAGTTTCTGTCTTCAAGGTCAGGGTCACAACTGAATATTTTAAGTTTTTCATCAGGGTTTCCAGTCTGTTGCATGACTTTTAGAGTCTTTTGAGATTCGTGGATGAAACATGTTGCATGCCACATTGAGGTTCCTATCTTCAAGGTCAAGGCCTCATGACTCAATATTTTAATTTTCCATCACACTTTCCTTTCTGCTTTGTAACTTTAGAGCCATTTGAGATTAAGGGATGTAACTTCATTTGGAAGGTATGTCAAGTATCAGATTGGGATTCTATTTTGAAGGTCAAGGTCACAGCTCTATTTTAAGTTTTCCATCTTCCCTTCTGCTCTATAACTTTAGAGCATTGTGATATTAAGGGATGAAACTTAGTATACTTACATATCATCATTAGAACATGTTTTGTGAACCATATTAGGGTTCCCATCTTCAAGGCGGTAGCTGCAGTACCTTGGTTGGTAGTGTTGGACTGGTAATCTACGGGTCTGCGGTTCAGTACCACCCAGGCCAGCTCAGGTTGGCTGCTTTGTTGTGTCCTTGGCAAAGGCTTTTAGTTCTAACTTTTTCCGCATGATATAGCCATTGATGTGTTTAAAGTGCCTTTGGAACCAACAAGAAACAAAAACAAACTATCTTGAAAGTCAAGGTCACAGCTCATTATTTTAAGTTTTCCATCACACTTTATTTCCACCTTACAATGTTTGAGCTGTTTGAGATTAAGGGGTGCACCTTGATATACCTATATGTTTAGCAGATGCATCATATACCATATTGGGGGTCCTATCTTCAGGGTCAGTGTTATTGTGTAATATGTTGAATTTTCCATTTCACTTTCCTTTACCGTCAATAATTTTAGAGCCATTTGAGATGAAGGAATGAAATCATGTCATCACTGGAAGGTATGTCATGCACCACATTTGGGTCCCATCTTCAAGGTCAAAGTCACAGGTCAATAATGTTTGGTTTCAGTCACATTTTCTCTTCTGCTTTCTAACTTTAAGAGCAGTTTAAGATAAAGAGCTGTAACTTTGTATACCTATCTATTGTCACTAGAAGATGTGTTGCATTCCACATTTGTGGTCCTATCTTCAGTGTCGAGATCACAATTCAATATTATAAGCTTTCATTTGTTTTTCCTTTATATCATAAAAGTTGTTTGAGGTAAAGGGATGAACAATAGTACACTTATGCCTCTCACTTTGATGGCATGTCATATGGCACAGTCAAGGTTTTATCTTCAAGGACAAGGTCACAGATCAATTTTTGTGTACCCCTTTCCTGCACTTTTATTCTAATATCCTTTGCGATAGAGCCAAGATACTTTTGATGTCTGGCTAGTAACTTTACAGTTTTGTCTTAAAGGTCACAGTAAGGCTTTATTATTGTGAACTTTGGTAACCTCACAATGGTAGGCAGGGGACAAAATGTGAACTTTGGCAACCTCACCATTACAGGCAGGGGACAAAATGTGAACTTTGGCAACCTCACAATGGTAGGCAGGGGACAAAATGTAAACTTTGGCAACCTCACAATGGTAGGCAGGGGACAAAATGTGAACTTTGGCAACTTCACCATTACAGGCAGGGAACAAAAATTCACTGAATTTACTTGTTTGGGTATGAATTTAAAAAGAAGTGATGCTTAACAATAATGTACATGTATGTACCAGATAACGAGATTTCTGTTAGAATCATGTAATAATGGGGGGGGGGGGTGCCCATTTTCTTGTTTAGTTGTTCAGTCAGAAATTAGTTGTTTTTAATTATTTGGACACCATAATCTATGCAGGGTGCAGAAATAGACTTGTTTCAAAAATATGACAGTGTTTTCATTTCTTGAATTTCTGATGTCAACAAACTCATTTCGATATTAACCTTTCACGGAGCCCAAAAACCTTTTAAATCCAATTACAGCAATGTCACTCAACTAAACACATTCTTCTATAACCAAATAATAATTATTGCATGGATGTCATGATGCATTTAAGTTTCCCCAGGGGATTTTTATGTTTCCATTGAACTTGTCACATTTTGGCAACTAACTAACTATATGGAACATTGCTGGCATTGCCCAGATGGAGTTCCTCATATCATTATTCTGATGCTCTGATGACAATTGGGGGGGAAGGGGGAGGGTCAAGAAATATTAAAATTAAAGAGTACAATGACTTTAATGAGATTTTCAGAGAGCAAGATTTTTTTTCTTTTTCAAATTTACCATTTCATAGGTTTTCCCTTTGGGGCCCCATTTAACCCTTAATAGCCTTGAGCAGAAGTGGCACCCATTCTTGGGGTGTTGTACAGTGACCAAGCATTATTTCAGGCATAGATGCCATATTGTACTAAAATTGCCATCAGAGGTCTTGTGCAATGGACTTTTAAATTTTTGCCATCCCACTATAACACCCTTGTGCCAAAAGTTAAGACACTCAGACACACACACATATATATATATATATATATATATCGCACACTTCATCAGCTTTGGAGTAGCGATGCATTTATGTAACACAGCATGTCACTGGTATATATCATATATGTTTATGATGAATCCCCTTCGACAGTTTTGTTGTCACAATGAGTAGATATGGTACCAAAACCATTGTTTATAGTTCATACTCCAGGTTTGGTTTGGTTTTTTGTTTTATGGGACAGCAATACAGATTGGTTATTAAGTGCCACGGCAATTGGACTAAAGTGCCTTGCCCAAGGACACATCATGTTGCCAACCTAGGCTGGATCATAGTTGCCTCTTAGTCAGTATGCTGGAGAGTACATCAGGTATACTTTATATTCCATAGTCCACAGGAGGTTTCTTACTTAAGGACTTAACACTTGTGATTTATATGCAAACCGTGTGTGGCTCATGCTTAAAGTACTGATAACCATGTGTTTGATTTGTGTCCATCTTCATATTGATCATTATTTCTGTCTCGCCATTTCTGATCATTATTGTTGTTGTGGTTGTTGTTGGTATAAACACCAGCATTTAGCTTTTGCATTTAGCTTTATTTTTCTGACATTGTTGCATGTACCACAGTTGTATAGTTTGATGCGTTCATTTTAACCCTTTACCTCATACATGTAGTGCCTACCACAGAACTACAGCTCAATATACCTAGCTGTTGCTACATTGTACAGCATACCTATCTGTTGCTACATTGTACAGTATACCTATCTGTTGCTACATTGTACAGTATACCTATCTGTTGCTACATTGTACAGTATACCTATCTGTTCATACATTGTACAATGTGCTTTGACTAGAACAGATGCCACCAGCTGAACGTATACCAATGCAGCTGCGTGAAAAAAACTGCACATTGATATATCCATATGTAAAGCTGTCATATTCAATACTATCAGATTCAGTATTTGGTGCTAATTGTTTCTTGTTAAATTTGAAACGATAAACATCAACATTGATGCTTTCTTATACATCGCACAGTGAATCCTAGGTTAGTGTGCTATAAATAGATTTCACCCAATGTTGGGCCTTAAAATTTGCAATCATTGTCATTGCTAATTGTCTGGAATCCATGATTCTAACTGCAAAGATAGCAGCAGCCATTTGCACTTGGGGGAAATTCCTGATGTCCTCTTATCTCTGATTGGTTATTTAGGATTCATCTAATACACTAGTACATGTGCTATGACATCATAGAAACTTCCAGAATGCCTGTTCTACCTGAGGGGAATTGACCATGCTAATGACGGTTATTTACCATGGGCATCCGGAAGTGCTTGTATGGTGATATGGCGGGGGCATAAAAATGTACTGACATTGAAATGTGGTGTATGTGTCGAAAACATGTTGCATTGAAATGAGGTAGGGGTGTCTAGATGTACTTGTATTGAGGAAAGGGTAAAAAGTACTTCACCACCAGCAAATGTAGGTCACATTATCCTACTTGTCACACTCTTCATTAATTATATTAAGGTTTTGCATTTAGTTTCATTTCTTTGACCCTGTTGCTTATATGGTCATGAAAAAAGTGCTTTCAATTTGAGACCTACTATTCACACACAGTAAAATTAAGTGACATTGACCTACTTGTCATGCGGTAGTGACTGGACTAATTTTTAGGCTTAAGTTTACACAAAGCAGGTAGGACATAGCATTCTGCAGAAATCTGTTGTGCCTGCATGCTATTTAATTTGATGTAAGTCTTTATTAAAGACATATCGTTCATTACATCTTGCTTTGACACCTTTTTTCAGGCTCGAAAAACACAGTATTCTTTAAAGTCTCCAGGAACAAAGCCAATGTCTCGCCACACTGCAATCACATCACGAAGCCACACCTTCACGTTTAGTTACTTGGGTGGTGGCTATACACGTATGGAGGAGGACCAGGATGGTTCATCGCTCAACAACAACAACTGCACAACCCCACCCACGCCAACCACACCCATCAGTCCCTCTGCAACCTCTCTGGTCTCAGACACAGTGTTTGCTAGTGTCAACATTGGCCAGGGTAAGTATCAGAGATTGGAATGTTTGATTTGATCTTGAATTATGAATTCTCGAGTCAGGTTCATATACTATTATTTACCAACTTTATAGCTCATTTCTTTGAAAACAAAGCCTTCAATATGGAGACAAAATTACATCTAATAATGAAGTCTTCATTTTATAATCTGTGTTGATAATGATTTCATTTTTGAAGGTTTAGAGTTTTGGATTGCAGAGAATTTGATAAACATCTGAGCTATTATTCATGTGTCTGTTTTAAACCTTGAAGTATATTTGATTCTTTTTCACTTTTTACTGTTACCATACAGCATTTCAGTGAACTTGTGCAAACGTATTTTCTCAATAAATGTCCTTGAAATTTATTTTCTTTCCTGGTTTGCTATGTACTCACCCACAGTTTTTTTTGTTCCTCTCATAGATGAATTTAAAACAATCTACATTGTAACATTAAATATTTTTCCAAATAATCTTGATTATACTCTCTTAAAACTTTCCTTTAATTTTCTCTTTCAGGCACTGTATTAACAAATGCTTCCAATGTTCCCATAGGGGACTTAATCAGCCTTGGTTCTTCAACAGGGGATGAGGAATCTGTTGGGCAACTTCAGCCCCCTCCCCTCCCACCTCGCCGGAGAAATAGAGACTCCACAAATAGTGATGTGTTCATGAGATCCAGTTCTCCTGTTCCCCCTCAGTTACCCCCCAGGACTGATCAGCCCCCTCCTGTGCCTCCCAGAAGGGAGTCAAGTCACAGTACATTTCATACATTGCCAAGACCTCATAGTGTATCACATCCCAACCCCTCACATACTTCCTCACAATCTCGCATTGTGCTACAATCTTACAGTGAAAGTTTGTCATTCAGCGGAACCAGTCATAATTTTAGTGCTACTTTGCCACGATATGGAGAAAGGGACTCCACAAATATTACAAACATATTTAATTCCAATGGAGCAAGTGAGGAAATTCCACAATTACCACCAAGAACGTATCGCTCACATCATTCTCGGAAAAAGAGTAGCTAGGACTCATTAATGTAAGGAAATGTGGCAAAGAATCAGTCATTTAGAGACTTGGTTTTAATGATGGTAGTAAATTGTAGTGTTGGGCTTTATATCTGTCTTCAACAGTGACATAAGTGGTGCATTTTACCAATAACCATTGCGTATATGCTTTTAATATCTTCCACTTAATGTTTTTGACTATCTTGTACACAGTCATGTCACAGCATTTGTCTGCCATCATGCTCGTGTGAATGCAGGCCTGTACACACATGTCAGCTATCAGACACCAACATGTACATGTATATACATGTAGAAGGTCACCACTATATAAAACACAAAGTTGTATATCTAAGTGAGCTTCTGTGATGTGATTGCAATATAAAAGACATGAAATAGCTTCAGCATCAAGTCAAAATCTTCTATTGTCATTAACATCTAGATGTAATGTCTATTTGCATCCAATCAGCACTACAATTTATTACTACCAGTAGAACCATGATTGTAATGCAAAAATATGTGTGTGTTTTCTGTCAAGTCTTTGTGTTGCAGAGCTCACAAGCCGTGATTTAATTCAGAATATATATATATATCAGTTGGAATACTTCTGTGAATCACAGAACTGTCCAAGGATCACATGCTGCATAGAAATTCTCATGATATTCATCTATCTTTGGAAATACCTGGGAAACTTTAATTCATACTTGAATGTCTGGATTCTGTCTTTGCAAGTATAATTATATATAAATTAAGCTCTACATTTCTACTGTCCTTTCCCAAAAATGAGCTCCCACCTCAAAAAAGCCCATGGACTCCTATAGTAAATGAGATTTCTTTAATGTTTATCATGAGACACATATATGTTAAATTCCAATGCAATAATTCTTGTTATATTTTATTGAATTGTATTTAGAAAAGCAAAACTTGTTTGAAATTACATAGGCCTTTCCTAGATGCAATTAAGAATATTGACCTTCAAAGTTTGTTAGGTTAAGCTCCATCTAACACAAAATGCCAAATAAATTTCAGTACCAGTATATGATGTAAAGTAATTCTTGAAAATTCTAATATTTCCCTCAGATGTATTGTAAAGGATAAACCATGGAGGTTTCTGAACATTATGACATACAAATCACTTAACTCAATGAAGTTGTATAATTTCATCAGCTTTCAAAAAAGAGATTACTGTAGAAGTCCATGCAATATTTGGATGTTATAATTTGTTCATGGCCACATGCTATAATGTTTTGTTTGAGCCAATAATTTTTGTCTTCTTCACATTGCCATTTAGTATCAGTCAATTTCAAACTTATACATGTAGCTTGGTGAAAAAATGGAAGAGTACAAATGTGCATGTGGATTCATCCCTCATTTTGTCCATGTTGTTGAACTTAGGTTTAGCAGATAACAAGATATGTATAGATAGGGATATAAAATTATAGAAATACACCAGGTATTTTATTGATATTTAGTACAGTGTCTTATGGAGGCAATACAAAATGGTAACCATCCGATATTGATGGATAAAGCTGTCATACAGGTCTTCCATAAAGTAAGGTTTTGTGGAACACTTTGTCTTGCCTCTGAAACTCGATATGTTGTATTTGATACGACTTTAAAAACAACTGTAACACAAAACTTAATATTGTTAACATCGCTGCCAACACTGCCACAGTTGCTGCTTTAACTGCTTTCAAATTCTTTGAATTGTGATGTATCTTGTCATTATATCTAATAAGTTTTATAATTCCTACACTGCTTTAAATAAATACAAATTTCTGTCAAAGTCTGTAGGACTTTTAGAAGTGGGAACTCAAGTTTGAAATAGTAATGCCAGTGGTTGGCTTGAATATTCCAACCCAATGCTCTCAGGCAAAATCCACATACACTTATATACGCAAAATAGACACCTCCATCGATCTTTGCCCCTGGCATTGTACTGTAGCTGAACAACAGCAGACATACTGTGTACTTACATTTTTAGCTCTACTGGTCATAGACCAGAAAAGCTTATGGGATGGCCTGTTGTCTGTCATCAATCGTCTGTCCATTAGCAACAAGTTATCATTAGTTCTCCGAAACTACTTGGAGGATTGTCATGAAACTTGACACACACATTCATTCCAACATCTAGTTGGCGTTAAATGAAAATGGTGCCTCTTGGATATCCATTATGTGGTGGCCGTTTTGAAAATCTTATCACTACTTCTTCTGTCCTGATGGTTATATTAACATGGGATTTTCACCAGAAGATTTATTATGATCTCAGGTTGGTCATGATTGAAAACGATGCTAATCTGACATCCATTATGATCATAAAGGCAGCAATCTTGAAGATCTTATTATCGCTATCTCTTCTGAGCAGAAAGTCCTATCGAAATGGGGTTTTCATCAGAAGACTTCTCATGATCTCTAGTTGCTCCTTGAATGAAAATGATCCTGATTGGACATTCAATATGGTCACCATGGTAGCCATTTTGAAGATCTTATTATCACTACTCCTCCTGAACAGAAAGTCATATCAACATGGGTTTTTCACCAGAAGACTTTTGATGATGATGTCTAGTTGGCCCTAAATGAAATTGATGCCGATCTGACCTCCATTTTTGCTATTTTCCATTTCATAACAGTGAACAGCACATTATATTACTATCCAAGTTTAATAGTTCTCTATTTTGATAACTGAAATTTTTGCACAGAACTATTTTTCTTTTTTCAGTCAGAGTGACCTTAACCTTTGACATTTTGACCCCCCCCCCAATTTTTTTAAAAAACATGAATTTGCCTCTTCCTTATCTAAAGCGCAAGCTATCCACAATGTTTGTTTGAGGTATGTCATATAGAGCCAATGTTATTGTGTGGAAACCATATTTCTTCTTTCAGTCACAGTTACCTTGACCTTTGACCTTTTGACTTGAAAATGCATAGGGTTTTTCCTTACACCAAGTGCAAGCCATCCACAAAGTTTAGTAACTGCAGATGATGGAGAACTCACGTGATTGTGCAAAAACCATTTTCTTCCTTCAGCCAATGTGACCTTGACCTTTGACCTTTTGAGCCCTGAAATTGACATGGTTCTTGCTACCCCAAGTGCAAGCTCACCACTATGTTTGATAACTATAGATGTTAGAGAACTCAAGTTTTTGTGCAGAAACCATTTTCTTCTTTCAGTCACAGTGACCATGTGTTTTGATCTTTTGACCCTGAAGTCAGTAGAATTCTTCCTAATCCCAAACTGTAGATGGTGGATAACAAAAGTTATTGTGTGTAAAAACCAAATTGGTAACAGACAAGCAGATGGATGGATGGACACCATAACATAAATTAGACTTCTTATGGCGGACATATAAAGCAACTAAATCAGTTTCAACCCAGCATGGCAGACATCATTCTGGCATGAACGCCTTTTGATTTTGTTCAAATGATGCCGATCTGCCATCAGATATGGCCTCTATTACTAACAGTAGAAAAACATCCCAATAACTTCTGAAAAATTGCTCAACAGAATTTGACAAATTTGACACAAAACATTCTGGCATAGAGAGCTATCAAGTTTTTACAAATTATGCCAATCTGCCATCAAATGACTTCTGTTACGAAAAATAGAAAATCTTTAAATGTTTTCTTTTCAAAAACTGCAGAACAGAATTTGACCAAATTTTACAGAGCATCCTGCCATAGAGGGCTTTAAAATGTGTGCAAAACATGCAGATCCTGCAGCAAATATGATGACCATTAATAAAAATAGAATAACCTTACGCAATTTTTCTTAATATCTACTAGACGAAATTTTGACCAAATTTGACAGAAAACATCTTGGCATAGAGGGCTTTGAAGTTTGTACAAATTATGCCAGTCAGCCATCAAATTTGGACACATTACTAAAAATAGATAAACCTTTAAACAACTTCTCAAAAATGTATCCTGGCATGAAGGCCTTTTAAATTTGTACAAATGAGGCTTTTCCACCTTAAATATGGCCACTGTTACTAAAACCAGTAAAACCTTCAAATGTCTTATTCTAAAAATAAACTCAACAGAATTTTTCTGAATTTGACAGAAAGAATTTTGGTATAATGGCCTTTCAAATTTATATGAAATATACCAATACATTATTAAATATGGCTACCATTACTAAAAACAGAAAATCCTTTAAATGACTTCTCCAAAACTGCAGAGCAGATTTTGACTAAATTTAACAGACAATATTCTGGCTTGAAGGCCTTACAAATTTGTACATATGATGCCAATATGACCACCATTACAAAAATAGAAGATCCTATGAAATTACTTCTCTGATACTGCTTAGCAGATGTTTACCAAATTTTACAGAAATCATTTTAGCTTGAGAGTGTTATAAATTTCTCAAATAATGCTAATCTGCCATCAAATATGGCAACCATTACTAAAAACAGAAAATAGTTTCAATTAATTCTTCTTAAAAACCACTCAGAAGAATTTGACCAAATTTGCATGTACCACTTTTTAAATTTTTACAAATGATATTGATCCAAAATCAAATATGACTGCTGTTACTAACAATAGAAAAACCTTTGATAACTTATCAAAAACCACACAACAGAATTTGACCAAATTTGACAGCATTACTAACATAGAAAAACATATAAACAACTTTATCTAAAAAAACTGCTTAACAGAATTAGATCAACTTTGATAGACAGAATCCCATGGCAGTACTGGGTAAATGATACTGATGTGCCATCAGATATGGATGAAGATACAAAAAATAGAGAAACCTTGATATGGTCATTTTAATAACGTATACAGTCAACAACATCGAAAGAAATTTCAACAGAAAGCATTCTACAGACCCAGATTTCTTGACCTACTTCTTGCATTTGACTATTTGGCAGATGTTAGCGATGTAAGCATATTCATGCCCACTTGAGACTCTTGCTCATTTTGGAAGTCAGCTGTCCATTTTTGCAATAAATCGTCCATAACCAACCTTATTTTGATTATCATGCTTCTATTTAGCTTCTGTTTTCATCCTTTGTTATCAAATATTCTCACTGCAAAGACATTTTTTAATGTAACTACTAGTATTTAAATAATTTCTTTGACCAAATAAATAAAGTAAGATAGGAATTAGACAGATGTGTTTGTGTAGCCTAAGAAAAATAGGAAGCTTTCTCATACTTTGGTTATTTTCATTAACAGCTTAAGCAACAGAATGTTAGCCTTCTTTTAGTGTTGTTTATTGTATTGCCTTTGGTAGGGTTAGCAATACATACTGTAAAATCGGAAATATTCATGGAGGATTTAAAATTTCATCTTGTTCATAGGTAATGAATATTCATAAAATTAAATCCACCACAAAAATTAGTATTGTTGATTGGATGTTAAGGTAAACAGTGTGACCCCATGAAACTGTATCCCCACTAAATTGTGTACTTAACTGCCATATCACACAAATGTTATCACTACAGATATTTCTGATTTTGCAGTAGGCATCACTTTATTTTGCTGTCATTATTCTTTGCGTCCTCAACATTAAGATTTTCGGTTAAGATTATAGGGGTAAGTCTTCCAGTCTCATACAGGAAGGGTACTTACTAATGCAGTTCACAGGAGAGATGTAGTGTTCTATGGAACCTTTCATGATATTTTATTAATCATTTGAAACCATTTTACTTTAAGAACTTAACCGATAATTTCTTTTGGTTGTAATTTATAAAATAACTAGCGTAAAGAAACCAAAGCTTTATTTAAAAAACAGTTTAATTATAGGCGATTGTATTTTCCACAATTAAGTTGTGCTCAGGTATCTTGAAGAAGCAAAGAGGACAAATAATGTTTCAATCAGTTTACACAGTTTAATTGACTTAACATGAATTTTAAATGAAGTTGTGGGTTTGGCACCTCATTCAAAATTTAGGGACATTACCATATGATGTATAGTCTGTCAAATTTGATTAGTCAGCACTTGTGAGTATAGCTTTTATTTCAAAAAAGGGACAGAGAATAAGAAAAGGACACTCAATATAAATTCATTCGCTCCATGCAATAGGAGTTATTCACAGCTGTTAAGTGGTATGTTTATATGATGATCTCAATGTTCTTTTTTGCAAAAATGCAGTGTCCCTTGTGTCAGTAAGTATTAGCTTGTCCCTCAGTTACAGATTTGTAACAGGTTGTTGTAACTTATGTTAATTTTTTAATAGGTGTGCAATTCTTTACAAAATTACTTCATGTTTATGAATTAAATGCATCATGACTGTTAATGAGGTCAACAAATTACTGTATTTTTTGTTAATAGTTTTCAGTTATGGTCTTTGTATCAGCTTTTTTATGGATGGTGATGTCTGATTTACAACTATTTTATGAATTTGCTATATTTGTTTTTGGAAGCCTCATACTATATGAACAGGAAGCTGTTGTATTTACCCATACATTATGGAGAGGAAGCTGCTGTATTTACCCATACAGTATGGAGAGGAAGCTGCTGTATTTACCCATACATTATGGAGAGGAAGCTGCTGTATTTACCCATACAGTATGGAGAGGAAGCTGTTGTATTTACCCATATAGTATGGAGAGGAAGCTGTTGTATTTACCCATACAGTATGGAGAGGAAGCTGTTGTATTTACCCATACAGTATGGAGAGGAAGCTGTTGTATTTACCCATACAGTATGGAGAGGAAGCTGTTGTATTTACCCATACATTATGGAGAGGAAGCTGTTGTATTTACCCATACAGTATGGAGAGGAAGCTGTTGTATTTACCCATACATTATGGAGAGGAAGCTGTTGTATTTACCCATACAGTATGGAGAGGAAGCTGTTGTATTTACCCATACATTATGGAGAGGAAGCTGTTGTATTTACCCATACAGTATGGAGAGGAAGCTGTTGTATTTACCCATACATTATGGAGAGGAAGCTGTTGTATTTACCCATACAGTATGGAGAGGAAGCTGTTGTATTTACCCATACATTATGGAGAGGAAGCTGTTGTATTTACCCATACAGTATGGAGAGGAAGCTGCTTTATTATATAGCTACCAATTTTCTACCCAAGAAAGAGTCAGAATTTTACCATCATTTCCTACAAGCAGGAAAACGATACTATCATTTTCTAAACCCATATCACCATACTCTCAAACGAAGCTGTGACTACTTTATCCTCGAGGTTTCCTGCTGACAATAGCAGCGCCCCTAGTGAAGGAATGCCAGCACTAGCAGTAAACAAAGCTCTCACAGTGACATTAGTTAAGAAACCTTGTGTTATATGTAAAATATCTGAAAGGTCTAAACAATTTTTTTGTCACAACAACAATAAAAAAGCATGTATTCCTTTATTTTGAAGTAGTAAAATATTGCCAAAATGTTCGTCTGAAACAAGATCATATTCGGAAATCGCGTACTAAAATATTACAGTTGTACAGTATAACCCATTTACGGAAATTTGTAAATGGTAACGTTCGTCCATTTCACGCATAATGGATGAATTTGAAATTATAAATGAGTAATATTCTCTGCAACAGATCTGTATCATCAAGTTCAACAATTTGTCCAATCCTACTATAAATAACTGTCAAAATAATGTTGTCATTCCCATGTCAAGTTCTCATCGGAGCCTCTCACAATGTTTCGACAAAAACAGTTCAACCGGTATCAACCCAACCTCGAAAAGAAACTCCCCAAGTCAATCAGCTGGTGAAATTTTCCATGATGCAAAATTTTAGAACTGCACAATAACTGTAAATCACATATATGAGTCTGCTGCCCCCAAGTGTCAAAGAATTTGTGTTATTGACGCTGATGGTAGCCTAATTCATAAAACTAATATTGATGCGCATGTCAGCTTTTCAAAAAGTAATTCGGTTTATGCTTTAAGATGAAGTTTGTATTAAAGAGGTTGAAATGTTTAGCAATTTCTTGTGTTTTTCAGCTACATATAGTGATTTTATTTAACGATCTGAAAATTGATAGGTATATAACAAAAATATAATTATCACAGTAATGTGATTTTGATTGCTAGATCACGACTCATTGTCAGCATACAAAATCCAATACAGTATGGACAGGAAGCTACTGTATTTTACCCAGGTATAATGTGCAACCGACTGTACAATACTTAATCTACAGACAACCAAAATGATGCGGATAGCTTTTCTTTAATTTAGGAAAACCATTTTGGTATTCTTGCATACCCGAAGCTAGGCTGAAGTTAAGTCTGTAATTTTGCACATGACATTCAGTTAATATTAACCTTTAATAAACTGTATTTAAATAAGACATTTCTTTCCATGCTAGACATTGAGAATAAGCATTAATAAATCTAAATGACACTATCATGAACTTCTCTTTCTAAATTAATCCTAAACACCAAAGATGCCAAAATATTTTATTAAATAAATAGAGAAATTATTAAAATCACATATTTCTTTTGCGAGTGTATCTTAGCTTTATATTTACATTTTTGTGAAATAAAATTACATTTGATGACCAATAAGCCAGTAATACTGACAACTGTTGATGTCAATTAGGATGGTCATGTGAAAAGGAAACAGTACATGGCTTATTGTTAGAATAATTGGTTTGCTTATTACAAGTTGCAGTTCTAAAGTTGCAAGGGTTCATCTTCACCTGACATTGTTGAAATTTAATTACATCTTACAGTATATTATCTGAATAAGGTTAAAATAATATTTAATTCCTACTGTCAAATTCGAAATTCATTTTGTTAAAGAGCCAAATTGTATCATTTGTAAAGAAAGATAACTTTGTGAAATACTTCTACAATTTTAATAATCGCAATAATAGTCCTGTGAAAAAAAATTATTAGTCAACTAAAGTTATTAGAGACTTAGGAAACTTTTAGCAATTTATAACCTGCAGTACCGTATACTCGCATATAAGCCGACACCAACTGCAAACTGCATAGACCCAGATCTGCCGTCGCATAATGCGCAGGCAGATCTGGATATATGCAGTTTGTAAGGACTAATCAATAGAACAAACAACATAGACCCTGATCTGCTGGCACATTATGCGATGGCAGATCAGGGACTATGTTGTTTGCATTTGGACCTGGCTTATACACGAGTATATACGGTAAATCAGCAAAGCTGGCTTTCTGTTGCAGAAAATCTATGTGATGATTGTGTCATACTGAAAAAATTTACTCGTCATAGCCATTTCTTTGAGTATTTAATAAGGAGTTAGTGATCGTAACTTATCACATATTTGCTGAATTTTACAATACTCATTCAGCAATTATATTTTGGACAATTAGTGACACGATACTTTTTCCTATATTTCTATATATAATGACCTTTATTTGGGGATAGATATTCAGCTTATAGTAATGCAAGAAAATGCATACCAACCTATAATTTTTGGGGGGATTTTGGATTTCTTGGGCTCTTTAAGTATGTAAAATTATCAGTTTTTTTTAAAAGTTGGATACTCCCAACTTTTTATAAGTGATCATCCCAAATTTCTGTTTTTTATGTTGAATTATTAAATTGAGAAGGATAAGACTTTATTGGCTTTACTGAACGTAGATCAGAATAGCTTATGGGATGACCTGTTGTTCATCCTTCATCCATCGTTCATTACCACAAGTTTGTTATCACTACTTCTCCTGAACTACTTGGAGGATTGCTATAAAACTTTACACATACATTCATCCCAATGTCTAGTTGGTCCTAAATGAAAATGGTGCCGATTTACTTCCAATATGGCCATCTCGAAAATCTTGTTACTGCTATTCCTCTAGAATGGATGGTCATATCAATATGGGGTTTTCAATAAAAAGACTTCTTATGATGTCTTGTTGGTCCTAAATGAAATTGGTGCCAATCTGACATCCAATATGGCCTCCATGGTGGCCATCTTGAAAATCTTATCACTACACTTCCTGAATGGATGGTCATATTGAAAGGGGTTTTCACAAGAAACTTCATATGTCTAATTGGTCCTAAATGAAAAATATGCCAATCTGACAGCTATAATATCCACCATGGTAGCCATCTTGAAAGTATTGTTATGGCTTCTTCAGAAAGCATGGTGATATCGATATGAGGTTTTCACCAAAAGACTTCTTATGATTTCTAGTGGATCCTAAATGAAAATGTTGTTGATCTTACAGCCAAAATGGGCACCATGATGACCATCTTGGAAATCTTATCTCTACTCCTCCTGAATGGATGGTCATATCGACATGGGGTTTTCACCAAAAGACTTCTTATGATGTCATGTTGCTCTTAAATGAAAATTAATCTTGCACAAAGTATGGGAACCACCATAGCCATCTTGAAAATCTTGTCATCACTCAAGAATGTCAAAGATGGTTTCAACACTCGGCAGTTAAAAAGAAGAAATGGTCTCTTTGAATTCCTTGAAATTCTTTTTGGCCAGTAGATCATCATTCCCTTCAAGGGACTCTTGTTTTTATTACTATAATTTCCACTTTTCTAAATCTTTAGAAATTCAATATAAAAGTGTCTTTTACATATCAGGAGTCAGTCACAGCTATATTTTCAAAATTACTATAATATTTGTAAGATGCATTAACGACTGTTAGTCACCTGCCAGTATTGTGATATTATGATTACATCTGTCATTTCTTTTCACCCTTTATCATCATTCGCTGTAGGAAGAAGGATTGTTTTAGTTTCCCTCATCATGCAAAGCTTTTGTGCAATAAAGTAATGTACACAGTGACTTGAAGGAACATCAGCACTCAATCAATCTTCATTGGACTTAAAATTATTCTTTTATCTGATAGCAAATATGGACCCCAGATTTATTTGTATCCCTATTCACTTGAAAAGTGTTTAAACAGGTTCAACTGTTCCAAATTTAATATTGTATTGAATGAGAATCATACTAATTTTTGATACATTTCTATTAGTAGCTTAAAGTAACCAACATCTTTTCTCATATGAATGTGCATAGAGTGATGTTATATTTGTGTGATATTGCATGTAACTCTATGATAATGACCGGTTCCATGTTGACAGTTGGGAAAAACATCTAAGTGGATGAGTTATATGAGTCAGAACCTAGCTTAAGAACTGGAATAACTTGATCAGAATAAATGACCATTTGATGCTTTTACATAGAGAAAATAGATCCTGATAAAACAGTTTCAGCATGGTTTCACAGGTCTCATATCAATATGGTACATTGATATCATTTACTTCATTTAGTTCTTACAGAGTAACCCCATGTTGTAGAATGGAAAAAGAACTATACAGAGTTATGTTGAAAATGTTCCTCACTTTACTGGCAATCTTTGTATGGAGCTGGGGCAATAGAGTGCTACAGATATAGATGCAACTATTGTCAGTCATGTGACAGTCATGTGATAAATTTTATTATAATCCTATGGAATGGCTTCCAGAATGCTTGTTTGTTTTATTATGTGCATAACTTGACTTGTAACTGTGAGAGCATAAAAGTGCAAAGTATTATATTACATATGTTGGATACATGAATCAATAAAAATGAAAGTATTTGAAATTGTTTGTTTTTGTCTCACCTGCGTAAGCATAGAGAGATATAGTAATCACTTTGCCTGCAACAGCATAATTGTCAACAATGTTCAAGTTTTGCATTCTACGTTGCACACTGCATTTAAGCTTTAACTCTTTGATACAATTACTATAGGTCTAAAGATTATACTGATATGCTAGAAGTTTTTATCTTTCCTGTCTCACCTGTTTAAGCATCAATTTTGTATCTTCAACATCAGTTGCTGTATTGAACTGAAAATTTAGGATATTATTATTTGTTACGACTCTATGGTCTAAGAAAAATGTAACAGAAAGAAAGTGAAACCAACAAATCAAGTAAAAATCAACAAGCAATTTATTTCTAGATAATTAAAATAAAAATCAAAAGACACTTACAGTAACATGAATTAAAATCCAAATAATCCAATAATGATAAGTGTCCTAATCACAAGTCCTAAATATAGAATGTTCCGAGTGAAATTACTAAGCCTTGAATGTGCTGATGTGACAATAGTCTTTAATGTACTGATGTGCCAATTCCTCTCTGAATTTGGAATGATTTTTCACAACTGTAATGACTCTTTAAAGACTGATGTTAAGGTCAAAACTGAAAACTGTCCATTAAACATGGTATATATAAAGATAGGTCACATGACAATGTTCTAGAAAATTATATGGTGTATGTGACTTTAACACATAATTATAAGGGAAAATCTAGTTTTATCTGTAAAAAAAAAAAATTATATCAACCCTGACCTCATATTGAATAAACAACTTGTTTACCCAAACTGTCCTTGAACTCAAATACTAAGTAAACAACCTAATTCAGGTACAATAGCTAAACATGTAAACCTTACAGATAATATTAAGGTTTGAGCAAATATTAAAGTCAAGAAACATTTATAACTTCCTAAAATATTTATAATATTTTATAAACATCATACATAACATATTATAGGTTTAAAGTTTATATGCAGATATGGAAAAAGTTCCCGTCTTGCTTTCCTTACATAAGCATTATGGTCAATAAAGTTAAACTTTTGTGTGAAATATTATGGAAATCATATACATGGGTTATTTTATATAATACTGACAAGCATATGGACACAGGTGAGACACTAGGTTGTGTGGAACACTTGTTCTTGTGACCATGATATCCTAGACAGAAATTAATTTTCAATGTGATATTAAGAATTCTCTTGACCAATACAGTTACTGTTAGTACTTCCATAAGACATGTTCAAGCAAAGTTGTCTTTTGAGTGGTCTTCCAGACAACTGTTTGGTTTTAAAAGCAACTTGAAGAAAAACTTACTTTTGATATGACCTCCTAAATCATTGAGCTAAATTTGATCACACTCTGTGCAAACGTTCCTTATGAGGTGTTTTTTGGCTTCCTACCAACTGTTCAGCTTCTTTAGCAATCAAATGGAAATTATATTTTGGACACCTACTCAACAGTACAAAACTTTAATCAATCTTTGCAGGATTGTTTCTTGTGAGATGTTATACTTAAGTTTCCATAGCAACTAAGTGTGGAACATATTTTGAAAATTTTTGGTATCACCACTGCATAATTTTGGCAATTTTTTTGTAATTGTTCCTTATTGTTAGTTCTTTCAAAGTTAGGTAGAAAACATACGACATCTCCCGTACTCCCAAGGCAATTTTGAAAAAAATTTGGTATGAATATTTCATTTGAGATTTTCTACCAAGTCTGATTTTTGGAAGCCTGTCTTCCCTACTCTTCACTTTCATAAGAACCAGGTGGAAAACATCTTTTGATTGACATTACCCATTCAATCACTGTTACCTTTGGCACTGAATCTTGTGTAAGATAGGTCAGTGATCTCAGGCCCACTGTTAGATATGCACTGAATATTTTGGCATTGGAATGTATGGTCAATTTGTCTTATTTATGTAAAAGAACTGTATATAAGAAACGTCCATCCATCCATCTTTCTAAGTGGAATAATTTGATTGTAAAACTCCATACAGATACATTTGTTAGATTATTACTTGTGGATTTTCTCAATTTACGTATACCACATTTACTGATTTTGCTCTTTGTTAGATACTTACTTGTGGCTTTTCTGAATTTTGGCATACCAAATTTACTGTTTTTGCTGTTTGTTAGATACTTACTTGTGACTTTTCTCAATTTCCTTACACCATAATTACTGTTTTTGCTCTTTGTTAGATACTTGTGGCTTTTCTCAATTTTCATATACCATACTTACTGTTTTTTTCCAACTGGATGATAGTACATTTAGCGCTTTGAAGATAAAAATCCTTTTTTTTTTTAGAATCTCAAAGTTCACATATGTAGAGTGAATGCATGGAATTGCTGCTGCTACTACAAAAACAACAGCAATAACTACTACTACTATTCCATTATTATTTTTGCTGCTGATGATTAAGAGAAAGAGGAGGCAGAGGCATAACTGACAACAAAGATTATTTATTATTAGAAATATGCAGTACATAGTTTTTACAAAACAACAACATGTAAAGTTTACACAATTTCAGAAATGGTGTTAGCTAGATAAAATTTAGAATGCATAATATCTGCTAATGCTAGCAATGGAATCCAAGGTAGAATTTGTACATGATGACCTATATTGGATCTTGAGATTTGCTATATTCTAAATTAAAGCTCATTTAAAAAGTGATAATCATTTTTAACTCTACTCCATCCATTATCATAAGTTTGTTATCGCTACTCCTCCTAAACTAATGGTACTTGGAGGATTGCCATGAAAATTTATACACATTCATCCCAAGGTCTAATTGGTCCAAAATGAAAATGGTGCTGATCAGATATCTAATATGGTCACCACAGCAGCCATCTTGAAAGTCTTGTTATCACTACTCCTCCTGAATGGATGGTCATATCAACATGGGGTTTTCACTAAAAGACTTCTTACGATGTCTAGTTGGTTATAAATGAAAATGGTGCCGATCTGATGTCCAATATGGCCACCATGGCAGCCATCTTGAAAAGCTTGTTATCACTACTTCTCCTGAACGGAAAGTCATATCAACATGGGGTTTTCACAAGACTTCTTATGACATCTAGTTGGTCCCAAATAAAAATAGTTCCACTAGGACAGCTAATATGGCCACCATGGCAGTCATCATGAAAATCTTCTTATCACTTCGCCTCCTGAATGGAAAGTCATATCAATATGGGGTTTTCACCAGAAGATTCCTTATGATGTCTAGTTGACCTTAAATAAAAATTGTGTCTATCAACCATAGCGGCTATCTTAAAAATCTTGTTGCTATTCCTCCCAAGTGGAAAGCCATATCAACATTGGCTTTTCATTATAAGACTTCTAATAATGTCCTAGTTGGTATGGCCACCATGGCAGCCATCTTGAAAATCTTGTTGTTGCCACTCTCCTAAATTGAAAGTCATATCGACATTGGGTTTTCACCAAAAGACTAATTATAATATCTACAGTAGTTGGTCCTGAATTAAATCAGTGTCGATCTGATGTCAAATATGGCTGCCACAATGGACATATTGAAAATCTTGTCACTAATTCTCATGAATGGATGGTCATATCAACATGAGGTTTTCACAAGAAGTCTTCTATAGTTTGTCCTATATGAAAATTATGCTGATCTTACATCCAATATGGCTGTCACAGTGGCTAATTTGAAAATCTTTTTGCTCAAGAACATCAGAGATGATTTAAACACTCAGCATTTAAAAGAAGAAATGGACTTATATTGAATTCATGAAAATTCTTTTCCAGCAGTAGAGCATCAGTCCCTTCAAGGGACTCTTGCTTTTCTTCAGCTATCATTAGTAAATAAACTGGACATCAAAGTAACGTTCCTGAATGCAGCAACAGTGTTGTTAAGGTTTGGTTTTTTAAAGTATATCATTTTTTATACAGTGACACAATTATGATTAAAATTCCTCAGATTCAATGTACGTTTTTTGTTTTATGGATTTTTTGGTTTACCGGGGTTCACTATTTTGACATAAGAATGAGATGTGATCAGGTGTCCTGTCACATTCAGGTAACATATTTTTTACAAAACATCAAAAGCCAGTTAATTTTGAAACAGATAGGCCACATGGTTTGATTTAGTTTTGGTTTTATGGAGTATATTTTAGTGTAAATTTGACATTTTTCATAAAGGAATTACTTTATATTCAGCGTTGAGGGTTTTTTGCTTACTAAGTTTTCATTTACTGAAATTAAAAAAGGATGCATTCAAGACCAGAAACATTATTCAGTTTTGATCTGTAGAGGCTTCACTTTATTATTTTATTATCGAACTTTGGATAATCAATCATAGGGCAAAGACAATTCATTCTGCAACACGCACGCTCATACATTTGCCCGTACAGAAAAATCTCACCAATTCACATGAGCTGCTCATAAGCTTCACGTGAGAACCGTGTTAGAAACGTATGCAAATTGGGTAGATTTTGCAAGCTCATGTGTGCAGTTTGTTAGATCTTGTGAGCCATTGAAAAACTAACCAAATTTTCTCGTGTGCAGATTTTGCTCATGTGAGAATTTGAATGTTCACATGAGAATGTATGACTTAGAAAATATTCGTTCCACTTACATCTGACTATGTTTGAAAATAAGGCAGAGTTCTAATTTCTCACGTGAGAAATTTTGGACTTCGATTCTGATCAGACACATGTTAGATTTGATCTAAGTTGGTTTTTCTCATGTGAGCTAGGGACCCATCCCATTCTTCCAGCTTTCTATAAAGAATTATGCTTCAAGAATTTTGCTTTCAAAAACCAAATCAAATAATAAAATACAGCCACACAAGATTAAATGTGGTTTTCCGCGACTGAAATCAGTATCGAGAAAATAACGCCGGTTATTTCCCTTGTTTACAGTCTGAAGACTGGTTTACTGATAGCATAATATACACATAATGTTTTGAAGACACTTCAACATACAACTACCATGGTAGCCTCGCTTTCAAACAAGCACCATTTTTAAATTTCATTGCAAGCAATACCAATATATGTGCAGCAACTGATCACAGAAACCAGGAGATAATTTAAAATCATGCATTATCATGTTGGTGAGTAAAATCAAGACCGTATTGCATTTTGCCTGTTTATGGGTAGAGCAGTTTGGCTGCCGCTTTCTCAGCTTTGCCCCCACGATTTAATACGTCAAATAAGATGACCTTGTAATCTTGCTCCTAACAATCACTGAGACGATAATTTTTCAGATCATTATTATTTACTGCTGCGCCTGCCAAACTGCAGTTCACGATGCATTAATATTGTCAGTTATCAAGAATAGTGTGACGAAATTAGTATCCTTGATCTACCATGGTTCGTGTCCTCAACGTTAATTTTAACGTTTATATTATAATATTGTGAGAAACTATTGAAATCGCCAAAGAAAGTGTTCAACTATATCTGCTTAATTTATTCATAAACTCTCCAAATTCTTTGCGAGCTACCTTTTTCCGAGCGTGTCTAAATGTGTCTATTTCCGGAAGTTCTCTGTGGTTCGTGCCCCTGAAATAAAGGCCACATGACGTAAGATTGGAATGTGACAATTAGGTCAAAGTTTACTCTAGAAATATATCGTTTATGATGTCCCTGTATTATTCATATTTGCATATGCAATACAAATCATTTTTTTCAAACGCATATCGACTGCAATAAAATACTTATAAATAATGATGGCAAAAATATGAAAGAAAAAAATAAGCATTTTTTTTTTTCAAGCTGTCTGATAAAATTATCATATTTTAAGGTACTGTAAAGTTTTAAAAGATTTTTTTGTTTATGCTTTTTCATAACAAAGATTTTGTTCCCTTAGGCCAAAAATTAAAAAAAAATATGTTTCCGGTCGGTCGACTGTCCCTGTTTCATGTTGCTGACCCTAGCACCCCTCCCCCCTCCAATTTTTTTTTTTTATTATTAAAAAAAAAAATCACATTGCCAAAATTGATTTGTGCATCTAACTGAGCTGGTTTTGACCAGTACTTTGAACCCCTTGAAATTTTATTTGCTTTATATATAACGCTTAAAAAAATAAAAAAATAAAAAATTATTATAAAAAAAAATCACATTGCTGAAATTGATTTGTGCATCTAATTGAGCCGGTTTAACCCAGTACTTTGAAGGGCTATAAATATTATTTTATTTATATATAATGTTTAAAGAAAAAAAAAAATTATTATAAATAAAATCACATTGCCGAAATTGATTTTTGCATCTAATTGAGCCAGTTATGCCTGGTACTTTGAAGCACTTTATGGTACTTTGAAGCACTTTAAATATTATTTGATTTATATATAATGTTTTAAAAAAAAAAAAAAAGTACCTGCCTACCCTAATTTTAAAACCAGTGCAATAGGAAACACACATTTTTTTTTTTTGTCTTATATTAAAATATTACAATGAAAAATTGCATACTATATAGTTTTTCATTGGATTTATTTTTTCTAACATGATATAAAAAGTGCATGTTATAATGACCCGATTTTTACATTGCCTTTGCCATCTAAAAAATCTGTTTTCAGTTTCCTGCTAATCAAAAGGTAAAGAAAACCAACACGTGAACAGTAGCCCTGGCTTGAATGGCTAACACTCACTCCAGGGCCACAAAGTGTATGGCATGAGTAAAATTTGCCATTTTCATTGTATTTTTTCTATTTGATTTGTATTAGGTATTCAAATATGTCTTAATCAGCACTTACTGTCACTGTCAACAAATGCTAGTGACCCAGTTGATTACGTCAGGATCTCAAAACAAGCGTGTGAGGTCACGAGAAACATGGCGCACGAATCAAGGATAAACACGAAGTTAGAACGGTTTACGATAAATTACATGCAAGCTTGTTATTCTAATTTCTGTTTTTGTTAGGGACTGTTTTTCTTCTAGCATATAAAATTCTACAATTGTCTTCAAGCAGTGAAGTTTGAACTGTAACTGAGGCAAGTTCAGAAGTCATATACATGTAGGTATGCTTCTAATTTTTAAACTTTTAACTTTTCAAAGAATACAGCAGTGGATCTATTTCAAAGGTTTTAAGGTGTAAAGTGAGTAATTTCATCTTGCTTTTTTTTGTTTTTTATTTAAAGATGTAAAGTACCAAACATTTGACAGATATGATGTTGCAGCTTTCAAACTGGATGATCATGAATAACACTTACAGATGTTTTTAAGACTTATGAAGTGATTTTCGAATGTTGAATAAAAAAAAAAAAATGCCTTTTCCAAATAGGTAAATAGTCACATTTGTTGTCCAGGTTACATAGTACATGTTGCTGCATGTAATCTATTTCAGTGGATGATACTTGAATCATACAAGAAGCAGAGAAGGATTTAGGATTTTATTCTGAGAGGATTTGTTTAGAAGAGGTGGTTCAGTTTAATTCAATTAATGGCTAACATTTTTGTTTTTCACCTAATGTACGATTTTAATAGATGGGGAGGGGGAACCTTTAACCACCTGATAACATCCCCCCTCCCCAAAATGGATTTCTATATGGAAGTGAAGTAAAAACTCTAAACCCTACATAAAAAAAGTGAAGATTTCCTACATATTCAAGAAAGTGGCCGTGAGAGATTCTTTTGACTGAAGAGCTTGCCTTTCTGTGTACTACATATTCGAGAAAGCGACTGTGAGAGATTCCTTAGACTGAAGAGCTTGCCTTTCTGTGTATCAGCCTGAATTTTCTGGAATCTTTCCTTAATAATACATTGGATATGATCTAGATCATACATCCACTGTCGCCTTAATTTGCTCCGCATGCAACAATTTGCAAGGAACGCAGTATGCTTAATTTAAAAAAGACAACGTAACAGCTAATGAAATATATTTTGTGTACAGAGAGTTTTACAAAAGAAATTGAACAGAATATCAGTACATCATGGTACTCTATTGAGAGGTTTCATTTAAACAAACTTTTAAAAGTTATGATGGAAACTACTGAACTGATATATTGCACAAGTGTACAAAATAATGTTTAACTTTGATAAATACAGTTTTAAGCAATTATGATAAATATTGTTTCAAACAATTATGAATTTTTATTTATTCCTTCCCACGTCGTTTCCTTTGATTTATTCAGATTTTAGGGGTCCCCACTGAAATTGTATGAATAACAGCATACAAGCAGGAGTATGTGTAATGAGTTCTAGAAAGTTGCATATGTAAAACAAGATACATGGCTCAAACTTAGGATTTTTTTCACAAAAATCACCAAAATAATATTTTCATTGATCCTGTCTAAGTTTCACTGATCTTGCTAAAATCAAACAGAAGCCAGTTCAGTTTCTAATTCAACATTTATTATTCATTAACATCAACTCAAAACAATAACTGTATTTCACCAACAACACAGTCTCTCCTGTGTCACACTTTAGCCATTAGTGTCCATTTTCCCAGCATTTCTGTTACTTTCTTAGTCTCTTATGTTCATCATATATATGATTACGCTCCCTTGTCATCTAATTTTTGCCATTTCGGTGGCAGCTGCACACCTTGCAAATACTTCTACATGTTTACAATTGTCAGTGCATAATGCACTGAATGTTTATCAACAACAATATAAATATTAAAACATTGTTTGGTATAATTTTGGATTATTCATTGAGTCAATAAAAGCAACCTTTTCTGATTGGTCAATGCTAGCCTGAGACCCTATACCTGTTTTATCATCAGTAATGAAATCAGTGCTTGGATGTAGTACACTTAGCTGGTTTCATGTGCGTGAAGACCATTGCTTTCACAATAATCACATTAATTTGCTTGATGAGTGAACAAGTGTTTTACACTTGCCCATTTGTGCTGCGATCATTTATTGTTACAGAATTCATGTGATATAATAATTACAATAATTGAAAATTATTATTATCACATATTTATATATGGGTTGTCTTTTTTCTCATGTGAGAAACCTCACAAAAACATGCATAATTGAACTTGAATATGCTAATTTTCTAGATTTTAATATCACTTTGAAAATCTCTTTATTGCTGCTAAATAAGTTTTATTATAGGAACTTGGTTCTTTTTCATTCTTGTCAGAAATATTTATCCTAATGGGCTCTCCCTCAGCAGTGGTCAAAGGATTTGATACAACACCTCACCCTAGCTATTGCGAGCCAATTCAGTAATCTCTGAAAGGTGTCTGTTTATCCCTGACCACCTCACCTTTTAATTGTCTCTAACTCGTCTGTATAAACTGCCCCGAGGATAGTCGTATGTGAGCTCTGAGCAAGACTATTTACTGTTTATACATGCCACAGATTACGGGCATATATCATTGTGATCAAGAAATTTACTTTTTTTGGTGGTGGTGGGGGGGGGGTAATTTTTTTTCCTGCCAAGATTGCTGAAAATCGTGTTTTTCGAAACACGACCGTGTCGAGGTTTTTGGGAATCCAAAATCGTGTTTTTCGCGTCACACGTCGTGTTATGGCATGTATGATATTTTTATCAATTGAAACATCCTCAGTGTTTTCCGACAAGTTCAGAAAGAAACCACCGATGTCAAATTTGCTGCCATTAAGAACTATATTCAGAACTACTTTTGTTCGTATGGAGCTGTCAGCAGAAGTGCTTGAGGCATTGGAAAAACAGGCACCAAAATAACAGGCCACCTCAGCATTTTTTTTCTGTCACGTTGCAGGAAGTTAAGGCATGTATCGTATGGTGGGGGTGCGCTTGGAATGGGGTTCTGGTCTGCTTGCACTTGTTTGTCTGCAGGCGTGGTTTCTGCTGTGACAGTCAACATGAAGCTTAGGCTGAGCCGCATAGATTTTTTAGGCGTTCCTCGCGGACTTTGGCCTTGCTGCAGACTATCAGTTGTTTCTCCTTTTCATGTTTCGTATCGATGGCCATTTGTGCTTCTTAATGAATTTTCTCTGACATTAAGCCTGAGACCGCAGTAGTTCCTTAGAGTGCGGCAGTGAACAACATAGCAATTCCGGTTATTCCTGTGCCAACTGACACGCCTATCAGTTCGTCGTTGATGTCGGCAATAACAGTAACAGAGTGTTGGTACTTGTTTTGGACACGATGACTGTCCTCAATTTCAGCATGCAGTTTGTCTTCAAGTTCAGAGATCCTTTTGAAGTGAAATGAGAGTACCGGGTAAGTCACTAATGTGGAGTGCCGGGTAGTAAGCCATGGCTTTATTAAAGTTCCTCTATGAGGAGCACAATGCTGAACTTCAATATATCTGTTGGGGGTGGGGGTGTAAGGAGCTTTCATCAATGAAGGTCTATTTCAGGCGAAAATCTTGTGGGTCTTGGAGATTTGGGTATAGTGACATTATTATGGCTCATCTATAGGAGCCATGATATCAAAATTGAATTGATATGGAGGGGTAGGAGGGTTATCTTCCCTGCAGACACGCACCTCTAACCTGTTGCCGTGGTGTGCTGGCATGACAGCAATGATGTCAAAGAATATGTCAGTTCATTGATATCTATAGATCTGGAAATGATGCAGTTTTCGATATGGCCGCCAACATGCTGGCCAAAAGTCACAACAAGCGTGCCTTCTGTCCACAGTTTCAGCGATTCTTTGTTTTTATGGCCGATTACTATATGCAATATAGCACAATGTCTTTTACGATGGACCAGCGCTTGGGGCGTGGTCTTCACTATAGCGAGGAAGGTATAGAATGGTTGTGGCGACATCGACATTGTCAAGGCAAGACTCAACCTCTTTGTTATCGATGAGATAGGTGCACTGTTAAACAGCACCATCACTCTTTAACTGATAAATGCTGCCTTGTCCGCTGTGATGTAATCTGTCCCGTGAGTCTTTGTGAGTTTGCCAAAGACCTCGATAAAGGCTTCGGCAGGGGAGAAAGTAGCGCGAGGTATATTGCTCCTGCAGCTTCACACGACCCTTTTGATTGGGATCGCGAATTCATACAAGTAGTACTGCAGGCCGCAAATGCTACTGTCATGGAGAACAGGGGCCCTCATATCGAGGGCTGAGGGCTGGGTCTTGCATGTTTTGGAAGGATGCCATTGCAAAAGATATGTTGCCTTATGGCATTTCGAACGGCATAGTTTTGGCCGTTGTAAAGTTTGTGGCAACAGGTTGAACCAGGGCAGCAACTTTTGGCAGGCCACCTCAATGACGGCAGCACACGTTTTGGTTAGCATAGTCTTGCCCAAGGGCAGTGACAACTCGCTGAGGAGATCACATAACACGCCCATGTTCTTTTTACCACTGGAGGCTACAAGGGTTGGCATCGTTCCAGTTGCCAGTATTACGACGGCGGTTTTGATAGCATCGATGGCACACGAGGCAACAGCCCTGGCGGCCAGCCCAGAGGCTCTGGCCAGTGCTCTGGCGGCCGCAGGTGCTGCCGTGACTAAAGCTTGAAAGATATCACCCATTCCATTACCATGGTGTACACGAAAGATCAGCCACAGGCGCCGACAACTCGTACTCGTATAATGTGTTGCATGTTTCTCATTGCTAGCTGTTGTTCTCTCTTCGGACGAAAACTGTATCAGTGCGGCTCTTTACACTCAAATATACTAAAGCGGAGGATGGTCTCGGACATAGAGGCCAACGGTGAGTGTCGTGGAAGTCGAGCAGGTTGCCATCCTGGTCTGTCAGTGTAAAGAGCAGTTTATTGTTGTGAGGACTTTTGAAAGACATGTAGACGGACAGTGGTGATACAAATGACAGGAATCGGTCGGGACTCAGGTCTGGGGTAAACTAATAGAGCACGTAGCCAGGATTAGCCTTATCACTGGTGCTAGATTCCACATAGGAGTCGCAGAGATCATGGTGGTGATCTGCACTATGCCGGGAAAGACGTGGTAGCCCGGGCCTAGAATGGCACTTGCGGGGTAGACCGTGGCAGGCCATCTCAACAGCAGGCTTGATTTTGCAATGTTAACGCAGCATGCGGAGGAACTGATCTCTGTTGCTGTGGAAAGGGTTGGCTTATTGGCAAGAATGTTAATGCCACTGGATTTCATTCATGGTGTCTATTTAATGGCATCTGTTGGTAGTTGCATGGTCTTCTACTGGTGCAATTGTCGAAGGAGAACACAAAGGTATTGTTGGCCACAAGGCCGGGAGCTCTAGTTGAATCCGAGAGATGCCCAACGCAATCTCAAGGTCACACCCCTTGGGGCCCTGAACTGGGTTTGGAAAAACAACCTTGAATGCCGGCTTTTTTGAGCTCGCTGGCACCATCTGTGTGGTCTGGGGGCGGGGGGCGGTATGCTCTTGAATATTCCCCAGGCATGTTGAGACGTCCTCACCTATCCGCTTTTGTATTTTCACAACTTCGCTGGTGTCCATCTGCCTAGCTCACTATTATGAGTCATAAACCTTGTCATATATCTCGGCCATTAATGCTCTAACTACAACTTTGTCCATTATGTCATCCTTTAATAGATGCTTGTAAATGGCGCTGGCCTCATTGACAAGCTCAGTAGATGTGTTGCCGCCCAGAAAGACCAGATCAGCTTTTCGAGGCGATCGACTAGCTCCTCATGGCCACAGATGTTCGTGCTCATATTAGCCCTACTACCTGCTCTGCCATTTCAGCTCGTTTTTGCACTACTCCTGCGCCAGAGTTTGCACTTGGTTACCGCAGCTGGCAGACCTTCGCTGGAGTGATCTCGCATTTCCCCTGCGCTGGCACGCTCCTGTAGGTGCTCACCTTTCCTATAAACTACTAAAACTCAGGACCGCTAGCCTGCTTTCATCCAGAAACCTCTCGAAACACATACTTTGGCCAGTTTTCATACAAGTACTTCGGCATGGCCCGTTTATCTTTCTGAAATGAAAGCAGCATTTACCAGTTTTTTGGCATCTCAGCCACGGCCATTACATGGCCTTTTTCATCAATAAACTGGAGCCCTTGCTCAGTAAACTTCTGGGGCTCTGTGAGCATGCTTGATCGGTACTGGGGTGGGGGCAGCGTTGGTAAGGCGGGGGTTTCCGCCCTTCTTCCTTGGACAGCCTGCTTCGGTGGTGGCCTTGGCTAGCTTTATGAGAGGCGAAAAGCTTTTCTCTAATTCGTAGGTGACATCAGCCTCTGCGAGCTGACGGGCGTTTAGCATGTAGCGCAGCTCCTTGCGGCGGGCCACATACTCCTCCAATATTAGTATCATGTCTTTCGCGCATGTCATTTTTGTAAACGTCATGACGACAGTTTTCAAAAGTATTTGCAAGACATCGTAAGATTTCAGTTGACGCACACCTTATCAAGGCCCATCCGAAACTTGACTAGGCCTGTGATGGTATGGTCTATGGTTGTGAACCTGTTGGGTATGGACGTTCCCTCGTCAAAGAGATGGCGAAACTCATGCCAGTCCATGTCGTCGGCACACCATGTCGTGTGTACGTTTTGGATGCCAAGGACGTCAGTCCCACGAAAGAGGACGACCATATTAGTGTTGTCGCGAATCACCTTCAACACATTGGAGT
Source organism: Margaritifera margaritifera (assembly GCA_029931535.1). Classification (NCBI taxonomy): domain Eukaryota; kingdom Metazoa; phylum Mollusca; class Bivalvia; order Unionida; family Margaritiferidae; genus Margaritifera; species Margaritifera margaritifera. Next base: position 9,906,252 of record JAQPZY010001686.1, read on the forward strand.
TCTTGTGCCGCCTGCGGCTAAAAGAGGCGCGTGGGTTTGTTTTGCCAATTGAGCATTACATCGTCATAGACAATGACATTGTCTTGGTCGCGATATAGATCATCTGGGCTGTTGGAGATAAATGTTACGAGTCCTTAATATCGACAAGTGTTTCATTGCTTGGCTTTTCGGCCGTGGCCTCTACTAGGAATGTAACCTGCTCGAAAACAGCGTCATTGTTGATTTGCCGCAGGATCTCGTAGCATTTCTTTTCGTCCGCACTGGGAACAACCATGTAGAGCCTGTTCCATTTCATCCAGCGCATCAGGAGGTTTAGAAGCAGCTGTATCTTTCCACAGCCAGAGGGGCCAATAAACAGCGCCGGGATGCGCTCAGGCGGCAGGGCCCAGTGATGCCGCAGCTTTTTTTTTTTTTTTTTTTGTGTGTGTGGCTGAGAAGTCAATGATGTCCAAACTATTAAAGGGCAGCTACGTTCTTTAAAATGCTTGCATATTGTGTGAGCTGCAGATAGAAGACTGAGACTGCTGCAGTCATGAGGTGCGGCCCACCAATGGAAAACACGTCATCCAAGAAACTTGCGCGGTATGCGGGGTAAAAGAAGTCCACCATTACCGTGTGCCGCTACTTGTCGGTACGACAGGGCACGCGATCCAAAGCATGGCGGCGATTTTGCAAGCAGCCTTGAAAAGTTGCTGGGGATGTTCTGGAGCAAGTATCCTGGGGAAAAGCATCTGCCATGCCAACTAGAATTTCCTTTAGAGTTGTGTGTTAAAAGTCACATACACCATATAATTTTCTATAACATTCTATCTTGTGACCTATCTTTATATATACCATATTTAGTGGACAGTTTGTGAAAATCAAAATTCAGAGAGAGGAATTATTTTAAATATTCATTGGATTATAAAAGGGCTCATAGACTTTTGGATTTTGAATAAATGATTTTGGGATTTATGTGAACTTCTGGAGTACTTAATATTGGCACATCAGCACATTAAATGCTACTGGTATTTCAGGACATTAAAGACTATTGGCACATCAGCACATTAAAGGATGCCAAAATTACAAAGGAAGATGTTTTATGATACTGAACTTAATTACATAAAGCAATATAATACTTCCATGCATGTGAGAGTGCATCTGCGATCACATTGTCTTTTTCCTGGATGTGTCCAATGTCAATGTTATATTCCTGCGATATTAAACTCCATCTCAACAATCTCCGATTTTTATCTTTCATTTTGTTGATGAAAGTAAGGGGATTGTGATACCTGTATACAATAATTGGAGAAGGAGCCGAGGTAACATACACTTAAAAATGTTGTAAAGCCAAACATTCCTTCTCAATTGTGGAAAAAAAAATCTGGTGCTTGTTTCTTTTTATTTTAGAAAAATAACACACAGTGGGATCCATACCATTGTTGTCTTCCTGAAGCAATACTCCACCAACCCCTACATCTCTTGCATCAATAGACAATTTAAATTATTGGCTAAAATTTGGTGCAGAGAGAACAGGTGCATTCTTAAGCATAGCCTTTAACTTGTCAAAAGATTCCTGACACTTGTCAGACCAATGAAATTTGGTTTTCTTAGTTAACAAACTTGTCAAAGGTTCAGCAATTATAGAAACATTTAAACAAAATTTCCGATAATATCCAGCCATACCCCAAAATCGCATCAGTTGCATTTTACAAATTGGCACTGGAAATTCAGCTATTGCTTTGACCTTAGCTTCCATAGGTTTAACATGACCTTGTCTCACAATATGTCCTAAAAATGTGGCACAAGCATGGCAAAACTCACTTTTGCTCAAATTAATCGTCAGATTTGCATCGCTCGAAGAATTTCCAAATGGATTCCAAATGATCTTCCTATGTGTCGTTGTACATAATGACGTCATCGATGTGCGCGTCACAATTATCTAGACCAAATGTTATCATGTTCATCAGACGTTGAAACCTTGCTGGAGAATTTTTCATTCCAAATGTCATGACATTATATTGATAAAGCCCATCTGGAGTTACAAATGCTGAAATTTCTTTCCGTGATTGGAATTTGCCAGAATCCTTGTAAAAGTTCAAACTTGGTAACGTATTTCGCATTTCCAATTTTATCAATGCAATCGTCCATTCTTGGTATTGGAAATAAATCCGTTTTGGTGACACTGTTGACTTTTCTATAGTCAGTACACATGCGGAATGTATTATATGACTTAGGCACAAGAATACATGGTGAACTCCAGTTACTTTTACTTGGTACTATAAAATCATTCTCCACTAAATACTGAATTTCTTTTTTCAAATATTCCTTTTTGAGAGGATTCATCCTGTAAGGATGCTGTTTCACGGGTGTAGAACTGCAATGTCAACGTCATGATAGTTTTTTTTTTTTGTTCGTGTAAGAACATCAGGAAACAAGTGCTAATACTCATGTGAAAGCTGTTTTAGTTATTTTTTTCCTCGTTGATGTAGATGTGAAAGTTTCTGGTCCAGATTGTTCGATATTTCCGAATTCTGAAGTTTGGTCACACTAGAGTCACAATAGTCTGATTGTATTCCAACGTTGACATCTTCACTGTGTAGGACAGGTACAACGAAATAAAGAAAATAGTTAACTGGGCTATCTCTGTCAAAATATTCCTTTAACATATTTATGTAACAAACTTGTTTATGTTTCCGCCTCCCAAAAGTGTTAATGACGACATACTTTAAGTCATATACTTTCTTTTCAACGGTATAAGGACCATAAAATTTAGTCCGAAGAAGATTTTGAGGTATGGACAAGAGAGCCAGAACTTTCTCACCAGGTTTAAAACTCCTTTCCTGTGTATTTCTGTCATACCTTAATTTCATTTTTGACTGGGTTGTGTGAAGATTAGTTCTTGCTACATCACAAGCCTTTGACAACTTGTATTTGAAATCAGAGACATAGTCAAGAAGATTAATCTTTGAATCTTCATTCGAAAGAAGTTTCTCTTTCAATAATTTCAATGGTCCACGGAGAGTATGTCCAAAAACCAGTTCAAAGGGACTAAAACCCAATGACTCTTGAACTGAGTCCCTAACAGCAAACAACAACAAATGAACATCCTCATCCCAATCCTTTCCTGTATCAAAGCAATATGACCGAATCATATTCTTCAAAGTTTGATGAAATCTTTTCAAAGCGCTTGACTTTCAGATTGATAGGCAGAAGTTTAAACTGTTGGATGCCTAATTCATGTATAACTTGTTGGAAAATTCCAGACATAAAATTTGGACCCTTGATCAGACTGGACAGATTTGAGAAGGCCAACAAATAAAAAAAATCACCAAAGCTTTCACAATGGTTTTAGTTTTTATATTTCTCAGAGGAATTGCCTCTGGAAATTCTTGTGGATGCACACATGATGGTAAAAAATTATTGATTGCCTGACTTGGTCTTAGGTAAAGGACCAACACAGTCTACCATTATTCTACTAAATGGTTCGTCAAATGCAGGAATAGGTTGCAGATGAGCCTTAGGTATCTTCTGATTGGGTTTTCTTACCATTTGACAAGTGTGGCAAGATCTACAGTATTTAGAAACATCACTTTTGAGTTTCGGCCAATAAAAATGATTCAAGATCTTGTGATAAGTCTTATTGACTCCTAAATGACCAGCCAAATGAGTTTTATGGGCTAGACAAAGAATTTCCTGTCGATATGACTTACGAATGACAATTTGATAGCTCACTGACCACTCGTCACCAGCGGGTACCTCAGGTGGTCTCCATTTTATCATAAGGACCCCATGTTTCACAAAGTAACACACTGGAATTTTTGTGGCTTCAGTTTCACTAATAGCCCTCTGAAACAAACTGTAGATCTCGGGATCTTGTTCCTGTAAGACAACAAGTAATTGTCTTTTGTCACCCTGATTGAAATAAAGAGAATGAGTTGTAAAAAGAGGATCACTGTGACCAATATCAGGAGAGAAAGTGACCTCATTAGAAGACTGACCAATAAATGTGTCAGCTAAAGGAATAATTTTCCGATTAACATCATTCTCAAGAGCTCTTTTTACCATATCTCTAGTAACTGGACAAGCGGGATACAAACAAGGCTTGTCAGTTACAAGTGGATTGACCGCGACCTTATCTCCAGCTAGGTCATTGCCTAGTAAAAAAAATGGATACCTTCTATAGGTAAAGAAGTCACTGCCTCAACAGTCACAGGTCCAGAAACTAAGTCTGATGTCAAATTAACACAATGGAGATCAACATTTACAGAGCCGCACTCTACTCCCTGAACAAGAATACTTTCACTAGAAGAAGACTTCTCAGACAAAGGCAAAGTACATGGTAATACAAGACTCTGATAAGCTCCAGTGTCCCTTAATATTATAATAGGGATAGGTTTGGCAGAATCACCAATAAGTGATATAGAACCTTCTGACACGAATGATTCATAAGTTTCCTAAATAGAACCAGACTGGGGTTTGTTTGACCCAACAAATGTATTGCTTTCAATACAAGACTGTGACCTTGACCTCTTTGAAATAAGAGCATTTGGAATGGCGCTGTCTGTATTCTGTTGCTTAATTTTCAACCTAAGGCAATCAGAAATGACGTGCCCTTTCTTTTTTACAGTAGGTGCACGTAGGAAGAGATGAGGATTTCTGATCAGTCTTATCAGATGTTTGACTCCTAACAGTTGTGCTGTTTTGAAATATGAAAGTACTCGTTTGAGATTGAAATGGTTTTGTTTTTTTTTTAACCAGAAAATTGCTATATTGTGTGTATGTGTGTTCATGCATACAACTTGCATGTAAAAATCCTTATGACTTTTGCCAAGTCTTATTTTCCGCTTGCCTAGCAATTTTGTTCCTCTGCACCTCTAGCCCTTTTCCTTCGACTTTGTTTCATCCTTTTTTCCTTCGACTTTGTTTCATCGTTTTCTGGATATGAGCGCGTAGCCAAGTGGGTTTGGGCGATCGTGCAGGGTGTTAGGCGATGGGTACTGTTACTCGCGGTTAGGTTCCTTATTTAGTTCAAACCTGCTTTAAGTGCCATAAATGTGGACGGACTAATATTTTCCACAACTTAGATTAAACTCATCCCTTTGAGTGATATAGATATAAATGTATTACTGCATAATAAAAAAAGTATGATTTCATGCAATTATTATGTTATAATGTAAAAAATGAATGGAATGACGAGACAGAGATGAGATAAAATGAATCGGGCAGGCCAGTAGCATTACACATGTACAATGAGCATAATAACCACAAGGAATAAGAAATATTGAAAAAATTGGTACTATTCTTTCAATAATATAAGAACATTAATTTCGACAGACTAATCTAAAATATTTGAGGAATAAACCTTAATTACATGTAACGTTATTTTATAGTTTATATACATTTGTTACATAAACTAATATTAACATCCTCAGTAAACTCAGACGATTCAAAAACAAGAAGGGCATATTAAAGAGTTGATTAAGACTTTGAACCGGTATCCTACGTTGTCTGAGATTACGTTTATAAACAAATATGCATGAGATGCATTTTCTGTGCCTTCACGTGAACCACAAAAAGCAGTTTCTCTGTCTTCACGTGAACCCCACAAATCATTATCTCAAATCTTAGGTATATAAATCCTGATTTAGGTCACAATTTGGCATGTAGGATAGACAATTTGCTATCACCAACTGAATAATAGGCTGGGATACATGTGGTCTTGAGCTCAATTTGCATCTGCATATACATTGGTCGCCTTTGGGTCCTATTGAGAATAACATCGATTTACTTTTTTTTTTTTTAAATGAAGTCAATTGACAAAATTTATATGGGATATAGGGCACACTATGAGGATCTATGGGAATCAATATTAAGTCTGACCCTACGGGAGTCTATGGGAATTTAACATTACATATGACCCTATGCCTTACCGGTACAATGGAAAATGTAATGTTAAAAACGTCTATAGGTCAATACAGCTGTCTGCACAATCAAGAGGCACAGCCTGGGATGGATTGCTTGTCATGCGCGCCGTCGATGGGCACAATGTAATGGGCCAGCGCCGCTGTATACACTATCAAGATACACATCCTGGGATGAGTGGCACGTAATGTGTGGTGTCGATGGGCACAATGTGCCTGATAATAGGGCATGGCAGCTGTCTACACTATCAAGAGACACAGCCTGGGATGAGTGGCACGTAATGTGTCGTGTCGATGGGCACAATGTGCCTTGTAATAGGCCATGGCAGCTGTCTACACTATCAAGAGACACAGCCTGGTGTCGATGGGCACAATGTGCCTTGTAATAGGCCATGGCAGCTGTCCACACTATCAAGAGACAGGGCCTGGTGTCGATGGGCACAATGTGCCTTGTAATAGGCCATGGCAGCTGTATACACTATCAAGAGACACAGCCTGGTGTCGATGGGCACAATGTGCCTTGTAATAGGCCATGGCAGCTGTCTACACTATCAAGAGAGATGGACTTATATAATACATATACTTTTGAACGCAGAGATTCCTGGATGATGATGTTGCTGATGATGATGGATATATCAATTACTATTGTTCAAAGGGGACCGTGCAATGCTGTGCTACACTATAAGGACCAGAAAGAGCAGGATTTTATACACATAATTAGTTTCTGATCTATATATGATATTTGTTGTTTATAATATTATTTTTATTGTTTATATTTAAAAAGCTGTACATATAAAAATGAATAAATTCATAAAATCATCACCACTTTTACAATCTTTGGTACCTCATATTATATGACCATACTTGCTCCTAATCCAGTGATTTCTTTAAAACATTTCACAAATATAACCCTTTGTAGATATAGTTGCCATATGTTTAACTAACATTAAGATAGTATACTCATAATTGTCAAGTAATGTAAGGAAGATATAAGAAATTAAAATGTCTGTCTGTCTATCTCAGTCTATTGGTCTGTTCAAATGCTATACATCAGATTATTTCCAAACAGGACTTAAATATGGCTCAACGGGGACATAGTAACATTCTCTTCAAAATACTCTTTATAAGGACCAAATTGCTAAAAAATAAAAAAGGTATGCAGGCATCATGCAACGACTTGGAATAGGCGTCATAACAAGAGCTAAATGCGACACTTTATGTGTCTACGGGAATTGTAATGTTCATTTTTAAAATGATATTTCCCGTTTATCTCAATAAATGTTTTACAAACAATGTCACTTGGTGTGTCTACGGGAATTGTAGTGTTAAATAATTATCTAATATCCAACACCCAGTTATCTACTATCCACTATGCCGTGTGTAGTGACCAATACTAAGCTATCTACTATCCAGCACCCACTTTTTGATTACTATCCAACACTCACTTTGTGATTATTATCCAATACCCACTTTTTTAGTACTATCCAACGCTTTTTGATTAATATCCAACACCCACTTTTTGAGTACTATCCAACACACCGTGTGTAGTGAATAAAACCCCACACATACTATCCAACGAAATTGGTAGGACGTAAAATAAGGGGTATGAAATCACTCACACGAGAGTAGGAGGGTTTATACACACACTATACTTACAGACACACAAACATACTATCACGCACTCCAAAGGGTAGTAGTGTTTATATAAACTCTATACCCACAAATATACGATCACACACAAAAGGAGTGGAATTTATTTTTTTGTTTTTTTTAAAAAAAAAAGTTTTAGTTGTTTGTGAACGGACATAGACATACACACACATAAAACATAAAACATATGGTGGCAATGAATTTGAGTAGTATCTCTCTTTTCGAAGAGATGTGGGTGTCCCTGAAAAGGGCCGTTGGGGTAGATTAACCAAAGAGGGTTAACACAGATAGCACCGCTTCACATTTCTTCTCCTCGAGCTTCTCCTTACAGCTGGTCCATAGACTAATACTCGTTTAAGGCATTCTTGCCTTTCCACGTAGATTCTTCTCTTCCAAATAGCTGTGTCTGTGATCTGTGTGATCGCCCACGTTGCCTCGACGTACACGGGGTACTCCTGATCAAAGAACATGTTTGCAATGATAGTAGAGGAATCAACACTTGTCCACATCTTCTTGAGTTGTCTTGAGAACAGATGACACAGCGGGCCAACGCACCTCTATATATAGTCAAGGACAGGATTGAAACTGGTTGGGAAGTTCCACCATTCAAAACGCGTGTAACATAATTAATGTCATAATATATTTATATATATATATATATATATATATATATATATATATATATATATATATATATATATATATATATATATATATATATATGTATGTGTGTGTGTGTGTATTATCTTATCCATACTATAAAAAAAGAAAAGAAAAAACCAATCAAGTCATAGATACACTTTCGTTTTTTTTTTTTTTGGTATATTCTTTTTAATAGAATCACAATGAAATTTTATAATTCATCACAAAGTCAATTTTCTTCTTCTTTACTGTCTTTCTTTATTTTAATTTCTTCACTGGCATGGTTTCTTCTTCTGTTTGTCTCATTTATTTTAATTTCTTTACTGGAATGGGTTCTTCTTCTGATTCTTTTGCTTCTGAATGCTCCTTCTTCTTGTTCTTTTATTTCTGGGACACTCTGAAGACCAATGTTGTTTTTCTTGACATTGATAACAGGTATCTTTACTTTTGTCTCTCTTTTCTCTTGGTGGTTACTTTTCTTCGACGTTGTGGACATTCTGGAGCACCATGTCCCTTTTCCTGACAGACATAGCAGGTATCTTGACTTTTATCTCGAGAGTAGTCAAAAGTCTTGTGTGCTTTCGAATAATAGAAGTGCGATTTACTGTGGTTCTTCTATCTTCACAGATTGAAGCTGAATGAGTGTATTCTCTTGGGTAGAGGGCGTCTCTCTATATATAGGGAGAGAGTGTGTACCGTAATGAAATAAAATTTTGAATCATCATGAAAAGATCAAACCTTTCCAACGAGAAACCAAAGGAAGCCAAGAGACTACGACGACTTCCAGTATCGCCTCATACGCTGAGAGAAGTATTAGAACAAGTTCACGCTAGCGAAGAAGACATTAGCAATCCTGAACCAACACCGTCCACATCCACTGCAAGACCGAGGGAGCCAAAAGAAAACTGTTCGGTAGCTCCTAAAGATTATTTCTGCATTCGACCTACCCAAAACATTACTTCCAAAACTTAGAACGACAGCTTACACTTACAGTCAAATTTAAGAGTTCAAGTCTCAAATTCCAGCAGAGAAAGCAGCTGTCTTCATTACGGATTTATTTCAGTCAATGTTAGAGGATCTGAAACAATGCCGAGCTCAAGATCACGATCGTTTTAGACTATCGATTACTCATGACAGTTTAAAGTCTCCTGCAAGGATCGAGTTTAGTACACCTGCAGAATTAACTTTTTCCAAAATCTCGAACAAAAGTCAACACATAGAACAATCCAACCGCGAGTTTGACATGACCGATGGAAAAGCTACTCTTCACATGACACACGTTTCACCTCCAAGAGGTAGCAGACGACGGAAAGTTTTATCGCTGGATCAACTTCGCAGTACCAAAATAAGTATCGTTCAGATTAACAACCATCAAGATCAGATGTTTTTAGCCCGTGCTATCGTAGTGACTCGAACTTACGCAGAAAATGGAAACGATTATGGGAGAGCATTAGACGAGAGACCCCAACAACGAAGAGAAGCTGACATTCTTTTGCAGCAAGCCGGCATTTCCAAAGAGACCGTGTGTAGAGTTCCTGAAATGTAAAAGCACCAAGATGTGCTGGCACCTCGTTATACGTTGAAAATGTACCCTCAAGTCGTTCGCGGACCTCTCGTGTTTCGAGGACCGGACTTTCCAGTCTGCATCTAGTTGAGACTTGCTGTGTTTGTTATTTAATGTCTGCATAATTGTGATTGTGTGTGTGTGTGTGTGTGTGGTGTAACGATATATGGCATTGCTTTGTCTACCAACTATTGTTTAAAAAAAAGTACTAAATGCTTTAAAGAGAACATTTTGCTTCCTTTATTTCCTGTCATTTTCTAAAGGCTTATATGAGTTGATAACTTATTCTCAATTGTGTAACCTTGCTTTTTTGGGCCACAAGCATACATGTGATTCTACCGGCGGTAGGACAAAGAAAATGTTTTAAAGGCCGTCTACTGCAAGTAAAGTTTTATAGCTGAAACCTACCAGTTATGAAAATTACAAGATTTTTTAATGTAAAAAAAAAAAAAAAAAAAAAAAAAAAAAAAAACGGTATTTTTACATGCTCTATCCATAACAGAAACCAGCCAGAACCAGTCTGCTGGGGACCAGAACTGCTACAATAGTGAGTGTAAAGATCGGTGCAATGATGCATGCTAGTAGTTGGATTTAAGAATTCTTATACAATGGGTAACATTGTACACAAGAAGCTATTAACTGATTACCCTATTGGTGTAATATGGAGAGTTTAAAAACAAAGGCGGGATGGGTTTTTTTTAGGTGTTATAAGTAATAAAGGGATCAAAGCTGGTCCATCATTATTTTTGAGTCTTTATTTAAAAATCGGCCAACCTTTGGCAGAGGTGAGATAAAACGGAGACCTACAAAAAATTATTTCGGCACTTAAGTATTTGGATTTTTTTAAAAAGAGGAATATTTTGTTTAAGGCCAGCTCACAAAGAAATATTATTACTACAGGTTCAGTGATGCATGGAGATCAGCGTTTAAGTGTGCGCAGGTGTGTAGCAAAGGTCCTGAGTTTGTATTGTGTGTCTCATGCACAGTGGATTTTTAAAATAGTATATGGAGGATGAAATGATATCACCAGGCATATGCAGACACCATTTCATATGAACATTGATACTTCTGTAACACAACCACTTTGAAGGCCTTGTTTGAAACTGGATCAAAAGTGGATAAAGTGGCACTTGCAGAGACTTTGTAAATTTTGTAGCAGAGCACAATTTACCATTCCTCATTGCAGACCATTTTACTCAACTGGTTCAAGTTATGTTTCCAGACTCAGAGACTGCACACAAATTTTCATGCTAGGATACAAAGACAGCACACACTGTCACTCAAGTCCTAGCCCCACACTGGGACAGAAAAGTTGAAAATATGTGTAGGAGTCAGAAGTTTAGTGCCATTATTGAGAATACATATGACAAAAATGCACTTGTTTGTTTTCAATCCCGTTAACACGTACAATTTATGTCGATAAAAAATTCTACTGGTTTAGAATACAATCTACTGATATTAATTTTGAAACCTACTGATTTGATGTCCTGGTTCAGTCACATGTATGCACAAGACACTTTTAAGTATCAAAAATCCACCAGCACTCTCTGGATGGTTTGCAGATATGCAAAAGGTAGGTTATACGTACAAGCCTGATGTTACATTATGATACTCTGTGTACGGGTGCAAGTGGAGGAATTTAATTTCTAATAAATTTCTACAGACTTGGAAAACTGCCAAGGTAACTCAATTGCATAAAGTTGGAACAAACAATGATGTAAATAACTGCAGACCCATCTCTATTCTTCCTGGTCTTTCCAAATTACTAGAAAAACATGTACATTAGTCTTTTATCAACTATTTTTACACTTGTAATCTTATTCTTGATAATCAGTCTGGCTTTCAACAGAATCACTTGATGATTGATAACTGGCTACAAGCATTAGGTAAAGGAGAAATGGTTGGCACTATTATGGTTGAATTTCGTAAAGCTTTTGATCTTGTAGACCATGAAATTGTGTTTGAAACACTGAAAATCTATCAATGTAATGAAAACTCCCTAAACTGGTTTACTTCTTACTTAACTGATAGAGTGCAAACGTATCTTTAATGTTCTGAAAGTGAAAATATTAATTGTGGAGTACCACGGAGCTATATACTTGGACCTGTTATTCATTCTATTTATTAACGACTTACGTCTTAAGATAGGAAATTACATTTCTTCCACTAACCACTATGCAGATAACACCACACTATCTGAGTCAGGTAAAACCAAAACTAAACTTGAAAATAACTTACAAGATGTTCTTAAGAGACTTTAAATATGGTACAAGGAAAAACGCTGATTATAAATACAGAACAAAGGCCCTACTAGCTACAACAAAACAAGCAAGAGCAAGGCTAGATAGTGACAAACTCCCAAAATATGTTTGACATTGTTAACCTTACTAATATAAAATTCTTGGTATATTTGTAGATAACAATCTAACTTGGTTTCTTCACATTAAACATGTTTCAAAAAAGGTTCATTCTTATCTTTGGCTACTTTTCAGTATAGGGTCATCTTTCATAAAAGTTAAATTCAGCCATATTTGGACTATTGTAATGTAATTTGGGGTAATGTCTCTAATTCAAACATAGCAAAACTTTTAAGACGCCAAAAGAGGGCATGCCATTTAATTCTAGAGCAACGTATACAAAATTTCCAAGATGCTTTATAGAAGGTTTATATAAAAATGTTACCAACAACAGGAAAAATATTTTTTAGAAAGGCTAAATGTATGCATAAAGTGTCCAGAAAAGTCATTCCTGTCTACCTAAGCAATATCTTTCAACCAAAGAGATGCTGATGGTTCTCCAAATTTAAGGTCAGTTAGAAGTAAAAATTACATTATATCAAAGTCAAAGAAGGAATTGTTTAAAAAGAGCTTTCAATATACTGGTCCACTGGTATGGAACACCATTCTAAATGACATAAGGATAGGCTCCTGGAATTTCTTCCTTTCATAATCAATGTCTTAAAAGATGAGATCTTAAGACAGTCGAACAGTTCTAAGTAATATAAATACTTCCTGCTTTTCTCTGCTTATAGATCTTTTTCACAGATTAATTTTTCAATACAGTATGATATTGTTTATATTTGTATGTGCTCACTGATGCTTGTGCATATACTACGGGCTTGAAACTTTGTTTGATTTTCAGAATAACTCGATTCTATAGTCTTAAACTAAATTTTGTCACATTGTGCTGTATATACTGTTTATATTGTATATAACAGAAGGCCTCAAGGTAGATTAGTTCCTATAACTAATGGAATGATCATCTCTAAATAAAGTCGTTATTTTTATTATTATTATTATTATTATTACTATTCTGCAATACCATTCGCAGAAATACCCCATCCGCAGTAACTATTAAACGCTAAATCCTAAATATGTTTTATCCATTTTGGTTGTACATTGGCATGGCAAAAGAAATATATGCTTACTTACCAACTCAGAACGAGAAATCCAATATATTATCCATTCAAGATACTTTAAATACTCTAAAACCACGTGATTGATTAACCAAAGCCGCATGTAGCTGAAATTAGCAAACAATGAGGAGGATGTCCCATTGTTACGAGAAAAATAAAATGTACAAATGATCACGTTAATTAGCATGTGCTCGTGTATCACGAGCTGAATGAGCAGGATTCACTTATGCATGTAAAACAACCGACTTTACACTGTTTTACTGCTTGCGGCGAGAATAAATAAAAGGTTAAATCATCCATACCTAGCAACTTACATACGCCGACAAGCATTTACTAGATCAGATCGGAATCTCGTCTGGTTCCCTGAATTTCTAAAGGCATCACTGTATTTAGATTGCTGTTGAATAAGAATATTTTTTGTAAAGCTTCTTTGTCCTTAAACCTAATGCAAACTCAAATTATAAAGTATATTTAAACTTTAACACACGTTGAGGATGTTGACATTGTGTAACATGCCAAATTTTGCCCTCGAAAGGGACCAACGATCGCCGTGGACTCGCCCTTCCTAAATCTGAAAAATATCAGCATTTTCTGGCGTCTAATGCTGTAAATTTATATCGTGCGAAGCATACATTATTCCTGTACACCGATGTAAATCACGAAAGATGCTTTCTGATCAAGTTTCCCTTGAAAACAAGTCGAAAATCTCACCATGTAATTTCTCGAGAAAAAGGGCAGCAATTTTTAATTTCAACTTGTCGCACGCAATTTCCAAATTGTCGCCCAACAGGGCCACCTCGAAATATGCCTAGGAGGTGTGATTCGTAATGCGTGTCCTCGAAGTTGCGAATGTAGTTTTCCTCTCAAAAATATTTATTTATTACAATGATTTTTCATCTGTAAGAGGATACTGGCAACATATTATAGAATTTCATACAAAAAACATTATCATATTCCACTCTACTGTTTGTAAAAAATAACTATTATTAGACAACAGACAGACTAACTACCGTGAAAATACACAATACTTATTTCATGTACATTTCCGGTCATCTCCGACGGTAAGGTTTTATTTGATGTGGTCCTCCTAACAAGTCCTGGAGGATGATTATAAAAGTTAGCTGATGTGGCTAGTTATCTTTTTTTCTTTTTAACAAGGGTCTACGCTACACATATTTTACTCTAAATGTCGGATATGTGCTGGTTACACAGCGACACGATAAATCATTAAATGTGTGAGACTGAAGTAAGGGAAGGACGATTTAATTTGGAGATGGAGTGGGGGTGGGGTGGGGTGGAGGAAGCTGGGCTTTTTTGGAGAAAAAATGTCTGGCCCACAAATACCTTGAGAAAAGTTTCTTGTTTAATTTGTATTTTAAAAAATCCATCATGATTTTACTTGAAAAAATGATGTTGTGATGATATGACGTGGTCGGCCCAATTTCGGTGACTTTAAGCATCATGGTAAAATTACAGGTTCTCGCGACAAGAATAAAGATACAAGCATATAACTACTTTTATATAAACTAAAGCTCAATTAGTGTATCAAACACAAATCCACCTGATCACTCCAAGATATCTTGAAAATCGTCGTGAGAGAATCCATGTAATCACAGAAACATGTACACTATATGGACCTGTTTCGGTGACCTTTTTGGAAACCAGCCTGTTTACTGTGCTGCAAAACAAGTAGGGCCTAAACTTCAAGAAAATTGAAGATAACGATAACTTGAAGCATGAAATTTTCGGAATAAACATATTTACACAAGAATGTATGTCTTAAGTGGTTCTTACTCTTCCAAATCACATGGAAATTTTTCAGTTCCTTTGGTTGATATTCCTTGCAGGCACAGCACTTTTCACTATCATTAATCCCATCTTCTGTTTCACTCTCTGATGACACAGGGACCACTTGTAACCCTGAAGGGCCCGGTTGAATAACTGATGATGGCTCTTTATCATGGCTTTCTTTTTAACTTTTCTTTTACATTCATCTTGCCCGGCTATTTTCTTTTTAAGTTTTCATTTATAACCTTTTTACCATTATTTTCTGTTTATTGCATGTACTCTCCAGCTGCTTTTTCACATTTGATTATGTGAAGGATACTCCACTAATGCTGATGCTATATTTTTTTCTTTCAGATTTTTGCCTCAAAACTCTTCTTGCTTGCAATACTATTAATTTGGTGCTTGAAAAAAAAAAATCTGCTCTGTTTTAAACCCTTTCAATGACTTCATTTTCCTGGAGATTTTCCTGTGTATTGTTACTTTCAGGGACTGTAGGCACTGCGTATATTGTAGCTGGTTTATTTGATTTGTATCAACAGCCGAAGGATCATAAGGATATATACCTGTCCTTTGGAAGGCAGCTTTAAGAATGGCAGGTGACAAGGCATTAGCATAAGCTTTCGAGGCCATGGAACAAACGTTGTATAGGGTGATCTTCGAGAATGGGTTTTCTCGCATGAACTTGTGACATTCTAAGTTGTATATCTTCTGTAATGACCAAAACACCCAACATCAAGTGGCTACAGAATGTGGCTCGTATGTGCAGACAAAACAAATAAAATGATGTTATGCTGCTCAGCGCAGTTAATCAAAGGAACATCGATGTGGGACGTGTGGCCATCAAAAATAAGCAGTATAGTCTGATCTTCATTTCTTCTTTTGACGTAATTAAAGTGTGTCTCTAGGCAAGTATGAAAAACAGATGTATTAGACCAAAGAATGTCTGTGACAATTCCATCAGACCCAGCCGCAGAGCTTTCCAACAACTCTACGCATTCGCTTGCCTTTAAAAATAAAATATAGCGTTATCTGTGTACCAAGGGCGTTACCGCAGTCAATGATGGTAGTAGTTGCAGACCTTGAAGAAGTTATGGCAGGCGTGGACCTTTCTGCGTTTACATCATAAGGTGGACTATGTTCAGTCTAAATCCCTTTTTCATCCACATTGTACATTGCCCTTGGTTTGTCCTTCAGATTATATTTGATAATCACCTCATCCAGTCTCCTGAAGTATTCTGCCACTGCTTCCTCTGATGCTGCTCTCGCCCTGTAATCTGACAATGATCTAGGTTTATGGACTCTCAGTTCAGGCCACCTCTTCATGAAGCATCTGAACCACTTCTCACTAAATGGATGGTCTTTATCTCGATTGTTGAGATACAATGCGTGATTGAAAGCCATGTCCACCACTTCGCTTGTAGTGTAGCCATATCCAATTTCAGCCATTGCCTTTAGGTGATCTACAAGCACTGCTTCCTTTTCTTGGCTCAATAAAGACGAAGGCATAGATAAAATTGTTTCCGGATTCACCCATCCAAGTACACGTTGCCGTAAGGTCGTCTGAGGAACTCCGTACTGTACGGCGGCGTGTTTAATGGCACTTTTCTTTCAATTACCATCTTGTAAGCATGGGTCATGGCAGTTGGCAAATACAGCATGAAGTTGAAAGAAAGTTTCCGTTGCTTAGCCTGGGGGGGGGGGATATATATATATATATATATATATATATATATATATATATATATATATATATATATATATATATATATATATATATATATATATAATATGAAAAAATTTAAAGTTTTTTACTTTGTTGTCAGTAATAACCAAACTTATAAACTGGTTTACTGACTTTTACTAAATTTGTATCAATAATAATAATATAAATGAATTTTGTTGTTGTCTGTTTTGTGTATGGGAAAATATATTTGTGTACGTAAATGGAGGTATACAATCAGAGTTGAGAAATAGTAAATCCTTCTGGTAGTCTCTCTATAGTGAACGTTACACAAATATCACTAGTTATTCATCTTGTCGAACACTGTATTTTGTATGGATGACGCATTAATCATATGACAGCCATGTGATTTTACAGAGCAGACGAGACAGAGTGATTTCTAACATAGAAGTGATGGAATTTTTTTTATTAATTTGATCTTTGACGGTAATGAATTTTAATTGCAAAAGAGCTGCTTATATGATGTGCAGTGTGGAAAATACTCACCTGTTTTATGCGTATTTTCCAGTTATGTTATAACAAATAACAGCCGAGTTTATTTTTGAAACACGTAATCGGATGGTGTCCATTAACTTCCGGTTAGGTAATATGGTCTTGCGTGAAGAACATGTCACCGAAAGAGGTGTCGACGATATATATATATATATATATATATATATATATATATATATATATATATATATATATATATATACACACACACACACACACACGCACACATACATACACACACACATACATACCGTAATGATGGTAAGTCTTGGGACACTATAAATCTTAGGACACCTTTAATTATTTTGAAAAGTAATTTTTTATGATCTGTAAAAGTTGGGATACGAAGTTAAAGCAATTTTTTCATGTACAATAAGTCTTGGGACACCTAAATTTGTATTTTTTTTACGGATTGATAGGCATATTTTATCGATCGTAACCTTATGTAAAATAAACTTAACTTCGTAGTTGTTAAGGGACTATCATTATGAATTATTACATGGAAATGTTCTAAATTATTATAATTTGTTTGACAGGTAAATAAATATATTTAATTTTACTGTTTTCTTAATATTTCTACCGAATTCAAATATATATAATTTGATCAAACGCTGATAAGATTTGCGCAATAGCGGTATGTTATAGTTTACTATTGTCAGTTTATACGTTATTGCATTAAAAATGTCCAAAGTCACCTGTAATTATGGTGGGGGGCCCTGAAAATGGAAATACCTAACTCATTAAAATGTGATACCTGTATGACAACAACGAAAAGTTTTATTTCAGCTCTCGCATTTATTGTGCGCATGTTTACATCATGGAGTCACCATATGTACATTGAAGATTTTACTTGCGCTGAATGAAGTACATCCCTTGGATTTGAATCATAGGCACTAATGCACTGAACTTAAATAGTACCTTTAAAATACGATAAAGAGGTTTCAGAAAGAATGCTTTTAAAATAAAAACTCCTTGGTAGTTTGCTTTGATGTAAGCGACCTTCAATAAGTTTGTACAGGCGTACCGTATTCTCGCGGTACTAAAGAAGAAATAACTAAGAAATAAAAGACAATAATTTACCTGTTAATGAAAGTTTCCGTACTTGTTTATTTATCATTTATATCCAAAATCCTGTATTAATTAAATATTTTAAATGATGCCAGTTTTGCAATAAACAACCTCCAACAGAACATACTATTTTCTTCCGCAATATAATACGAGATTCTCGTGGAAAACGATGTAATCGCTGTAAAGGGGCCAAACCAGGGTATGAAGTGAACACGATGTCAGTAATAACATAAAACGTTGGCGTGCGTAGCAGAAAACTTATAATTAAAAGTTTTAAAATATTAAACATTTACAGTCGTGATGAGTCTATACAATTATTACAATTTATTCTCTGAAGAGGTAGTGCGAGCACCTGAAAACACGTTTTCTCCTCGATACTCAAATTTTAAGTATATTGAGTCCACCACATTTACCCACTGGCACTTGATTCAATCAGTGGACTCCCCCATCCTAATTGGGAGGGGGGCGGGGCACTGATTGAGTCAAGTACCTGTGGTCAGATCGTGACCTTCTCGAGTTAGTTACTTTGTGTTAATTGGGAGTGGGGGGGGGGGGGGCACTGATTGAATCAAGTGCCTGTGCATTTTCCCTAATTTACAATCATTAACTGTTTGCAATTAATAAGCTCTTCGGTATGGGCGACTTTGGATTGTTTCAGACCTCTGATCTCATACATATTGCTATTGTGTTTGTCATGAGGCACCTGCTGTTCTATAGATGATTTTGTGAGGTGCTTTTTTTTTTTTAATTAACAACAACAACAAAAATTCTTTGCAAAATTTCGTACTCTACATTTTGGTATATGGAACACTGTGTTACTTGCGCATCTTTTATGGACACCCCCACCATCACCCCCAAAAAAGCAAAAAATGGTCGGTCCCTAGTGTCTATAATACAGGCCCAGGGTAAATTGTACAATGATAGGATTATGACAACTACAGGAGATATGCTTTCATACCTCATTTGTCTTGTGATTTGTGTCTATAGAGTGTTTAAACACATGGACAAATAAAAAGACCAAATAAGTGCATGGGATAATTATGGGTACCGGTATATTATCTCCAATGCCAAGATGTCTGACATGTCAAGTTTGCAAATGGTCATTTGAGCCCATTTATCTGTCTAGTCCAGCAAATAAGGCCTTTTAGGGATCTATGCTGCTTAAGTGAAGATTAGATTATGTTTCTGTTTTGTTTGTCCGTCTGTTGCTCATACTGATTGAGGTACTTATATATTCAGTTAATGGTACAAGGGGTTGTTTCACTCTTGCATCACCAGGCCATCCTATCTTTACCATCCGTATCATTGATCATGGTTAACATGATATACAAGCTCCATTTGTGCTACAGTTTGTCGGAGTATAATGACTGTTAATTCACTATTTTTCATTGCTTACCAATTTTCAAGAATTTCATGGTTGCAACAATCCGTGAATTTAAAGACCTGATGAACAAGGATTCCACAGTGAAAATGTCCTTTTGTTGCATAACCACAAAAATTGGTAGCCTTGACAACAAATTAATTCACAGTCAAATTTAGAATTATCTTTTTCTCATATGTATATTTAAATCTAAAATTGGGGCTATGGATGCATTTCTAAAACAAAAAAGCAATGAATCATTATTTTCATTTTATTTTGAAAAAGCATATTTTCTGTCACATTAATTTTTTGTTGTTGCATTTTATTGTGTAAAGGATGCTGATGCTGCTAAATACATGTCGATCATCAAGTAGATCATTCAGACTTCTCTACATGTCAGCAATGAGAATGTCATCCAAAGGAAGGGCACACCCAGAAATATCTGCAAGTCCTCTTGAAGCTTTGATAGATGAGAAGATTGTGTTACAAGTGAAGGGATTGGCCATGAATCAACCAATTACAGTGCATGCAAGTCTGACAGAGGATGGACATAAATATGGATCATGTGCATGCTTTCTTGCCAATGAGAATGGTGAGGTCAATCTTGAGAGAGACCCATCATTACATGGAACTTACACAGGTACTTTAAAACTTTCCCAAGAAGTTGTAAATATTTCTAAAAGGGGCATAGAAAGTGTAATAATCAACAAAACAACATACATAATGCTTGTCATCTCTGGTCTGTTCTCATTTCGATTTAATTTTGGCATGGATTACTTATACTTGCTTGCTTGGTTGACAGGTAACAACTTAAAATAGCAAGTCAATATCATTGGCAAGTAACTAGTAAAGTTTCTCTCCCATTTGGTTAGTCAGTCATTCGTGTAACTGATGTTCTCAACACAGCAAATATGGAAACTCCTCCCTGAACTGCAGTGATTGGTTGGTAGCTGCACATCAGCAAGGTGCATAATGCGTAAAAAGGACAAAATTTCCATGGTTTTTTCAAAGCTGGAGGATGGTAGCTATCTGCAGTCGCATAAGTACTGGAAGTGTGACACAGTTGTCGGCAAAACTTGTTTAGTTGAATTATCCCTCTTCTGAAAGGCATAAACCTTACAATCTCTTCTAGTCAATTCAGGGTTTGTACATTAACTGCTTTGGGTGGCAAATTATTACCACAGTCAGTGTATGAGCAAAAAAGTTACTCTTGATTATTTTTTTTGCTCATGTAAAACATTGTGAAACACATGTGAGTTCACTTACTGACATAATGTAGCATTGCTAAGCTTATAATAATTTCTATGCTATAGTTATAGTAATTTTTAAATAAAGAACATAGGTTTGTACAATACAATTCAGAGTACAAAACAGGATTTTGTTGTCTGGAAAGCAGTCTGATTTAGAATAAATCTTTTATTTCATTAGTAGAAAAATCTTGTAAATCTTTATTTGTCCAGGAAAGTCAGCTTTGAAAATCTGGTTGTAAAGCAGATTTCTCAGGTTGCCTAGTAAGATTTCTGTGGTTGCCCCAGAAGTAATATAATCACATTAATAGAAGACCAAATTTGGATCAAAATGGATGTGCTTTCAGTACTCTGCTATGGGTACCTCAGTTCAACAATCAAAAGTTTGATGCTATGAAATATATATAAAATTCAATGCTATTATATTATCTTTATTTTTGTTGCCTGACCGGGCTTTCACCCTGTCAAAAATTGGTTCCCAAGCTTTCATTTTTAGTTGGCTCAGATGTTTCTACCATTACATTAGACACCATATTTCTTGCAAAAGCAGCAGATAGGTATTTTTGTACATTTTGTGGATAACACCCAGAAATTAAGTTCTTGGTGTTGCAGTTTTTAATTTCAAGAATTTTCATTGAATTCTTTATCTTGTTGTAACCTCAAAAATGTAACATAAAGTCTCCTTTCTTCCCAAGGTGTGTCAGATATGGGACTGTTTTGGAGCATGGAGCCTGCCCCACGGCAAAAAAAGGGTTTGCGGCTAATGAAAAAGGACCCCATGATTCCTTATGAGGTTCAGGTTTCAGCATTTCACAACCATCACAGTTTGCAGGACTTTTACTCGGAGGAGTTCTTGCTGGACCCTTTGTCAACTCTAGTGGTCAAGAGGTCATATGTGGCAAGAGGGATTCAAAAGAGGAAAATAAAAGAAGGACAATTGAGAGGAACACTCTTTCTTCCTTCAGGTATAGGAATAATAATAATATTAATAATAAAAATAATAATGTCTTCATCAGTAGGGTCACTGCTGGCACCCTCCAAAAAGATTTAGAAGACCTGGTTCAGAGTCTATTTTAGGACGTACCATTGTGGGATTAATGCTAATTTTAGAAAATACCTGACTGAAAAATCAACAGAATGCCATAAGAAAGTCTTCACAAAGAAAAGAAGGATTTACCAGCACAGGACTTGCATAGAGAGAACGTTAAACTGTAGGAAAAAGGCAAGGTATGGACACTTTATAAGGGACACAGATCAAACCTGTGTGGGCACATGAAGATGGCTGCAACTGGGAGAACTGAAAAAGAAAGAAACAGAGGGATTAGTAATGGCCGTGCATGACCAAGCATTAATGGTCAGCAATGTGAAAGCAACTGTAAAGTATCAAGATGTCTCTTTATTCTCCAGAATGTGCAGGAATTAGGATGAGGCAGTCAGTCATCTGATCAGTGAGTGCGGCAAACTTGCCCATTACAAGTATAAAAATATGCACAACAAACTAGCTCTTGCCAGGGTATTACAGCCATATATGAATATGGGCTTGAGTGCACAAACAGGTGTTATGTTTACAAGGTAGAAAAGGTGGTTGAGAACAGCAATCCTGTGAGATTTCAAGAGGAACCTGACCTATATCCTCAGAACAGCAAGAATCCTTCTTATGGTTAAAGAGATTTAAGGCCACTGGAAGTGGTCTGATCCCAGGATTAATAACCAGTCAGAAATACTGCCAAAATGGCAGTGGAAGATGATATTAATAATAATAATCATAATAATAAATATATAATAACCTGTGTTTAACTAACAGAATCATCTTGTTGGCAAGATTAGGGTATTTTTCTTTTCTTGATCTAGGGGAGTTTAGGGGAAAACCCTTGATCCATGTGTGTGTGTGTGTGATAAAACAATATACCCTCCTGCCTAAATGCAAGGGTATATGACATTTTCATCAAATACAAGCCAATCTGATTCCATTGGCCCACAAAAGTCGTATTTAAATTAGATGAACTGATTTGTTTTGTTTGGATGTGACAAGAATTTGGAGTAGCCAGGGCTTTTTATTTGATAGCTTTTACTGTACAAAGATATCATACCTTGATAGATAAAATTGTTTGTTTTCAGGCCCTGGGCCCTTTGCAGGAATTATTGATATGTTTGGCACAGTGGGAGGATTGACAGAGTACCGGTCAGCCATGTTAGCATCCAGGGGATTTGCTGCCTTTGCCCTGCCATATTTTCGTTATGAGGATTTGCCATACAATTTGGAAGATATTGAACTAGAATATTTCTTAGTAAGGTTACTTAGTTAATCATAGATTATAAGCTATGTGTTTTGTTTAAGTTTTGCACCGTAGTCAGGATCTGACCCATTTTGAATTGTACCCCATCTTCAATCTCAGAAAATAAATACCCAGCACAATCAAAATTTAGCTCAAAACAATTTAATCTTTTCTAACCATATACATTTTTAACCACTCCTTCCTCCATCCATGCAGACTTTCCCACTTTGGAAAATGTCAGTGTGAACATCAAGTGCAATGTTAAATCCATGCAAATTTTGGGAGACAAAGCAGCCTAATGTACACGATGAGGTGCTGTGGCTAAATGCAGACTTGAACAAGGTTAAACAAAAATATCTATACAGATAAACTTTATATAGCTTGAAAGATATTTGCCACTACAACAATTACAATTAAAATAGAAATGAAACCATGGTGACAAAATGATGAGAATTTTACAAATGTTCTTTAAATCAAGTCTGGACATTTGTGCTTTTTAGCTCTACTGGTCTAGTTAGTCCTAAATGAAAATGGTGCTGCTCAGACCTACAATATGACCACCACAGCAGCCACCTTGAAAATCTTTTTATCACTACTCCTCCTTAATAGAGGGTCATATAAAAAAAATGGGTGTTTCACTAAAAGACTTATGATGTCTGGATGGTCCTAAATGGAAATGGCTCCACTCGGATATCCAATATGACCACCACAGTGGCAATCTTGAAAATCTTTTAGTCGCTACTTCCCCTGAATGGATGGTCATATCAACATTGGATTTTCACTAAAAGACTTATTATGATGTCTAGTTGGTCCGAAATGAAAATGGTGCCAATCTGATGTCCAATATGGCCGTCACAGCAGCCATCTTGAATATGTTAGCATGGTATTTTCAGCAGAAGACTTTGTATGATGTCTAGTTGGTTCTAAGGGAAAATGGTGTCACCTACACATCCAGTATGGCCAGCATGGTGGCCATCTTGAAGACCTTGTTGTCGCTGCTCTACCTGAATGGATGGTCATATTAACATTAGGTTTTTTCCTTCAAATATGTGACCCGATCTCATTAACATTAGAGATATAAGCCTGCTACCTCCTGAATCCAGCCCTACTAAAAAGACGAAAATTTGTCTTTTCTGTCTGTATCATATAGACAAAGGACAATAACTCTTACCCATTACCTCCCCTTGCAGCCACAAGGTGTCACCAGTTTTTAAGCTTTGCTGTCATACAGTCATTACTCTTCAATTGGTATACATTATTATTTAATTTTTTCAATATTTTCGTGAATTTGTCATATTCTCAGACTTTGTCTGTTTATACTGTGTGGTACAATATGCTATTGTTGATGCATGTCATAATTCACATTTTAGTGTGTACTGCCTATTGCAGAGATGCTGCCAGGGCTTACAAGTGCGCAAATCACGCAAAATTTGTACGAATTCGCGCACTTGGAAAGCAGTGATGCGCGAGAACTCCCGCAAATTAGTTTAAAGTCGCGCGTATAAATATGTACTCTGCGCAGTAGGCAATTTTTTTATAACTGTTAACCCTTAAAGTGCTTGTCGTGGCATATGTCGCCCCGCCAGTAGTGGTCTCGTAGCGCTTGTCGCATTAATAGTATTTTCTCCGGAATTTAACTGTTTACACATCTGAGTACTTCGGCTTGACATGAACGGTTGTTAAACCAAATTTGATTGGCTCATTGGACCCTGGAAAAAGCATTGTCGAGGTTGAACCTTGTATTCATGAAGGAAGTTTTACAAATGCATGTTTAAAGTTAGGGCTCATAGAAAATTCAAAATGGCTGACTCCCAACATGTTTCATCTTCAGATGACGATTTTGTTCGGCGAATACTGGCCGATAATAGCGATGATGACAATGATTTTTGAAGTTTTGAAGTATATGAGATTATTGGAGCCCAGAAAGTGTTACTGGAAATACCAGTGAGTAATTTTCAACCCGAAAATAATGTTGAATAATAGTCTGATGTACATGCTGGATGGACAAAAACAGACGGCATGCCGGTCATCCCCCTATTAAATGGTATTTCTAAATTAAATGTCAAAAAGGCAGAATTCTAAGCCTAATTAAAATACAGGCAATTTAAAAGTAGAGTGCAATTTTCATTTCTTTTCTCAAACAAATATGCCTTGAGGGATCTTGTGCTACACAACTATATAGCACTCTAAGAGTTAAGATAAATTGAATAAATAAGAATCTAACAAGAAATTAAAAAGTAAGGATATTTATTTTTTATAAAAATACCTCTGTCTGAACAAGCTGACTATGGCATTGATGGACTTAAAACCCTAATACAAAATTATGGAACAGATAAGAAATCTGGCATAGTAGTCACCAAAACACTGATTCAAGAAAGTGAAACTTTAGCAGGGCTGTTGTTAGTGAAAGAGAGAAGTTTTCCAACTTGTTCAAGCAGGCTTAGCTAGCTATGCATATGTGAAAGGGGGTTCTCAGCACAGAACAATATTCATACACAGATAAGGAACAAATTAAGCTCACAAAAGGTCAACAGATTAATGCTAATACAACTAGAGGAGACATCTTTTGGGAATTTTGATTTCAATAGAACAACCAGAAAGAAAGAGAGAGACGGATATTTATGTGTTAGGTAAATATTGAACTAAGGCCGTTTCCTCCTCCCCCTCATTATTGTTCTACACCCCCTTTATTTTGGTGACAAGGGGGGAGCTCCCCCCTTTAGATAAAATCCTGGCAGCATCTCTGCTATTGTTCGCTCACTCAGCAACAGGTGTTGTTTTTGAAACTTATTAGGACACTGAATTGTTAATTTATCCATTTAGTGAAGCATGTCGATGAAGTGCAGTAAATGCAAGAAGTTCAAGGCCAGGAAAGACACATATGAGGGGTGCTTTGCATGTACTAAGTACACTTTGTCCTTAACATACAGTGTTTGTGCCACATAGTCCAAGGATGTATGTACAGCAGTTTTGCAGCAGTCAGCCAAAATCAAAGAAAAGAGAGGAAAATCTTGCAAGGACAACACTAATGTACTGTAGTATCATTTATTTTCATGGGGCTCAATTTTTGTGGTTTTGTCAAAAAAGACATTTTTGTGGGTACTTAAATTTGTGGTTTTGCCTGTCAAAGTTTGCACATTACTAAGTGTTTAATTTCGTGGTTTAACCTCTACAAATATCCAAAATAAAGAATACAAAAGAATAAAACTGTCGACGCATATTACTAAGTGTTTAATTTCATGGTTTAACCTCTACAAATACCCAAACTAAAGAATACAAAACAATAAGCTCTGCCAACGCAAACGGCAGTCACTTGAATGTTTATAACAATATTTTCACATGTATGAGCACAAATCAAAATCTGACAAGTTCAATACTGACACTGTGTTTTTGTCCAAGTGAATAACATCAGTGGAAGCCGACGCAGCCAACAACACTAAAGCAATACTACCACCTCTATGATCACAAATAACACACATGTCAATGTCAATCACTTACACAGTGTTTTCGTCTGAGTGCTCAACATCAAAGGAAGCCGATGCAGACTACAACACTAAGTCAATCGGTTATTAAAGTAACCTGTATGATCTCTAACTTAAAACACTATCCATAAAGGGAATAAAAACACGTGACCGGCTGCCCTTTGCTCAATGCAATCTGCAGACAGTGGCAATATTTGATGTGTGTAGAGCTCATCAATGTGAGAAGATGCTAACTAAATTGAAAGACAGTGGAATCACACGTTTGTTTGTGCCTGCCTCATGTACAGACCAACTCGACCACTAGACTTGAAAATAAATAAAGAGTACAAAGAATAATTAAAATCACACTTCCATAACTGGTATGCTAAACAGGTCATGGAGGCCATCACAAAAAAAAGGAAGATGCTACTGGTGACGATCGTTGATTGTAACCTCATTAATCAAGCCAATTCGGGCTGAATGGATAATTGCAGCACACGCGACAATGAGTGAAAGCTGTGACCTAATTATCAGTGGTTTGGAGAAAGCTGGACTTGTTTAATTCTGCAATTTGGGGATTATTTACTTGACAAGCATTTGTGTACATTGAGACTTGATTGACACGATGTTGATACAGTGGCTTTGTCCGAAAATCAGTGAAGTGTGAGCTTTAATACTCTGCTGTAATTAGTGTATATACGTAGTGTTTCATTAATAATAGTGCTTCAAGGAATAGTTCTAGTATTTTACGGGCTTGTTGTTCCTTTGGATTAAAAATGCATGGATAAAATGAAATGTGGTTTCAGGAGGATTTAAATTGTTTAACAACAGTTGTACTCGAGTGAAGGATCGATTTGAACAAGTATTTAATTTAATTTTCATATACTATTATTTTTTATTATTCTTTCTTTCATTTTCAACATTAATAGTGTTTGAATACCTTATGGTTTTTCTCATTTCTCTCTATCCTTACCTATCTCGCATATCGATTTAAGGCAGTGAGTGGAAATTATAGCTATCGGATATCTTATCGACACATGTGCATTGAAACAATATAAAATGCTTTATAACTCTTTTTTTAAAGGTTTAAAATAAAATAAACACATGTAAAAGCTAATATTTTATTTCCAAATTACAGTATTGACATTGACTTATGAAATACTAGTAGGTTCTTTAATCTCTAGGAACGACACGCAGTAAGAAAATGAGGGGGGGTGCCGCCATCATCATACGTGGCTAATTTTTTGTTGGGTATTTAAATTCGTGGATCGGGCCAACAACGAAAACCACAAAAATTGGTCCCCCACGAAAATTGATGATACTACAGTATTAGGTATTCATCCAAAGACAGAATCTCTTGTGAGCCTTGTGGCAGATGTTACTGGGAACCCCACCACCACCACACACACACACACATAAAGTGCGACATATACAACCATCAGCTACTATCACATCTGTGGAAATGGGGGAGCAAAACGATGAGCTTTTGCCGTAACAACTATCTATGATTCTGACACAATGGGGGAGTGGCCCCCTCCCCCATTTTTAGGCAACCCATTGGGTGTTAGTCCCCCATATATCTGAGTATTACCTTTGGGCCTGTAAGTCCGGGCACATGTTTTTTTTTTTACGGATCTATTGGATCCACCCTATACTACAGTATCACTGTCCGGAGCCATCCCGGCCATCCATCCATCTCAGTCCTGGGATCTTACTGATAGATTCATCTGTCTAGCCATGCCTAGGGCTTCATCTCTCGACAACTTCGGGGATACTATTGACAGATCCAGCCATCTCGCCATGCCTACAGCTACACATACCTACCATGACAGGGATTTTAGTGATAGATCCATCCTTCAGCAGCTATGCCGACCATGCTCCCAGCGAACCAGCCATCCATACTGGTATGACAAATTCGTCCGGTGGAGCTAGCTTACTTTATGTTCACGGCATACCCACAGGGAAGTTACCTTGACTTCTATAGAGATGACTGCATTATGTCATTGATGAATAAGGGAATAGTTTATCCAGATATAGAGCCATAACCTGAACAGGATACTACAAACAGTGAGTGTGAAGATACTCCTGAACAACAGTTTTAATCAGATCCAACCATGGAGCAGAGCGAGTTCAGCTTTCAGGCTGCCATTGAAGAGATATACTGGGTGTTATGGGCTTCGGAATGCCCTCCACCCCCTACCACCATGCATGACTATAAGGTCATGGCTTAGGTAGATATCGATGATGAGGAAGAGACTCTGTCCTTCCGGCTGCTTCCCCAGGCAGCAAAGATCTTTAGTATTAATGACCGTCTGTCTGGAAGAATCTGGGATCTGGGTAATACTAAGACTTTCTTTTCCAAAAGCCAAGTACCAGTGATATTTTCATTGTGCTGGTACAAAACACACTCCAATGCCTTCCATACTCAACTCAAGGCTATGGATAAGAATTTAGTGACAGTCCACATGTCTGGCCCGCATTTTTTTCAAGTGGACAAGAATGTGTTTTGTGCTACATCGAAGCTGGTTCTAAATGTCACTATGTCTTCAATGTTAGACTTAGCCTCATTCGTAATTTTTGGGCAGTGAGCATGCCTGGGAGGCAACGGCTTGAATTATTGGGTCATTAACAGGACAGCTCGCCATTCTATGGCAAATGTGTTGACTGCCTCAAATAATCTTAACCTGATAATGGGATGCGTGTTTGTGTTCCTCATCGCTCAAGTCACATCATGCCCTGGCATTACGGATGACACTGTTTGGCTTTCCATTACTCTTTGGAGGCAAAATTGAAGAAGTTTGGAGGCAGGCAGCTCATTAACTGCCCCTGTGAAGGAAATGGATCTTTTATGTCACAGCCTCAGTTCAGATCCCAACCTAATGCCAGGAGGCAACAACCTAACCAGTTTAGGAGGCAGCCTTATGGGGGGAGCAAGAAACCAAGTTTTTCATCCTCCAAGCCTCCTAACTCTTGATGCTGACTTGCCACCTCTACCGCCCACAGACAGCCTACCAGTGGGCACCAGACTCCTGTAATTCCAGTCTCATTGGCTCAACCTATTTCCTCAAAACGAATGGGTGATCCAAGTCATTTAGGAGGGGCTTCGGATTTAATTTATCCAATCCCCTCCTCTTTCTTCCTCATCCTTTCTAACGGACATACCATCAGATTGAGAGAAGGACAATATTCTACAACAGGAGATACAGTTGCTCATCAACAAATGGGGGGGAAGGGGGTGGAGATTGTGCAAAAACCACAATCTCTAGGGTTTTATTCAAGGCTTTTCCTTTTACAAAAGGCCAACAGCAAGTTGAGGCCGATGATCAACCTGAGTCATCTCAATCAGTACATTCTTCTGACGAAGTTCAAGATGGAGACAGTGAGATCAATACAACTCTCTATCAGAAGGGACAAGTATGCTATCAGTCTTGATCTGACCAATGCATACTTTCATGTCCCTATTCACCTGGTGTCATGAAAATTTCTTTGTTCTGCTTACTGCAACAGTGTTTACCAGTTTCAAGTGTTTCTGTTTTGTCTAAACATCGGCTGATCTTTGCCAAAATCATGGATTGCATCGTCACCCTGTTCCAGTCGACTTCATCTACAGCAACAGTGCCGTACTTGGATGACATCCTCCAGAAACATATAGTAAGTTCTATTCTTCTCAAGGGCAGAAACAATCTCCTATCCCTTTTGTATCATCTCTGTTTTTTTGTGAAATGGAGAAAGCCCGACATTCATCCATTGCAGTGTTTTTTCCATCTAGGTATGGAGATTCTCATGAATCTCAATCTGGTACAACTCCCGAATGTTCATGTAGTATGAATCATCGAACTCGTCAAGTTAATTTCCAACAGAACTTGGATTTCAGCAAGAGAGTTCTTGCAACTCTTCAGATTATTAAATGCAGCAGTGGATTTGATCCCGCTGGGCCATCTTTTTATGCGCCCCTCACAGATGACCTTGCTGGCTCAATGGCACCCTTTTTCCAGTTCACTTGATGAAAAGGTCAGGATCACAAACAAGGTACGATCATTCCTGTGTCAGTGGTGCAACCATAGTTGGCTCATGACAGGAAGTGACAGTATGTACAGATGGCAGTACATACGCTTGGGGAGGCCACCAGTTTCCGGGCTTCGATATGGTCAGCGGCACATGGAGGCCAGGGGAACTGTCTCTCCATGTGAACCTTCTTGAAATGAAGGTTATCATCAATGCCTTTCAGTTCTGGAAGGACCAGCTCTGGGGGAAAATAGTCCTGATTATGCTGGACAACTTTGTAGTGGTGACCTACCTCCTCAAATGGGGGCATCAAATCACCTAACCTGCGCATTCTGGTTTGGCAGTTTCTATGCTGGTGCTACCAACTCCATATCAAAGTTCAAATCTGCGACATTTCGGGCAGACTTAATGTCCTGACTGATACTCTCTCCAGAAAGGGTCAAGTCATTCATACGTAATGGTCCCTCCATCAATTCATCTTTCAATGGATTTGCGCATGTTTGGGGTGTCCCATGATTGAATTTTTTTGTGACAAGGTGGAATCACAAGTTGCCCACCTTTGTCTCTCTAATTCTGGACCCAGAAGCTTGGGCCAGGGATGCACTGTCAATCAGTTGGGAGGGGTTGTGGGCTTTTGCCTACCCACCCACAGTATTGTTACCGAAAATAATACAGAAGTTGAGGTGTCAGACATGCAAGATGATTCTGATAGCCCCTCTTAGATGGGACAAGTCCTGGGGGAACGATCTACTTGATCAAGCAATAGATCTGCCCAGGATGATTCCAGCAAAGCCAAATCTTCACAAACAACCATGGTCGCAGGTGTTCCACCCCTACCCGGACCACCTTCTCCTTCACTCCTAGCTCTTGTCAGGACAGCCTTGAAAAAGAAAGAATTTAGACCTTCAATTGTGGAGAGAATCTCTCAAGTAAGAAGGCCATCCACTTTGAAGGCTTATGAAGGAAAGTGGCGTGTTTTCAGGGACTGGTGCCGAGTCAATAATATTGTCCCCTTGAATGCTTCAATCCCTGAACTGGCAGACTTTTTTCTCTGGCTCTATGGGGAGAAAAAGTTGGCCTCAGTCGCTATCAAAGGCTACCGCTCCATGATATCTAACACATTCAGGCATCATGGCAAAAGAGATGTCGGGGTATGATAAAGATCTATCAGACCTATTATCCAATTTTGGATTGACCACAATCCCTCACCCCATTTCCAAAATGGAATCTGTCCTGGGTTTTAACATGGCTCAATTCAGATGCATTCAGGCCTTTAGCCCGAACCTTCCTGAAGCTACTATCATACAAAGCATTAGCTTTGGCATGCCAGATGAACGAGTTATATGCCCTTTGATTTGACCTGAACTATCTTCAGTTCAGATCGGATGGTTTGGTGGTCTTCATGATGCAACCAGGCTTTTTGGCCAATAATAGATTGCTTTCAGTGGGTGATCAGAGAGTAGTCATGTGCTTCCTCTCTTCAATAGACACATTGAGAGCAGTGGCATTGCAAGACCATGTCCGTGCCCTCAAGCACTACTTGAAGCACACAGAGACAAGTCATGGCACACGCAAACGACTCTTTCTCCCGTTGAATGCTGGGAAGACGGATATCACCCCACAAGCCATATCTTCGTGGCAGAAGTTGGTTATATGTTCAGCGTACTCAGAAGTCTCAGAAGATCAGAGTCACCTGATGAGGATTTCAGCTCATGAATAGAAAGAGCCTCGCATGTCAACGTAATGTTTCGATCAGAGACATAATAGAAGCTATTTGCTGGCATGCAGAGTGAAGCTTTTTGTTTTTATCTGAGGGATTTAGTTCCACTGAGACAAACTTTGAATCTGGTTGATCCTGTGATGGCGGACCAGATGACCACCAGACCTAGTTAGAGGTCATTACAGCCTATTAGCTTCGCTGGATTTGCCAAAGAAATTTTGTCGGTAAGAAGAATTAATTCTTAACCAGATATATAGGGGTCACAGATAATGTGACCATAGGCTGTGTTGCTTTCAGGTTCGTAGATTGGGTTATCGTTTGCAAAGGGAATCCAGCTTTTTCTTCCCTAGCATTTTCTTTCCCTTTATTACCTAGAGGGATACCCGAGGTATAGATAGGATACTCAGCATTACCTCCTCCTATTAACTACTCTCCTAACATTAATGTGATTGGGGAACGTATTCGAAGAAGAAAGCAAATTTTTTCAGTTAATTTTTTTTTCTCAGAGAATACTTACCCAATCACATTACTTAAAACCCTCCCAGCCACCCTGCCATGCAAGCATCCTCATTGGTATATTGCTCAGTTTAAAAACTAGCAACACCAGGTGGTGGCAATGGAGGTAATGGGCAAGAGTTATTGCCCTTTGTATACATGGTATAGACAGTAAGGGTGGATTGGGGAGGTAGCAGGCTTATATCCGTAATGTTAATGTGATCAGGTAAGTATTCTCAGAGAAACATAATTTACTAAAAAAAAAATTGCTTTCACCAAAAGACTTTTTTACTTGGTCCTAAATGAAAATGGTGCCAATCTGACATCCAATGTGGCCACCATGGCAGTCATCTTTAAAATCTTGTTATCGCTACTCCTCAATGGAAAGTCATATCAACATGGGGTTTTCACCTGAAGACTTCTTATTGTGTCTAGTAAATAAAAATCATGCCAGTCTGATGTCCGGTATGGCCATAGTGGTGGCCATCTTGAAAATCTTGTTATCGCTACTCCTTCTGAAGGGATTGCCATATTGATGTTGGGTTTGAACCGAAAGACTTTTTATAATATTTAGTTGGTCGCGAATCAAAATGGTGCCAATCTTGCATCCAATCTGACTGCCACGATGGCCATCTCCTAGATGGATAGTTATATCAATATGGGGTTTTCACTAAAGACTTCTTATGATGTCTCTAGTTGGTCCTAAATGAAAATGGTGCCAATCTGACAAGATTTTTATATTGCTACTCGTTCCAAAATGGAAAGTCATATCAACATTGGTTTTCACCTGAAGACTTCTATTAGTGTCTTGTTGGTTCTAAATGAAAAAATGAAAATGATGCTGATCTGACATCCAGTATGGCCACAATGGTAGCTATCATGAAAACTTTGTTATTGTTGATCCTCCTGAATGGATGGCCATATTGACATGTTTTTCACCAAAAGACTTTGATATTTAGGATCTACATGAAAATAGTGCCAATCTTACATCCAGTCTGGTTGACATGATGGACATCTTGATAATCTTGTTATCACTACTCCTTCTGAATGGATGGTATTATTGACATGCGGTTTTCACCAAAAGAGTTCTAATGATGTTTAGTTGGTCTTAAGTGAAAATGGTGTCAATCTTACATCCAATGTGGCCACCGCAGTGGTAATTTGAAATTTTTGTTATTGCTCAAGAGTATCAGAGGTCGTTTAAACACTCAGCAGTTAAAGAGACGAAATGTTCTTATCTTGAATTCCTGGCAATTTTTTTCGGTCAGTAGAGCATCCGTCCTGTTGAGGGTTTCTTATTATATGCCCACCTTAAGGCAGAGTGTTTTATGTTGTGATGTTACCAATATGATTCTAATTTTGAGGTGTCCACCATCTATAGTTACCAAACTTTGTGGATGGCTTGCACTTGGGGTAAGGATGAACCCTATTGATTTTGAGGATCCAGAGGTCAAGGTCATTGTGAAAATGGTTTCCATACAATAAATTGAGTTCTCTATCATCTACAGTCACCTATCTTTTTCTCTTATTAAGTTTTTGATTTTTTTTTCTCCAGATGAAATGGCCTTATAAAAATGTTTTCTCTGTCAACTTTTTTTTACAGTTAATTTCTGGAGAATCAGTCATTGTTTTTCTTGTGAACTTGTAGTGAGTATTTTCAAGTAACCTTTGTGGTTTTCTAAAGCAAGGTTTGTACTTCTGGATTATGAACGATGGTGATATTTAAGAGTGTTGTTAATCTAAATATATATCTGACATTGTTTTGCAGGAAGGACTAGTGAAGATTCAGCAGGACTAGAAAATTTCTCAATCTACTAGTCCTTCTGGCTACAAAGAAATTAATGATAAATTCTTGGCCTGCTTACTAGTGCCGAGATAGGGAACTATTTAAATACTGGGCTATATAATGTACCGTTCATGGTACTCTTGTTATACTTGCCAAACGTTCCACTATAATGCAGTCTTATAAAAGGGGCTTTACTCTAGAAATTTTTTTATTTGGATTTTGGTGGTACATGTATTTAAGATGTTAACAGTTTGACTAATGTTTGGAAAAGAAGTAATTGAGTTATTTACCTGTTACAATTAAAAACTTGCAGGCATCGAAGTGGAT
Organism: Margaritifera margaritifera; assembly: GCA_029931535.1. NCBI lineage: Eukaryota > Metazoa > Mollusca > Bivalvia > Unionida > Margaritiferidae > Margaritifera > Margaritifera margaritifera. Next base: position 9,941,192 of record JAQPZY010001686.1, read on the forward strand.
ATTTTCAAATATTTAGTTTGATCAGAGGAGTCTGCTGTAGTATACAATGTAATCTGAATGAACCAATTACATGAGATCAAAATTGTTTAGATGACTGATTTATTTTCCTCCGCAATGAGATGGACCTATGCTGCACTTGGCTCCTATATTATTGTCAAGGAAAACAACTTGTAGCATCTAATATATGCCACTCTCCATGATGAGAAATATGACATTAGCTATGATAAACTTTTAACAGTTTGTTACCCAGATATTACAGTCAGATGTCATATATGACTGATGTTTGACATATGCATATCTCTTGTGCAGGAGGCTGCAGATTGGTTGAGTTCTCAGAGCTTTGTTACAGCTGGAGGTATTGGTGTCATAGGAGTATCAAAAGGTGGAGAACTGGCATTGATGATGGCAGCATATTCACCAAAAGCAAGTTATTTTTCATATTTTTTAAAATGATTTTTGTTCTGTCTATTGATTGTTTAATAGGAGACATTTATTTGGTGTGTAAATTAAGTAATCAAGGCTGTGCTTCTAAAATGTAAACTTCAGTGATATTTATTGGAACAAATGGGTCATTGTGACTTATGTATTGTCTTTGTAATCTGACTACTTGACTATGCAGAGAAATCTCTTTATAATGGACAAGTAAGGATCACAAAGTCAGAACAGTACTAGACTATACAGAGAAACCTGTCTATAATGACTGCCCAAGGGATCACACAAAACAGTACTAGACTATACAGAGAAACCTGTTTATAGTGGACACTAAAGGGATGACAAAGAACAGTACTATACTATACAGAGAAACCTGTATAAAATGGTCACCCAACAGATCACACATTTTTGTCCTGTATGTACAGGTGTCCTTTTCATAAAGGTGTTATGAAAGAATTTGAGATAAAGGGTGGTAACTTTTATCCTTGTGGACAGGTGGCTAATATATGGAGATGTCTGCTAAGAACAATTTCACTGTATATATAACAATGCATTTTGCTTATGATCAAGTGTATATTATGTTCCTAAAATATGCTGACTCTGGCTAAAACATGTTACAGGTGAAAGCAGTTGTTAATATTGGAGGGCCACCTTTTCTGTCTGTTAATGGAATGTACTTTAAAGGACAGAGAATGACACCAGTGGAGTAAGTATGTAAATACACAAGCCAGTTATTTTAGCTTTTGATGCTAGAAATGGACATTAGAAAACATTGTTTATAATGATAGATGGTGCTCTGAAATATTTTTCTGTTAGATGAATTACCCACCCAGCCTATATAATTTTTTTTAAACACAATAATATTTTTCCAGAATGTTTTGAACATTTTTTGTGTGTGTGTTTGTGGGTGAATATGTCAGGGATCCTGAAATTGTAATGGCTCTTGCTGGACATTTTACTAAAAAATTAGTATGGTGGCCATATGTTTGTGAAATTTTATATAAAAGCATTCAAAGGAGATATAACCAGTTTTGACAGAAAAGTAAACATTGATATACCTAATTATTCAATGCACCAGGATTTGCTGCTGCTTTAGAGTTAGTATTACTATTCGACGATTAAATAGTTTCCTCTCAAACTTATTATTTATACAACTTATTTTTTTCTTCAGAAAATTATTCTATAGAATTTCACCCAACAACATTATTATATTCTATTTTGCTGTTTTAAGAATTAATTAATAATTGACAACAAGCTGATTTACTACCTTGAAAATGTGTAACACTTAATAAATGGGCATTTGTGGTAAAGTCATATGGTGAAGTTTTATTTGATCAGGTCCCCAAAAAAGTCTTGAAGGATGATAATAAAAGTTAAGTGTTGTTGCTAGTATCTTTTTTTCTAAATTTGTGGCTAGGATTAACATATTTTGTTGTAAAGGTATCATGTGCTGACACACAGCAACACAAACTATGTGGTGTGAGGGACTGATGTAATATTTACAGTTTAGACTCTAGGACAATCATTCAATTGTAGAGTTTTAGATTAGTCCAGGAGATAAGCTTTTACACCTCTTTTGTTTTGTGTTTTGTGGTTATTGAGAGATTAAACAATTGGGAAAACATACGGAGCAAACAAGGTTAGTCTGTGTCACCTCTGTTGATTGTCTGACAAAGAAGCAATGTGCCCTGTAGACCTAGACACCTTTGCATTAAGATTAGTTGGCAAGATCTTTGTTGATTATACAACAAAGAAACAATTTGTAAACTAGACCTAGTGACCTTTGAATTTTACATTTTACTTTGTTTAAAAAAGGTTTTTATTTGGCATTTTAATGGATAAACAAATCAAGGATATGCTGATATCATGATATTTGAGAACTTCTATGGCCAATGTCCGGTCGCTTAGAGTATGTGCACCGGTCAAAACCCTTGATCTACGGGACATCCAGCAAATACACAGGGTTCATACAGCCTTGAAAAGACCATGAATTCAGAGGGTTGCCTTGAAAAGTCTTTGAATTTAAAAAAAGTGGGTTTTGTTTTTGAAAGGTGCTTGAATTTCTGGAAAAAAACTACTTGAATTTCTTCAAAAATCTCCTTGCATTTTATCTGTACTGTCAAAACCATATTGCTAAAATGTAATTTAAAAAAAGAGCATAATACAATAAAATTAAGTTGGTGAATTAGTACATGACACTGGTAGGTATTGAAACAAGTTGTGTGCCTTTACATAGGTGGCACTGTAATTGGACAAACTGTGCAAATGGCTGACCTGACTCACACTTGATATATCATGAGCTGTGTATACAATAGAAAATGGGAATGTGACCCCTTTTATAGCAGTTCAGTGAAAGTGTTGAAGGGAGGCATAAACAAGGCAATTTGTAAGGCTTGTGATTAGATTTTTTATATTTCCATCTTGGAAGAAAGGGCTTTCAAGTCACATATGAAAAATGAGAAACACAAGAAAAATGCAAGTTCGTCTGCTGTCACATTGGAATAATTTATAGGACTGTGATGAAAAGTGACATTTAAAAAAATAAATGATGAATTTGGATATAATGTGTCTTGGTTATAATGTTATAAAAATAACAGTCCCCTGTGAAATGTTACTTACTGTATATATTTTGTATATGAAAGCAAACCCTTGGCATCAAGAAATGTGAAAATTGCTTGCCTGCCTGTAAGGCACATTTCCAAATAGGATACTTTCAGGAATTCTCAGTGAAAATCTTGGGTATATTTGTATTATATATGTAGGACACCTGTCTTTTATGGATCAAGAACATATTTTTGTCTGCATTGTTCATTTATACAGGATTGAAAGGACATTGTACTCAGTCACAAGATGATGAATGTGAAATCTTGTAGAAAATTCGTTATTGTGTACATATTGATTTTCTGCTTTTAATATGTTAGATGCCTTTGTACCAGAGAAGATGTCTTCATACTTGAAGATATTTTAAAGTCAGATAATTAGGAAAAATACAGTGTGTGCATATTGGGAAATAAATATAGCAAACTTACAGGTAACTCCTTCATAAAAATGACATTTATTTATCTGTCCTTTATTTAGAGTTTTCACCATAGTAAACTTGGTTACTATGGTAACAAAAAATAAGTACAGTGTATTGCAGCTATGCATATCTTATGTATAAAAACTGTTTAGTATGAACTTTAGAATTTGTAGAGATTTCTTTACTGAAGTTATTTCTTTCTTAATGCTAATTGCCTTATTGTATCACAAGATACTGTGAATCACTTTCATTTTGTTGGTATCAAATTTCATGGTTTGGTTAAAAAAAAATGCATATTCATGGGTACTTAATTTTGTGGATTTGTCATTTAAAAAAGACCAAAAAGAACTACGATAAAATATTAAGTGAAGATGTATATATCTATTTAAAAGATTATACCATCATTCACTTCCATGCATATCAGAGCAAACAGAATTAATCAATACTGCAGTAATTGTATTGATTAGGTCATTTTCTCAATGCTACCACTAAATGCAGAGATCTGAATCAATGAAGATGCCAGCATCCTTTTGAATGTATTTAAAATCAAACAAACTTAATACCACTGCTGTAATTAGTGTAAACATTATGTGGTAGTGATCTTTGATGTTTTCAAAGCTCATAGCAGGGAGAGGCTGCATTTACATTTAACAGAAAAGGCCTCTACCTTTGTGCCATAAGCTTGCATGTAACCCCAGATTTATCTGTCAATAAATTCTCCATGAAGGAAATCAAATCATGCTTTCATGAGTGGTATTTGTGCCAGGTAATTGCTCAATAAAATTAACATGAAGAGAGTTGGGATGTTATGTCAGATAAAGTCTTGACCTGAAAATCCATCTACCCTTAAGTCAAATAATGCAAATTGGATTACCTGCACACGTGACAAAGTATCACTTTGGATGGACACAAGTAAAATGGGCTTCAAGAAAATGGAACTGATCTGTTGTTTATTCAGCAGTTATACATATGAAACATAATTAGTAATAACAATGGGCTCTTGTGTTGCATTTACTCAATGGAATAATGAATAATGCTGAATAGAATAAAAATTGTACCTGTAGTGACAACTTTTTTATTCATGAAAAGACTAATATTTGAATCAGACACGGTAAATGCTTTCACATCAATCTATGAATTCATTATGGAACATTGTCTAACTGTAGATAATACAGTGTCTTCATGATCCTTATGTTGGATATTATCATGAATAAACAGCTACCAGCATACATATGACAGAACAGAGAAGTCAGCATAGAACAAATGGGGAGATTTGCAAAATCTGGTCATGACTTTTTACTTCAAAAGAGGGAGGATTTTCAGTGAGAATGGTGAAATTTTCATTTTGGAACATGTCTTCGACTTTCTTATCCAAATGAGGACCCAAAGCTTGGGTCACTGTTTGAGTAGTTTTCGTCCAGTTGTATAAGAACTTTAGTGCAATTTCCAAGTCAGGGAACATTATTTTGAATAGATCTGAAAAATGATCTGCTACTGTAAACGAGAGATTATGTTTGGCTATAAAGTTGTTAAACAGTTTCTTGGCACGTATATCTTTATCCACATTTGATGCAGATTCTGTGAACATGGATTTCAGTGATGGCATATTTGTTGTCGCGCTCAATATGCTTTAATATGCTGCATGACACATAATATCATTCTTGCCACCTTAACAGATTTTAAAATCAGCTTTAGGGGAAGAGCAAAATGCATATTCATGTCTTTTGAACTTGATAACAACCACTGAAATTCCTGTTTTCATCCATCATTGAATTTAGTGATATTTCGGTTGCTTAGATTTTGGCATTTTAGCAATGGTAGATAATGTACACTTAGACATCTCGACACACTTTAAACACCGAAGCCAAACTGACCCTGTTTTAAGCTGAGTGAGTTCTTTAGTAATCCAACCATAATCAATTAATCTCTTTAATCCTTTCAGAATTACTTCTGATCACACATAGTATAATCCATGTCAACAAACTTCGAACACTAAAGCCAACCGACCCTGCCGACAGAATCAAATGGATGCTAATTGTTTTATGTTGCTTGAAATTGGCAACCTAATTGTCTTGCCCTGCTTAAGCCCGTTCACAGTCACATGATCACAGGCAGTATTACCGTAAATATACTACACTGGAAGCAAGGTGTGAAAACAATGGAAAAAATTAAATTTTTCAATAATAATTTTGCGTACACAGGAGATTTCAGTGAGTGACAGGAGGGACTGGAGACACCTCTCATCATGGGAGGAAAACACTCTTGTCCAGGTGGTTCATATGTATGTACCAGTATTATTCCATGATGATGTGTGCTTAAAAAAAGCTGCAAACTGATATTTTATTTTCTTGAAGTTTAATGCTTTCATGTTTCTAAGATGTTTGCAAATTTAATTGGATTGCATGGAGTTTTATTGTGTATTCATTATTATAAATGGATATAATATATACTTGGTGAAGTAAAGATGGATACAAACCATGAGTAATTTTGCATTTGTTATTATATCAGATAGAATCATTTTATTATTTTAGCACTTTCAAGTTCACAAAATTTTTAATGGTATACGATAAGGTTGGTTATTAAAACAAACAAGAAACAAGTGATGGTTTACCATGACATACAGCAGGGAAGTGGGGGGTGTGTGGACTTTAAATAACAGCTTGTTTCATATTCATTGTCTATCATGCCCACAAAATCCTCCAAAATAGGTACCTCATGAATTTAAAGCGATTCACAGTAGATTTATGTTAGAGGTCATTGTGATTGTAATTGTTTTCATTTAATTTGCTGTTTACAGTTTTGATATTTCTAAGCTTGACATAGATGCTGAAGGGGCCATAGGTTTTAGGAACTGTTTTCCATACAAGAAGGAAGACTTTATAAAGGTATGTACTCTTATGATAGTCGTAATTGTTAGGATTTAACCCACACTATCTGTTTATTCATCCTTCCCTCTACCTGTCTATTCATCCAATTTTCCGTCCTAATTTTTTATGTAATTTTTTATGGTGAACATTGTAGCTTTACAACTTTGTGACATCTTGTAGTACAACTGTTATGTATCAGTACAGTGAAACCCCACTATGACACGATGGTCAGGGTCCACAAAGTGATATTGTGCAATATACAGTAGGACCCCACTATAACACGATGGTCAGGGTCCACAGAGTGATATTGTGCTATATATTGTGCTATATACCATATTATAACACTCAACCAAGTCAGTTAACTGAAGAAAATACTGCATGTGTATCTACTTAGCTATAAAAGGAGGTGGAGTGGGAAGGAGGGTGCAAAACAACAGACTTCATTGATGCAGTTATCAACTTGATGTATATTAAACGAGACATACTTAAAACAGTCATTACATATTTAATATTTATCTTTTTGGCAGAGAAACCATTCATTGCTACATACATATAAATGTATAAGAAAATTGGCAACTTAAGTGTAAATAGTTAGAGTACATGTACTCACCAACCAATTTCATTGTATCCATAATAGTAATTCCATCCAAAATGTGCAGAAAGAAGCATAACTTATAGAATTTGCCTGCTAGATCCATTTGAATCCAAATACTTAATTTCTTGCTAATACACTAACACTAACTTGTGAAACGCTGTATTTTCCAAAACATTCATATTTGTTTGAGTAGTAGGTTTGATTATAATAGCAAATCCCTCCACTCTTGCAAATTAAATGGTTCTGTTCCAGTCAATGTTAGCATTACACTGACAAGTGCTTGTGTACATGGGAGTTATTTAAAGCTGCTGTCTGACTAGAAAATAAAAAGGAATAAGATGAAGCAGGGTACATGTATGTGGCAATGACCAAAACTGCTCCTGACAATTTAGGTGATAACCTTGTTTCAGCAGGTGAGTATGATGGTTGATTGAGCAGGCATTGGTGGTCTATTGTTTTTCCTTAAATAGGTAGGTAAGTTAATTGATTTATAAATTCAGTTGAGAAACTTTTTTTAGACCACCTCTGAGCAAACATCAGTGCGTTATTGTTTATACTGCACTGAGCAACAACTGTATATGCCAGATGACTGAGCAAACATCTTTTGGTTATTATTATACTGCATTGAGCAACAACTGTATATAGGATGCACTGAAAACAAACACAAAGAAGACCTAATGACTTTATTGTTGATGGTTCAATAATAATTAGATTAACAATTATCAGCTTTTTAAGGAGATAATGTCTTTCAAAAATAATCAAGAAGCAAGTGATATTTTTCTTCTCAAGAATACAACATATCTTGCTAAATTAATAAATCAAGCTCTTGTTAATATTGGCACTAAAGCTTTGTAGAACTTCAAGCAATTGGTGAAATGAGTGTAACAAATTTGGGAGCCATACCACGACCATGCTGTATCCAAATTTGTGTTATAATGAAGGTCGTTATAGCAGGGTTTCACTGTATTTTAAATTCCTATTGACTGTTGAAAAGTCTGTGTAATCCATTAATTTTGTGAGACTCAGCGCAACATTGTACTTCAGGATTGGAGTTTTCAGTGCACTAGGTAGATATAAATTAGGGATGCTCTTCTGTCCTGATGCCTTCTTCACTGTCATTATTGCCTTCCCTCTTCTAGGCCTTCCACGCTGCCTCTCTCCAGATCACTAGAATATGTCCTTAAACTGTTTTTATTTTATGTTATTTCCATATATTTTTATCTTTATTATTTCCACATATTTTTATCTTTATTATTTCCATATATTTTTATCTTTATTATTTCCACATATTTTTATCTTTATTATTTCCATATATTTTTATCTTTATTATTTCCATATATTTTTATCATTATTATTTCCACATATTTTTATCTTTATTATTTCCACATATTTTTATCTTTATTATTTCCATATATTTTTTAAGTTTGTTTGGTGTAGGATACATATACCTGTATAAATATACTTTTGTCTGTTTTTACTTCCAAAAAGTTGACATCCCTATTCTTGGCAGTACTATATATACTCACTTATAAATCAAGTCCAACTGCAAATACTCAGATCTGCTGGCACATTATGTGATGGCAGATCTGGGTCTATACAGTTTGTTAGCAGTAGTTGATTAGGTGACAAATAACATAGACCCTGATCTGCTGGCATATAATGCAACAGCAAATCAGGGTCTATCTTGTTTGCAGTTGGACTAAACTCATAAGTGAGTATATGTGGTAAGTATTTTGGTTGAAAAAATTGCTTCTTTGTACTTTACCTTACTTCAAAAACGACAAAAAATGTCCCATCAATACAAATTCCCTTATGAAAAAAATTCCTGGCTGGAGCAATGTCACATTTATGTCATTAGCAAGTCAGTCAGGTATTCACTTCTTATTCCTCTACTGTGTACTTTGCTAGTAAAGGTGGTATATAGTGCTGCCATAATACTCAGATCCATAAGTAGAAGTGTCTTTACTTTCCAATTCCTATTTTTACACAATAACTTATAACTTGATGGATCAAGAACACATTTTGTTCAAAGTTTGATACCAATAATATCTCAATTACATTTTAGGTATATTTGACAAAAATGTTTACTCTCTTTAACTTACTGCAAGACCTGCTTTCTGTTTTTTTGTCAATAACTTAAATTGGTCAAGTTTGATTGTCAGTATTTTCCAGTAGTACTAATGAGCATACATGTGAACCTCCCAGACGGGAGGATTTTCCTCACGAGATGAGGAGTGTCTCCCGTCCCTCCTGTCACTCACTGAAATCTCCCATGAATGCAAAATTATTATAGAATTGTTTTTTTCCCCCCATTGTTTTCACACCTTGCTTCCAGTGTAGTATATATACAGTAATACTGCCTGTGATCATGTGACTGTGAACTGGCTTAAGCAGGGCAAGATGATTTAGTTGCTAATTTCAAGCAGCATAAAACAATTAGCATCCATTTGTTTCTGTTGGCAGGGTTGGTTGGCTTCAGTGTTTTGAAGTTTGTCCACATGGATTATACTATGTGCAATCTGAAGTAATTCTGAAAGGATTAAAGGTTGGATTACCAAAGAGCTCAGTCAGCATAAACAGGGTTGATTTGGCTTCGGTGTTTAAATTACGTTGAGATGTCTAAGTGTGCATTATCTCCCAATGCTAAGATGCCAAAATCTAAGCAACCGAAATATCACACGAAATTCCAGGATGTATGGAAATGGGAATTTCAGTAGTTGTTATCAAGTTCAAAGGACATGAATATGTATTTTTCCCTTCCCATAAAGCTTATTTTAAATCTGTTATAGTGGCAAGAATGACATTACACGTCATGCAGCATATTAAAGCATTAAATGTGACAACAAATACGCCATCACTGAAATCCATGTTCACGGAATCTGCATCATTCTCATGCAAACAGATGAAAACTACTCACATAGTGACCCAAGCTTTGGGTCCTCATTTTGATAAGAAAGTCAAAGACATGTGCCTCAATGAAATATTAACTTTTTTCATTGAAAATCCTCCCTCTTTTGAAGTGAAAACTCCCAACCAAATTTTGCAGATCTCCCAATTTGTCCTAAGCTGACTTCTCTGTTCTGTCACTAGTATGAATTAGGATTATGCTCCTTTTTGACTTTGACATTTGTTGTGAGAAGAAAAAAAAGTATCTTTTTATCATACATTTCCTACACTTAGTTGACTGACACTTTGGTTACAGACTTCTCATAATTTTTTATTTATATTGTTATGTATTATGTTTATATAATATTATATATATTTTAGGAAATTATAAATGTTTCTTCACTTTAATATTTGCTTAAATCTTTATGTTTATTAGGAAAAACATGTATAACTAGTGTCCTTGAATTAGGTTGTTTTGATCAATATGTTTTCTCAATTTGAAGGTCAAGGTTGAATTTTGTTTACAAGTAAAATTACATTAAGATGACTCATATTCTAGAACATTCTGTCATGTGACCAATCTTTATATATGCCATGTTTGGTGGACATTTATTCAGTTTTGACATTACCATCAGTCTTGTAAAGAGCTATTACAGTTGTGAAAATTCATTCCAAATTCTAAGAGAGGAATTATTTTAAATATTCATTGGATTATAACAGTGCTCATAAACTTTTGGATTTTGGATATTTAATTGACAATTTTGGAATTTATGTGAACTTATTCAGAGATTTTGGAATACTTCATTTTGACTTCAGCACATCAAGATTACTAGTACATCAGGACTTTGGAGACCATTAACACATCATAACATTCAAGGACACATTCTATATTTAGGACTTGTGATTAGAACAATCATTCTTATTGGATTATTAGGATTTCAAAACACATTACTGTAAGTGACTTTTTGATTTTTCATTTTAATTATCTAGTAATAAATTGCTTGTTGATTTTTACTTGATTTGTTGGTTTCACTTTCTTTCTGTTACATTTTTTTTTTAGACCATAGAGTCGTAACAGAAATTGGGGGCTCGTCATCCGGGATTGAATTTCTTTAAAGCATATTAGAGATATTAAATTTATCTTTGAAATTCATATTGATTTTGTCTCTGAATTTTTTTTGTCTTTGGCAAAGATTTTTAATAGAGAAATTTTTTTTTGTGTGAAACCAACAAGCATTTACAATGGCATCTAATGTTCAGAATTTCATTTCAAAACCTATCCAGGAGGGGATACAGTGCATGAGAAAGTTAATTGAAGAGTTCAAGAGGTGCATCCATAGTGATGTTAAAACCTATCTTGACGAGCAGAATGTGGAAACTTTGGAAAATGCTGCTCGTATGGCTGATGATTATTCCTTGACTCACAAAATTTCATTTGGTAATAAATCGTCCTCTCAGCAGTTTTCTGGTAAAAAAAACCATTTCAATCTCATTCGAGTACTTCCAAATTTCACAACAGCACAACTGTTAGGAATCAAACATCTGATAAGACTGATCAGAAATCCTTATCTCTTCCTACGTGCACTTATTGTAAAAAGAAAGGGCACGTTATTTCTGATTGCTTCAAGTTAAAAAATAAGCAACAGAGAAAAGACAGAGCTTTTCCAAATGCTCTTATTTCTACGAGGTCAAGGTCACGGTCTTGTATTGAAAGCAATACATTTGTTGGGTCAAACAAACCCCAGTCTGATTCTATTTTAGAGGCTTATGAACCATTCATGTCAGAAGGTTCTATATCACTTATTGGTGATTCTGCCAAACCTATCCCAGTTAAAATATTAAGGGACACTGGAGCTTCTCAGAGTCTTTTATTATCAGGTACTTTGCCTTTGTCTGAGGAGTCTTCTTCAAGTGAAAGTGTTCTTGTTCAGGGAGTAGAGTGCGGCTTTGTAAATGTTCCTCTCCATTGTGTAAATTTGGCATCAGACTTAGTTTCTGGACCTGTGACTGTTGGGACAGTGACTTCTTTACCCATAGAGGGTGTTCATTTATTACTAGGCAATGACCTAGCTGGAGATAAGGTTGTGGTTAATCCACTTGTAACTGACAAGCCTTGTTTGGATCAGAAAGTTGATCCTGTCGAAACTGAAATCCCTGATTTGTACCCTGCTTGTGCAGTTACTAGAGCTATGGCAAAAAGAGCTCTTGAGAGTGATGTTGATCAGGATATTATTCCTTTAGCTGACACATGTATTGGTCAGTCTTTTGATGAGGTCACTTTTTCCTCAGGTATTGATCAATCAAATGGTATTGATCACAGTGATCCTCTTTTGGCAACTCATTCTCTTTGTTCTAATCAGGATGACAAACGACAATCCCTTGTCGTTGAACAGGAGCAAGATCCCAAGATATCTTGTTTGTTTCAGAGGGCTATTAGTGAAACTGAAGCCACACAAGTTCCAGTGTGTTACTTTGTGAAAAATGGGGTCCTTATGAGGAAATGGAGACCACCTGATGTACCCGCTGGTGATGAGTGGTCAGTGAGCTATCAAATTGTTGTTCCTAAGTCATATCGACAGGAAATTCTTAATTTAGCCCATGAAACTCCTTTGGCTGGTCATTTAGGAGTCCGTAAGACTTATCACAAGATCTTGAATCATTTTTATTGGCTGAAACTCAAAAGTAATGTTTCTAAATACTGCAGATCTTGTCACACTTGTCAAATGGTAGGAAAACCCAATCAGAAGATACCTAAGGCTCATCTGCAACCTATTCCTGCATTTGATGAACCATTTAGTAGAATAATAGTAGACTGTGTTGGTCCTTTACCTAAAACCAAGTTAGGCAACCAATACTTGTTGACCATCATGTGTGCATCTACAAGATTTCCAGAGGCAATTCCTCTGAGAAATATAAAAACTAAAACTATTGTGAAAGCTTTGGTGAGGTTTTTTACACTTGTTGGGCTTCCCAAATCTGTCCAGTCGGATCAAGGGTCAAATTTTATGTCTGGAATTTTCCAACAAGTTATGCATTAATTAGGCATCCAACAGTTTAAATCTTCTGCCTATCACCCTGAAAGTCAAGGTGCTTTGGAAAGATTTCATCAAACTTTGAAGAATATGATTCGATCATATTGCTTTGATACAGAAAAGGATCGGGATGAGGGTGTTCATTTGTTGTTGTTTGCTGTTAGGGAATCAGTTCAAGAGTCGTTGGGTTTTAGTCCCTTTGAACTAGTTTTTGGTCATACTGTCCGTGGACCATTGAAATTATTGAAAGAGAAACTTCTTTCAAATGAAGATTCAAAGATTAATCTTCTTGATTATGTTTCTGATTTCAAATACAAGTTGTCAAAGGCCTGTGAAGTAGCAAGAACTAATCTTCACAATACCCAGTCAAAAATGAAATTAAGGTATGACAGAAATACACAGGAAAGGAGTTTTAAACCTGGTGACAAAGTTCTGGCTCTCTTTCCCATACCTCAGAATCCTCTTCAGGCTAAATTTTATGGTCCTTATACCGTTGCAAAGAAAGTAAATGACTTAAATTATATCATTAACACTCCTGGGAGACGGAAACAGAAACAACTTTGTCATATAAATATGTTAAAGGAATATTTTGACAGAGATAGCTCAGCTAATTATTCTGTTAATTTAGTTGTACCTGTCCCACACAGTGAAGATATCAACGATGGAATACAATCAGACTATAGTGACTCTGGTATAACCAATCTTCGGAATTCAGAAATATTGAACAACCTAGACCAGAAACTTTCACATCTACAACAACAGGAAAGAAATGAACTAACACAGCTATTACATGACTATGAGCACTTGTTTCCTGATGTTCCAACACGAACAAGTAAAATTTATCATGACGTTGACATTGTAGATTCTGCGCCTGTGAAACAGCATCCTTATAGGATGAATCCTCTCAAACAGAACTATCTGAAGAAAGAAATTCAGTATTTACTGAAGAATGATTTCATAGAACCAAGTAAAAGTAACTGGAGTTCACCATGTATTCTTGTTCCCAAGCCAGATAATACATTCCGTATGTGTACTGACTATAGAAAAGTCAACAGTGTCACCAAAACTGATTCATTTCCAATCCCAAGAATGGACGATTGCATTGATAAAATTGGAAATGCGGAATATGTCACCAAGTTTGACCTTTTAAAAGGATTCTGTCAAATTCCACTGACGGAAAGGGCAAAAGAAATTTCAGCATTTGCAACTCCAGATGGACTTTATCAATATAAAGTCATGCCGTTTGGAATGAAAAATTCGCCTGCAACGTTTCAACGTCTGATGAACATGATAACATTTGGTCTTGATAATTGTGACGCTTATATTGATGACGTCATTATCTAGAACAACACCTGGGAAGATCATTTGGAAACCATTCGAAAATTCTTCGATCGACTCAGTGATGCGAATCTGACAATTAATTTGAGCAAAAGTGAGTTTTGCCATGCTTGTGTCACATTTTTAGGACATATTGTGGGACAAGGTCAAGTTAAACCTATAGAAGCTAAGGTCAAAGCTATCTCTGAATTTCAAGTTCTGATTTGTAAAAAGCAACTGATGCGATTTCTAGGTATGGCTGGATATTATCGGAAATTTTGTTCCAATTTTTCCAAAATTGCTGAACCTTTAACAAGTTTATTGAGTAAGAAAACCAAATTTCATTGGTCTGACAAGTGTCAGGAATCTTTTGACAAGTTAAAGGCCATGCTTAGGAATGCACCAGTTCTTTCTGCACCAAATTTCAGTCAATCATTTAAATTATCTGTTGATGCAAGTGATGTAGGGGTTGGTGGAGTATTGATTCAAAAAGACAATGTGATTGCAGATGCACTCTCACGTGCCTAGAAATGTAATATTGCTTGATGTAATTAAGTCCAGTATCATAAAACATGTTCTTATGTAATTTTGGTTATTATAGTATTAGATGTATATTCAAAAGAAAGCTTTATTATATAAATCTTTCTTTTTCTTTATGAGGGGAGGTGTTATGTATGATGTTTATATAATATTATATATATTTTAGGAAATTATAAATGTTTCTTCACTTTAATATTTGCTTAAATCTTTATGTTTATTAGGAAAAACATGTATAACTAGTGTCCTTGAATTAGGTTGTTTTGATCAATATGTTTTCTCAATTTGAGGGTCAAGGTTGAATTTTGTTTACAAGTAAAATTACATTAAGATGACTCATATTCTAGAACATTCTGTCATGTGACCAATCTTTATATATGCCATGTTTGGTGGACATTTATTCAGTTTTGACATTACCATCAGTCTTGTAAAGAGCTATTACAGTTGTGAAAATTCATTCCAAATTCTAAGAGAGGAATTATTTTAAATATTCATTGGATTATAACAGTGCTCATAAACTTTTGGATTTTGGATATTTAATTGACAATTTTGGAATTTATGTGAACTTATTCAGAGATTTTGGAATACTTCATTTTGACTTCAGCACATCAAGATTACTAGTACATCAGGACTTTGGAGACCATTAACACATCATAACATTCAAGGACACATTCTATATTTAGGACTTGTGATTAGAACAATCATTCTTATTGGATTATTAGGATTTCAAAACACATTACTGTAAGTGACTTTTTGATTTTTCATTTTAATTATCTAGTAATAAATTGCTTGTTGATTTTTACTTGATTTGTTGGTTTCACTTTCTTTCTGTTACATTTTTTTTTAGACCATAGAGTCGTAACAATATATTGTTTTATTTGTGGACAGGTCACTTATTTGACTTTGTTACCTTATCCCTATGCTTCAAGATCATCTCACAATTGTTGACCAATTTAAGTTCATGCCACATTGAAAATGGTGGAGGCAGCAGATACAGGAAATTTCAGAGAAAATAAATGGTCAGATAAGTTACATTAGTAATTGATACATATTTAGTACAAGCAAAAGATATAAAGTAAATACAACTTTGTGATTGTTGTGTTGGACCTTGAGAGTAATAGAAAAATGTAATTCAGCTGATGATGGTATATACTGTTTTATATTTGACCAGTCTCATGCTAACCATTTCAGGTGTGGGAATCAGATGCAAAGGTTTTGAATATAATAGGAGAGGATGACCAATGTTGTCCACCTGAGTCATTACAGCTATTGCTGGACTGTTATCCACCCCATAAATGTTTAAATGTCCAGCTGAAGATCTACTCAGAGGCAGGCCACCTTATTGAGATTCCCTATGCTCCTCACTTTAGGATAACATATCATAAGAGTTATGGTAAGTTCTGCCCTGCCTCCTCTTTATCTTGCAATACTTGTAATTTCTTGCAGTACTGCTCTTCAGATGCTTTTCAGATAACCTTTTTGGATATTGTGATACCATCTGTTACTTAACTACAGTACAGCTCACATTATTTTTCGGAACCCCATACTTCGCGGTGGGGGTGGAGAGAGAGTGGAGAGGATTAAGAAAAAAACTCCACCATCACTCCATGCGTCCTGACGGAGTTGCCACGGCATCTCGCGGAGAATGGCCTTGCACACCACACTTTCTCATGGAGTCGCATCCGATCTCCGATCACCACCGCAGAGTGGATGTGGTCTCGATAATATGGGCGTGGTTTACTGTTTATAACCCATGCAAGCAGAGGTTGAGAGAGAGACGGGGGGGGGGGGGGGGAGGGCACAGATTTATCTACATTGTTATCCCTCTGGGGAGCAATTTGCTAACTTTTTGATACTGAAAAAAAAACGTAGTCATTAAGTTAATTATAAATATTTCATTGTTCTAGCGAAGATAATGTATGATACATAGTGCCAAATCAAATTTTAGATGATGATAACGTAATGACAATGCCTCGCAAACTATTAATACTACATTTTGCGCAATGAGTTTTATTATTTTTTTTCTTCAATACTATGTTATCAAAATCTAAACATGCATTCATATCCTTATTTCTTTTTCAGTAAAATACAAAATTTTAATGATCATATGAAAGTCAGTAATATTGTACTAACTGCAATTAAAAGAACGATAAACATTGAACAAATTAATAACAAAGCTGAAGTCATACCTGACTGAAGTGAAACAAAATCGCACAAGTTCTGATGGTTACTCCATGCATGAGTACTCATTCACATATTGTACGATTTTTTCTGACATCCAATCGCTTAGATAAAGCATTATTAAGATTTCACATCATTATTTTATTTTAAACTGTACTATTTTGCATTAATTACCAAAGTAGCGTTTTTTTAAAAAATCACAAATGGTCGCAAAAGGTCATCCTAGATACATGTAGTTGACAGGTGCAGTAACCTAGCACAAGAGAAACCATCAACACTGCTTGTTTTCTTTGATATTGACGTGTTCATTTCATGTGCTAACTGTTAACCTGAAAGTACAACAGCAGCGCTTCTGCGGGTTTGTTTTCTTTGCCATTGATTTGACAAACTTGTGCATTAGATGAAATTAATGTTTAACTTTTTCTTTTTCTGTTCGTTTTCCTCTTGCATACTATGCATAATACAGAAAAATAAGATTAATAATTTTAGATCATTAACTCTTCTTAGTAAAGTTCCCCCCCCCCTTATAAAATATGGAATCCAAAGCACTACTGCGCAAGTCATCATAATCAGTTGCACTTACTATTAGAAACTGATCTTTTTTTTTTCTTTTGTACATGCTTCAGTAACAGTTTAAGTATTACATGATTGGCTAGCTTTCTTCAATTAGCGGCCTCATCGTTCACACTAAGCCAAAAAGATGTTCCTGCCATTAAAGTTTTTCGTGATTCTGCTTATGTTTTGAAGAGTTTTTCACTAATGTGAGTTTCAAAAACAATGCTAAAATGCTTATTAATGTTAACCAAAAGTTTTCTTTTTCACTGCTTGACATGTCAACATTTTTAGTCAATCGTCAGAATTAAAATATTACAATCTGACTGGTTATAAATCTAGACGTACACAAACTGAAATCTGGAGACGTTCGGTAGTGGTAAAAAAAGTAATAACGTGCTAGACATTATAGCGTTATGGAGCAAAAAAGAAAGAAATTTTCCCACCACTGCATGGGAATTCCCGAGCACGTGCTCTAAAGTCATGTGTGTGTGCATGGGCATCCGCAGGAATTTTCCCGGGGGGGGGGGGGGAGGGAAACCGAAGTAAAAGGGATATATTTATTATTTTTTAAAAATCGGGGTGGGGACGGGGGCATCATGCCCCCCCCCTCGCAGACCCAAGTGTGTGTGTGCATTGCACACTTTATCCACTGGGACACAGTAACTCTAGCTCTCTAGCTGTAAAGCAATATGCCATATACAGAAACACGCTCAATAACCAAAGGCTCTAACAGTCACAAACAGGAAACTGCATACTTTAATATCTGCGTAAAAATAAAAATAAGAGTATATTTTGTTTTTATATTTTCGCCATAGAAAAATGAGCAAATAATAGGATACATGTGAAGACAATACATCCATGCAAAATGCTCAAAACTTGTTGGAAATTAAAATCTCTGAACATCTCAGATTTTAGAATTTTCCAAATTTTTTTTCATTTCGGTAATAAGCAGAGTTCAGATTAATTGCTAACAATTATCAAACTTCCGTTGTTAATGGCGGGACCATAATTGCGGCTGTAAAGTACAACGGTCCAAGTCAGATGGCTTCGTGTGATAAAAACACACTGTTCCCAAGCTGAAACTTACATCATCCTTTGATGCAAATCCTTGTTAATATTTTACAACAGTGTTTACAATGGTCACTGGCTTGATTTCTGAAGAACATCCGCTGAAATCAAGTCTTTATTAGGGAGAGACAATTGAATTTTCCAAGGGGGGGGGGGGGGGTAAATGCATGAAAACAGTTGTCTTTCTTTTATTTTGTAGTATAAAAAGACGTTAATCCGTTCCATATTTCACTTAAAAGAAATAAATATTGTGATGAAAGACCAAAAAAATATTCCGGTAGAAAAAGAAAAAAAACCATATAAGCCCCATATATTAAATAGTCAGTCCCTTACAGTACACATGCAGTCATAATATTCAGCCTCGTGACTGTGCTATTACTGCTTAAAGACTAAGCACGCGGTTTGCATTTCAGTGTAAATTCAGTGTTTTAGGTTTGTTTGGTGGGGGGGGGGCGGTTTAAGCAGACACTGATGTCAATTTGGATTTTAATTGTCCATATCTCGGAGAATTACTTTCCTTTGGAACAAAATGATAAATTTATGCTGCTTGAGAAGCTCAGCAAGGTGTGCTTCTCGTCAAGTCAGTTCGTAAGTTTGTTCATATTTCTTTGAAATAAACTAAAAGCATAAACTTATTGCAAAAGAAGTCGATTAACCTTTTATAAACAGTAATGTGTACTGAATATACAAGACTTTTGAAATTATTTTTTTATTGTCCAAATATGATTGAAATAAAGACGACTGATTCTTCCAGTGGTATCCGGTTGTAAATCACTCTTGACGTCTCAATCTTTCCATAGCTGGTCTTCATTCATTGGCTGTTCAAATGTCAATCAGTAATGTCAACCAGCCCCCTCCACAGTGGAGTTGACATCGGCGTGCCTAATAAAACACGGTGGTGATTTGTAGGTATTTATGCCTCCACAGCAGAGCATTATCGCAGAGCTAAAGTGGAGGGGATTAAGTCACCCACGGCAAAGCATGGGGTTCCAAAAAATCATGTGAGCTGTACTGTATGTAGACATGTTGTGATTTTTAGTCATAATGCAGCTGTGATTGATTATTCCTTGATTAAGTTACACCTAACAATTTTTCTTTGTTCTGTACAAAATTGTGTCAAGGAAGATTAATTTTTGATGTTATTAATGTTTCTGTTGAAGTAGTACCGTATTTGCCGGCCTATAAGTCGATACTTTTTTACCTGGAAGTCTGGGCTTCGTCTTATACTTCGAATCGACTTATATATGGATTATGTCATTGAAATTGCTTGACCGTATGTTAATGTAATTTTTTGTACGTGAAAATCGTTGCATACAATGTACCAATAAATAATACCTTTAAATAATACATGTACAGACCATCTTAATCATTTTCCCAATTAATCTGGGATAGCATAGTGATACCATTAATATTCATGAAACCGGAAGTTACTAGCGAAAGTGACGAAGCCAAGGTGTTGATCTGGCTTCGTCTTATACTCCGCATCGACTTATATATGGATGAAGGATTGAAAATTGACGAAATTAGCGAATTCGACTTATACACCGCATCGACTTATAGGCCGGCAAATACGGTACTAATAGTAGTGGTATGGTGATAGTAGGTTGATGGTAGTTGTAGTAATGGTGGTAATAGTAGTAGTAATGGTACAATGAAACTCTGCTATATCGTGCTTCATTATAGCACAAATTTGGATATAACACAATTGTGGCATGGCTTCCAAATTTTACAATAATTTCACCAATATATTGTAGTAATACAAAGTTTTTAAGTGCCAAAATAAACGAGTTTGATTTAGTAACTTGGCAAGATGTGTTGTATTTTGTCAGAAAAAATGTCTTATCATCACATCTTTCTTTGTATGAATAAAGATGTTAAAAGTTTTTATTTGTGAATGTTCATTTCAGTTGTGTCAATAGTCAATCGCTGCACTTTGATCTTAGCTTACTTTAGAAAGATATCAGGTGGTTAAAAAGCTGATAATTGTTAATCTAAATATTATTGAACCATGAACAGTAAGGCCATTAAGTCTTCTTTGTGTTTGTCTTCAATGCATCTAGCATACAATTGTTGCTAAATCCAGGGTAAACAATAGCCAACAGATATTTACTTTGACAACCAGAATACACAACCAAGCACCAAACAATGCAGTGGTCAGAAAAAAAGGTTTCTCTCCCAAAGTTATAAATCAGTTAATTTACCTACCTAATTAAGTAATTGCGAATCATCAGTGTCAATCTCACAGCTTAAGGTTGTTGAAATTATTGGGCACTGCTTTATAAAAACATAAAAGATATGCGCGTGGTTTAGCTGTGTTACCAGAGTCATCATGCAATCATTCAATCAACCTAGGATTATATTTTCCATTCCCTACACACACACCCCACTCGCAAATGACTCTATTAGTTTTTGTTTGTTAACAATTATTCATGTTGTAGGCAAAAGATTGATGTACATTATTCAGATTCGTATGGACTCCAGCAGAGAAAAGTTTAGTGGTTTAAAATGGATACATGCACTGCTTACTGGCCTCGACACATGCACATGCCTATATTCTGAACCGTAAATGTTCTTTATCTTTCCTTATTTTTTCTTTTGCATTGAATTTAGGCACATCATTACCTTATGCTGAAATTACTCACTTGTATGCTTCTTTGTGCAAATTTTCAATAAAATGGATTCACTGTAATGGATGCAATGGCATTGGACTGTAAGTACATGTATCAATACTTTAACTACATTATTCATCCTATACACTGTAGCATACTAAAGGGGGGGGGGGTGCCCCAGATGCCAGAGGTCTTGGGGTGCCAAAACAACTGATAATAATTCGGGCCTTGTATTCTGGCCCTTTGGGCCATCATCGCCCCGGGGGCCATTTACCCTTTGTATGCCACTGCCTATACATATATGTTCCAATGCTTAGTGCTCAGCTTAAAATCAAATATTAAATATGCAATCACTGTATTTTCACAATTTCTTGTTTATTATGAATTGCCATCAAAGCATGAGCTTGGTGCCTATGCTTATAACCCCTCCCCCCATATGTAGAGCCTAAGGGATGTGCATGCATCATTTTCTTTAGGTAACTGACTTGTCGTGCTATTGCATGATACATTGCATAGCATGATGGCACTATGTGAACCCTTATTATCATGCTATTGTGGGGTTTCACTGTAATGTAGTGGTAGTAGCAGTAGTAGTAGTAATAGTAGTTGTAGTAGTTGAGTTCAACTTCTCTAACCAGACCTTTCTCTAATGTGGCTTTCAGTACAGACTGGCCAGATATTTATGTCATAATGAGGCTGTCCTAATACTAATAGTAGTATATATACTTCCTTATAAGTCAAGTCCATCTGCAAACAACATAGATCCTGATCTGCCATCGAATATTTCACTGGCAGATCAGGATATGTGTTGTTCATTGTACTGATTACTTGTAATAAACTACATAGACCCAGATCTGCCAGCACATTATGTGATGGCAGATCTGGGTTTGTGCAGTTTGCAGTTGAACTCAACTTAAAAGCGAGCATATACAATACCTCCTTATACTGGCAACCTCCATAAAAATGGCCACCACTTTTGGTCCAGATAGTGACCAGTTTAGGGAGGATTTACTGTAATATTATTATTATTATTATTATTATAATTTCAGGTCAATATTTTCTTTGGGGAGGTAAACCCAAACCACATGCAGATGCACAAGAAGATGCCTGGAAGAGTATTCTGGAACATTTCAGGACACAACTTTCTTCATCTAGTTATAAGGAAAATGTACATAGCAACTTGTGATAATGGACTGCTTTAGAGGGAGAGAGAGAGAAGTAAAATCAAAACAAGAGAAAATGATCGGGTAGAGTGAATTTTTCACCTGTGATAGAATACTGTCAATAAAATCAGGTAAAAGTAAATACCTGTACCTTTAAGCCACTATGTATTTATATACTGGCATACCTAGATTCATGAAAGTTTATAAGGGGATGCATCTTGATGAGTACTACACCCTCAATTCAGAAGTAGTTCAACATGACCAATACTTTATGTTTAACTAGCTTTGTAAAATTGTGTTTTAAGTTTATTTCTCAAGTTCTGTTCATGCTAGAATCATTAAACTGGATGACTATGCATCTTGATTAGTACCACATCCTTACCACAAAAGAATGTCAATGTGACCTACATTTCACATTTTATTGGCTTAGGGTGATTGTTTTGGTTTTTTTAGCTCAAAACCAAATAGTTTTTTTAGCACCCTGTATAAATACTGTTATACCAAAATTCATGAAATTTGGTAAGGGGATATATCGTGATGAGTATTAGATCCTTGTCGCAAAAGTAGGTAACTGTGATCCATATTTCATACTTAACTGCCCTGGTTTCAGTCTCTGAAAATGTTTATGCCAGTACCAGTATCATCAAACTAGGTGATTATATGCATTCTTATTAGTACCATACCCTTACAACAAAAGAAGGTCATTGTGACCTACATTTAACAATTTGCTGACTCCTGTTAAGTTTTTGCATTTAACTCATGACCACATTGGTGTTTTATCTGCAGTTCCTGGAATCATGAAACCTGACAAGAGGATGCATCTTGATGAATACTACACCCTCATCTTAAAAATAGGTAACAGACCCATATTTGACATTTCACTTACTTTTGTTGAATTTGATGTTTTTACTGTTCATGCTGTAATCATTAAACTAGATGATTGCATGAATCTCTCTTAGTACCACACCCACACCAGTAAAGGTCACTGTGACCTATATTTCACATTTTACAGGCTTAGGTTAAGTTGTTGTATTTAGTTCATGACCACATAGGTTTTTGGCATGCTCTGTGCATACCCGCCTATATAGAATCATGAAACTTGGGGATGCATCTGTATGAACACAATTCGCTCATTTCAGTAGTAGGTCAATATCGACCCTATTTTATGCTTCAGTGACTTGGGTTAATTTTGTGCTTGATGTTAATTTCTCAGGGATTGTTCATACTAGAATCGTGTTATTGATGATGATATACATCTCTGTAACTAGCACACTCTTACAGCAAAAGAGACTCATTGTGAGCTATATTTCATCTTTTACTTGCTTTGGTTAAGTTTTTGCATTTTGCTCATGACCATGTATGCTTTTGGTATGTTATGTGCATACTATCTTACCTAGAATGATGAAACTTGGTGAGTGGATGCAACTTAATAAGTTATACATTGTTTTTGTCAAAAGAGGTCTCTCTGACCTATATTTCATGCTCAGTGACTTTCTTCAAATTTTGTGTTAAAAATTAATTTCTTAGGTGCTGTTTATGCTTCAATCATGAATCTTGATAATAGGATGTATGGCTGTCACTCCAAGGTTACTTAAAAACCTGTCATTTTTATTCACTTTCACCCTGTAATATCTGTCTTTTAGGTGTGGACATTGATGATAGCTTTTCATTCAGATTTTAAGATCAACGATTTTACAAATTAATATAAAAACAACATTAATCTTTTTTTTCTTCAACTTATTAGCTCTACTTTTATATGATAGAAATGAACGTTCTGTTTTTTTCTATTATGCCCTGTCACACAGTAGGTTGTTAGGTATGTAGGCAGATAGAGATAGGTGGGTGGGTAGGTAGATGGTTTCACTATATGACAGTACAATACTGGTTATATAGTACCAATTAAAAATTAAAAATTAAAATGTTAAAATGATTAAAAGTTCAAATGTAAAGATAAAAGATTGCAAAAATATCTTTAGTTAGAAAAGTGTCAAGATCATTTTAGTCTGAATTTATTTTCTGCATGATAATGTTGATGATGGCTACTGGAGACTAGTGAAAGTAGAAGTGAGCATTGTAACCATTGATTTTTATATTATTTTTTTTTTGTTGCTTTCATGTTTGCCATGTTGATTTGGGGGTTTCTTTTGGTTGGTTTTAACTGCCCTTTTACCACATTATCGGCTGTATCATGCCAAGGAAATGGGAGCCAAGTACCTTTCCCAAGGACACACTGAGGCAGTCACCTTGATCTGGCTTGGATGGGTATTAAACCTGCAACCCTTGGATTACAAGTCCAACACTATTCCAGGTGAGCTACTGTGGCTCCCTTGCCATGTTGATAAACTTGAAATAGTTATGAATATTATATGACAGATTTCAAGCATGTGTATTCATTAATGTGTTCATTTATCAAAATCTGTGTGATTGTAAATTTGCTCTGATATTTATCAGAGTGTGCAGTTCATGATCAAATAAACTTTGTTTTCCTATTCCTCTTTTTCATTTTTTATAGTTATCTCTACACAGGTACAGTAGGACTTATGCTGTAATGCTGGTGTCTAAGTAGGCCAATCACATAGTTTCAATTTTCAATGAACTTGAAATAGTAATTAATATTATTATTGTTAGAGTTAAACATATACTGTATTCAAAATCTATGTGATCATATTTTCTATAACATTTATCTATGCCCTTGTGTTTTTACTTATTTTTTTTATTTTAGTTGATCTGTAAAAAAAAGGCAGTAGAGCTTGTGGTACAGTGCTCTTGTCTAAAATAGTAAATCTGTGTTTATATGCATCAATGTCTATCAGCTTCCTTTTTGGGTGCATCTCTGATTCATTGTCATATGAGCAGTCAGCTATCAGCAAGCAACTAAGTGACTACAAGGTCCAAGGACACTGACTGGTTTTTGAACACTTGACAATTCATTATTCTTGACCAACCATTGAAAACCACCTGATACAGTGTTAATGAGCAAGGGAAGAAACTCTGATATAATTTGATATCAATAGTGTCCAAGGCCAAACTTGCAGTTGTTATAATTTTCCTCAAATATTTGCACATTTAGAGGGTACTAAAGGCACAGCATCTGATTTGTCACTCCCTGAAGACATCTGATTTGTCACTGCATGAAGAAGATGGTGTTTATTTTTAAATCACCTGGCCATACGGCCAAATTAGCTTATAGTATGGCCCTGCAGCCATCATCTGTCCATAGAACTTTACTGCACTATATAGCAATTATTGTGCTGAAGTGGCATTAAATGCTAATACACACATACTACATACAGTAGGACCCTGCTATAGCACGCTTCGTTATAGCATGAATTCGGATATAACACGATCGTGGCATGGCTCCCGAAATTTCATCTATTTTTTCGTACATGAAAAAAATTATTTTTTCAAAGTACGAAAAATAATGTGTAAAAAATTATTTATCATTTTGGGGAAGAGATCATGTATGAATTCGGATACAATACGATAGTGGCATGGCTACCGAAATTTTACAATAATTTTGCCAATTTCTCAAAGCTAAAAGTTGTTCAAACCATGCAGCAATGATTTATAAAACATAAAAAAAATGAAAGCCGCCAACGCGCACACGTGGCTTGGCGGTGTTGTTAGACAATCGCCACGCAATCAGTTGACCAGTGAATAATATTGTACATTCCCTATAAAAATGACCCCATTGTTGATTAACAATTATTCTTACTGTAGTCATTCAAACAAATAGGTGTCAGAGTTTTAATTGGTAGTTATTTACAATGGATAACAGTACACGGAAACGTTAAGCTTTTTCTGTTAAAGAGAAGCTTGAAGCCATGGACAGGATTAAGTCCAGTGTTTCCACAAGTGAGATTTAATTCCCAAGTGATATTTCCCAAGTTATCTGCCAGTGCACATAGGCCTATAAGCCTCTGGCTTGTAAAAGCACTCACTTTGTTTTCAAGTAGAGTTCTACAACTTCCTGTGGATATACTTTGACCTTAATCCCTTAGCTTGTAAAGGCACCACACTCTTTGTTTTCCCACGTGACAACCCTTTGATCAAGCGGCGAGATTGATACTTGTTCAGTGCCAAGTAACAGAGGGTGGTTATTTGAACTCCCTGTGATCTTGCCGCACAATTGACACGTGTCCAGTTGCATCCTTTAATAGATTTCTGACTTTATGATCAAAGTGTTACTTGCAAAAGCCCAAGCTCAGTCTCTGCATAAGCACCCGCATATGACAGTACAGCTGAGGAATCGGAGTCGGACGTGAGTGACGTGAGTTACGATGACTAGACAATGACGATTTACAATGACTAGACAACGATGTAGGATTTCAGAACTTTATCAGACAATGATATTATACTTCTGTGTACCAATGCATGGTTCTCAGAATAAAGTAAAATATTATATGTGCAATCTCTGTTTTCACTGCATGTGTATTTATCGTTTATTATGCATTGATTTAAGATGGTAACTGTGCCAATGAAGCACATTGTTTTGAGCCCACAATTCCCCCCCCCCCCCCATTTTTTTTGGTGCATGCATCGTTTTCTTCAGCTAAATGACTTGGTTTTGTCTAGGTTGGTTATAGCATGGTTCGGGACATAGCATGATTCCATTTTGTGGACCCCGACCATCGTGCTATAGCGGGGTCCTACTGTATTGTCTGTCCATCAACATTTGCTTGTTACCAGCCAGGAAGCAATGTTTTTTTATCTGATTTGGATCAAACTTGGAAAATAAGTTTATATCATCAAGATCTTGGATGAGTTTGAATATGAGCAAGATCTAAGCATAGTTATGAAGTGATCTTGCATATGATTGGCTGATGTTTTTGCCACTCTGGAGGTTATATTTCTGATCCAAAATATACAGTTCAAAACAATTTCAAAAGACAATATGGATAGTGTTAATGAAAGAAACAACCAGTGATCACAAAAAACCTGTGCAAATTAGCTGATATTGCTTCTGTTAAATTACCCAATGAGTTTATACTGTGAACATTGTTCAATTTTGAAATAAAAACAGCAAATCCAAACAACTACCTAGCTATATTTGTCCACAAACATATTCACCATCAGAATACATAAAAATGCCTGGCATCTTTACAAAATCCTGAAATAATATTATTTTCATTACATCTGTAATTTATAATAAATAACAAAATGTTAAATTAAGAAAAGACAAGCAGTAAAAGTTCACCACAAAACACAAGAGGCCTAAGTTGGACTGATGTCACTCACCTGGCTTACATAAGTTGACAGCAGGCTGATGTAGCACTCTAAGAGCACAACCCCACGTAAACTATCTTTCAACCCTTATATCATATTGATTTTGCTTATTTCTCTATTGTCTTTAAAAAACACTCTTACCTTTGAGTGATGCATAATTATTATCCATAATCTATTGCTCATAATCGAAGTCATCAAAGATCTTTAAAAATGAAATTTACAGATAAAGCTTTAATTTGTGCATAGACCTCGCTCATAAATGAACTTTTCCACAATCATTTTGGTATAAACCCATTTATCAAGTTATATAGAAATCAAATAATTGGTTTGGTTTAGTGAATTATGGCACAGCAACACAAATAGTTTATTTAGTGTCAAGGCAATTGGTGTAGAGTGCCTTTCCCAAGGACACGCAATAGTAGCTGACCTGGGCTGATCCAATAATAGAATTCGAACCCACACCCTGTCTGCCACGAGTCCTGCATGTAACCACTGAGCCACTGCAGCTTCTGCTTCCATTAGTCACCTTTTTGTGACATGCAGAAGAGCGCATTGTGCCTATTATACATCCCCAAATCTGCAGAGGACAAATCAAATGAGAAATATTGCCTCTGGAGAGATAACAAACTCTGATAATCAAATGCAGATCATTGTCAAATGTGCAGATCTCACTTATTACAGAACCTGTCTAAGACCATGATGATAAATATGAGATCATCGACCAAGCTAAAAAGAAATTCGGTTTCTTGAGTGGTAACAAGGTCAGTCATTCAGATGTAAGATTACCTCATAAATATACATAGATCTTGTCACAACCAAATTCATCCAACATCTTGAAGATATAAGACTATGTAACAAGTCTGATCAAAACCTGATATGAAATAGAGTTGTTAGAGTGTTGACAAACTCAACCAATCAGATGTAAGATTACTTCATTAATATGCATGGATCTCAATCAATAATCATGTACATCTGAGCTCTTCATGATATAAGCCTATTAACTAAGTTTGATCAAAATCCTTTCTAAAATAGTCTCCATAGTGAGGATAAAACTCAGCCAATCAAATGCAAGATGACTTCATTAATACGCATACATCTCACTCATAATAAAACTACTGCAACATCTTGATGATATTAGCCATTTTCGACTACCAGTAGTTTGATCATAATTGGGTCAGCAGTACCATCTCTTTGCAAGAGGCTCAGCCAATCAGATGCAAGATTACCTGGATTATTCCTTCTTGAACTAAATGATGTCACAGTGGCTAAAAAGGAAGTTTATTCCCAAAAATGTTATTTTAGACTACCTGTTATGTGACTTGGTTTGACTATTGTGCCTTTATCTATCTATCTATCTATCTATCTATCTATCTATCTATCTATCTATCTATCTATCTATCTGTCTGTCTGTCTATCTATCTATTTGTAGGCATTTATCATTCCTGTTTATTTGTGTACTTAACATGTCTCATTGCCAGTTTGTTATATTTATTTATTTATTTATTTGTCACATGTTTACGTATCTGTAACTCTATTTTTTTGTCCTTGTGAAAAAGTCTTTCTCTCATCTGTTTTCTATGTGTTGAATATATGCATGAAATGGATAATAGATGCAAATTTGCCAAAAGATGTAAAGAAAGGAAATTATTTATGTATTTTGAATGTTTGACAAATATAAATGGATGGGGAAAAAAATGTAAAGAAAGAAAGAATAATGTTGAATATCATTGACTATATTAGTAGTCTAACTGTCATTAACCTTCTCTGCTACCCTGAAACAAACATCATCAGGAATCTTCAAACTCTTAACCCTTGCATGCTTTATTTCTGCATGTAATATTAGCTTAGAAATTTCTTCTTGTATATTTATTTCTAATGTATGTATTTTTCGGCTAGAAATATCATGCTTGATGTCGCTTTCAGAATAGGAATTAAATACAGATTTTCAGAAAAACCTATATAATTTTATAGTTAATTTTGATTTTATTGTTGTAGTCGGTGATAAGCTCTAATGAAGTAATGTTTCTTACTTTTTTAATATGGACATACATACTTAAAATTATTTTTAAATCATCTATTGTCTATTATCTGTTATATGTTTTAAATGAAATCTCACCTTGTTGCCTTTGTTTATAAAAGATAAATGCTTTCATAGAGTGAGAAAAATACAAAGCCCATGTGACCTTTGTCACTAAAGTTAAGGGAATACTTGAAAAGGCGAAGCCTGTCTTACTATCGAATGCAAGCACAGCTGTTTAATACCATGGCCATAAAAAATGAAGAAAAAAATTAAGATAGACAAACAAGAGACAAAAACAAAGAAGACAAAAGGATTTAGAAAAAGACATTTACACAGACAAACAAGTAGACTTACTTAAGGATAGACATATGCATTCAAAAAAAAAAATCAGTAAAACTGGACAGACTTACAGACATATGGAAAGAGAAACAAGCAGACATAATAAGTTGATAAAGAAAAAGTGAAATAAATGAATTAAAAAATAGATAGTCAAACCTAGTCACATAACAGATGCAATTCAAACAGCATCATTTGGAATTAACTTCATTTTTAGCATCATTAGGTTCAAGAAGGAATAATCATTGATGGATATCTCATAATAATGCAAATCTATCTCAAAATAACACAATACTATCTTCCAATAATACACTCTATTCTCATAATTATGCAATATCAGTACTATCTCATAATAATGGAATAATATATCATAATAACACAATCCTGCCTCGTGATAAGGCAATGCTATGTCATAATAAATAAATAGTAATAGTGAACAAATGGTGAATCATGGACCACCCAACAAATATAAAGTTCAAGTCAGACAGTCATTTTTGCAATTTAAAATATATGAGAACATTTATGTAGCACTCAAATATTTTTTTAATAAAAGTAACCCAAGGTCTCAGGTCTGTAGTATACACTGGTGGTGTCTTATACATTAGCATGCAAAACCACTCAGTTTTCATTAAACACAACAATACCACAAGGTCCCTGGACCATAGTATAGATTGAAGCTGTCTTTTACATTTGCATGCAAAACACTAATTTTAAAGTTTGTTCAAACAACATAAATATTGATACAAAGCTACATTTGTTTTAATTCCAGACTTTTCAAAAAGGCACCTACAATATATAGGTGTCCTCAGTAAACAGTTGAAAGCATTGTGCAATAATCTTTAATAGACAGGTGGCAACACTAGACGGATGTCCACAATATACATGATCGAAGCAAGACAACCATGTAGTCCATTGGCTGTTATGAAGGACTTGCCTTGATTAGAGATTTTGACTGCATCAATACAATACATTCACTGTCACATATTGGTAATGGTTTATATATAAATTAAGAATATATGTATGATATCTATGTGCATTTATTCTTTTCAATATCAATGTCTCAAATGGATGAAATCTTAAGACAATCGAACAGTTCTAGTAATATAAATTCATCCTGCTTTACTGCTTAATACATCTTTTTCATAGATGAATTTTTCAATACAGTATAATATTTTATATATGTTTATGTGCTCACTGATGCTTGTGCATATGTTCTAGGCTTAAAACTTTGGTTTTCAGAATAACTCATTTCTTTAGTGTCAAGCCAAATTTTGTCACATTGTGCTGTATAGACTATATATACTGTATATAACAGAAGGCCTCAAGGTAGATTATTATTAGTAGTAGTAGTAGTAGATCTATATCTATCTATGCAATACAGTGATGTGTTGGATTGAGGTATTTAACTCCCTTTTCCTGTTAGTGGGAAGTTGTGTATTTACCATACATAGACATTTGCTATTGATATACTACTAAACCTGTTAAATAACATGCACACTGACACCCAACGTATTTGTATCTTTAGAAAGTTGCTAAAAGTCACTCAGTTTAGGTTCTCTTGCTTTTTGATGTTTTACATTATTTTCTTGGTGAGAAGAAGCATATATGCATCATCTGGGTTGTTTAAATACTTAGTCACCGAACATCATTCTCAATATTTCATTCAAGTAACCCAGTGCCTTTGGTATGTTTTCATTGAACTCTGCAGTTTTTCTCATTAGTTATTACATATAAGTATCATGCATCAGTTCCATCAGTTCTTAATAAATTGAATAAGTTTTTATTGTAGATGCTAGACCGGTAGCTGATGCTCCTAAAATAATTACTGCCGATGTTGCCATTTATTGTACAATAAAGATTTGCTCTGCAAAACATTTACTATACTCAAAAGAGTATAGTAAATGCTATAGCTTTTGTTGCTGGAAGCAAGGTGCAAGTTCAGTGCAACAGCTATAAACATTCATTATGCTGTATTTTATGACTAACAAATTTTGCTACTGCTGCCAGTTTTTATATTGTTGCAAACATCGCTTGGATTGTAGATATCTTAAAGTGGCACATTAGAATTATGTTTTAATGTAAAAAAAAATAAAAAAAATAATATAAGTTTGTTCTCTGTGATAATCAGTCCAGGAATCTTTTATCCAGTAAAGATTAGACCCCCGTTGCTGATTAATTGGAAAAGAAAATTCCTCATTGTACACCTTCATTGAGTCTCTGACGTATTGGACCTCTGTATTATTTCTTTTTGGTTGCGTTTGTTATCTCTTTGTATCAGTTACACTCGTTGATGATAAAAAAGGAACTCTCTATGGTTAATTTTGTTGTCAGTGATCACTTTGCTTATCATGGCATCTATGCTGTTGAACTTACTAATGGAGGATGTCACTATTTCATCATGTTTTAAAACTTTATTGTAAAAATAAAAGTTTCTTAATGTCCTTTGCAACAATACCTCCAAGTTTTGTACCAACACCAGCAAAAATCAAAGGAACATGCCTGTAACTTTTAAACGTCAACTCAAACCAGCCTTAGAAACATCTATACTGGACAAAAGTTAAGTATGTATTTTAATATAACCTTACAATTATAAACAAAGTTAAATATGTAAACATCATACATAACACAACCACTTCATAAAAAAAGAAAGATTTTATGCAATAAATCTTTCTTTTAAATATGCATCTGATACTATAATAATGAAAATTACATAGGAAAATGTCTTATGAATGACACTCGACTGAATTACACAAAATAGATACAAAATAAAGCAATATGGTACCTCTATACACGGGATAATACATCTGCAATCACATTATTTTTCCCCAAATGTATCTAATATCAATGTTGTATTCTTGCAGCATTCAACTCCATCTCATCAATCTCCAATTTTTATCTTTCATTTTTGTTAATGAAACCAAGGGGATTGTGATTACTGAATACAATAACCGGAGAAAGAGCCGAGGTAACATACACTTCACAATGCTGTAAACCCATTATCAAAGCCAAACATTCTTTCTCAATTGTGGAATAATTTTTCTGGTGCTTGTTTAGTTTTTTTAGAAAAATAGCACACATGATGATTCACACCATTTTTGTCTTCTTGAATCAATACTCCACCAACCCCTACATCACTTGCATCAACAGTCATTTAAAATAATTGGGTGAAATTTGGTGCAGAAAGAACTGGTGCATTCTTAAGCATGGCCTTTATTTTATCAAAGATTCCTGACACTGGTCAGACAAATGAAAAACTTGGAATTCTTTCTCAATTTTTTTTTCAAAGGTTCGGCAATTATGGAAAAATTTGAACAAGATTTCTGATAATATCCAGCCATACCTAAAAATTGCATCAGTTGCTTTTTACAAACAGGCACAGGGAATTAAGAGATAGCCTTTACCTTAGCTTCTACAGGTTTAACTTGACCTTGTCCCACAATATGCAATCATCCATTCTTCGCACTGGAAATGAATCCGTTTTGATGACCCTGTTGACTTTTCTATAGTCAGTATTATCTGGGTTAGGCACAAGAATACATGGTGAACTCCAGTTACTTTTACTTGGTTCTATTCTCCAGTAAATATTGAATTTCTTTTGTCAAATATTCCTGTTTGAGAGGATTCATCCTGTAAGGATGCAGTTTCACATGTGTAGAATCTACAATGTTGACGTCGTGACAGATTTTATTTGTTCCTGTAGGAACATCAGGAAACAAGTGCTCATACTCATGTAATAGCTGTTTTATTTTACTCTTTTCCTTTTGTTGTAGATATGACAATTTCTGGTAGAGATTGTTCAATATTTCTGAATTCCGAACTTTGGTTAAACCAGAGTCACTACAGTCACATTGTATTCCATCGTTTACATCCTCACTGTGTGGGATATGTACAACCAAATTGATTCAATAATTGACTGGGCTATCTCTGTCAAACATTCCTTCAACATATTTATGTGACAAAGTTGTTTCTGTTTCCGCCTTCCAGGAGTGTTAATGATATAATTTAAGTCGTTTACTTTCTTTTCAATTGTATAAGGACCATAAAATTTAGCCCAAAGGAGATATTGATGTATGGACAAGAGAGCCAGAACTTTACCACCAGGTTTAAAACTCCTTTCCTGTGTATTTCTGTCATACCTTAATTTCATTTTCGACAGAGTAGTGTGAAGATTAGTTATTGCTACTTAACAAGCCTTTGACAATTTATATTTGAAATCAGAGACATAGTCAAGAAGATTAATCTTTGAATCTTCATTTGAAAGAAGTTTCTCTTTCAATAATTTCAATTGTCGTTGGAAAGTATGTCCAAAAACCAGTTCAAAAGGACTAAAACCCAATGATTCTTGAACTGATTCCCGAACAGCAAATTAACACCCTCATCCTAATCCTGTTTCAAAGCAATATAACAGATCATATTATTCAACAATTTTGATGAAATCTTTTGAAAGCTCCTTGACTTTCAATGTGATAGGCAGAAGATTTAAACTGTTGGATGCCTAATTCATGCATAACTTGTTGGAAAATTCCAGACATAAAATTTGACCCTTGATCAAACTGGACAGATTTGGGAAGGCCAACAAGTGTTAAAAAAAAAATCACTAAAGCTTTTACAATGGTAAATAGGATGGTTTAGTTTTAAAATTTCTCAAAGAAATTGCCTCTGGAAATTTTGTGGACGCACACATGATGGTCAATAAGTACTGGTTTGCCTGACTTGGTCTTAGGTAAGGGACCGACACAGTCTACCATTGTTCTACTAAATGATTCGTCAAAAGCAGCAATAGGTTGCAGATGAGCCTTAGGTATCTTCTGATTGTGTGTTCCTACCATTTGACAAGTGTGACAAGATCTACAGTATTTAGAAACATCACTTTTAAGTTTCGGCCTATAAAAAGGATTCAAGATCTTGTGATAAGTCTTATTGACTCCAGCCAAGGGAGTGTCATGGGCTAGACTAAGAATTTCCTGTCGATATGACCTCGGAACGACAATCTGGCCACTCGTCAACAGCGGGTACCTCAGGCGGTTTCCATTTTTTATAATGACCCCATTTTTCATAAAGTAACAATCTGGAACTTGTGTGGCTTCAGTTTCACTAATAGCCCTCTGAAACAAAAAAGGAGATTTCAGGATCTTGTTCCTGTTCGATAACGAGTGATTGTCGCTTTTCGCCCTCATTAGAATAGAGAGAATGAGTTGTACAAAGATGATCACTGTGGTCAATACCTTTTGATTGATCAATATCAGGAGAGAAAGTGACCTCATCAAAAGACGGAACAATAAATGTGTCAGCTAAAGGAATATTTTCCTGATCAGCATCATTCTCAAGAGCTTTTTTGGCCATAGCTCTAGTAATTGCACAAGCAGGATACAAATCAGGGATTTCAATCTCAATAGGATCAACTTTTTGATCCAAACAGGGCTTGTCAGTTACTAGTGGATTAACCACGACATTATCTCCTGCTAAGTAACTGACTATTAATAAATGAATACCTTCAACAGGTAAAGAAGTCACTGCCCCAACAGTCTCAGATCCAGAAACTAAATCTGATGGCAAATTGACACAATGGAGAGGAACATTTACAAAGCCGCACTGTACTCCCTGAACAAGAACACTTTCACTAGAAGAAAACTTCTCAGACAAAGGCAAAGTACCTGATAACAAAAGACTCTGAGAATCTCATGTGGCCCTTAATATAAGTTAAGCAGAATCACCAATAAGTGATATAGAACCTTCTGGCATAAATGGTTCATAAGTTTCCAAAATAGAATCAGACTGGGTCTTGTGTGACCCAACAATTGTATTGCTTTCAATACAAGACCGTGACCTTGACCTCTTTGAAATAAGAACATTTAATAGCTCTGTCTTAATTCTGCTGCTTATTTTTCAACCTGTATCAATCAGAAATGACGTGCCCTTTCATTTTACAGTAAGTGCACTTAGGAAGAGATAATGATTTCTGATCAGTTTTATCAGATGTTTGATTTCCAACAGTTGTGTTGTTTTGAAATTTGGAAGTACTCCTTTGAGACTGAGATGATTTCTTACCAGAAAACTGATGAGAGGTAGACTTACTGACAAATGAAACTTTGTGAGTCAAGGAATAATCATCAGCCATACGAGCAGCATTTTCCAAAGTTTCCACCTTTTGCTCGTCAAGATAGGTCTTGACATCACTATTGATGCAACTCTTGAACTCTTCAATTAATAAGAGCTGTCTGAGGTTATAGTAATCTTGATCAACCGTCTTGGCTGAGCACCACCTATCAAGTAGTTGTTATTTTTCCTTGCAAATTCGACATGAGTTTGTCCAGTTTCTTTTCTACAATTCCTAAACCTTTGTCGATATGCCCTATTTACCAACTCATAACCCTTAACCACACCATAATCAGTACTTTGTTGTACCGACAGTGTAGTGTAGACTAATTTTTCAGCAATTTTCTCAAAGTGTAAAAAGTATTTATCTACTTTTTTTTCCTGAAAAGGGGGTACTAACCTAATATATATCTGGTAACCTGAACTTGTGTGTAGAGATGGAGGGGGGGGGGTGCTCCGCTTGCCAGTTCTAATTTTTTTTATTCTATATTGCATTTCTCTTTCTTCTCTCTTCATCTGCCCCCCCCCCCCCCCGCTCGCTCTCTCTCTCTCTCTCTCAACAACTTCATTTTCATATCCTTCATTTCCCTCTCCTCTCTCTCTCTCTCTCTCTCTCTCTGCATTTCCTTCTCTTCTTTCTCTTTATGAATTTGCATTTCCATCATTTCTCTCTGAAGCTGAAGCTTTCCTAATTCCAATTCCATCTAGTTTTTTTCTAGCTGTAATTCCCTTAATTTCCTATCAAAAACTGATACAGACTTTCCGATCAAACCCAAGGCACTATTATTCAAAATGTCCTTTCCCACCAAATACTGAATCAATATATTCCATATCTGTTGCTTTTTAAAGTTCATAATGTCTCGCAAGCTCGAGCAACTCCTCCTTTTTCAGAGACTTAAACCCCACCTGGCTATTATTTCAAACAAAGTTCTCAACATTAGATGACCTTGTAAATGTTGCTGGTTTTACTACAGATTTCTCAAATGTGTGAGAAAAAATAAAAATCTTTACCAGGGACAACAAAAAGAAAATTCCGAAACAAATTCAATTTAAATTTCAAAGGCAATTTTTAATATCTCTGAAATGTTTTCAATAAATTCAGATCCCAGACGAGCCCCTCATTTCTGTTGCGACTGTAGGTCATAACATATGTAACAGAAGAAAGTGAAACCAATAAAATCAAGTAAAATCAACAAGCAGTTTATTTCCAGACAATTAGGTGAAAATTCAAAAGACACTGACAATTTGTGAGTTAAATTCCAAATAATCCTAAATGTACTAATCATAAATCCAAAGTAACAGAATGTTCCTAATGAATTCCAATAGTATTGAATGTCCTGATGAACCACAAAGATGTAATCCAGAATGTATTCGAATGAGTTCACATAAATCCCCAAATCATGTTTTAATCCAAAACTAAATGAGTACTTTCGTAATTCCAATGAATATTTTAAATAAATAATTCCTCTCAAATTATATCTGATTTCAACAACACAACTGTAATTACTGCAATAAATTCCTTACAGACTTATCTTCAGAACAGGGAATTCTAGAACAGGAATGAATTTGTTTACCAAAATCTGTATATAAATACACATACCTACATGACCGATATCACATCAAAATATAGGTATTTCTAATGGAAATATACTGGCCTACCTAACATATGTCACAAAAGTTTAATTGCAAAATATCTCTGAAACTACTGGCCTCCTTGACACATGTCACAACTGACAAACATGGATAAAAGTTTATATATATATATATATATATATATATATATATTAGATAAAGAAACAACACAAACGCCGATAAATTTGTGCGACTAGTTTCACATTTACTATATGCTTCTTCAGGCAAAAAATGTTTTTGAAAGAAACGGATGACGTCTAATATTTATAAACAATTACGTCATTGACATGACGTCATAAATGATATGCTTTATCATACAAATATCATATGTATAACGAGATCAGAAAGATACATGAATCTCTAATGAAAATTGATAGTGAAATTATAATGAAGAGACAAAGTCATACATATAACTACATATTTCTGTAACTAATATATATATATATATATATATATATATATATATATATATATATATATATATATATTCTTACGACTCTATGGTCTAAGAAAAATGTAACAGAAAGAAAGTGAAACCAACAAATCAAGTAAAAATCAACAAGCAATTTATTACTAGATAATTAAAATGAAAAATCAAAAAGTCACTTACAGTAATGTGTTTTGAAATCCTAATAATCCAATAAGAATGATTGTTCTAATCACAAGTCCTAAATATAGAATGTTTAGAATTCACGGCTGTTTCCTTGAATGTTATGATGTGCTAATGGTCTCCAAAGTCCTGATGTACTAGAAATCTTGATGTGCTGATGTCAAAATGAAGTATTCCAAAATCTCTGAATAAGTTCACATAAATTCCAAAATCATCAATTAAAAATCCAAAATCCAAAAGTTTATGAGCACTGTTATAATCCAATGAATATTTAAAATAATTCCTCTCTTAGAATTTGGAATGAATTTTCACAACTGTAATAGCTCTTTACAAGACTGATGGTAATGTCAAAACTGAATAAATGTCCACCAAACATGGTATATATAAAGATTGGTCGCATGACAGAATGTTCTAGAATATGAGTCATCTTAATGGAATTTTTACTTGTAAACAAAAATCAACCTTGACCTTCAAATTGAGAAAACATATTGATCAAAACAACCTAATTCAAGGACACTAGTTAAACATGTTTTTCCTGATAACATTAAGATTTAAGCAAATATCAAAGTGAAGAAACATTTATAATTTCCTAAAATATTTATAATATTACATAAACATCATACATAACACCTCCCCTCATAAAGAAAAAGAAAGATTTATGTAATAAAGCTTTCTTTTGAATATACATCTAATACTATAATAACCAAAATTACATAAGAACATATTTTATGATACTGGACTTAATTACATCAAGCAATATTACATTTCTAGGCACGTGAGAGTGCATCTGCAATCACATTGTCTTTTCCCCTGATGTGTTTGATGTCAATGTTATATTCTTGCAATATCAAACTCCATCTCAACAATCTCCGATTTTTATCTTTCATTTTGTTGATGAAAGTAAGGGGATTGTGATCACTGTACACAATAATTGGAGAAAGAGCTGAGGTAACATACACTTCAAAATGCTGTAAAGCCAATATCAAAGCCAAACATTCCTTCTCAATTGTGGAATAATTTTTCTGATGTTTGTTTAGTTTTTTAGAAAAATATTACACAGGGTGATCCACACCACTTTTGTCTTCCTGAATCAATACTCCCCCAACCCCTACATCACTTGCATCAACAGATAATTTAAATGATTGGCTGAAATTTGGTGCAGAAAGAACTGGTGCATTCCTAAGCATGGTCTTTAACTTGTCAAAAGATTCCTGACACTTGTCAGACCAATGAAATTTGGTTTTCTTACTCAATAAACTTGTCAAAGGTTCAGCAATTTTGGAAAAATTGGAACAAAATTTCCGATAATATCCAGCCATACCTAGAAATCGCATCAGTTGCTTTTACAAATTGGAACTTGAAATTCAGAGATAGCTTTGACCTTAGCTTCTATAGGTTTAACTTGACCTTGTCCCACAATATGTCCTAAAAATGTGACACAAGCATGGCAAAACTCACTTTTGCTCAAATTAATTGTCAGATTCGCATCGCTGAGTCGATCGAAGAATTTTCAAATGGTTTCCAAATGATCTTCCCAGGTGTTGTTGTAGATAATGACGTCATCGATATAAGCGTCACAATTATCAAGACCAAATGTTATCATGTTCATCAGACGTTGAAACGTTGCAGGCGAATTTTTCATTCCAAACGTCATGACTTTATATTGATAAAGCCCATCTGGAGTTACAAATGTTGAAATTTCTTTTGCCCTTTCCGTCAGTGGAATTTGCCAGAATCCTTTTAAAAGGTCAAACTTGGTGACATATTCCGCATTTCCAATTTTATCAATGCAATCGTCCATTCTTGGGATTGGAAATGAATCGGTTTTGGTGACACTGTTGACTTTTCTATAGTCAGTACACATACGGAATGTATTATCTGGCTTGGGAACAAGAATACATGGTGAACTCCAGTTACTTTTACTTGGTTCTATGAAATCATTCTTCAGTAAATACTGAATTTCTTTCTTCAGATAGTTCTGTTTGAAAGGATTCATCCTATAAGGATGCTGTTTCACAGGCGCAGAATCTACAATGTCAACGTCATGATAAATTTTACTTGTTCGTGTTGGAACATCAGGAAACAAGTGCTCATAGTCATGTAATAGCTGTTTTAGTTCATTTCTTTCCTGTTGTTGTAGATGTGAAAGTTTCTGGTCTAGATTGTTCAATATTTCTGAATTCCGAAGATTGGTTATACCAGAGTCACTATAGTCTGATTGTATTCCATCGTTGATATCTTCACTGTGTGGGACAGGTACAACTAATTTAACAGAATAATTAGCTGGGCTATCTCTGTCAAAATATTCCTTTAACATATTTATATGACAAAGTTGTTTCTGTTTCCGTCTCCCAGGAGTGTTAATGATATAATTTAAGTCATTTACTTTCTTTTCAACGGTATAAGGACCATAAAATTTAGCCTGAAGAGGATTCTGAGGTATGGGAAAGAGAGCCAGAACTTTGTCACCAGGTTTAAAACTCCTTTCCTGTGTATTTCTGTCATACCTTAATTTCATTTTTGACTGGGTATTGTGAAGATTAGTTCTTGCTACTTCACAGGCCTTTGACAACTTGTATTTGAAATCAGAAACATAATCAAGAAGATTAATCTTTGAATCTTCATTTGAAAGAAGTTTCTCTTTCAATAATTTCAATGGTCCACGGACAGTATGACCAAAAACTAGTTCAAAGGGACTAAAACCCAACGACTCTTGAACTGATTCCCTAACAGCAAACAACAACAAATGAACACCCTCATCCCGATCCTTTTCTGTATCAAAGCAATATGATCGAATCATATTCTTCAAAGTTTGATGAAATCTTTCCAAAGCACCTTGACTTTCAGGGTGATAGGCAGAAGATTTAAACTGTTGGATGCCTAATTCATGCATAACTTGTTGGAAAATTCCAGACATAAAATTTGACCCTTGATCCGATTGGACAGATTTGGGAAGGCCAACAAGTGTAAAAAAACTTCACCAAAGCTTTCACAATAGTTTTAGTTTTTATATTTCTCAGAGGAATTGCTTCTGGAAATCTTGTAGATGCACACATGATGGTCAACAAGTATTGGTTGCCTAACTTGGTTTTAGGTAAAGGACCAACACAGTCTACTATTATTCTACTAAATGGTTCATCAAATGCAGGAATAGGTTGCAGATGAGCCTTAGGTATCTTCTGATTGGGTTTTCCTACCATTTGACAAGTGTGACAAGATCTGCAGTATTTAGAAACATTACTTTTGAGTTTCGGCCAATAAAAATGATTCAAGATCTTGTGATAAGTCTTACGGACTCCTAAATGACCAGCCAAAGGAGTTTCATGGGCTAAATTAAGAATTTCCTGTCGATATGACTTAGGAACAACAATTTGATAGCTCACTGACCACTCGTCACCAGCGGGTACATCAGGTGGTCTCCATTTCCTCATAAGGACCCCATTTTTCACAAAGTAACACACTGGAACTTGTGTGGCTTCAGTTTCACTAATAGCCCTCTGAAACAAACAAAATATCTCCGGATCTTGCTCCTGTTCAACGACAAGGGATTGTCGTTTGTCACCCTGAGTAGGACAAAGAGAATGAGTTGCCAAATCCGGATCACTGTGATCAATACCGTTTGATTGATCAATACCTGAGGTAAAGGTGACCTCATCAAAAAACTGACCAATACATGTGTCAGCTAAAGGAATAATATCCTGATCAACATCACTCTCAAGAGCTCTTTTTGCCATAGCTCTAGTAACTGCACAAGCAGGGTACAAATCAGGGATTTCAGTTTCGACAGGATCAACTTTCTGATCCAAACAAGGCTTGTCAGTTACAAGTGGATTAACCACAACCTTATCTCCAGCTAGGTCATTGCCTAGTAATAAATGAACACCCTCTATGGGTAAAGAAGTCACTGCCCCAACAGTCACAGGTCCAGAAACTAAGTCTGATGCCAAATTTACACAATGAAGAGGAACATTTACAAAGCCGCACTCTACTCCCTGAACAAGAACACTTTCACTTGAAGAAGACTCCTCAGATAAAGGCAAAGTACCTGATAATAAAAGACTCTGAGAAGCTCCAGTGTCCCTTAATATTTTAATTGGGATAGGCTTGGCAGAATCACCAATAAGTGATATAGAACCTTCTGACATGAATGGTTCATAAGCCTCCAAAATAGAATCAGACTGGGGTTTGTTTGACCCAACAAATGTATTGCTTTCAATACAAGACCGTGACCTTGACCTCGTAGAAATAAGAGCATTTGGAAAAGCTCTGTCTTTACTCTGTTGCTTATTTTTCAACTTGAAGCAATCAGAAATAACGTGCCCTTTCGTTTTACAATAAGTGCACGTAGGAAGAGATAAGGATTTCTGATCAGTCTTATCAGATGTTTGATTCCTAACAGTTGTGCTGTTGTGAAATTTGGAATTACTCGAATGAGATTGAAATGGTTTTTTACCAGAAAACTGCTGAGAGGACGACTTATTTCCAAATGAAATTTTGTGAGTCAAGGAATAATCATCAGCCATACGAGCAGCATTTTCCAAAGTTTCCACATTCTGCTCGTCAAGATAGGTTTTAACATCACTATGGATACACCTCTTGAACTCTTCAATTAATACGAGCTGTCGGAGGTTATCATAACCTTGATCAACTTTCTTGGCTGACCACCACCTATCAAATAGTTGTTCTTTATCCCTTGCAAATTCGACATGAGTTTGTCCAGTTTCTTTTCTACAATTCCTAAACCTTTGTCGATATGCCTCTGGTACCAACTCATAAGGTTTCAAGATGTACTCCTTAACCACATCATAATCAGTGCTTTGTTGTACTGACAGTGAAGTGTAGACTTCACAAGCTTTGCCAATAAGTACACTTTGTAATAACAAAGTCCAATGCTCTCTGGGCCATTTCAAGTTTTCAGCTATTTTCTCGAAATGAAGAAAGTATTTATCTACTTCTTTTTCCTGAAAAGGGGGTACTAACCTAATATATCTAGTAACATCAAAACCTGAACTTGTTTTTAAAGGAGTGGAGTGGGCTCTGTTTGCCAGTTCTAATTCTCTTAACTTAAATTGCATTTCCCTTTCTTCTCTTTGCATTTGTATCTGCCTCTCTTCTTTCTCTCTCTCCATCTGTATCTGCATTTGTCTCTCTTCTTTCTCTCTCTCTCTCCATCTGCCTCTCTTCTTTTTCTCTCTCCATCTGCCTCTCTTATTTCTGCATTTGTAGCTGCCTCTCTTCTTTCTCTCTCTCCATCTGTATCTGCCTCTCTTCTTTCTCTCTCTCTCTCTGAATCTGAAGCTTTGCCAATTCTAAATCCATCTGGTTCTTTAACTCTAATTCCCTTAATTTCCTGTCAGAACCAGATACAGGCTTTCTCTTCAAACTTAAAGCACTGCTATCAAAAATTCCCTTTCCTACTAAATACTGAATTAAAATAATCTTTATCTCCTGTTTTGTCAATGATACTTTTGTCTCAGATAGACTGTATTTTCTGGCAAGCTCGAGCAACTCATCCTTTCTCATGCACTCTAACCCCTCCTGGGTAGGTTTTGAAATGAAATTCTGAACATTAGATGCCATTGTAAATGCTTGTTGGTTTCACACAAAAAAATTTCTCTATTTAAAAATCTTTGCCAAAGACAAAAAAAAATTCCAAGACAAAATCAATATGAATTTCAAAGATAAATTTAATATCTCTAATATGCTTTAAAGATATTCAGATCCCGGATGACGAGCCCCCAATTTCTGTTACGACTCTATGGTCTAAGAAAAATGTAACAGAAAGAAAGTGAAACCAACAAATCAAGTAAAAATCAACAAGCAATTTATTACTAGATAATTAAAATGAAAAATCAAAAAGTCACTTACAGTAATGTGTTTTGAAATCCTAATAATCCAATAAGAATGATTGTTCTAATCACAAGTCCTAAATATAGAATGTTTAGAATTCACGGCTGTTTCCTTGAATGTTATGATGTGCTAATGGTCTCCAAAGTCCTGATGTACTAGAAATCTTGATGTGCTGATGTCAAAATGAAGTATTCCAAAATCTCTGAATAAGTTCACATACATTCCAAAATCATCAATTAAAAATCCAAAATCCAAAAGTTTATGAGCATTGTTATAATCCAATGAATATTTAAAATAATTCCTCTCTTAGAATTTGGAATGAATTTTCAC
The DNA here is from genome assembly GCA_029931535.1 of Margaritifera margaritifera. Taxonomy (NCBI): domain Eukaryota; kingdom Metazoa; phylum Mollusca; class Bivalvia; order Unionida; family Margaritiferidae; genus Margaritifera; species Margaritifera margaritifera. Next base: position 9,985,553 of record JAQPZY010001686.1, read on the forward strand.
AACTGTAATAGCTCTTTACAAGACTGATGGTAATGTCAAAACTGAATAAATGTCCACCAAACATGGTATATATAAAGATTGGTCACATGATAGAATGTTCTAGAATATGAGTCATCTTAATGGAATTTTTACTTGTAAACAAAATTCAACCTTGACCTTCAAATTGAGAAAACATATTGATCAAAACAACCTAATTCAAGGACACTAGTTAAACATGTTTTTCCTGATAACATTAAGATTTAAGCAAATATCAAAGTGAAGAAACATTTATAATTTCCTAAAATATTTATAATATTACATAAACATCATACATAACAATATATACATATACATACACACATATATACACACATACACACATATATATGCGCAAACATACAATCACATATATATATACATACAGATACACACATATATGTATACACTCACACATATATATATATATATATATATATATATATATATATATATATATATATATATATATATATATATATATACACACACATATATACATATACACATGTATACAACATATCAATTTCTCCACTAAAAATTTATACAATTTTATATAATGCCTTAGTATTAAGGCCATTGGGATACAGAGTATCTAACCGATTAATCCAGTAACTTTCTTTAATGAGTCTGTTCATTTCTCCGTGCACAATATCGATTGGCATGAAAGTAAAATCACGTGAAGAGTGATTATTTGTATTAAAATGTATTGAAACATTAGAGGAGAACTGAGGATCCATACAATTTTTTATATGAAAGCGGTGATTATTCATTCTCTTAGAAACTTGTTGAAGTGTTTGTCCAACATATTGCATGTTACATTTTTTAAAGGTTTTCAAATAAATTACATCAGTTGATATACAGTCAGTGTTATAAAGTAGAGAAAACAATTCTTTAGTATTGGAGCCACTAAAATAGAAACTTTCTCTAATATTTGCACATTGAGAGCGCCGACGTATGTTGCATTTAAATGATGAGAAACATCTTTTTAAATTTTCTGTCGGTTTAGTTCTGATCAAAAGATCTTGTAAATTCTTTAGTCTTCTATAATCATATATGACTGTTTGTCTCTACATTATAATTTCACTATATATATATATATATATATATATATATATATATATATATATATATATGAAACTAACAGTTTAGATTTTGTGTTGTAACAGCCTTGATTGTTGTACTTAGGTTGTACTCTAGTGTTTTGTTTTTATACCTTTTTGTACAGTTAATCTTTGCCTTGCTTTAAATTTGAATATCCTATGGTCCAGAAGTCCTGATTCTCCTTTAGAAATCTTACGCGATTTACCGTGCCAGAAAAGGTTTTAAACAACTCATCACTACAAAAGGTGTAGTCTTGTAGTCTTTAAAATTGTGTTTGTTTTTTCAACTTTTTAGATGTAGCTGAAATCAACTTCATCTTTGTGACTGCTATCTTCTTTCGTTTCTTCCGTAATTGCATTTATTGCTCTACATTGCGTACTGTGTAATAGCCTTATTATGTTTTTCATGTTTTCAGTTTTGTTATTTACTGGTGATGTCTTGGGGATTTAATTTATCTTTTCTTTTAGTTTCGTCGTCAACATAGTGTTTCTTGCCGTGTATGTTTAACACCTACATTTTCTAATGTACTGTTCTGCTTCATCTATCACAAAATAGAAGCTCAATATCTTTAAAAATGAAATCGATATTTTCATGCTCTTTAATACCTCTGTTTATGTACTGTGCTTCCTTCGTCCACCCGGATTGAGAGATCGACTTTTGGTACATGATTTATATTATTATTATAAAGTTTTCATCTGGTTCATAACTGTTAACCCTTTCATCTCATTTCCATTTTGCGAGTACATACTTGCTATTGTTTGTTCATTTGGTCTTCAAAATCTTTTGAACTTTGTTGATGTCATTCTGTTTATCGTATTGAGATAACTCTTGTTCGTAAAACACGCCCTATATATATTCTCCCTTCAAGTCTTCCATTTTGTAAACAACTGAATCAGCTAAAATTACTTGCCTGCTATTAAATATTTCCTCGGGAAAGTTGGAAAGGTAACACTTTTCAAAAATTGTATTGTATTTTGAGATTGCGACTGTTTCACTTATTTTGAAAGCAGGCATTCCAAACGTATATGTTGTCATTTAACGTGATAGATTGTTCCATACTTTTGGTCTGTTTCATTTCTTGTTTGCTTCAACTGAATTCATGTTTATATATCTGTGATGAATGTTTTTGTATCCCTCAACCAGCTTTGATAAAACGTCAACCATTTTCTGGCTTCATTTTGAGTGAAACACTTCCACATTCTTGTCTTTAGGATTCTGTCAAAACATTTTTACTACAGATGCCTTATATTTCGGTAAGCGGACCAACAGATCCTTAACTTTCCTGTTACAAAATCCCTTTCCTTCATCAAACAGTATCTTTGTCAGGTTTTAACTCTTTCAATATTTCTTTAAAAGCATCTTGTACTTCATTTTCCTTCCTTTTCTTTACACTTTGTAAGCCCAACAGTATTTTAAAAGACATATATCTCTGTCAAAATGTATTTATATCCATTGTTGTATTTTTCATATGTTTGTATGTCGCCACCTGCCTTTCATTGTTAATCCACATGACTGACATTAACTCTTTTATATGGAAATCATTTTCTCGCTTGCTTGTGTGATGTGTAGGTAGACTGTTTGGTACCATTCTTTCATTTTAGTGTATTTTATTTTCCTTTTGTCTTGTTTAATTTGTTAAAACAATTGGGTGATATTTGTTTAAGCAACTGGACTTTCAAGATCACAGTGAAGATATCTTAAATTCTGCTCTTGGTCAATCGTTTAAAATGGCACAAATCATCAAGAGAACTCTTTAAATTTTCTTTAGGTGTTATCAACAAGCCAGCACAAGATCCATTTATAATATGTATTTTTATTTTAAACTTTTGAAACATTTCTCCAATTCTTTCAAACGTATGAACGAGTTTAGCTTTTTGGTAAAATGTTGCAATTCCCATGGTTGATTCAAAGACGGCTACTTCATATAGTAAATCACCATTTTTTGTTTTAAATCGTACTTCTATTTGGTGAAAGTCACTCAGAATCAGTGTGTGACACATCTTATTTATTCTTGTTGTTTGAATGTGGCCATTGGTTCAAAGTGTGGGAAATAACGCAAGTTATTTGTGATATTTTACGCGATTCAGCTAGCCGCAAAAAATGAATAAGGCAAACCTAAAACATAGCACATTAAAAATTAAATGTGAACAATTTAGCCTATGTCATGAAATAATTTCATACAAAAAATTAGGAAAATCTGCAAAATGTTGTTAATGCACACACTCCAAACACCATATATGGTTGATAATCCACAGTAATGTTCTTGTGAGGTGACATAGAAAATTACACATTCTGTAATGACTAAAAAATATTCAGATTTTTCACACATTATTGATGATCAGTAGGATGAAGTCCCCATGATGATGATGATGATGATGATGATGATGATGATGATGATGATGATAATAATAATAATAATAATAATAATAATGATAATAATTATTATTATTATTATTATTATTAGTAGTAGTAGTAGTAGTAGTAGTAATAGTAGTAGTAGTAACAGTAGCAGTAGTAGTAGTACTACTACTAGTAGTAGTAGTAGTAGCAGTAGTAGTAGTAGTATATCCAAACTCCTTGGTAGAGACGAAAAACATTTAGATAAATAGGATTTCGCATGAATGAGTTTGGGTAATACTATTAACTTGCCAATTCGGGGACATGCAAGAGGTCTGAATAAACTAAACCAAGGATGCAGAGCAACAAGGCCAAGACAATTCAACTTACACGATGATGATGATGATTTTAATGAATACGATGACGCTGATTATTATTATTATTATTATTATTATTATTATTATTATTATTATTATCGTCGTCTTTGTTATTGTTTCTGAAGTTCATAATATTTTATATTGTGTCGTCAGTTTTATCTCGATATATTTTATTATTACCCGATCTCCGGTTCAGCGAAACAGTTACTATTCCGGATTTCAAGTTTTCTTGAGTGGCCTAGGTTTATTTAAACCACGCGTAGAATCATTTGGATGCCTTCGTAATTTTCCTTTAGAGGTATTGCAAAAAAACAATAAGGAGCACATTAATATGTCGCACCTGTAATGCAGCTTATCTGAAGGTTATTATCACCACATGCATTTTTAAAATGCTATTTGTAATAGATGCATTTGAATCAGGAGTGTACAGATGTCTGTTTTACACGCACGATTCATGTCCAAGTTCAGTGTTTTACGTGACATACACACTCTCACTGTACTTGGGGCCCAGAAAGGGGCAATTTGGCTTGTAAAAATATATAAGGTTGCTGCACTGTAGATATAAAGTCTTTCATAGGAGTCTTTATACCCTTCAAACGTTCAAGTAGTAAAATCAGTTAATATCATGATTCTACCAAAATACAGTCGATTTACTTCGTTATGATGCATGAACTGAAGCACACACTAGCAGGTTTAATCAAGTATTGTGACAGTAGTGCTCCTGATTGTTTGGGAAGTAGTCGAACCGCATATTTGAAATTTCCGGGGGGAAGCAACTGCCCTATAAAGGTTTTGAAAAGACATTGACATACACTTTTTCGGTAATATTTTAATCCGTTCTTTTTTACATGTAAAGTTATTTCAGCATAGATAAAAAGTAGTGACAGTAAGAAAAAAAAAGAATTGCACTAGAAACAGGAAGAATTGTTTTTCAATAAATTGTGCCGTCAGTTTTATCTCAATATAATTTATTATTAACCCTAACCCTCAGGATAAATCTGCAAAAATACCAGGTTCACCAGAAATCATCGGAAACAGTTATGCAGTTATGGAAACAATATATGAAAGTGGTTACCTTGCAGTTTTGGTACTGGTAGATTTTGCAAAGAATATTAATGTTTTGACAGAGACAGTTCTTTAACTAATATAAGGGCCTTATAGAAAAAATAATCTTTTCACTTTCTTTTTATATTTATTTTAACATCTAAAGAGCTTTTACCCCCTTTTACTGTTTAATATTGTTTGGTTATACCTTAAGAGTTGCTCGTCATTTGGACTAACAAAGTAGCACAATGATGGACATGAACTTTGATTGGTTCAGTAAGAGGAGCTTACCAGTAATTTAACTATCTGTGAAAAACATATTAGCCACTAGCCAGTCTTATGATGCAGGCCTCGGATTATAGTATAATTAGCCTCGCTCTATAACCAGTTGACCTGGATAGATGATCAGTTGGGTTGCAAGCTCTGTCAATCACTTGTCAGATACTAATCATAAACTGGTACCTGGCTATCTGCTGTGCTCACTTACTAGCTACACAAACAACTGGTTAGGAGTAATGAAAATGATCAACATGAAACTTGGCTAGAAGTCATGTGAGAGTATAGTTCAAAAGTAACAAACGAAGGAAAATGCCACCTAGTGTACACATTGTGGTTGAGATAGTTTTGAACAAGGTCAGCACCATGTAAAGTTAAGAATGTTTGTGTTTTGTGTAAAGTTGAGGATGCAGCCTCACAATCATATCAACTCATCTGCAGGACAAAATTTACATATGATTCAGTGTGTATGATTAGCTGAGACAGCCACCAATGTAAGCCATCATTGCATTAGCTTTTACTGGTTTTTTGTGTAGCGAATGAGGGAGTGCAACAGATGGATGGGTACCAGTAATCGAAGCCAACCAACCAATTGGATCCTAATATTAAATAAAAAGCATTTCCTAGTTAAAATCTCCCCTTTATAGTAAAGTCTGTGTCTTTAAGTTTGTATTTGTATTAAATTTAGGTTCATAAACCTTGTTTCTGAGTAAAATGTAATTTGTGTGTACATACGCTTTTGTCTTCATTCTAGTCCAGTTCAAATAATTATAAATTTGACCATCTATGACCAGTTGTAAAATCTGGTAAATAAATAAGAGCCTTTCTTTGTCAGAACCTGGGAGTCATTGTTATTTGGTACAGGTATATAGCAGAGACTAATTCCTGCATAGTATGCCCCAGTTTTAGCTCTACTGGTTGACCCCAGGTGGCCAAGTGGTCGAAAGCACTCGCTTTTACTGATCACTGACATCTCACATCTGTCTGCATTGGTTTGAGTCTCGGGCTCTGCCAACATGGGTATGTGAAAAAGCTTGCCAGTAGCTTCCTCTGGGTTGGTGGTTCTTCTTGGGGGTTTTCCTGGGTTCTTACTCCACCAGATATACTGGCCACCATGTAGGATATCTACTGAAAGACTTCATATGATGTCTGATTGGTCATAAGTGAAAATGGTACCAATCTGACCTTTGCCACAATGGCCATCTTGAAAATCTTGTTATTGCTACTTCTCGATGGTTGGTCTCATCGACATTGTGCTTTCATGGAAAGACTTCTAATGATGTCTACTTGGTCCTAAATGGAAATGGTGCCAATCTGATATCCAATATGGCCACCATGGCAGCCATCTTGAAAATCTTTTATCATTACTCCTCCAAAACAGAAAGTCATATCAGCATAGGGCTTTTGCCAGAAGAATTCTTAAGATGTCTTGTTGGTCCTGAATTAAAATGGTACTGACCTGATGTCCAATGGTGGCCATCTTGAAAAACTTCTTATTGCTGCTCTAAAATGGAAAGTTTTTTTGACATGGGGTTTTTCATCAGAAGAGTTCTTACAGTGTCTAGTTGGTCCTAAATGAAAATGATACAAACTGATCATCAGTATGGCCACCAAGGTGGTCATCTTGAAAATATTGTGATCTCTACTCCTCCCATACTCCTCAATCAACATGAGGTCTTCACCAATAGGCTTCTTATGATACCTAGTTGGTCCTAAACGAAAATGGTGCCAGTCACACATCCAATATGGGCACCACAATGGCCCTCTTGAAAATCTTGTCATAACTCCCACTGAATGGATGGTCATATTGACATGGGCATGACTTGTAATGATGTCGACTTGGTCCTAAACGAAAATGGTGCCAATCTGACATCCAATATGGCCACCATGGCAGCTGTCTTGAAAATGTTGTTATCGCTACTTCTACTGAATGGATGGTCATATCAACATGGGGTTTGCACTAAAAGCCTTCTTATGATGTCTACTTGGTCCTAAATGAAAATTGTGCCAATCTGAAGTCCAATATAGCCACCATGGCAGCCATCTTGAAAATCTTGTTATTGCTACTTTGCCAGAATGGATGGTCATCTCAACATGCTGTTTTCACTAGAAGACTTCTTATGATTTTTAGTTGGTCCTAAATGAAAATGGTGCTGCTCTGATGTTCATTATGGCCGCCATGGCAGCCATCGTGAAAATCGTGTTATCGCTACTCCTCCTGAATGGATAGGCATATCAACATCAGGTTTTCACTAAAAGACTCTTTATCATCGCTACTTGGTCCTAAATGAAAATGGTGCTGATCTGTTGTCCGTTGTCCGAGATCCGTTCATCCATCCTTTAGCACAAGTTTGTTATCACTACTCCTCCTAAACTATTTTCAGGATTGCCTTGAAACTATATATGTATATATATATATATATATATATATATATATATATATATATATATATATATATATATATATATATATATATATACCTACACATGCTGCACATATAGATTAAGATTCCTGATTCTTGATCTTAACTATCGAGTCACTTAAAACATAATTTTCCATGGCACTGTGAACTGTGACTTGCATTGTGTTTGAAATAAGTCTCATCAATCGTGATTAGTTTCATTGTCTTCTATACTTTGATGAAGTATATCTGGGTCTACCTGGGCTTGGAGAGAGAGAGGTGTTTGAGGTGTTATATATTTAGGCATTATGTGGGTTGTGGCTGCCTGTACTTGGATTTTCATTATCATGATTAGTGGCATTGTCTTTTACAATTTGATGAAGTGTATCTGGGTCTTCCAGGGCTAGGGGAGAAGAAGGTGTTGAGTAATAAGGCCCTATGTAGTTTGTGTCTACTTGAGCAAGGGAGTTTGTTTTTAGGGCTTTGCTTGACAGGCATTGATAGGAGTGGAGGTTACAGGCCAATCTGAGGATGGCTTTGGTGACACCATGCTGGTGTTAGATCTATTGTTTATGTTTTGACACAGTTCAAGAAATCCATTAGAAGTCCAAGCCAGCATCCACTGTCCTGAAATAAAATGGTATTTGTTGATGGTAAAAATATAGTACATTAAACTTTATTTTGATGTGAAGTAGTGATTTTGGACACTTACCAATGTTGCTATGAGTATTTGCAGAGTTGGAAATTAGTCCTGAGTTCATTCATCTGCTTCACTGATGAGTTGTTCCTGACATGGATAGGGATACTGTCTTGATTTTCTTTGATGTGGATAAAATCTGGGATTACCTTTCTGTATGAATTTACTTCCACATCATGAATATCTTTTTAGGTGAATCCAGAGAACTCAAAAAGACTGGATCCATTGAAAATTTTCTACAGTATTGACATTGTTAGATTTACCACCATTTTATTTATATGCAGAATTCTGGTAAGTATTTTCAAAAAAATAATAACATTTTTAACAGCATCAGTCACAATTGGGATTTACCAAAAGCATTTAAGTACTTGGATGAGCAATGTCCATGAGGAATACATCCTAGATGAATGAATAATCATATGATATTCACAGATTTTGACAAAGTACTTCTATGCAATTGTTTACCTGGCCAACATCTTGCAGCATGAATGAAATGATGCGAAACCATGTGTTTTCATCATTCAAAATGGTAGACATTATTAAAAGGAAGAAATAGTCTTATCTTGATTTCCTGGAAATTCTTTTTGTCCAGTTGAGTGTCAGTCCCTTCTAGGGACTCTTGTTTTCATATTATATGACTTGAAGGGTTAGTAAAACTGCTGACCACCCTACACTCACTTTCCTCTTTTCCCACCAATTTGTCCAATTGAGACAGGGGAGAGAAGTAAATTGGCTGAAAATCTTGAGTTCAGCTTGGACCCTGATGATAATAAAAAAATCAAATTATTTCAAAATATTGTTTGTCCACCAACAAAGAAAATAAGCTGCCAAAAAATAGTACAGGTGTATACTTTTCTTGAATTCTATTTCGTCATCTTATTTTTTTGTCTCCTCAAGGTGACAGCCGAGTTAGCACGCAATGCTGGTTGTAAAGCTTCAGCCATTGGATGGGGGTGGAGATTCACCAGTGGATATTGAAGAGGCCAAAACTGTTATAGGGAGAGGCCCCCTCCTGCAGGTCACAGACAAAAGAGTGTCAAGGAACCATGCCCTTCTGGAGATTAAAAAAGGAAAATTGTATTTAACTCCTGTAAGCTATTGTACAATCTTGGAATGATTAACAGTATTTGAGATTGGATAAATCATACTTGATCACAGTGAAGAGTTTTAGAGAAGGGCTAAAAAAAAGTCTAATATTTCCTTCAAATTTTACTTGAAATTTGCAGGAGGATGCATTCATGAAATTTGATAAAATTTAGAAATTTAATAAACTAATTGGTCATTGTCATTAATTACTTATTTTTAAATTCTCTTTTCCATTCGAGATAACACTTGTTGGCAAAACATGTTGAGAAATTACTTGAATGAACAGGTTTCAGGTCTGATATACAGGATTTAAAAAAAAAAAAGATCAGAAAAATCAAAATAGCAGATTTTACTGGCTGCATTTCGTTGCTTACTATGATTTCTTTGTATATTGTAGACTATAGATGATGATACCTTGTTGTTTAGTGTCCTATCTGCCATTCAATTCAATTCATGGGCCATTGGAATGAATAAAGAATCTTCTTCTTCTTTTAGCAATTCCATCACTAATCTGTTGTGTACATTTATAATAATTCTGTTAACTCTTTAACCCCTGGAGATTCTTTTCATTTTCACGTGAAATAGGGGTAGGACACACATTTTTGGGGTTACTTCTGAATGCAGCAAAACACATCTGCTTAAGAAAGTTTTTTGTTTAGCCAGATGCTTAGGTGTATCAGAAATATTGTTTTTGATTGGCCAAAAGTTGGGCTTCTTTTTTTTTGTTGTTCGTATTGGACCCCTGATTTTTGTGTCCTGGCCCCTTTTTACTCCAGATCTCAAACTTATCCTACTTTTTGCAAAGGTTCATCTGTCTGTGTGCAGTTTGGACCGGTCTGTTTTAGATCTAAGGCCAAAAAGTCTAAAATCCGGACATAAACTCCAGTTCAGAAACTGGCAATTTTCGACCTAAAAAACAATCAGGTCTAAAAAAAATACATATTTTTCGCTGTATTTTTTTATGCAAGTAGAAAGTCTACATTATTTGGTATCATTGTTGAGCTACATCTGTCTACTTTCCTGCAATACTATCCACTATGTATCTTAAATGATGTTGACATTACAGAGCTCGGAAGTTGGGTACAACATCATGATGCGTAAACATGGTGCTAGCGGTGAGTTCAGGAAAACAATCATTGACTGAACAAATTTAATTTCAGACCCACACCAATCCTTGCTTTTTCAAGAAAGATGGGGATGGTGAAAGAGAAATTCTAACCAAAGGCGAGAGTTTCCAACTGGAAGATGGAGATGTTTTTGGACTCCTTCCTGACAGTCTCTACTACAAAGTTATTCTCCCTGGTGTGCAGAATGGTGCATTTAAAGGGTAAGTCTTTAGTAAGTTTTTTTTAGCTATTCTGTTATTGTTATTATCTCTGATTTTTCAGCCATATTTTCAAAGATCAAAATAAGTATTGAAAGCTTTTTTTTATTTATCTCCATGCATATGTGTAAAAGCATCAGGGAAACCTGTACTTTTTGTTTCTTCATTTGTTTGTTGATCCACCTGTTCATTAGGTGTGAAACAATACAACTGTGCAATATATCATGATTCATATCCTATGATACGTATTGATACACATTTGAATAATAAAAAGGCAAACAACTAATAATTATTCAAGGCTGTTGAAGATTAAAAGTAACTTTAATAAATAATAATTGTTTTATATCAATTCTCCATCTTTTGTTTTTATGTGTGTATCAAAACTAGAGGTGATTCGATATCATCAGTGCATTGATGGATCACAATATTTACTCGGGTGATATTATATTACAATACAGATTCAAACTATTGATACAAGACTATAGTAGAATGAAACATAAACTAAATGATATAAACTGTCCAAAAAATTAATATTTTCTTGTCATCTTTCTTTCTTTTTGAATGAAGTAAACAACAGAGCCACTTGCAATATGTATACAAACTGTCTCACTGTACCTACTATATCTACGTAATAAACTGTCTCACTGTAACTACTATATCTACATAATAAACTGTCTCAATGTACCTACTATATCTACGTAATAAACTGTCTCACTGTACCTACTATATCTACGTAATTAACTGCTACTCACATTCTTTAAATCCAACAAATTTTAGTCTATCCTGTGATAGCTACTGTTAATCCTTGAAAGTATGCTTTTAATAGTACCCTATGTATGTTTTGATTTGTTCTGGTAAATATTTGTTGAGTATTGTTTGCATTTGTGTGCTTACCCCATACTATTGATTGATTATTAATTTACCTACCATAAAAGTGCATACCATATTCTGCTAAAATAAATGCTGCCCACCCCCACTCTCATTTAAACGTAAGCAAGTTCCTACCTTTGATGTAGACATATCCAATAAAGGAACGCAATCAACAGAGCACAATTTACCTCCTTTAACTGTTCAGTTTTACACACAAGATATCCAAGGATAGACTAATTCGAAACAAAACATGACCTTGCAGTCCTTTTGTAATTCTTCTGAATGTACACATATATTTTGGCAGGAAATAACATCAGCAAAGGCTTTGTTTAGTTCCAGTTCTTAGAGGATTTGTGGTGTTTCTATTTTTGTCTTGAATGGATCAAATCAGAATCTTAAATAGAGACAACTCCTCACTTATTGTCATGTTCGGGGCATGTCTATTTGGCGGAATAAGATAATAATTGTGTTTTTAAGTCATTTTAGTGTATCTTATGAGTGTTTAGTGAACATTTAAAAGAAAGATAGAAGAAAAAGGAAAACAATTTGTTTTCCTTTGTTCTGGGAATTTAGCATATCCAACAAAGGATATGAGCAGTGATACAAACAATATTTTGCAAACATGGACTCACTGGTATATTTCAATCTATACTGGTCATAGACCAGAAGAGCTTATCAGATGGTGTGTTGTCCATCATCAAGTTTGTTATCACTATTCCTCTTAAACTACTGGAGGATTATCATGAAACTTTACACACACATTCATCCCATGGTCTAGTTGGTCCTAAATGAAAATGGTGCCGCTCGGACATCCAATATTGCCACCACAGTTGCCATCTTGAAATTTTTTTATCGCTATTCCTCCTGAATGGAGGGTCATATCAACATGGGGTTTTCACTAAAAGACTTATTATGATGTCTAGTTGGTCCTAAATAAAAATGGTGCCAGTCTGATGTCCAATATGGCTGCCATATTGGCCATCTTGGAAATATTGCTATTGTTATTCCTCCTGAATAGATGGTCATATCAACATGGGGTTTTCACTAAAAGACTTCTGATAATGTCTAGTTGGTCCTAAATGAAAATGGGACTGATCTGATGTTCAATATGGCCACCACTGTGGCCATCTTGAAAATCTTGTTATTACTACTCCTCCATAATGGACAGTCATATGAGCATGGGGTTTTCACTAAAAGACTTCATATGATATCTAGTTGGTCTAAATTAAAATGGTGCCAATCTGATGTCCAATATGGCTCCCACAGTGGCCATCTTGAAAATCTTGTTTTTGCTACTTCTCCTGAACAAAATGTAATATTGCAATGGGGTTTTCACTAGAAGACTTTTTATGATGTCTAGTAGGTCCTAAATGAAAATGGTGCTGATCTGATATCCAATATGGCCACCACAGTGGTCATCTTGAAAATCTTGTTATTGCTGATCCTTGTGAATGAAAAGTAATATTGCCATGGGGTTCTCACCAGATGTGGAAGACTAGGACCTGAGTGACATTGTGTGTTGTCTTTGTATGTTGGCATGAAAATTTGTGTGCAGTCTCTGTGTCCAGAAACATAACTTGAATCAGAGTAGTAAAATGATCTGCAATGAGGAATGGTAAATTGTGCTCTGTCACAAAATTTGTAAACAAAGTCTTTGCAAGTGCCACTTATCCACTTTTGATCCAGTCTCAAACAAGGCCTTCAAAGTGGGTGTGTTCGTTACAGGAGATTCATTGTTCCTATACTATCTTACAATCCACTTTGCATAAAACACAAAATGCAAACTTATGACTTTTTTTTACTCACCTGCACCCAGTTAAACTCTGATTTCCAAGGATGGCTGAACTTCTTGTAATATTTCTTAGTGGGTGATTTTTTAGTATTGGGAGAAAGCATGTTTCAGCATTTTGACATGAATTAATAAAAAAAAATGAGCTGCCCTTAAATATTCCTCTTTAAAAAAAATCAAAATACTTACTCAAGTGTTTGTGCCAAAATAATTTTTGGGTCAGTCTCTCCTTTTTATCTCACCTCTGTCAAAGGTCAGCCGATTTTTAATCAAAGACTCAAAAGCCATCATAGACCACCTTGGATCCCTTCATTACTTATAAGACCTTAAAAAACATCCCACCTTTGGTTTTAAACTCTCCAAATTACACCAGTAGGGTAATCAATATACAGTTTGTTGTATACACATGTTAGCTGTCATTTAAGAATTCCTAATCCGACTACTCATGATGCATCATCGCACCAGTCATTGCACTGGTGGAACAGTTCTGGTCCCCAGGAGACTGGTTCTGGCTGGTATCTGTAATGTGTTGATGGAATGCATAAAAATAGTTTTTTTTAGCTCTACTGGTTAGGTTTTCAATAAAAGACTTCTTATGATGGCTAGTTGTTCTTTAATGGAAATGGTGCCAATCTGATGTCCAATATGGCCACCATGGAAGCCATCTTGAAAATCTTGTTATCACTACTCCTCCTGAATGGATGGTAACATCAACATGGCGTTTTCACTTAAAGACATCTTATGATGTCTAGTTGGTCCTACATGAAAATGGTGCCGATCTGACATCCAGTAGGGCAGTCATTTTGAAAATCTTATAATCACTTCTCCTGAACGGATGGTCATATCAGCAAGAGGTTTTCACTAAAAGACTTCATATGATATCTAGTTGGTCCTAAATTAAATTGGTGCTTATCTGACGTCCATTATGGCCATCTGTTGTTCATCCATTTGCACAAGTTTGTTATCGCTCCTCCTCCTAAACTACTTGGAGGATTGCAATGAAACTTTACACACACATTCATCTCATGGTCTAGTTGATCCAAAATGAAAGTGGGCCTGCTCACACATCCAGTTTGGCCCCCATTGCAACCATCTTGAAGATCTTATGGCTACTCCTACTACAAGGATGGTTATATAAACATGTGGTTTTCACTAAAAGACTTCTTAAGAAGTCTAGTTGGTCTTAAATAAAAATGGTGCTGATCTGATGTCCAATATGGCCACAACAGCAGCCATCTTGAAAATCTTGTTATTGATACTCCTGAATGGAAAGTCATATCTCTACTCCTCACAAATGGATGGTTATATCAACAAGGGGTTTTAACCAATAGACTTCTTATAATACCTAGTTGGTCCTAAATGAAAATGGTGCCAGCCATACATCCAATACAGTGGCTACAACAACTGTCTTAAAAATCTGGTTGTCACTACTCCCCCTGATCATTATGACATAGGGTTTTCACTAAAATACTTCTAATGATGTCTGCTTTGTCATAAATGAAAATGGTGCCAATGTGACATCCAATATGTGAACCACGAAAGCTAATTTGAAATTTTGTTATTGCTGGAGAATATTGGAGATGATTTCAATACTTTACAGTTAAAAGGAAGAAATGATCTTATCTTGAATTCCTGGACATTCTTTTTGCCCAGTTGGGCATCAATCCCTTTGAGGAACTCTTGTTTTCTTCTTTTTTCATTTTTTTTCTAAAATTTTTTAACTTTAAAAAGCAGCAGATTTAAACTATAAAAATGGTATGTGTGGTAGATTGCCTTTAAAATTATATTTTTGTCCAACCACCGGTAGAATCACATAAATGAGCCTTGGTGTGTTAAATTTAACTGCACATAGTATTGCCATATTGTAAGAAGAAACTAATATTTTCTATTCCATGAATTATATTTATTTGTTTACAAATGAACATTATCAACATTGTATGGAGGCATATCTGCTAAGTTACAGTGTGTCACACCAAAAAAATATTCTGAACAGTCAAACCACCTTACATGACCACGTTTGGAAAAGCATGAATTCACTATAATGCATCCTTGACAAGGGCTTGTTGTTGTTGGGGTATTTTCAGACACTTCTTCATTGGTCTGCTTTGAAGGAGTATCCTGTTTCAGAGCATGTTGCTCTCTTCAGCAACATGTGTAAACAAGTAATGAACAGGTTTTATTGCACAATTTATCCAATAAAATGCACTGTAGATTTGTGGTTAGGAGCACTAGTTTGGAACACTGACCTGGAAAATGAAAATCACAGAAATAAAATCTGGACATAATGTATAATAAATTAAATTTGTAATAGATTGTGGGCATTGCTTATGATAAATAAAATAAAATGAGTAAGATGAAACAGAAAGCACAGCGGGATTGATAATAGTCTTAGTCATGAAAAAAATGTGCATGCTATAACAACTTTTGACATTTGTTAATGTGTAAAATATAAAGCAGCTTTATGCATGTATTTTAATCAGACAATCACATCCGTCACTTTTTTTCCCACAAATTTAAAACCTTGAAAAGCAAATTGGCTATTAGATTCAAGTACTCTCACTTTCATCCTTTATAAGCTGTCATTGACTTATAATGTAGGTGGTGCATAATAACCCCTTTTTTTACCACAATCCCCTCCCTCTCCCTCCCCCATCATGTTAGAACGAAAAACCCACCACCACTGTCTAGAATGTTGGCAGGCATGTGGAGGAAGTTTCTAGTACTGGAAGAGAAGAAGAGAGGCAGGCAAATAATCATCCAGCTGTCAGACTAAGATACATTACTAATGTTGTTGGACGTAAAGAAACTCGATGTGTGAATACAAACTGTCATGTTTGTCATGTGAGCTGTACCAGGTGAGCGCAAGTAATCTGTTTTTGTAATGCAACAATTCTAAGAGAAAAAGTGCACTATTCTCTTTGTACAGAGATACAGATGATCTCTCTCTCTCTCTGAATCAAAATAAAACACTTCTACACTAAAGCTGATTTGATATACATTTTAAGAAGTGTTAACACATCTAAATAAGATTTGTGCTGCTGTTGTGCACAGAATTTGTGAACTATCATAGCTTGACTGGTGTCTGTCTGAACAGGGCTAACTTTATTGCGGTCAGTTATTGATTTAGCTTTGCATAAAAATCTGTTGGTTTATTTTGACTGTGTTTCCATGCTTGGTGTTTTAACAGTGCCCGTGTCAGGCAGAGTTCATTCCAGGAATGGAAAAATTGTTTCACAATGAAATAAAAATTAAAATAGCAATTTCAGGGATATTTTATTTTTTCAATAGATATTGGTATATGCAAACAGTAAGGAAAGAAAGATGATGATATGGTTATTGTTTTCATTACTTTTGTTTACATTGTTTACATTATTCAGAGGATAAAGATGGCTTTCATTTTTTTTTGTTGTTTCTAAAACAAAAAAGAAAATATGTATTTTTGTATTTTTATGTCCCACCATGACAGTGGTAGAGGTATATTATGTTACCATTATCTGTCTGTCTGTGCATCCATCATACTTATGTTAAGTTTTGAGTTTATGTTATTTCATGCATTGTGGTGGGGCATCTGTATTCCATGAACACATTTCTAATTCTGTTTTGTTAAGAAAAAAGTAAGATTATTTGAGATCGAATCTCACTGTAATTTTGAATACTAGTATGTTTCATAATTTTTCTATCATACTTTCAGTGATGAAAAGGCAAAATCCTCAAGTCCAGTTAAGGAGGGTTCTAAACAGTCAGGTTGGTTTCATATCTATCATTTTTGTTCATCTGAAAATCACAGGAAAGACACTTTTCCAACAGCGTTGTTGTTGTAGTCAAGGTGTAAACATTAAGATTTTGCATTTAACTGCATTACTTTGAGACCTTTGTATTTACAGTCATGAAACTTAAAGGGTGCAATCATCTTAAAGGGGTACTACTCACCATGAGCAAAAGTAGGTCACAGTGACATACTTTTCATGCTACATTGACTACGTGAAGTTTTTGTATTTAGCTTCATTTTCTGACAGTGTTGAATGCATAGTAATGAAATTTGATGGCTGCATTCATCCTGAGAGCATTACTCACCATGGGCAAAAGTATGGTACAGATCACCTGATTTTTCATTTCTCTACTCATCGTGGTGGGGCAGTTAATTCCCTTCACACTTGCTTTGCATTGAAGTACTGAGGTGGAGGGTTCACCACTGTTGCTCTGCATGCACGTGTTGTCTACCTCCACCATGGATGGGCATGGGAGACTGTAGTGATTGACATTCAAATAGCCAATGCATGAAGACCACCCATGGAAAGATTGAAATGTCAGAGTGATTCACAATCAGATACTAAATGAAGAGTCGTGTTTATGTTGGATTATATAATCAGCCTATAAAAAAAGGTATTTCAGAAGAGTCTTTAATACATATGTTTAGAAATGGTTGGTTTGCTTGTATGAACAACTTCTATTTGCTTTTATTGCTGATGTTAAAAAAATTGGTGCATTCCAAATTCAGTTTAAATGATGTAGCTTACCGATTTTACACCATGATAATTGGAAAGTAGATATTACTGATGTTTTTTTTATATTTTATTCAAAGAAATCTGAACTAACTTATGCACTGACCTGACAAGAGGCACAGCTTTTGGCTTCTCTTGATCGTCATAAATTTTTACCACATGTTACAAAGGAAAAGTAACCTGATGAGATGTGCACAGTTAAAATTGAAATGACAACCACTCCTATTTAAAATAAAGAAAAGAACAGAAAACACATAGAATTTACTCTGAAATGCGAACCATATACTTAATTCTTAAGCAGTAATGATGTTACATACTGGAAACAATAGCACGTGTTCATGAGGTTGTGTAATACACAGCTTTGAACCAGCCTAGATTCTGATGCAGTGGGGCCTACTGTATGTGTACTGTAACAAGAACCAGACTTCAGTGGATGTTATACAGAAATCAAGGCTTAGGTAGCCATTGTCAACACTATTATAAAAATATTTACAAGAATTAGCATCAAAAGAGGATGTCACTTTCAGATCCTGGCTTGGGAAAGGTGTCATTTACATTATACGAAGTCATATGACTTTGAGTGTCATGTTTACCAACCCCAATTATGGACTAGCAAATAACTGTGGAAGTTTTGGTACTTGTCCATAATTAAACTGGATTACATTTATTGCTGAAATAAATAATAAAGTGGGAAAATTGTAATGATTCGAAGACTAATCTCTCTCTCCCCCTCTCTCTCTCATAATTACGTTGCAATCTCAGATGTTCAGAGATTTCTTTTTCTTTTTCAATGAAGAAGGAGAAACACCTATCACCATCATTTATAGCTTCCTCACCTGTATTTTTCTGTTTTGGTCTAAAATTACACGATGTTTGGGACCACAAGATAGACCTCAGTATTTAAAATCACTGTCTCTATCTCTGTCTTTTTTATCTCTCTCTGTAGTGTGAAGTCGGTATCAGATTTATTTATTGAGTCTAGGTAAGATATGTAGCTATCTAAGTTACTATTAAGTTGATATTAAAATTTTAATGTGTTCTTATGCAAAGAAATATCAACAGTGCCTTGTCCATGGGCACAATGCGGTAGCCGACCCTGGCCTACCATTGTCAATTGCCTCTGCACTAAACTTTCCCATCTTATATCTATGATTGTTTTATGTAACTTTTATCCAAAGTTTAAGTGAAAATAAGTGCAGTCATGTAGTTGTCTGTATTTGGCACTCTCCCGATAGCTCTATCTTTCTCTTACTCTATGGAATATGAGGATTCTGTAAATTGTACTTTAATTTGACTGTATTTATTTATTCAATTCTGCAGACCCAGATGCCCATGGACAGAAATGTTAATAATAAAGTAACATAACAGATTGTAAGGTAGATTTACATCTATATCATGCATCTATACACATACAGATAACAGCAAATATGAACCTCTGTGTTTGTGTCCATTCCGGAATTATAAAGTATTTCTTTCAGAGAGATTTTAGAAACTGCAATATTGTTAGTCATAATATATATGTTGTTTGTTTCTAAAAATGAGTTAAACTTACATTGTGCTCTATTTAAAAGGCTTAGCTGATTAAGAAATCACTAGTTCATGATATTCTATTTTTCATGATGTTGAAACAGGGCAGACATACACATTTAGCCCCTGATCTTTAATCCTTATCTTTTGCTATTCATTCCCTTCCTTTCTGTGGGTCTTATGGTTTAATTTTTCATTTTTAGCTTTATGGGATGGTCTGTTGTCCATCATCCATCGGTACGTTAGCACAAGTTTGTTATTGCTACTTCTCCTAAACTACTTGGAGGATTGTCATGAAACTTATCTCATACATTCATTCTATGGTCTAGTTGTAAATGAAAATGGTGTGACTCAGACATCCAATATGGCCACCACAGCAGCCATCTTCAAAATTTTGTTATTGCTACTCCTCCTGAATGAAAAAGTTATATTGACATGGGATTTTCACCAGAAGACTTCTTATGATGTCTAGTTTGTCCTAAATGAAAATGGTGCTGATCTGATGTCCAATATGGCTACCACAGCTACCATTTTGAAAATCTTATTATCACTACTCATCCTGAATGGATGGTCATGTGAACATCGAGTTTTTACTAAAGGACTTCTTATGATGTCTGGTTGATCCTAAATGAAAATGGTGCCAGTCTAATCTCCAAAATGGCTGCCACAGCAACCATCATGATATCTTATCAGTACTCCTCATGCGCAAAAGCTAATATTGCCATAGGGTTTTCACTGCAAGACTTCATAAGATGTCTAGTTGGTTGTGAATGAAAATGGTGCTGATCAGACATCCAATATGGCCACCACAGTGGCCATCTTGAAAATCTTGTTACTGCTACTCTTTTTGAATGGATGGATGTATCAACATGGGGTTTTACTAAGCGACTTCTTATGATGTCTGGTTGGACCTAAATAAAAATGATGCCGCTCAGACGTATAATATGGCTGCCACAGTGGCCGTCTTGAAAATCTTGTTATCACTACTTCAGTCTCCAGAATGAATGGTCATATCAGCATGGGTTTTGCACTGAAAGACTTTTCATGGTGTCTAGTTGGTCGCAAATGAATAAGGTGAAAATCTGACTTCCATTATGACTGCCACAGTGGCCATCTTGAAAATCTTGATGTCACTACTTCTCCTGTATAGCTGGCCATATCGACATTGCACTTTCACCAAAAGACCTCTTATGATGTCTAGCTGGTCCTAAATGTAAATGAATCTGACATCCAATATGCCCACCACAGCAGCTAATTTGAAAATCTTGTTATTGCTGAAGAATATCAAAAATGGTTTCAACACTCAGTAGTTAAAGGAAGAAATAATCTTATCTTGAATTCCTGGAAATTCTTTTCAGCCAGTAGAGCATCAGTCCCTTAGAAGGGCGCTGGTTTTCCAATTGTGTGTAACTAAAAATAATGAACTTTGACTTTTAGCTGAATCTTAGTGACTTGCACAACTGCACCTCTCTCTGGTATGCAATTAATACATTCATTAACAGGGATACTTATTATACAGATACTGTCATTCTGCATTGAAGTTTTCCTATAACTAGCAAATGCGGTTTTGCCAGCTTTTGGACATCCAGATTTTAGAGACTTCGTTTCTAAATAAGAAAGAAATTGCCAATGGAGTTTGTATATTATACTATATCCCCACCCCACCCCCAGCTGCCACAAATTGTTTATTGACAAATTATTGGGTAAAGAATAAACAACTGAAGAAGAACATCTTCTCTTACAAGATAGAAATATAGAAATCTGTCATGAATTAACGATGTATGTATGTTGGTTACTTAATGATTTCAATGTATTTGTGTGGTATTGCACATATATATACATGTAAGTAAATCATCCTTTTTTTAAGGCGAAAAAGTGAACATTTCTCATTAAGCATGATCTAATGTGTTTGTTTAAAACTTCCGATTTGTTTCGATGTAAAATTATTTATTAGTCCATATGTTTTTCTTTCTATCATTTGTTTTTGTTACACCAGACAAAGGATGGAGTAGCATGTCGTCATCTGATCCAACTAAATGCTAATTCAGTGAAATAAACACCATTTCACCTATCCTCAGGTTCATTGTTTATTCTTACCAAATTAACACCTCAGTGGCAAAGAAAACAAACTGGCAAGAGACAAGTTTATGTTTGAACCCATATATAATTGCCGTATATACTCGCGTATAAGCCAGGTCCAAATGCAAACAACATAGACCCTGGTCTGTCATCGCATAATGCGCCGGCAGATCAGGATCTGTGTTGTTTGTTCTACTGATTAGTTCTTACAAACTGCATAGACCCAGATCTGCCGGTGCATTATGCGACAGCAGATCTGGGTCTATGCAGTTTGCAGTTATTATCATCTTATATGCGAGTATAATTGGTGATACAAAATAATACAGTTCAAATCAAACTAAAGAGTTGAAATTTTAATGTGGCAAAATGGTGAAAGTGTGCAATTTTATAGCACTGCGCACATATAACCTCTCTCTCTCATACATGAGATTAACATATATACTCTCCTGCTCATACACACAGATCTTGGTTTTTTATCACGACATCCAGATATTGAACCTAACTATTGTCATGATCATCTTTATACTTTCCTGTTGTTGTTTATCTTTATGCAGCAACCGCCTTAATTAACCCTTGATAATGCTGTGATTAGATGTCAAGAGAAATCATACATTTTCTTTGTGAGAACTAGCAAGTGTTCATTGATAATTAACTGAATGATCATGTACTTTCAGTATCAAAAGTAAGCAAATTCCTCCTAAAGAGAATGCATTTAATAAGTATTAGAATATATGCAACTTTGTTTCACTTTTTGCAGGTGTCAATGCAGTTGTTTAAAAATATTTGTTTGAAATTTGTTGTTCTTTTCAGAGAGGTAGTACAACATATCACTGACATTCTAAAGATAGTTTTTAAATAAATTCACACGAACTTCAGCGAAAATATGTGCATGAATGTGTCAGTAGGCTCCAATAATGAGTATTTTGGAAAATTTTAACACATTGTCTTATGGTTTCTAACCACCTATCCCTCATCACTCATTATTTTTGTTGCAATTTATTTTTTCAGATGTCCATTTATAGCAGATCAAAAAATTAATATTATGGGGGTTTGTGTATATATAGTGTAAACCAAAATTAGTTACATGTATATAATTTTTTTCTTGCTTTGTAGAGAAGTTGCTTTCTTAAATAGCAGCAGTAGTTCTTGGCACAAAAATAGCTTCTTGTTTTAAAAATAAGTCCTTAATATAAAATAAATTTATTCATCTAACATAATATAAATTTAACTTGCATTATAATAATTGTGTTTGTTACTTACAAGTGCTGCTGGAATAAAGGTGCCCAGTGATTATATGGCACCATTAGTTTCACATCATATTAAAGTTCTGTTCTGTTTTAAAGGATAGGAATCTGTGCAGTATATTTACCTAGCAAACACAACAAACAAGAATACTGAACTCTTTTAAAAACTAAATTCCCTTTACAATGCAAAAAGCATGAAACAGAATATCATAAAAAACATAATTTGGTTCATTAGAAGTAAAGTAATCGAAAGAGTCGTTTAGCATTTCACGCTAGACTATGTGGCTCCAAGCATATCTTGGCAAACAAATCTCAGGCTATGTGTTGAATTTAACTAATTCAAAGTACAAAATGTGTGTATGAATCATTGCCAATATATACATGTATTGTCAGTTATCAAAACAGTTAGTCAAAAAAATAGTTATAATTAAGGAAGGAACATATATCCATCACTATGAAAATGGAGGAGTTGTCTGCTCACTTGTCAGTTCAGGCAAAATAGTTATCTTAGAGCCTGTCATTTCACCTAAACATGCTCTAAGAGCGAAGTTCACTTCATCTTGTTTTGATTTCAAAACATTGCCTTCACCCCCTTTTGTTTCAATACAATGAATTAATAATCAATGTAAAACATTGACCTTTTGTACATTTTCACTTCACAGAGGAAGGTGGAAATATAGACAAAGAAATGGTATGTTCTGTAGTCAATTTTGGTGCTAATTTGATGATCATAAATACCAGAAATGACATTGCTTTTCTTCACAATTCCTGCTGAATATTCACACATGATCCATGAAAAACAAGTGAAAATTGAATTTGTGTAGCCCATTCTGAAGCGAATTATGACTCATTGGATGTATCCAGCTCCTTTACTAAAACAATTATCATTGTATCCAATATTTCATCATATGGACATATGAAAAGAGGCCTTCTGATATGGAAACAGTGGAAAAAATCAATTTCACCCAGGAAAATACCTGGAAATTTTTGTTTCAGAAAGCGTGGGAACCCCTGTCAATTGAATTCCATCTTTTATTTCTAAACTAAATATCATGACGATATGAAAAAATACAAACTCTATAAAATTTTCGTAAATATACCTCAAGCTTGTCATTAGTCTATTGGATATTAGCTAGTTGCATTTCTGGAGTCATGAATATCCCCATAACTACTCATGAAAGATTCTCTTAATAGAATTTTTAGCATGTTTTATTCTTTTATGAAGTTTCATTTGTAGACCATCAGATATCTACTCATTATTTTTATAGTTATTTCATCATTTATTGTGATAAGACAGCAGTATTCAGGTTTGTTGAACAACAAAATACAACTTTAAAGAACTTCTCAGTACCATGCAGATCCACACTGGTGCCTCTACCAATAATTTAGCCATATAAATAAAAAATGAAAAGAAAAAGATGAATAATAAATATTGTTTCAAACAATCATAATTTATTTGTTTAACTACTTTTCAGAGTACAATGCTGCTCAAAATAAAATAAAGATGTGGTGAACAACTGCATTTCTGTATTCTGACACATAATGGTTTGCTGGTTCTGATAACATGTAGTAAAATTTGTAAATTTTTTAGTTTTTAAGCATCAGCAAAGCCTTGCTCCACAATGATATTTTTAAAAATTAGTTTGTTCATAATAGATACACAAACTTTCAAAATTTCTTCATGGAGCAAACTAGTGCTCATATCTAATTTAGAGTTTGAAGTTGCCGAACTGAGCATATTTTCTGCAATTTCCTATATAATAGCCCATGCTTGATGGTCATTTTTGGAATGAAATAGAAATGTATATACAAAATGACTGTCAACAGTTTGATTTGCATATTGAATTATAAATTATTAAAGTAATGAAATTGATTGGTCTTTATTTTTTCATAAAAATGTGGTAGAAAAGAACCTTTGTCACATATGGTCCTTTCACTGGGTACAAAAATATAAGCCTTTATTGAAACCAGAAATAAAGTGACCTTTTCCACGCAGAAGTGGACTACATTGTAACAACAGTGTGGACCATCAAATGATTACTGTATACAAGGAGTGGAAAATTCCATAACCCAGCAGCCCAGGACAACTACATGTTAGCTTTGTACAACAAAGTGTCTCAGAGTTGAAGCCTGCCTGGGTAACTATTTTTTTTATGGCAATGGTTGATGATAAGTTTGATTACTATGATGCAAAATCATTGTTGGCTGTTTTTCATGCCAGGTGTTAATGTTTACAAAAGATTTGATACCTACCTAATAGAATCAACCATGCATAACAATCCCACTTTCTGCCAACACCCAGCTGTTCATGCTGTCTAGTACAGTTGTTCAGGCTGTCTAGTACAGCTGTTTAGGCTGTCTAGTGCCAGGGCTGCATTCAGTAAGAATAGTGTTATGCACTGTTTGTGCAGAAAGCGATTTCTTTTACTGAACGGCTCACATTGAGTTGTCACAGCATTACATTTTCATATTTTTAAACTGTACACCAAAGATTATCAAATAAACATTATTTTCCCTTATAAAATATATATTTCATTCATTAATATTTTGAGTAAAATAGGTCCAAATGCACATCAGGCGTATGAAATTCTAGATAATGTAACCAAATATTATGTAGGTTTTTGAAGCCATTGTTTGCATTTCTCAGTTTGAAAGCTCTTCTGTGTATGAAGCAAAGTTTGTGTGTATTGCTTGCATTGAGCTAGCTACCTTTCTCAACTGTTAGTTTTTTTTTACCTAGCTTTATTTGCTGCCAGCCCATACAGTAGGATTGTTAGTCTAGCGCAAACCTAATGCAAGCATATTTAACACAGACGAGATTTTAAGCTCAATGTAAGAGACATGTTTACTTTCTGTCACTGATTAGGGCATTGTAAAACAACAGTTACCCAAGGAAGAGACACTAGAGACAAATCCTTACTCAAATTGTATATGTTCTCTTCAGCTACCATGTCACTTGTTTAGGTTGTAGTGGTTCACAATCCCTCCACATCATGAAGAGCACCATTAGATTAATGCTTTAAATATTTTAAATATAAATCTTATGAAGGCAGTTACTCTTTCGATTTCTACACCAATACATTGTAATGATCAGTACCTATTCTGTGCTAATTCTGCTCTTTTTATATTATTTTAGCAAAATGATGGGAGATAGTGTAATGGAAGATAAAGTAACCGATAAGAATGGATCTTATAATTTGCATTATACATTCATATGCAGTATGAGAATTCATACGATAAAATGAAGTAAATTGATGCATGATTACAATGAAAATTTTAATGAAAGAAAAAATAACATGAAGCACGGAAGAAATAAATGTTGGTCTGTGATTATTGCTTATATAATAGAAGAACAGCTTAAACACATTTGAAACTAACTTGTAAAATAATACTAAATCTATGTAATAAGTAGAGAAAGATTTTACTATATAGCTTGAAAAAAGACAGCTAGAATGAAGTCTGCTTTAGAACTTTGAAATTGGCTCTTTGTATGAATGTTAGAGTTCCTTTGTGTTCAGAAGCATATTGGAAAATTGATGAATCCTATTTTTGAAAAATCTGGTATTTTTAATATATTTTTAAAACAATGTATTAATTGATAAAATTAATAATTTTATTGGACAGTTGGCAAAAGAATTAGACTCACTGTTGAGTAATCATATAAAATTTAATTGCATTCTGGAATTCCTAATTAAACTTTTCTCCTTGCTAGTAGAGGAAGGTACAGAAAGTTCTATCCAGTATTCTTTGGCAGTCAAAGAGTGTGATACCATTGCAACTGCAGAAGAGTGGAATGATTCTTATTTTCTCTATATTCTCAGATGATGAAGATACCTATGATTCCGTGGAGAAAAAATCATCCCAATCCACATCACAGGTAAGATTAATTAAATCCGCATGCAAATAGGTAAATGTATAAGTAAATACATTGATCCACTTCATGAATATTGATTTCCCTGTTAACCAATCAGATAGGTATGCAGCATCAAGTGATATAAACAACACAGTCTGCAGATCTAGGTCAGTCAAAAGTAGGACATGATGGTTGCCACCATTAATACAAAGGCATGTATTTTGGTCCTATCCAGTGGGATTTTACTGATTTAGTTTGTGTTTTTAGCTCACCTGGCTGTAAGGCCAAGTGAGCTTATGGTATGATCCTGCATTTGTCATGCATCCATCAAGAATCTCTTCTTAAAAACCACTGGACCAGATTTCACAGAGAGCATTTTGGCATGAAACACTTTCAGATTTGTACAAATTATCCTGATCTGCAATCAGATATGGCCACCATTGCTAAAATAGTTAAAAAAACTTTGAATGACTTTTCACAAACCGCTGAAGAGCAGTTAATCCAATTTGACTGAAGGCAGTATGGCAGAAAGACTTTTCAAGTTTGTGCAGATGATGCTGATCTGCCTTCAAATATGGCCACTGTTACTAACAATAGAAGAAAAAAAAGTCGTGTCAACAAATGCTATTTTCAGCTTCTTCGCAAAACCCATCAGACCATTTTTGACCAAAGATGGCACAGAGTATAAATGATGCCAATCCACCATCAAATGTGGCCACCATTGCTGAATATATTACAGCCTTGAAATTACTTCTCCAAGGTGTCTTAACAGAATTTCATCATATTTGATAGAAAGCATCCTGGCATGAAAACATTTCAATTTTATACCAACAATGCCGATCCATCATCAAATATGTCTACCATTACTAAATAGAAAAACCTTTAAAGGAGCTTTTCTCCAAAACTGCTGAGTAGAATTTGACCAAACTTGATAGAAGACCTTTTAAATGTTTACAAATGATGCTGATCTGCCATTAAATGAGGCAGTCATTACTACAAATATAAAAACCTTGAAATGACTTATCAAAAAGTGCTGAACAGAATTTGACAAAATTGGACAGAAAGTATCCTGGCATGGAGAGCTTTCAAGTTTGTACAAGTGATGCTGATCCACTATCAGATATGGCTGCCATTCCTAAAATTAGTAACACTTGAAACAGCTTCTCAAAAACCACTTAACAGAATTTAGATTGTTACAAATGATGCCAATCTGCCATCAAATGTGACAGCCATTACTAAAAATCCAAAAACCATTAACTGATTTGATTTTTAAAAAACGCTCAACAAAACTTACCAAATTTGACAGAAATCATCCTAGAATAGAGGGCTTTTTGAACAAACTTTACAGAAAGCATCCTGGCTTAAAGGGCTTTTAAATTTGTACAGATGATATATATCTGCCATCAAATATGGTCACCATGACTAAAAATTGAAAAACCTCTAAATGACTTCTTCTTAGAAAACCACTCAG
Organism: Margaritifera margaritifera; assembly: GCA_029931535.1. Taxonomy (NCBI): domain Eukaryota; kingdom Metazoa; phylum Mollusca; class Bivalvia; order Unionida; family Margaritiferidae; genus Margaritifera; species Margaritifera margaritifera. The sequence continues at coordinate 10,013,550 of JAQPZY010001686.1, forward strand.
CAGAAATTGACCAAATTTGACACAAAGTTTTCTGCTACGGTATTAAGGGTTTTCACATTTAAACAAACACTGCTAATTCACCATCAAATATGGTCACTATTACTAAAAATGGCAATCCTTGAAATGACTTCTTCTCAAAAAAACATTTTACTGACTCAGATTTTGTGTCCAACTGCTATTGCATTTGGTTATTAGGCATATGTCAGCCAGGTTAGCACTCTCAGACCCACTTGGGTATCTTGTTGCATCAATCTACAGCTGGTAAAGTCTCAGTGCACTGTATAAAATACATCCTCAAGTGAATTTGCAGTATTTTGGCTGACAGTGGTGAAACGTGTGCAGAGGCCAAGTAAATGGATGTGAACAGTTTCGACAGCAATGATGCTTGATGCTACAATGTGATGACTTTCACTCTGTTGAAAATCAGACCTTCAAAGGACATTTGAGGTGGATCTTTATATGCAAATGGCCTTGTGAACAGCTTGATGTGAAGATGATTTCAAAACACAGACTTTTATTCAGTGGTTGGTACTTTATGCCAACTGACCCCCTTTCCAGTTGCTTTTTTAAGTTGAGATCAGTGACCAATGAAGCCCAGCTAAGCAGTTCCAGTAGTAGTGGTAGTAGGTAACGACTGGTAGTAGGAAATCATCATCATCATCATCATCATCACCAACAAGGTACCTCTTGTGAGATGGGTTGAAGACCTGGTGCAGGATACAACTTTAGATCAGCACATCATCATCATCAGTAGCTTTTGTATATGCTATGGTAAAGTTGTTTTAAAAATGACTATATCAACCTTTTGATGACTAATTTCATGCTACATTAGATCCATCTGGGTGGATTCAGAGTGATTAATTATTAATATTAAATGTATTATGATTTTTATTGTTGCAGTAAACTGGCAGATGTTTTAATATTAAGTTTTATCTCACAGTTAATAATATACATACATCCAAACCCATTCCCCTCACATACAGGCCCCCCCCCCCCCCAGTGATTGGGTCTAAACTAAACAAGCAAGAGTTTTGCTAACCCAACAACAGATCACCCAAAGTCATATTCAAATGTATTTACCAAATAGCATTGTAGTTTTAAACATACAAAAGGGGTGTGTGTGTGTGTGTGTAAGATCCATTTAAACATGTATATTTGGCAGTAGTTTGAGACATACAGAAGGGGTTTTATGTGTATAATCCATTTAAACAGATATACTTAGAAGTAGTGTGAGACATACAAAAGGTGTGTGTGTGTGTAAGATCCATTTAAACAGATATACATGGCAGTAATTTGAGACATACAAATGGGGAGGGGTGTAAGATCCATTTAAACAGATATACTCGGCAGTTGTTTGAGACATACAAAAGTGGTGTGTATGTGTAAGATCCATTTAAACATATACTTGGCAGTAGTTTGAGACATACAAAAGGGGTGTGTGTGTGTAAATCCATTTAAACAGATATACTTGGCAGTAGTTTGAAACATACAAGGGGGGTGTAAGATTGATTTAAACATATATACATGGCAATAGTTTGAGACATACAAAAGGGGAAGTGGTGTAAGATACATTTAAACAGATATACTTGGCAGTAGTTTGAAACATCCAAAAGGGAGGGGTGTAAGATCCATTTAAACAGATAGAACAGTCAAACCTGTCAATAGCAGCCACCAATGGGAAAAGGCAAAACTGGTCTTTGTACACAGGTGATCTCTGTACACAGGTTCACCTTTTAAAATTGGTTTTTGAACAAATGCCATGCAGCGAATATCATTATTATTACGTTATCAAGATTGTTTTGTGCGCACTATCCATCAAAATCATAAAATACATGTAAGTGTTATTCTCTCCCAAATTAAATTTCCACACAAGATTACTGTATCCTGTTCACTTTAATCCATCCTATAAATTAAATCATCACTGACTTAAAATAAATCACTGATCTTTGTTTTGTGCACCATAACAAAACACTAATTTCACTACTGATTGACAGATTGGAAACAGCTGTTCACACTTTAATAATGATATCTGGATTAGCCAGTTGCTCAACTTGCCAAGATCAAAAGACAGTCGGCTTTTGCAAGAAGCCTGTGATGAATAGGAAATCAAAAGAAGCCATATATGGCTATTATTATTGACCCATGAACTGAAACTTTGCCTGCCTTTACAGACAAGTTTTAAATAATGAATGACCCCTGACCATAGTGAAAAGGGATGTAACTCGTATCACATCTCAAAGTCGAACTTTTTTCTTCAGAGATATCTTTGAAGCACAGGCAAATAGACGAAGATGTCGATCTATACCTGTCACACTAACACAAAAGACGACTTCCATTTCTGTTGCGATAACATGACTACTTTTCCCACCATCCAAAAAACTAATTGCTTTGACCCTTAACCCTAAAGATAAAAGCTGCCTCGCTTTCGAATTTGACATATTGACACCTTCGAGTTACACTGTCAACGTGACTAGAGTATGGAGTACAAGAGAGATAAGAAATTTTTGCACATCGATTTACATGATATTCCTTTATCTAAACAATGCCTTCCTCATGAAGCAAAAATTTAGTTTGCATAGACTGGGTGTTCACTGTAGATACGTGCCAGTCACAGCTTAAGACAGGCAGAAACCACTGTTTGGTTAGGAAACATCTGACCGTGGAAGGCATGATGTAATATTCTTGATAACACATATATTTACCTCATATGATCATTGAGGAAGAACAGTTGAAACATTTGATGTGCATATCCTCACTTACAGTGGAACTGGGGATCTAATCTGGGGCAGGAGAGGAGCAAAGAGAGTGCATCATGGCTACACTATCTATACAGAATTTGTACAAAATGATTAATAAGCTAAATCAAATTATTGCAGAAAACTTTTAAAGTTTTACTTTATTTTGTGGTCACCTTATTCCCTAATTTTCTAAATTTTTATACAATTTTCTTTTCAACATTGTAACACAAAAAAGCTGTAAATTGGAACAAGATACAGTGTATAGGTTGACTGATTGCAATGTGTTTATGTAAATATTATTGTAAACACAAGATGGTATGACTCCATTTAAGGGATAGAAGGTTGTATTATTTTATTCTAAGCAAAAAACAGGGTCCACAGTGGACTTCAAAAACCCTAAAAACCCCAAAATTTCATTTTGACCTTAAAAACCTGAAAAAAACCCACCAAAACTGAATTAAACTTAAATAATAAAAAAATACCTACAAATTTGAAAAAATGATGAAATGCTCTACTCTGACCCCACAAAAAATGTTTTTTTTTGCACAGTTTTTCATTAGGCTAGCCTAGTGGTCAAGAAAGTGTGCAAATTATGCCTATTACAGACATCCAGTCATATTATTCTATCATTCATGTGATAGACCCATAACAGTATATCATTGTTGGGTCATCAACAGCGTTAGCATTGTGTTCACTTCAATCTTTGCACAGTTCGAAGTCTGTTTGCTTCGACCTTTCTTTGGATTAAGATTCTTTTATCAGAAGTGTTTTAGGGTGCATCGACTGAGTAAGGGGCAGTTGTGTCATGGTCTCCTCTGACAACACGTCCATCGTAGCATATCTCCGACGTCAAGGAGGCTCACACACCCCTTCTCTTTGCGTGGAGGTGGCACCTCCTTTGCTGGATGCCTCGGAAGGGATAACCCTCCGAGCCAGTCACATTCCTCATAGCGCCACATTCCGGGGAAGAAGAACATATTAGCAGACAGTCTGTCCAGGTTGGGCAAAACAGCCCTCACTGTATGGTCTCTTCACTGCTCCATAACAGAGTCCCTTTTCTCTTTATAGGGATAGTCAAATTTTCAATAAATGTTATGCTCACCATGGAGATAATCTTGTAACTGTTTTGTGTCTTGAACCTCAAAAAAATGTAAAACCTTGAAGAAAAAAAAACTTTAAAAAACCTCAGATTTTAAAAGTTGATCTCACTTCTTACCCTGAACAAATAAATCAGAAATTATTAATTTATTGTTGATTTAAAACTTCAAACACCTTCCCTATCTGTTTCAGTCACCACTTTACAGCAAAGTTAAAAAAATTGTAATTATCTGAAATTCATTATGTTGGCTTGTGTATAATCAACATGTAAGATTCTGTTTGTTATTGCAGATTTATCTCCCAGAGAAATAGACTATGGTTCCTTTCCTATATTTTTCAAGGGAGTGAACCCCCCAGATATCTGACAGATTTTCCAGTTTGCCTTCATATAAATTTATGAGCAAACACATTTATTTAATGGATGTTTTTACATGCATTCTGCTTGAATCCACTGGTTGATAGTTTCCATAGTTTTACATCCAACCAAGCAATTTTAACTCTAAATAAATGATAAAAAGAAATGTCTCCTTGTTTTCAATAAACCAAATATCTATCCTATGTTTTGCATTGTTTTGAATGCTGATATGATTTTTTTGTCTTTAAAAAATTAACTGTACCAAATGTATTGAGAGTTTTAGAGGAACATTGTTTTACTAAAAAACAGAAAAGATAAACACTTATACACAGTCCATGACCAAACACCAAAGAGACACAGATTTATAAAACTCCATCATCTCTTCCATATATATTTTTCAATCACTTAAGAATAGATTTGTCCATGCACACTGATTTATATATTGAACCCAAACAAGCCTGGAACCTGAAAACATACATTTCTTTTTAACTGGATGCAGGGAAGTAACCTGCATCAGCCTGAAATAAGTGTTTAAGAAAACATTAATCCTATTTGATGCAAGTGGTGAAGAGTGAAAATATAATTTCTTCTTTATGATTACCAATGCACACCAAAAACTGCTTTTTGATGATTTCCTAGTATTGTCAGACAAAGACTCCAAGCCCTGTAGAAATGTCAACATGGCTTGAGCTATTGACATTTTCAAAAGTTAAATTTGTGATATTTGTAATTTGTGAACATATACTTTTTGTCCAAAAAAAGGCAAGAGTTATAAAAGTTAAATTTCCCATTAAATGCTGCTTGTGTGTTAATGTGCTTGTGTTTAGCAGACATGGCCTTTTTTAGGTTAGAATTTTAGGGTATTTCACTTTCAGACTTCAAGAAAGTTTCTTAAGGTAACTATGTAAAATCTTGTACTTCTGTGTCAGTTTTTAGGGAAACTTTAGTAACTTTTATTGGTACATAATTCCCATTTAGTAATATTTAGTAACTTTTATCGGTACATAATTCCATAATCATGTCAAATAATACTAACTCCTTGAAAAATGGGCATTAAACGATAGGTAATTGTGAGGGTGGGGGTGGGGGATAGAGCATTTCCCACACTTGCAATGTTAACTTCATATAGATCCAGCATTATGTATGAGTGTTTGCCGAATGACTTGTGCTTTATATTGTTCTCCATATATATATATATCATATATATATATATAATCTACTATCTGATCTTGAAATGGAATATTTATTTCAGCAACTGATGCAAGACAAGTTCTTTCTTTCTTTTGATAACTGTTTTTTTTTTTGTTTTTTTTTTAAATCCCAAAGTCAAAAAAGTACATGATTAATTATTTTCTGATTATGTTTTCTGACACATGAATATTAAAACGAATGTGCTTCCAAACAAACTACAGAACTGTATCTTAGGATATAAGAGCTTGTTTCATCATCAGTGGTCATCATGGTATATTCCTTATGTCTGGATCAAAATAATACATCACCTAAGTACATGCATATGTATATATGTGAATAAATATACATGAGATTGATTATACTACTTTTATCTTCATGGTTTGCTTGAATTGTTTGTCATATTTCAGCTTTCTTTCAACATCTTTTGAACTTGAACACAGGCATTAATATTTTGGAGATATGGTATAAAATCAGCTTTAATATCTTAATATTATCGCTGCATTTTTTAATTGTTACCATAGTAGCAAAGCTATTTGGTATAAATTTCAACAAATTCAATATTAGACCAAAATACTTTTTTACATTTGAAATGTTTAAGACCATGTGGGTACATTAAAAGAAACATATAAGCACAGAATATACATCCAAAACTTTATTGACTTTAAGTGTTCAATGTTAACACTTCACTGTTGTGCCTATATTTGGTCGAACTTGGACAATCCAAGCCAAATAAACAGAAAATCTTGCTTTTCTAAAAAAAAAATTGAAAGCATGACTGAAACTTAGACAATCCGTGCCAAATAGTTAGAAAATATCACTTTTCTCAATCAGAAATTTAAAAAAATTCAAAGCATGATTGATTTGGTAAGCAAATAGTAAGCTTAATATAAACGAATAGTGATAGATATGCAATTTTGTCATGATTTGTACACAATCACAGCTTGATTTGGTTGCCACGGCAACCAACCATTTCATCCCCTGTATGCTGAAATAAAGTATACCCAATATCCATCCAGTGTTCACAACAAATTTCCCACTATAAAGAAAATTATTATTGTACAAGAAGTAAACTCAAAAGTGATGCCAAATTATTGACATAATGGATAAATCCTGTGCAAATCAGGCAGTTCAGCCTCCAGACTGATGCGCAGTAAAGGGTTATATATCCTGTGATATTAATCTTTGTGAAGCCTTTTTATTTTCCCATTGTGAATGTTGAAATTAATTTTGATACTTAGTGGGCATTCAGAATTTTGATTTTTCACACCCGAGATCTCTTATCATGAAATAAGAAAAATGTTTATTTATTCATCAAGCAGAGAGAGATAGAGCATGATTTGGAAGCTACAATATACTCTCTAAAACTTTGCACTTTAGGCATAACTAAAACAAAAGTGTAAGTATTTCTAAATAAATAAATCTATGTAGAAAATGCACTGAAATAAAGATGTTGATTAACAGGGTTGGTTTGTCAAAATACATGTAACTTGTGTCTCTGTGCATTAAACAAGTATGGTACCTTTACATCTTTTATTACTTGTGTGGGAGCTGTGGTAGCTCAGTTGGTAGAGTGTCAGAATCATAATCCAAGGGTTGCCAGTTTGATACCTACCCAGGCCACCTTGGGTCGGTTTCCTAAGTTGTCTCTGGAGAAAGGGACCAGCTCACATTTCCTCTACATGATATAGCAAAATAAAGTGTTGTATGTGCCATTGAAAACCAATCAATCAATTATTACCATATTTGCCGGCCTATAAGTTGATGTGGAGTATAAGTCGAATTCGCTAATTTCATCAATTTTCAATCCTTCATGCATATATAAGTCGATGCGGAGTATAAGACGAAGCCCAAAATGATAATTATTTTTTTACACTATACTTTTCGTACTTTGAAATTTTTTAATTTTTTCTTTTTTTTCACGTACGAAAAATTACATGAACATATGGTAAAGCAATTTCAATGACTTAATCCATATATAAGTCGATTCGGAGTATAAGATGAAGCCTAGACTTCCAGGTCAAAAAGTATCGACTTATAGGCCAGCAAATACCGTACTTGTTTTTATATTATCAGTATATACCTTATATTTAACTAATGAATGAATGAATTTCCAAAAATGATTTTTCCTTCTTGTAGTTCCCAAGTTTGTATACTAAAGTTACAGGATAACAATCAGTTAAGTACATTTCTGAAATAAGAAAGAAAAAAAAAATCAGGCTCTTTTATTTCTACCTCTTGAAGTATTTTTTTCTTCTTCCATTAATTTTTGTTCACACATCAATAAGCTCGAACTCATTGGTAATATCTAAATCTAAAACTTGGATATTTAAAAAAAGTGAAACAAAATCACTTTAAAAATTATTGGTTGGTGTGCATTTTCTTGGTCTACTCTTAGTTGAATATCAGTCCCCAAGTAAAGGTCATAACAATAGAAGTATGAGATGCCCTGTCACTGATTGTCCGTAAAATAATAGCTGAATGGGGTATTAAAAATTAATTAAATTTGCACAGATTAAAGATCATAGATTATTTTTATCAAATACACAAGGAAAAGTGTATGTTGGTGAGTGATTTTTTTTCTGTATAACATGATTATTGAGAGTGTATCAGTTTTCTGTAACAGAAAGCCTATGCTCTGATTTTATGGCAGGTTGTAAATGATTTCATAAGGTCTTGTATCCTTTACCTTGATTTTATCATTTTCTTTCACATGACTGTTATTGTGATTGTTTCAATGATATACCAGAAAGGGTTTTTCTTTTCTGTTATAATAGAAGACAAAGGTTTTCATTTTATATCCAGTCTCTCCCAAAGTTTATAGTGCAGTGATACACCTTGGTAGAAGGTGCTGTCATATAGATGACATAATGTAATGATCACATCCTTTCAAACCGCACAGTAAGCATTGATTGTACGAAAGCAAACATCCATAAGTAGACAGCATAGACCCCGATTTATCAGTGCCTTATGCAACAAAAGATCCGGGTCCAGGCTGGTCTCAGGTTGATATGTGCTGTTACACAGATAAATAAGGTAAATGATTGTAGAGTTTGCTAGTAGCCTTTTTGACCTGTTACAGAAGACCAAGAGTCAAGGTGGAACAGTTCAGCCCCCTGGTAAGAAGGAGATGGCCCTTCCTGTAGACAAATCTAGGAAGCTACCCACCTGGTTGGTCCAGTTAGCTAAATCACCCCCTCCTCCTGGGAAGTCCCCTCCAAAACCTGTACAGAGGTGTGGTAAGCAAGCTCAGCATAACTTTTTTGTTCAAATCACCTGGCCATAAAGCAAACTGAGCTTTTGGTAGAGCCCAGTCTTGTTTAAATGTACTTTAAATTGAGCTTTTGGTAGGGCCCAGTCTTGTTTAAATGTACTTGATATGTAAAAATATCATCTCTCTTCTTTATAAACTTAAATCCAAGTGACTCTAGTAAATTTTAAATCATCCATCTTTAATCTTTACTTCATAGACTCATCTGAACTTCCATTCACATTGATTTGGCTGGTGATTGTGTTGCACTTGTAGTTTCCACTAATTTCATAAATACAACATTCCTCTCTTGGCATGAAATAGTCGTATGTGTTTGAAACCCATGAGAGGAATCAAGAGACAAAAAGCTAGTTTTTTTCACTGTTATGGTAAATGTATAGCTATATCAACTAATAAAACAAATGACATCTGCACCATCATGTCTATAAAGTGCTGAAATTCATGTAATTTCAATGGATGCGGAAGATTGTCCAAACATCCAATGCCAAAAGTAGTATCACTGTTACAAAGAGTAAATAATGCCCACAAATGCCACATGTTTTTCTTTTTATTCTGAGTTTTTTTGGTGTTTATATCTTCTACATACCTATTAAAAGTGTTATCGATATATATATATATATATATATATAAATATATATATATATATATATATATATATATATATATATATATATATATATATATATATATATATATATTCATTGATATCTATCCTTTCTACATAGTTGGATGTGATAGTCCATGTGACCTGCATTTGGCTAATTAATTATGATAAGCTACATTTGTACAGGTTTACGGTGTACTTACTGACTGTTTGAAGTAAGTATGAGTGTATTTACTGACTGTATGAAGTAAGTATGAGTGTACTTACTGACTGTATGAAGTAAGTATTGTGTTTCTTCTTTTATTACTAATAACTCATACCACATAGGTTAAAAGGCTGAGTCTGCTCTTCATACAAAAAGTACTTTAAATATTACTTACATACTTGTGGTGTGGTCAGAAAAATAATTAGATAAAAATGTATGTTAATTTGAAGTTTCTTTGATGTTCTATGGAAGGTCAAATTTCATATCCCACCATTTTCGGTCAATGCAGTCCTTAAAGCTGGCCGGTGTTGGGGTGCTTACTACAGCCTCAGGGAGCGAATTCCAGTCGTTGATCACTCTAAGTGAAAAGAAGAACTTGCATGTATTCTTCAGCAGCTTATACCCCTTGTTGCTAATTCTGAGAGAGTGAAGAACTTCTCTGATGAAACTCTGATTAGCGCATTCAACACCTTATACACTTTGATCATGTCAACATGCCTTCGTCAGTAATGCAGTGAGTGCATGTTGAGGATTTCAGCCTATCCTGATATGGCAGTTGTTTTGGATCTTTAACTAACCTTGTTGCTCTCCTCTGTACTCACTTTATGTTGTCCATGTCCATCTTGAACCTTGGTGAGCGGACTTGGTTTCCATACTCTAAGATTGGTCTGCCCATTGTTGAGTAGTGTTTTGCTAGTGTTGCCCCATCAAGATGGACGAAAGTTTTCTTGAACACCCCCAAAACACTTTTGGCTTTTTTTACTGCTGCAGCCACCTGTTTGCGAAACTTCAGTTTGTCATCGATCAAAACATCCAGGTCTTTTTCTTCTGATATGGTTGCAATCTATGGATTTTGTATAGTAGGTATGGTGTGGATTGTTGTATCCTAAGTGCATCACCTTGCACTTGGCTGCATTGAATTCAAGTTGCCATATCCTTGACCACTCTCCCATTTTGTTGATGACATATTGGGGTGCTTCATATTAATCAGCTGACTCTACTGTTCTGTACACTTTTGTGTCATCTACGAATATCTTCATAATACTGCTGACTGCATCTGGAATGTCATTGATGAAGATCACAAACGGCAGGGTGTCGATTGCACTACCGTGAAGGATGCCGCTGGTTACTGGTGTCCAATCTGACTTTGTACCACAGATTATTCCCCTCTTGCTGCATCCTGTCAAGAAGTTGCGCACCCATTTATATAAATTTCCATGAAGCACATAAGGCTTTTATTTTGATGACTAATCACTCATTGGGAACCTTGTCAACAGCCTTCTTAAAGTCAAAGTACACAGCTTCAGCAGGTAGACCATCTCGAGCATTTCTGTCCACTAATCATAATGTTCTTTGCGTATTTCAAAATGTATTACTTGTTTTAATTGTTCATTAGTAATTACATATGTATAAATTTGTCCATTCAGCCTACACAAGTTATAAGTTATGCAAACCAATTATATGTGGACATCATTGTCATCCGTAAGTAAATACTCTAAAATATGCCTATAATACATTTGTTGCCTGAGGCAGGAGATGTACAGAAAATTAAAATTGGGTACAAGAAATTATTAATTGGTATTGATCTTGAATGGGAAGGATTAAACATTTAAGGAATATGCCAGTACTGGCAATTAAACATTTAAGGAATATGCCAGTACTGGCAATTAAACATTTAAGGAATATGCCAGTACTGGCAATTAAACATTTAAGGAATATGCCAGTACTGGCAATTAAACATTTAAGGAATATGCCAGTACTGGCAATTAAACATTTAAGGAATATGCCAGTACTGGCAATTAAACAATTTAACAATTTTGACAAGTCCAATTATTATGTAAGTTTATGGTTTGAGCCGGCAAGTCCAAAATGATGATGTAAGTCATTCTAAAACCAGGCAAAGTTAGCTTGCTGTTTACTTAGCTGTAAAAATTAGAATAGTGTGGTAAAGTTGCACCAGACTCCCTGGTAATTTTTACAATGTGAAATGATGTCACTGGTTGACCCTGAGAACTAGCTGCAATAGTCAGTATGCAAAATTTTACATAAATTGATAAATTGGAAAAATGTATATACTGACAGTCGAAGACAATGTAAAATTTCACTTAATATGATTGGCAATGAGAGAGAGATATCTGTTGACGATATGATACTATTGATATTACTGATGGGGTAAGAAATATTTGTTGTCCTGCTAAAATACCATATTGATGCCAATGTCACATTTTCATGGGGACAGTTTACTTATTCCAACTCAGTAGTTAGTCAAAAGGACTGTTCTTATTCCAACTCAGTAGTTAGTCTGCTTAACTCATTTTCCGCTGGAGATTCTGTTCATTTTCACCTGAAATGGGAGTCAGAAACACATTTTTTGGGTTACTTCTGATTGCATCCAAACACATCTGTTTCCGAGAGATTTTCGTTTAGCTGGATGTTTAGGTGTATAAAAGACATTTTCTATTGGCTACTTTGCTTGTGCATGTGCAGAAGGGTGAACTTTTTATTTTGTTTATTGGACCCATGATTTTTGTGTCCTGGCCCCTTTTTACTCCAAATCTCAAACTTAACCAACTTTTTGCAAAGGTTCATTTATCTGTGTGCAGTTTGGACCAGTCTGCTTTAGATCTAAGGCCAAAAAGTCTAAAATCCAGAAAACAAATTTGTTTTTCTGCTGTATTTTTTAACATGAGTAGAAAATAGGAAAACAAATTTGTTTTTCTGCTGTATTTTTTAACATGAGTAGAAAGTCTACATTATTTGGTATCTTTGTGGAACAGTATCTTTTTCCTTTTCTGTAATATCACCCACTTTGGTGTATCATAAATGATGTTGATGTTATAGAGCTCGGAAGTATGGTACTACCTCATGACACGTAAATGTGGCACTTGGGGATAATGAGTTAATTGTTTCTCTATTATACCTGGAACCAGTTTTTACAAAATATGCTTTCATATTATTGTTGTTTTATTCCTTCCCCTACCCTGTTAAAATTCTACTTTGATTAAGTGAGCATTCCAATATTGTTCCATAGGTGAGCATTTTTTTTAGCCACGATTTATGTGAGTAAATGTTTATTTTAAATTGTAATTTTTACTCCATTAGATAAAAGTTTGTACACAATGCCTGTTGACCCTTTCATCCTCCCAAAAAGCTCTTATCAAACACCTTTCACAGTCACATATTTGCAATCACACTTTCACATACAGACTGACCATATATGTGGCATTTTATAATCATTATACTGTTTTTTCATTATCCAAAAATGTGGTGGTGTTTTTTTTAAAAACATGGAAATGACATTGTTCAGCTTAATTCTGCAAAGTTGATTTCATTTGAATCGATATTTTACAGATCAGAAGCGTTTATGCGATGATTCTTTGTCATTCTTCATCTATCGCCCGTTGTCTGTTAGCATGTCTGCTATTGCTGCTTCTCTGAAACTACTTGGAGGATTGCCATGAGAATTTACAAACACATTCATCCAAAGATTGAGTTGGTCCTAAATGAAAATGGTGCCTTGGGCATCCAATTTGGCTTCCAAGTTAGACATCTTGAAAATCTTGTTATCACTACTTCTTCATATTGACATGGCATTTTCACTGAAAGACTTCTCATAATGTCTAGTTGGTCCTCAATGAAAATGGTTCTCATTGGATGATCCAATATATTCATCATAGTGGCCATCTTAGAAATCTTGTTATTGCTATGCCTCCTTAATGGATGGTCGTATTGACACGTGGTATTCACTGAAAGGCATCCTATGGTCCCTAGTGGTCATAAATGAAAATGGTGCCCTTTAGACAGCCAATATTGCCACCACAGTGACCATTTTGAAAATCTTGTTATCACTACTCTATCTTAACGGATGATCATATCAACTTGGGTTTTTTTTGCTGTCAGATTTCTTATAATGTCTAGTTGATTCTGAATAAAAATGATGCCAACCTGACATCAGATATGGCCATCATGCCATCCATTTTGAATATGTTGTTATTGCTACTCCTTAATTGATGGTCATATTGGCTTGGGGTTTTCACTAAAAGTCTTCCTGTGATGTCTAGTTGGTCCTACATGAAAATTGTGCCCACTGAAAATGTCCTTGAACATCCAATATGGCTGCCATGATGACTAGCTTGAAATTCTTGTTATTAATGCTCATCCTGAACAGATGTTTATATCAGCATGGGGTTTTCACTAAAAGACTTCATATGATGTCTATTGGGTCATAAATAAAAATGGTACCAATCTGACATCAAATATGGCCACGATGGAAGCCATCTTGAAACTCTTATCATTGCTACTTCTTCTGAATAGATGGTCATATTGACAAGACTTCTTACAATGTGTAGTTGGTCCTAAATTAAAATGGTGCCCCTTGGACATCTAGTATGGCCACCATCTTGAAAATCTTGTTATCACTACTCCTCCTGAATGGATTGTCATATGTACATGGGGTTTTCAGAAAAAGACTTATGATGTCTACTTGGTACTAAATGAAAGTGGTGCAATTTTGACCTCCAACATTTCAACCAAATCTTGTTATCATTACATATTGGATTTTTATCATTTAACCGTGTTTGTGTATATATCTGAAGAATACCTTGGATGATATCTTTTAAGTAGCTTCATGTTTAATTTTTTTTCTCCAAAAACATTACTTACAGATTTAACCAGACTTAAAATGTACTTATATCTTGACATTGTCTGAGGCACATTCACTGATCTTTTTTCCATGATATCAGGTTTAAGGTCTAAGGCCATGACAAAGAATACTGTATTGTACTTACAGGTATCTTGTGAAAATGTGAACTCAAACATAAGAAAATAGTTTTGTTTCCAAATTTTTGGCGTGTTGGAGTTTCCAGAATATCAGAGATCGTTTCAGTACTCAGCAGTTAAAAAGAACTATCTTTGATTCCCATAATGCATTGTCTGTCTGTCCATCAACAATTGCTTATTACCTCTCTGGAGACTATATTTCTGGTCCAGTTATGAACAAACTTTAAGTTAGATATAAACTGGCATCATTTAGATTTGGTTTCAACACTCAGCAGTTAAAAATCAGAAATGGTCTTATCCTGGATTCCTGGAAATTCTTTTTGGCCATTAGAGCATCAGTCCCTTGAAGTGACTCTTGTCAATTGTATCTGTATTTCTTGAACCCACAACAGGTGACTTTTAAAATTTTTCTCTGCTTGCAGTTGCCCAAATTCCAGCAAAACCTAAAAAGTCTAAACTCTCTGAAAGTGAGGAAGAGAAAGAAGAAGAGCAACCTAGTAAACCAAAAAGGGCAGAAGCAAGTAAAGCCAAAGGTAGAGCCCAGAGAAGATCTGAGAGTGATGAGGAGTTTTCAGCGGAAGAGTCTCGGCCAAAGAAGACTGCTAGACAGTCAAAACCAAAGAAGAAGTCAAGTAGTGAAGAGTGGGATGGTGAGTCTGTGGAGGAAGAAAGGTCTCGAAAAGCTTTGGGGAGGAGTAAGGCAAAATCTAAAAGTGATGATGACTGGGAGGAAGAAGAAGAAGAAAACTGTAAATCTAGAAAGACAGTAGCAGCCAAGAAAGGAAGGCAGAAGAAGTTAGAAAGTGAAGATGACTGGAGTGAGGAAGACGTTAAACCAAAACGGGGTGGGCGAAGCACAGGTGGCCGCAGAAGAAGGCGGAGTGAGAGTGATGATGATGAAAAACCAAGTACATCACGTCCCACTAGAGCAGCGAGACAGAAAAGAGCTAGTTATGGTATGTCTTTGCAGTACAGATTGGAGGAAAACAAATCAGATCCAATTTTTCTAGGGGATGTGCAATAATCAAGAACAACACATCCTAGCTCAAGTTTATTCCATCCCATGACCCTTAATAGTATACATGCAAGCACTCACATGTTGTTCTCTACCATTGCTAAATTAGGTGACTTTGTATAGACAAAAATCGTTTGCAGTTTCAATAATAATATTTAAAAAAATTATGATGTGAGCCTGGATAAACTTGGTAAACTAGTAGAGCTGCTTGATATTAGATCAATCCACTGAAACTCTCAGAAGTCATTGGCTTACTGTGGACTTCATAGCAGTCCAAATTTGCACTTCAATACCCTTCTATTTGTCTTCATGCCCAATTTTGCCTTTCAATGCTTTATCAAAAAGTATTCTAGCCTTCAACTGGGTATCTTTGTTCCTAAAATAAATAAAGTCCTCAAGCATGATGAAAGTGTACATGTTAAAAAATTCAGTCAGATTACACAGATTTGTATGACTGCAATCACCAGATGCAAAAGTTCTAAAAAATACATGTTTCATGATGAAACTTGAATGAATTTGCAGGTATCTGTCTGCAGAAAATAGGGTAAAAACTGAACCCAATTGTGGATTGTTTTCATCAAACATATACATTTTGATCTCATCTCTTGAGTAAATATTGACATCATTGAGATTATGGCGTTATATTGTGCATGATGTCAAAACTGATGCTAGGCAACAAACCAACTAAATTGATCTTACAATATTCATAATGACTAATATACATTTTGGTTTGTTTACCTTGAAGATGTGAATTCACATGCTTTGTTTTCATTATTAAATATAATTTTCTTAGTTAATGCTGAAAGAACCATCTGGCACCCCAGAATATCTGGCACCTTATTTTTGTTTATCTTTGTTTTTTCCCCAAGCCATGGTTTTGGCATTCCATTGCATAGCAATGAAATTCGAAGTGGGACAGGTGACCCTGGTCTATATCTCTCATGCTCTCTGTTAAAACTATGGAACAGCTTGGTATATTATATTGTATAGTCAATATTACTATTTAAAATCTTCATAATAAGCATCTTAAGAACTAAATAATCTGTTTATCAATTACATGGTAATTTTGCTCCAACAAAGTGCAGAAATTTATTTAAAAAAATCATTCATCCTAGATGGGCAGTTCTACAGAACCTAGTCCATTTCAGCGTCAAGTAGCTGATGTATGCATCATGATGCTGTTCAAGTGCAGCTAATTATAGCCTTATGTGGAGATCTGGGAGTCCTAAAATAATAATTACTTTTTCCATCTCTCCATCCTTTCACACTTCCTGTAACCACCAAAACCTTGCAAAATGTAACATGATTGAATGCCAAGTGGTAGGTGGATTGCCTGTGATGCGTATATGTACCTTTTAAAGGTTTTACCTCTTCAGGTCCAATTTTTACAGAGTTGTTGCCCTATTTTTATCAGTTTTACATCTCCCCTATAGCAGACCCTTGTAACCAGCATAGCTTATGAATCATTCAACATATTCTGATGCAATTTAGTCTGTTCATTGTCTCATAGATAAAGATATGCCTTTTATGGGGTTTTGTCTTGTGGATAGAGTTATGGCTCCTGACATTGAACTTCACTTCTTCCCATGGGATGTTGCTTGTAACCAGCACAGCTCAAGAACCATTCAACATATTCTGATGCAGTCTGGTATGAAATTTGTCTCGCAGAGTTGGATGTGCCTTTTATGGGCTTTGTCTTATCAATGCCAATTTGGTTAGAGTTATGGCCCTTGGCAATTTCACATCTTCACATGGGATGTTGCTTGAAACTGGCACAACTCAGGAACAGTGATTTCTCCAGGAGTTTCTTACAAATAGGGGAATTCCCCCACGGGCCTTTTGTAAAAGGAATTTTAAATTTGGGGGGGGGGGCAGTTTTTATACAGGAATATTATCTATGAATAGACCCTATATTAGTATGTTTCAGCAAAAGTGTATGTAATAAATAACTTAAAATCAATAAAGATAATACTTAAGTTGTTTACCTTCATAACTGGCACAGTGATTATGTCTTATGACAATGGCAATGCGTCCTATGCAATAGAATTACATGTAACAGCAGAGATATTACAGTTGTTTATCTTCGTTATTGATACATTTGCAGTGATAGTGTGTTATGACAGTGGCTCTGTGTTGTATGCATTCAGACTGCATGTAACAGCAGAGATGTTATAGTTGTTTATCTTCATTATTGATGCAGTGGAAGCAATCATGTGTTATGACAATGGCACTACAGCGTATGTATTAGAATTGCATTTAACAGTAGAGACTGAATATTGAAAACTGTATGCCTGCCATTGTACAATCCCACCAAGTGCAGCTGGTAAAATGATTTTAATAAATAGATAATCAATGAAAGCATCTCATTGTTCAGTTGCATAAAGTCAATGAGTCAGATCTTGATTATGGTGGTTGATCTTGAAGTCAGTCACTTATACAAACAGATTGAACTTTGTTAATAATAGTGGATGTTACAGATTTTGTTTTGCTCACGGCAAGACAACTGTATGCAATTTTCACACACTCACTCATTTTTAAGGAGGGATAGTTTAAATTTAGGTGGGATTCACGTTTTTGCACATCCAGGAGAAAATACTGATGAACCATTGAACATATTCTAATGCAATTTTGTATGAACATTATCTCATAGACCTAGATGTGCTTTTTGTGGGTTTTGTCATATCATGTAAAGTTTGGATAGAGTTATGGCCCATTACAATTAACTTAAAATCTTCATATGGGATGTTGCTTGTAACTGGCACAGTTCAAGAACCATTCAACATGTTATGATGAAATTTTGTATGAACATTGTCTCATACACGTACATGTGCCTTTTATAGGTTTTATCTCGTCTAATCCATTTTGGACAGAGTTATGCCCTTTGTTGGCTTATTCTTGAACTCACATGGAATCTTGGAATGTTGCTTGCAATCAGTATGCCTTAAGAACTGTTCAACATACATGTATTCTGATGGAATTTGGTAAGTATATTGTCTCTTAGACCTAGATGTGCGTTTTATGAGTTTTGTCTCATCTACATAATGTTGGGTAGAGTTATGACCCTTGTCAATCAACTTAATATCTTTACATGAGATGTTGCTTATAACCAGCATAGCTCAAGAACTAGTAAACACATTCTGATGCAATTTGATATGAACAATGTTTCATAGACCTATGTGATTGGTCTACTCCAGATTTTACAGAGTTATAACCCTTGTCAGTCATATTCATATCTTTATCTTTACATGTGATGTTGCTTGTATTGATGAGATCTTGAAAGAGTTGAATTTCAAGCATTCAGCATCATCATTTAGAGGAGTCATTGCCCCTGAAGATCCATCTTCTTCAAAGTTTGGTTTCCAAACACAAATTACCGTTTAAGGCTCTACAGAGCAGATTGTAATGAGTGTGGCCTTTTGCAATCCACCTATTGCAAATAGCTCATGTGTTTACAAAATTTCACTTTTCTTGTCTTTTGGAAAGAAATAAAACATCAGGTAAGCATTTTCATGCATAATCATCATCATCATCATCATCCATTATTACATAATCCATCAGAAATAGATACATGCAATTTTGTAAAAATGACAGCAGTAGAAATAAGAGTTGGGGCAGGGTTATAATCAAACAAAACCAATAACTCTCTTATTGCATCATTTTAATCCAGAGTTAAATCCAGCTTGGGATTTAGTATTGGTTTGTGATGTTGCAAGAGAAAACAGAAAATAGTTTCTTCATATGATTAGCCTTTCTTGTTCAGTTACTTATGTCTTAAGGCATATGTAGAAAACTTAAATATCAGCTTAACATTGAAATTATCTTGATCTTGCTTGCTTGCCAGCTGGCATCAAGGCTTTGGGAAACATTTTTCTGTGGCTGATTGCATGATTCTCAGTGTAATATATTAAATATATGAGAATTTGCAGACGTGAAAACTACAGACGTATTAACTAGTATAAGATTAAAAAGCTGAAAGCTATTATTAAAATGTGTTTATATCTGCAAGCTTATGACATCTCTATGTTGCAGTGGATGACTTTATGGGAGGGAGTGATTTCTCAGATGATGAATTAAAGGCTCAGAAGGATGACAGCGGAGGAGACAGCGATTATATTGTAGATCAGGATGAGGAGTCAGCCAGTGATTGGGAGGCCAATCAGAACTCACAAAAACGTAAGGTAATTTATCTTCGCGTAGAAAGGCAGCACTGAAGACTGGATCAGAAAGTCCTGGGTTCAAGTCCCAGCATGGTCACTGATATTGTGTCCTTGAGCAAGAGAGTTAACCTCACATGCTTCAGATGATGCAACTATAAATAGTTACCAGCAGATCTTTGCTTTCCAAACCATTCCAAGCAAGAACTTGCACAATAGACCAATTATTACAATACATAAGGATTCAATAGGTAACAACTGGAACAAAGGTCTTAAGTTGGATTTCTGGACTTTGTTCTGTACCAATGAGTAACTGAGAACAACAATAGATCAATTTAGGGGACACATTGGGGGGCTTCAGTTAGCAAGTCTAGCAAGTTGTGTGCGTGTGTACTGTAATGACAGTAAGTCTTGGGACATGAAATTTTCTTCTTTTTTTTCGTGCCCCAAGACATATATGCACGTAAAAAGGTAGCATTTTCGGTGTCCCAACACTTATAGACACAAAAAATGTAAAGACAAAATTGGTAAGATCGCCATACATCACACAGAAGTGACCAGCTCGTTTATTTACCAAATAAGTTAATTGTTATATGTTATAAATTACTTTGATTGTTTTTTGTTATTGTTTTGCATGTGCATATTTTCCAGTTTCTCCAACATGAAATAAAATAAAGGTAAATAAATTCTTTATAATTGATGGGCTGCTTAAGCCCTGTACTATAGTGTACACTACTTGCACAGTGCAAATCGTGCTTAGTGTCACTTATGTTCATGTTTATTCCCCAAAATATTAGATGCAGATTTTGCTTTATTCATTGTTTTTACCAAATCACATTTTTCCAGATTACATTTCAGCTAGACGTCCATAGCTGTTTCATTTACTTTGATCCACATACTCAAGAATTACTGTTTTTCAGTGATATAAGTGATCCTACAAAGTGATGTAATCAATATGAAAAGACACAAACATTTAATTATATAAGGCATATAACCAGCATATAATCACATAACTGTCATATATTCATTAAAGAATGATCATAATATAAATTAAAATTCTGAATACAGATAGACTAAGATCATCATCAATCCATTTTAGTTTCATTTTTCGGCTTAACAAAATTGTAATTTTCCACACATTATTGATTCCACTTTTGATTTTGGCAAGCTAGTTCTTTTGGCGTCTCCTTTTGTTTATAATTGGCAGATTTGTCTTTTGTTTTCTGACTGCAATCTAGTCCAATTAATTATTTAAACCCTGAAACTGGCCTGGCTAAAGAGGGAATTTTGTCGGCGGCAATGCTGGTACTTCAATGTGTCATTGCCTTTTACTCCATAATATTAGCACGATTACTGTAGCTGAGTAAACAGGTACTTATTTAAGGTCACTTACAAAGCAAACTACCACTGAGTTTTTATTGTATTACAATTATTTTCAAAGCATTATTTCTGAAACTTAAGTATCATATTTTAGAGATATTATTTAAGTTTAGTACAGTGGTGCCTATGATTAGAATCCAAGGGATGCACGTCATTTAACACAAGTTAAAATCTTCAGTGTGCATGTGGTGACACCATGATGTAAACATGCTTACTAAATGCGAGCATTGAACCAAACACTATTTTCGTTGTTGTCATACTGGTATCACATTTTAATGAGTTAGGTATTTACATTTTAAAGGCACCCCCGCCCCCATAATTCCTGGTGACTTTCGAAAATTTTAATGCAATAATGCATAAACTGACAATAGTAAACTAGAGCACAAAAGGGAGAAGTTACTTTTAAATGGGTACAACATCCCGCTAATTCTCAATTCTTGTCATCCGATTAAATTATACATATTTGAATTAGGTAGAAATAACAAGAAAACAGAGGAAAATTAAATATATTTATTGACTTTTCAAACAAATTATATTAATTTATAACATTTCCATCTAATAATTCTTAATTATAGTCCCTTAACAACCACAAAGTCATTATTTTGTAAAATTGATGTTACAATTGATAAAATATGCTGATCAATCAGTAGAATAAAAATGTCTAACGTGTCACAAGACTCTTTGTAGTACATGAAAAAATTACTTCAATATCGTGTTCCAACTTTTATAGGTTATAACAAGATTAATTTTGAAAATAATTATAGTGTCTCAAGACCTACCATCATTATAGTATGTGCGTGTGTATGTGCTGATTTGTGTGTCTGTCTTAAACTACAATGGATTGTTGTTGGATAGCCTGAATGGGAAATAATTAAAGTTTACATGACCCAGGCTGTGGTCTTTTTAAGGGTAAAGGTAGAATTGCCAGCAGCAAGAAGGTACCCACCAAGAAAGGGAGACGAAAGAGGGGCTGGGATGATGAGGAGGAAGAGGAAGAGGAAGAGGAGGAGGAGGAGTATGTGCCACGGCCAAGCAAGAGACGTGCAGCAGCGGTAGCAGCAAAGAAGGGGAGATTTAAGGAGGTTTCCTCTGAGGAGGAAAGTGAATCTGACCAGTCTGATGAACCAGTGACACAAGTAAAAAAAGCAAAGAAGAGAAATGATAGCCCACCAAGAAGGCCAAAGCCAAATGCAGAGAAGAAACACAGGCAACGATGTAGATTTGGAGATAAATGTTACAGGTAAATAATTCTTAATCTCAAGTCTTCTTATTTTAAAAGTTATTATGCTCCTACCATTTATATGGCATGGGGCATATAGCATTAGCCATAACCACACTTCAGTCCTTTTGTTCATTACTCAGCAGAGTTTTCTCCTGGCTGATATAGTGCACTACTCTGTGGCTTTTAATGCCTGGTTGTTGCTGTTCTTTCATACCCTCATCACTACACCTAAACCATTTGGCTGCAACTCCTTATTTGGGTAAAGTTTTTATTTATTCAGCTGAAAAATCTTAGACTGAATAATAAATTATGTTTTATTTCACTGCTTATCAAAGCAATCTCAATTAAGATTGCTTATCACCAGATGAGAAGGTGACTAGCATCTCAGATCCCCCAGCAGCACATTAGTACTTGCCAGTGTTTACATACAACATCCACCATTTATATAAGTACTTCTGTCAGCACGAACCAGATTTAATTGTCAGCAAGTCTTTAGAAATCCAAACTTTATTCACCGATCAAAATGTCAGGATACTGTGAAAATGAAATGTGTGATAGTTTCAAAAAGTTCAGTAATATTCATCAAAAAACACAGTTTCTCTTCAAAAATATATTACCCACTCATAATACATTAGGAGTACATCCACTATCTTGCAAATCCAGCCCACCTAAGCTAAAAAAGACAGTTGCCATCTCTTGGTTTGTTTTAGAAACAGAAGTTTTAAAAGATCATCTACCTTACAAGGTTGAAGTTAGACTACAGTGGTCTCCCCTTGGACAGAGGGATTGGTTCTATGCTCTTTCATTGGGCCTCACAAATACCGAATTCACATGTACTTTTTCATCAGTCAAGCAGTTCTTGGGAGTTTTCTCAATTTATTCAAATATATTTCAGCTATTTTTATGACTATTTCTTGCTCTCTTATCATCATAGATGAATATATTGCACTTCATGATTAGCTTGTTGGCTCCAATTTAATTTCAAAGTTAGCCCCCTCAGCTGCCTCCCCAGGAAGTAGGTGCTCTGCATGTACATTAGTTGTCATTTTTGCCTAAGTTTTTGCATTTGGCTCAGGCTTTTTGCTAAATGTATAAATACTGTTTGACCTGGAATCAAGAAATTTATTGAGGGGATGGATAGTGATGAGTATTACGTCTTCATAAAACTAGGTTTCTTGTTTCACTGACTTATGTTACATTTTATGTTTTAAAAATCACAGTGAGCAACATTTCACATTTGACTGGTTTTTGTGTTTAGCTCATGACCAAATAGTTGTTTGTGCACCCAGTACATATACTGCTATTACCTAGATTCATGAAATTTGGTGAGTACTACAACCTCATCACAAAACCAGGTCACTGTGACTTATATTTCACATTTCATTGACTTTGGTTAAATGTTGTGTTTTAAGTTAATTTTTTTAGATCTGTTTAGGCAAGAATTTTCATACTAGATGATTGTATGCATCTTTGTTAGTACGACACCCGTACAGCAAAAGAAAGTCACTGTTACCTACCTTTCACATTTTACTGGCTTAGGTTCAGTTTTTGCATTTAGCTCATGACCACATAGGTTTTTGGTGCTAGAACCTGGAAAATTGGTGAGGGGATGCATTTTAATGGATACTACACCCATATTGCAAAAGAGGTCACTATGACCCATCTTTCATATTTTCATGCTTAATGAATGTGGGTTCAGTCTCAAGCACTGTTCATGTGTGAAGGATCCAACTAGATGATTGTATGCATCTCTGTTTGTTTCACATCATTACAAAAAAAGAATATCACTGTGACCTACATCTTACATTTTACTGGCTTATGTTAAGCTTTTGCATTTTAGTTGATGATCACATAGGTTTTTTGCACCCTGTATAATACTGTTATACCTGGAATCATAAAACTTGGTGAAAGGATGCATCTTAATGAGTACTGCAGCCTCATCTTAAAAGCAGGTAACTTTGACCCATAAATCTTGCTTCACTTTCTTTGATTAAATTTTGTGTTTGTACTATTCATGCTTGAGTCATTAAACTAGATGATTGTATACATCTCTCTTAGTACCACACCCATACAAAAGTTCACTGTGACCTACATTTCACATTCTAGTGGCTTATTTTAAATAGGTTTTATGCAGGCATTGTACATACTGTCCTATCCAGAATCATGAAACTTGTTCAGAATATGCATCTTGATGAGCACTTTATTTCAGTAGTAGATGATTATGGCCCATATTTTGCACTTCAATCACTTGGGTAACTTTTGTGTTTGATTTTTATTTCTCGGTTCTGTTCATACCAGTATCATGAAATGTATGATGATATGCATTTCTGTTATTTCTGTTATTACTACATCCTTACAACAAAAGAAGCACAACATGACCTATATTTAATCTTTAACTGGCTTTGGTTAAAAGTGTGTACATTTAGCTTGTGACCACATGTGATTTTGGCATGCTGTATGCATACTATTCTGCCTAGCATTATGAAATTTGGCGAGTGGATGCATCTTGATATATTCTACATTTTATTGCAAAAAGAGGTATATGTGACGTATATTTCATGCTTTATTGACTTTGTTGAAATTTAATGTTGAAAGTTCATTTATTGGGTGCTGTTTATGTTCCAATAATGAAACTTGATAATTGGATGCATCTCTATTAGTACTACACATTTACAACCAAAGAAGGTCAATGTGACATACATTTTATGCTTTACTAACATGGGTTAAGTATTTGTTTTTATGACCACCTAGATTCTTCCATATTATATGCATCATAAGCTGCTCAGAAGGCCTTTTCTGACCAGTGCAGTTAGAAGTAGGAATAAATATATTTATTTAATTGTAAACTTTTCATATTAATGACTATATATTGTATATTGTGATAGGTTATCCTTAAACAGTTAACTCTGTATGGTATATGTGAATGAGTATAAGAATTAGATGAGTGGACTGCATGCTGCATGCTTTTCGTGTGAGGCCTCTGTGGTAGCTAATCAAGTTAATTATTGATGCATAAGCAATGCATGTACTACTGGGCGTAACTCCATGGTGACTCAAAGCCTGTGACTATCCAGTAAAATCTGGAATCTATGAGTGGGCACTGATAATAGCTTCTTAAGCAGATTTTAAGAACAATGATATAAAAAAGAATAATACAGAACAACATTAATTTCTGATTTTTATCAACTCTTGATAGTACCTCTGTTTTGTTATCATAGAAAAGAATAATCTAATTATTCTATGTCTTCTTAGGTAGGTAGGTAGGTAGGTATTGGCAATAAAGTGCCTATTAAAAGAAACTTGAAAGAAAAGGGGCCAACATTTCATTGTCAAGATTAGTATAGACTGGACCTATTTTCTGCACGATAATTAATGTTTAGAATGGCTACTAGACAGTACTGAAAGCTTCACAGAAGTGAGCTGTGTAATTGGTGATTACATATTGTTCTGATTGCCCAGTGGGTGGGTGGATGGTCTTCACCCTTCACCACAGAATGGAAGACACCCTGCCCTGATGTTCTTCGGCTCTCATTAGAATATGCACCCTTATGAAAAGAGTTTGAGTTGTACCCGAGTTCAGGATGGATATGCCATTTGGAAGGGAGGCCGTACAGGCCAAAAGCATAGTTTGAGCATCTCTTTGTAGCAAGACACTAAATTCTTTGTTTTGCTCTTGCATTGCCTAAAATTCCTTGTCAATAGGGACAAAACCTGTCTCATTCAGTCCAAGCTCTTCATTCATCTGGGCATGGAATTTGAATTCCCCTTTGATTTGAGTTTGTTTCCTCCTTGAGCATAACCACTATTTCTGTCAAATGCATTACCTGATCACATTACTTTAGCATAACTTTCTCTGCTACCTTCGAATCCAGCCCTCCTAGAAAGATGAAAAACATCTTTCTGTCTATATATTATATAGTCAAAGGGAAGCAACTCTGATTGGTTAACTCCCCTTTCTACCCACTAGGTGGCTACCATTATACCTGTACGTAACCAGTTTTTACTTTTGACATCATGCTGCACAGATGTCCTCCATAGAATCCATTTTATCTTGTACTCAAATTTAATCATCCACATTCTATTTTCAGTGGTACAGTAAGTCAAAATGTTGTTTTATATGGTACATACAACATTTTTGTAAAAATTCTGTGAATTTATTGATTTTTTGACATTGTCGTTCGTTTTTGTCACAATTGACTTCAAAATGGCAACATATATTTTCACTGGTGGAATTTCCCGGGCACTATTTTTAGGCATTTACTCTAATTATAACACATTTTCATGATGTGGTTGGCATTTATTTAAAATTTTATATACATGTGTTGCATGCATGTTTGCTTATTCTCTTTTTGCAAGCAATTCAAAGTTGTTGAGGACGTCCACAAAACATGCCTGCTTTGTACCAAATGCTATTCATCACAACTGTGAAATCTGTGTTGCATGGACAGAGAATACATGGTCTAATGTTCTTAAGAAACAACTCAAGTGTTACAAAAAGTTTCTGCCCCTCATCATAATGTCACAAGTCTCATGGGGGATGTCGAGATGCCCCATCCACCCCCCCATTAAGATATAGAAGACAGTGCCAGATCATAATACAGTTGGAATGAGAGAAGATTCTAACCAAGAGTTGGAATCACGCATGCTCCCTCTAATCAGTAAGGCTTTGTCATCGAGATTATCAATGACGGAACAAGAAGAATTTTATCAGGAACGAATTGGAATTAATCTGCCCAGGAGGCATGAGAATCCTAGTCAAATATTACCGTGCCCATGGGGCAGAGTCATACCTATCTCCGCCCTTGAGGCGTTAATATACAATACCCCATACTCCGTCCGTGCATGAGAACATTCTTGCCAGACATGAAGGCATACTATTTTACTCATACAGCCGGCTGGCCGGACTGAGCAGCAATTTGACTTATACGGATGTATGGCTGGCCAGCCTGCTATACCGCCTGACCATCATTGCCGTATCGAATGCTATATCCATGGACCCAAGGTGTACAAGAGGAACACAATCCCCAGCTAGATGGAGGTGATGAAATGGAAATGCCTGAATCATGTGATCCAACAATAGAACAGTTGGAATTCAGCATTAAGGCAGCAACAGAGGAAATCTGTCATATCCTGTCTCCATCCAAATGTCCTCCTCCACCTAGTCATCCCTACCTACAAGGTCAAAGTCTCAGTGGATTTAGATGATAGCGATGACAGTCCATCATTTAGAACATTGCCTCAGTCTTCAAAAGTTGCAGAATCACTGGTTGTCTCTTGGAAAAAATTGGTGACTCCGGTAATTCAAAAGCCTTCTTTTCCATGAGTCAGTTGCCAGCTAGCTTCTCATCTCACTCGTTTAAGTTGCACTCTGACGCATACTGTTTGGAAATACCTAATGTTGATAAGGATATTTCTGCTTTTGGTATGACTGACCCACTTTGTTATAAGGTGGATTCAGCAAATCTTCAATGCCACCTCCAAGCTAGTGAGGAATGTTATATCAACTTCCTCACTGCTTGACTTAATGTCCTTGGCGATTTTTTGCCTTGCTGAGAAGGTTGAAAGTGATCACGCCTGGGATTCAGTGAGCCATATCGCCAAGGTTGTGAATAGGGCTTATCACCACACCATGGCTAATGCCCTGACAGCCTCCTGCAAATTGGACTTAGTCTGAAGAGATGCACTCATGCACTCTTCTTCTCTAGGACCAAACCATGCAGCTGCTTTGCGCACCCTCCTGTTCAGCTCTCCCCTTCTGTTTAGGGGTCGAATTGAGGAGGTCAGAAAAGAGGCAGCACAAGAGTTGCCCCTACATCTGTCAGCACAAGCTCCCATATCTGGACATCCTGCTCAGATATCGTTCCAGAGAAAAGACAGTTGTCAGCAGGGATACAATAGAGGCAATTCCCAAAGACAACAGAATAACCGTGGCCAGGTGAATTATAGGAAGTCATACACCCCTCCTTCTTGCCGTCAGGCATGGAGGGAGATAGAAAACGTTTCTCCTTCTCCAAGCCTCCCACCACTTCTCAGTGACTTACAATTTACCCCGCCCACTGGCGGCCCACCCGTGGTTGCCAGACTCCTTCTTTTTTGTCAGGCTTGAATCAACCTCTTTCCGCATAATGATTGTGTGATTCAAGTCATGTTGGAAGGCCCTAGAATCTCATTTATCAGGCCTCCTCCACTTTCGGAATCCCCCTTCATGACAGAAACCCCAAAAGATCCCATGAAGGCAGACATACTACAAAAGTAAATACATCTTTTACTCATAAAGCAGGCAGTTGAGATTGTACGAAAGCCATACACTCAAGCTTTCTTCTCCAGACTGTTGCTGGTGACAAAGTCCAATGGCAAATTGAAACCTGTGATCGACCTCAGCAGGCTCAACCAGTTCATTTCAGCCCCAAAATTCAAGATGGAGACAGCAAAGTCCATCCATCTTTCAGTGCAGCGCAATGACTACGCGATCAGTATAGTCCTGTCCGATGTGTATTTTCACATTCCAATCCATACAACATCGCGCAAATATGTTTGCTTTGCCTATTCGGACCAAATTGTATCAATTGTGTGCTCTTCCTTTCGGCCTTAACCTAAGCCATTAGGCTTTCATGAAAACTTTAGACTGTTTAATCTCAAGGTTTAGGATGACCTCCTCCACAGTGATGGCAGAGTACCTGGACGACATCCTTCAAAAACATTGTGTAAGTTTGGTTTTGGTCCAAGATGTGAACAACCATCTTGCCCTCATTCGCAGTCTAGGGTGGATAATAAGCATAGAGAAGTTGAACCTTATCCCCTCTCAACATTTTATCCATCACGGTATGGACTTTTTCACACACCTCAATCTCGTACGTCTCCCTCCCAAATGCATCGAAAACATCATTCATGTGTTGGAGAGGATTTAAAACTGAATGTTTATCTCAGCGAGGGAGTTTCTTGAACTCCTTGGCCTATTCACTGCTGTGGCAGATTTGTTACCCCTTGGCCGCCTTTACATGCACCCATTACAAATGGCCCTTCTAGCACAATGGCAACCTTTCACAGGCCATCTAGATCAGAACATTATGACATAGACCAACATCAAAAACTTCCTTCTCCAATGGCAAGATAGGGAGTGGCTCATGGCAGGAATATCCCTCGAAAACCCACAACCACAAAAAACGATTTGTACCAATTGCAGTCTGTTGGGTTGAAGAGCACACTTGCTACCAGACTTTATGACAGTCAGTGGCAGGTGGACGCTTCAAAAACTGGCTTTTCACATCAACCTCCTGGAAATGAAAGCCATTCTCAATGCCTCCAACACTTGGATAGAATGCATACGCGGACATACAGTCCTGATTATGTCGGACAATTTGGTAGTGGTCACATACCTCTTCAGACAGGGAGGGATGAAATCACCGGACCTTTGCATCATGGAATGGGATTACCTTCAGTGGTGCACACAATACCAGATAAATATCCAAGTCCGCAACAAACCAGGATGGCTCAACGTTTTATCTGACTCACTGTCAAGGAGAGGACAGCTGCTTCATACAGAGTGGTCTCCATCCTTCCACATTCAGTCAAGTTTGCACCCTATGGGGCCGCCCGATGATAGATCTTTTCACAACGAGGTGGAACAAATTGCCCACCTTCATCTCCCCTTTTCTGGACCCAGAAGCATTAGCCGTCGATGCTCTATTAGTGAACTTGGAGGGAATGTGGACCTACACCTTCCCTCCATCAGTCCTGATACCAAAAGTAGTTCAGAAAGTGAGGAACATGAACTGCCAGATTCTGATTGCCCCTCTATGATGGGACTAACCCTGGATCAACAATATGCTCGCCCTAGCGTCACACATACCCAGGAAAGTCAAAGCGACCCCCAATCTACTAAAGCAGCCCAGGTCGCCACTGTTCCATCTGTGTTGGAACTTTAGTTGTGGAGAGGATCGCAACAGCTAGATGGCCCTCCACTCTGAAGGCATACAAAGGGAAATGGCAGGTTTTTAATGACTGGTGTCACATTGGTGATGTCACACCAGTCTATGCCTCCATTCCTCAGCTGGCCAACTTCTTTCTCTTTCTCTTTGGAGACAAGAAGTTAGCCCCTATCACCATAAGGGGATACCAGTCCATGATCTCGGGCACATTCTGATATCATGGATAAGATGATATTGGACACAACAAGGATCTTTTCTGACTTGCTGTCCAATTTCCGTCCAGATCACGCTCACTCACGTTATTCCCAAAATGGAATCTCTCCTGGGTGTTGACATGGCTTAACTCATCCAAGTTCAAGCCCCTGTCATCCACATCCATCAGTCAGCTATCATATAAGACTTGCTTTCTGATAGCACTTGCCTCAGCATGCAGAGTCAGTGAGCTACATGCCGTCTCTGTCGACCTGATCTACATACAGTTCTGTCCCAACGGATCAGTTGTCTTAATGACACAACCTGGGTTTATTTTGAAAAACTGATTGCCATCAGTAGGCAATCAATAAATATTTGTCCTCTCTCCTCAATTGATACGTTGAGAGAGGCGAAGCTCCAAGCTCCAAGATCCCGTATGCACTCTCAGATATTATTTGACACATACAGAGAGCATCCGTAATAGACGGACCAGGGTTTTACTGTCCCTCAAGTCCAGAAAGCAAGACATAACACCACAAGCACTAGCCACTTGGTTAAAGGGAGTTATAAAATCTGCGTACACTGACCTCTCTTAGGAACAGGTATGCCTCATGAAAATCTTGACTCATGAAATACGAGCAATTTCCAAGAGCCTGGCATTAGAATGTAACGTCTCAATTTGAGAGACATGGTGGAGTCAGTTGGATGGCATACCCAGACCACTTTCTTCAGCTTCTGTCTTCTGGACATGGCCTCTCAGAGGAGAGAATTGAACCTCATCTGGCCAGTGATAGCTGCACAGACAGTAACCACTCCCCAATCATAGCAGCACAACCTCACAACCAGGTGGTATTGGCCACTTTTGCAGGGTTCGCCTGGGAAAAATTTTAAGGTTGAAACCATAATCAAGTGCGGAATCCCACAGGGATCTCCCTCGCACATGTATAAACAAAGGTCTCCTGTTGTGCTTAACTAACATTAGGAGAATTTCATCCATTAGTAGAGCAATCATGCTCATACTGGGTGACACAGGTAGAGGTAGGATGCTCAGCATTTCCTCCTTCTCTTATCTATTCTCCTAATGTAATGTGATCAGGTAATGTATTTGATGGAGAAAGGAAATTTTTTTGTAAATTATGTTTCTCCGATAATACTTACCTGATCACACAATGCAAGCATCCTTTAAAGTTTCACTCAAGTAAAATACTGGTTACATCTGGGTATAATGGTAGCCACCTAGCAGTTAGAAAGGGGAGTTAAGCTGTAAGAGTTGCTTCACTTTGTCTATATAATATATAGACAGAAAGACATTTTTTATCTGGGCTGGATTCAAAGGTAGCAGAGAAAAGTTTTTTCATCTTTGGCACAAGAAAGTTTCATCCATGGTGCCTGTAGTGCGCATAAAATAGACCTAAGAAAATAAAGATAAAAGATCATTATGGTTGATTTTAGACTGAATCAAGTACATCCAAAGCTTACTTAATAGAGAGGGCTCAATGCCAGAGAAGCATAAGATGATCAATTTCAGTGGCTGACATAAAATATCTTACTGATTTTGATTAACTTGGGTATCATCAAGAGAACATCATCTATAATCAGTGGTAGAAAAAGTAAAGAAGAAAGATGAAATCTTTAGCAAAAACACTGCTGCATTTATTTCCAAAGTAGTGTACAGGGAGGAAAAAATGTAGACTCAAATGTCCAAAATAAATTTGAGAGGAGAATGCTTACTTGAGCATGGGGAATTAAAATCCCAGTATGGAAGGCTTATGACAGGATAGCCTGATAATGATCACAGGTGCTTGGGTCATGGATTGATTAATTTCAGCAATAAATATTCATTTTTCCAGCATTATATACTTTCAATCAGTCATTGTTGAGTTAGGCTATAGCACAGTGTGCTACAATTTCCTTGTCAACTAAAGTAACCATGTCCTGAAAAGTGGACATGGTTATTTTTTGTTATAGCAGACAAGAAATTGTAGAAAAACCATGCTGTAGTCTGACTCTGCAATGACTGATTCAAAGTGTGTAATGCTGGAAAAGTGAATATTTATTGCAGAAATTAATAAATAAATGACACAAGTTCCTATTATAATGATATGTGTTGAATTTCTTTAACAAACAAGGTGCAGGTATGGGTGTTTGTAAGCCCTGGTTTTTTTTCTCAAAATGACCCCACATTTTGACCTGGAAGAGGCCACTGGGCCCCACTTTTTCTATTTTTTGAATGAACACACCCAGTGATGTGTCATGTGGTGATGTTTCGACTTGGAAGGTCCAGGATTTTTCAGGAAGGGTGCAATCTGTGCCCAGAATTGGACTTTGTATTTTAAGGATTTTATCCTTTTTTATATGCCTGCCATAAGGTTGAGCAAATTATGTTACGATGTTGTCTATGCATCCAGCTGTCTGTGACCAATTTCATTTCCGTACAATAACCCAAGTCGTCCACACCATCTACAATTACCAAACTTTGTGGATGGCTTGTACTGGGGGTAAAAAGAACCCAGTCTATTTTGGCATCAAAAGATCAAAGTTCAAGGTCACTGGAAGGAAGATAAATAGTTTCTGCACATTAATTTCTGTTATCGACAGTGTACCATCACTAAAGTTTGTGGATGACTTACATGATGGGTAAGAAAGAAGCCCATTTATTTTGGAATCAAAAGGTCAAGGTCACTGTAACTGAAAGAAGATAAATGGTTTCTGCATAACCACTTTGGTTTTAGAGCACATGCCTTGCCCAGAGTTTGTGGAGAGCTTGCACTAAAGGCATGGAAGAAGGCTACTGATACTAGGTTTAAATATCAAGACCACTGTGGGATATAACTCCCATCTCCTCTTACCTATTCTCATGCTGTATTATGATCTGGTAACTTATTTTAAAAAGAAAAAAATTGTTTCTTTGATAATGCTTACGTTGATCTTAATATGGGCACACCCTCCTAAGCCCTCCCCGCAGTTATTTCCTGGAAGAGCTTGCACAACCGCTCCAGTAGTGACTGACAATTGATGAGAAATGGCACCAGTCCCTCTATTAAAGAAGAGACAACTCTTCTCTGACTTCAACCTTGGCAGCAGATGACCCTTTTTAGTACTTCCTTGGCTGAAACAATACAAAAGACATGGTGAACATATTTTTTTAGCTTGGGAGGGTTGGATTTGGGATGTAGTGGATATACTCCTTATGTATTATGTTCGAGCAAGATTATCAACGAAACATATTTTGTTCTAAAAGTTGATTTTTAATTCATGTGTGATAGTGCTAATTGTCAGCAATGGTGCACAAGAGAAATAGCCAAAGTGTTCCTAAACATACATTATTACACTATGCACACTGTATAGAAAGTGAAGGGATTGTAATGAACAGGCTTGGTCAATTTTACTTTATTGTGAATCAGTTATATTAATTGAATTTCCTTAGCATTTGACAAGGAATGCACATTTATTTATGTAACAAACTGTATGAGAAACTTGGTACTTGCAGATTCATATTGCACATGTTCACAATCTAAAGCATTGAGTATGCCAGGTGATCTATGGTTGCAGGAAAAGAAATAGACTTTGCTATAAGTTCAGAATTGGGTATTTGTGACAAAAGCAAAGAGAAATTTGAAATATGGCAAAAGCAAATGCAGAGTATTTTATGTCTTTTTCTGACTATAATAAAAGTTTCCTTTCAGTTCTTCAATTCATAGCTTAGCTAGAACTGCAGGAAAAATCAACATGAAGAGACTTTTTGCTACATTGATTTTCCTTGGATCCAACCAGTGTCTTTACAGGAGCACTATTGAATTTTCTTTAAATTTTAATCTAAATAATGAAAAGTATGAGAGTAATTTTCTTAATTTCACTTGCACCTATTACAGACAAACAAAACTCTTTCTGTGGCTGTGATAATAATTTACATATCATTAATAGATGACCTGCGGCTCAATATGCTTCATGAAATCAGTATTTTTTAAAAATGCAAAAATGTTTTTTGTCAGAGCTGTAGAATTCATAATATTTTATTTGAATCATTTATCATCTTTGCTTGCTTATAAGTTGAGTCCAACTGCAAACAACATAGACCCTGATCTGCCATCACATAATATGCCAGCATATCAGGGTATATGTTGTTTGTTGTACTGATTACTCTTAACAAGCTGCATAGACCCATGTCTGCTGGCATATTATGCGATGGCAGATCAGGGTCTTTGCAGTTTGCAGTTGGACTCAACTTATAAGTGAATACATATATTATTGATATTAGTTACTGGTAGGGACCATTTTTACGGTTGATTTTAAATCACATAAACTAGATTTTACAGTGCATCTACCCCCATATTTTCACAAATTTGGGGAGAAACCTATTTTGTTAATCATAAAATCTGGGAGCTGTGGTGGTGCAGTGGCTATCATGCTGAACTTGTGACCAAAAGAGAGTGGGTTTGAATCCTACCATTGGGTCAGCCTTGTGACCAAAGAGTGTGGGTTTGAATCCTACCATTGGGTCAGCCTTGTGACCAAAAGAGTGTGGGTTTTAATCCTACCATTGGGTCAGCCTTGTGACCAAAATAGTGTGGGTTTGAATCGTACCTTTGGTGTATCCATGAGCAAGGCACTTTCCTAGATTGTCTCAGCTCTAAATAACCTTCTGTAGTTGTGCTGCAAAACACGAAACCAAACCATCACAAAATCTTCTGTGTGCAACTGTTTGTGCCTTTTGATTTATTAAACTACTTGGATGTTATGTTCAAACCCTATAGGCGTGGATATTGTTCAGTCACGATGTTTTCTTCCTGAGTTATACTCTTCTTCAATCAAGTGTAATTACCAGTGACATACATATGGAAGGAACACATTTCTTGTCTGAATCAGTACAAAAGCTATACAGATTTACATAAATTACACAGGTACATGTATAGCCACAGTAGTTTGCATGATATGTGCATTGTAGGAAACATATTTAGTTTTGATGAAGGGGAGAGATGCTAGATATTGTAATTTACGGCCCATCTTGACACCAACATTTGCCTCCAAAAATGTATATTTGCAGTGCGCATTGGTTCCTATCAAAAGATTGTTGGTTATTCTGAGTTCTTGCTTCCTCCATCTCTTTAATGTACACATAAATTGATGTAAATGCAAATTGACTTGGATGCTGTTGTTAATTACAGGAAAAATCCTACCCACAGAGAAGAATGTTGCCACCCTGGGGATGAAAGTTTTGAAGAGAATTCCGAAGATGAAGGCTTACCTGACTGCCCATTTGGGGAAACTTGCTACAGGTATGAAGCAATATCTGTTAAACTTTGTTTTTCTCTTTTATTTCATATTTTTTTATTCCCCGCACCCCCATATTCAGTTTAGGGGATACCTAGTGCCCATGTCAGTCTGTACGTATATCCCAAATTCCATTTTCACTAGATATCTTTTGAAACCCTGCATGGACTGAAATGAAGCCCTGCATGGACTGAAATGAAGTTTGGAATGGAAGGTAATATCAAGAAGATCTGGTTCAAGTTCAGTTTTCATCTCTCATGAAAATTTTACCAAGTTGTGGGACATATATATTTAGAAGTTTGTGCTTGCATCACAAATTTTGTTTCCTCCTGATAACTTTTGAAGGACCTCATTGATTCAAACCAAATGGAGTTTTATATCATGAAGACCTTATGATGTCAAAAATTTGTTATGGCTCCTGTTTGCTCTTACATCATGAATTTCATTTCTGTTCAGTAACTTTTGAAATACTACATGAATTGATGAGTCCAGGGGCATTGGTGACATTACAATGCATTCACGGATGGGTGGGATTACATAATCCCTGCCTTTTATCTGAAAAGCGTGGGGATAATTAGATGAAACACTAACCTCCTCTTCCCATCTATTTTCATTTCATCGCAACTTGTATCCGAGACTTTAACAAGATGGTGTAGCATGTAATAGGTGCATAAATCATGTTGTTTTTTGTCTTGCCTGTTCTTGCAAAGGCAAGGCATAGGCATCACTCAGTCCAACAGAAACAGAAGCTGTGGTTAAGTTTTTGACTGAAGTTTTTATGTATGATCATACATACCAAACCTTGTTAACTCATTGCTGCAATACTTGAACTGTAGAATCAGTAAGCACTGCTCTTTTATCTTCTGGTACCCCAACCTGCTGCTCCTGAGAAAAGGTCATGGTAATTTGAAATTCTTGGTTCAGGTTTCAATAAATGTCTTTCTTTTTATCATTCATCACAAAACTCTGGATGGATTATCGCCAAGATCAGATTGTGGAGTTAAGCAATATCCTTTCATCTCCATGCATCATAACCCACCATCTGTCCCTAAAGCAAGGTCAAGTTCATTTGAAATGTTCATCAAGTTTTCATTTAAAGTCTTCCTATATGATCAAATGTTCCAAACCTAAAGAGGCTTTTCAGTAATATTTTCACTGTAGAATCAGTAGGCATTGTTTTATCTTTATGCACTCTTGTCCTTCCTTCATTCATATCTAAGGCAAGCTCAATGTCATTCCAACATCTTTCTGAAGTTTTTAGTTAGGGTATTTCTATATTGTCAAAAGTCATAGCCCTTTTTACATGCCCGCCCTAAGGTGGAGTCTATTATGTTGTTATGTTGTCCATCCATCTGTTGCCAGTTTCATTTCTGCACAATAACTCGAGTTCTTGACAATCTACAGTTACCAAACTTTGTGGATGGCTTGCACTTGGAGTAAGGAAAAACCCAATCTATTTCAGGGTCAGAAGGTGAAAGGTCAAGGTCACTGACTAGCAGAAGAAACAATTGTTTCTGCACAAAAACATTAGTTTTGCATCAAGGGTTCCCATGCAACTGGCAAAATGGGAAAAAGTTGGGAATAAGATTAGGTTTGTTCCCTACCAGGAAAAGTTCTTTATTTTTGCAAAAATTGGTCATAGTCAGGGAAAAGCTGGGGTTTTCATGAGCCACCTTAGACAGATCATTTGCCAAAAAAAATATGTTCAGAATCATAATTTAGCTGGTCACAAATTTAGTGTGTTAAGTTCGATTACCAGAATTTTTGGAAGTTGCAGCTACTGCCATTGACTTGAATATTTGAACATAAAAAAATATTTACTTTTCTCTCTGTCTGTATAATTCATGACTAATGAAAATGATATATTCCTGAATTTGTATAGTTGGTCCTAAATGAAAATGGTGCCAATCAGACAGGTATCTTGTGAACATGTTAATTAAGACAAAAGAAAATCGGTTGTTGGTTTTTTTATACCAAATTTGGTATGTTGGAGTTTCTCAAGAATATCAGAGATGGTTTCAATACTCAGTAATTGAAAGAAGAGATGGTCTTATCCGGATTCCTCGAAATTCCTTTTGGTCATTAGAGCATCCATCCCTTTGAGGAACTTCTGTATTGTTTAGATTTCTGAACTTCTTTGGACAATAATATTTTAAGCATGATTAAGCAAAAATCACCTGTGTTAGACAAATGGAATTGGGTAGACGTATTGGTATTGCAAAAATCACTTGTGTTAGACAAGTGAAATGGGTCGAAGTATTTGTATTGCAAAAATCACTTGTGTTAGACAAATGAAATGGGTTGAAGTATTTGTATTGCAAAAATCACTTGTGTTAGACAAATGAAATGGGTTGAAGTATTTGTATTGCAAAAATCACTTGTGTTAGACAAATGGAATTGAGTAGACATATTTGTATTGCAAAAATCACTTGTGTTAGACAAGTGAAATGGGTTGAAGTATTTGTATCGCAAAAATCACTTGTGTTAGACAAATGGAATTGGGTAGACGTATTGGTATTGCAAAAATCACTTGTGTTAGACACATGGAATTGGGTAGACGTATTTGTATTGCAAAAATCACTTGTGTTAGACAAGTGAAATGGGTCGAAGTATTTGTATTGCAAAAATCACTTGTGTTAGACAAATGAAATGGGTTGAAGTATTTGTATTGCAAAAATCACTTGTGTTAGACAAATGAAATGGGTAGACATATTTGTATTGAAAATTCACTTGTGTTAGACAAATGTAATGGGTAGACTTATTTGTATTGCAAAAATCACTTGTGTTAAGCAAATGAAATGGGTTGACATATTTTTATGGCAAAAATCACTTGTGTTAGACGAATGAAATGTGTAGACATATTTGTATTGCAAAAATCACTTGTGTTTGACAAAAAAATTTTGTCATGTACGTTTGTAGTTATATGTAGATGATTGGATTGTCATGCCATTATAGCAATTTTCCTACATGTCCAATTTTTTTCCTCCTGGCCCCACTACTGGACAAATGTCAAACTTATCGTAAATTTTGCAAAGCTGAAACTTTTCATAAGCTACTTAAATTGACCAAACTTTTCATAAGCTACTTAAATTGACCAAACTTTTCATAAGCGACTTAAATTGACCAAACTTTTCATAAGCTACTTAAATTGACCAAACTTTTCATAAGCTACTTAAATTGACCAAACTTTTCATAAGCTACTTAAATTGACCAAACTTTTCATAAGCTACTTAAATTGACCAAACTTTTCATAAGCGACTTAAATTGACCAAACTTTTCATAGCTACTTAAATTGACCAAACTTTTCATAAGCTACTTAAATTGACCAAACTTTTCATAATCTACTTAAATTGACCAAACTGTTCATAAGCTTCTTAAATTGACCAAACTTTTCATAAGTGACTTAAATTGACCAAACTGTTCATGAGCTACTTAAATTGACCAAACTGTTCATAAGCGACTTAAATTGACCAAACTTTTCATGAGCTACTTAAATTGACCAAACTGTTCATAAGCGACTTAAATTGACCAAACTTTTCATAATCTACTTAAATTGACCAAACTGTTAATAAGCTACTTAAATTGACCAAACTTTTCATAAGCTACTTAAATTGACCAAACTGTTCATAAGCGACTTAAATTGACCAAACTTTTCATAAGCGACTTAAATTGACCAAACTGTTCATAAGTGACTTAAATTGACCAAACTGTTCATAATCTACTTAAATTGACCAAACTGTTCATAAGCGACTTAAATTGACCAAACTTTTCATAAGTGACTTAAATTGGCCAAACTGTTCATGAGCTACTTAAATTGACCAAACTGTTTATAAGCGACTTAAATTGACCAAACTGTTCATAAGCGACTTAAATTGACCAAACTTTTCATAAGCTACTTAAATTGACTAAACTGTTCATAATCTACTTAAATTGACCAAACTGTTCATAAGCTACTTAAATTGACCAAACTTTTCATAAGTGACTTAAATTGACCAAACTGTTCATAAGTGACTTAAATTGACCAAACTGTTCATAAGCTTCTTAAATTGACCAAACTTTTCATAAGTGACTTAAATTGACCAAACTATTCATAAGCTACTTAAATTGACCAAACTGTTCATAATCTACTTAAATTGACCAAACTTTTCATAAGCTACTTAAATTGACCAAACTATTCATAAGCTACTTAAATTGACCAAACTGTTCATAAGTGACTTAAATTTACCAAACTGTTCATAAGCTACTTAAATTGACCAAACTGTTCATAAGTGACTTAAATTGACCAAACTGTTCATAAGTGACTTAAATTGACCAAACTGTTCATAAGTGACTTAAATTGACCAAACTGTTCATAAGTGACTTAAATTGACCAAACTGTTCATAAGCTACTTAAATTGACCAAACTTTTCATAAGCGACTTAAATTGACCAAACTGTTCATAAACTACTTAAATTGACCAAACTGTTCATAAGTCACTTAAATTGACCAAACTGTTCATAAGTGACTTAAATTGACCAAACTGTTCATAAGTGACTTAAATTGACCAAACTTTTCATAAGCGACTTAAATTGACCAAACTGTTCATAAGCTACTTAAATTGACCAAACTGTTCATAAGTGACTTAAATTGACCAAACTTTTCATAAGCTACTTAAATTGACCAAACTGTTAATAATCTACTTAAATTGACCAAACTGTTAATAAGCTACTTAAATTGACCAAACTATTAATAATCTACTTAAATTGACCAAACTGTTAATAATCTACTTAAATTGACCAAACTGTTCATAAGCTACTTAAATTGACCAAACTGTTCATAAGCTACTTAAATTGACCAAACTGTTCATAAGCTACTTAAATTGACCAAACTGTTCATAAGCTACTTAAATTGACCAAACTTTTCATAAGCTACTTAAATTGACCAAACTGTTAATAATCTACTTAAATTGACCAAACTATTAATAATCTACTTAAATTGACCAAACTTTTCATGAGCTACTTAAATTGACCAAACTGTTCATAAGTGACTTAAATTGACCAAACTGTTCATAAGCTACTTAAATTGACCAAACTGTTAATAAGCTACTTAAATTGACCAAACTGTTCATAAGTGACTTAAATTGACCAAACTGTTAATAATCTACTTAAATTGACCAAACTGTTCATAATCTACTTAAATTGACCAAACTGTTCATAAGTGACTTAAATTGACCAAACTGTTCATAAGCTACTTAAATTGTCAAACTTTTAATAATCTACTTAAATTGACCAAACTTTTAATAATCTACTTAAATTGACCAAACTGTTAATAATCTACTTAAATTGACCAAACTATTAATAATCTACTTAAATTGACCAAACTGTTCATAAGTGACTTAAATTGACCAAACTGTTCATAAGCTACTTAAATTGACCAAACTGTTAATAAGCTACTTAAATTGACCAAACTGTTAATAAGCTACTTAAATTGACCAAACTTTTAATAATCTACTTAAATTGACCAAACTGTTCATAAGCTACTTAAATTGACCAAACTTTTCATAAGCTACTTAAATTGACCAAACTTTTCATAAGCTACTTAAATTGACCAAACTGTTAATAAGCTTCTTAAATTGACCAAACTGTTCATAATCTACTTAAATTGACCAAACTATTCATAAGCTACTTAAATTGACCAAACTGTTCATAAGCTACTTAAATTGACCAAACTGTTAATAAGCTACTTAAATTGACCAAACTGTTAATAAGCTACTTAAATTGACCAAACTGTTAATAAGCTTCTTAAATTGACCAAACTGTTCATAATCTACTTAAATTGACCAAACTATTCATAAGCTACTTAAATTGACCAAACTATTAATAATCTACTTAAATTGACCAAACTGTTAATAAGCTACTTAAATTGACCAAACTGTTAATAATCTACTTAAATTGACCAAACTTTTCATAAGCTACTTAAATTGACCAAACTTTTCATAAGCTGCTTAAATTGACCAAACTTTTCATAAGCGACTTAAATTGACCAAACTTTTCATAAGCTACTTAAATTGACCAAACTTTTCATAAGCTACTTAAATTGACCAAACTTTTCATAAGCTACTTAAATTGAC
The DNA here is from genome assembly GCA_029931535.1 of Margaritifera margaritifera. Lineage (NCBI taxonomy): Eukaryota > Metazoa > Mollusca > Bivalvia > Unionida > Margaritiferidae > Margaritifera > Margaritifera margaritifera. The sequence continues at coordinate 10,055,059 of JAQPZY010001686.1, forward strand.
GAAACGTTTCATAAGCGACTTAAATTGACCAAACTGTTCATAAGTGACTTAAATTGACCAAACTTTTCATAAGCTACTTAAATTGACCAAAGTGTTAATAAGCTACTTAAATTGACCAAACTGTTCGTAAGCTACTTAAATTGACCAAACTTTTCATAAGCTACTTAAATTGACCAAACTTTTCATAAGCGACTTAAATTGACCAAACTGTTCATAAGTGACTTAAATTGACCAAACTTTTCATAAGCTACTTAAATTGACCAAACTGTTAATAAGCTACTTAAATTGACCAAACTGTTCATAATCTACTTAAATTGACCAAACTTTTCATAAGCGACTTAAATTGACCAAACTGTTCATAAGCTACTTAAATTGACCAAACTTTTCATAAGCTACTTAAATTGACCAAACTGTTAATAAGCTACTTAAATTGACCAAACTGTTAATAAGCTACTTAAATTGACCAAACTTTTCATAAGCTACTTAAATTGACCAAACTTTTCATAAGCTACTTAAATTGACCAAACTGTTAATAAGCTTCTTAAATTGACCAAACTGTTCATAAGTGACTTAAATTGACCAAACTTTTCATAAGCTACTTAAATTGACCAAACTGTTAATAATCTACTTAAATTGACCAAACTGTTCATAAGCTACTTAAATTGACCAAACTGTTAATAATCTACTTAAATTGACCAAACTTTTCATAATCTACTTAAATTGACCAAACTGTTCATAAGCTACTTAAATTGACCAAACTGTTCATAATCTACTTAAATTGACCAAACTGTTCATAAGCTACTTAAATTGACCAAACTGTTCATAAGCTACTTAAATTGACCAAACTGTTCATAAGCTACTTAAATTGACCAAACTGTTAATAAGCTACTTAAATTGACCAAACTGTTCATAAGCTACTTAAATTGACCAAACTGTTCATAAGCTACTTAAATTGACCAAACTGTTCATAAGCTACTTAAATTGACCAAACTGTTCATAAGTGACTTAAATTGACCAAACTTTTCATAAGCTACTTAAATTGACCAAACTGTTAATAATCTACTTAAATTGACCAAACTGTTAATAAGCTACTTAAATTGACCAAACTATTAATAATCTACTTAAATTGACCAAACTGTTAATAATCTACTTAAATTGACCAAACTGTTCATAAGCTACTTAAATTGACCAAACTGTTCATAAGCTACTTAAATTGACCAAACTGTTCATAAGCTACTTAAATTGACCAAACTGTTCATAAGCTACTTAAATTGACCAAACTTTTCATAAGCTACTTAAATTGACCAAACTGTTAATAATCTACTTAAATTGACCAAACTATTAATAATCTACTTAAATTGACCAAACTTTTCATGAGCTACTTAAATTGACCAAACTGTTCATAAGTGACTTAAATTGACCAAACTGTTCATAAGCTACTTAAATTGACCAAACTGTTAATAAGCTACTTAAATTGACCAAACTGTTCATAAGTGACTTAAATTGACCAAACTGTTAATAATCTACTTAAATTGACCAAACTGTTCATAATCTACTTAAATTGACCAAACTGTTCATAAGTGACTTAAATTGACCAAACTGTTCATAAGCTACTTAAATTGTCAAACTGTTAATAATCTACTTAAATTGACCAAACTTTTAATAATCTACTTAAATTGACCAAACTGTTAATAATCTACTTAAATTGACCAAACTATTAATAATCTACTTAAATTGACCAAACTGTTCATAAGTGACTTAAATTGACCAAACTGTTCATAAGCTACTTAAATTGACCAAACTGTTAATAAGCTACTTAAATTGACCAAACTGTTAATAAGCTACTTAAATTGACCAAACTTTTAATAATCTACTTAAATTGACCAAACTGTTCATAAGCTACTTAAATTGACCAAACTTTTCATAAGCTACTTAAATTGACCAAACTTTTCATAAGCTACTTAAATTGACCAAACTGTTAATAAGCTTCTTAAATTGACCAAACTGTTCATAATCTACTTAAATTGACCAAACTATTCATAAGCTACTTAAATTGACCAAACTGTTCATAAGCTACTTAAATTGACCAAACTGTTAATAAGCTACTTAAATTGACCAAACTGTTAATAAGCTACTTAAATTGACCAAACTGTTAATAAGCTTCTTAAATTGACCAAACTGTTCATAATCTACTTAAATTGACCAAACTATTCATAAGCTACTTAAATTGACCAAACTATTAATAATCTACTTAAATTGACCAAACTGTTAATAAGCTACTTAAATTGACCAAACTGTTCATAAGCTACTTAAATTGACCAAACTGTTAATAATCTACTTAAATTGACCAAACTGTTCTTAAGCTACTTAAATTGACCAAACTTTTCATAAGCTACTTAAATTGACCAAACTGTTCATAAGTGACTTAAATTGACCGAACTTTTCATAAGCTACTTAAATTGACCAAATTGTTCATAAGTGACTTAAATTGACCAAACTTTTCATAAGCTACTTAAATTGACCAAACTATTCATAAGCTACTTAAATTGACCAAACTATTAATAATCTACTTAAATTGACCAAACTGTTCATAAGCTACTTAAATTGACCAAACTGTTAATAAGCGACTTAAATTGACCAAACTGTTCATAAACTACTTAAATTGACCAAACTGTTCATAAGTCACTTAAATTGACCAAACTGTTCATAAGTGACTTAAATTGACCAAACTGTTCATAAGTGACTTAAATTGACCAAACTTTTCATAAGCGACTTAAATTGACCAAACTGTTCATAAGCTACTTAAATTGACCAAACTGTTCATAAGTGACTTAAATTGACCAAACTTTTCATAAGCTACTTAAATTGACCAAACTGTTCATAAGTGACTTAAATTGACCAAACTTTTCAAAGCTACTTAAATTGACCAAACTGTTCATAAGCTACTTAAATTGACCAAACTGTTCATAAGCTACTTAAATTGACCAAACTGTTAATAAGCTACTTAAATTGACCAAACTGTTCATAAGCTACTTAAATTGACCAAACTGTTAATAAGCTACTTAAATTGACCAAACTGTTCATAATCTACTTAAATTGACCAAACTTTTCATAAGCTACTTAAATTCACCAAACTGTTAATAAGCTACTTAAATGCACCAAACTGTTAATAATCTACTTAAATTGACCAAACTGTTCATAAGTGACTTAAATTGACCAAACTGTTAATAATCTACTTAAATTGACCAAACTATTAATAATCTACTTAAATTGACCAAACTTTTCATAAGCTACTTAAATTGACCAAACTGTTAATAAGCTTCTTAAATTGAACAAACTGTTCATAATCTACTTAAATTGACCAAACTTTTCATAAGCTACTTAAATTGACCAAACTGTTCATAAGCTACTTAAATTGACCAAACTGTTAATAATCTACTTAAATTGACCAAACTATTAATAATCTACTTAAATTGACCAAGCTATTCATGAGCTACTTAAATTGACCAAACTGTTCATAAGTGACTTAAATTGACCAAACTTTTCATAAGCTACTTAAATTGACCAAACTTTTAATAATCTACTTAAATTGACCAAACTATTAATAATCTACTTAAATTGACCAAACTATTCATAAGTGACTTAAATTGACCTAACTATTAATAATCTACTTAAATTGACCAAACTGTTCATAAGCTACTTATATTGACCAAACTGTTAATAATCTACTTAAATTGACCAAACTTTTCATAAGCTACTTAAATTGACCAAACTTTTCATAAGCTACTTAAATTGACCAAACTGTTATTAATCTACTTAAATTGACCAAACTATTAATAATCTACTTAAATTGACCAAACTGTTAATAATCTACTTAAATTGACCAAACTATTAATAATCTACTTAAATTGACCAAACTGTTAATAATCTACTTAAATTGACCAAACTGTTAATAATCTACTTAAATTGACCAAACTTTTAATAATCTACTTAAATTGACCAAACTGTTAATAATCTACTTAAATTGACTAAACTATTAATAATCTACTTAAATTGACCAAACTTTTAATAATCTACTTAAATTGACCAAACTGTTAATAATCTACTTAAATTGACCAAACTGTTCATAATCTACTTAAATTGACCAATCTTTTAATAATCTACTTAAATTGACCAAACTTTTAATAATCTACTTAAATTGACCAAACTATTAATAATCTACTTAAATTGACCAAACTTTTAATAATCTACTTAAATTGACCAAACTGTTAATAATCTACTTAAATTGACCAAACTGTTAATAATCTACTTAAATTGACCAAACTGTTAATAATCTACTTAAATTGACCAAACTTTTAATAATCTACTTAAATTGACCAAACTGTTCATAAGCTACTTAAATTGACCAAACTTTTGATAATCTACTTAAATTGACCAAACTTTTCATAAGCTACTTAAATTGACCAAACCTTTCATAAGCGACTTAAATTGACCAAACTTTTCATAAGCGACTTAAATTGACCAAACTGTTCATAAGTGACTTAAATTGACCAAAGTGTTAATAAGCTTCTTAAATTGACCAAACTGTTCATGAGTGACTTAAATTGACCAAACTGTTCATGAGTGACTTAAATTGACCAAACTGTTAATAATCTACTTAAATTGACCAAACTTTTCATAAGTGACTTAAATTGACCAAACTTTTCATAAGTGACTTAAATTGACCAAACTTTTCATAAGTGACTTAAATTGGCCAAACTGTTAATAATCTACTGAAATTGACCAAACTTTTCATAAGTGACTTAAATTGACCAAACTGTTCATAAGCGACTTAAATTGACCAAACTTTTCATAAGTGACTTAAATTGACCAAACTGTTAATAATCTACTTAAATTGACCAAACTGTTCATAAGTGACTTAAATTGACCAAACTATTAATAATCTACTTAAATTGACCAAACTATTAATAATCTACTTAAATTGACCAAACTGTTAATAATCTACTTAAATTGACCAAACTATTAATAATCTACTTAAATTGACCAAACTGTTAATAATCTACTTAAATTGACCAAACTGTTAATAATCTACTTAAATTGACCAAACTTTTAATAATCTACTTAAATTGACCAAACTGTTAATAATCTACTTAAATTGACCAAACTATTAATAATCTACTTAAATTGACCAAACTGTTAATAATCTACTTCAAATTCAGATCTTGTCTAGTTGCTCATATTGCTGTCTTGATTTATGACCGATCATTCTTATTTCTTCTGAATTAAAAAAGTTGAGAAGAAACAAAACCTCCTGTCAGTTGTTTATTTCTATTATTTCTATATTCCAGACAGTATGCATAGTTTTAAAATGTAACATATTTATCCTGAACAATTAAAATGATGTATATGCACTGTTATATTTGTTTAATTATGGCTATACTTGTTTCTAATAATACATCCTGTGTTTTAGTGCATGATCAGATGTCTAATTCAGGTTGAAACTTGGATGTTTTGAGATAATCTTTAAATAAAAGTAGAGTTTTATTTTTAAAATGTGTTTTCTATGCCAAAATGTTGATTCTGTTCAAATAGGCCCATAAGTAAACCTTGAAAAAAAATCAATTTCATCGAGGATAAAACCTGGAAAAGACCTGGAATTTTTTGTTTCAAAAAGTGAGGGAACCCTGTTCATCATAAACCTAGACCAAACTTTGTGGATGGTCTGCCTTTGGGGTAAGGAAGAATCCTATCAAAATATCATAGGTGAAGGTCATATACTGAAAGAAGAATAATGATTTCTGCACAATAACAGTAGTTCTACATTACATACTTGGACCAAGCTTTGTGGATGGGTTGCACTTAGGGTAAGAAAGAAGCCCCCGATTTCAGGGTTAAAAAGGTCAGTGATAAAGGTCACTGTAACTGAAAGAAGAATAATGGTTTCTGCACATTATTCTGCAAAATAACATTAGTTCTACATCACACACCTAGAGCAGAATTTGTGGATGGCTTGCACTTGGGAATCAGGAAGAAGTCTATCGATTTGGGATGAAAGGGTCAAAAGTCAAGATCACTGACTGAAAGTCGTGATTGCCTCTTTCGGATGGGACAAATCCTGGATCAGTGATCTACTCAATGTAGCGGTGGACATTCTAACAGCTGAGGTCACAGGTTTTCCATTTCAAGATGGACAAGCTCCTCCTTCATGACTGACTCTTGTCTGGAAAACCTTGCTTAGAAGGTGTTCAGCACTTAAGTCATGCAGACAATTGGACCCTTCACTTTGACAGGTTGCTGCCTATGGGTAACATAAAAATGATCATTTGTTCGCTCTCTTCGATGAATCCTTCAAGAGCTGGCTTAGCAAGACCCAGTTCGTGCTCTTAGATGCTGCTTGAAACACATGGAAAGCATTTGTGGCCCCCAACAACAACTCATCCGTGTAGTACAGTCAGAGAAGCAAGACATAACTCCTCAAGTGTTGACCTCTTGGCTCAAGTGGGTGATCAGCTCAGCATATCCTGACATCTCACAGGATCAGATATGCCTCATGAAAATTTCTGATAATGAGATTAGACTCATCTCAGCAAGCCCTAATTTGGAATGCAATGTTTTGATTCCAGAAATTGTTGAGGCTGTCGGTTGGCATGTGTGGTCAACCTTCAGCCGTTGCAGAGAATGGAACTGAATTGGGTGGCTCTGCTGCTGGCTGCTCAGACAATCACCAGACTCAGTTAACAGCACAACCTCATCATGGGCATTAGGTTTATAGTTTTTGCTGGATTCGCCTGGAAAAATTATTTGGTTAGGAAATGCCAATTGTTTCGTTTACCTCTATTGTAAGGCCTTATGGTTTCATGTGTTGCTCGCTAAACCTTGGTTGTGCTACCTCATTTGAGGACCCAAGTCATAATATCCTTTTAAGGATAACCATAGTAGAGGTTGGATACTCATGCATTTCCTCCTCCACTCACCTGTTTTCCTAACAGTTGTTTGACTGGATAAGTATTCAGTGGAGAAGGAAATTGTTGTTGTAAATTATGATTCTCCAAGAATACTGTGTTTCTCCAAGAATACTTACCTGATCACATTATGATGATGCCTCTCATGCCTCCCTACAAGTGCGAGCATCCTTGACATTTTGCTCAAGCTGAAACTGAAGAATATCTAGTATATGCATAGCCACCTAGTGGTGGCAAGGGGAGGTAATTATAAGTATCTTGTAAGAGTTGCTTCCTATCTGTACTGTTTTTGAGCTTAATATATATATCGACTGGAAAAACTAATTTTTTTGTCTTTCTGAAAGGGCTGGATTCAGGAGGTGATGGAAGGTAATTCCTAATGTTAATGTGATTGGGTAAGAATTCTCAGAGAAACTTAATTTAAGATCAAAATGTCTTTTTCAAATTTAACCACTAGTCTGTTAAACTAAATGTGGAATACAGTTGTCCCTCACTATAAAGCACCTCAGTACAGTGCAATCTCATATAATGTGGGTATAATCATGGACTCCAGTTTTGGGATGCATATGGTTTTGATATTGAATGCACCTCAATATAAGGTAACCTTGCTTGTAATGCAGCACACTTTTGTGGCTCCCCATAAGTGTTATAGTGAGGAACCACTGTATCTAAAAGATGTAAGTTAAATTCAGTTTTCACTTTTTTATATCAAAATTGACATGTATGATAATTTTCTGGATACATATGGAACTCTGGAATCAGGGGCTGGTTCATGCATTAAAGTAGCAAGAAATACTATAAGAGTTACTTCCCTTTCCTATATATTGATGTAGTGTAAACTGCACAAAATTATGACCCTAACCAATGTTCTGTTGCACAAAAAGTGATAATCAAAGGCAAGGTTTTGTCTTTTTGGCAGTTAAGGACACCGTATGAGTTAAATGTTGGAATATGTTCCAAATTATACATTCTTGAACATTCTCATCTTTGAATTGGACTGATGTATGGCTACTGTTTGATTCAGATGTTTGTCTATCCATAGTGAACCATTGTCTCTTTAATTATACCCTGTTGGCAGGGGCATTTGTTTCCTATGTGTACATTCTAGTTTTTCTGATATTAAATGTTTGGATGGAAATTTTATATTATTCATGTAAATACTAGCGATTTAAATACTTGCACCTGTGAATAAGAAAAGTTGCTCTTCTTTATCTTCAGAAATGATGATAGCAATATTAGTAGTGATATAATGATCACAGTGTGATGGTGGTAATTGTAATATTGGTGGTTGTGATGATGGTGGTGGCAGTGGTAACAACAACAACAGTGGTGATAAAGATGATGACAGAGACCTAATGATGAAACTTATTTGTTTGATACAGGTCTGCCATAAGGTTTCATAGTATTTGGATGGCATGGGTGCTTCTTATCCTTTCATTTTTAAACTGTATTAATGAAGTACAACCCTTTAGTTCCATATATTAAACTGTATTGACATCTTGACCTATGATCATAGCTTTATGACCTCATTTATTGTAGGACTAATCCCAAGCACCTGCAGGAATACAGGCATCCACAGCCCTACAAGAAAAAGGCTGACAATGAGGATGACAAGGAAAGCCAAAGAAATGAAGGTAGAGTTTGATGGGAAAATTATTTTTTTCAAAAACTTCTTTTTACAAGCATATCATTTTGCAAATAAAGGGAGACATTATGCTTGTGAAGAAATGTAATCATGGACATAGCAACATAGTTACATAATATGTATATTATAAAATTACCAAATTGTGAAAACTTGTCACCAATATATGCACACTGAAAATATAATAGTACTTAAATATGATTTATAGTGGTGTTTTTATCCATCTATGTATATGTATAGGAATATTTATAGGTTATTGTACATGTACTGTCTGATATCTTGGGTTGATGAGTGGTTTTGGTATGAGGCCGACTTGTCAACCTGAGATATCAGACAACACATATACAATAATCTGTTTATTTTATACTCGAATGTATGATTAGCATCATTAACCAGATTTCTTCACATGACATTAAAGAAAAAAAACCAACAAATATTCAAATAAATATGCACTTTTTATTCTTTACTCAAATTCATTTAAAATTTCGTTTATAATGGGTAAGTGGATGACATAATGTCATAATATGCTCAAACATTTGAGTCCTGGTTCAGATCTGACCTCAAAGAAGTGATAAATGTTTCCCTAAATAATATCTAATACATCCACTTTTATAAATTAACAAACGTTCTAAAAGTGTCAAAAAATCTAATAATAAGGTCATAGGTTGCTGTGCTGAGTCAAATGTTAAGCTCAAGATAAGGGCTTTTTCATAGACAACCCAAAACAACAAATGAACTGCAGTACAAATATTCCTGTTGAAAGCAATCATCTTTTTTAGGACTCTTCCAGTAAAACATATTTGGGACCCAGGGAAGACACTTTCAATGTGGATTAGTCACCCATGTTATGCAATTTAGAATTCTGAATCATTTACATATGAAATCTATGAGTGATCAGAGTATCCTGGCATATACTAAGCTGCCTTCCCTGGGTACCATGTATGTTTAAAGGGAACAGCCCTTATGTGACAGAATTTGGAGCTTTTTAGATTCTAATGTGGCTTTTCTCTGGATTGCCAGTACATCCACATTGTAAAAATTGCACCTGTTTGTTTAGATAGGAATTCAGGGAGCGATAGAGACACACACACTCACACACACTTAGATGCGTATACACAATCGGACAAAAAAACATTTCTGCCCTTTGAAAATTTAATCTTGATTTGAGTGACAATTGTATCTGAGCTGATATATGTTCCAAGTACACATTCTTGTATTTTTTCATAAAAGAAACTTAAAGCATCTCACCTGCAAATTATTGTCCCCCGTCTGTATGAAGAAAAACTGTGGACATAATATCAGCATTTCCATCCATCACACTATCATTTCTGTTCCTTAACTTTAAAGCTGCTTGAGATTAAACAATGAAACTTGGTATACTTAAACACCATCTCTGGAAGGTATGTTGCATCCCTCATTGTGGGATCCTATCTTCAAAGTCAAGGTCACAGCTCAATAATTTACATTTTCATCACACTTTTCCTTCCACTCCATAGCTTAAAAGCCGTTTGAGATTAGGATATGAAACTTGGTATATTTGTACACCATCACTAGAAGGTGTGTCTTATACTACATTGGGGGGGGGGGGGGTCCAATCTTCGAGGTCAAGGTCACAACTCAATATTTTCAATTTTCCATAACCCTTTCCCATCCTCTCAATAACTTTAAAGTTGTCTGAGGTTAATGGATAAAACTTGGTATACTTATACATGATCACTAGAAGGTGTGTTGCATACCACAGGTAGGGAGGTGCTATCTTCAAGGTTAAAGTCACGGCACAGTATTTTCTTTTCCATTACACTTTCCCTTCCACTTTATAACTTTAAAGCTGTTTGAGATAAAGGGATAAAACTTGGTATACTTGTACATCATCACTAGAAGGTGTGTTGTGCTCCACATTGGGGATGTTATTTTCAAGGTCAAGGTTGCAGCTCAATATTTGAAGTTTTCCGTCTGTCTTTCCCTTCCATTCTGTAATTATACAGCCTTTTGAGATTAAGGGATAATGACTTACCAGGGTAGGTGCAGCAAAAACATTCACTGTATTTGCTTATTTGATAATATATTCTATCCTTTCAGACATAGGTAAGGCTGCAATGTTTCACATGTAAACTGCTTGGTTTAGTGTGCCGCCTGGAAACATTTACAAAATTGGTGACCGTGTAATTGAACATGCATGTGATGTATCTGGATTTAGCTGATACACATGTCCAGGCAGTACATCTGGTTGCATTCACTTTGTTTTTTCATTATATACATATATATAGCAGTGCCAAACACTATCATTATGATCCAAGGATGTTTTACCTAAATTGTCAGATATATCTAACAAAGATATGTCTTACAAATTGAATCCTGTCATAATAAGAGGCAAAAGACATAAACCAAATTAAACAATTGCAGGTTGGGCAATGTACAAAATGTGCATTGTTATTTGCTTGCATATAAATAACTGCCATCTATAAATCTAACATGCAGATCAGGAGTAAAGTTAAGTTTTGAATTGGTTTGATTAAACAGCGTTGTTTTGGTTATTGTATACTATGTAAAGGTTTAAAAATGTTGGTAAACATTGCAGTCTAAGACATAGGTACATTGAACTATCTTGTGTATTTTTACATTGCAGCCTAAGACATAGGTACATTGAACTATCTTGTGTATTTTTATGTCATTTTTCTTCAGGCAAGAAATCTCCTGTGGCTGGAGATGATGATGAAGCTATAAATACGTACGATTATGATGACAGTTTTATCGATGATAATCCTGGCCAAGGTGGCAATGAATCAGGAAGTCAGTATTCGGATGAGGAGGAGGAGGAGGAGGATCTTAGTCATTTGAGAAAAGAAGCCAAGCAGTTCATGAAAAACGAAAAAATTGCCCAGAAAGTGAAATGAAATGGAAGTGTCAGATTCAAATACAGGATTAGGCAGCTAGACGTGTTGAGGACTGATGAAAAAATAACTAAGCTTGTCTCTAACAAAAATATACCATTTCATTGCTTGATGTTAAAGATGTAGTGCTGGATAGGGAGAATAACAAAGGTGATTATTCCAAGCACTTTGATCAAGATATGCTGCAGTATAAGTTTCAGATTGAACTTTTTTCATCAGAATGGTTTAATTATGACAATTTCATCGGTCTGTTACAAGACTTTTGTATTTTCTCCATGTTTTTTTCAAACACTATTTGTTTAAGGACACCAAGATTTTTTGGCCAAAGTCATATTTCTTGCCTTGTAATGTTCAGACATTGATTTAGAAGAATTTTATTTATGTATATGTTTTTGGACACAAATGCAGGCCTTTCAGTGATAAGACAAGATAGACAAATAATGCTCTCAGAATGTTGGGGGAATAGCTTGCTTGTAATAGAAAATATCTTTCGTAAGTTACATGTAGGATCCAAATTGGCAAAAATTGGGAGAACCACATTTCACTATTCATTAGCTCACTGACACTGATATAATGAATAACATCTGGCAAATCAAATTACTCATCTGTGGATACAAAAATCTCAGATGTAAGGGATTAGAAGACCCTTTATTAAAAGAGATAAGCATTTAAGTGAGTGTCTTCATCACGAGGAGTTTGTTTAATATCTCCATTGTGGATAATACTAAAACCTGCACCCGAGCACGTACCAGTCAATATCTAGGCATTGATTTCATGTATAAAAAAAAAAAATAGCAACAAAAAAAGTAATTTTTTTTCTCATGTGTTTTATATATTATGAATTTTTCATTATTCGAATAGAACTTAGTTTGCTATTGCTGGAATCAGTATGTGATCAGATGCAAGTATTAAGCAAAATTTTAGAGATGAAGACTTTCATATTAATGTTTTCCTCCTTTAAATAGGGGTGGACCATTCTTCTTCTGCTTTTACCATTGATATTTTCTATTTGCAGGTGAGTAACATAGTTTTATACAAATGCTATTTGTTATATCAGTGTCTGTGACATAATTAATGGTTAAACATGGTTCTCCCAATTTTCAACAATTTAAATCGTAAATCTAACTTTTTGTTTGCATGTTTTCGGTCACTGAATGTAATATTTTAAGATGTTATCAGAGAGAGAAACAAGTAATAATATTTTGCCATCCGAAGACATGTAGAAAATACAGTAGATTTGGCCACAATTTTGGGGACTAGATTTAATTAAAATTTTATCAATTAGATGTCTTTGTTACTCATTGCTTGTTATGTCATTTTAGTACTCTCTATTTAGAAGAACTAACTCACAACAATGCATTGTAGCTGTCATGCATGCTCATACACAGAAGCATGTTTAAGATCAAGTCCATATGTCATATAACAAACAGAGTATAATGTAATTTGTCTCAAATTTGTGATTTGTTATACAAATTCAAAATATGTCAATCTCATGTCACCTATATAACAAGCTTTTGTTTTCGATACCATATAATATTTGTATTAATGCACATAATCTATTTCAGCTTTGTAGGAGAGCTTTCAGTGCTTATTTTCTTTTCTATAGTTTTTTTTAACAGCTTTTTTTTTTTTTTTGTGCGTAGCTCAGCTTTTGTCGGAATTTTGTGAAGCACATAATCATAGAAAAGTGAGACATATATCTTCCTTTTCTTATTGAATCACCATCAACAGTTTTGCTATGGTCTTGGTTCAAGTTTTTCATTTGCTTAGATCTTTTTAACCACTTCATGGATTCTGTTTAAACTTGGGAAGTCTCGTTATGAAGGAAAGACAATTAATTGTGTGACAAATGTGCACACCCCATTTGAACTTGGGGTCAAGGATACATGGATTACAGCAGTGCTTTGAGCATGGGCACAATATGCAGGACATAGCCTTCATGTTTAACAAATCAACATGCCCCGCCTCAGGTCCTCCTGTTGGATCTAGTTGTCTCAACACGTTCACATCATCAGATAGTACATTTCAAACCAGATCAAAACATGTTGACTTCTTTTCAGTTTTGACAGCTGACACTAAAAGAAAGGATAAATATATTTGTGCTGAAAATGAGTAAAAGACACATTATATAACAATGTCGTGGGAGTAGAGACTTATTTCTTAATACTATTTTCTCTATGAAGGAATTTTTGACCCATATTAAACATACGAAGCGATTCATGAATGGTAGGTTGCAGGTTATAATCCTGCCAAAACCAGTCCAAGTTGACTGCCATGGTTTGTCTTTGGCACTTTACTACTGTTGCTTCAGCACTAAGTAGTCATTCATATGCTGAGATTACTTTAATCAGCCAATGTGTCCTTACATCCAGATTGTAAACAATATACACATTTCACTTGATTGATTGGCCATCAGTCATCAGAGCATAGTTTCAGATTCATTAAGAACTATGCTGGGCTAGAATTTTGTGCTAATGCAGCCATTATACACATATTCTTACCTTCCGTAAAAGTACTATTTAAACTGTTTTAAAACTTTTGAATTCAATGTATCTGCATTTAGTGTAAAAACCAGGCATTACATTGAGCTATATATAGATCATAAAATAGATATTGACCATAAATGTAAATATTGCATGTTTGCTTACCTTCCATTAATTGGTCTAATATGTTCTAGATTTTAAATTTTTTTAATTGAAATTGTCATTTGTGTGAAAACTTTTATAATCATTGGTCCTCAGTGCTTTGATGCTTATAAAGGATCATGGTCTTTGGAGTTAGTTCATTTGTACAGTTTACTGACATATCATGGCATTTGTACATCTTACATCAGTCAGTCACTTTCGATATGTACAGAGTAAAATACATTATGTATTGGTGCATGGCTTTGTACATTCTACAATGACAGTATCATTTGTTTGAACTGAGATGCAAAATATATCTGCATTGTACTTTGTCATTGTAATTATTTAGAATAAAAATACAAACTGTAGTTTGACAATTTGTACTTATTTTATTTCAAGCCTGCATTTAGCAGATGGTGAGACATGGGTATCACTTTTCTGGCAAGGGCAGAGAAGGTGTTGTCAATGTTAGGGTTTTTGGTTAAAGTTTTTCTTAAAGTTTTTGAAAGTCATACACAATTGGGCTACATCATGGTATTGTTTGCAGGTGAGACATTAAGTTTCTGAAAGTCATATACAATTGGGATATATCATGGTATTGTTTGCAGGTGAGACATTAAGTTTCTGAAAGTTTTACAATAGGGATACATCATGGTATTGTTTGCAGGTGAGACATTAAGTTTCATAGCATCCTAGTTTATAGTTACTGTGTGGACATTAAAGATGATTGTATAACATCTAGGTATTTGACTGTTGATATAAACTGACATTCGAAAAGTGTCAAAAAATCTAATAATGAGGTCATAGGTTGCTGTGACGAGTCAAATGTTAAGCTCAAGATCAGGGCCATTTCATAGAAACATAAGAGCTGTACTCTATCAACAGATGTTCTTAAATACAGAAATTAATAAAACTGCTCATGGTTGAAGAACACATTCTCTTTTTAAATATTTCAAGAAAAAAAATAAGATGCTTACTGAAATATTCTCTCGAAGCATTCTAATGTTTAAAATGTGAAGTCTGTTTAGGTTATTTTTGGCAATTTCTGATGTATTTATAATATTTTATATTATTTTGTAAGTTTTATAACATAAATGCTTGTTCTATAGCATGTTTATATTTCAAAACTTCTTTGTCATTATCTAATAGTAAACAGTCATAATGACAAAATGGTGATGTCAAAATCACATTGTATTTATCACTATACTCAAGCTTGATGCAGTGTATGACATAATTATATTGATCTGTACGTGATGAGTTGCAGAGTAAATGCAAATATGACACCAGCAAACATCTTTAAGATTCATCACACAAAAAAAAAATATCTCACAAAATCAAACCCTGACTTGACCTAAAATTCTGATGTCTGATAGGCTAATGTCAATTCACCGACCAATAATATATCTGGTTGGCTAATGTAAAATCACTAACCAATCAGATGTGTGATTAGCTAATGTTAAATCAGTTACCAATCAGATATCTGACTGACTAATGTCAAATCACTGACCAATCAGATGTCAGATTTTTTAGTTGAGTATCAGTTCAAGTGTGAGAAGTTTTTGTATTAAGAATTCAACAGTATATTTGAGTATGTTTTGACTATGCTAAGAAATATATACTGAAGGTTAGTCCGAGTCAGATGTGTAAATTTTGCAGGTAGCATCTGTCAGTAAACTATCACATACCATAATTCCAGTGAATCCCTGTGAATCCAATCACAAGTGCAAAGTGAATCATTAATTACCTGTACTTGGATTAGCTGTGACTGGATGGATGGAAAAAAGTATGTGGGCCACCTATGGTAGTTTTCACTATATAACATATACAATTTCAATTTATAACTTTGACAGTTTCATGTGCAGTTTTCATGAGAATCTTCATCATATGCTTTAATGTGCTGTGTCACCAGAAAAACACCTTGATCAATGACATTCCAAATTTTTGAATCAAACCCAAACATCTATGCAGATTAAAGAATATGTTTTGACATGATGCTTATGAATTTCATTTTGCAGTCTACTTACAGTCCTTTTAAAACCACTTCCTACATCAGAAAAATGGATTCCTTGTAGATGTTCTGAAATTGTGTGTAATATTATAGCAGCAGCAAAGAATCATCCAGCTACAATGGGACATGTATAGTGCTGATCCAGTTCTGTACATTAATGCTCTGGCCATATTCTATGAAAGGGAGATAGTGTTACCTATGGATTATGTCCATCCATCCAGTATTTATGCCTGTGCATCACCAATTTTGTTTGAGCTGAATAACTTTTAACCTTTTACCTCATAGTGTCTGTTACTGTATAGGCTGTTGAAACACATGTGCCAAAGCCACTGTGTGTAGTGTGGTATAAATAGAACACCCGTTACCTAAATGACTCTTTTCGATTAGGCCTGCCTGTATAATTTAGACCAGTGTAGTATATGTTAAGTTCAAAATAAATGTTAACCATTTTACCTTTTTTTGGACATATTTGTAATCTATAGATAGGTTTAAGATTAAAATCTGATCATTGTAGTTGTGTAATTATTTTTCCGGAAGAATTTTGTATATGCTTTAAAATCCTATGAGAACTCATTCACCATCAAGTCAGTGAAGCCATGTGACCAACCGTAGCTGATTTCAGCCTTTAAATCTACCAGTTCGTTGTCTACATCTGTATCACTAAATCATCCAAATTTGATAAATTATCAAAAATCAGTGCTGCCTACATCGATATCACAGCCTGTATCTGACTTATTGAAGTCTTCATAGTCATAATTCTAATCATCCAAACTCGAGAAAGTGCTGAAATGAAATCCATGGCCCCCATTTTGGATAATGGAGAATCTGACCCTGTTACATTAAATAGCAGATTGCGACTATAGCTGAAATAGCAACCACGTGATGTGATGTAATGGTCATTGTAGTTTCTAAGAAGAAGTTTTCCCCAAAGGTGATGCAGGGTTATTTATAAAGAATATGTATATAAATTTTGATGTTCAACTATTTCCATCCAGATTTAACAAAGTTATAACCCCTGTTTTATTTGGAATTTTAATGTTGCATCTTGAATCAAACAATTATAACATATTTTCTGGAGCATCCATGTCATCTGGACATTTATTGTAGTCACCTGATCTAAGAAGATATCTGGACATTTATTTTAGTCACCTGATCTAAGAAGATCTCTAGACATTTATTTTAGTCACCTGATCTAAGAAGATATCTGGACATTTATTGTAGTCACCTGATCTAAGAAGATATCTGGACATTTATTTTAGTCACCTGATCTAAGAAGATCTCTAGACATTTATTTTAGTCACCTGATCTAAGAAGATCTCTAGACATTTATTTTAGTCACCTGATCTAAGAAGATATCTGGACATTTATTTTAGTCACCTGATCTAAGAAGATATCTGGACATTTATTGTAGTCACCTGATCTAAGAAGATATCTGGACATTTATTTTAGTCACCTGATCTAAGAAGATATCCATAGTGAACATATTTTACTGTTTCCTGGCATTTCTCTATACACCAGTTACACTGTGCTGGTTATGTCAATCTCAAACCACATTAGCCTGTAATGAAGTGATAATCTTTTTCCTGTTAAATCATAAAGTCACGCATGTTTGCAAAATATGTCACTATGTACTACTTTCCCTTAACTTGGATAAGAATGGAATGAACATCCAAAGTTACTAGATAATAGACAAAGATTTATACACCATTCCCTTGTTTTAGTGTGCCTGGATAACATGTGGACCCGCTTATAACATGGGGCAGGTGTGGATTCCATTTTTTCTTATAGAAAATATCCTGGAAAACAGGCCCTAATTTTCAAAATGTAAATAAAATCCTGATCAAACTTGGTAAATGAAACCTTGATATATCGTTCATTTTATCATTGAAAACTGTGGTTAGTGCACAGAAATTTGGAATCAACAACATGAAATTCACAACTTTTCATAAAAAGTCATATATTTTTTAAAATTTTCTATCAAAAAATTCTCAGGACACTAAATAATAATATACAACACAATATCAATCAATGAAAATGTTGGCAACACTTTAAGAATAAATCTTGTAAAGCGAAATTCGTGTTTCAGTTTTATCTTTACATTTGGTTTCAATGTAATAATCATAAAGGTGATATACCCTCTTGTATTCAAACATGAAAAGTGTCAATCGACTGTCAAAGTGTTGCCCACTAGCATTTCTGTGAGAACCTAATTAAGTGGTGACTGTGTTTTGACCTGTGACTTACAGAAGTGTTTGTTGTATTGTTACAATCAATTAAAAGTAGACCTGCTCTGTATTATCATGTTAATTACATCTTTTGTATCAAATCGAGTAAAGGGAGTCGAATATAATAAGTTCAAAGGCATGCAAATCCTACCTGCATAAGAGCTAGCAGTCATTGTTGTGAGCCAAGTCAACTCATTTCAATTGACCAAACACTGTTTTAAATATTATTATGTCACTAATATCATTAAAATATCTAACATTAATCGGTGGTTTATTCATACTTGTGCAAATGTGATCAAGGATAGCAAGGGAACCAAGCGAAAGGGGTACTTGGTGCATGAAAAGCTTAGTTTCATGGATAGGGTTCATTATGGAGATGCAAAGTTTGTTGTGAACTTAAAATTCCCAAATCAGAAGTTTGCTCAAGGATGAGCAGATATTTTGCAATTACTTTCAAAGAAATCACAGCATCAGTATTTTACTAAAAGAACAATAATGAAAATCAAGTTTCAATATCGTTTCTTTAAATAAATGATCTAGTTCTGCTCTGAATCAGCAATAACACTAGCATGTATCCACATTTACATGCAAAAGCAGTGACATAATACACCATGTTTTTGCTATTACATGTGATGTGTGTTGAAACCTCTTGGAGAAAGAGTTTTAACAATCTTTGAAAGATTTTTCATCTTGAAAATAAAGGTAATTTATACAGAAAAGAGAACTCGTTAGAAAATTTATTTATTGACAATTATTCCAAGCACTATTATAAAACATGTATTCAACCATTTAACCACCCACACACACATGCACATTCTATCTTCTCACTGTCAATGTCCTTCACTTTCTTAATATTTCAGAGGTACCTCAGTAACTTATGCCCATGCTTATGCTGCAAGCTTTGTTTTTGGACCCCGTTGTGCATGACTTATTGTGGGAAAAGTGTACCAGGAAAATAATCTGGTGTTTAAACTTGTGACAGCATTATTGCTATTTAATGCCAACTATGATAATTATAACAAGGGTTCAAGTCTTTAGTAAGCAACATGACCAAAGTTTTGAACTTAGCTGTCGAATCATGCAGCTATGGAAAACACATCTATGGAGAGATTTGGGTGAGTGTCTGGGTCAGAAATCAGTTCAGAACCATCAAAACAACAAATAGTAAAATGCAGGAAGTGACATGGTGTAATAATAATACACAGCAGCCATATTGAAAATCTTGCTGTCGCTACTCCACCTGAACAGAAAGTCATACTGTCATGGGGTTTTCACCAGAAAACTTCTTATGCTATCCAGTTGGTCCTAAATGAAAATGATGCTGATCTTACATCCAATAATGCCACTAATGCAGCCATCTTGAACCTTGCTACTCCTCCTGAATGGATGGTCATATTTACTTGGGGTTTTCACTGAGAGACTTTGTATGATGACTAGTTGGTTCAAAATGCAGATAGTGCCAATATTACATCCAATATAGCAGCCATGATGGCCATCTTGAAAATCTTATTATAGCTACTCCTTGTGAATTTATGGTCTTATTGACACGGAGTTTTCGCTTAAAGACTTCTTATGATGTCTCGTTGGTTCTTAATGAAAATGGTGCCTCTTTGACGTTCAATATGGCCACTAAGGTGGCCATCTTGAAAATCTTGTTATTGTTACTCCTGAGCAGACGGTCATTCCAAAATGGGGCTTTCACAAAAAGACTTCTTGTGATGTCAAGTTAGTCTTAATTAAAAATGTTGCTGATCAATGATGGCCATCTGGAAAATTTTGTTATTACTACTCCTCTTGAAGGGATGGTTCTGTCAATATGGGGTTTTCACTAAAACACTTCTCTGATGCCAATGTGACCTCCCAAAATTATTTTAAAAAATCTCGTAATGGCTACTTCTCTTAAATTAATAGACAAAAACCTTCTTTCTCTCAATATATAGTTATACCAATATTAAAACAAATCCCTCAAAGGCTCTGATGCTCTAATGGTCAAAAAGAATTTCCAAGAATCCAAGATAAGGCCATTTCTTATTTTTAACTGCCGAGTGTTGAAACTCTGGTGGCTATATTGGCTGTAAGATCGGCACCATTTTCATTAAGAACCAACTATATGCCATGAGAAGTCTTTTTGGTGAAAAAACCCATGGTGATATGACAAGCCATTTGGGAGAAGCAGCAATAACAAGATTTTCAAGCTAGCTGTTGTGACAGCTATATTGGATGTCAGATCGTCACCATTTCTGTTTAGGACCAACTCAATATCATAAGAAGTCTTTTGGTGAAAAACCCCATGCTCATTCGACCATCCATGGAGGAGTAGCAATAATATTTTCAAGATGGCCATCATGGTGGCTATATTACATGTCAGATCAGCAGCATTTTCATTTAGGACTAACTAGACATCATAAGAAGTCTTGGTAAAAACACAGTGCTGATATGACTTTCTGTTTAGGAGTAACAATAACAAGATTTTCAAGATGGCTGCCATGGTGTCAATATTGGATGTTGGATCAGCACCAATTTCATTTAGGACCAACTAGACATCATAAAGTCTTTTGCTGAAAGCCCCATGTCAATATGCCCATCCATTCATGAGGATAAGTTCAAGATGGCCACCATAGCAGTCATACTGGAGGCTAGATCAACACCATTTTCATTTAGGACCACTTAGACATCATAAGAAGTATTTCTGTGAAACCTCATGTGAACAAGACCATCCATTATGGAGGAGTGGCAATAACAAGATTTTCAAAAATAGCTACCATGGCAGCCATATTGGATGTCAGATTAGCACCATTTTTATTTAGGACCAACTAGACATCACACAAAATCTTTTAGTAAAAACCCCATGTCAATATGACCATCAGTTCAGGAAGAGAAGCTGTAACAAGATTTAAAAAATGGCCACCATGGCAGCCATATTAGAGCACAGATTGGCACCATTTTCATTAAAACCAACGTAACATCATAAAAAGTCTTTTAGTGAAAACCCCATGTGAATAAGACCATCTGTTTAGAGTAGTAGCAATAACAAGATTTTCAAAATGACTTTCATCGTGGCCATACTGGATGTCCAAGGAGCACCATATTCATTTAGGACCAAAAAGACTTGGGGATGAATGTGTCTAAAAAGTTTGGTGGCAATCCTGTCAGTCATTTAGGAGAAGTAGCATTAACAAACTTGTGCTGATGCACACTGGAAACCTGACACAAGGCCATCTCATAAGTTCTTCTGGTCCATCACCTGTAAAATTAATGATGCTGATCTAACCTCCAAAATGGCAATCTTGATGTCCAGTCGGAAAATCTTCATATGGCTACTTCTTCTCCTGAATGGATGGCATTATCAACATGGGGTTTTCACTCAAACACTATTGTACCAATATGTAGCTGGTTTTGAATGAAAATGGTATTCATCTGATCTCCAATATGGTTCTATAGTGGCCACCTTGAAAATCTCATCACTACTACTTTTGCATGAATGATTGCATTGGCATCTGGGTTTTCACTAAAACACTTCTTGCAATATTTAATTAGTTCTGATTGAAAATTGTGCAGATCAGACAACCAACCTATCCTTTGTATTTCATTGCATTCCAATAAACAAGTCAGCACTCTGACTTAGATTTTAATGTTAAAGGTCTTGACTTGTTGTTTTTTTTAACTGTACTGGCTTGTGAGCATGATAACACAAGCAAATGGATTTTTATCAAATCTGGTTTAGGATGTATCCCATGAATATCATGATACCACTTAAATAACTGTTTTTTTTCAAAAAAATATTAATTATAGATTTAAACAAACTTAATACATGGGTACACCTTGACACCGGGACATGCTCCTTTACAGATTTAGTGAAAGGGTTCCAGACAAGAATTCTGGCAGTAAAGAAAGAAAAGCAGTTTTTATATGTTTGATACAGTTTTGATACTTGCCCTACATTATCCATGAAAAAGAATGAGAAATGCTCCACTGTAAAAGGGTATAATGGAGTCAGAAGCAAAAAGACTTTCCTTGGGATTGTGACATCTGAAGAAAATTATGCACTAACTGTGAGCAGAAATTATCTAAGGAGTTTTTAACCTACATTAGATAAAATAATGTGGCAAGTGAAATTCATGAATGAAGAACAACATTTTACTGCCGCCTTGTCTGGAGCTAAATCAGTAATCCCTGTCATTGGTCATAGCATGTTATTTGCTATCAGATGGTTTCGTAGACACCAGGTTGTATCATATTTTTATAGTTAACGCAATTATAGTGAAAATATTTAGAAAACAGGTTTTAAAATGATATTACTTGTTTGTGATTCCTTAAAAAGGAACCAAAATTTAGTCTAAAACTGTTTTATCTAGTACAGCAATTGCCTAGTTAACTGATACTGTATGATTTATAGATCACAGCAGCCCAGTGCTATGAAAGTATCTTGTAGTTACAGTAGCAACAAATTACTACTGTTGTGACATTTATTAACTTCTAGTTAGTTTAAGTGATCCATACATACGGTAAATTACTGTATATACTTATAAGTCAGGTCCAACTGCAAACTGCATAGACCCAGATCTGCCATCACATAATGCGCTGACAGATCTGGGTCTATGCATTTTGTTAGGAATAATCAGTAGAACAAACAACATAGACCCTGATCTACTGGTGCAATCTGGCAGGACAAATGGCTGGACATGAAAGATGGTGAAGGGTTTCAAGTTGTCCTTTGGTGTAAAAAGATTCCAGAGAAACCCTGAAGTGCTTCATGCATATTATGTTGCAACAAATTTTCAATAGACAATGTTCAAATTATTCAAATTACGCAGCACAGTAAAACCTCCAGACATGGAAATATTGCTAAAACAAGGTGTGGTACTTCAAAATCGGATCAGAGGACCCTTACTGTTGTTGCTTCCGATTACTAAGAAAGTAAACAGAAAGAGAAAGAAAAGGATAAAAAATCAGAAAGTAATATGTTAGTTCTATCATCATCACTGTGTGATTAGGTTACAGAGGCAGAACTGTGATGCTACAAGGTTGCAGCAAATGATTTTTCCTTTAAATTCTGTGATTGGCTAGGCAACCTATTTGGCAGAATGTTCGAATGTCCTATTGCAAATAACATGGGATTAGGTAGATCAAAAAACAGTTATACAATATCAGATGGAATTGGACCTTTTTGTATTAGGACAAATAGTGAAGGAGGTGATTGATGATAACTTGTGTTATGTATTAATGTATGATGAACTATAACCGCTCAGGAGAAAAGCTAATTGATGTCCTTATTTGCTAATGGAGCCAAAGCCCTATTTAAGCGAGAGTCAGATTTTGTAAAGCTTTTGTTTTTGGACATGCCAAAGCAGAAACAGTGGCAGATAGCCTGATGCAACTGGGGAAAGCTGCAGACACCAGACTGCCTCTAGAACACCTTAACAATCTGTCCTCTGATGGCTCTAATGTAAACAAGTCTATCTATAAATAGTTGAAGAAGTCAAAGGATGTGCTGGTCTACTGAATTTTTAACCATGTAATCTTCATGTTGCTCACAATGCATCCAGGTCAGGTTTAAATGTATATGTGCCAGAAGCAGAGAATCTTACATTTGATATACACCAATTCTTTAAACAGTGGCTAATCTGAAGGGAAGACTTCATAGAACTGCAATCAAAATTTGATATGGATGAAAGTTTCTTTATCAGGTATGTGACAAGCAGATGGTTGTCACTACTCCATGCAATGGAGCGCATCCTGGAGATGTGGACAGTGAGTAAGGATTATTTCTTGAAAACACTACTAAAGTCACTCAATAACTCCAATTTTCCAGAGGTTTCTAGCACAGTTTCAAACAGGGGGCCCAATTATCCATTTGCTCTTGAATGAATGTTCCAGTTTGGTCCACACTGGAATGGGAAGATTAATAAAAGCAATTGAAATAGGTGACAAGACAGAGCACCGCTTGCTGGACATAAACTACATAGACTCATCAAAGCATCCCTCTGATTCCCAAAATGGAAGTTGGCCCAGCAACACGAAAGATGATGGCACATTTACCCAAAGAACAACATGCTGTACTGCTCAAGGATATGAATAGCTTTTACCTGAATACTTGGCATCTTCCTCATAAAAGTGAACTAATCAAAGTTTTACAGTATCTTCACCCACTTTGGATGCAAAAGGATGGTGGCACCAGTGCTATACACAGACTTGCACTTTATTTTATTCATGTTGCAGAAACTGTGATACCAGCTTTGACATGAATGGTTTGAGTACAAAACATGTCCTGACATCCCAAGTATATGGAGTCTGATGGAACAACTTACAAGTGTGTTGAGCACTACTGGTTGGAGGTTCTGGTACAGAAGTACACAAAAGGTCAACCAAAGTACAGACTTTTGTGTAGACCATATTGACATTTACTTGTAGAAATGCAAATGAGGAATGCGGACTGTCTGCAAATAAGTACTCAGTTACATCAGGCAAATTGGGTCTGAAAATTGACATCATTAATGGCCTTAGATTAGCTAAAGATGAGGTGTAAAGACAAGGAGGAGAGGTCCATAAGATGAATATTTCAAGGGACCATTTGAAGGTTGCAAGACAAGCTCATATCAGGCATCAGGAAAGAATGAAGATTGAGATGGAAGCTGAGGAGAGAAGAAGGGAGATTGAAGAAAAAAACAGCAAGAAATAGAGCAGAGGAAAAAAAGACATTAGAAGAGCACAATGAGAAGTTCAAGGTGAAAGAGGAAAATCAGTGAAGAGAAAGAAGAGTTTAATAAAACCCTCAGAATTGCAGAACTACTTCATCAAGCAGCATCAAAGTTGAAGGACAAGGATGAAGTTGAAATGCAGGTCGCTCAGGGAATGTTAGAATTTGAAGAGGCAAGAATGGAAAAAGGAAGAATGGGGATTGGAACAGTGCCAACAAAAGAGACAAACTCTTGAAAGAAAGAGACAGCAGAGTTTATCAAAAGAGACTGGCAACATGTGTTTTGAGTACCAAAGGCCAAACTGGACTTCAGTTCTAGAACTGCTAGCAGTTACATAATGCCTTACACAACAGTGTACTTTGAAGTTGAGTGCTAGGCATATGCCACAAGTCTACTACATTATATTAAATGGATAACTATGCCTCAATGTCAGCATGCTTTATAAGTGAATAAAATGAAATACCATTTATACTCACATATAACCAGGTCCAAATGCAAACAACATAGATCCTGATCTGCTGTCGCATAATGTGCTGACAGATCAGGGTCTATGTTGTTTGTTCTACTTATTAGTCTCAACAAACTGAATAGACTCAGATCTGCTGGCACATTATGCGACAGCAGATCTGGGTCTATGCAGTTTGCAGTTGGTATCGGTTTATATGCGAGTATATACGGTAGTATTGCCACAAAACGGATGAAGTTAATGAGAGAAAAATAACAAGTCTCCAGATTATCCACATGATACTTGTGAAGAAGGGAAAACTGTAACCTGGAAAGCAAAGCAAGCTCAGAATAGTACAAGGAAGGAAAATCTATAAAAAGATATACCTGAACATTTGAAAGCTCTTTACAGAGATCATCAAAATGGAAGAAATTTGAGCAACAGAAAGAATTAGCAAAACTGCTGATTAATTTTCAAGATGTTTCTTTTCATGATGAGAATGATTTAGGACTCATCCAGCTTGCAGAACACATGATTGACACAGGGAACACAAAACTCATAAAACAACCCTTCAGAAGAGTACTGATGGCATTTGCCAGTGAAGAGAAAGAAGTAAATTGAAAGCACAAGGTGTAAACAGGGAATCCAACTCTCCATGGACATTGCCAATTGTGTTGGTGAGAAAGAAAAATGGCAGTGTGTGTCCATGTGTAGACTACAGGAAATTTAATGCTGTGACAAAGGTTGATACTTTTTCTATACCAAGATTCAATGAATGCCTTGATGCAGTTGCAGGTGTGATATTTTTCAGTACCTTAGATCTTACATTGGGAGATTTTCAAGTGCCAGTAAGGGAGAAGACATCTCTGAGGATGCATTTGTAACCAAGCTTGGTTTATTAGAGTTTACAGTAATGCCACAGGGATTGACCAACAGTCCAACAACTTTTTAACGAGTTGTAGGTCTTGCATTGAAATGCTTGCAGTATTTTTCTTGTATTGTATCATATATGTAGATGACATCATAATGTATGTGACTACTTTCTGTGAACATATACAAAGACTTAAAACCATGTGTCACAACATATATGGCCAATTTGAAGTTGAAACCTGACAAGTGTGAACATTTATAGGATGAAGTTGGCTTCCTGGAACATAGATTCTCAAAGCATGGAGTTAACTATGATTTAAAATAATGTTGCAAAAATACTCTGATGGATGGAGCCAGAAAATGTGACTGAACTTTATCAGTTCTTGTGTACCTGTTTCTCCTATAAATGCTTCAAATGAGATTTTTCAAAGATAGCCAACTTAAGCCATTGTGTAACTTGACCAAGAAGAACAGCTCACTGAAATGGACAAAGGAGTGCCAAGTAGCTTTCAATTAGTTGAAAGGGCTCTGTCAGCTCTGGAAGTCATGGCTTTTCCAAGAGATGAAGGAACTTTCATTCTTGACACAGATGCATGTGATACTAGAATAGGTGCAGTCCTGTCCCAGATTCAGAATAGCCGAGAAAGGGTCAGTGCTTATGCAAGTCAGTCATTGAAAAAGTCTGAAAGAAACTAGTGTGTCACAGATAAGGAGTTGTTGGCCATTTGGTGCTTTATTGAATAACACTACCTGTTGGGAAAAAAATTCACAGTAAGAAGTGATCACCAAGATTTAAAATGGTTGTTTAGTCAGAAAGATCCAAAGGGTCACATCGCTAGATGGCTAGAAATACTGTCAGGGTATTAATTCACAGTAGAGTACAGCCCAGGCTCCTGAAATGGGAACGTGGATGGATTATCCTGGTATTGCAATCCAGGAGACTGCAATTGTTCTGATGTAGACACAGAAGAATATCTGAAATGTTGACCATGCAAGAAATGTCAGAAGGGTAAGAAAGATGTGCAGAGCAGCCTACATCACTGAACACTTGTAGAGTGAAAAGAAATTAGTTGAATAATAAAATATGGAGTAAAGTTGTGGATAAAGTACATATCAAAATGCACTATGAGTCGACTCTTCAGTCAGGTTCTTGTACTGATCATGGCAGTTTTCAACTTGGTGAAATTTCCCCGTTTTCCATCTCAAGGTCAAACAGGAATCATATCACCACCATCATCTGAGGTATCAAATGAAGACTTATCCAGGAAAGCCTGGTCATGTGAGATCAGGGTTAAAAATAAGCCAATGAAGGCTGGGATTAAAGTGTGGTCAGGTGAAATAAGGGTTAAAAGTCAGCCAGGTAAGGCTGGGATTAAAGTCTGGTCAGGTGATACCAGAGTTAAAAGTCATCCATGTATGGCTGGGTTTGAAATCTGATCAGGTGAGATCAGTGTTAAAAGTCAGCCAGGTAAGGCTGAGATTCAAGATTTGGGTTAAAATCAGGTAAGACTGGGATTAAAGTCTGGTCAGGTGAGATCAGGGTCAAAGGTTGTTCAGGTGTGAAAAGGATACAAGGATTTATCCAAAATATCCTTTGTTGCATTAGGTGCAACTTTAAGCTGATCAAACATGCATGTATCAGAGTGACTACCCACAGTGATACCAGCTTTATGGGGTCTTACATTCTATGGTCACAAAATTACAGTAAATTTGATGCAAGGCAATTACAGCATGAAGACTTGGACATTGGTTCACTTTTTAAATGGTTGCAAGAGGATAAAAGGCCATGTGCACAAGAACTGAACATAGCAAGTCCAGCTACAAGCCATTATGTACTCCAGTGGAATGACCTTGTTCTGAAACAAGATACTGTCTTGAGAAAATTCCAAAAAAGAGACAGCTCAGGTTCATCTTGTCAATTTCTTACTCCTAGGTCTTTGCAGAGAGAAGTGATGTACCATATACATAATGGGTTGCTCTCTGGGCATTTTGGGAAAAAGAAGACTAAAGAGAAGATCTTGCAGAGGTACTACTAGTATGGAGCGAGAGAAGATGTGGATAATTGGGATGCACAGTGTGACATCTGTGGAGCAAACAAACCCCCAACAACCAATCCATGAGAGCCATTAGTGTCCATGACGGTAGGTGCACCTATGGACAGGTTGGTGACAGACATTCTTGGTCTATTTCCTAGAATACCAAGAGGAAACCGATGCATATTAGTTATCACAGACCATTTTACCAAATGGGTTGAGATATTTTCTGTGCCTGATCAAACAGCTGAGACTACAGCCAGGGTTTTTGGAATGAAGTTATAAGTTGGTATGTCTGTCCTATTGATCTGCACAGTTAACAGAGTCCGAATTATGAAAGTAGAATTCTTGCAGAACTTTGTGAACATCTTGAGGTAAGAAAGACCAAGATGCTTGTCCAGATGATAAGGGCATACTATTCAAGGAGCAAAGTGAATGGGATTTAAACCTTGGTTGCCTTGCTGGTGCGTACAGAGCATCATCACAAGAGAGGAGCACTGGGATGACTACTAACTTACTGATGTTGGATCATGATGTAAGGTTACCAACAGAACCATGTTCAGTATTGGCACCAATGATTTCAATGAAACCTATCATCCTTGTAAACATCTTCAGGTAGTGGTCAAGTGACAGAAGGACAATTATGATGTGAAACAAGCACATGGTGATCTGGCATGGTATCTCCACATGACAAGAAGTGAAACAGTTTGTCCAAAGCTACAGAAATCGTATGATGGACTATATTTGGTAAAGAAGAAGATGAGTGACCAAGATTTCCTGATCCAGTTTGATGTTCAGGGCAAGAATAAGGTCATTCATCAATGCAAGTTGAAACCATATAGGGGAAACTACCCTCTTGAATGAATCTGTGCTAGATTTGAAATGAACTGTTCTCTTATCTCTTTACTTGTTGATGTTAGGGTCTGACCGACTGGTCCAGTGATGTAAAAGTAATATAAATTATCCATTATGGCACAATGCTTTCAAATAGTTAATTTTTTTTATCCATTTTCTAGCATGGCTGCCAAACAGACTGAGATGTCAACCATCAATACCAGGGGAAGGGCTTACTAGTGCCTTAGATGCCACAACTATACTGGAGAATGTATCTGAGTTGTCAAGAATATTCACAGCAAACACACTGCCCCAGACTCGGTGCAGTTCTATTATTCGATCTGCAAATTGACTTGCTCAAAACAAAGTGGCCTGGAGCAGCACATCAAGTGATATCCAAAGCATCGAGCAATGGTGTAGAGGCTATTTATACAAAATAGTCAATGAAATTGTCTGTCAACTTCAAGACCCTTATGTAATACGAGATATTGATATGCAGAGGCTATCAAAAGCAGAGAGTCAGAATTTGCTTCATGCAACGGCAAGGAAGAGCAAGCACTCGAGGGTAAGACCCATCAGAATTAAGCAGGTGGATGATGTGCTGGAGGAGGTCATGGTGGAAACCAGCCTATTGGACAAGCCTCACAATGAAGATACCCCCCCCCCCCAAAGTCACTTACACATGGAAGGACCAGGATACACACTATTTTCTGATAGATCTCTTTATAAATCTAGAAGTCCATTAGCAGCTTTCCCTGCTCCCTATGCAGTTGCCCTCACACCTACCAGCAGTTTTCCAGTTATCCCCCCCCCCATGGCAATAGCAAATGTCAGCAAGCTAAATGCAGCTACATTCACCAAACAGGATACTAAGGAGAGTGAGTCAAGTACAAGCTCAGGGACAACAGTAACATCATGTTCCAACAAAGTGATAGACAAACTGGGCAATGTCATCACTGGTCTGAAAAGGATGATGGGAGTAATGGTGGATGCATTAAGAGATGGACTGCAAGACTCAGCCAAGGTGTCGAAATAAGTTGCAGAGGCCCTCAGAAAACAGACAAAAATGTTTAAAGAAATGAAGGCAATTTCGGAAGATGTATTGCAACTAATCAAGTAGAAAACATGAGAGTGAGGGGTTGGAAGAGAGAAAGAAAGTGGTAAAAAAGAGATCCAGGAGCAAAGAAGATAGGAGGAGGGAGGAAAGAGTAGATGAGAGAGACTCAAATAGGAGAAGATATGAAAGGCGATACCATAGACACCAATTTAAACATTACAATATTGTTGCATATATATTTTCTTTTAATACAGTGGTCACCCTCTTGAGCAGCCCCCCTGACCCCAGTGGCCACCCACTTTATACAGCCAGAATCCCTTGGCACCAACAAGTTTGTGTTCAAAAGTACCCCTCAAGGATGAACACCCCTCTAATGTGGTCAGCAGCCAGCATATTAGTGTAAAAACTCAAATTTACCCCTTGCAAGCAGCCACATAACGGGGTTTATAGATAGAATTTTCACAAATATTTGTTGATTTCTAATTCAATGCATTGAAACTTGTTCCAACATGTAACTAACTTTAATCCATACAAAGAGGTAAGTAATTTGATTATCCTTAATGCTGTGTGTTCCTTAGATGTAAGGTTTTGTCACTTTGATAATTACTTACAATTATTACCACCAATAAGATAACTGCTGAGAAGCACAGTATTGTTCAGTTAAAGTCAGAATGAAATCTGGTTGCCATAAAGTAAAAATAGTATGCTAGATATTGTGGCTTCTCTCTCATAGATTACGAAATATACTTGAAAGGATATCAGACTAAAACCAGTCGATCATGTGACTAAATTACTTCCGGTGTAAATACTGAGCATTTTGTGTAATAACTAAAAATCAGCAATGGAAGAATGACTGTTGCAAAGAGTGTAAAATGTCATCTGACATTCTCAGTTTAGAAGGAAAAGTGAAAGCAATTCAACTAAATGAAAGAGGGAGAGTCCTTTCATCACTCCTGAGAAATTTGATGTCATAAAGATTCAAATAAACATCATCAGTTATACATTATACAGCAGTGGGAAAATGGAATGGATGGTTAATGATAGTTATAGCCAAGTGTTTCTGCCCTGATTTTATTGACAAGGTGGTTTTGCACCATGATTGATGATTATTCATAATTATTTAAAAACAAATATCATTATTGTTTTATCACATTGATTCCGTAACATGCCTGTGACTTTGACATGAAAATATTAAATATTTTAAAATTAGTTACACCTTTCAGACCTTCAAATGTAATTTTTACTTACATCTGTGTGATCCTCAAGAAAGTCTGCCCCTCTTATAAGGCCACTTTCCTGCTGCAGAAGGGGTGGCCTTATACAAAGGGGACCTCTGTATCCAAATATCAGATTGGATTTTATGATAAAATTGATTTACATTCTTTTAGGTCAGTGGCTCCCAACCTTTTCTTGCTGCAACCCTAAATTGGCCACTAACATGACCTCCTGACCCTCAGGCTTATGATATGATTTAAAATTTTTATTCTTATGACCCTTCACAACCCTACTGAGGACTCTCCATAACCCTGATTTCGGTTGTGACCCGAGTTGGGAACCGCTGTTTTAGGTGTTGCAATCATTATTCCTTTAGCCCATGTTGAAAATTACGCTTAATATAATGTATAATTATCTTTCTTTTACTGTTGATATTTTACAGATATTGTTTTCTTTATCTGCCATGTTAGCAGACTGACAGTATTTTCTGTTTTTGTTGTTGTTATGTTTATTGAATGAACATCAGTCAACTATATTTATTATGTTTATTGAATGAACATCAGTCAACTATATTTATTATGTTTATTGAATGAACATCAGTCAACTATATTTGTTATGTTTATTGAAAGAACATCAGTCAACTGTATTTGTTATGTTTACTGAATAAGGGGATCAGTCAACTATATTTGTTATGTTTATTGAATGAACATCAGTCAACTGTATTTGTTATGTTTATTGAATAAGGGCATCAGTCAACTATATTTGTTATGTTTATTGAATGAACATCAGTCAACTATATTTGTTATGTTTATTGAATGAACATCAGTCAACTGTATTTGTTATGTTTATTGAATAAGGGCATCAGTCAACTATATTTGTTATGTTTATTGAACAGGGGCATCAGTTAACTGTATTTGTTATGTTTATTGAATGAACATCAGTCAACTAATTGTTATGTTTATTGAATGAACATCAGTCAACTAATTGTTATGTTTATTGAACAGGGGCATTAGTCAACTATATTTGTTATGTTTATTGAATGAACATCAGTCAACTAATTGTTGTGTTTATTGAACAGGGGCATTAGTCAACTATATTTGTTATGTTTATTGAATAAGGGCATCAGTCAACTGTATTTGTTATATTTACTGAATTGGGACATCAGTCAACTATATCTGTGTTTAAAGAGTTTATTTTTCTCACCAGGACATATAATTGTATTGTCATTTTTTATGTTTGTGAGGACATTTCACGTTTAGCAGAGGCAGTGTGAGGATTTAGCATATTTACACAGTGTTGCATCTGTGTGTCGGGTGGGGTGGGGTGGGTTACCCAACAATACGTACTGAGCATGTTTTTATGAATAATTGGCAATACCTTTCATTGTCAGTAAATGCAACTAATTCTATTGTAATAAATACCTGTATCTGTTAAGTAATTTTCATATTTTACTTTGTTTTGAGCCTGTAATTGACAGTTGTTTTCCACATCATCATGATTCTGTGTAATGCAGTGTTTCACCTCATTGCTGTGACCTCACTAGAATTCACTTCCTGATTACTAGTTTTGATTCCCACTACAGTTAGTACCGAGATATATAAGTTTTTGTAACAAATTTTTTTATATTTCACCACCAAGGAAATTGTGTCATGTTTGAGGTAATTGTTTTCTAATGAATATGTATTAAGTTATTGTGAAAGTTACATTATTTTTCATTGAGTATTGTGATTTTCTTGAATGAATTCCACAATGTGTAAGATTTTCTGCAGAATTCTGTAGGAATTCCACATGCCTAATAGTAGATTATGTGCTAGACTGGTTTGTGTTACATATTAGATAGCAGTGCATGTCACAGCTGTATGCTTCAATGTGATTGTTGTTTTTGCTGTTTTATTTTGAGTAACAATGTTCTGCAGAGAGCAGAGACATGTGACTTTGGCAACAGTATGCTTTGTATAGGAAGATAGATGTACAGAGACATGTGACTTTGGCAACAGTATGCTTTGTCTAGGAAGATAGATGTACAGAGGCATGTGACTTTGGCAACAGTATGCTTTGTCTAGGAAGATAGATGTACAGAGACATGTGACTTTGGCAACAGTATGCTTTGTATAGGAAGATAGATGTACAGAGACATGTGACTTTGGCAACAGTATGCTTTGTATAGGAAGATAGATGTACAGTGACATGTGACTTTGGCAACAGTATGCTTTGTCTAGGGAGACAGATGTACAGAGACATGTGACTTTGGCAACAGTATACTTTGTATAGGAAGATAGATGTAGATAGATAATTTTATCTTGTATATTGCAGAGCTTTATTTGCATTGTTGATTAGTTGAATTTATGTTACTTAATAATGGTGAAGTGTTTCAGAATCATTCTTTTAAACCATTGTGCATACAGAAAACATTAACTAACAAACTAGCAGGAAGGTATCTTGTTTTATAGTGACATTATCTCATGTGCTAATTACAAGCAGATCATCAGATGTTTCTCTCCAATAAAGAAAAGAGAAGCCCTTAATATACTAGAATCATTGTGATCCAAACTTGATTTAAAAAATTTACATTTGCAGTAATTATTACAACAATAACCTTATTACAGAATCATTTTCTATCATTTATCTGAAACATATTTATTACAAATACAGTTTAGTTTAGCATGAAACTGAATCATTCATTATTGAAATTGTAGTTGCAAAACTAGCCGTGTTAAAACATATTTTACTTCAAACATGTATTTGATCAGATTAGCAGGAAGTCAACTTTTGTAAAGCAATATACCTTAGCTGTGCTTTTTTATTAATATTGTAACAAAATGTCAGTTTTGTCATTTCATTTTACTGATAGAAACATGCTTAACTGAATATTTAATGCGCATCAGTAAGGTTGTGTTTGAAAAATAGTTTACTTCTTCTTTTAATACAAGGAGTATTATGCAGTGCCATTTAGATGATACTGTAATGTTTTATGATGATATTAAAGAATAAATAACAAATTTCAGGTAAATGGTTTGATTTCCAGTGCACAGTCTATACAGATGGCAGGTGATGACCATTCTTCTGTAGGGCTTTGAAATGGGTATGGTTTGTATTATGAGCTGAATGAGGTAAGGATTTATAAATTTGCTTTATAGATACTTAATTTATTTCCTAAATTTCCCCAATATTTTGACTTGAAATTCCTCTATATATGCACTATAATTTGGGTATGTTTATCCTACATTTGCCCCATTATATTGTCAAAAAAGCAGTGGATACATTGTAACAGTGACCTGGTAACTTTAAAATATTTTTTAAAAACATTTGTGAAGTAAGCAGCTGTTGGTTGTTTACTGTGGTGATCCTCACAGATTGCTGACCAGTCATGTTATACATGTGAATAACTGTGTGAATACAACTGAACTTAACAAAGCAAAGCTGTGCCAAGTTAGATAAAGCAATTTTCAATGATATACAAACATATCAATTATCAAAACTTGGTCTTTTCTTTGCCAAATTTAGCAAAAATAACAACCTGATACTCTTATGTATTACTGAATTATGCTTGAAATTCTTCATAAGAAAAAACATGATTTATAGCAGTTTACTATAGAATAAATATATTAATTAGTCAATAGATCATATGGATGAACTTTCTTGCCAGTCATGTGTCTACAGAAATGACTTTCCATAATCCTTTTACATGATTTTTTGTACACCTCTTACACCATTTATTTTTTCAGGAAATCACATTCAGTAGCAAAGAGTAAACAATGATATCCACACACACTGAACTCAGACTTTTTCTTTGAGATGATGAATATTACATAGCTAATGAAACTGTCCCCCATCTCAGAATGGGCTAAAACGTAACAAGCTGAAAGTCCCACAATGGTGCCATGACCTGTGTGGCTGTGAGACTATTATACAACAACCAGTGTCTCACTAACAGGCATGCTAATGACTCCAGTGATGATTGGAATACTCTTTCCTTCTTTCAGCACATATACCTGCAATTAAAACAATAAATGTGTGAATTTAAAAATGAAGAGTAACAGTAGGATTTCAATCGTGAAATGATTTTTAAAACCCCAGATGGCCCTACATGAAATATCAATTTTAAGAATTGTACATGTACTTGAATGCAATCCATGAACAATGTGGAAGCACAGTCTATAGAATAAATAGCAGTGACCCTGATCTGCCATGGCAGTATGCAACAGTTAGCATGCCTTATACACAATAAAATATGGCTTATCAGAGATTACCATATGTACTCGCGTATAAGCTTATACCAACTGCAAACTGCATAGACCCTGATCTGCCGGCGCATAATGCGCTGGCAGATCTGGGTCTATTCAGTTTGCAAGTACTAATCAGTAGAACAACATAGACCCTGATCTGCCAGCACATTATGCGATGACAGATCAGGGTCTATGTTGTTTGCATTTGGACCCGGGTTATAAGTGAGTATATACAGTACATGGTTCGTAAAGCTCCAGAGAGCACTTTTAGAATTACTTTTCATGGAGTTTCCAAGGACCTCTAAAACCTTTAATGTAGTATTTTTTCTTCACAAAGCTGAACTTTCTCCTTAGGATACTTTGCTTATCACTGCATAAATAAGTACAAAAGCAGAAGAAAAAACACCTATCTGATTAGTACATAACAGTAAAAAAGGGATGTTACTCCATCTGGTAACTACCTGCGCCATGAATTATTTGATCCAGCCAATTTTATCCCATTTCAGTTATTTATTTTTGAAAACTTAGTAAATAACAACAATTTCTGAATTTAAAAATTGACATATTTGATTTAGTTTTGTGTTTTGTATTCCCTCAGATAAATTCAAGGAGTTTTGGGAACAATTTAAGAAGTTTTTCAACAAATTCAAGGACAAAACTTCTTTTTCATAATTCAAGGAATTTTCAAAACAACCCCTCAAATTCAAAGAGTTTTCAAGGTTGTATGAACCTCGGAAAACATACCTTCACACTGTCTGATACTCCCTTGTCGCTCAAGCATTCAATGAAAGTCTCAAAGGCATAATTCAGACCTGGAACCAGCATTGGGACCTGTAGATACAGTATATCAAGAATATAGAACACTAAATCCCCCATATTAAGTGAGTATACAAATTTTGTAAATGTTAAGAGAAAGGAACATTTGTTGTTTTATAGCATATACTATACAATACAATATATTACATATGATATACATGTACCTGTTGTGCACCAGTAATTAGCAAAAGTATTTTCGTGATTAATGTATAAAAAAAAATCTAACTTTGTAAAAATTTAAATTTACTGAAATATCTGATTTACAGTGGTTGCAGGTACAAAACAATAGGTATATATATATATTAATTGACTTCATCTAAGTTACATAATTCTATTCCAAGATAATTATGCAAACATGTTTTAGCTTTGGTTTGGTGAGTTCAAAATTGAAACATATTGTGCATTGTGATAAAAATGTCAATTTAAATAGTGGTT
Source organism: Margaritifera margaritifera (assembly GCA_029931535.1). NCBI lineage: Eukaryota > Metazoa > Mollusca > Bivalvia > Unionida > Margaritiferidae > Margaritifera > Margaritifera margaritifera. The sequence goes on from JAQPZY010001686.1 coordinate 10,092,040, forward strand.
GTAGAGTCTTATAATGAAACTGATGCTTTAATGGCCACTATGGATTGCCACAGAGAAATTATTCAAGCAAGGCAGTGCAAATAATATCAATTTAGATTAAGCATATACCTCTGCCATGCTAAGGAAAGCACTTAGAAAGTGTTCTCATAGACTACATATGCATCCAATCACAGTCATGATGTACTTTTGAAGGATCAGCTAGCTCCCCAATAGCACTCATTCATAGGAGTTACTTCCCTTTATCTGCCTTTGTTTTTGGTCAACTCAAATGGTAATTATGCTATACAAAAAGGCTGTTATGAAGTTCATTTATGAAAGTGTTTCCTATTTCTTACAAACTCTTTTTTATAACACAATGGAACAAAAATTAAAGTTTTAATTTTTGTCACATTTAAGATGAATCATTTTGTAATTTCACTTGTCATACAATAATTTTGTTGACCTAAATGATGGCAGTAAACAGATAAAAAGGGAGAAAACCCTTGGGTTGGGAACTATGTAAGGTTCCACTCCACAGTTTCATAATTTGCAGAGGGTTTGATTTTTAAAGAAAAAGAATTTCCCAGATTTTCCTCTCTGGTAATCCTGGCTATTTAAAAAAGACCTTGCATATCTTAGGTAATGTTAAAAGAACTTTGTTTTGGTTTATGATTGATGGGTGTAATTTGGGTTGAAAACTATACAGCTTGGCCTTACTTGAGATGGTTATTTTCACTTCCTGGACTTCAAAGGTAAATTGGAAAAAAACTAGCTGATAATTTTTATACTTTTTATATTTTTTTTAATAATTCATTTATTACACTTTCAGAAGCTGGTATTGCCTCTCTGGCAAAATTCATCTTCCCATTTTAATAACTACTAAAGTTAGTGTACTGTGGACTAGTTCAACTCGTTTTTCAAACACATTGGGACAGCCATTTTGATCAGCTGTATGCTTTAGATAGTGCACAATTTCGATAAATACCACATCTAAATAAATTTTAGTCACAGGACATAAAAGGTATGCCAACATTATCTCCACTGTGCTTGTTGGAAATGCAAACAACTTCACCTTATATCTGTCCCTCTTTTAGAAGTACATACTAACTGTAGAGCCAAGCAATAAAGGACCAAATAGGTGTTATTATTGTATGATTCAATTTTGATTGTATAGCTGAAACATTTAAGTTGCAAGGATCTAAAGAGTCCTTCTGAATAATTATCATGCATTTCTTCCACAGAACAGTATTCTGTTATGTATGATGTTTATATAATATTATAAATATTTTAGGAAATTATAAATGTTTCTTCACTTTAATATTTGCTTAAATCTTAATGTTATCAGGAAAAACATGTTTAACTAGTGTCCTTGAATTAGGTTGTTTTGATCAATATGTTTTCTCAATTTGAAGGTCAAGGTTGAATTTTGTTTACAAGTAAAATTCCATTAAGATGACTCATGTTCTAGAACATTCTGTCATGTGACCAATCTTTATATATGCCATGTTTGGTGGACATTTATTCAGTTTTGACATTACCATCAGTCTTGTAAAGAGCTATTACAGTTGTGAAAATTCATTCCAAATTCTAAGAGAGGAATTATTTTAAATATTCATTGGATTATAACAGTGCTCATAAACTTTTGGATTTTGAATTTTTAATTGATGATTTTGGAATTTAAGTGAACTTATTCAGATATTTTGGAATACTTCATTTTGACATCAGCACATCAAGATTACTAGTACATCAGGACTTTGGAGACCATTAGCACATCATAACATTCAAGGACACAGCCATGAATTCGGAACATTCTATATTTAGGACTTGTGATTAGAACAATCATTCTTATTGGATTATTAGGATTTCAAAACACATTACTGTAAGTGACTTTTTTTGATTTTTCATTTTAATTATCTAGTAATAAATTGCTTGTTGATTTTTACTTGATTTGTTGGTTTCACTTTCTTTCTGTTACATTTTTCTTAGACCATAGAGTCGTAACAGAAATTGGGGGCTCGTCATCCGGGATCTGAATTTCTTTAAAGCATATTAGAGATATTAAATTTATCTTTGAAATTCATATTGATTTTGTCTCTGAATTTTTTTTGTCTTTGGCAAAGATTTTTAAAAGAGAAATTTGTTTTGTGTGAAACCAACAAGCATTTACTATGGCATCTAATGTTCAGAATTTCATTTCAAAACCTACCCAGGAGGGGTTAGAGTGCATGAGAAAGGATGAGTTGCTCGAGCTTGCCAGAAAATACAGTCTATCTGAGGCAAAAGTATCATTGACAAAACAGGAGATAAAGATTATTTTAATTCAGTATTTAGTAGGAAAGGGAATTTTTGATAGCAGTGCTTTAAGTTTGAAGAGAAAGCCTGTATCTGGTTCTGACAGGAAATTAAGGGAATTAGAGTTAAAGAACCAGATGGATTTAGAATTGGCAAAGCTTCAGATTCAGAGAGAGAGAGAGAAAGAAGAGAGGCAGATACAGATGGAGAGAGAGAAAGAAGAGAGGCAGATCCAAATGCAGAAAGAAGAGAGGCAGATCCAAATGCAGAAAGAAGAGAGGCAGATGGAGAGAGAGAAAGAAGAGAGACAAATGCGGATACAGATGGAGAGAGAGAAAGAAGAGAGGCAGATACAAATGCAAAGAGAAGAAAGGGAAATGCAATTTAAGTTAAGAGAATTAGAACTGGCAAACATCTAGCACACTCCACTCCTTTAAAAACAAGTTCAGGTTTTGATGTTACTAGATATATTAGGTTAGTACCCCCTTTTCAGGAAAAAGAAGTAGATAAATACTTTCTTCATTTCGAGAAAATAGCTGAAAACTTGAAATGGCCCAGAGAGCATTGGACTTTGTTATTACAAAGTGTACTTATTGGCAAAGCTCGTGAAGTCTACATTTCACTGTCAGTACAACAAAGCACTGATTATGATGTGGTTAAGGAGTACATCTTGAAAGCTTATGAGTTGGTACCAGAGGCATATCGACAAAGGTTTAGGAATTGTAGAAAAGAAACTGGACAAACTCATGTCGAATTTGCAAGGGATAAAGAACAACTATTTGATAGGTGGTGCTCAGCCAAGAAAGTTGATCTAGCTTATGATAACCTCAGACAGCTCGTATTAATTGAAGAGTTCAAGAGGTGCATCCATAGTGATGTTAAAACCTATCTTGACGAGCAGAATGTGGAAACTTTGGAAAATGCTGCTCGTATGGCTGATGATTATTCCTTGACTCACAAAATTTCATTTGGTAATAAATCATCCTCTCAGCAGTTTTCTGGTAAAAAACCATTTCAATCTCATTCAAGTAATTCCAAATTTCGCAACAGCACAACTGTTAGGAATCAAACATCTGATAAGACTGATCAGAAATCCTTATCTCTTCCTACGTGCACTTATTGTAAAAAGAAAGGGCACGTTATTTCTGATTGCTTCAAGTTGAAAAATAAGCAACAGAGAAAAGACAGAGCTTTTCCAAATGCTCTTATTTCTACGAGGTCAAGGTCACGGTCTTGTATTGAAAGCAATACATTTGTTGGGTCAAACAAACCCCAGTATGATTCTATTTTGGAGGCTTATGAACCATTCATGTCAGAAGGTTCTATATCACTTATTGGTGATTCTGCCAAACCTATCCCAATTAAAATATTAAGGGACACTGGAGCTTCTCAGAGTCTTTTATTATCAGGTACTTTGCCTTTGTCTGAGGAGTCTTCTTCAAGTGAAAGTGTTCTTGTTCAGGGAGTAGAGTGCGGCTTTGTAAATGTTCCTCTTCATTGTGTAAATTTGGCATCAGACTTAGTTTCTGGACCTGTGACTGTTGGGGCAGTGACTTCTTTACCCATAGAGGGTGTTCATTTATTACTAGGCAATGACCTAGCTGGAGATAAGGTTGTGGTTAATCCACTTGTAACTGACAAGCCTTGTTTGGATCAGAAAGTTGATCCTGTCAAAACTGAAATCCCTGATTTGTACCCTGCTTGTGCAGTTACTAGAGCTATTTGAGAGTGATGTTGATCAGGATATTATTCCTTTAGCTGACACATGTATTGGTCAGTCTTTTGATGAGGTCACTTTTTCCTCAGGTATTGATCAATCAAATGGTATTGATCACAGTGATCCTCTTTTGGCAACTCATTCTCTTTGTCCTACTCAGGGTGACAAACGACAATCCCTTGTCGTTGAACAGGAGCAAGATCCCGAGATATCTTGTTTGTTTCAGAGGGCTATTAGTGAAACTGAAGCCACACAAGTTCCAGTGTGTTACTTTGTGAAAAATGGGGTCCTTATGAGGAAATGGAGACCACCTGATGTACCCGCTGGTGACGAGTGGTCAGTGAGCTATCAAATTGTTGTTCCTAAGTCATATCGACAGGAAATTCTTAATTTAGCCCATGAAACTCCTTTGGCTGGTCATTTAGGAGTCCGTAAGACTTATCACAAGATCTTGAATCATTTTTATTGGCCGAAACTCAAAAGTGATGTTTCTAAATACTGCAGATCTTGTCACACTTGTCAAATGGTAGGAAAACCCAATCAGAAGATACCTAAGGCTCATCTGCAACCTAATTATTCTGTTAATTTAGTTGTACCTGTCCCACACAGTGAAGATATCAACGATGGAATACGATCAGACTATAGTGACTCTGGTATAACCAATCTTCGGAATTCAGAAATATTGAACAACCTAGACCAGAAACTTTCACATCTACAACAACAGGAAAGAAGTGAACTAAAACAGCTATTACATGACTATGAGCACTTGTTTCCTGATGTTCCAACACGAACATGTAAAATTTATCATGACGTTGACATTGTAGATTCTGCACCTGTGAAACAGCATCCTTATAGGATGAATCCTTTCAAACAGAACTATCTGAAGAAAGAAATTCAGTATTTACTGGAGAATGATTTCATAGAACCAAGTAAAAGTAACTGGAGTTCACCATGTATTCTTGTTCCCAAGCCAGATAATACATTCCGTATGTGTACTGACTATAGAAAAGTCAACAGTGTCACCAAAACTGATTCATTTCCAATCCCAAGAATGGACGATTGCATTGATAAAATTGGAAATGCGGAATATGTCACCAAGTTTGACCTTTTAAAAGGATTCTGGCAAATTCCACTGACGGAAAGGGCAAAAGAAATTTCAACATTTGTAACTCCAGATGGACTTTATCAATATAAAGTCATGCCGTTTGGAATGAAAAATTCGCCTGCAACGTTTCAACGTCTGATGAACATTGTAACATCTGGTCTTGATAATTGTGATGCTTATATCGATGACATCATTATCTACAACAACACCTGGGAAGATCATTTGGAAACCATTCGAAAATTCTTCGATCGACTCAGTGATGCCAATCTGACAATTAATTTGAGCAAAAGTGAGTTTTGCCATGCTTGTGTCACATTTTTAGGACATATTGTGGGACAAGGTCAAATTAAACCTATAGAAGCTAAGGTCAAAGCTATCTCTGAATTTCAAGTTCCAATTTGTAAAAAGCAACTGATGCGATTTCTAGGTATGGCTGGATATTATCGGAAATTTTGTTCCAATTTTTCCAAAATTGCTGAACCTTTAACAAGTTTATTGAGTAAGAAAACCAAATTTCATTGGTCTGACAAGTGTCAGGAATCTTTTGACAAGTTAAAGGCCATGCTTAAGAATGCACCAGTTCTTTCTGCACCAAATTTCAGCCAATCATTTAAATTATCTGTTGATGCAAGTGATGTAGGGGTTGGTGGAGTATTGATTCAGGAAGACAGAAGTGGTGTGGATCACCCTGTGTGTTATTTTTCTAAAAAACTAAACAAGCACCAGAAAAATTATTCCACAATTGAGAAGGAATGTTTGGCTTTGATATTGGCTTTACAGCATTTTGAAGTGTATGTTACCTCAGCTCTTTCTCCAAATATTGTGTACAGTGATCACAATCCCCTTACTTTCATCAACAAAATGAAAGATAAAAATCGGAGATTGTTGAGATGGAGTTTGATATTGCAGGAATATAACATTGACATTAAACACATTAGGGGAAAAGACAATGTGATTGCAGACGCACTCTCACGTGCATAGAAATGTAATATTGTTTGATGTAATTAAGTCTAGTATCATAAAACATGTTCTTATGTAATTTTGGTTATTATAGTATTAGATGTATATTCAAAAGAAAGCTTTATTACATAAATCTTTCTTTTTCTTTATGAGGGGAGGTGTTATGTATGATGTTTATATAATATTATAAATATTTTAGGAAATTATAAATGTTTCTTCACTTTAATATTTGCTTAAATCTTAATGTTATCAGGAAAAACATGTTTAACTAGTGTCCTTGAATTAGGTTGTTTTGATCAATATGTTTTCTCAATTTGAAGGTCAAGGTTGAATTTTGTTTACAAGTAAAATTCCATTAAGATGACTCATGTTCTAGAACATTCTGTCATGTGACCAATCTTTATATATGCCATGTTTGGTGGACATTTATTCAGTTTTGACATTACCATCAGTCTTGTAAAGAGCTATTACAGTTGTGAAAATTCATTCCAAATTCTAAGAGAGGAATTATTTTTAAATATTCATTGGATTATAACAGTGCTCATAAACTTTTGGATTTTGGATTTTTAATTGATGATTTTGGAATTTAAGTGAACTTATTCAGATATTTTGGAATACTTCATTTTGACATCAGCACATCAAGATTACTAGTACATCAGGACTTTGGAGACCATTAGCACATCATAACATTCAAGGACACAGCCATGAATTCGGAACATTCTATATTTAGGACTTGTGATTAGAACAATCATTCTTATTGGATTATTAGGATTTCAAAACACATTACTGTAAGTGACTTTTTTTAATTTTTCATTTTTAATTATCTAGTAATAAATTGCTTGTTGATTTTTACTTGATTTGTTGGTTTCACTTTCTTTCTGTTACATTTTTCTTAGACCATAGAGTCGTAACAATTCATTAGTACCAAAGTCTGACCCCACCCCACAAATGCCAGATATTGGTAAAAAGTGAGGTATTTTAAAATGCACCTTGCAATTTCTCAACCGAGCAATCAATGTTATGCTGAAAGACAGGAAGAAGAAACTTTCCAGAATTATTTCTGAGATGTCACTCACAAGTTTTACAGTTTGAACAGGGATGAAGAGACCAGGTTCATAGAAATCAAAGGTCAAATGGTAAACAGTTTGCTAATTTGTATAACACCAGTATATAGAAGCATGTGAATCTGCTTTGTCCCCATGGTTTCCTTAATATTATTACAACTGAATTAAAAGAAACATTTTTGCTATATTTTTCTATATAGTTTTAAATTTAAGTTGATTTTACTTTTATGTTCCAAGACTTTTAATTTCCCCATAATTAAGGACATTTCACACATAATACTGCTACAAGGCATGTTGTGTAAACAAGAGCAAAATAGACATAATTAGCTTATTTTCAGACATAGCATCAATAATAATGTACCATTTTATTGAGAAAATCATACATGATTATATGAAATAGAGAAACGGAGTTGCACAAATGTTCATATCTGTCTTAAGGTTCAACTCCACTTTTTAATTTGCATAGGGTTTGAATTTGAAAGAATAAGAACTTCCCAGATTTTCTTCACTGGTAATTCTGGCTTTTTAAAAAAGACCGTGTATATCTTAGGTATTATTAAAAGAAATCTTAACTCCCTCTCTTTTGGTATATGATTGATGGGTGTGATTTGGGCTGGAGTGTATACAGCTTGGTTTAACTTGAGATGTGCACCTCTCAAAAACCTGCTAGCTGTGCTTGGTCATTTTCACTCCCTGGGCTTCAAAGGTAAATTGGAAAAAAAATAACCAATAACTTTTTACTTTTTATATATTTTTAAAATTCATTTATTACACTTTCAGAAGTCGGTATTGTCTACTCTGGCAAAATTCATCTTTCTTATTTAATAACTGCTAAAGTTAGTGTACTTTAGACTAGTTCAACTCGTTTTTCAAGCACATGGGAGCAGTCATTTTGATCAGCTGTATGCTTTAGATAGTGCATGATTTCGACAATTACCACATGTAAAGAAATTTCAGTCACAGTACACAGCAGCATAGAGGTATGCCAAGAATCTTTCCATTGTGCTTGTTGTAAATGCGAACAACTTCACTTTATACCTGTCCCTCTTTTTGAAGTACGTAATAACTGTAGAGTGGAACCTAGAACAAATATCATTACAGCTAGTCATTAATTAATAATAGTAATGATAACTTCCAAATGTTGGGATACGGAAACATAGTTGATCTTGCAAGTAGTTGTGTGGAATAATAACATCACTACAGCCCTTTTGGAATATGGTTCTTGTCCTTCAATATGATTTTTTATGTAAAAAAGGACTTTATTTCATATATGTATAAATCCTTTCACTTATGTGAAAATTGTATTCACATATGTCAATTCTTTTTTACATGTGAAATAAATTATTTATTTTACATATGTACCAAAGAATTTTACATTTGTGAAAATGTCACATGTGTGAAATAGTATTTCACACATGGTGAAATACTATTTCAGAGATGTGAAAAAAAATATTTCATGTATGTGCAAAAAGTTTGACTTTATTTTACATATGTTAAAAAGAAACTCACAGATGTAAAATATTTTTCCCAAATGGAAAAAAGAATTAAAAAACATATCTAAAACATTTTACACATGTAGAGGTGAGTACTGTACATTATACACCCACCCCATTTTTAATAGATAACTGATATTTTTGTGCAGAAACCATTTTTCTTTTATCAGTCAGTGACCTTGAACTTTTCCCTTTTTACCACAAATGTATAGGCTTCTTCCTTACCCTAAGTCATCCACAAAGTTTGGATCAGGTCTGTGATGTACAACTACTGTTATTGTGCGGAAACCATTTTTCTTCTTTCAGTGAATGACTTTGACCTTTGACCTTTTGACCACAAAATCAGTAGCCTTCTTCCTTACCCCAAAGTGCACACCATCCACAACGTTTGGTTGAGGTATGTGATGTAGAATTAATGTCATTGTTGTGAAACCATTATTTAAAATTTCAGTCATAGTGACCTTGACTGCTGAACTCCAAAATCAAAGGATTCTTCCTTACACCAATTCCAAGCCATCCACAACGTTTGGTAAAGATAGATGATGGAGAATTTAAGCTATTGTGTGGAAACCATTTTTCTTCTTTCGGTAAGAGTGACCTTGACCTTTGACCTTTTGAGCTTGAGATTGATAGGTTCCTTCCTTACCCCAAGTTTGCAAGCCATCCAAGCTTGGTAACTTTAAATGGTGTTGAACAGTAGTTATTATGCAGAAACAATTTTTCTTCTATCTGCCACAGTGACCTTGACTTAAGACCTTTTGACCCTGAAATTGATCAGGTTTTTCCTTACCCCAAGTGCAAGCTATCCACAATGTCTGGCAATTGTAAATGGTGGAGAACTCAAGTTATTGTACAGAAACTGTTTTCCTTCTTGCAGTAAAGTTTGGTAACTGTGGATCATGGACAACTAAAGGTATTGTGCAGAAAACAAATTGGTAACAGACAGATGGATGGATGGATGGACACCATAACATAATATGCTACATGTTATTATTTATTTCACATATCTATAACAGAAATTCACACATATGAAATTATATGTGAAATCTAATTTTACATATGTGAGAAAAAAAATTCACAATGGTAAAATAACCCTTTATTTTATATATGTAAATATCTTTTTTGCATATGTAAAAGAGTTTCTGTTTCACGTAACTAAAATACTATTTAACATATGCGAAAATATGAAGCTATCCTGAAGTGCTTTTTGCCATAGTATCAACACACATTAGGGATGGCTAATCAGACCCAAAACACGTATCAATTATTGGGTCTCATTAGCGTGATAAATAATTTATTTTAATTGTTTTTTTAGCAGGGCTCTAAAGAAGAGTGAAAGTCATTGTGTTCATAAGCCAGCACAGTGCACAACACTATACTAGTTCTCATAAACCAGCACAGTGCACAACACTATACTGGTACTACAGTTTCCTTTTTCATATATTCACAATGAAACTCCTAACAAAATGATCAGATGTAGTCAGATATGCAGTCTGAAACTTACAGGAATGTATGTTTTCTTGAAGTTGTACAGTTTATCATCAAATTCAAAAGTGATAAGCAAATTTACAGATGCTTGACTGAGTGAGGTGTTCTGGAGATTGACTGTCATCTTGAATACTGGGCCAAACCCTTGAACCTATAACATAAATAGAGAATCTTTTAATCACAAAATACTGTATACCTGATGAGAAACCTTTATACATCTTATTCACTTTGCAGAAATACATGTTTCCAAATTTTGGCTGAGAAATAATGAATATGACAAAGAAATGCATAACTAGAAGGGCATCTGTATATGTGAACTCCATTTGCTTGCTTGCATTTCTTCAAGTGCCCAGAATGCTTACATGTTTACTGTGTATCTGACAGTAGTGAGATATTAATTTTCTTGAGGATGGCAACTCTTTTGTCCTGATATACATGTTGTACTGTGTATACCACAGTAGTGAGATACTAATTTTCTTGAGGATGGCAACTCTTTTGTCCTTCATACATATTATAATTATTATTCTTTATGGCATGCCCCAGAAGTTCTTGACAAACAAGTTCCAAAACCTCATGTGATTGAAATACCCTGCCTCTGTTAAAACAGGTAGTGAACTTAAAGAAAAAACAAACTAACAATATCAGATGCTGAAAGTAATAATTTAAAACAAAATTATATTATTGTTGTTCTTTTTTTTTTCAAAAACAAGGAAAAATTAGAACAGGCATCTGTACTTTAATAATAATAATGCAACCAATACAAGATGTTGTCATCTCAAAGGGCAGGAGTGGTAGCAGCAAGGGCAGGAGTGGTACAGGAAGAAAGGAAACTGTATGATAATGTTATATTCCAAATATAAATGGAATGGGTGAGGATAGAAAGTCAGATCCATGGACAATCCAAATAGTAGATCTGCACTGTGTGACAACAAGTTAACCTTGTAATTAATCCTAAGAAGAAAAAAAAACTAAATTTACTGACGTACTGGATAATCTATCATCTGACATCATCATCAAAAATCATCCAAAAATATAAGCAGAAAATGACCTTTACCTAATAACAGAAAGGTCTACAATTGAAGAAGTCTTTTCTTCTGCTATAATCTATAATCACCCTTCAATTCATGTCTGTTTAATAATAATATTTATGGAATTTAATGATGACATCTTCATAATTGTGTAGTCACAGTGACCTTTACAGTTGACCTTTTCACCCCAAAATCGACATGTTTCTTCCTAACCCAAGTGCAAGCTATCCACAAAGTTTGGTCCAGGTCTGCGATGTATAACTAATGTTATTGTGTGCAAACCAGTTTTTCTTTGTTCAGTCAAAGTGACCTTGACCTTTGATCTTTTGAGACCATAGTTGATAGGGTTCTTCCTTACCCAATTGCAAACCATCCACAAACTTTGGTAACTACAGATGGTGGAGAACTCCAGTTATTGTGTAGCCACCATTTTTCTTCTTTCAGTCAGAGTGACGTTGACCTTTGACCTTATTATCCCCAAATTAATAGGATTCTCCCTTACCCCAAGTGCAAGCCATCCACAAAGTTTGGTAACTTTAGATGGTGGAAAACTCGAGTTATTGTGCAGAAACCATGTTTCTTGCTCCAGTCACAGTGACCTTTGAGCTTTTAAGCCTGGAATCTATAGGGTTCTTCTTTACTCCAAGTGCAAGCCATCCCCAAAGTTTGGTAACTTTAGATGGTGGAGAACTTGAGTTATTGGAAACCATTTATCTTCTTTCAGTTACAGAGACCTTGACTTTTGAGCTTTTAAGCCCAAAATTGATAGGGTTCTTCCCTACCCAAGGGCAAACCATCCACAAAGTTTGGTGATTGTAGATGGTGGACACCTCGAGTTATTGTGCAGAAACTAAATTGTTAATAGACAGATGGATGGACAACATCATAACATGATACACTCTTCTTTATGGCAGGTATATACAGTTGTATCAAAGATAGCTAGGATTTAGGTACAGCTAAAAATTATAAGCAAATAAAACAAGGTGTAAAAAGTCTGTTAAGGTTACCAACAGTCCATGTTTCCTAATCTTACCTGTGCTGAGAGCTTGAGAGGTTCTGTAGGATCAGAGGAGATGGGATTCATACTTTTGTCCAGAGCCTTGGCATACTCTCGAGCAGCTCTCAGGCGTAACAAGTATAGGTCCCTCTGGAATGTTCTGTGCATTACTGAGGAAAAGAAGCAAGATAAGGAGAGAACAGTTTTTGCAAGGAATAAAATATATGGCCATATTTCCAAGTAAAGATTATCAGTGACCATAAAATTAGATTTTAACATGACACAACAATGTTTGCAGTCTTAGAAGGGTAGCTGGTTTTTAAAATTATTTACTGCCATGAAAAAAGAAATACTGCATTTGTAAGTCCAACCCTTGCTTGCATAAAACATCTGAATTTTGGGTACATACCCAGTTCCAATTTTGGAATCCTTGTATTTAGAATGTACCATTGGTACACTGAAATGTACCATAGATACACTTAAATGAACACATACTTTAAAGATCGAGAAATTCTCCTTACATCCACCTCTTTAAAACTTTTGTAGAGGGAGTTTGAGTTGAGTACATACTCAAAATGAAGCTTTTTTAAAAGCAGGAACAGATAGAATAAATTAGAATAAATATGGTTTATATAAACATAATGTTTCATATTTTTAAGAGTTATTTCATAAAACACTATAATGTATTAATTGATATAGATGGAGTTATTTAGATTGTAAATCAAATGGTTGTAAGCTGCATAAATGGAAAACAAGCATTCCCAATATTAATAGACTGTCTCTGTGTAGTATTCAAGACTAGTGTAGTATCTGAAATTTTTGTGGGCAACCAATTTTCATGGTTTTCAATGTTGCCCCAAACCACGAATTTAAAGACCCAATGAAAAATTAGCCACATATGATGATGACACTCCCACCGCCCATTTTCTTACTGTGTTTCGTTCTTAGCGATTAACAAATCTACTAGTATCTGATAAATCAATGTCAATATTGTAATCTGGTAATAAAATATTAGCTTTAACACATGTTTACTTTATTTTAACCCTTTGAGAAAAAAAATTATAAAGCATTTTATATTGTTTCAATGCACATGTTTAGATAAGGTATCTGGTAGCTGTAATTTCCACTCACTGCCTTAAATCAATATGTGAAATAAGTAAGGATAGAGAGAAATGAGAAAAAGCATAGGTATTCAAACACTAGTAATACTGAAAATAAAAGAACAAATAATAAAAAAATACTAGTATATGAAAATTAAATTTAATATTTATTCAAATCGATCCTTCATTCAAGTACAACTGTTGTTGAAAAATTTTAATCCTCCTGAAAGCACATTTCATTTCATCCATGCATTTTTAATCCAAAAGAACACTATGTATATACACTAATTACAGCAGAGTATTAAAGCTCACACTTCACTGAATTTTGGACAAAGCCGCTGTATCAACATCATGTCAATCAAGTCTCATGGAACACACAAATGCTAAATTGCAGAATTAAACAAGTCCAACTTTCTCAAAACCACTGATAATTAGGTCCGATCTTTAACTCATTGTCGCATGAGCTGCAATTATCCATTCAGCATGAATTGGCTTGATTAATGAGATTGCACTTTGGTCGCACTGGCTTCCTTTGATGTTGAGCACTCAGACAAAAACAAGTGATTGATCTTTACAGGTGTTTTATTTGTGCTCATAAAGGTGGTAGTATTGTTTTAGTGTAGTTGGCTGTGTCAGCTTCCACTGATGTTATTCACTCGGACAAAAACACAGTGTAAGTATTGAACTTGTCAGGTCCTTGATTTGTGCTCATACATGTGGTAGTATTGTTTTAAACATTCAAGTGACCACCTTTTGCATAGTTTTATTCTCTTGTATTCTTTATTTTGGATATTTGTAGAGGTTAAACCATGTAATTAAAATACCTACTATGCAAATTTTGACAGGCAAAACCATGAATTTGAGTATACCATGAAAATGACTTTTTTTTTTACAAAACCACGAAAATTGAGCCCCACAAAAATAAATGATACTACAGTATATTCATAATGTTTTATCCATAATTGGAAAGTAATAATATAGAATTTATATTTGAAATGCATGCTGATGGCTGCTATAATTTTTGTAGTGATGATAATGTTAATTAAGTAAAAATATGGCTGTAACTGTGAACTATTCCTGACTTTAATAGTCATTCAAATATGTTAAAACTGACTCGTTTTCTGCTATATGAAATTTTTGTATGAATATGCATAGAGAGAAACTAAGAGAGAGAAAGAAAGATTATTATAGGTATAGGTGTGTGTAAAAATTTAAATATTTTGACAAAAGCACAATTTAATTTATATAAAGTGGAAGTGTGACCTAAATGAAAGGCACTGTAGAATCAATATCAGGATGTCAAGTGTTTTGAGTCCCTATTGAGTGCCGTCAAACAAGGCACTGGACCTCACCTGCTCAACTGGATAAAGATTCATTGGATGCCATAAACCTCAAGGGAATCATGCACTCTAACTTTCTTCACAACAAGGGAACAATGATAAACTCTACCCTTATGAGCTACTGGCAAATTCTGGAAAATTTAGACCCCAATTTCACTAATATGTTTGAAAATGTAAGTCTAGACTTAAGGCATCTGACTGGTCAAGTCAGACTTAAAGTCTATTGTACACTCATGTCCAGACTTAAATTCAGGCCAAGCCTGGAATTCACCAACAGAACTTAAGTCTGGACCAAAACTTAAATCTGATTTGTAGCAATCTGATTAGATAAACTCTGACTTCAATTTGACCCAAAAAATAACTTAAGTCCAGACCTAATCTTGGGATAATTTTATGACATTTGGCTAGATTTCAAAATCATGTCATGGACAAGTTTATCTTTTCTGTACTCACGGACTGCATTTTCCCTTTCTCTCATTGTCTGGTCAACAAACAACTTGGTTTTCTTGGGGACATTGAGTTTGACATTCTGTGCAGCTGGAGGTCCTCCTGTCAAGTCCCTCTCCTCAAACACTACATTTCTCTTCAGAATCTTGATAATTAACCCTCCACCTGGGTACAAATATATGCAGTGATTACTCTGAACCATTACATTATTATGCCTAGTAAAAGATGGCAAGTGTGATGTAAGTACACATGATTAAAAATGAAGCAACATAGGGTAGTAAAGATTATAATTAAAGACCTGTACTTCCCTTTCTCAAATTTAGTACTTAAAAGATAACAGTCTTGTATTTAAGGATTTGAGGACCTAAATTGTGAGCTTTATTATTACTAATTGAACTTGTGATAAATTAGTGCAGTTAGCAAAATCGATATAGGTGACAGTCATAAAAAACTATTAATCTCCTCAAACACAAGATTGTTATTCCCATTCTAACACACTTTGGAATATTTTGTCCAAATATTGCTTAAAATGTAATTCTCTGTGGCACTAAGTTACATAATGAGTCATGAGAAATCTTTTTCAGAATGACACAGTTATGGAGATCACATCAGTTTTCCCCCACAGAAAGCCTGCATGGCTGAGATATGGTAGGTCATAAATCACCAAATATTTCCAAAGGCATTTTATTTTAAGTTGACTTTATCATTTTCTTTCACATGAACTGCTATTAAATATGTATCATATAAGGATGTTTCTTTTTTATTATGTAATAAGAGACAGAAGTTGCAACCACATCATTTTATGTCCAGTCTCTCCCAGACGTCATAGCACTACAATTCACCTAGGTACAAATTAACAATATATTGCTGATGTTACAAGTGATGATCATGTCATTTCATGCTGTGCAGTAAGTATTGATTTTATAAAAGTAAAAGTGGACTACCTTAAAAGCATCTTACCCCTCTTTTCAAGCAACTTACCCCTCTTTTCAAGCAACTTACCCCTATTTTCAAGCAACTTACCCCTCCTTTCAAGCAACTTACCCCTCTTTTTAAGCAACTTACCCCTCCTTTCAAGCAACTTACCCCTCTTTTTAAGCAACTTACCCCAATTTTCAAGCAACTGACCCCTCTTTTCAAGAAACTTACCCCTTTTTTCAAGCATCTTACCCCTTTTTTCAAGAAAATGACTCCTCTTTTCAAGTATCTTACCCCTCTTTTCAAGCAACTTACCCCTCTTTTCAAGACTCTGAATACAATAAACTGTACAAATAAATATTCTGCATCCTAATACTATTACTGTATATACTTGCTTATAAGTAGAGTCCAACTGCAAACTGCACAGACCCAGATCTGCCATTGAATAATGCGCAGTCAGATCTGGGTCTATGTAGTTTGTTAGGAGTAATCAGTAGAACAAACAACAAAGACCCTGATCTGCCAGCCCATTATGCGACAGCAGATCTGGGTCAATGTTGTTTGCAGTTGTATTTAACTTATAAGCAAGTAAAGATATTTAACATGACTCATTGACTGTAAATAATTATGCATCCAATAAATACCTCTAGTGGTCATAATGAGTGCTCCTTCCTCTCTTCCAAATCTACCAAACCTCATTCCCGTGACAACATTATCAGTTTTAATGATGTCCACAAGGTATTTTTCCTTGTACAGGTGAACTTCACAGTTACTAAGGGCCACCAGGACTGCCCTAAATCCCTTGGGTTTGTAGTCTACAACCTCTATAGTTGTGATGCTGGCAGGGACCTGCACAGTCCACAATTTTTTGCCCTAAGGAATTAAATTGACATGTTGAACACGATGTACTTTAAGAATGTATTCTACAGAGTTTGTATTGGATACAAAGTAAATTCAATGTCAACCACCAACATGTATCTATTAGCACATATATTCTTAAGAAAGTAATTTTTTTATTGAATATGATGAAACTTTAAACATGTTTTCGTTTTTGATGTGTTGTTGTTTTAGTTGCTTTTGTTTAGTCTTTGTTATCTAGTATCTCTACAGCAAATAAGGTCAATGTAATCAATTTAGACTGCTAAAAGTGATGTATATTTTTTATGTGATTATGTTACCAATTTGATCCAATTAATGAATTTTTTTTGGTATAATAGTCCATTAAAGATCAAGTTTCCAGTCTGATATAAAATATGCACTACAAGACTATAAATATAGACTGAATTATTATGCTTGCCTGATGTAGTTTTTATTGAATTAGGACTGGAAAATGTGTAAGCCTGTGAATGGCATAGTGGATCATATGTTGGGCTGGAAACTCATTCATACATTTACAGAATAAGAAGATAAAAATATCAGGAGCCATTGATGAGATATACAGTCAAACCTGTCAATAGCATCCACCCATGGGAAAAGGCAAAACTGGCCTTTGTACACAGGTAACCTCTTTACAAAGGTTCACTTTTTAAAAAGACCATGCACTGAATATCATTATTATTATTATTATTATTACATTATCAAGATTATTTGATGTGCACTATTGAACAAAATCATAAAATATGCATATGTGTTGTTTTCTCCCAAATTTATGTTCCACACAAGATTACTGTATCCTGCTCACTTTAATCCATCCTATAAATGATATCATCACTGACTTTAAACAATCACTAATCTTAGTTTGTTTTGTGCACCAGCACTAATCTTAGTTTGTTTTGTGCACCAGGACAAAACACTAATTTCCCTACTGATTCACAGCTTACATATGACTATACAACTGAGGACTGACTCTTTGGTCAACCAAATTGTATAAATTAGGCTTGGAAACAGCTGTTCCTGGTGGAATTTTCTAATGTTTTACATTCTGGCTGATGAAAACACAGGAAATCAATTTTTAGAGAAAAATATGCTTCTTTGATAATACTTACATGATCATAATACATTAGAAATACATCCACTATGTAGCACATACAGCCCTCCCAATCTAAAAAAATATGTTCACCACATCCTTTAGAGATTGTGCTTGCGACAGAAGTGCTAAAATATTGTCTACTGCCAAGGTGGAAATCAGACTAGAGTGGTCTCCCCCTGGATAGCAGGATTGGTGCCAAATCCTGTAACTGTCAGTTACTACTGGAGTGGATGTGCACTTTTCCAGGTATGTAACTGAGAGGAGGGCTTGAAGGGTGTGCCTGTATTATGATCAGGTAAGTATCATCAAAGAAACATTTTTATCTAAAAAAATTGGTTTCTTCTTCAAATATGTTACCTGATAACAATACATTAGGAGAATAGGTAAAATGAGGAGTGAGTCATATCCCCTTACATTGGAACTGACCTTGTCTTTGGTCTCCTAATGTACATGAAGCAGCTTTGAGTTGGGCTAGAGTTAGCAAATCCAGTAGAAATAGAGTAACCTGCATAGTTTTGATGCTGCTGAGCATTCTGAGCGGGTAGAATGTTGTGCTGCTGGTACAGGTACCACCAGGTCAAAGTGAGTCCTTTAGGATGCAAGGACTCTGAGGTAAAAGCCAAGGATGCCATCTAAGACCTCCATCCCATGACTTTGATGATGTCAATTAGGGAGCAACTGCATTTGAATGCTATGCTAGTGGTCACCTCCCTAACCTTGTGAGCCCATATGCATAAGAAATTCAACTGGACTTGGGTTAGTTCCTTGTAGGCTGAGCAGCTATCCCATCATATCCTGGATGACAGAGCCTGAGTAAAATATCATCCCTTCCTTCTTTGAGTGGTAAGAACAAGCAAGATCTCCCTCTTTTGATCAGCTCAGTTCACTTCAGGTACACTTCCAAGCCCTTACAGGGGCCTATAGATGCCCCTGGGATGGAAGATCCAAAGAAGACAGCATTGTCAAGACAAAGAGCTGATTCCCCATGAGCAGGAGCAGGGGCCATCATGACTGTTGGAACTCCAGATAGTTCAGGCTGACCAACAGGGGCTGTATCTTTACTGATTTTGCCTGCTGTAGCTAAGATGATAAGGAAGCAGGTCTTGTAAGAGAGTAGAGACACAAAAGTTCTGGAATGTGGTTCAAAGGGTGCTTTAATCAACCATGTCAGAACCCATAGAAGATTCCATTTCAGACAGAGAGCCAAAGTCTTCATTTGTGACAAATAAAAATCCACAAGAAGAGCTGAAAGTTCTTTGTTCTGACCTACATCCTTGCTTCCATGAGGGCAAAATGTATCTGAGGTCATCGAACGGTAGCCCTTGATTATGATGGGGGCTACCTTCTTCTCCTTAAAGAGCATAGAACGAAGTTGGCTATTTGTTGTACTCAGACTTTAAGGCACAGAGATGTGCGCTGCTCACACCACTGGAAGAAAACTCCTTTTCCCCTCATGGACTTCCAAAGTCATAGGCTGTCTTGCTCAAGAAACCCAGTCTCCCACTTGTTCATAGAAATGTTTCTTCCTGAGGGCTTGTCTGATATGAGCAAGGCATGGAGGTTTGACATCTCTGGCTTCAGATGGAAACCAGCATTAGTGGTTGAGTCAGATGGGAAACATGGAGAATCTCTGCCATTAGATTGAGGAAGTAGTTGATCCATGAAGTTTCCTGCTTTTTCTGAGCCAACAGCATTAGTCAGAACTCAGACTCCCTAACTTCTGCAAGACGCTGTAGATCAGATGAGTATGGTAAAAGGTGTGTTTAGCAAGACCATTCTAATTCAAGAAAAGGGTTTTGGCTACCTAAGCTTTCAAATATCCAGCTGGTGAGATGAGGGACAGGAGCTTGGTGTTCCATGTCATCACATGGAGGATCACAAAGGGATAAATTTGACTGAAGACTAACGTGTGAAAGGACCATGCACGATGGATCAACTGATTCTGTCAGGACAGTGAATCTGCTAGGAACCTGAGTATACCTGGGATGTGACAGACTTGAATGTGGATTTGTCAACGATGACACCACTCAATAAAATCACAAACACTAAGGCAGAGGTCTGGGGAATTGGTTCCTTATTGCCTTCTAAAGTAATAAATAACAGTTGAATGACAGGAAGAATGAGATCATCCTTTGTAGATAACATTTCCTGCTGTGACTGAAAGGCATTCACTATGGCTTGCCAAACCCTGCTCAGCTGGAAGGAGGGTTGGCAGCAGGCACTGTGGTCTGTCATGCTGACATCTATGCAGATCATAATATCAGTCAGTTTTGATCCTTCAGCGAGATACCCACTGTGAATTGGGGGAGGTCTTTGCTGAGATGGTACCTCATATAGTCAAAACATTGGGGATAGGAGGAGGATCTACAGGGGACTTGTGAACTGGTAATGTAGGGTGGGAGGGTTGGGGCTGCACTGAGAAGATCCAAGAGGTGAAGAGATTTCCAAGGTAAGACAAGACTTTTCAAATGGAGGGGATACACAACCAAGGTGATTCCCATGAATCTGAGACAAAGCAAGAGTGTAACAAAGGATTTTGTGCCAAAGAAAATGAATGGAATGATCTTACAAGATGTAATAACAGATCAATTACTTGATAGAATTCAGAAACAAAGCAGAGTACTTTGTTGAACTGAAAGTACTATAGACCGTAGGTTAGGTAATTAAGATGGTGCCAATAAGCTTATTGTATGATGAAGTTAGACCACTAAAGTGCAAAATATTCACCTATGAAGAAGATAGAGTGAAAGGCAGACAGAAAAATTGCTGGAGTATACTTTCCTGAGGCGAGAAAACATCCATGAATTGTTCAACTGATGAGAAGACAAGTGAATTTGGTATCTGCAAGGCTTTGAGAAAGAGCATGCTTCCAAGAACAAGTGGAAGAAGTAACTGACAACTGATGGGATTTGTCACCAATTTCTCTATCTAAGGGAAGACTACTCTAGTATAACTTCCACCATGTCAAGCAGACAACCTTTTAGCACTTCTGTTGGTAAAACAAGCCAAAAGACATAGCAAACATATTTTTATCTTGAAAGGGATAGATTTATGAAGTAGTGGATGTATTCTAACATATTATGATCGTGTAATGTAAATAAAGCTGAAGAAAGAAGTGCAAACATACTCAATAAGAAGATAGAAGAACAACTGGTTTCATTTTTACCTTGGAGGTGAAGCACTGTAATGTTTCATCCATACATCCAACATAAATTGTTTTGCCAATCCTTTCAAGACCAACTGGTTGTGAGTTAAGTTCTATACAGCTTTTCTCTGTATCTGTTGTACCTCTGTGGAACAAAATACCAAAATAAAATGATATCAACAGAATGAAAGATGCTAGTAGCTTCAATTTTTGTAAAGGTACTTTTAAGCAAAGCTATTGTTGTAATTTTTCGATTTTACACATAAGTACATGTGTATCATATTATTATTATCTTTTCTAAAGTGTGACCATAGCAATTTGTGAAAAAGTTCCAAAGAAGATTATAAATATATGTGTAAACTGTAGAGGTCAAACTATTTCTTTGGGCTACATAATATAATGATGGGAGAAGATTGTACTATTTCTCTGGGCTACATAATTTAATGTTGGGAGAAGATTGTAAGTTGATCCTTAATACATGAATGGTATAAAAGAAAAAGTCATATTGCATGATTAAAGGTTCTGCTGTTTTGAAGAGCTCATAGGTAAAAGGCAGGAAAATGTCAAAAGAAGATAAACCATGTTATCTGGAACATTCATTTAAAGTTTCTGTGAGAATGACCTGGTATTATTATTATTATTATTATTATTATTATTATTATTATTATCATCCAATCTTTTCTATTTTTAGGGTATACACATAAATGATACTAAATTGCAAATGATATCCTGACTATTATCTTCATTTTTCTACTTTGTTCTCCTGTAAACAAACCAAACCTTTTAAGAGTGTATATGCATCCATTTCTACAGGAGGCTACAATTCTGTATTCTACATCGAACATCCCTGTCACACTAAGGAATACAGGCACACTTGGTAAGGGCATCTGAAATAGAAATATGACAAATAACCAGTATGTGTAATATTTAGGTAGGAATGTATTCCAATCATCTCATGGCAGATTCAAGACTTCTCTAAATACGGTAAAAAAGTGTCTCACAATTGCACTGAAACATACTGATTTGGATTTATGGATTACATCAAAATGACTGATAATCATACATTTCTGGACATCTGTCTAGTGAAAAATATCAGACAACAGGTTTGGTTTTAAAAATATTAATAAGCACTTTTTTATTTCAAAAGTTAAAGTTTGACTAATATGCCAAATTGTACAGCCAGAGGAAAATTTCTCCCGTACAGCATGTTTGAAAGAAAAGAACTTACTGTTGCTAACACTGTGAAGGCTTCGGGGTCAAGGACATAGATGCATTTACTCTCTGTACCAATAATAAGACAACTAATGGCATCTTCCTCAGCCATGGACTTCTTCATGGTGCCTAAACATGTGATCACAGTCTGGGGAAAAAAGGGGAAATATGAACAGACTTGAGTGATGGGTAAGTTTCATTGGGCACAAACACAAGAATGAGAAACAATGTAACAGATCTAACATTACTGACTTTGTCATTAAGAGCAAAGACTTTATTGTTTTGAGGCAGACTTATCTGGTCAACACATGTATATAGCTAGTGTACATAAAGAATTAAATGCTGAGAGCACACAACATTCAACATGAGTGCATATCTCTCCAATGAGTATGCTCATATGTTCTTCTGTCAAGTGTCACATCATTTATGGTTGCACTCCATTCCACCCTTTCATACATAAGGGATCCTTGCTAAAGGAAGTGCTATGAGCAAAATCAATATTACACCAAGAATCATGATAATCAAACTTAATGACTTAGTCACATGACTTCTTACTAATTCCAAATCCTTGTGCTAAAATTCACATTTAAAGTTAAAACAATACTGCCTTAAAAGATGTATTAAAAATTGTGCCTGTGCCAAAATAAGTGTATGTGTAAGTAACCTATGTAAATTTATAAATAGTTTTATTATAGTGTATACTCCAAATGGAAAAGATATAATTGTAAAAAAATCACCTTCAATAAACAGCTTATCTAAAAGCAAGAAACATTTTTAGGAGAACTATAAATATGTTAATGAAACACGGACGTCCCATCATGGTGCCTAAACACTGACTTAAATACAAAAGTGGTGGACTGATGGATGGACAAGAGAAACACTATATGCCTATCATTGTCATGCTGGGGCATACAAATACATTGAAAAATGGCATACATAAATGACTGACGCTCTTATTAAAATATAATGAAATTTACATATAAGCTTGTTTTACTGTAAGTTTTTATAACTATCGTATCTCACAAATTTTCATCACAAGACTACCTTGACCTAAGATTAACATATAATTAATACAGTATGATTTGAAATACATAACTGACACAAGTACCTGTTTCTTCAGTGAAGTGTGTTTGTACATCTCAGCGAAAGCCACCATGTCGGCAACATCTTGTAACTGTAGAAACCGAAGAGAACGTACAGTAAGTGGTGTGCCATTTGCCCTGAAATGATGAGAGAGAAATATGGATTAACAGAATCTTCCCAATGTATGTAGGCAAGATAGGTGAAATCTAACCTGAGGGGATGATACTATGTTGGGGAAAAAGCTTGCTGAGCGTTGCCGAGCCTCTGGTACATATCTTATGTCACAATCCAATCCACACAGGTGGGGGGATTATTTTTCACAATCATAACACATGAACTTATCTACTCCAAGGGTAAGACAGATTTATCTAGTACAAGGAAAAATCAGGATAACTCTGTCTTGTGGGTGAGGAAAATTAAAAACTAAGTTTTATGAAAATTAACATGCAATCATAACTGTCTTAAAATATGCCAAATTTGTTTAAAAACGAGTGCCTGGGGTTAAAGATTCCAATTTTAGTAACTTAAGTTGCTGTTAAAGCAGGAAGTCCCTAAAATATTAGTCACATAGATACTGAGAACAGAGACATGGTACACACCAATATCAAGGCATATTTGTATGACTTATGCTATCTATAACTGATGAATCAACACATCATATATAGCACTCCCTCACTACAAGGTCCATCATTATTAAACAGTTTCTGTTAAAAAGCAAGTATGGTCATGAATCTCATTTCAATAAGTGGTAGAAAAAACTATATGTACCATATAGTTCATTATAAGCAGTCTCACAATAAGGTGGTAATACTCTATAAGCATTATAATGACTGAGTACTGTATTTTGGTGTGTATAATGTGCACTTATTTTACCCAATTTCAGATTTTCAGGATGGGGTGTGCATTTTACAGAAGAACACCAAAAAATATTTTCAATTCAACCTGATGAAAGGATCAAGGCACTAAAGCTGCCTACTACACGTCATATTCACTCCTTGTGAAATATTAAATCCATCACACTGTAACAAAATTGTTTACTTGATAGTCTTGTTGTCTGATTACTTATGTTAATAAACTCATTTCATTTCACATCACTCTGAAGCTTCTTGCTCTGTGACTCGACCAGAAATACATGTAACTTGTTGTTTTATTCTGTCACGATTACGTTGAAGCTGTGCAAAGTATCGCAATGCAGTGGAACAAATATGATTTACGTACCCGTAAATGTTCAATTATTGATAAATGTTGATCTAATACATTTTTCTTCATTCATTTATTTCTTTATTCATGGTTGAATTGAAATTTTAATATTTAGAATTCAAACAATGTTAATGTTCTCATCAGAGGCATATTTAGGGGATATCTTTTCCCTAATGAACTAGTTTAATATGTGTTCCATTTGAGTGGTGACATTTGAGTATCAATACCTAAAGTTTGTGTGTATTCATCCTGACAACAGTTCACATCCGCAGTCTTAAGCTCTCTAGCTACCATACATGTACCAAGATGAATTCATCTTCTCTATAGAGCCCATGTTATATCCCACCTTTATTCCTTAGGTCCAGCTCTTAAGGCAATTACTACTGTTTACTAATTAACATATTTATTTTGAATTAGTTTATTGAACATGTGCTGCTTGGTATATATTTTCAATCTTTCTTTGTTTCATTTAACGATGCTAATTTATGTTAATATCTACAGTAGAGTGTAATGCCAGTTGTTTATTCATGTAAGTTTCTTAACCAGTGATGCCTTTGTACTTGCCAACAGAAGTGTCAGATCTTTGAATTAAAAGTAACAACTATGCTTACTGCAAGAACAAAGATCAGACCAAATGCCACCTAACTACAGGAAGTGTGCATGCACTTATTGACAAAGGGTAATCTTCTTTGGTGCTAATGGAGACATTATTTTACGTGCAGAGAAAACAACACAGCATTCTAAATGATCATTCTTGGGATTTAAACTAATTGTAGTTTATATGGATATAAATATTGTGAATATTTAAATATAAATTTCCTTTGCATAAGTGCATGGTGCTGGGATGAATTTCATTGTAGGAGAGTCTTCTGTTAGGGAGTTGAAAGAACGACAGATGAGGACATATAGGGACTTTTCAAGAGTGCAGACTATAAAGAGGAATTTGAGGGATTTGATACAACAGACTGAACTCCATCAACAAAGCAAACCTTAAAACAACCCTTTATGGGCCAACCTAAAAGTCAGAAAGATATACTTTCAATATTGCCACTTTTTTTGTTCTTTCTTTTATGATATCTTTAAAAACAATTATTGGTCATGATCGTGTGCTGTGTACTCACAGAAAAGACCAGAAAAACAGTCAAGCACTGGTTTACTGTAAACAATTGAAATGTCGTGTAACAAGTGCTGATCAGTGCACTAGTCAAAATGGCCAACTACTGTTGCACTGCAAAAACTGAGCGAAATTATCATGATTTTAAAATGTATTATACTGCATGCATGTTATAGGGCAGAACTAAGTTTTTTTCCCAGGTTCCAGGTCAAATATTGGGGTGCACATTATATATCAGTGCACATTATACACACTAAAATATGGTACTGTAATCTGGATTTTCTTAGCTCTGTACAGATTGGTCACTTAAATATACTGATTCAATATATTTAATTTATTTCATCTAATGCAAATGACCAATCTTAAAATCTTTAAGTATAAGTAAACTAATTAGGATGACACTGCAACACAAGCACTGTGTGTGCCACAAAAGCTTTACTTTCAGTGAATCAACTAAGTACTAACCTCATTCCTTCCAACATTTCTCTGAGTACATAGACATTTATACCGTTCTGAAATGAAGGAAAAAAAAGTATCAATATGCATGAAGTAATTATGAGGCTTTCTCAAATGACATTTACTGCTTCTACCAGGTATGCTATTTCAAAACATATTGGCTCCAATAAAAAATTGAGAAAATTTTAAATGAAATTAAAGGTAAAATGAGTTTGATATGTGGAATTACTGAAGTTATTTAAAAAGCAGATATGCCATATCCATGTCTTGCAAAGACAGCTGGTGTGAATTACAACCAGTGTTTCCCTTTGTGCATCAGAGACCCCAACATTTTTAATTTGACCCCCAGTTCTGATACCATGGGGATTTTTTACTCTCAATCTTGCACCCCAAGGAGAAACACTGTACAACCATTTAATGCATAAGATTTTCACTCTGAGGTAACACTGGCCCTCTTCTTTTGACCAATTATCCATAAAATCATGTTTGTTCAAGTGATTTTATAACTGTGCATATATGTTTAAAAATTCAAGTTGAGAGCAAATGAATGTGACCTTTGACTTTTCGATCTCAAGACAAATAAATCACTTCTTTACCATCGAGCAAGTCTCTCATAGTTTTACAGGACTGAGGTGAAGAATTTATGTCAAGGTATGGGTGCCATTTCCTCTGTCAAAATGACAACATCAATAAAAGAAAACTTTTATAACAATTAACAAGAGTCTTCTATATCTCCTGAAAGATAGTGGCAGTTATGAATCAGATTACTGCAAAATTATTACATTAGCTGGCAAACATTTTGAATGGACTAACAGAAGGACATTGGAGTTGAATTTCACTATTATTAACATACACACAAAATTCCACTAAACTCAAAGACACACAAAATTCCACTAAACTCAAAGAACATTTACATCCACTGATCAGGAAAGAATAATCACAAAAAGTAAGATTATTATTTGTCTTTTTTGAGGTCTAGGATCCAACTTAAAATGATTAAACAGTTTCTTATATTTGTCTTTCCTATGATATTCAACAAGTGTTCAGTGAAGCACTGTGTAATTCCTGTGAAAGTAGAGTCAAAAGCAGTACTTTTTCATGAAAGGTTAATAAAAAACTGTATCTGATGTTAGGCCACCTTTGTTGCTAGTGACAGCAAAGCCAATTAAGTGATCCCGATGTCTTGCTTGCTTAAGCAGGCAAGAAAATAAACCTTATATTTCTTCTCCAAATACAGCATTGACATTTACCTCTTTAATCTGATTCCATAAATCATCCTCTGCAGCATTTACTTCTATTTGAGGCAGTGTAAACTTGAAATAGGGTCGCAAATTCTTGTAGATGTAGATATATGGTCCAGACGCAACAGCTATGGCTACAAACACAAGGTTAAAGAGTTATTAAATTCCATAATCAGTATGTATGTACCATATATACCACTAGACTAAAAGGTCCAGACCAGCTGGTTAATAAGTGGTCTCATATACCTAGACTGCTACAGTTGTTTGTTCGACTGATTAAGCCATATAAAGAGCATAGACCCAGATCTGCCAATGCATCATGCACTGGCAGATCAGGGTCTATGCAGTTTGCGCTTGGATCTGACTTTTAAGCAAGTATATTTGGCAAGTATGCATTGGTTTTCCAACCTCATTATAACACATTCACAAATATATGTATAATGGACACCCACATATGACCAAAGATGTATGACCTGGACAAATCTTCTTAGATCTTCATGTTTTAGTTATCACATCATACTTTCTCATACAGATGTATAAAGGAATGTATTTCAACTGATTCTCCTAAAAAATCTGCACTCAGCAGATTTGAAATCATGTCTAAATGTAAGTTTTTGTTTTCTCCAAGATGATCAAGATTGGTTTTTGCTGACTACGTACATTCAAACCGACAAGAAAGGCACAAGGGCATGGTCTACATAATTTACATTATTTCAATAAAATTCCTTGATACAGCATTATTCATCTCTGGCAATATGGATACTGTTATCAATGATCAAAAAATTCTGGGTGCTCAAATAATCCTCTTTTATCTTTCTGCCTATAATACTGTACAATGTGGGTAAAAAATACATTATGTTTATTTTAAAATAGGGGAAGATTCTATTTGCATCGTTTGCATTGGGGGTGACTTTTTATTTAACATCATACTTTCTCTAACAGATGTATAAAGAAATGTATTTCAACTGATTCTCCTAAAAAAGCTGCACTCAGCAGAAATATAACTCACAAGCATATCATCCCTCCTAAGTGTATAAACAAGAATACTGCAAACAGTACATGCCATAAAGTGGGTTCTTTTAATGGTGGAGGAACTGAAGCAATTCAGTTGTCTCAGACTGAGATTGTGAAAATATATTATTAAAATTTATTATTTGCTGAAAAAAATGTGGCAAATTGTTTTGAAACATTTAGTGAAACTTTTAAATTAAAATGGTATGAAAGAGTACTCTATTTCAATCAATGACTATGCTTCAACAGTTTACATTCTCAGCATACATGATAAAAATTACATGACAATCACTATAGCTAGCATCCAGAGTTAATGTTCCTTCCTACACATGGTCATCCAATCTTTGGAACTTGCACATAAACTGAATAACAAAAAAAAGAATAGGTTTCATTATCATTAAGTAGAATTAATTATTCCCTTTAAATGATACTATGAATAAAGAATTCAACAGACTGCAACCTATCCACTGCTATAGAAAATATATGGGTCTATTCATGACATGATTCTCAACTGGCATTGTGAATATGCCATTGCCAATCAAGCTCACAACTGGCAGTGTAGGGAGTAGTCTTGTTTCTAAACCAAGTCAACTGCTCAGATTAATTTGACACCTTTGTGCAGTCATATTATTAATGGAATAGACTGGCTTGTCATGTACCTGACATTATCTGACTGCATGATTTGATCCTTGTGTATTTTTCCTTGTTGAAAGGCATATACCATATATACTCGTGTATAAGCCAATACCAACTGCAAACTGCATAGACCCAGATCTGCCATCGCATAATGTACCGGCAGATTTGGGTCTATGCAGTTTGCAAGGACTAATCAGTAGAACAAACAACATAGACCCTGATCTGCTGGCACATTATGCGATGGCAGATCAGGGTCTATGTTGTTTGCATTTGGACTTGAATTATACGCAAGTAAATATGGTAAGTGATTCTGACATGTCTTAAATACTATTGTGTATAGTTGAGACTAACTCTGTGCATGATAAAAAGACAATATTTGCTGGGGATTGGGGGGAGGAGGTGTAGACAATATTACTGGTTGCCCCCATTAAAATAAAAATTCTCCCTGTGTCTCAACACAATAAAATTTGACTTGCCAAAATTTTAACCCCTCATAAGGCCTATCCACCTCCTCCTGCAACATTTCAGGTAAGTATGTTGGTATGTGTGTTTGTATCATGAGTTTACTCTAATATACATTGATAGTAGTTTACAAGTGTGAGTGCATGTGTCTGTGCATGATGGACAGTGATTGATTGCACTCTATATATATCTTAGAGGGCCTCAAGGCAGATTTGTTTTATTATGCAACTGAGTTACCTTGTTAAATAGTCTTTGTAGAATACTCAGTCAAACTCAAGTTGGCAATTCCATTTTTCTGATTACACTGATATATGACCTTTCATTTTAAGATGTTAAAAAAAATCAATGTTTCTTGGAATATGTTTGAAGGATTTTACATTTTTTACCTTTATCTTTTATTTTATATAATTTTTTTGTACTGAATTTTAACATCTTTACCTCCTAACTTTTATCATTTAGTATTTCATGTTTATGTTTATTTGGAAGGCTTTACCCTTCTGGAGTTTTTTTTCTCAATATTGTATCTTATATTTACCTTTTTAGATCTTTACCCTTAAGTGGCACTATATCACCAGTATTGTGCTGATGTGCCATTAAACCCTATCATCAAAGGCAACATATCTACAAGTTTTAGCAAAGGTATTTCAAGTAGAACTCAAGTTACTGCACAGAAACAATTTAACTTTCTCAGATCATGGTGAACTTGATCTTTGACATTCAGACTCCAAAATCAATTGCACCATTCAATCTAAGATTCAGGGATATGGGGCCAATGGCACCTTGATATATTTTAAAGGGACCAGATCAGATTTTGATGGGCAAATAATTGGTATGG
The DNA here is from genome assembly GCA_029931535.1 of Margaritifera margaritifera. NCBI lineage: Eukaryota > Metazoa > Mollusca > Bivalvia > Unionida > Margaritiferidae > Margaritifera > Margaritifera margaritifera. The sequence goes on from JAQPZY010001686.1 coordinate 10,122,332, forward strand.
TTTCTGTTTTTTTTAATTTGTTCAACAGGAATAATATACTCTTTGTTCTTTTAGTAATTTCACACTATGCAATTTTTAATATTAAATGTAAATAAATCAGATATTACAAATTCTTTTTTCATTTGAGCTAAATCTTTGTTTGATATCATTTGAACTCTTTCCATATTCAATGAAAGAAACTATCCACCATTTACTTGTAATTTATAGTAAATTTAGATGTTTATGATGGACTGCCTGTGAAAGACAGCCTGGTCCAATGTAGAGAAGTCAAAACGTTTCTCCAATTTTTATATTGAATTAAATTTATACAAACTGCTTTACTCTTGTGCCAGCCAGTATACTGTTGTCTTTATTCACTGCTGATATGTTCTTTCAGTTATACATAGGGTTTAAATAGCAACCTGAAACTGTTTCATGAAGCAAACATATAATGATATGTAAATGAACAGCAACTATCAAATGATATGCAAATGAGAATCACTTCATGTATATTTATAGTGTAATAAATTGTAAATTACGACTACTTCATTTCACTCTCTTTATTCTGAGAGAGTCAGAGATACAAATTTTGACTTTAACAACAGTCTCACTGTCTTTATCCTGAGAGAGTCAGAGATACAAATTTTGACTTTAACAACAGTCTTACTGTCTTTATCCTGAGAGAGTCAGAGATACAAATTTTGACTTTAACAACAGTCTTACTGTCTTTATCCTGAGAGAGTCAGAGATACAAATGTTGACTTTAGCAACAGTCTTACTGTCTTTATATTGAGAGAGTCAGAGATACAAATGTTGACTTTAACAACAGTCTTACTGTCTTTATCCTGAGAGAGTCAGAGATACAAATGTTGACTTTAACAACAGTCTTACTGTCTTTATATTGAGAGAGTCAGAGATACAAATGTTGACTTTAACAACAGTCTTACTGTCTTTATCCTGAGAGAGTCAGAGATACAAATTTTGACTTTAACAACAGTCTTACTGTCTTTATCCTGAGAGAGTCAGAGATACAAATGTTGACTTTAACAACAGTCTCACTGTCTTTATATTGAGAGAGTCAGAGATACAAATGTTGACTTTAACAACAGTCTTACTGTCTTTATCCTGAGAGAGTCAGAGATACAAATTTTGACTTTAACAACAGTCTTACTGTCTTTATCCTGAGAGAGTCAGAGATACAAATTTTGACTTTAGCAACAGTCTTACTGTCTTTATATTGAGAGAGTCAGAGATACAAATGTTGACTTTAACAACAGTCTTACTGTCTTTATCCTGAGAGAGTCAGAGATACAAATGTTGACTTTAACAACAGTCTTACTGTCTTTATATTGAGAGAGTCAGAGATACAAATGTTGACTTTAACAACAGTCTTACTGTCTTTATCCTGAGAGAGTCAGAGATACAAATGTTGACTTTAGCAACAGTCTTACTGTCTTTATCCTGAGAGAGTCAGAGATACAAATGTTGACTTTAACAACAGTCTTAAATGGCCATAGCAAGCTATGATGTTTGTACTGATGACTTTATTACCACTCAAATTTCTTTCCAAAACTTCGTTTTATTTGGTTTCAGTGGTAAACTGGGTGACAAAAAGGAAGCATCCTTAGAAATATTCAGTTGGATACTGGGTGGAATCACTCTGATTTATTAATTTGGGTAATATTCTGTAAAAAAAGTCAACATGTTCACAAATTACATCTCATGAAGATGTCTGTGTGTGGTGTGATTGGTTATCATTCATTGCTATGTTAAATATGAATTTGCTGGCACAAGGCAGTGTAACCAGTCTAGCTAGACCATCAGTCTCTGTAACTGAAAAACTCATCTACATAATGCACATCACATGTACATACATGTGACAGAAGTAGGATTTCAAACCAGTAGATTTACAAATTTTGACCAGTAGATTGGCCTCTAAACCAGTAGATTTTTTATCGGCATAAATTTTACGTTTCAAGGGGATGGAAAACAAAACAAGCGCTTTCTTGTTCCATAATATGTATTCTCTTCATACTAATATAAAATAGCAAGTTTGAACATGAATCAGATTCTGATTCTGATGGAAAATGTTACAATAATAATTACTTATTATGAGTTAATATACGGTCGAATAATAAAAAAGGAAGAGTTGTTTATCTGATAGTTCACTCCAAAGATTTTTCTTTTATAAAATCCAATAGCATTTTTAGTTTCCTTCACAAGATCACTGTCTAGTGACCACTGATGACACTCATTGTGATTATTAAGCTTCACACTTAACAGGCTCTCAATAGTTCTTTGGTCCAGATTTCCCCTTGAATCACTTTGTTTTTTGCGAAGAATGGAGAATGTCCTTTCTGTATCAACATTAGAATGTTGTAATGACAGGACAACCACACTCAGAATGCAAAGAAGTTCTAACTTCAGTTTCCCTGTTGCTGGGCTTGTAAGATTGCTGACTACTCTCCAAGACGCCTCCAAGCTATGTTCACCCTGAGGAGGAAGTTCCTAACTTGGGCTGAAGATGTATTCCTGAGCTTCATCCTCAAGGGCTTCTTTCACTTCATGGTTCAGATCCAAAAATCTGTTGGCAAGTTTCACCACTGTAAATAAAAAAAAAATAAAGATAGATTTAGACTTGAAATAAAAATGAAAAAAATACATGATGTATTTATGCTTTTATGAATAATTTATTCGAACTTTAAATTTAATTATCTTGTAATATATTTTGAACTGATTTATTTTATCTAGGGCTTGAACTAAATTTATGTGTATGAAAACTTCAAATAGTTTATGAAATACAAAAGATGCATACCTTTGAAACATGCAATGCAAACTCTGGACCTTTTCTGCTCACATGCACACACTTAAACTCTGATATCCAAGCACTTTTGAACTTGTAATATTTCTTAGCCGGTGGTTTCAAAGCATTAGGAGAAAGCACACGTTTAGAATTAAACAAAAAATGTAAGAGCCGTCCTCTTAAAACATCTGAAACAATATAATAACAATTAAACAGGACAAAAATCAAAATACTTACTCTAGTGTGTCTGTTGAAATTATTTTGTATGGTAGGTCTCTTCATTTTATCTCCCCTCCACCAAGGGTTGGCCAATTTTCATCAAAGTTTCAGAAGACATCATGGACCACCTTTCATCCCTTTATTACTTATAACACCGTAAAAAAATATCCCGCATTTGGCCTTAAACTCACCAAATTCCAACAATAAGGTAATCAATTAGCAGCTTGCTGTGTACACAGCTGTTCTTTAACAATTCTAATCCTGTTACTCTGCAATGCAGCATCACACTGGTCATTGTACTGTGGAATATTTCCGGTCACCAGTAGACTGGTTCTGGCTGGTTTCTCTAATTTGTTGACAGAACACATTAAAATACCATTTTTGGATATTTTAATTAAAATATTTTTAAAATTCTTTTAATTTTCAAAAGCGGTAGATTTTAACTATTAAGCGGTATGTGCGGTAAACGTCCTTTAAAATGGTATTTCTGGCCTACCGTTGGTAGAATCACATGTATGCATGTAAAGGGATGAAATCACAACCAGGAACATGATGGATGCAGAGACATTCCAAATCTGTACCAATTATTTTGAAACCATGCCATGTGGATGTGTCTTTCATATCTGAGTGAGCCATCAATAATTTTGTTGTGCCATTGGTGCAAAAATGCAGCCTAGATTGAACTCTGAATAGAATTCTTTATATTTTACAGGGCAATCCATCTGCAGAGTTTGATGAAGGTATGCCAAGCAGAATTAAAGTTATTGCACAGAAACCATTTTCCCATTGTCAGTCACAGTGACACTGACCTTTGAAACTTGGACCTCAAATCAATAGGGTTCTTTGTCTCCTATTAGATAACGCATCTGCAATGTTTAGTAATGGTTTATTATGAAGAGCTCAAATTATTGTTCTGAAACCATTTTGCTATAGTTAGGCTCACTGACACTGACCTTTGACCTTTGGACCCATAAATCAATGTGATTGTTTATTTCATAAATAGTAACCCACCTGCAACGTTTGGTGAAGGTATGTGAAAATCATTGCTCGGAAAAAAAATCTGCTTTAGTCAGTCACAGTAACCTTGACCACTGATATGTTGACCCCCAAATCGATTGGGTTCTTTATCTTCTATTGAGCTATAAACCTACAAAGTTTGGTGAAGGTATGTGAAGTATAACTCAGGTTATTTCATGGAAACCAACTGTTAACATATAGATAGATGCACATGACCATAAAATTATATTCTTTGCTTTATAGTGGGCATAAAAATCAGAGTTCCTCAAAGGTACTGACACCCTACTCACCAAAAAGAATTTAAAGAAATCAAAGATAAGTTCGTTTCTTGTGTCCATTAATTCTTTTTAACCACTGAGTATTGAAACCATCCCTGATATTCTTCAGAGACTCCAACATATCAAACCTGGTAAAAAATATTTTCTTACATTTGAGTTAACATGTTCACAAGACAGCTGGAAATGCAGTTCTATTCTTTGTCATGGGCTTTGACCTGGAACATGATATCATGGATAGAAGATCAATGGATTCACAATGTCAGGATATATCCACATACTAAGTTTGGTTAAATCAATAAGTAATATTTTTGGATAGAAACAAAAAAATGAAGTAATTTAAGTATAACTTAAGGTATTCTTTTAATATATCCATCAAATAGGATACTTGTCTGTGTTATCATGCTAAGAAACCAGTATAGTTAAAAACCAGAGTCAAGACGTTTGACCTTAAAATCAATGTCAGAGTGCTAACTATCAAATTGTTCACTGAAATGCAACTAAATACAAAGACTGGTCAAAGTCAACGTGTTCATAAGCTCAAAGAAGTTTCAAAATGCAAGCAATGACCTCTGACTTGACTCCAAAGTCAGTTAGGTCTGGTTTTCGAAACTCCTTCACAAAAGTGCACACAGATATATTGGTGGTCAGTTCTGCACCATTTTCATCAATATCAAATAAATATTGCAAGAATTATCTTGGTGAAAACCATATGTCAATGCCACCATTCATGCAAAAGTAGTTGTGATAACAAGATTTTCAAGATGGCCACTGGCACCATGTTGGAGGTCAGATAAGCACTATTTTCATTCCAAACCAGATACATATTATTGTAACATTTTAATGAAAACCCCATGTCAAGACAGCCATTTTGAAGGTTACAACAGCATTATTTTAATACAGAAACAACTACAAAATGCAAGAAAAAGTTGTTTTTTTCTCAACAAAGTAAAATGTCAGTAAAGCCATCCATTCAGGAGAAGTAGAAGTTACAAAATTTGTCAAATTCTGGGAGGTCACAGTGGCATCATTTTCATTTAATACCAACTAGTGAGAAGTGTTTTAGTAAAAGCCCTATGGCAATGTGACCATCGCTTAAACAGGACTAGCTATACCAGTTTTTCAAGATGGCATGGCCATCATGTTGGAGGTCTGATCCACATAATTTTCATTTAGGATCAATTACATATCATAAGAAGTCTTTTAGTGAAAACCCCATGTTGCTATGACTATCCATTCAGGAGAAGTAGCTATAACAAGATTTTTAAGATGGAGACCATGGCCATCAAATTGGAAGTCTGATCAGCACCATCTTCATTCAGGACCAACTTGATATCATAAGAAGTCTTGAAGTGAAAACCCTATTTCTATATGACCATCCATTCAGGAGAAGTAGCCAAACCAAGATTTCCAAGATGGCCACCATGACAGCCATGTTGGAGATCTGATTGGCACCATTGTCATTAATGAGCAACTACATATCATAAAAAGTCTTAAATTAAAAACCCCATGGATATGACCATCCATTCAGGTGAAGTAGCAATAACAAGATTTGTAAGATTACCACAATAGTGACCATATCTGGATGTCTGATCCATGCCATTTTCATGCAGGACCAACAAAACATCATAAGATAACTTTTAGTGAAAACCCCATATCGATATGACCATCCATTCAGGAGTAGTGTTAACAAGATTTTCAAGATGGCTGCCATGGTGGCCATATTGGATGTCAGACCAGCAACATTTTCATTTAGGCCTAGCAATATAGCATAAAACGTCGTTTTGTAGAAACCCCATGTCAATATGAACATCCTTTCAGGAGTAGTAGCAACAACAAGATTTTCAAGATGGGCACTGAGGGGAAAAATATTTATTTAGGACCAACTAGACCTTGGGATGAAAGTTTCATGGTAATTCTCTTAGTAGTTTAGGAGGAGTAATGATAACAAACTTGTGCAAATGGATGATGTATGATGGAAGACACGCCAATGCATAAGCTCTTCTGGTCTATGACCAGTAGAGGTAAAAAATAAATCGAATTTAGAAGTAATACCTGGTGTTTAGAAGTAATACCTGGTGTTTAGAAGTAATACCAAGGGTTTAGAAGTAATACCTGGTGTTTAGAAGTAATACCTGGTGTTTAGAAGTAATACCAAGGGTTTAGAAGTAATACCTGGTGTGCGTGGTTCATTCAGATCCATGTAGAACGTAACAACTCCAGTTGGAAGATCTATTATGGTATTCTCACTCATCAAGGTGGTCCCTGAAGTAGAAAACTTTCATTTCACAGACAAATTAAGTGATGTATTTTTATAAAATATGTATGTCAGCTTCAAGCTATATGTCACTGAAGAAAGAAGTGTTGAATGCATCTAGCTGCTTTCATTGGTTGGCATTCACAGAATCAATATTGATCTTGAGCATCTTATATGTTTGAAACAAAATTTAGTTCAACTACACACTTTTTTGTGCTCTCAATCATTAACTAAAGTTTACATTTTTGTCTTAAATCCATACAAATCTTTATTTCTAAACACAATACAGGCATTCTTTTTGAACTGAAATCCAGCAGTTTTCTGTCATTAAAAAAACTTGCATGACATGCTAAACATGTTAACTAGTATTAGTTATTCACTGAGAAATATATATTGTGGTTCTGTGATGAGAATTACCCATGCCCATGTCAGTGGAGCAAAAAGAGAATAGTATATGTATAGGAAATTCCAGTCAGAGAACTACTGCATTCATGGTGAATAACTATTTTACAACCTACCATACTGCACAAACAGCCAAGAAAGATTTGATTGAGGAAATCATCTAATTTGCTCCATATTAAAAACTTTGGATTAGGTGGTTGTCATTTGATATAGAAATGAACTGTGGATCAGACTGATAGCACTTGTTTAAAGTTTTTAGAATTTGATAAGTCAGGTACAGCTCTCCCCATTATAATGTTCCTCACTATAACATGATTCCGGATATAGTGCGGTACTACTATGGACCCCATGACCAAAATCACACCAATGTATAACAATATGGGTTGAAAGAAAACAAGGTGAAACTAAGTCTTATATCTTCATTTCCTTTTCAAAACGACACTATTTAAAAAATTTTGACAGTGCCCACTGTACCACTGTACCACTGTACTGTATATTATGCTATTCGCAATATATCATGCTTCCGTACATATCATGGTTCTCAATATAACTCGGTTGGTACAAGGTGCGGTTGGCGGTTATGGGCCCCGACTACCATGTTATAATGCGGGAGAGCTGTAATTTGAGAACATTAAGATAGTAAAACAAATAAAAGAGCTATTGCATAACTAACTAACAAATTTAGTAACTATAAAGGTAAATAAATAAATAAATAAACAAATAAAATGTTTATGAATAAAAGCATCCTTTTGTGGAATTCCTGCTCCCGACATGTGAATCAAATAGGACATAATCATAATTTGGTCCTACCGTTTTTCAATCATAAGTCTGTCTTTAAAGTATTTTTTTAGAGCTTAGTATTGCCAGTAATACAGTATTATCATAATAATCTCTCAAATATAAATAAACTGTAAAATATACAAGTGAGTCAATGTTTCAAAAACAAACATTGCTTGTATCATTGCATAAATCCATTGTGAGATATGCTAAATTTCCAGAGAGAATGAAAACAAAGTATTCTCCTTTTCTTTCTTTTTTCCTTTCAACATTGTTTAGATTTACAATAATGATTTAGAAACATGTTTTTTTATTGGATTCTGCTGAATGGATGCACATGGTGGATGCAAAAAAGTGAGAAGGCTGCCTCTAAAACCCCAACAGCTAAAGTATCTTGTTCTCTCCGAGTGCATGTTTAGGTACATGTACTTTACAGTTCTCAGTTGCTGATTTGGAGTCCACTCAAGACAAAAATAGAAACATCATTGAGGCTCTGGGAAGTAAACATAGCATGTGCTGATGTCATTTTCCCACCAAAATATACATGAGTATTGAGTTGAATTGCAAAGGGTCAAGTTGTCATGGCACCTGCAAGGTCATGTTTTATTTGTCCTGAATATGTCTACCCTTGGATATCTTGTATGTAAAATTGGACAGTTAAAAGATGTAAATTGTGCTTTTATGATTGAATTCATTTATTAGATATCTAAGACAAATGTAGGCTTATATTTAAAGGGGGGGGGGGGCATTTATTTAAACAGAATATGATATGTACTTTTATAGGAGGTAGAGTCATAATCAATCGATAGTACATGGTGAGCATACATATGCAAACAAAACTTGGGTAGACAATTTATTTTTCACCAGAACAAATCAAAACGTACTTAGACTATTATTTGAAAAAAATAATTTCCAGGAATAATAATTGCTATCTTGCAATAGACTTCAATTCTCTGAATTTAAAGAGAGTGTGTAACAGTTAATATGGAACTGTAGATATAGTGGATACAAGGAGACAGTTTGTATACATGTTGCAAGTGGCCTTGTTGTTTACTTCATTGAAAGAGGTAAAAAAACAGCAAGAAAATGTTTATTTTTGGACAGTATCTATCATTTCATTTACATTTCATCATACTATTGTCCCGTGTCAACAGTCTGAATCTGTATTATGATACACTATCGCCAGAATAACTATTGTGATTTGTTTATGCATCAATGATCAATCCATCTCTAATTATTTCATGTGTAAAGATTTTGAATATTTATATCAAAGGCATAGTGTTTCCAGTGCTCTCAACAGAAATTTAGAGTGGGAAGTAAGGGCCCCCTCATGTCTAAATTTTGGAAGTCATATTCTAAAGTTAATTTTGATGGAGTCAAACTTTAAATTTCAGGAGTCAAAGACTTTAATTTTAATAACATTGTGGTAATGTGTTTATCAAAATATAAAGAATAAAAGCTTTAAAAAAAACCCCGAGATTTAATGACTAGTTTTGATGATGTAATATGGGCATCTTTGTACATGTCTTGCATGTGAGAGAAGCATTAAAAAAAATATTCAATATACTTGTGTCCTCCTGATTCATTTAGACAGTTCTTTGTACTTCTGGCGCATAAAAGTAAAAGACACAGACAGTGAATCGGCTGTGAGTGAATGTGCATGTATATGTGTGTCTGACTTCTCTGCCAGAATAGTGCCAAGTTATTGGAAACTAGGGAGTCTGGAATATAAAAAAATTAAATTGATGATAGTGACATTTTCTTAACAATTGGAATTACATGTAAATAATAAAAAAGTAAAGGAAATATTACATGTAAATAATAAAAAAGCAAAGGAAATATTACATGTAAATAATAAGAAAGCTAAGGAAATATCTAAAAAATAGTTGACTTATATTCGTTGTGGAAGTCTTCACTTCCTACTGTAATAAGGTGAAATATTGGAAAAATGGGGATTTCACCCACTCTGGCAAGGTTCACATGTGAATTTTTGGTGGGATTTTCATAGATCAACAGATGTAAAAAGCCACTAAGTCATTACAAAAGTTTATTGCAAAGCAAGTGACTATTTAAGAACTGTTAAGGTTACTTTTTTATTCAATGCACGACATGAAAGTTGACTTTGTGTGTAGTAAACAATGTCATGCAATGGAGGATGGAGGGGGGGGGAGAGATAGGTGGCAGCTCAGGTAAGACAAAGTTAACTTGGAATTCTCAGCTTATTGGAGGAAAAAGGGAATTTATTGTAAATTATTTTTCTGTAAGAATTCATACCTGATCACATTAACATTATGAATAACTCCCACTGCCTCCAGAATCCAGCCCTCATGGAAAGATGAAATAATTTGTCTTTCCTGTCTATATACAATTCAGATGCTAAAAATAGCATCTATAGAAAGTAACTCTTCCAAAATACTAGTATAGTTATCTCCCCTTGTCACTGCTGGGTGGGCTACCAGTATACTGGATGCTCTTCAGAGTAAGCTTGAGTGAAACATCAGTGAGGATGCTCTCATTTGTAGGGAGGTGTGTGAGGGCTTAATTGTAACATGATCTGGTAAGTATCCTCTAAGAAACATAATTTATGATAAAAATTTCAATTCTCCATCAAATATAATTACCTGATCACATTAACATTAGATGTGTTGGTAACAGAAGGATGAAATACATGAGTATCTAACCACTAGTATGGTTATCCTTTGGAGGCCATTGTCATTAAGTCTCCTTGTGAAAGATAAGACCACTCTCCTAGCAAGAGGCAGCACAACTGAGGGATAAACTAGTGACATGTAAACCCTGAGGCCTTACTCAAATGGTAATAAGAAACAAGTTGCATTTCATTACCAAAGAAACATTTCTGTGCAAATCCAGTGAAAGCTATAAACCCAATGCCCATAATAATGTTGTGCGGCCATTAACAAGGTCTGGTGAACATCAAGGCAGCTGCCAGCAGACTCACTAGATTCAGTTCCCTTCTCTGTGATGATAGGTCATGAAAGTAGAAGCTTGAGCATGTCAAGTGTGCATGCCAGCCTACAGCCTCAACACTGTCTTGAGTCAAAACACTGTGCAGAGCTGGCTCTAATCTCATAAGCAGAAATTCTCATGAGGTGTATGATCCTGTGAGATGTCAGAGTAAGCTGAGCAAATCACCCGGTTAAGTCATGAGGCCAAGGATTGGGATGTTATTTTTTGCTTCCCTACCTTCTTAGGGAGAAAGAAATGTGAGGCCCCATTTCAAGTAGTACCTGAGAGTATGAACTACATGTTTAGGTCTTGTACAGCTACCTCTCTTGAAGGATCTATTGAGGAGAAAGAATTGATGATCACTCTCTTATTACCTGCAGATGGCAACCTGTTCTTGGCTATGAAACTGACTGCATCATAAGAACACAGAACAATCCAAATGGAGACAGGTTAGGTCAACAGACTGGGCATGCAAGTCAATCACTCTGCAGACCAAAGCTAAGGCTATAAAAAACATGTTTTGTATAATAGTAGCTTCAGTGATATTTTGGACAAAGGCTCGAACTTAGAAGAGTTGAGCCATGTCAAGAGCCAAGAGAGGTTCCTTCTGAAAAACAAGAGGAGTGAACATGGCCAATTCAGATCAAAATCGGCTATGAAGTCTGAAAGGTCCTTATCGTGGCCTATATCCTCTCTCCTGTGATGACTGAATGTGTCCAAAGTCATGCAGTGTTAACCTCTGATCGTTATAGGGATGATAGGGATAACTTCTCTCAAAAAGCCAGAGGAAGAAGTTAGCCAGATGTTGTTGTCCCTACATAAGCCAGAAAAGAGACACCACTTTCTGTAGTAGGAGGAGCTTGTCTGGATGGAGATTGAAAACCTAGGAGTATTTTCCTGCTAGATTGAGTAGATCACTGACCCAAGATTTGTCCCATCTGAGAGAGGCAACAACTCTGCATGTCTGACATCTTATCTTCTGCATTACTCTCAGAATCAGAACAGTTGCAGGAAACGTCATATCCCCAAATCCCTTCCCAACTGACCATGAGAAAGTGTCCACTGCCCAGGTCTCAGGATCCCAAACTGGGGAAACGAAGGTGGGCAGCTTGTGGTTCTACCTGGTGGCAAAAAGATCATTCATTAGATGACCCCAAAGGGTACAGATCCAATAAAAGATTGATGGGTGTAGAAACCACTGTGTGAAGAGTCTGGCCTCTCCATGATAATTAGTCGGCAAGGCCACTAAGCCTGTCCAGGATATGTCTGATCTGGACATAGATGTAATATTGGGTGTGCCAACACCAAAAAAACCCAGACCAGAACATAACAGTCTGGTGACTTGGTCCCTCCTTGTTTAAGGAAGTAGTTCACCACCACCAAATTGTTAGGCATTAAAAGGATTTCCTTCCCACATAAAAGATCCTTCCAGGAATGGAAGGCATTGATCATGGCCATCATTTCCAAGAGGTTAATGTGAAATTCCCCCTCCTCTAGTTCTCAGTAGCAGCTGACTGTGGTGAAGCGAGACAACAGGTGGATCCCACAATGATGCGAGCTGTGTCCATACAGACTTAATCTCCAGCTGGGTGTTATCCAGAGGGATTCCTGTCATGATCCATTTCTTTGTTCTGCCACTGATGCAGGAAATGCTGTATCTTTATTGAGATCAAAATCATTTGATTTAGAGGGCTGAAAAAGGTTATCTGTAGCAAACACATGAAAAGGCGGTAGAGGTGGAGCTGGTTCATGGCCACATCGTGATTACCAAGAAAGTGCAAAACTCCCTTGCAGAAATCCACTCCCTGTTGAAATCAACTCTCAGAGCTCAACAATCCTTGCAATGCACTTGGGATGGAGATGAACTAAATTGAGATGAGTCGTAAATTTCCTACTCAGATGGATGAAATGCTAAGAGGGAGAGATCTGACTTCTCCTTATTCACAAGAAAGACCATTCATATCCTGAACTAGAACTGAAATTACCATATGTTTCTGCAACATGTCATTCTGGTGTACTACAGTAGCTTTTGACAAGTTCAACCTGAAGAGATTGGTGACACAACCAATGGTCTTTGTTAAGTCCAAACTGAAGAGCAAGCAACTAGCACACAGTCTCTTGGAATGTAAAATGAAGGAACTTGCATGAAGCCAGATGCTTTGGGGTATGAAAGCTGGTGTCAGTCAAGTCAAGACTGATTGCTAACTTGTCCCTCTCAGTGGAAAGCCATACCAACCATGACATCTCCATCAAAAACCTTGCTGTGCCAGCCAAGTTGATAACTGGAGCTTTCCACTGCCTCTTGGCATCAGGAAAAGTCAGATGTAGAAATCCAGAGAGTTCAGTTTGTGAACTATCTTTACCACCCACTTGGTGAGCACAGAGGAACCTCCTTCTGTAACCTTCTAGGGATCGGATGGGACATCCATCATGGAAAGGGAGGATGAAAGGGGTGGGAACTGGATGAATGAAATTTGAAGCCCTTCCAAACAAATGGATCACTCATTCATTTTGGGGAAAAAGGTCAATCCAAGTTTGGTGAAACTGAGGGAGCCTGGTGCCTAGAGGAAAATTATCGGCAGGCAGCCAGGATAGAGTCATTGCCAAGGATTGGGAGACTTGGGGTAGGAGAAAGAAGGCTTTCTCTCCCCTTATGAGAGGGGCTTGCTGCTGCCTAAAGTTTTACTATGAATGAAATGACTGCTGCTGATCAGGGTTCGATCTCTTCTACTTCTGCTGACTATTGTCTCTCCATTGGGGCTGAGACTGCCACGGATGAAAACCAGAAGAAGGTTAGAGGTATTTCTTGCATGGCCTTCTTGTGTACATCCTCTATGTGACTGCCAAACAGTAATAGAGAGTCAAAAGGTAATGATCACAAAGCTATGGAATGGTGTGGCCTAACTGAAAATGAGCAAAGCAAGGCATCTCATCCCAATAGATTGAGGTTACATGATGCCATTAGAGTGTTGGCCATGGTGTGGTGCACTGCTCTATTTATCACCTTAGCCATGCAGCAAGTTGATTCCCAGGCATGATCATTACCCAATTTCTCAGCAAGGCGAAAGACTGCTAGCAAGGCCTGAGCAAACAAAGATGATGTTGCTACTAAATTCTGAACCAGCTTTAAAGTCGCTTGAAAATGTTTCCCACTGCAATATTCATGCTCAAACTTGAGACCTCTACATGGTAGAGATCCGAGTGAGTATGATACCATTGGTTGGAAAACGATGATGGTAGCTGGTTCTCTGAGAATAAAGCTTGAGTTAACAGGGTCTTGGATCTTGTCAGACTGACAATCAAACATCTCTTTGATTATAACTGATTGAAGGAGCAGATGGTTAGAAGGATGTTTGTCTTCATCATCTACATCCACTAAGGCCTTGATTTTGTATGCCTGGCTTGTCAGTGGTAATCAACCTTAGACAAAGTACAACAGATTTCTTCATTTCTTCTGTTGCCACTTGAAGCTAAACTCGATTCCCACCAGTGTATGGTCAATACCCACTGTGTGTGTGTGTGTGTGTGTGGGGGGGTCCTTTTCTAGTGGATTTTCCATATCCACATATAACATACCAAGCCAAAGGGATGATGTGACATTGTCTGTGGGAGCATCCTGGTATCTGCCCAAAGGATAAGGAATGAACATAGGACCCATTGACTGAATTGGTGGATGGCTAACCGGCATGGTTTAAAAGCCTGGTCTGGTGGCTGGATAGCGATGAGGAGAGCTCCAGTCACCTGTCCCTTGATCATTTAACATCATTGGGACACCACTTCCAATGTCCTTCTGACAACAGTTCTCCAGTGACTGTGGTCCTTTGCAGCCTGCAATGCTTCTTGACAGCACTGGTTTCTTTAAAAAAAAGTTAAGTTTTTTTTATTGTTCTTGTTCTTTGTTGCTTTTAACTGCAGTACATTCTCCTATCTACATGTTTTATTCTGTTTTCTTTGTTGACATGTATTTAATGTTGCCTGTTATTGCATATCTGTGTCAGATGCCCAGGTTCAGGTCAGGGGAATGGCTGTGTCAGATGCCCAGGTTCAGGTCAGGGGAATGGCTGTGTCAGATGCCCAGGTTCAGGCCAGGGGAATGGCTGTGTCAGATGCCCAGGTTCAGGTGAGGGGAATGGCTGTTTCAGCTGCCCAGGTTCAGGTGAGGGGAATGGCTGTGTCAGATGCCTATGTTCAGGTGAGGGGAATGGCTCTAATGAACTATTATTGCACATACTAGCTTGTGTACAGGCAGTTCCTCTACATTATTTTCCCCTACACAATAACAAAAAAACCACAAACAGGTATAATAGGATGTAATAACCTTTATACACTTTGAGCTTCATGTTGAACGTGCCAGTTCCCAAATCTGCTATGATCAGTTTCCAGTCACCATCAGCCTGAATGTCTGCCAGGGTAATGCACTGGGTGAAAGTGTAGAGAGATGCCACAGGATCTCGGTATGCATCCAGCCACTTATCACTGAAAAATAGAATTATGATAAATTTTGCAGATAAAAATAGCTGTAAATAACATAAAATCTTCTAGCAAATTGAGAGAATACATCACACATCCACTATAAGGTCCTTCATTATACCACCATTCCTGTTATAAGGCAGGTATGGTCATGGATCCCATTTCATTATGTAGTAGTGAAATGATACATATTAAATGTACTTAATAATAATAATAATAATAGTAATAATAATAATAATAACAATAAACACTTTATTTTATGAGGGTATCTCAGTTAGTATAATATACTATTCTCCCTTGAGGCTCTCCGGATACATTAAGTATAAAAGCACAAAGTGTATATGATATGCATTAAAAGAACAAACTGGAGAGCATGTATTTCAATATTTCAAGATAAGATGATCTTACTAGGCAGTCTACTCT
Source organism: Margaritifera margaritifera (assembly GCA_029931535.1). Taxonomy (NCBI): domain Eukaryota; kingdom Metazoa; phylum Mollusca; class Bivalvia; order Unionida; family Margaritiferidae; genus Margaritifera; species Margaritifera margaritifera. The sequence continues at coordinate 10,137,921 of JAQPZY010001686.1, forward strand.
ATGCCCCCACCATACCCTTCAAAAGACCTGCCCTTCTGCCCCACTTTGTACCCCTCTGCCTTCTTAAACTGCAAACTTATCAGCTTTATAAATAATATGTTTTCCAAATGTCTCATTAGTTAAACTGATTGTTTTAATTATTTTTCAAACTTGAATCACTAGTTTAATTGATGGCAAATCACATTCTACTCTGATTAAACGCCAAGTGGTAGATGTAAGCTTGCCTAAGCTTAACTTTAAGACCAAAGGGTATTAACGCAAGCAGTCTGGCTTGGAAGCATCTATCTCATTAAAGTTCACTAACTCCAAAGTTGACTTTGCTCGTTCTTTCTGCCACGATAAATAATAAGTGCCTAAATATTGTGGACATAAGTCTTTTATCTTATATATATAATATAAAAAAAACCAATGTAACTATTTATCTTACCATTTCACAATGGTTATTCAAGGGATTACACCTATGGTACAACTTTTCCAGCTTGAAAATCAGAAAAGAAAAGTTGCAAAGCACAACCATTCAATAACCCTCTTTTGAGCAACAACAGCTCTTCCAGGAAAGCATTTTTTTTCATTTAATTTCTTTATGAAATTGATGATGTCACTGTTTATCACCACCTGCCATATTAGTCAGTCTTGTTTTGATGTGGAATGAATAATTTATAAAAGGCTGTATATGTATAAAATATTGCATCAATAAATATACAGAAAAGACAGAACTACAGCCACTGACACTCCATCAGTTGCTGTGAAACTGGAGATAAAATAAACCTACAATGAATAAGAGCCATGGCACTTAATCCATAAAAACATCTCTTTTTATGATCATGGTATATTGTCATTTTTGACAGTATAGTTGATGCTTTTGAGTAAAGAATACTTCGTGTGTAAATGCTATTATTATACTGTAAAATGCTATTATTATACCGTACAACTTTTCCTAGTTTGTCATCAATAACAATGGGACCGCACCCACCCTACTTTTTTATTTTTTTTTATTTTTAAGAAGCAGTTGTACTTGTCTTATAGGTCTATTTCATTTTTGGAGTAAATATTTGTCATTCTTAAAGGCAACCTCCCCCTGCTCATCTGATACATGGAATAATGTACAGATAGAACAGTGTTCACAGTACATACAGGAGCATTGTTGGGTTGACAGTTTCTATTTTTGGCCTAGGTTTGTTACTTAAAAGGATGCTGCTCCAGCTTCAATATACAAGCAGTACTAGAGCTAGCCTGCTTTACTGTACATATCAAAGTATATGCATACAACACAAAAAATCAACAGAGCACTAATCCTGAAGAAATCTACTAATAAAACACATATTTGAAAAGAATATTTTCATGGTGAAAATATCCCTTACAAAGGAAATCAAGTCAGTTACCTGAAAATTTTTAAAAAATGTTTTTTTCTTTAAAAATGTGTGTGGGGGATGGAGCAATTATAAGGAAGGTTGTGCTTATTTTGTAAAATATGATAATTTACAATGAAATGTGGGTCTTTTTATTAAATCACCATGCAAATTGGTGGTGGTAGGAATTTAACTAGAACAAGAATATTTTCTTTGTTCCCTACAAAATCTTATTATTACTTTATAATTATTGTTCTTTATGTGCATATGGCTGACAAGTTATCATTTAATGTAATTTTGTACTTAGTAATTATTTCACTATATAAAATGTAAGTTGCAAACTTGCTCTTTTTTTCGTAAAACCTTATCCTTTTTCTTTATCTAAAAAATAAAAAAAACACATCTGTCTACATGGCCAGCTTTGATCAATATTTTTTCCTTATAAATTCTCATTGTTTCATTCAAGTTCGAGAAGAAAATATCATGGTACATTTTCATTGTAAAATTATAAATATCATTATGACATCGCTCCTCTCAACAAAGGCCCCTTCTTGCAAAACAAATACCCTTAACTTTCCCCCCTCTGTAAGAAATTTCTGGCTGGAACACTGAGTACTGTATTACCAAAAAGAGATGAAGATACAGTGTAGTTGGATATCTAACCTTGAATGGAGGATTAGTTTCCTTTGATACAGTGTAGTTGGAATTCTTACTAACCTAGAATGGAAGATTAGTTTCCTATGATACAGTGCAGTTGGAATTCTTACTAACCATGAATGGACAATTAGTTTCCTTTGATACAGTGTAGTTGGATATCTTACTAACTTTGAATGGAGGATTAGTTTCCTTTGATACAGTGTAGTTGGAATTCTTCCTAACATGAATGGAGAATTAGTTTCCTTTGATACGGTGTACACTAGAGTTGGAATTCGTACTAAACATGAATGGAGAATTAGTTTCCTTTGATACAGTGTAGTTGGAATTCTTACTAAACATGAATAGAGAATTAGTTTCCTTCGATACAGTGTACTTGGATATCTTATTAACCTTGAATGGAGGATTAGTTTCCTTTGATACAGTGTACTTGGATATCTTACTAAACCTTGAATGGAGGATTAGTTTCCTTTGATACAGTGTAGTTGGAATTCTTACTAAACATGAATAGAGAATTAGTTTCCTTTGATACAGTGTACTTGGATATCTTATTAACCTTGAATGGAGGATTAGTTTCCTTTGATACAGTGTACTTGGATATCTTACTAACCTTGAATGGAGGATTAGTTTCCTTTGATACAGTGTACTTGGATATCTTACTAACCTTGAATGGAGGATTAGTTTCCTTTGATACAGTGTACTTGGATATCTTACTAACCTTGAATGGAGGATTAGTTTCCTTTGATACAGTGTACTTGGATATCTTACTAACCTTGAATGGAGGATTAGTTTCCTTTGATACAGTGTACTTGGATATCTTACTAACCTTGAATGGAGGATTAGTTTCCTTTGATACAGTGTACTTGAATATCTTACTAAACCTTGAATGGACAAATTAGTTTCCTTTACCTATTCTACTCTTTTTCTTCAAGTCTTGTAGTTGAGTTGCTTTAGGCTGAATGAATAGTATTTCTAGTATCTTTAATATAGCTATCTGTAACAATTCTATTGCCATATTAAAAAGATATAAAGATGGGATCCAGGAGCATATTTTCCATGTACATTTTGCCAACAATGTGGACTTATACGAGTACTATATTTGAGTGGCCTAGTGACGCACTTGATTTTAATTAAGCAAATGATATTGCATAAATACCATTTGTTTTCCTTTATTAAATTAATAATACACTGTAATGAACATATGTTGATGACATGTTTTGCATTTCCAACATCCTTTACAGTTTATATTAAATAAATCCCCCAATTAGTCTTGGCACAAGTCCCATGTATAATCTAGGACAAAGAATTAAAGAGAAAAACAAGGGTTTAAAAAGAGTGCCTTGCCTTTTTTGGAGGGATTGTTAGTATTTAAGCTTTGCATGTTAAAAAGGCAAAAAATGTTAAATTGTACCTCTTCCTTAATTTCTAGTTCAATTTCTCCACATTCAAAAACAAACATGTATCAGAGACTGGACATTCATGTTAGGATTATTCAACAAGGTCACTATACAGCGACCTATCTAACACAAGTTGGAATTGTCTTCTGTGGATTTTATTGGCTTTCTTTGCTAAGAAGACAGTGATCTAGATCTGAAGATCATGAGATGTGCATGAACTCCTTCACAGTAACCTGTAGGGACTCTAGTGTAGATTCACCCTCAAATATGCAAAAGTAATGTTTAGTCCATAAATCTTGGTCGCTATGACCTTTTTTGACATGATAATGCGACACTGATTTATTATAACTAATACACAGTTTTATTATCATACAAGCAAGAAACATGAGAAATGGACTTCAAAACAAAGAATAAATTCACTCACTGAAGGATACAAAGGAAGATAATACAGTGATCTTCTTTAAGCATCATGGCATAGTTGTGGTTGAAGTCAGATGTACAAAGGCGAGTTTTTGTTTAACTGCTAAACAATGGTAGCATGAAATGTAGGTAGCAGTGATCTAACTTCATACTGATCTTTAGGCAAAGGTCACCAAGCAAATTCCACAAGTTGCAAAACTCATACTTTCATATTTTAGATTGCTGGTAAAATGTCATGCCCAATAAGATCAAGATCATGATAATAGCCTCATACCCAGTAAGATCAAGATCACGATAATAGCCTCCAAGAAAAAGTTCCAAAGGTACTCAAATAAAATTACTGTTGGAGGGTATTAACTCAATGATAATGAAAAAAAATTCAAAATGTTTATTACTTGTAAACCAAACTATCCAGTTCTGTGATGTTCCAACAAGCTCAAGATAAAAAGCAAGATCACCATCATCATCTATATCATCATCAACAACAACAAAAACTATTGGATGTTGCAAATTGTCCCAAAACAGAGATTTACAACATTAGTGAATGGAGCTTGCCACAAAGTTCTGCCCTTATGATAATGTGTATCAATATCCAGATTTTCCATATTGTACATTTTGAAAACTTTTCATTAACCAGAAGAGTTGAGTGTTGCAAGAAAGCTGAATGTTCTTGAATTAAATGAACAAATAATCCCGATCTCTGCTATCAAATGCACATGACATTGCTGCTTAGTCAACAAACACATGTGCAAACATTAAAAACCTCAAATCAACAATGTCTGTATCAATCTGTACAATAGAGTAATGCAAGCAACAATTGTAAACAATCACACATTGCTGCAATTTGGATGCATTTTCTACCCAAACAATGTCCTGTGATCAAATGAAATAATAGTGCATACCTAATGTGAAACCAGTCCCCAAACTTTAAATAAACAAATAATTATTTACTAACTGACAAAAATGGGCATTAATTTAAACAAATAAAATCAATAGATATTCTGTGCAACACAGTTTTGTTTCCTTTGCAAAGTATCACAGTGCAAACAAATCTCCATAGAGTCATGCAATGTCAATCAGCTTACACAAGATACCTTTAAGTCAGCTGCACTCACTTCCTAGGCTTTTCATATTTCATATTAGAATGTAGCATAAGACAGTTTTTACATCTGGGTATTCTGCGGTGAAAACTTAGTCTTTTATGAGCCTTGATACAGTTATCTACTGTATGACCTTATTTTGCAGTACTGACACTTTATTATTGTTATGTATGATGTTTATATAATATTATAAATATTTTAGGAAATTATAAATGTTTCTTCACTTTAATATTTGCTTAAATCTTTATGTTTATCAGGAAAAACATGTTTAACTAGTGTCCTTGAATTAGGTTGTTTTGATCAATATGTTTTCTCAATTTGAAGGTCAAGGTTGATTTTTGTTTACAGTTAGAATTCCATTAAGATGACTCATGTTCTAGAACATTCTGTCATGTGACCAATCTTTATATATGCCATGTTTGGTGGACATTTATTCAGTTTTGACATTACCATCAGTCTTGTAAAGAGCTATTACAGTTGTGAAAATTCATTCCAAATTCTAAGAGAGGAATTATTTTAAATATTCATTGGATTATAACAGTGCTCATAAACTTTTGGATTTTGGATTTTTAATTAATGATTTTGGAATTTAACTGAACTTATTCAGATATTTTGGAATACTTCATTTTGACATCAGCACATCAAGATTTCTAGTACATCAGGACTTTGGAGACCATTAGCACATCATAACATTCAAGGACACAGCCGTGAATTCGGAACATTCTATATTTAGGACTTGTGATTAGAACAATCATTCTTATTGGATTATTAGGATTTCAAAACACATTACTGTAAGTGACTTTTTGATATTTCATTTTAATTATCTAGTAATAAATTGCTTGTTGATTTTTACTTGATTTGTTGGTTTCACTTTCTTTCTGTTACATTTTTCTTAGACCATAGAGTCGTAACAATTATACACTTAAATAATGTTCTGAAGGTCTTTTCTTCAACAAATTTCAACACAATCATGGAGATTACCATATATATTTATGTATAATCTGGTTCCAAATGCAAACAACATAGACCCTGATCTGCTGTTGCATAATGTGATGGGAGATCAGGGTCTATGTTGTTTGTTATACTGATTAGTCCTTACAAACTGCATAGACCCAGATCTGCTGGCGCATTATGTGACGGCAGATCTGGGTCTATGCAGTTTGCAGTTGGCATTGGATTATACGCAAGTATATATGGTAATTAAGTATGATGACTTGAATTTTCTGTCAAATTTGTGGTAATGTAATCAGCCATCAGTTTGTTATCTCACTTTACAGGACCGTTTCATTCCATGTGGTGAATGACTGTCTTTTCCAAAAGACACACCACAATTCTGAAATAAAATTCAAGTCACTGTACCTAAATAATTGACATACATATGTTGAATAGCTTAAAAAGGAACCCTTCAATAATATCTTCAAGATAAGGCCCTAAACTTGATATTTCATTTAGGATAAAGGCAAAATTTCACCTCACCTGAAAAGCATCTCACCTCTAAATACCCAGGTGTAAAAACTGTCCTTTACTGATAAAGACAATTACTCCTCAACATGGATTACCTCCCCTTTGTAGGATATTACCACTGCCTCGATACTGTAAATTTGATGGCAAATTGCCACCTGGAGAAAACCATATGCTATAACTTTATGACACTTAATTTAGATTTTATTTACTGTGGTTTTTCTTCTAATGTGTCTTTGGTACATAATCTTATTGTTTTGTATAACATGCCAAAGAAACTCACCAAGGACTCTTTACTTTCAGTAATGAAACACAAGGCCAATTATGTTATAATGTAGCGCATAAGGTGACATCATAATATACCATATTTAGCTGTGTATAACATGCACTTTTTTCACCTAATTTTTTTATTTGAAGTTGGGGTGCGCGTTTTATAGAAGAACTATAAAAAAAAGTTTTTTTCCAGCTCAATCTGACGAAAGGATGAAGGCACTATAACTGCCTACATGTGTCACATTCACTCCTTGTGAAATATTAAATCCATTGCAAGTTGCATTGTAATTAAATTGTTTACCGGTACTAGCCTTATTAATGAAATAAATAATGCTTACACACCTTGATAGTCATGTTCTTTGATTGCTTATGTTAATAAACTCGTTTCATTTCACATGTAGCGTTTTGTTCTGTGCCTTGACCGGAAATACATGTATATAATGACTGGTGACTTTATTTACTTTTCTTCGGAAAATAACCTTGGTTCTTTGTTTTATTTCTCATCTTAAATCATAGTATTTGATATATCTTTGCGACTATACAGTCATCAATGCTTCATTGACTCCATGTGATCTTTTCGCGGTAATCAGCGCCGGCTTAGCTTTGATGTGCTGAACATAGTTACAATGCTTTGTCTAGGTAAACTTGCAATTTATTTCCTATTCTTCCGAAAATAAGCTTTGTTCTTTGTTTTATTTCTAATCTTAAACCACAGCATTTGATTCTTCTTTGTTACAATAGAGTGAGTAATATTTAATTGACTCAGCATGGTGTTTTTAAAGGTAATCAGCGCCAACTAAAGTTTTGATGTGCCAAACATAATTACGAAGTATTGTCTTGGTAAATTCTATCTAGGGCACTGAGATATATTTTAGAAGTGGCATGATAGTCCAAATAAGTTTAAATACTGGACATGAACTTTCACATAGCATCTTGTATTCGATCAAATGCCAGGAATTGTGACAGACGAGGACATACGGCGACTTTTCGAGAGTGATGACGATGGAGAGCAATTGGAGGGATTTGGTGCAATAGACTGTACTCCATCAACAAAGCGAACCTTAAAACGGCCCTTTTAAGGGCCAACCATAAAATTGGAAAGATATACTTTAAAGTTTGCCACTTTTTCATTCTTTCTTTTACGATATCTGTAAAAAAAAAAATATTGGTTATAATCGGATGTCGCGTACTGACAGAAAAGACCAGAGAAACAGTCAGACGCTAATTCATTGTAAAGAATTAAAACGTCGTGTAAAATATGATGATCTGTGCACTATCCAAAATGGTTGACTGTTTATGCTATGAAACGGAGAGAAATTATTAAGACTTTGAATGTATTATATCACATGCGCGTTATATGACAGAACTACGTTTTTCCCCCTCATTCTGGGTTGAAATTCGGGGTGCGTGTTATACACAAGTGCGCGTTATACACACCAAAATACGGTACCAATTACATCACAAGGTAACATGTCCAAGTAGCTACAAATTGTCTGGTTCCTTTAGGTTCCTTTTCGATGGGATTTCAAACAAAGCAGATGGAACAATGGTATGAACCAGTCAAGCTTCTTATGTATTAAACTGTGGAAACAATGAACTAAAGCTTAGATGAACTAGGGGTCAAAACATCATTATGGCAGTAATATATTCTGCATGAGTGAGGAGTATGTATAGACCAGGTCATTCACCACATTAAATGAAGTGGTCCTCATATGCAAGACAACAAGCAATAGCTCACAATTCACAAAAAAATGCCTCAGCCCATAGGAGCTTGACGTTAGATGGTGTTTACGCGATCTTGCTTTTCTTCAGTAGAGTCATATCGGCAGATAATTCTCCCTTACAGAGTGTTGCTTTCTCATTTTTAGGAGGTAAATTTAATGATTATACTACACTTTGTTAGCTCCTGCCATGCATGGAACAAATTAATTGGCTTTTATTGCTAAATGCCACCATAAAAATGATGAGAAGAGAAACTGATTTTTTTCAAAAAGTCTAGGAGAAAAACAACGATGGCAGATAGCATCCAATTTATAACTGCAAGGGTGCTCCAATTGCACTACATGTACCTTGACGTGTTCTTGGTCTCAGTGCCTACTGAGACAACCCATACAACTCTCTGATCTGGACCCCATTTTGATGTTGGAATCCATGGTAAATCTTTGTACATCCTAATCATTTCACAGAATGGACTTATTTTAATTATGGATATGATCTCTCATAGCAGTCATTATGTTGAAAAAAAAGGTTGTACAATTTGTTTCCAAACTAGAATTATGCAGGGCTCTCAACAAAGTTTCAGGATGAGTAGTCCTGGACTCTTCACGCATGGAACTCAGGAGTCCTCAGCCTATTTCTGAGAGCCCCTGGCATAAACTCACAAGTTCCTCACATTCAAAAGGACAGAAAGGAAAATGAAAAAGTAAATGATCATTATTTTATTTGAGAGAAACTATTTTTCTGTAATTGTCAAAAAAACTTTATATCTTACTGCACTCTACCATCTACAAGCTAGCTTTTCAAATGAGTTACTTTCTTACTTTTACCTGTTCTTTGACTTAACACATGTATTTATGGCATTCTGATTATCGAAGTCTTCAAGTACATGATGCTCCTCCATTATTCTGATTAATCTAATCACTGTTTCATTATACGGAACTGTGCTGCTTTGCAGTCATTATTTTTCACGCCAATTTCAAGAGTTTTCTCAACATCATACAGGACTGTTTGTCTTTTTTGCACAGCATGGCAACCCTCAACAGCAATTAAATGATCCAGGTTAAATAGTTGATAGTTAAAGGTTGATAGCTGCAAGTTAGTATTTCCATTTCAAGTGAAAGGATTTTGCTTTCCAGCAGTCTTACACCACTCAGAAACTGATTTTAATGTACCATCTGATTTAAAAATTTTGAACTATGAGACCTGCTTCTCCCACTCAGGTCTTTAATTTCTCATGTTCATAGTTCTGCTGCCATTTTTATCAGCATCCTTCAATGTAGTCGAGACAGAGTCAGCATTAAATATACATTCCAAGCTCAAGTTCTCTTCACTTGTGCTCTCACTTTCATCTATTTTTTGCCTTTTATTAGCATTAGTGTCATTTCATCACAAGTTAATTTCCCAAAAAATGAAAACATATTTTCCTGACTCATTTTTATGAGTCTACATACTTTTCTGCGCTCTTTTAAAAAGTGTCTACTGATACTGAAGTGCCAAGTCTAAATCACAAGTACTTAAGTAGCAGTTGTTATTATTATGGAATATTGATGATTTGACAATAATGTCCGAATTAAACTCAGAGAAAGCTTGGATTACTTTTATGATTTACATACATGTTGTCACAATTTAATTTAAATACCATTACAACAAAAAAGGGCATCATTCATTTGCCGAACAATTGCAGAACTCAGTTACTTTGATGTCAGAGTAGCCTTGAGAGGGGCAGTCCTTTTCACAAGATAATTACAGTAATAGCAATTAACTGTTAATTAGTCACACTGGCTTAAATGTCTGCTTACCTAAGTCTAGCCTTTAGCTATTCACAGACTGGCCATGGCTGACCAAAATATAAAAAGGGGGCGCATCCCGGGGGAAAATGAGGTATGTAACCAGCACACATTACAGGGAGAAAGGGTGCATCCTTTCAGAATTTCACATATATTTGACTTGGAAGCTCTGGTCTCTGAGAACCCTATTATGGCTTTTAATAAAAAATAAAAGCAAAAAAAATTGCAAGTATTAGCTCATCTTACACATACTATGCTGTAGTATACTATAGTCAAAGTCATACAGGTCATATATGCATTCAGTACCGACTATTTCAGTAACGGGTGTAGTTTTTTAGAAATTGATTACACATATGTTTAAATGGTGATTATTCACATTATTTGGATCCTCATACATCCATATTCCTTTGGAAAGTCATTATTTACACGCCCCGAGAAACATATACAGCAAAACTCAATGTTAAAGTACGTGGACATCTTTGGACAAGGTCAACTGAAAGGTGTGATCCAGTACAAACCAGATTGAATGTTGCATGCTGTGATGTCGCAATGAAATCCATGCATGTTGAAAAAATTTTTTTTACTACCCTATATTGTGATGATTAGACCCGAAGTGCTCTTTTCTTAACCCAGTTTAGTACCTGACCACCATTGTAAAAGTCCATAGCGATCAATAACTTTTTTCTGGAAGTTTCTTTATGACAGTTAATGTGCAGAGCATTTAATAATCAGGATTGAATAGACATTGGTTAAACTATATTAACTTGTAACATGTAAATTTTAGAACAACAATTAATATTTAAGATGAGTAAATGCGCTGTATGACAAGATTGGCATACATTTTACTACTGGCCAAGGACCAGTTATCGCTGCATACCAGATGTTTCCTTTGGGCTATTATGTTGCTAATATCTTGCAAATTAACACAAATTTTTACTTATTATGCATGCTTTTTTTACAGATCATTTTTTGAAAGGTACTTTGCATATTGAGTAAAAATTTGTGCCTGTTCGCAAAATATTGGGGACATATTAGCCCTATGGCGAATATTGGTATGCGGCGAGAACTGTTCCCTGCCAGTACAGTTGGATTTAACTCAGAAAAATGTGAAAGCAACGCTCTGTGTGGGAAAATTATCTTCTGATATAGCTCAACCAAAGGGAAGCAATATGGCGACTGTCCGCCCTTGTTTTTATTATATACAAGGTACGAACCAGAAAAAAATAGACTAATATCAAGCTCCTGTGCTAAGCCTTACAAAGAGCGTCCTGGTATTATCAGTTCACCCAGTAATCTAACCTCTTTTCTTCAGTGGAACCACTTCTTGCCTCTGCCGCAGACATTTCTGTTTAACTTTATACCAATTATGAGTGCAAGAAAAAAATACGACAACTCTTCAAAACACAATGAAGAATAAAAAATATGTGATTGACATTTCGTTGCCGATGAAAACATTTCACACCGGAAATACCATTCCGAACAAAGTGGTATAGTAGGACACGATTAGTTAATATTTTCAAGTATCCAGACTGTGCACAGAAAATAATAGATCTAATCTAACGACGTGCTCAATTGTTAGAACAGAAACACGCACATTTTACAAGAAATTAAAATATACGTCGAGAAACGGCTTTTGTTTCGTTACATTTTTTTTGTATTGTAAATATATTGACACTTGAATTATTGAATTAAATTGATTGATTGCTTCTGCTGTCAATTAATGAATGGTAAGAGAGTATTATCAGTCAGCCAACAGTCAGTATTGCAATCATCACTGCAACAATGACAAATAAAATGGCAATAATAATAACAAATAAAATGGCAATAATAATAATAATAATAATAATAATAATAATAATAATAATAATAATAATAATAATAATAATAATAATAATTATAATAATAATAATAATACAGTAGTCTTCACCATATAGCTCCTCTGTATACCATAGACCAATAAGTTGTTCTATGACACCATTGACATTACTGGACACAGCCAACTGTGTCATAAAAATAATTAATAATGGAACAAGTTATTTGTCTATACGGGTACCATTGACTCTCTGATAACATAATTATGGTAGTAGATCCGATTAAATTTGTCAAATTTGATGCTACTGTTGGTTGTCACTTTATTTCACCTTTTTAGTTCTTTTAGTCTCTGCTAGGGACCAGTAATAATGTAGTTAACGTCATTACCGTTTTGTGTTTTCATGCACTGTTGTGACAGAGCCTTGTTTGAACATATTTGTTTTTTAATATATTATGACATAGTTTTGTTGTAATATACATGTATTTCAGTGTATTAAGTAGCCTCACTTGTAATATAGGTCACTATTATCACATAGTCTTGTTGGACTATGCATGTATCACAGTATATTAGGTAGCCACACTTGAAACAGATCCCTTTTATCACATAGCTTTGTTGGAACATACATGTATTTCAGTGTATTAGGTAGCCTCACTTGTAATATAGGTCACTTTTGTGGTTCCCATGAATAGTCAATTAAAGAGGGAGAACTGTAATAATATTATACAAAGTTCATATATTTGTTTTAAAATTGTCGGACAGTTTGTCAAAAAGAGGTCATTCATGGACACTGGAGCAATTTTGGTAGAACTGAGAAAAGAAAGAACATCTTTACCCTATGAGTAAACAACATGAATACCAGTAGTTTACCAGCAGTTGTTGTATAATTCAAGGACGTAAATAGTTTACCAGCAGTTGTCATATAATTCAAGGGTGTAAATAGTTGTATAATTCAAGGATGTAAATAGTTTACCAGCAGTTGTCATATAATTCAAGGGTGTAAATAGTTGTATAATTCAAGGACGTAAATAGTTTACCAGCAGTTGTCGTATAATTCAAGGATGTACATTTAAACAACTATGAGAAAAATACCTCTACAAGTTTAAATATCAGTTTAGAAAATGGAGAAACTATTTCAAGCATAACATATGGAAAGGTTGGTCTTTATAAGTATTTAGATTTTTTAAACAGACCAGAGGATTCAACAACAACAACAACAATAATAATAATAATAATAATAATAATAACTGAATTTTCTATAAGCAAGTTATACATCAGTTTTGAAGAAAATCTATGTAAGCTTTATGTTTTACTTTTTCATCAAGATTTGGATGAGAAAGACTCTTGTTAAGAAATGTCTTCTCTTTACAGATGTCAGTTTAGAAGAGTTATATGATTTCATTGTGATAGCAATAATACTGCAAAACTGGCACAAAATGAAATAAAAAATAAAATAATAAAGCCATGTTGAAATTAGTATAAGTTGCATGCAAGATTCTACTGAACAAGTACTGTAGATCTTAATCCATCCATAGGACATTCTTTATTGTTGGTACATAGTAGAAGAAAAAGAATAATTATAATGAGGAGGGGGAGAAAGAGAAATGAGACTACTACTACTAATTATTATTATTATTATTATTATTATTATTATTATTATTATTATTATTATTATTATTATTATTATTATTATTATTATTATTCTCATCATTGGGAACGTCATCATCATTGTCATACTCATCCAAAAATAGCTGAGGCAGCAACAAAACAAAAAAAATATCAACATTATCAGCAACATAACAACCACAACAATAGCCAGTCGCAACAATAATAAATATAAACAGTAGTTCTGAGGATTAACATAACATGGTAAAGTATTTTTAACAAATATTAAGCAGAAAATCAAATATAAAAACAAATCAATTTATTACTTTTTCTCATATCTTTCTCATGTGAAGCATACAACAGTGTACGGAATGAACGGAGAGTAGTACATATTTACACCGTATCACCGGTTCATTAAGAATAATATGAACTTTTTAGTACTGAACCGGTATCTTGTTCCCTTCATAAAACCTTGCAAGAACCAGTCATGCAGAATTCCAAGATGGAGAGTTCGGGAGTTGGCGTCGGATGAACATCAAAAATCTTTGTTTTAAGTAGTTATTCTGCTGAAGAGGTATATAAAAGAACCCTTATTCATGTTATCTGATAAGTAATAAAAGTCCGGAAATATTACAAAATATTCTTGAGTGTAAATACAAGTTTTTAAACAGATTAAAGCCAACTGCATCCCAAATCACCATGGAAATTATGACAACTTTGAAGGTTTTCAACGTATTTACTATGTTTACAGCATCTCTGAAGTATGCCAAGCGTGTGAAATCACATCAAACGTAGGTTCAGTATGTCTATACACGAAGCATTTTACATTTGTTTTAGCGAGAAATTCACTCAACCTTGAGAGTTCTTCATTTCTTCATTTTAGTACGTGACCAGGTGACTCATCCCCTTCGTCATGTTGCAGAGCGCACCTCAACTTAATTGTGCGCCAACCTATTCTCAGTGTTATTTAGCATTGTAGGGGTTTAAATGCCGCCAACTTTCAAGCCCTGCTTGCTCTTATTTCTCAAATACCTTAATGTTAAAAGTTCAAATTATATTTATTTCTCATTCTTTTTTATTGTTTAATTCCTTACAAACTGATTTAAGGTGCACCTGGTAAATAGAAGATTACCCAAGCTGGTGCTTAGAAGAAGCCAAAGAAGATGAAGAAGAAGCAATACTCTCAATAGCAGGACAGAATATAATACATTTGATAATCAGTGTATGGGATTGAAATTGATGGAAATTTGATTATTACTTCAGTTATTACACTCAACAAGATGCACATAATTTTAAAAACTATTACATTAAAAAATCCTGTATATGTCTGTTTATAGCTGGCAAATCATCATCCACTGTGAACCAACTAAACAAACCTTAATTTTGATTTTGTATTTTCATTTTCTGACTATTTATTGTGGTGTAATACTTTGCAGGAAATTTTAAAAGAGACAGGGAAGAATATTTGGAATGAGATAGGAGCGAATTATTTGATCAAGCTAATGTCATTGTCAACATAAAAAAAATATGTTTAATTTAAGATGCTAATAAGTATTCAGTCTATTAGTGTATTATGGATGGTTGTGTGCCAAAATGCAAGAGATAGCTGCAATTTTGCAATATTTTAAATATTGTCCCTTAAAATTATAATGTTGCTTCTGCATTCAGTCAAGAACATCATGCTCAAACTTGAACAGACTTGAAATTAGGGACCTAAGTCTAAGATTTTTGTTTTTCGTATAGATCTTTCTACAGTATTACATTTTTTAAAGGCACAGTCATACTTGTGTGATGTGATATTCCACCATGACTATACTGATATCACCCAGAACCTGGTACTATAGAAACTGTATTCATACACATTTACAGTAAATGTCATTTACAGCACTTAGAGTTAACAGTACATCACTATGAATATTTGGTGAATTGGATTTTCAGTTTTGTTACATTTTTGGGCCTTTTCTTTTGTATAATTTCTGGTGATTATTTCAAGGCAGTTATTTACAGGATGATTTTCTTTTCCTCATTTATTTATATCATAGCTCGAAATTTTGAATTATTTTACTAATGTCATCTAATTGTTTACAAGCTCATTCTTTTTACTAAAGATTGTTGCATCAACAATGATGCCAGCTGTAAAAGGTCATAATTTTCTTAACTTCTCTTGCCTTCATGTATTCTTTCATTTGCTAATTCTCGGAAGTTTCTGTGAAAATATCACATAAATAGGCTCCTAAAATGAATACAAAAATAAACAAACAAATGAATCAATTAAGTAATTAATTAAACAATAATTGCATTAAAAAAAAATTAATAAATTAGTAAATAAATTCTGTTCAGTGCACAGATGAATGTCAAATTTCTAAATGTACTGAAGATTTAAAAGATATGAAATATGTTGCCTATAAAATTTGTATTTTCATTCACAATATTTTGTGTGGTATTCAATTGCAAAAACTATTTTAGTGCACAAGAAAATAAATAAGTACATATTATCCCTGTCATAATGACTTCATTTCAGTATGTTTCAACATTTTCAATGCAAACAATATTGTTGGCTACATAGTGAAGTCTTCATTACAACAAAATTAAACCCCCCTGTAAAAAAAGAACTGCAGATGATGTAAACACTTGTGAACCCAACATATATATGATCCTTTCTTTAACTGAACTCTATTAAGTAGATGGGAGCTAATGTACTACCCTCTGCTTAGGTGTCGGTATTGGCATCCACACAGATAAAAGCATATTCATATGTACACACTTACTGAATGTCAACCATTTTTTCTTCCTAGGTCCTAGGTAGCAGTTTGGAGTGGGTTTCATAGCACCTACTCTGTGTGGAAGGGACTGAGAGAGCTAACTTTGTGCATACATGTACATTAGTTACATATTCTTGGTTAGTTTTTTGCATTTAGTTTGGGAATTTTGCAAACTGTATAAATATTCTTAGAAGGTCACTGTGACCTACATTTCACATTTTACTGGCTTCAGTTATGTTTTTGCATTCAGCTCATGACCAGATAGATTTTTTGCACCCTCTATATATATACTCTTATGCTTAGATTCATGAAACTTGGTGAGGGTATACACTACACCTTCATAAAAAAGTAGGTCACTGTGACACAAATTTCATGCTTCATTAACATTGGTTAAATTTTGTCTTAAGTCTTCTTTTCTCAAGGTCTGTTCATGCTAGAATCATCAAACTGGATGATTGTGTGCATTTCTATTGGCACCACACCCTTACCATTTTACTGGCAAATAGGTTTTTTGCTCCCTGTATATATACTGACATAACTTGATTCATGAAACTCGGTGAATGAGTGCTTCTTGATGAATACTATACCATCATCATAAATGTAGGTCACTTTGACCAACACACCTCATTGGCTTGGGTTCCATCTCAGGTGTTCTTCATGCCAGAATCATCATACTAGATGATTGTATGCATCTCTGTTAGTACCAAACCCTTAGAACAAAAGACAGTAACTGTGACCTACATTTTGCATGATACTAGTTTATGTTCAGTTTTTGCATGTAGCTCATGACCACATAGGTTTTTTAACTCCTGTATAATACTGTTATACCTGGAATCATGAAACTCTGTGAGAGGAGAAATCTTGTTGTCTGTTATGCCATGTCACAGTAGGTATGTAGGTAGGTAGATGGGTGGGTGGGTAGGTAAGTAGTTGATTGAATGGTATGTCAGCACAGTACTGGCTATATATTGTCAATTAAAAGTTAAAATGTTCAATTTCAGAAAGATTAAATGTTAAAATGTAAATAGAACAAATTTCAAAAAGACTTTAATTAGTAAAGGGGATAACATTGTGTTGCCAAGATCATTTTAGTCTGAACTTATTTTCTGCGTGATAATTAATGTTTACATTGGCTATTTATTAAAGCTTCATAGAGTTGAGCTATGTAATTGTTGATTACATTCTGGTTATTGAATTCATATAATGAGTTAGTAATTGTGAAAATTATGATTTCCATATCATCAGCTGTATGAAAGAAAAATGCTATTTCTTCGCCAAAAATTACTTCTGAAAATTCACCAAAATAAGCTGATATATCACAGAAGTTTTTGATAAAAAAATATATTCCAATAAGTGCATTTTTTTAATTTTCATGAAAAGGAAGAGAGCAATTTTAATGCCCATATACTTTTCTCTAGTTTATGATGACATATCAAAGGGGGTAATAAAAATGAACCCCAAAAGTGTTTCAACTGGGTAATTTTCCAATTACTTTTTGCATTTAGGTCTTGTATTTTTTTTATAGATAATTTTAATTTGTTACATCTCAGAAATTTTGAAAGCTTCTTTTAAATAAATTACCAAGTTTTTTTTTGTAAATTAAAGGGACAGTTGGGTTATTGATACATCTTCCTGCATGAATACTTTTTTAGAAATCCAGACAATAAACTTTTAGTGAATGTAATTGCCATGATAAAAGTGTCATTTTATATTTACTTATATTCTGATGTAACTGGTTACTCAGGTGTTTGAGAGTTAAACTATATGTGGAAATAAAGTTTATTCATAGTAATATAGTAATACAAAAGTGTTTGCGGTGTAGACTTTTTTATTAGGTTGATTTTTCTCAGGTCAGGCTCAGATATGATCAGTATCTATAATCAGTATCCTAATGGTGGACATGTGTAGTGACACATAGTAGCCAGGGGGAGGTAAATATTGAAGAACTTTCCACTGGAAAGGTCTGTAGTGCCAATAAGTACTCCAGAAATTGTGACGATTGTGAGATTTATTTATATCATAATTTGAGTGATATGAAAACAGAATGATGCCATATTGTAACTTAAGTGGTCTAATTGGGAGCAGCGTTGGCTCTGTTGGTAGAGTGTTGGACTGGTAATCCAAGGGTTGAGAGTTCAGTCCCCACCCAGGCCAACCTGGGTGGTTACCTTGGTGTGCCTGTGGGTACATCACTTAGCTCCCATTTTCTTGGCATAATATTGTAAATAATGCGCTGAAAGTGCCATTAAAAATCAACCAACCAACTAGCCTCTAAATATTTACTGCATTAATACTTGCTGTGTAATTCAAATGTAAACATAAAAAAATAGTACGATAATACGATAAATACCACTTCAGAAAACAACAAATCCCATACCCAACAAGCCTGAACAACTAAAAATCATTGTTGGGTAAATAAACATTCTAGTAACTAGCCCAATTTTGTAACAGAAAAAGAAGCACAGATTAAAATTCATGTGACTCATTACCCCTAATCATCCTTGCTGGTCTTGCATTTACTGGTCTGATGTGTCAGTATTGGAATTGCAGCACCCCGCACCCCCCCCCCCCACCTTAATAGTGGTTGAGTTAACTGTTTAGCCTAAAAAGTTGTAACTGCCTGTTAAACTACATGTTGGCCCTTTCAGGTCTCATGACTCATCATTTGGATCTGACCCTGGATGGCAGGATTACATAGACTCAGTGTAAACAAGAGTTATTATATGAAAACCAATTAAATTTTCCCATTCTCTATTGGATTAAAGTAATGAGAAAACGTTCCTTTTTGACAACATTGATCAATTTAGACATGCGAAAATGTGCTCATTTTTTATTGAAATTAATTCATCCCTGCCCTTCACATTTCCCATATAATTTATCATCCACTGCAATAGCGCCATGACACCATGTAGGTCAATCATGGAAGCCATCATTTCAGAAAGAGATATCAGATACTAGTGTAATACTGGGATACAGTGCTAAAATTTCAGATGAGAATGCATGAAAATAAAGTCAAAACACTGATACAATGTGTGCATTTATTTTTCATTTTTGGTTTGGAGGGATTTCATTCCTCCAAAGCTAATAGCATGTTGTCTACTATCTCTTTTTCAAAGAATAGTTTGTATTTCTATTTCTAATAATAAGGCACTTCATTATTTAGCTCTACTGGCCTTTCAAACATTGAAAGTCCAGTCAAGATATATTAAGGGACATTACTCAAATTCTAATCCTGAGAGGAAATGATTAGCAGAATGGTTACCTCCCTTGATATAGTTTTGACGGATACTGAATAGAATACAGAATCATTTCAGTAAAAAATGATCATCAAAGGTAATTGCTTAAATATTTATCTCCAAATATTTTATACATTTTATAATGTTATGTATGATGTTTATATAATATTATAAATATTTTGGGAAATTATAAATGTTTCTTCACTTTAATATTTGCTTAAATCTTAATGTTTATCAGGAAAAACATGTTTAACTAGTGTCCTTGAATTAGGTTGTTTTGATCAATGTGTTTTCTCAATTTGAAGGTCAAGGTTGAATTTTGTTTACAAGTAAAATTCCATTAAGATGACACACATTCTAGAACATTCTGTGATGTGACCAATCTTTATATATACCATGTTTGGTGGACATTTATTCAGTTTTGACATTACCATCAGTCTTGTAAAGAGCTATTACAGTTGTGAAAATTCATTCCAAATTCTAAGAGAGGAATTATTTTAAATATTCATTGGATTATAACAGTGCTCATAAACTTTTGGATTTTGGATTTTTAATTGATGATTTTGGAATTTATGTGAACTTATATTCAGAAATTTGGAATACTTCATTTTGACATCAGCACATTAAAGATTACTAGTACATCAGGACTTTGGAGACCATTGGCACATCATAACATTCAAGGACACAGCCGTGAATTCGGAACATTCTATATTTAGGACTTGTGATTAGAACAATCATTCTTATTGGATTATTAGGATTTCAAAACACATTATTGTAAGTGACTTTTTGATTTTTCATTTTAATTATCTAGTAATAAATTGCTTGTTGATTTTTTACTTGATTTGTTGGTTTCACTTTCTTTCTGTTACATTTTTCTTAGACCATAGAGTCGTAACAGAAATTGGGGGCTCGTCGTTCCGGGATTGAATTTCTTTAAAGCATATTAGAGATATTAAATTTATCTTTGAAATTCATATTGATTTTGTCTCTGAATTTTTTTTGTCTTTGGCAAAGATTTTTAATAGAGAAATTTTTTTGTGTGAAACCAACAAGCATTTACAATGGCATCTAATGTTCAGAATTTCATTTCAAAACCTACCCAGGAGGGGTTAGAGTGCATGAGAAAGGATGAGTTGCTCGAGCTTGCCAGAAAATACAGTCTATCTGAGGCAAAAGTATCATTGACAAAACAGGAGATAACGATTATTTTGATTCAGTATTTAGTAGGAAAGGGAATTTTTGATAGCAGTGCTTTAAGTTTGAAGAGAAAGCCTGTATCTGGTTCTGACAGGAAATTAAGGGAATTAGAGTTAAAGAATTAGATTGATTTAGAATTGGCAAAGCTTCAGATTCAGAGAGAGAGAGAGAAAGAAGAGAGGCAGATACAGATGGAGAGAGAGAAGGAAGAGAGGCAGATACAAATGCAGAAAGAAGAGAGGCAGATACAGATGGAGAGAGAGAAGGAAGAGAGGCAGATACAAATGCAGAAAGAAGAGAGGCAGATACAAATGCAGATGCAAAGAGAAGAAAGGGAAATGCAATTTAAATTAAGAGAATTAGAACTGGCAAACAGAGCACACTCCACTCCTTTAAACACAAGTTCAGGTTTTGATGTTACTAGATATATTAGGTTAGTACCCCCTTTTCAGGAAAAAGAAGTAGATAAATACTTTCTTCATTTCGAGAAAATAGCTGAAAACTTGAAATGGCCCAGAGAGCATTGGACTTTGTTATTACAAAGTGTACTAATTGGCAAAGCTCGTGAAGTCTACATTTCACTGTCAGTACAACAAAGCACTGATTATGATGTGGTTAAGGAGTACATCTTGAAAGCTTATGAGTTGGTACCAGAGGCATATCGACAAAGGTTTAGGAATTGTAGAAAAGAAACTGGACAAACTCATGTCGAATTTGCAGGGGATAAAGAACAACTATTTGATAGGTGGTGCTCAGCCAAGAAAGTTGATCAAGCTTATGATAACCTCCGACAGCTCGTATTAATTGAAGAGTTCAAGAGGTGCATCCATAGTGATGTTAAAACCTATCTTGATGAGCAGAATGTGGAAACTTTGGAAAATGCTGCTCGTATGGCTGATGATTATTCCTTGACTCACAAAATTTCATTTGGTAATAAATCGTCCTCTCAGCAGTTTTCTGGTAAAAAAAACCATTTCAATCTCATTCGAGTACTTCCAAATTTCACAACAGCACAACTGTTAGGAATCAAACATCTGATAAGACTGATCAGAAATCCTTATCTCTTCCTACGTGCACTTATTGTAAAAAGAAAGGGCACGTTATTTCTGATTGCTTCAAGTTGAAAAATAAGCAAAAGAGTAAAGACAGAGCTTTTCCAAATGCTCTTATTTCTACGAGGTCAAGGTCACGGTCTTGTATTGAAAGCAATACATTTGTTGGGTCAAACAAACCCCAGTCTGATTCTATTTTGGAGGCTTATGAACTATTCATGTCAGAAGGTTCTATATCACTTATTGGTGATTCTGCCAAGCCTATCCCAATTAAAATATTAAGGGACACTGGAGCTTCTCAGAGTCTTTTTTTGTCAGGTACTTTGCCTTTGTCTGAGGAGTCTTCTTCAAGTGAAAGTGTTCTTATTCAGGGAGTAGAGTGTGGCTTTGTAAATGTTCCTCTTCATTGTGTAAATTTGGCATCAGACTTAGTTTCTGGACCTGTGACTGTTGGGGCAGTGACTTCTTTACCCATAGAAGGTGTTCATTTATTACTAGGCAATGACCTAGCTGGAGATAAAGTTGTGGTTAATCCACTTGTAACTGACAAGCCTTGTTTGGATGAGAAAGTTGATCCTGTCGAAACTGAAATCCCTGATTTGTACCCTGCTTGTGCAGTTACTAGAGCTATGGCAAAAAGAGCTCTTGAGAGTGATGTTGATCAGGATATTATTCCTTTAGCTGACACATGTATTGGTCAGTCTTTTGATGAGGTCACTTTTTCCTCAGGTATTGATCAATCAAATGGTATTGATCACAGTGATCCTCTTTTGGCAACTCATTCTCTTTGTCCTAATCAGGATGACAAACGACAATCCCTTGTCGTTGAACAGGAGCAAGATCCCGAGATATCTTGTTTGTTTCAGAGGGCTATTAGTGAAACTGAATCCACACAAGTTCCAGTGTGTTACTTTGTGAAAAATGGGGTCCTTATGAGGAAATGGAAACCACCTGATGTACCCGCTGGTGACGAGTGGTCAGTGAGCTATCAAATTGTTGTTCCTAAGTCATATAGACAGGAAATTCTTAATTTAGCCCATGAAACTCCTTTGGCTGGTCATTTAGGAGTCCGTAAGACTTATCACAAGATCTTGAATCATTTTTATTGGCCAAAACTCAAAAGTGATGTTTCTAAATTCTGCAGATCTTGTCACACTTGTCAAATGGTAGGAAAACCCAATCAGAAGATACCTAAGGCTCATCTGCAACCTATTCCTGCATTTGATGAACCATTTAGTAGAATAATGGTAGACTGTGTTGGTCCTTTACCTAAAACCAAGTCAGGCAACCAATACTTGTTGACCATCATGTGTGCATCTACAAGATTTCCAGAGGCAATTCCTCTGAGAAATATAAAAACTAAAACTATTGTGAAAGCTTTGGTGAAGTTTTTTACACTTGTTGGGCTTCCCAAATCTGTCCAGTCAGATCAAGGGTCAAATTTTATGTCTGGAATTTTCCAACAAGTTATGCATGAATTAGGCATCCAACAGTTTAAATCTTCTGCCTATCACCCTGAAAGTCAAGGTGCTTTGGAAAGATTTCATCAAACTTTGAAGAATATGATTCGATCATATTGCTTTGATACAGAAAAGGATTGGGATGAGGGTGTTCATTTGTTGTTGTTTGCTGTTAGGGAATCAGTTCAAGAGTCGTTGGGTTTTAGTCCCTTTGAACTAGTTTTTGGTCATACTGTCCGTGGACCATTGAAATTATTGAAAGAGAAACTTCTTTCAAATGAAGATTCAAAGATTAATCTTCTTGATTATGTTTCTGATTTCAAATACAAGTTGTCAAAGGCCTGTGAAGTAGCAAGAACTAATCTTCACAATACCCAGTCAAAAATGAAATTAAGGTATGACAGAAATTCACAGGAAAGGAGTTTTAAACCTGGTGACAAAGTTCTGGCTCTCTTTCCCATACCTCAGAATCCTCTTCAGGCTAAATTTTATGGTCCTTATACCGTTGCAAAGAAAGTAAATGACTTAAATTATATCATTAACACTCCTGGGAGACGGAAACAAAAACAACTTTGTCATATAAATATATTAAAGGAATATTTTGACAGAGATAGCTCAGCTAATTATTTAGTTAATTTAGTTGTACCTGTCCCACACAGTGAAGATATCAACGATGGAATACAATCAGACTATAGTGACTCTGGTATAACCAATCTTCGGAATTCAGAAATATTGAACAACCTAGACCAGAAACTTTCACATCTACAACAACAGGAAAGAAATGAACTAAAACAGCTATTACATGACTATGAGCACTTGTTTCCTGATGTTCCAACACGAACAAGTAAAATTTATCATGACGTTGACATTGTAGATTCTGCGCCTGTGAAACAGCATCCTTATAGGATGAATCCTCTCAAACAGAACTATCTGAAGAAAGAAATTCAGTATCTACTGGAGAATGATTTCATAGAACCAAGTAAAAGTAGCTGGAGTTCACCATGTATTCTTGTTCCCAAGGCAGATAATACATTCCGTATGTGTACTGACTATAGAAAAGTCAACAGTGTCATCAAAACTGATTCATTTCCAATCCCAAGAATGGACGATTGCATTGATAAAATTGGAAATGCGGAATATGTCACCAAGTTTGACCTTTTAAAAGGATTCTGGCAAATTCCACTGACGGAAAGGGCAAAAGAAATTTCAACATTTGTAACTCCAGATGGACTTTATCAATATAAAGTCATGCCGTTTGGAATGAAAAATTCGCCTGCAACGTTTCAACGTCTGATGAACATGATAACATTTGGTCTTGATAATTGTGACGCTTATATCGATGACGTCATTATCTACAACAACACCTGGGAAGATCATTTGGAAACCATTCGAAAATTCTTTGATCGACTCAGCGATGCGAATCTGACAATTAATTTGAGCAAAAGTGAGTTTTGCCATGCTTGTGTCACATTTTTAGGACATATTGTGGGACAAGGTCAAGTTAAACCTATAGAAGCTAAGGTCAAAGCTATCTCTGAATTTCAAGTTCCAATTTGTAAAAAGCAACTGATGCGATTTCTAGGTATGGCTGGATATTATCGGAAATTTTGTTCCAATTTTTCCAAAATTGCTGAACCTTTAACAAGTTTATTGAGTAAGAAAACCAAATTTCATTGGTCTGACAAGTGTCAGGAATCTTTTGACAAGTTAAAGGCCATGCTTAAGAATGCACCAGTTCTTTCTGCACCAAATTTTAGCCAATCATTTAAATTATCTGTTGATGCAAGTGATGTAGGGGTTGGTGGAGTATTGATTCAGGAAGACAAAAGTGGTGTGGATCACCCTGTGTGTTATTTTTCTAAAAAACTAAACAAGCACCAGAAAAATTATTCCACAATTGAGAAGGAATGTTTGGCTTTGATATTGGCTTTACAGCATTTTGAAGTGTATGTCACCTCAGCTCTTTCTCCAATTATTGTGTACAGTGATCACAATCCCCTTACTTTCATCAACAAAATGAAAGATAAAAATCGGAGATTGTTGAGATGGAGTTTGATATTGCAGGAATATAACATTGACATCAGACACATCAGGGGAAAAGACAATGTGATTGCAGATGCACTCTCACGTGCCTAGAAATGTAATATTGCTTGATGTAATTAAGTCCAGTATCATAAAACATGTTCTTATGTAATTTTGGTTATTATAGTATTAGATATATATTCAAAAGAAAGCTTTATTATATAAATCTTTCTTTTTCTTTATGAGGGGAGGTGTTATGTATGATGTTTATATAATATTATAAATATTTTAGGAAATTATAAATGTTTCTTCACTTTAATATTTGCTTAAATCTTAATGTTTATCAGGAAAAACATGTTTAACTAGTGTCCTTGAATTAGGTTGTTTTGATGAATATGTTTTCTCAATTTGAAGGTCAAGGTTGAATTTTGTTTACAAGTAAAATTCCATTAAGATGACACACATTCTAGAACATTCTGTGATGTGACCAATCTTTATATATACCATGTTTGGTGGACATTTATTCAGTTTTGACAGTACCATCAGTCTTGTAAAGAGCTATTACAATTGTGAAAATTCATTCCAAATTCTAAGAGAGGAATTATTTTAAATATTCATTGGATTATAACAGTGCTCATAAACTTTTGGATTTTGGATTTTTAATTGATGATTTTGGAATTTATGTGAACTTATATTCAGAAATTTGGAATACTTCATTTTGACATCAGCACATTAAAGATTACTAGTACATCAGGACTTTGGAGACCATTGGCACATCATAACATTCAAGGACACAGCCGTGAATTCGGAACATTCTATATTTAGGACTTGTGATTAGAACAATCATTCTTATTGGATTATTAGGATTTCAAAACACATTATTGTAAGTGACTTTTTGATTTTTCATTTTAATTATCTAGTAATAAATTGCTTGTTGATTTTTTACTTGATTTGTTGGTTTCACTTTCTTTCTGTTACATTTTTCTTAGACCATAGAGTCGTAACAATAATCAGAGTACATGCAATGAGAGGATATTGGTTTTTGCATATGATCATTAAAAGGAATATCATTATCAATAGCTTGCAAGTTATGTTCATCCCATTAACCCTGTTTAATGTATTACTGAATGAACTGCATTCATAATACTTTGATTTGTTTGTGTCAGCCAAAATTGTCAATGACCATCCCCAAAAATATGCAGGGGGACACAGTGTCCATTAAAAATTACAACCCAGGAACAATTCTGCATGGAATCATCTGTTTTGTTGAATATAAGGAATATGTAAATGATATATACAATAGTTTTACATATTTGTGCAATTTTAGCTCTATATCAGTATTATTCAAATTCTGTGAATTCATGGGTATACATTTTTGTCATTTTGCAAAAAATTACATTTTTATTGGTTGCTAAATTCATTGAGTGAAGAAGGGTCTTATTGTTTCCACAGAACCATCATTGTTTTGCTCTTTAAATTCATGGTTTCTACCAACAACACAATCCTAAAAAAATGTACTCCACAAATAATTGTGAATCCATCTACTATTAACCTAATTTAATTTGTCTAAAATCTGAAGGAAAATGGTCATGACTTCTAATGAGTTTTTTTTTGCAATACATTGTGAACAATATCATGTTTCTGTGAATGACCTACAGTATATGGACATATTTTCTGTAAAGTTATAGTCAAGTTACATTCTTTAATTGTAGAATATTTCTGTAAAGTTATAGTCAAGTTAAATTCTTTAATTGTAGAATATTTTTGTAAAGTTATAGTCAAGTTACATTCTTTAATTGTAGAATATTTCTGTAAAGTTATAGTCAAGTTACATTCTTTAATTGTAGAATATTTCTGTAAAGTTATAGTCAAGTTAAATTCTTTAATTGTAGAATATTTTTGTAAAGTTATAGTCAAGTTACATTCTTTAATTGTAGAATATTTCTGTAAAGTTATAGTCAAGTTACATTCTTTAATTGTAGAATATTTTTGTTCAAAAACACTTTTAAGAATGTCATGTGACTAGAATGAAGGCAACTAGTTGATAGGATGCCCTATGAATTGGTTACAATAATCTGTCATTTTTTATCATGTGATTTTGATGATAGCCTTGTCTTCAAGGTACTGAGTAAATATTGCTTGTTGTTAAAATTCATATCTCTTTTCTGATGACTGTAAGAAACTAGGACATTTATACATAAAAAGGTTTTAAAACAAAGGAATGTTTTTGTTGTTTTCATCTGGCTTTTTTAAATTTATTTTAATGAAACTATTATAGAATGGAGAAAAATAACAGCAAATCTGCCCTGCCAAGCAAGAGCAGAAGCTCTAAAGGATTTTCCAGTGCTGGTAGTTTAACTGGTAAGAGTAACCGTTCCTCAACAGCCAGCAGCATAGAAAGCTCCAATGACAGAAGTGTCAGATCAGCCTCCAGCTCAGAATCAAAATCTATGGATAAAGAAATAGTCAAGAAATTTCCACCTGTTATGACAAAAGAGACACTGATGAAGGTAACTGCATGCACATGAAATTCCTTATCCCAAATACAATTTGTCTTTTTTAATTTTCCAGCTGATTCTATCTTTATGTCACTGTGTCGATTCATCCATCTGTCTCAGGCTAGCTAATTAACATAAGTATACAGAAACCACTTAAGGTCGATTCATCCATCTGTCTCATGCTAGCTTATTAGCATAAGTATACAAAAACCACTTAAGGTCAATTCATCCATCTGTCTCAGGCTAACTGATCAGCATAAGTATACAGAAACCACTTAAGGTCGATTCATCCATCTGTCTCTGGCTAGCTAATTAGCATAAGTATACATAAACCACTTAAGGTTGATAAATTGAATTTGTTAGTCATGTTTCTCTGCATATATAGATGATTAGATTAGATTAGATTTACATGTCATTTAGTTTTACGTTTTATTTATCAGTATTTTCACTTCTTGAACTTTGAATTTTCAGTGAAAACCTTGTTAGCATGATTGTGTCAAAACTACTTGACCAAATTTGGTAGGCATGATTATATGCAATGTAGATGACCAGCAAGCCAAATTTGGTAGGCATGATTATATGCAATGTAGATGACCAGCAAGCCAAATTTGGTAGGCATGATTATATGCAATGTAGATGACCAGCAGGCCAAATTTGGTAGGCATGATTATATGCAATGTAGATGACCAGCTTAAATTTTCACACAATTTAAGTGATTTATATCCCCACCTTTTGGTAGGGGTGAAATGATACACCTCTGCCACGCATCGATACGATTCTCAAAACACAGCCTACAATACGATACATTATCAATACAAATATCAACTTGATGGTCTTTTCATCTTTAGAATGTCTGTCAGTGGTAGGTTGGTGCCATTTTTTATGTGTTGACATATTGGGTGTATTTCCAGTATGCAGATTACAAACAAAATTAGACTTATCATCTGTTCATATGCCATTCTCATCCTTGACAAGATTTTTAAAAAAAAATACTTCTAAACAGACTAGTTGTTAGTGATTTTTATTCACCCTTTTAGGCCAGTTCAGGCTGCTCCATTTGAACATATGCATGACTCATCCTGGTCACCACGCCCTATGTTTTACATTGAATGAATGTTTTTAAAACATCTTTTTGCCAGTTTCATGTCTTCACTTAAATTTTGAAGAGATTATGTTGTTATCTTCAAAACAGAAGAAACAGTGCAATTTCCTTGTGCAAGGAAATTCTTATCTAGAACAAGTCTGAGTGTTGGAGCGGAGATGACTAATAGCCAAATCCTTCACATTGTACTTCCTGCAGATGCAAATCAACTGCCGTGGCCACAGACATTTGTTTCTGTCAGTGAAAAAGGAAATTATTGACAACACCCACTCCCTTTCTAGAAATTGATGAGGTGGCTATAACTCGCGTAGTTTGGAATCTGCCTCCTTGCCGATTCTGTGCTATTTTTTTTTTTTATCCCATCAGCAGGTTCGGTTGCTGATTACATATATCAATGTAAAAGGAGATATTTCAAACTTATTCCCCATTTATGATTTAAGTACTTTACACATATCATTTAATAGTCACTTTTGTGTGAAGTTTCTATGTTGCTTTGTGTCTATTTGGATAGAGTCTGGATGCCAATATTTCCGGTATGTCACGCGGTGAACACGCTACAGTTAGTTATGATTGGTGGTTATTGTTTTATCCTGGACTTGAACAAAATATAACCACTAATCAGAACTGCATGTAACACTGCATGAAACACCAGATGTGTAGCCTTCAATTCAATCCAAGTAGACAAGATGCGATGCAACAGATACATTTCGCGTCAAAGTGGTTATTAAATGATCAGTAAAGTACTTAAATCATACATAATAGGGAAGAAATCTGTAATGTCTTCTTTCCATTGATATATGTTATCAGTGGCTGAAGATGCAGATGAGATAAACTAATTAGCATGGAATTGGGGCGGGAGAAGGGGACAGATTTCGAACCACATGAGTTAGTCACCTTGTGTTAATTTGTAAAAGGCGAGTGGGTGCTGTAAATTGCTTTTAATTTTTACTGACAGAAATGAATGCATCTTCTTGCTATGTCTGTCTCAGATGAATTCTCAATTTAAAGAATGAAAAGGCAAATGACTAATAATTATTCACCATTGCTGAAGATTAAAGTAACTTGCATAGAGTAAGTATCGTTTTGTGTCGATTCTTCCCCTCTTATATCGATATGGGTATCGATATAGAAAAAGTATCGATACATCGATATATCGATTAATCGTTTCACCCCTACCTTTTAGTGTCAGGGGATATTGTGATATCCTCTTTCTGTCTCTCTGTCCATCCATCTATCTGTCTGTCTCTTGGTCTGTAAATCAATTGCCTTTTTTGTTCACTGCATTGAAATTCACCAAGCTTGCTATGTCCACATGGTAACCATGTGCTAAAGGGAATATAGGTTTTGGCTGTCATTCCTGAGGTCCTTGGGAAGGGTCAAAGATTTTTTTTTTTACATTTCAATTGCATTGCCATTTAGGAGTTTGTTTCATTTACTACAGCAAATGGGGTGGGTGCGGATTGTGATAAAAAGCATGGGGATTTTCAAAGTTACTTTAGTTTCTTTTTTATCAGCACTCTCTTTGGACTTTGAGGTTTTGTGTTTTAGTGGAAACCTAGTGCTATCAAGATTTCTCAGAAAATGCTTGACCTAGGTTTATGAAATTTGATAGGTATGTTTACAAGCATTGGTAAATGACCTAGTCATAGTTTTGTATCATTTATACAAAGTTTGCAGGTTTAATCAGTCTATTTTTGACTAGTTTTTATTTGGACTATTTTAGCTGCAGTATGGGCATATATGTTTTACAGACAAAAATCTAGTTAGGAAAAAATTAGGTCTACAGTTAGAGTATCATATGGTAATGTCGTCCAACAAATGAAAACACATTGAAGATGAAGGGGACAATCAACCTCTTACAGATTTTCCAAACAGATGGGACAGACATGTGAAAGGAATATTTAAATATTTGGCTGTGCTTGGAAAAAAAACAACAAGAAAGGCAACAATACCATTTATTGGACATCATATTGTGTCAATCTGAGTATTACTTATGGCGGGAGAGATGATTGCCACCACCATGTGAATGCAAATAAACCCAATGATTGCCACCACCATGTGAATACAAATAAACCCAATGATTGCCACAACCATGTGAATACAAATAAACCCAATGATTGCCACCACTATGTGAATACAAATAAACCCAATGATTGCCACAACCATGTGAATAAAAATAAACCCAATGATTACCACCACTATGTGAATACCAATAAACTCAATGATTGCCACCACTATGTGAATACAAATAAACCCAATGATTGCCACCACTATGTGAATACAAATAAACCCAATGATTGCCACCACCATGTGAATACAAATAAACCCAATGATTGCCACCACCATGTGAATACAAATAAACCCAATGATTGCCACAACCATGTGAATACAAATAAACCCAAAGATTACTGAGAGAGATTTAGCAAGAAGACATTGACCTCCATGGGCTTTGGAACTGCAGTTTCTGAAACTGAACTGGAGGTCAATAAGGCCAAAATGTACTTTACTAACTTTTTAACTGCATCAGACCAAACTTCTAATCTTTTCAAATGGATGTTTTCCAAGTTGACAATAGCAGTACATGATATTTCATTATGGCTTACTGAATATTGGTCAAACTTACAGAAAAATATTGACTAGCTTACTGAAAAGGTCATTTTAGGGTTGTCAGGTCTGAAAATAACCGAATTCATTGTATATTGAACATTTCTGATGGGGATTTTACTTGAAAAGAAAACTAGATAAAAGAGGGTAATATTTTGTACATGAATACTGAATATTATAGCGTGTATTTATTTAGAATTACTCTTCATTTTCTGCATGTTAAGTACCGGTACTAGTATATCAAACTTGAGTCTGCTCTCCATACTAAGCTATTCTAGTTTTACAAACACTCTTAATACAATTAAGAAATAAAAAATACTCTTAATATTCTTTTGTGACTTTTGATCAATGTTTATATTCTCCAGTATTCCTTTTTCTCTGTGCTCTAGTACAATGACTTTAGGCAGAGGTTTGACATGGAGGAAATGAAACTGTCTGACTTGGAGTACCTGTCAGATGAGTACAGTTTTGATGATGATGAGGAGGAAAGTCAGGATGAAGAGCTTCAAAGACTGGTTGAAGAATCACAGGGTGATCGCAGGAGAATTCAGGAAGCTGATGCAGCCAGGTTCAAAGAACTAGAGATGAATGGAGCACTCATACCTGCTGGTACATAAGATACAAATAAATTTATTGTAAATTTATGAACCACTTTCTGTCTTGGACATATACATCTTCAAAAGTATTTCTGATGAGTTTCTTTGTATTATAGATAATTTAACACTATTATTTATTTTTCTTGAGATTTGTTTGAAGAAAACAAATGGAGAGTACTTCTACCAAGTATGTTACATTCTGCTTGTAATTGTTGTTGATTTTATCCATCTGTCTACATCATTTTAATGCTGCAATGCAATCTTAGACATCATCATTATCATCATCATTGTTATCATCACACTTTTTTCTTTTTCTGTTACACATGTCCATTATATATTAATTAAATAAATATCATGCATCCAAAGAATTTCTTAAAGGGGAAGACCAAATTCCCTTATTTTCGTTGCATGTTTCCATTTGATTTTTATTAAGTACATGTTTTGCATCCAAAGAATTGTGCAAAAGGCATTATCTACTTTTGTGCAAAATACATTATCAATTGGTGAAAAATAAAATAAAATGAATGACCTGACTTGATTATACATGTCTTTGTATCACTTGACATCACCAATATGACATTATGTAAAGCTTTCTATGCATAATTTTGTTACTATATAGATATGCATAATAAAAAAATAAAGACAATACTGTATATACTCACTTATAAGTTGAGCCCAACTACAAACTGCACAGACAGAGATCTGCTGTCGCATAATGCCCTGGCAGATATGGGTCTATGTAGTTTATGAGGAGTAGTCAGTAGCACAAACAACATAAACCCTGATCTGCCAGTGCATTATGCGCCAGCAGATCAGGGTCTATGTTGTTTGTAATTGGACTTGACTTATAAGTGAGTATATACGGTATGTGTGAGATACAGTATTCTCCCATTATTAGCCCAGGTAAATGATGTTTAAAAGTGGTGGGTGGGCTTATTTATTGGACAACATTTTATAAAATCTAAAATATATCGAAATGTTGTAAAAGTAGTGCAGGGACTAATCAACAAGCATGGACTTATAATGGAAGAGAATAATGGTATCCAAATATACATGCAATTTGAAGAAATTCCACTACACTATTTTGCATTTTCTTAAATGAAATCTGTGTATTTTGTCATGTGTTAAAATTGTAGTTTAAGTTTGTGAAACTCATTGAATTTTTCAATCTTTTGCCAACTAAGCTTTGCAAAAGTTCATAAAAATTTCCTTTAGAGACTGGTATATCATCATATAAGTACTGATACTGATCATTCATTTAATCTGCTTGCAGATGATGATGATATTGACAGTGAGGAGGAGAAGGAGATCATGAAAGAGATCAAGAGTGAGATTCAGAAGCAGGTGCGTGAGGAGATGAAATCAGAACTGGAGATCTATCAGGCCAAGATGGAGGCTCTCGAGCGTGAGGCAGGGCAAAAACCTGCTGGAGAAGGAGATGCTGGTGCTGAAACTGAAGCAGAGGCAGACTTGATAGATCCTAAAATGAAGGAAGCTCTTAGTAAGATGAGAAAGTTGGATAAAGTGCTAGCTAAATGGATTAAAAAGGAGAAGCAAGTTAAAAGAGATAGGATATTGTTAGAGAGAAGGTAATACTACATTATTACTTTCAAAAAGTGATCCTATAATCATCATTTAAAAAACAAAACAGCAAATAATCTTTGAAATAAATCATTCATATTATTTGATTCAGACGTTTCAGAACTTTGTCCCGTAATGGTCAAGAATAACTGTATTATCTGTTTTACTTTGTATAGTCTGTATGCTTTAAGGTGAAAAATTGCAGACTTACAAATACAACACAACACATTTAGTAGCAAACAGCAATTGACTGTGAACAAGCAGTGCCTGATGCAGTCATAATATAACAACATGGCAGGCAACTGACAGTCACCAGATCCTAATGTCTATTTAAAAATGTACTACTGACTAACTCCAAGTATGTACAAGTACACTTTTAATTCACATTCCTGCAGATTTAGAAAGTGAAATTATAGAAGTAAAAACAAAATCTCATCCTTCTTAATTTATTTATTCAACATCAAAAACTTAAATTAAAGTCATTCCTTTGAATTGCAGTTGGTTACAGGTATTGTTTAAAAAAGACTATATGGGGCCTACACTGAGTGAATAGATCTCAGTCAATGGCCTGCATCTCGATACTTTGATTACACAATACAATACTTGTTTGCAGTAAATTGACAATCACTGTACTTGCAAGTGTGATTAGTGTGTCTGATGCAATCAAGCACTCACAAATAATACATAATATCAAATTTTACCATGTCTTTTTATAAAATATTGGTGTACTAGTAGTACTTAGGTGACTTTGATACATTTTTCATTGTCATGTAACATCGCTCACTGTTTTGCTAATTGTTTTGCCTGATTCAGTGGGTATTTTCCTATCGCACACCACAGCATAATTCTGATTCTAAATGTCTGAATCTGATTATTCACCAGATGAGTACTGTCTTGAGACACATCACACCACAGCATATGATGAATTCTATATGTCTAACTCTTATTATTCACCAGATGACTACTGTCTTGAGACACATCACACCACAGCATATAATGAATTCTATGTCTAACTCTTATTATTCACCAGATGAGTACTGTCTTGAGACACATCACACCACAGCATATGATGAATTCTATATGTCTCTTATTATTCACCAGATAACTACTGTCTTGAGACACATCACACCACAACATATGATGAATTCTATATGTCTAACTCTTATTATTCACTAGATGACTACTGTCTTGAGACACATCACACCACAGCATATGATGAATTCTATATGTCTAACTCTTATTATTCACCAGATAACTACTGTTTCAAGACACATCACACCACAGCGTATGAAGAATTCTATATGTCTAACTCTGATTACTCACCAGATGACTACTGTTTCAAGACACATCACATCACAGCATATGATGAATTCTCTATGTCTGACTGATTACTCACCAGATGACCACTGGGTTGAGACACATTACACCGCAGCATATGGCCAATTCAAAAAGTCTGACCCAAAATTACCAATCGGATGACTACTGTCTTGAGATACATCACACCATAGGATATGATGAATTCTAAATGTCTAACTCTGACTATTCACCAGATGACTGCTGTCTTGAGACACATTACACCACAGCATATGTTGAATTCTATATGTCTGACTCTGATTACTCACCAGATGACTACTGTCTTGAGACAAATTACACAACAGCATGTGACCGATTCTAAATATCTAACTCTGATTACTAACCAGGTGACTAGTGTTTCGATACACATTACACCACAGGATATGATGAATTCTATATGTCTAACTCTGATTACTCACCAGATGACTACTGTCTTGAGACAAATTACACAACAGCATGTGACCAATTCTAAATGTCTAACTGATTATTCACCAGATGACTAGTGTCTCGAGACACATTACACCACAGCATATGATGAATTCTAAATGTCTACCTCTGATTATTCACCAGATGACTGCTGTCTTGAGACACATCACACCACAACATATGACCAATTTTTAAAGTCTGAATCTGATTACTCATTGGATGACTACTGTCTTGAGACACATCACACTGCAGCATCTGACTGATTCAAAACATCTGACTCTGAGTGCTTACCCAAGAACTTCTGTATTGAGACACACACTCCAATCCTCCATTTTACTATCTCTTTTAGAAACTTTTTAACACAATATTTATACTTTAAAATTCTCCACTATTTTATTGCAGATTAAGATTGGAAATAGAAGCTATGAAATCAGATGGACGGGAGCACAAGGATGTGACCAATAATACTCAAAAGTTCCTGGCCTTAGAACTTCCCCCCCACCATAATGCAGGTAACTGCACATCTGCATACTGTCAGGAAATTGTTTCACACTGCTATGATCTTTTCATTTTGCCCATTAGGTTTGGTTATAAGAATAGGTAAACATTTAAATACATTTTCTTTCTCAATAGAGTGTTCTCAAACCTGTAAAATTTTAGATGTGAAAACACTAATTACTGTTTTCCAGATTTGATTGTCATTGTATAAGGTTCATGTTGTTTGTTGCTTTTTTGATGTTATGGTTATTAAAACCCACACACCAAGCCATCATCTGTTCACCATAGTGCAGCTGGTTACACCCTTTGTTTATCAAGTTAATCTCTTTATGTCATCAGTGAATTAAGCCTTTGGCTTTTGTCTCTTAAATAAATTTATTTTATTTCTGCATCAGTTAATTCTGTTATTTTTTTTTCTTCATTTATTGGTACATATATATTCCATATTTACTCCAAGCCTGATCAAAACTGCAAATTCATACATAGGATGAGTAAGAGTTATCATAGATAACTGGGAGTGTGTAATTCTTATGCTACATTTGAAGTAAACTTTATGGACATGTGAAGTTAACTTATGGACAGGATAAACAAATATTACCTTAGTTATTTTTCCAATTCATATGCTAACACATGTACAGCTAATCATCAATATAAATGTGAATAATTTATGATAGATGTAAATCTTTATTGCGATATAAAATTATTTTGAGATGAAATTAATGCAATATTGTAACAAGAACTATGAATAACGAATAAAATGCATGTACAGTAATTGTGGGTATTTTTTCTTCTTAAGCCCTGTTGAATTTTTACCTTGAAAACTGATTGTCTAGCACAAACCTGTTATGAGACATCACCTGTCTTGAGAGACCACTTTTTTGGCAGAAGAGGTGGTCTCTCAAGACAGGATTTTCTGTCCTTATCTCAAGAAAGTCTATACACTATGACAAGATTACATGTATAATGGTACTGATTTTATCTTTTGATTTTCATTTTGCAGGTATTGTCCTGACTGATGATGGTACTGAGGAACCAGTTTTTGCAACTCAGCTAAATGAAAATGAATATCCATATCTCAGAACAAGGGATGGGAACAAAACTAAAGACAAAGGTATCAGCTTTGTTTTTTCGTGCACTTTTGGCCCAAGCAATTTTATTCTCAAACATCACTGAAGAAATTTGAATCACGACCAAAATGCAGATATAAGTTGAAATATATATATATTAGAGATCCTGACATCACTGTATTTACCAGACTAGTCCAGCAGATCAAAGATTGACTGGCACATACTCCGAGCAACCTAACATTGGTCATAGGACATCTCAAATATCATTATATCAAATTGTCTTTGATATGTTTTTCCATTAAGCTGTAAAATAAACACCTTAACAAAGTAAAATTCAAAAGTCACTAGGTCAAGTTTACAGATTGTTTCTTTGTTGGAAAATCAATAAGGTGTTGCCGGCTAATCTTAATTTGAAGGTAACTAGCCAAGTTGTCTAAGGCACTCACCTTTACAGATCACTCACACATTTCACCTCTGTCAAGTTTTGCCTCGACCAATGTGGGTATTTGAGAAAGCTTGCCAGTAGCTTCCCGTGGGTTGGTGGTTCTTCACTGGGTCTTCCTGGGTTCTTCCTAACCAAATATACTGGCCACCATGTATAGCTGAAAAATGGCATTAAACCCCACAAGACCACGAGACAAATCCAAGGTGACTAGGTCTAGTTCACACTTTGTTTATTTGTAAGACAAAAAATCAATAGAGGTGTCGCCAACTAAGCTTGTTTGGTCATTATGTTTTTGTGCTTTATGGCTTTAAACAATTGGGAAAACATAATGACCTAACAACAGCATAGCTTCAAACAATGTCTGACATGTGAAGTCAGCAAATAGTCATATGAGCTCATTTGTCAGTCATATCTGGCAAATATGGCCATATTAGTATCTCTGATATATATATATATACAGTAGGACCCCGTTATAGCACGATGGTTGGGGTCCACAAAACGAGATCGTGCTATACCCGAACCGTACTATAACCGAACAAGACAAAACCAAGTCATTTAGCTGAAGAAAATGAGGGGGGGGGTATAAATTGTGGTCTGAAAACAACGTGCTTCATTGGCACTGTTACCATCTTAAATCAATGCATATTAAATGAGAAATACACATGCAATGAAAACAGAGATTGCACATATAATATTTAACTTTATTCAGAGAACCATGCATTGGTACATTTATATATATATATATATATGTCTAATGTATAGCATGAATAGTTAAAGGATCAACACGTGTACTCACCAACCGATCTCATCGCATGCGTTGGAGTGAGTCCATAATAATTCCATCGAAAATATGCACACAGAAGTATAATATCATTGTCTGATAAAGTTCTGAAATCCTACATCGTCCTCTAGTCATTGTAAATCGTCGTCGTCTAGTCATTATAAATCGTCGTCGTCTAGTCATCGTAAATCACGTCCAACTCCGATTCCTCAGCTTTACTGTCATATGCGGGTGCTTACGCAGAGACTGAGCTTGGGCTCTGCAAGTAACACTTTGATCATAAAGTCAGAAATCAATTAAAGGATGCAACTGGACACGTGTCAATTGTGCGGCAAGATCACAGGGAGTTCAAATAACCACCCTCTGTTACTTGGCACTGAACAAGTAAAACACGCCGCTTGATCAAAGGGTTGTCACGTGGGAAAACAACTTGAAAACAAAGTGAGTGCTTTTATAAGCCAAAGGCTTATCGGACCACGTGCACTGGCAGATCACTTGGGAAATATCACTTGGGAATTAAATCTGACTTGTGGAAACACCGGACTTAATCCTGTCCATGGCTTCAAGCTTCTTTTTAACAGTAAAAGCTTTACATTTCCGTGTACTGTTATTCATTGTAAATAACTACTAATTAAAACTCTGACACCTATTTGTTTGAATGACTACAGCAAGAATAATTGTTAATCAACAATGGGGTCATTTTTATAGTGAATGTACAATATTATTCACTGGTCACCTGATTGCGTGGCGATTGTCTAACAACACCGACAAGCCACGTGTGTGCATTGGCGGCTTTCGTTTTTTTTATGTTTTATAAATCATTGCCGCATGGTTTGAACAACCTTTAGCTTTGAGATTGACTTTGATGATTGTCAATGACTTAAATTAATTGATTTATAAATTGAGGTGCGAATCTTTTATCAACCACCGCATTGTTTGGTGCTTGGCTGTGTATGCAGTTGAATGAGCAACATATGTCTGCTATTGTTTGAGCAACGATTGTACACAGAATGTATTGAAGACAAACACAAAGAAGACTTAATGACTTTATTGTTCATGTATCAGTAATAATAAGATTAACACTTATCAGCTTTAAAATGAGCTGACATCTTTCAAAAATAAACTAAGATCAAAGTGCAGTGATTGACTACTGACACATTTGAAATGAACATTCACAAATAGAAATGTTCAGCATCTTTATTCATATAAAGAAAGATGCAATCATAAGACACTTTTTCTTCAAGAATACAATACAGCTTACCAAATTATTAAATCAAATTCTTGTTTATTTTGGCACAAGACTTTGCAGTAGTTCAAGAAATTGGCGAAATTATTATAAAATTTTGGTAGCCATGCCATGATCGTATTATATCCGAATTTATACACAATCTCTTCCCCAAAATGATAATTAATTTTTTACACATTATTTTTTGTACTTGAAAAAAAATATGTATGAAAAAATAGATGAAATTTCGGGAGCCATGCCACGATCATGTTATATCCGAATTTGTTCTATAACGAAGCGTGCTATAGCAGGGTCCTACTGTATATTATATATATATATATATATATAAGAGCTTCTAAAAGTTTTTGAACCTCTGCCAGACATTTTACCTCCCCCACCACCTCCACCCAGGATAATAGGATAATGCAATTTTTCATCTACCTTTGTTTCCGAATCAAACTTATGAAATCCTTTTATACACCATTATGAACACACACCTAGTTTTAAGTTTCATGTATTTTAATGTCTATAATTGCTTTATTTTAAATTTTGCAAACATGACTACATGCCTGAGTGAACTGTAGATCCAACAGTTCATTTTCTTTGAAATGATCAAGAGCCTTTTGCATGGGGCTTGTTATCTTTTGCATCATCTTCATCCCTATACTATACACAGGCTGAACTTTAAAACAAACTTCAAAGAATTAAGATTAAAACAATAATGTTCGTAGTGAACTGAACTCAGAAATAAAAGAAGGACTGAGCAAATTCCATAGCCTGACATCCAGGAGAAGTGAAATTCTTGGTCAGGCTTGTGAAAATTTTATTTAAAGGGCTTGTCCAGGACAAGTAAGTTTTTATCAGCATGAAAAAGTAAATACTTCTTACTGATTTACAGCTATAAAATAATCTCTCCCAGGTTAATCTGTTACTTTCACAACTAAATGATTTTAGTGAATGTGAATACCACTAACTCGAGGCATTACAACATTTGTGGGCATGAACATTTAAGAACATCAGAAATGTGTTCTTGTCATATATGCAGTACAAATGTACATTCATTACAAAAATTAGTTGTTTTCTGTCCATTGTAGGCAAGTGTCCATTATATTAAGGACAATTACATAAATATTTTTATTGGAACCTTTTTTAAAATGTCTCAAATAGACAGGTGTCCTTAGATAGAGGGACTCTTTATGACAGGTTTTTCTATGGCATGTTTAATTTGTTTCCAGCTTCTGAGCAGCAGCAGGCAGACAGCCAGTCAACTGGAGATGGGGAATCCAGTAAGGGTACTAGATCTGTGGATGGGAGCTCTGTTGATGGGGAAAAGAAACACAGAAGGAGGCGTGGCAAGGACTTTATAAAGAGAAATAAGGAGGTAAATGCTAAATGTTTCTATACCATTTATACTTTATATTAACTATTTTTTTCAGGTGTGCAGATAATTTTGGACAAATACGTGAATTATAGTTGTCACATGACTTGTTTACACAAATATTTAGAGACATGATGTTTTCATGGAGTCAAACCAAAAACTGATTCTGGCTTTAACTTTGTGTCATTTTACCTCATTTATTATTACCTTGATGCCTTCATGTAGGTGAATCTTTTACATGATGAAGGATTATTTTTTTGCACGATCATTAATGCTTTATAATGATAGTTTCATTTGTAATGGTACAGTAACATTTACTGTAGTAGAAATATGTTGCACTGCAATTTAACAACACAAGATTAACATTTGCTTGGAAGTCTAAAATAGTGCAGGAGTTATGTACTGAACTGTTTGATGCTTTCATTAATTATATATCACTATTGACAGACTTGATATATTCCAGTTGCAGGGATTTCCATTCAAACACAACTTGTTCTGAGAAGAATAACATATTGTCAAGCTAGTTAATTGGATTATGACTTTCTCTTGGATTCTTTTAGCACCAAGAGGCTTGGGCTTGTACAATCTATTTAGCTGGATGCATCAGTATGGCTGGCAATGAGATCGTTGCATTTTTCAATTCTCCTCATATCTTTACAAAAGGCAAGTCTGACATTGATGATGTTCATGATGATCACAATTATTTTACTACTACTACTGCTGCTACTAAATCAGTGTAATGGTTCATGATTCTAAATGGATTACAAGAATAATTTACATTTACCATGTTCCAGCTGGCCGCTAATGCAGATGATATCATAGCCATGACAGAAGAAGAGAAGAAAAGGCTGGAGGACTTATTGAAAGATGTAGACAATTTACCTGATGATACTGAGGAGAGTGAAGATAAATCTGTAAGTTACAGTAAACTTACATACCAACCTTCCAGGCAGTGGTGGAGGGTTTTGAGACTCAAAAAGTGGGTTGTATGGTCCCAAGGATGGTCCATGTGTGTGACTCAAGTAGGTGACATTGTACAGTTGAGAATAAGCTATCTAGTCATTTGAGCCTATAGAAAATGACTGGAAATTCAACTTTGAATAAAGAAAATAAATACCTGTTTTCTTTGAAGAATTTAATACACTTCTGAACCAAAACAAACTGGTAGACTTAGCATTTTCATACATCACACACACACACACACACACACACACACACACACACACACACACACACACACACACACACACACACACACCACAGACATTAAATAAAACTATCAATGTGTTCATGGAAAACAGTTGCCACACCACAGTGCCTGAAATGACCTAAACACAAAACTTAACCAAGGTGTGATGAATGAATCGATGGATGTACAGATTGACAAGGGTAATACTATATGGCCCTACATCTGTTGTGGTGAGACATAAAAATACACTAAGTTTCTGTCTTTAAAATCCATTATTTAAAAAAATCATAACTCTGCATCCACTTTCCATCATTTATGATTTAGTCATAAATTATTTCTAATTGTCACCATTTGTTGCACAGGGAAGTACACATTAACTTGCAGATGCAGACTTTGCTGGTCTCAATAGTTCATTGGAGAGGAATGAAGGTGATGCAAGTTTTGTTAATGTTAATTTTTGCACTCATTAGAGACTGGGTCATACTGATGTTCAAACCTTCCTGATGATCTTGTTGAAGTGTTCAGAGCATTGAAAATGATCTTTCTGCATCTGCATTGCTGTGAGGGAGTGTCAGACATACAATGGCCACACTAGAAAGTGCTAGTTAGCATGTCAAAACTTTGCATTCATGATGGTAGGTGTCGTCTATGATTGGACATTCTTCAAAAAAGAATCACACTTCTGTACTACTCCAACTTCACCATTCCAACTACCCGAAATAATCATGCTTTTTTAATCACATGTATGAAGTAAAATCTGACTTTGAAGAAACTTTGTTGCTGATCACAAACCAGCCAATATCTTTGTCAGAGATGACATAAGCAGTCACATACAAGGCAGTGAAGCATAACAGCTATTGTTTCTTCAACAAGCATATCTGATTTACCTAACTTCCAATGAATTGGGTTGTTCCAAGACATGTATGTTACCTTTCCAGATTAGCCTAATGGGCACTCCTTTAACAATGTTCAAAGGACTAGCAACGGAAATAATTCTAGCTAT
This sequence comes from Margaritifera margaritifera, assembly GCA_029931535.1. Taxonomy (NCBI): domain Eukaryota; kingdom Metazoa; phylum Mollusca; class Bivalvia; order Unionida; family Margaritiferidae; genus Margaritifera; species Margaritifera margaritifera. The sequence goes on from JAQPZY010001686.1 coordinate 10,180,971, forward strand.
TGCCAATCAGTTAGGTAATCAGTGGAATGGTGGTTGTTATCTCTTACCACCTTTACCTTTTAATTGCCTCTATGACAATTAATTCTCAAAACTGCCCCAGGGTGATAGTATTCCATGAGCATTAATGATTAGGAATGAAATTGTGTAAATCATTATGCAGGATACAGGTTACAGGTATATATTGCTGTGTTAAAAAAGGTCTATCTCTCTCTTTTTTTTTAGAAATTAGATTTATTGAAAATTGTCTTTGTATAAATATTATCGTAGTGGCGGGGTTGAGAGTCAAAAATGGTGTTTTTTGTGTGACACACCTTGACAGGTATGAGTAATACCTATAAAAATTAAAACCCAATACAAATTAAAACACTGAAAGTTTTTGGGAAAAAAGTAAATATTTTCCTATATTAATTTGAATGTGATAATTTACTTATTAATACAGAACAGAGTGGCAATAAATCTGTAAGTTTTTGTTTAAGAAATGAATTATTAGATGTATCACTTCTAGTTGTTTTTTTTTATATATAGACAGATATTTTACATAAAAAAAATAATTGTGCAAGATTCTGAATCTCGAAGACTGTGTGTCTATTATTTTATTGGAGCCATTTTGAGTTCTTTCTCTTGGTTAAATTTTGTTTTACCATGGACATAAAATGAATAATATTATACATTTATTATTCTATAATTATTAAGTTATTATTCATGTTATCAGACCTGATTTTTAACATCAGTGACAAAGTTGCAGCAGTTGTAAAAATGAAATGTGCGAAATGTTCACAATTTTATTTGTCAATTTATGGAAGTATCATGCATTCCATTAAATCTTGAACAATTTTCAGTTCCATTTTCTTTCTTGTAAGGAGTGTTTTCAATTTCTGTCTCAATTTTCAGTCAAAATTCATTAAGGCAATATCTGTGCATAGTTCAAAATGTTCCTTTTGATAAAATTACATGTAGATGTCCTCTACTACTTCATATCTAGCACAAACAAAGAGAAATTAGACAAGAGTGGCTCATGAATGTTAAAATGTAGGATATAAGAGCATGTCACTGGTCAGAGACCCTACTATAATGGTTGAAATTCAGATGTACTAATTTAATAACCAGATTTTAGAATGTAACAATATTATTAATATTGATTTATTGTAAGTTTGTGTGTTTCTTTGCAAAGTTGGTCAAACCTGTATACATAGGTTACCCAAGGAGTCTTGTTGAAACTGGCCTTTATAAGCAGTTTACCTTATTATACAGATAAACATATAATAATTTAAATGTGGCTTTGTATCTCTGACTTTATCACATGATATCATTGAAATAACATTGCTTTCACCCATATCAGATTTGATGTCATAATGAAGACATAAAATTATCGATTGCTGAAGTATAACATCTGAGGCGTCCAAATATACATTCAAGTAATTTCATCACATTAATATGCAGTTTTGGTTGCATAAAGTTACTGATTTTCATCATGTGAAAAGCAAAATCTTACACAAGAGCTCATTTCAGATGAAATTTATGCAGCTTATTAATTTCAATCATTTGCATGCCAAGGCTTGCTAAAGATAATAATTTTACAACTCTTGAATAAGTTTGCCATATATACTTGCGTATAATACGGGTCCAAATGCAAACAACATAGACCCTGATCTGCCGGTGCATTATACGATGGCAGGTCTGGGTCTATGCAGTTTGCAGCTGGTATCAGCTTATACGTGAGTATATGCGATAATTTAAATGAGCACTTATGTAAAATCATTTATTTAATATAAAGATGTCTGTTGTATAAAGATGACAGCAGCAGCAGAGTTCAGCAGGGATATTTCAAGGTTGATTGGGGGACTGGCTTTGGCCCATCACTTTGGCAAAAAAGAAAAAGACCAATTTGAAACAATTTTTTCAGGAGTAAATTGCTAAAATTTGGAATTCTGCTTGATATTTATCTTACCTGGCCAAAGACCAAGAGAGCTTATGGTATGCCCCTGCATCTGTCATCTGACCTGCATTATCTGTCCATCAGCACTTGTTTGTGAATGCTCTAGAGACTTCATTTCTTATCAGATTTGGAAGGTAAGCTTATATCATTAAGATCTTGGATAGGTTGGACTATGAGCAACATTGATGAATATTAATGGGATGATCTTGCATCTGATTGGATGTTTATGAACACTCTAGAAGCCTTATTTCTGAACAGATTTTGATCAGTCTTGGTATGTTTGCCTCAGGGATCCTGAAATTCAAATGGCTTTTGCAATCTTTATTCCCAAAAAGTTAATATGGCAGCTATATATTTGTGAAAGGCAGTTTTAATTTGTTTGTTATATTTACAATAGTTTGTTCATCCTGAGGGCATCAGTGGAGAATAGTATATTATAACTAACTGAGTTACCCACATAAAATAAAGTATTTATTTCAGCAAGTAGACTTACTACTTCCAAAAATACATAACACCTAATTGCCAGGCATTTCTGGTAAAGTCAGATGGTGGAGTTTTATTTGATCAAGTCCCTAAATAAGTCTTGGAGGATTATAAAAAAAGTTAGTTGTTGTTGCTAGTATATTTTTTTCTCAATTTGGGTCTAGACTTTTAATGGATAAACAAATCAAAGGCAATTTGATATAATAATATTTGAGATATCCTATGACCAATGTCCGGTTGCTCATAGTATGTCCCAGTCAAAACCTTTGATCTGTTGGACATGTTTGGCAAATACAGTGGTTTCAGGATCTCTGGTTTGTTTTTATCATCAAGATCTTGGATGAGTTTGATTGTGAGCGACATCCACACATATTATTGAGGTGATTTTACATCTGATTGGCTGACCTTGTGAACACTCTAACAACCAAATTTCTGATCAGATTTTGATCAGACCTGGTATGTTAGCTAGTATAATCAGAATTGCAAACAAGATCGATTATGAGCAACATTAATGCATGTTAATGATGTGGTCTTGCATTTGATTTGCTGAACTTGTGAACACACTAGAAACCATATTTCTGAACAAATTTTGATCAGACCTGGTATATAACATTGTATGATGAAGATCTCAGATCTGTTCGATCATGAGCAACATCCATGCATACTAATGAGTTGATATTGCATCTGATGGTTGCGCTTGTGAACACTGTAAAGGCCATATTTCTAAACAGATTTTGATAAGACTTGATATGTTTGGCTTATATCATCATCATCTTGAACAAGTTTGATTGTAAGCAACATCCATTTACATGATTGAACTGGCTGAACTTGTTACCACTCTTGAGGCCTTATTTCTGATAAGATTTTGATCAAACTTGGTATGTTAAAGCTTTGATGACTTAGATTATTGTTTACAGCACTTGTTGAATTTTAAGAGATTTAATACTAGTAATTGCATATTGGAACCATATATATACATGTTACAGTGCATGCAATTGCTTGCCAGTTTTTATTATAGGAAAGCAAGGGTAGTAACCTATGATAAGGATTATTATAAATTTTAAAACAGGTAAAAAATTAATTTCAGAATAAAACATGTATACATTTCAGTAGAACAAGTTTTGAAAAATAACAAAATGATACATATTTGGGATTAAATTGACTTTTTTAAATTTAAATTTAAGACAAATCCAGCATGTACAAATATTTCTTTGACCCACTTTTCCAGGACAAGTGACTTCAGGAAAGTGACTTGCCCTGACCAATTTATTACTTGTCCGATTAAGTGTCTGGTATACATAAATAGTAGTACAAATTTCTTCAACTCTGAGACAGCTTTGCCTTGTTATTGGAAATTTTAGTTAAAAAAAGATTTTTAAAAAATTGAGGAACAGCTAGAAGAAGTTTTATTATTTGTCATTTTAATTTAGATTCATTACTTACTACCCTACAGTTCAAGTTGAGTTACCAGAGTCACCTGAGACACTACTAAGCATCAGCTGAATTGGATTGGTCATATACTATGTATTGCAAGCATGTTCTTGTTTTCAAATATTTTGTAAGAAATAAACTGTTTTAGATAAGAATACTTTTTCCAATTTTTACTTTACAACTTGTGACCATGTACAAATCCTCCTCCTCTGATATTCATTCAGTTTGAAATTTCTTATACATTAATCACAAGTTGTGTTGAGAGCATTTGATCTGTTTTGAAATGCAGCATATGCCCGACTTTTGATGTTTTAAATCTCAGCTGAGTAAACTTTTGCTGCAGGACAATAGTCTTACCAGTTAACTAAGATAACAGGAGTAAACATCACATCTTTGAGTGCTCAAACTCCTCGTACAATGCTTTATGTTTTGACTGATTTTCCAAATCATACAGGTAAACATGTCTGCACAGAAGTGAAAAGTGGATAGCCAGTCCATGTTATTCTTGCTGCTGTAAGTGACAGTTAAGGTTTTTAATGGCCCATAGCATTTTTGCACATAAAGGAGAGTACTCAGTGTAATCATTTGTAAAATTGCCCCCTTAGTCCTTTTCCTGATAAGTAAATAAGTGTTCTTTAATAAGTGAATCTAGTACTTTTAAAATAGCACATGTCCAACTTTCATATTTGAAAAAAAAAAAGCTCTTGCCCGGGACTAATATCTTGCTGTAAGGCACTTGCCCAACAGAGACATTGGACTAGTCCTGGACATTGGGTGATCAATTTGTACAGCCCTGCAAATATAAAATGGCAAAGTGACCCTAACCCTAACCCTAACCCTTTATACACCCAACTTTTATACACCCTAACCCTTTTATACACCCAACTCTTTTATACACCCTAACCCTATTATACACCCAACCCTTTTATACACCCTAACCCTATTATACACCCTAACCTATTATACACCCAACCTTTTTATACGCCCAACATAAGGCAGAGCATATTATGTTCTGATGTTTGTCCTTTCATCTGTTACCAATTAAAATTCTGCACATTGACTAGAGTTCTCCACCATCTACAGTTACCAGACTTTTGTGGATGGCTTGCACGTGAGGTAAGGAAAAAGTCTATTGATTTTGGGATCAAAAGGTCCAAGGTCACAAGGGCACCGTGACTGAAAGAAGAAAAATTATTTATACTCAAAAACATTAGTTCTAAATCACCTGCCTAGACTAAAGTTTGTGAATGGCTTGCAACAGGGGCAAGGAAAAAGCCTATCAAATTTGAGGTCAAAAGGTCAAAAGTCAAGGTCTATGTGACTGAAAGAAGAAAAATGGTTTCTGCACAATAACAATAGTTCTACATCACAGACCTGGACCAAACTTTGTGGATGACTTGCACTTGAGGTAAGAAAGAAATCTATCAGTTTTGGGATGAAAATGTCAGAGGTCCAGGGTCACTGGCTGAAAGAAGTAGCATGGTTTCTGCACAATAATATTAGTTCTACATCACAGACCTGGACCAAACCTTGTAGATAGCTTACAGTTGGAGTAAGGAAATAGCCTATTGGATTTGGGATCAAAAGTACATGAGTCAATTTGCATTCGTGAATTAACATATTTCACCTGCCCAGGTGAGTGATATCAGGTCCATTTGGGCTTTTTGTTAAATGTTTTTCATTGGGACAGGTGGCCAATAATTTCCCCATGAGGACTCTTAAAGAATATCTCCTGATATAATTGCTTGTTTAGGCTTTATACATGTACATTTACAGATTTATTTTTATAGGAATGCAGTTACAATCCATTTCAAGTTGCAGTTCACTCAGGAGAGGGGTTTCAGACTGATACTGATGACATGAGGTCACTTGCCGGTATTGATAACCGCCTAAAGGAACTAATGCTTCCAGAGGATTATGAGTCAATATCCAGTTCCCCAAGGACAGACAGAACACAGGTACAGAAAGATCAACAACATAGAGAACTCAGGAAGAAAGTTCTTCTTTTATAGAAAGAAATGTGTGTGCACTAAGCATTTTTAGACACTGAATATTATGTTTCATGTACTTTCACACTTTATGTTAAAGAAACTTATGTGATAATAGATTAATTAACATTTTAAAAATAAAAGATTTTGTCTTGTGCCTATGTTCATGTCACTTTGCATAACACAGATCTTTCTGACGATGAAACGATTGTGATGGATAGTTTGTATGAAAGTCAAAGTCAGTGTTTTAGTTTCCATATTTACAAATTTGTTTCTTTGCACATTTAAATGTTTTTGGATAATGATATATGAAACTCTTAATGTGAGATATACTTTATTTTTTACATTATTTTAAATGTTGTCATTTAAAACTTATTTTATATTTATTTATGTACATAAATACTCTTCTCACAAGTATGTTGTTTGTTTTATTTCTGTACATTACATGGGTCTAGTCTAACTAAAGAGATATCTTCATGTAACTTATTTCTGTACATTACATGGGTCTAGTCTAACCTATGAGATATCTTCATGTAACCTGTTTCTGTACATTACATGGGTCTAGTCTAACCTATGAGATATCTTCATGTAACCTGTTTCTGTACATTACATGGGTCTAGTCTAACCTATGAGATATCTTCATGTAACCTGTTTCTGTACATTACATGGGTCAAGTCTAACTCAAGAGATATCTTCATAACCTGTTTTAAAGACATGGAACTTTTTATACAAGTAAATTTTGATCACACCATAAGATATTCTGGACAGAGGGTATAGTTAGATGTACCAAAGAGATTCGTTTTTGAAAGTCTTTCCACAGTAAGAGAAGCTTGTCGACGGCTGAAATAGTAGATAAAAATTGTGTGTCACCGAAATAACTTTCATCAGGGTATCTCACAAAAATATGATGGACTAAAGGATACACATTCATGTTGAAAGTAGAAATTCTGATTCATTGTGAGAAAAAAGATAAAATAAAACAATGCTTCAGTATTTTATTGTTCCAGTCAAGAGAGTTCCCTCATTCAAGTAATACATGAAAGAGACACTCTAACTATATTCTGTTGAGATAACCAAGCTGGTAATATACTGGGTGAGGTAAATAAGTGCTGAAACTATAAAATCTAACCCATGATGAAAAAAATAAAAAAGATTAAGTGATTTCTACCGAAGAGAATTTTAAAAATATTTCTGTTATATTTCAAGCAGTGTACATTTTTGCCAAAATTAACATAAAAATTAACCTTCACCATTATTGATCTAAAGATAATGTAACTTTTGCTTTAACTACACTGTAAAAGAAGATAAATCAGAATTGATCATTATATATCAGGAGTATTTAAATGGTTTTATTTTTGCTATGAAAATAATGATTGAAATATGTAACAGTTTGACTATTATGACATCATACAGATTCTTTCCTTGGTTTGTGCCTTCATACACTTCAGTCTCCATTGTAATGGTTTTAGTACACTCCCCCACCTCCCTCAATCAATAAACCTTCAGGAAGTCAGTCTGTAGTTGTTGTTATTGATCAGATTTGTGTGTATCATGATTATCAATGAACATATTTAATGTTTTTATGTAAAATGATGCATTAAATCCAAATGGATACATTTCTTCATCAGCTTGCCAATACATTTACATTTTTCAAGAAAATCTTTAAAAAAACGACAATGAAATTAAGATCAATGCATGGGAAATATGAGTTGAACTATACCATCTGTCCCTACTCACAAATTAATATCTTATTCCTTGCAGATGAATTTTCTGAAATTTTATATACTAAAAACAAACAAAAAATCTTGACAATGTACATATTTGTATCATGAATCTATATTAAACTCTTGCAGTGTTTTCCTTGAATTTAAAAATAAACAACAACTTTAATTCCCGAAATATAAAATTGAAAAATATTTTCCTTATTCATTTACTTTAGGAAAACTGCCAACATAATTCCATACAAAAAAGGCAAGTGTACAGACAACTTAAAATCTGCATAGCTGTTTGACCTAAATGTAGACTAAGAAATTTAAAGAGAAAAAATTTTGCAAGCAAAAAATCCATTTTAATCTTTCTAGTCAACAAATAGTTCCTCTTTCTTTCTACTCTTCCACTAAATTTTGCAGCAATATATCTAATTAGAATTTTGTTGCCCTTAACAACCAATCAAGAGTTGTAATAAAAATCACATGAGAATGGATAGCAAACATTAAAAATAAAATTAAGTAAGGCAAATAAAGAAATTGTAATTTAGTATAAGTGATCACACAAAAAGAAAGAGGTATAAGAATGAAACAGGACTGTCTGTCAATTGGGACAAGAGCCTTAGTTAATAATTATGCATGATGAAACAACGTTAACATGCTTAGAACTGTTTCCCGCTAGATGCATAATTCTGGTGCAAGTTTTAAAGTTTACACGTGCACATAAGTGTAGTCACCCAACTGTGAATAGATAGACCCAGATATGCAGTTGCATAAAGTGCCAGAAGACTAGGGTGTATATGTTTTACTTGAAACCATTTGTATAACAAATATCATAAACCCTGATCTGCCATTGCAGCATGTTACAACAGATCAGGGTCTATGATGTCCACAGTTGGTAACTGGCTATACACAGTTATGGATGGATGGTATAGTTAAATATAGCAAAGATATTTCTTTTAAAAAATTTCATGAGAATAGAAGTTTGTGTATATTTGAAATAATGAATAAAATATAGGTGTCACCAGACTAAGTTTCTTTTAGGAAGCTCTTAAAAAGATGATGTCCTGAGTGAGACATATAATTGCTGAAAATAGACATTTTTGACCCATAGCTACAAAAAAGATAAAAACATTTCTTCTGTAGAGAATGCTTACATACTTTACTAAATTATTCAGAAGAGTTCATCCATTCAAATAATGCATAAAAAGACATTTCTCATATTTGTTGTTGAGATACTCAAACCAGTAATATATTAGGTAAGGTAAATTATTGCTGAAAATTTTAACTATTATGAGAAAAATGAAAACAGATTAAAATTATTTCCACTGAAGATAATTTTATAATATTTTTGTAGTAAACTAAACAGAGTGCATTATTTCCAAATTTAACATAAAAATGGACCCTTATTGTTGTTGGTCATAAGATAACATAATATTTAATAACTATATAATGAAAAAATGTAAAATAATAATTGATCATTCTTTTTACAAATATCAACAATATTTAAATAATTCTCTTGTTGCACCAGTAATAACAATATTGATTGGATCATGCTATGGTTTGACTATTATAATATCATATAGATGCTTTCCTCAGCATGTGTTTTTGCATGCACCATTCTGATAATCATTTTATCCACAAATCCCCCCCTTGTCTGTAAAGATTACTTTAAGTCAGTCAGTAGTTGTCATTATCAATGAAACTTTGTGAAATGGTGCATCAAATCCAAATGTATACATGTCTCCATAAACTTGTAGATATTTTCATATTGTTTATACAAAATCTTCATATAACAAATGACCGCATCATTGTGTATAAGTTGAACTATACCCTATGTCCTTAAATACATAAAAAAAATATGGGGCAGGATAAATTCTGTTACAAGAATATTTACACTTCTGTGCCTTAGAGTTGTGAAATATATGATTTGATCAAAAAAGAAAGTCTGTTGCATTGGCACTATAAGTAATAATCTGGTAACATTTTACCACAGGTTGAATTTTAAAATTTCTGTTTGATTAAATGTATACTTCTTTAGCATATCACCAAAATAGCATTACTTTCAGGTAAGAGTCATTTAATATTCAAGAAGTAACAAAAATATCCACAATTACTGAGAGACAAAGTTGAATAAAAATATTGCTTGATGACAAGGCAAACAAGTCTTTCTTTGAGATCGAGCAAAGTAAATACTTCTATAAGGAAGTAAAATGTGCTTTTTTGAGGGCAGTAAAAAATAGATGTTCAACATATAGGGAAAAAATGGCCCAGAAATGGTAAAGGAGTTAATGAGTCCTTCTTAATTCTTTTTTATTTTGCTTACTCCAATAACAACTGTCCTTGTATGGTTTTTGGCATATGTTGACAAATTGTTTCACCATATGATAATTTAGGTCAATGATGTTAGATAAGTGTTATGGCTGAAAATTATCAGAAGCATGGTCAACATGTTAGAAACCATAATGTAAAAAAGCTAAAAATGTTTAGAGGTTAAACCAAATAATTTTGGTTTACATTTTCTACAGAATTTAATTTTACAATGATAATCTAAATATTTTTCTTTCATGATTGTAGTTAAAAACCAAGTGACACTTTTTTTTACAATTTAATAGAAATACAATCACATTAAACTTTATAATTCCATAATAGGACCAATTCAGTAATATTTAAGTTGAATTATTTAGCTTAAAATGCTTTATTACATTTTTTAATGTTTCGTTTGGCATGTTTTTTTATAACACATAATTTGCTTGCTTGGACCCACATTTTGCTTTAATTTTTATATACTGTTGCCATCATTTTACAAGCCACAGCACAAATTGTTCACAAGAGTTGCTGTCACATCTTCTATGGACTTTGAGCAATTTGGCGAGAGGGCATTGTTAGAAAGTAAAGAGCAGCGGGATTTTAATACCAGACTAAAAGAAATTGAGGAGGAGTTGAAAAAATTCCATAATCCAGAAGAGTTTGAGGTAATTAGACCACCATTGCCTCTCCTGCAATCCTGAAACAATCTCTGTTTATTCTTTACCATGTTGACTATATTATCTGCACATCAAAAAGTCTTGATGTTATATCTTCACTTTTATTTCTATCTATACATCATTTCACTAAATTCATGAATCTATTTAACCAGCCATTGATTCATCTTTATTTACACCTCCTCCCTCTCTCTTGATCAGTTTATATCTTTTTATCTATCTAAAATCACATTTATTTATATGTATATTTTACTTCTTATGTGTGAACATATTCAAATATGTAATATGACATCTCTCTAAATTGTGATACTGCAGAAATTATTTTCTTGTAATAATGGCCTTGTTTATTACTTTTCCGTTTCTTCTGAACCATTACTGAAGGTTCAAGACAGTAATGCTGAAAAATTAATTGGGAAAAATCACCAGACAAACCTTTTCAGTGTAAAGCATAGTAGCATGTTGATTGGTACAATAGATAATTATCGGTGTACAAGTGCAGTAAATTCCTTGTATGTTTAGAATTGCTGAAATTACTAACTTGTGTATTAAATTATTTACTGAACTTCACCAGTCTTATTAATCTAGTAATCATGACCTATATCAAAATGTACAATATTTTTTGCTCAGTTGCACAAGTGTACCTGCTTGCAAAATGTGAGTGCACAAGTAGTTTTTAGTATACTGGGATGCATTTTTAGCTGAATTATTGCATTGGGAAATAATTGTTGCTTGTTAACTTTTCATCTGTCACATTTGGTGCTATGTTTGTTTGAAGATAAAATACACCCAATTGCAAACTGTGTTGACCTAGTATATTGTTGCTTAATGTGCTTACATATCAGGGTCTACACTGGTCATTTTACATATAATTATTACAACAGTACATTGTGCAACACCAGACATACACTGGTTGCAGTTGGATATGTTTTCTGCACAGGTAAAGGTGATAATACTGTATTGGTTTTATTCTTAATGTCAGTTTTCTTTCCATTTATTTCATATTCCTTGTATTTTTTAACAGTTTTCCTGTAAACATAGTTATGGTAATAGTCACATGTGAGGGACAGTTACCTAGAACTATTTCCCAGTGGAGTGATGCAGATGTGACTGGCATTTAGAACTATTTGTGAAGTGAATAAGCCTAATCGACAGCACACTATTTAAACTGATGTGTTTACCAATAGACAGCACACTATTGAAACTGATATGTTTACCAATAGACAGCACACTATTGAAACTGATGTGTTTACCAATAGACAGCACACTATTGAAACTGATGTGTTTACAAATAGACAGCACACTATTGAAACTGATATGTTTACAAATAGACAGCACACTATTGAAACTGATGTGTTTACAAATAGACAACAGTCACTAACTGTGTTTCAAGAAAGTTCACCAATAAAATTAGGTAATACAAAATTTATTTTATGGCTGTGTAGGAAACAGAACAAACTGTTTGCCCCACTTTGTTGTGGACAACCAGGTGTTCTATTGCCCTTAGCCTACAGCCTTGCACAATAGAATACCTGCTTGTCCATATCAAGGAGGGGCAAATAGTTTGGCCTGTTCCCTGCATAGCTATGAAATGACTGTATAATGGTACCAATATATATTTATGTAACTCTTGTCAGTATCTAGTCTTGTTTATTCCTAATAAAATCAATTAATAAATCCAACATTTAAATGCATACAGCTGTGATTAATCTGCAATAAATTGTTCCCATCACTGCACTGATAAATTTCGTCAAGAAAGAGAAGCTGGATTAACACAATTAGACTGTACATAAATATCATTAATATGTCAATGAAGAATTTTAATTTTAATATTTATATTCACAGCTGGAGACCCCTACATTAGAAGAGGATGAGCTACAGGACTTGTTAGACCAGTGTGCTCGCAGTCTGTCTCGTAGTATGATGGGAAGTTCCACGATGGGAAGCTCAATGTCATTTGCAGACTCTGAGTCCAGGAGTGGTACTGCTACTGACAATCGGAGCATCATTTCTGTAGAAAGTACACCAAGGTGAGAAAGAAGCATTCTTTAATGAAAGCCAACTAAGCAACAGTGGCTATCATTGTATTATGGGTCATATTGGGATTAAAACCCCACTACAGAACCATAATGATGCAGAGTTTAGCACTCTGGTCTTTTTAGTAAGAGAATATAGAGACCATACATGGCCTGCAGCATGTAAATGTTTGCCTGACCATGAAAAAGTTTGAGTCTGGGATATAAACTCCTACCAGAGTTCTGTGCAGAACTCTACATAAATAGCATATTTCCATATTTTAGATGCAAATAAATTGACTGAAAATGTATCAAGACATTTTTCAGTATGTTCAAAATAGACTAAACAGTTTAAGTTTAATCATTTAGTCCAAAGTTGTCAGTGTATTTTTCCTACTGTAAGCATGGCTGATATTTTAGTATGGCACATAAATGTTAACTATGTGATAGGAACAAGTTGCAGATGTTCTTAGTACATTCTAAATGATAGTATTGGATCACAGTGAATATACTCTTTGAAATAGAGCCACATAATTAAGTGTAATCTGAGCGAGTCTCGGTTACTAGTGTGTTTGACATATCCTCCAATGCATGATAAATGTCTTGATGATAACAGCTCAGTCTGGTATCAGAAGTTGAATTTTACTCTGTTTACAAAAGACTGGTACCCTTTTGAAATTTTAACAAGTATGTTTAGTTTCAAACCAGGGATTAGAATACTCAGTTATTAAAATGTTATCCTGAGTTCAGCCTCCAGCAAATGTTTTCAAACAGCAACCATGTATGATGGTCATTATTACATAATCAGTTTCTTAGCATATAAATTACATTTTAAATACCTACCAAAAGGATGTTTTAAACTCAAAAAGTACTTTAATCAACCAACTCTGATGTTTGAGTACTGCTGACATCATATGGAAACTATTTAAATCTGAGTCAACCGGCATAGAAATGGCACTCCATAAAATGGGAGTTTTGCACACTTAGTTGCTATATACCAAGGAAACTGAAATAAGCCAAGAATGATACTTATTGGCTTCAGAATATTTTATCCTCAATCACACCTGTATTTCAAGTACAAAGCTCTCAATCAACTTCTCTGTAATATACTGTATATACTCATGTAAAATCCCATACCAACTACAAACTGCATAGACCCAGATCTGCCATCACATAATGCGCCGTCAGATCTGGGTCTATGCAGTTTGTAAGGACTAATCAGTAGAACAAACAACATAGACCCTGATCTGCTGCGCATTATGCGACAGCAGATCAGGGTCTGTGTTGTTAGCATTTGGACATGGCCTATACGCGAGTATATACAGTAGTGACAAAAACCACTGGAAGTGGCACAGACAGGTAGGTCTGGTGGAACACATTTATATTATACATGGTCAAGCCCTATTGTCACAAAACTGTTTGAACACCAAAACTGAGTTCACTCAGAATTGTAAAATGAAAAATCATATTTCGAGTCTCTCAAACTTATTGAAATGTGGCATGTTTGTAGAGATATAAACAGAAAGATAATGATGAAAGTTTGCTGATTTAACCATGATTGGAACAATGCTAGTATTTGAAATTTAAACAGGAGTTAAATTTTTGTGCTCAAACAGTTTACTGGGCCAGTTCAGGCCCTGTTGACTCAAAACTCTCTGAGCAAAAAATTTGAATTCATGCTCAAATTTAGAAACTTTTGATCTTCTATAGCTTCATTCTGGATGAGGTTAGAATCACTAAATTGTTGACACTGTTTTTTTTTTGTATCTCAACATATGTGCTGAATTTGAACAATGACACTCTGTAATTGATTTTTTATTTAGAAATTTTACATACGAGTTCAATTTTTGTGCTCCAGCTTGTGACTAAGGGGCCAGGGCCTAGTCTTGTTCTATGCTGTTTGCACTAATCTGAGTACATGTGTGGTTATATTAAAGTTACCAATCTATGAAGAAGCACCTCTGTTAAAAGCAAATACCAGTGGACAAAATTCCTTACATTTTTTATAGTAAAAATGCATGAAATTCACATGGAGGAGAGCAATGGAGTCATCTTATCCTGTAATTGTATAACATCATTACAAAATCACTGTATCTTAACAAAAATTTGCTCATTTCACTGAAACCAAATTAGGCAGGTGATTTGACAGTTCCACTGGCTTGATTGTTCAAAACATATCCTGGTACAGTTACCCAATTTTTATATTTATTCATATCATTATTAACCAACTCTATAGGTCTCTAAAGTCTGCACGAGAATGGTTAATGGAGAACCCACCCAGGCTTTCTCAGGATGTGCTTCAGAAGTTGTTAGCTGAGGCATACTGTCCGATCAGCAAACAGCTGTCCACACTTAATGAAGAGGAGGAGGAGACCATGGAAGAAGAAATGGAAGGTTAGATCCTGTTACATTTCTATACAAAGTGCAAACATATACTGGTACAGTTGTCCCTCACTACAAAGCATCTTAGTATAGCATGGTCCCTTATGTAACAAAGGTATGGTCTGGACCCCATTTTGGGATGCATGTGGTTTTGATATTGAATGCACCTTAGTATAAAGTAACCTTGTTTATAATGCAGTGCACTTTTGTGTCTCCAGATACAGGTAACAATGTGTTATGACGGTATGGTTCATTTGGATCATTTGTAGTTCACTATGTTATCTTTCGCATGTTTACAGCATGGTATTTCTCATTCACTGCACCATCATAACATGCATTTTTGTCCATAAAGTGTGCTATTTCAGATAATTATGAATGACTGGATTTGTTGTAAGCATTTTTGACACTTAATCACTTAATGTCCCAATTTTGATTTCCAAGTTAGTAGACTTTGTTGCCGCAGATGTGTTTTTAATGTCCATTAATTGTGGAGCACAAGTTGTGTATTGCCACTACAATGTGTTGTCTGCAGATGCTGTAAGAGATGATTGCACATTTTTATCACATGGCATGTCTACTTGCATCTTTCACTTATGATCTCTTGTGTATCTATCATTTTATTCATTGTCATTCCTGTGGAAATTTGTAATTCTAAAGTATGTCTCGTGTTTTCAGGTCCTCATGTTTACATGCTGATGTCAGTCTCAGCAATTGTTTAGTGCTTAATTTTAATTGGTCAATAAATCTTTATTTTCTGGTGATAGAAGGTGCTAAATTCTGATTGGTTAATAATAATAATATAAAAATAGGTCACTGTTCATGACTTTTGTCACTCTCATCTTCATCAAAGGCACATAGTTTGATTTAGCTCTTTTGTTGTTCTAAAATGTCTCAGTCAACCTTAAAGTCAGATGTAGCCATGGTTAAATTGCCATTAATAGTCCAATTAACTTCCGTGCACAAAATAACACTAGCAGAGTTGTTATTTTGTGATTTTTAAGAGAAACTTGTTTTGGACTGATTTTGTTTTTGGAATTTCATTAGAATCTGTATAGTCTAGATCTTCATCTAACAACTAGTTTAAATTCCATGCACCTATAATTTACAATTCTAATTTCACTAAAATTATATTTTTTGCTTAATTCTTCTTAGATAATTCACACTCTTTGTATGAAATTCATATAATAAGACTTTGTGTTCTTTTTGTGAGCAAACCTATACCTGCCGTAACACAACATGTCACACGAATAACATGAATTTTGACCCCTAAACCCCCCCCCCATCATGGTTGTGTTTAAAAAAACATGATTTTCAATAATCTTAGGAAGAAAAAAACAAAACTAGACATTTTTGTACTGCCACTATACATGTCCAAAGAGTGTAGTCTGTCTATATAAACTGTAAAAACAGTCCTGTTTAGAGTCCATGTAAAACTATCCTTGGGACAGTTTATACAGCTGATTATCATGGAGTCAATTAAAAGTATGGCGGTAAGATAAAAGCAACCACCATTTCACAGATTACTTAATTGGCAGAGAATAGTCAGAATGATGCTGTGTCAAATCCTTTAAACACTGCTGTGAGAGAGTCCATTAGGCTAATTTGCATAGGTAAAGTACACTAAATGGAACAACCCAACTCGTTTGAGTTATAGGTACAATCATAGAGATGCGTGATGAAGAACAAAAGTTATTACACATCATTACCTTTAATCAGAATGTTTAAGCCATCATTATTAAAGATTATTGGCAAGTTTGTGATCAGCAGCAACATTTCTTTGGAGTTGGATTTTACTCCATATATAAAATGCAAAACATGATTATTTGGGCAGTCAGAATAGTGTACAAGTGAGGTTCATTTTTTTAAGGCAAAATGTCAAAATACAGCTGTGAGTTAGGAAAAGATGAGCCATCTGCAAAATGAATGAAGTCCAGCTAAACTGCAAACACCACATTGACATTAGTCATTCTGGAGTGTACGACATCTGTCGACATAGCAACACCACCCAGTATGTCTGCCACTCCTTCACAACAATGCAGAATGATCATTTTCTATGCTGAGAAAAATTCAACAAGATCTTTGGGGAAGTATGAATTACATTTGTATGACCCCCCCCCCCCTCCACTGAACTATTGAGAGCAGCAAAGACTGCATCTTATTAAGAAAATAAGTTCTTGGTGCACCCTTGCACCCAAAACAGCACCTTGTGAACCAGAACATTTAGCACGAAAACTGCCTGAATACTTTACCTGATTAACCCTGCATATAAGAAAAAATAAGATATGCATGGATATTTTAATCTTTATTGCTAGTTAGTTGTTTGATACACACTGCATCCTCATGCATTTGCACACTTCAGTTCAGTACAATTGTATGAAATATTCAGCAGTACTTTTCAGTTCATCACAGCTGCCAAAATTTATGAAAAAACCTTGTGCTACTAACTGATGCAGCTTGTACTAACAATGCTTTTGCTCATTGTGTATTTCACTACCATACTGTAATCCATACCATTAGCATGCTACCATTTTAAAACACTTCATGTAAGTTACTTGATTTGTATGGTTCACCTGTTTTGTTATTAAATACTGTTAACTTTATTTGATGCCTCCACTTGATAATCACACCCTTTGAATAAGATAGTATATTCTCAGGTGAACCAAAGCTGATGACAAGACAGACCCTTACCAAATCTGTTGCCCATGCATGTGGGGTGACGTTACAAATGGGTAGGATTAGGTGTGGGGTCTGTAAGAAGTTCAAGCTGGCAGAAGATAATCACCTCACATGTATTGGCTGTATGGGGTTTAGATTGGACCATACTTATTATATCTGTTTGCACTGGTCTGAAGAGAAATGGATAACAGTTTTTGCCAAACAGTTGACTCTGGGCTAGGTAGGGAGCCAAAAAATGCTCCCATAAGGATATAGATACCATTATGGTAACAATGCTGCTGATGCAGCCTCAGTTGCCAACTTTTACATGTCACAGTCACTTGGGGCAGAAATGTTGCCTATTCGGAAGAAGATCTGACAGGCTTTGCTTTCTTGGACCTCGTATACAGCTCTAACTCGGTTGTCACCCTTGTGCCACAGCCAGATTATAATACCACTGAACAAACTACCAGGACAGTACCAGCATGGTACAGTGACCCACATGGACCTGTCCTGGACAATGTAACACCGCACATAACACACTGGTAGTGACTATGGTTATCTGTCCCTTGATAATTGGTACCTGGTCTTAGGACCTGATATCAGCTGGCTTCATACCTCATCAACTCCAGTCCTGGCATTGTCTTATTGTTCTGGGTATGGTGATCTTTTTTCCTGACATATCCAGTCTTGGACTCAGGATGTAGACGGCATCTGATACCTGGTCATGCCACTTCCAGTTCCAGCGATGTTATGGATGCACATCACAACTGGCATTGACTTTTCTAATCAAGTTTCTCACAAGATCCAGTGCCAGACTTATGAAGGCAGTGCAGACTGGTACTGGACCATTCCATCACTGGTCCTGTCTCTATTACGACCCAGGACCAGCTGTGGTGATTTCCCTTATCTGGATAGATGGCACCTGTCTCAGACTTTTGATGATACTCAAAGCCAATACATGGAGAGTACCCTTTCCAAAGTGGACAGGCTCCCAGCCTTTGTTTACCATCCCCGACTACTTGGTGCCCTCCATCCAGTCATGACTACCACTGCAGTAGGCTTCTTTGTCACCTCCTACTTTTGACTTTGAAGATATATACATTCACAATCTCCATCTTCGCTACTTGATCCAATAATGTCCAGAGAACACTCAGACATCCATGCATCCATTGATAAGTCTTCTGGCTTCTGACACCAGAATTCTGACCTCCTTCTCCTGTTCCATCAAAGACCACCAATAGAATTCCCACATCTGTGCCATTTTAGCCAAGAAAGACTAGCTTTTTTTCAAACAGCTACCACAGTCTGCTTGAATAATTGGCATCTTACACTACTTTGAAAGGCAGCTTCAAGCCCCCAGTGTCAATAGACACTTCTTCTCTCAATGATGATTCCAGTCTAATTTCAAACCATCTTTTTATAAAACAGACATGCCAGTTTTCTACGTTGATGTTTCAGCTGTCAGCACAGACATTGCAAGATATGCAACAACTGGTTCACAACACTGTAACAATTGATTCCATGCTGAATCTGGTCTCCATGGTTGTCTTTCATCAAGCTGAGCACAGTCTAGATCCCACCATTTAGGCTTCCACCGATATACATGACTGGGAGTCAGTCTCGCACAGGGTAGCTCAACAATAACTTTCTAGTTCCATAGCTGCTTCCATTATCCTCCAGCTCACAGAGAGAGATGCCCTTCTAATCATGTCCATGCTGCTAAGATCTAAGCTTGTGTCTTCCAATCTCCAATCCCATGGTCAGATCAAGGAAATCATGAAAAAGGCCACCAAAGAGGCAAACCTCATGCAGCTGCAGCCCAGCAACCCAAAACTCAGCCTTAATTTCCCAAGAGGGGCCAGATAAATAGGAAGGACCCCTCTAAGGAATTCCAGAACGGGAAACCCTCAAACCCTACTCTGCAGCTAAGGCCCAGTTTTCAAGAGCAAGTGAAAACAGGGCACAGGGAGAGAAGGGCAGATTTTCCAAAGAATGTGAGAGACTCTGCCCATAGGACCTGTGGGTCCTTCAAATCGTCTTGGAGGGTCTCTAGATAACATTTTTTTACCCTCCTCTACCAAGGGTTTCCATTAGCTACCAACATCCCATGAGATCCATACAAGGCAGACGAAAAGGGAGATAGAAATCAATTATAACACAAACTCCTGACTTTTCTTAATCCCAAAGGCCAATGGCATGCTCAGGCCAGTCATTGACCTCATCTCTCTCAACCAACACATTTTGTCACCCAAGTTTCGGATGGAGATCCTAAGGTCAGTTCTCAGTGCCATTCAGGAGAGATTTTGCCATCAGCTTAGACCTTCAAGATGTGTACCTTCATTCCCATTCATAGGTCTTCCTGAACATTCCTGAGGTTTGATTTTAATGACACTGTTTAATAGTTAAGGGCTCTACCTTTCAGTCTGAATCTCAGTCCTTTGGTGTTCACCAGAGTTATTGACTGTGGTGTGTCACACTTCAAAACCATCGCCACATTCATGACATCAAATTACATGGATGACATTCTCCAAAGGCACAAGGTGAGCAATTTTTGTACAAAGGCATGAAATTGTTTGTTTCTCTCTTGCTTTGCCTCATATTCTTAACTCATTCCTTATCAGCATTTCATTCATCTGGGCATGGAGTTCAAAACCTCTCTGAATTGAATTTGCCTCCATTAAGAAAGAGCCTTAAAGGTCATCTTTGTGGTGTCATCTGTCCACTTGGAGAGTTTAATTTTGGCCAGGAAATTTCTTTGCCCCTTGGGTCTTCTCATTGTGGCATCAGATCTTCTTGTTTTGGGCCATTTGTTCATGAGAATCCATGCAGATGATCTTTCTATCACAGTGGCCCAGTGGCAGCTGAAACTTTGCCCACTAGACCTAATAAAGTCCCAGCTCAGCAAATAGGAGGATCTCTCTTGGCTTACTGCAGGGATCCTGCTCCAGGATCTACAAGCAATATCACAGTCTGCACTGACACCAGCACAACTGGCTGGGGCACCCATCTCCTGCCCTTCTTTCAAGACGTGAGTGGAGTTTGGTCCCTTCAAGAGTGAACTATGCACATCAGTCACCTGGAGATGAGAACCATAGTGAATGCCTTCCAATCATGGCAGGAGACACCATCTGAAAGGAATATTCTGATTCATTCTGACAACTCTACTGTCATCAATTACTTCTAAAGGCAAAGGGGAACCAAGTCCCCAAATCTCTGTCTTTTTGTTTGGGAATTTCTCAGGTGGTGTCATTGTAGACAAATCCACATTAAAGTCCACCACATCCCAGGCAGTCTCAGTGACCTAGTGGACTTGTTCAGATGGAGTAAACTGTTTCACAGAGAATGTTCCATTTACCTCTTGGTCTTCAGACAAAGTTGAGCCCATTGGAGTTGGCCCATTGTTGACCTCTTTGTGATGAGGTGGAATGCCAAGCTGTAAATGTCTTGCCCATCCCTGATCTGAAAACCTGGTCAGTTGATGCCCTTTCACTGAAGTGAAATGGTGTCAATCCATACACCTTTCCCTCAAGCCTGATGATTCCCAGGGTAACTTAGAAAGCAAGAGAATTGAAGTGCAGACTAATCCTGATTCCTCTCCTTAGTACATGTAGGAGAAATCATGAGTTGATGATCTGAATCTAGAAGCAGAGATTCCTAGGAAAATCCTGACTTCTCCATAATTACTGCAACATTTGTGCATGCAGGTTTTCCATCCCAACCCAGAAATTCTGGATTGGCATGCCTGGCTTATATCAAACAAGCCCTCGGAAAGAAACATTTGTATGAAAAAGTGGTGGACAGAATTGCTTGGGCAAGAAGGCCCACCACTTTGAAAGCCTACAAGGGGAAATAGAGAGTTCTCTCAGTGGTGCAAGCAAGAAACATCTCTCCTTTAAAAGCTTCAGTACAACAAATGGTTACCTTCCTCCTGTGGTTTTTCAAGGAGACGTGAGCCAGATCACAATCAAGAGCAAAGGTTCCCCCTGATTTCCTACATGTTTTGCCATCATGGATATCAGCCATAACAAAGACTTTTCTGACCTTCTTGCCAATTTCGATTTGTCTTGTTGGTAAGACTTGACCCTTTGTCTGAAATGGAACCTCGCATGGATTTTGACTTAGTTGAAGAAGGCACCCTTTAAGCCACTGTCTAAAGCAATCTTTCTTATTAAACCTGCTGCCTAGTCACCCTATGTTTAGCAGGCAGATTCAGTGAAATTCTTGCCTTATCAGTTGACCCACTCTGTGGTTCCATCACGATGGTTGAGTTTCTCTGATGATGTCCCCTGATTCATCTTTAAAAACAGGCTCCTGCTCATGGGAAACTGTTAAAACCTTGGTCATCTTTGGACCCTTCTTCCCAAGGGTATCTTTAGGACCCCATCAGGGCATTAAAGTGGTGCCTGAGATGCACTGAGCCATGCAGAAGAGGGAGATCTTGCTTGTTCTTACCACTCAAAGAAAGGATGATATTTTCATTCAGGTTCTTTTCATCCTGGATCCATTGGGTTATCTACTCGGCCTAGAAGGAATTAGGCCAAGACCATATGAATTTCTTATGAATATCATCTCATAAGGTTAGGGCAGTTGCCACCAGCATAGCATTCAAGCAAAAAATTCTTAGCTAACATCATTCAAGCTGTGGAATGGAGGTCTGATATGATAATCATCAGCATCTATCTGAAAGACATTTCATCCCAAAGGGCTTAACTTAATGTAGAGGGATCTATATCAGCAGTGCAAAAGCCATCTTCCCAGATCAGTGACACAGGTTACCCTACTTCCACTGTATATGTGGGAGCAAAATAAAATTAATTTGTATTTCATTTATCTGTCTTAACCCCAGCCCATGTCTCACATGAGGCTGGAAGCTGCTTTGCATGCATTAAGAGATTGGAGACAGTGCCAACTTCAAGGTAAGGGGATGAAACTTCCTGTATCTTTTACCTATTCTCCTAACACATTATAATTTGGTAATATATTTTTAGAAACCAATTTTGTAGTAAAATGTTTCCTTGATAATACTTACCAATTACAATATAGGCACTGCCTCCCAAGCACTCCCTACGGTTACATCCTGGGAAGAGCATGCACTTCCACTTCAGTAGTAACTGACAGATGATGGAATTTGTGACCAATCCCACTATTCAAGGGAAGACCACTCTCATCTGACTTCCCTCTGAGTAAAGATATGATGTTTTAGCAAATTTATTGCTAACACAAGTCAAAATGCGTAGTTCCCACCTTGTGTTTTTATTTGGGAGGGCTGGATTTGAGAGGTAGAGGATGTTCTGCTAATATATTAGATATGATAAGGTAAGTATTGTCAAAGAAACATTTAACCCCAAAAATTTGGTTTCTAAAGTTTCACTCACTTGAAATCATAGAACCAGTCTAGAAATCCCATAGTACTCTTGCTCCAAGACAAGAATCATGACAGAGTTCCATTGGGTGCAGTCACATCTTATTCTTGCATAACAAGAGTTCTTTTTTCTTAGCTTGGATTTCAAATAAATTTTGTATAACAACTTCAAGAAATGGTATGATAATTTTTATCACGCTAAATAGATTTTAATCTGTTGCTGGAAATAACTCTTATTCTAGTTCAGCAAAAGAAAGGCAATTTTATCTTTTGCATGAAAGTTGCTAAGTGGAGATATTAAAAAAATTGGTCTGCCACAAAAATAGGTATGTTAATGTACAGACTGGGACATCAGTATTGGTCTCCCGTGTATTGTGTTAATGTACAGACTGAGACATCAGTATTGGTCTCCCATGTATTGTGTAATGTACAGACTGAGACATCAGTATTGGTCTCCCATGTATTGTGTTAATGTACAGACTGAGACATCAGTATTGGTCTCCCATGTATCATCCAGCTGTCTTCTAAATATGAAGATAAAATGCAGCCATCATATCTAATCTGAGAGGTACCTTTTGATCTCCTAAATTCATCTATCTTTTTCTCCCATCGTTAAAATCATTTAACCTCAGGATGCAACTTTTTACATGTATGTGGTATTATTGTAAACCTAATTTGGTTCATATCCCATTAATTTTTCTGACTTTGAAATTGATTCTTTAAAACTTCAAGATACAAATAGCAGCAGATCCACAACTTTTAATAGCTGCAAAAAGGTTTGACATTGGAAATTGGGAAATTTAGTAGCCACAACAAAATAAAGTTCACACTAAACAATAAGCATATGCTCTGCGTAGGTATGGAGAATGCTATGCGACTCCCATACCTAACTTTAAGTCTAAATGCGTGTAATCAGAATTTTGTCCAACTGAAGTAAAAGTCTCTGTGATAGTTCTTTTTTTGGCCACAGGTGACACAATTATGCACATATTATGGAGGAGTGATTTTTTGTTCAGTAAACATTTTTAGCATGTATTGTGTTAATTTTCTTCTTTATTGAACTAAACTTTGGTTAAGTAATTACTTTTAACTTTAATTTTAAGCCAATGACAAGATGCAGTCCATCGCAGCAGAGACATGGAAGTTAATTTCCCAGGAGAAGTCTGACATGAATCTTGACATGTCAACAATACAAGATCAAATTGACAACATAATGAAACAACCAACACCTCCTAGTCTATACAATGGTGCTACAAATGACAGAATACTAGAAAGTTTTGAGTCTCAGATACCAACATTGCCTGAAATTGACCCCACTGGTACTCTTGTAACACAGGGACTAAATAACCAAAAAACTGGGAGTCGACCAAGCAGCACAGCTTCAGTGAAGCCTCAGATTGAAATGATACAAAACTCTCTTACAGAGTCTAAGATTGAAAATCAGAATTATGTTCATGAAAGTCTGGAGATACTGTCAGTAGATGGAGACAGTAGGTCTTGTACACCAAGACCCCCAAGTTCCGACAAGAGACAGTCTTCCGCATCAAGTTCAAGATCAAGAACAGTAACTCCTGTGAACAAATCCGGAACTTGATGGATTCTAACAGTAAATGGTGTGGCAGTACAAATAAGGTCTTAATAGACATTAATTACACTTCTAAAGAACAACTTTACATTATTTTCTTTCTGTGTATCTTGGCTCTGCAATAATTGACCTTTGATGAGAATCTCTGCTAAGAGATTAAAAATATGGCATGGTATATGCATAATAAATTATATGTTATAAATTGGTAAATAATATAATTAATTCTTTATTTGGAAAAAAGAAAACTGAGATATTTGATATAATTCACCAAGAGAGGATTCAGTATTCTCAATATCTTAGTGATTGTACAGCCAAGATGTACAAAATATTTGCAAGATATTGCCAAGGCTTGGCACTATCAAGTCTTATTGAAATAAGTGTGACATTGACAAGTCTTTTACAAGGTAAAGTTGACATGTTTACTCCTCTAGGCAGTTGGAATTTTTGAAACAACTGTTAAAAGCACCTCTTAGTGCACTTGCTGTTACAGTGGTTTGTATTTGAGTTAAATGATACAAATGAGATACAGTGAAACTTCTCAAGACTAAAAACCAATAGTACCCAACAAAAATTTTGATTTTTAGTTTTTTTTTTGTTTACTGATGTCAGATTTGAACTAAAAATGAGATACAATGTTATGTCCTTAAAGTTATAGCATAATGTATATATATGTGACTACTTTATGTTTTATTAATATCTCGTTTCTGTTGATATTTATAGTAAATATTTACACTAATTATGGTTCAACACATGCATTTGTACTTTCATGTAAATTTACATGATTTAATACAATGTTACTAGCCAGTAAATATGAGAGAACATTGATGCAAAATTGTTCTTTTGCTGGTGTTTGTCATCACTAATGTAAAAGATGAGGGTGTAAACCTTGCTTTAAATTAAAAAGTTAGTTAATTGAGGATCATTTAGGTGTATAGTGGTTCCCCTCTTATAAGGCAACCCTTCTGCCACAGAAAAGTGGCCTTTCTGGAGGGGATCACACAGGTGTAAATAATAATTAATATAAAGTACAAAGCACATAACTAAATTTGAAATATTTAATATTGTCATTTAAAAATCATAGGTATGTGATGGAATTAGTGTGATTAAACTTATATTAATGTTACTAGTATTTAAAATAATTATGAATAATCATCATAGTGCAAAACCACCTTGTCAATAAAATCAGGGTACAAACAGCTGGCTGTAACTCATCTCCAGCCATTCCATTTTCCCACTGCTGCAGAATGTATAACTGATGTTTATTTGAATTTTTCTGACCTAAAATTTTCTCAGCAGTAATAAAACGACTCTATCTTGTTTTTCTTTAGGCAAATTGCTTTCACTTTTATTTTTAAACTGAAAATGTCCGACAACTTTTCACACTTTTTGCAACAATTTGTTCCTTCATTGGCAATGTGTATCCTTAGATATTACAGGAAATGAGCTTGTGATATGATTAACTGATTTTAGCCCAATACTCTTTTAAATAAATTCCACAGTATATGTGAGAAGCCAGGATAGCTAACACACCATTTTTTTATAATGATGACCGGACATCATGCTGACTTAAGCTGAACAATATTGGGCTTCACAGCTGTTAGCTTTTGTCATCTTGATAATTATTGGTGGTAATAATAGCCAATAATTATCAAAGTGACAAAATTCTGACATCCAAGGAACACACAGCAGTAAGGATAATTGGATTACTTATCTCTTTGTATGGATTAAAGTTAGCTAATTTATCAGCATGTTGGAACAATGTCAATGTGTTGAATTTAGAAATCACCAAATATTCACAAGATTTTGGTCTGTAAACTCCATTATATAAATTTGATAGTTTGCACTAATTATTGCTAGATGCATTAGTGGGGTGGCCAGGGTAGGAGTACTTTTGAACACAAACTTGTCAGTGCCAAGGGATTCTGGGTGTATAAAGCAGGTGGCAGCTGTTCAAGCGGGGGACCACTGTATAGTATCAGATATAGTGAGATGAATGGCAAATAAATATAATTTCCTTTTATTTGCACAACCACTGGCACTGTTTTACAACACCTAACTGTGAAAGCTGTCACTCTAACTATGTGCAAAGACTACCAATTATCCTATTGTTGTCTGTGGTGATAATCTGTGCTAATGCATGTGCTGGGCTTTGTTTTACTTCATGCATGGCCCGAGGCAATTTCCAGACCATTGGCTGACCTCAAAACTGGGATCTGGCAGCTACCTGGCCAGATTTTGAATAAGTTTCAGTTTTATGGGATTAATTTTAGTGTAAAAATAAAATTTAGGACAAAAAATTGTATTGGTTTTCAAAGTAGAGGGGTTTTCAGTTTTCTGAATATTTATTTTTAGAAATTAAAGAAGGAAAAGTTCAGGACCTGAATTTTTTTTCAGTTTTAAGCGGATTTTGGTTTAGTGAGTTTTTTTTGTTCTTGAGAGGCTTCACTGTATGTGTATTTACTGAAACTGTTTCAGTTCATTCCAATATTTGATGTGATATTTTCACCAGTATTATGAATACATACCCATCAATGCACGTGTGTTTATGTGTCTTTTGTGAGGTCTGTAATTTAAAAAAAACAACAGAAATGTATGGTCTAAAAGTACCAATTCAGATTCCATAGACCAGGATGTTATCATATTCATTGATTTAGATATATACTGTTGATGCAAGCTCTTGTTGAACACCATATCCAATGCTTAAAATCTTCAATCGCATCTATATACTGCATCTCTTACATAACTTCTGCTAAGAAATCTTTCCACTTTGCATTTACTTTACAAGATAATTGTGTGTGAATTGGTTCATCCTCATATCCACAGTGGCAGCTTTTACATTAAAGATGCTTGCAACAACTTTTAATTGTTCAACATTTTACTTAATTTTATTTCTTCCAGGCAGGCCACATACTTTTGTCAAAATATCCATATTTTTGTAATTTTAGTACCAAGGTCAATTTAAACAAGCAAATGTTAGGAAAATTAAGTGTGGGTGTATACAAATTAGAAAAGCTAAAATGTTCTATGTGATTAACCTTAGTAGTATAATTAGGTCAGCATTTCTCACAAGTTCAACTCTTTTGATGGCCAAATTTAGGTATGTGTATACAACTTTTCATTTTGATGATATATTTAAGAAGATATTTGCAGCTCTAGAAAAAAAATCATTCATTGGGAATATCCATCTGCATGTCCATACTTATGATAAAATATTCATAAAATACAGACAGATTTTTGCATGTGGTCAGCCTGGATGACATGGATGTAATGTGTTCACAAAATATGTAAATAAAAGTATAATTTCCTTAATTTCCACTTGTAGCCAATTACTAAATACTAACTTCCATTCCTGGAGTTAAGTGTGGTCATTTATTATGACCCACCCCACCCCACCTCAAAAAAAAAAATGGGGGGGGGGTATATACTGGAGTCAGCTTGTCTGTACAACTGTCTAACTTTCATAATATCTCTTGAACCCTTTGATAAGTTTTCCTGAAGCCTAGCATATATTTATATCATGACTTGACATTGTGTCCTGTAATAATTTGACTCTCTGACCAGCAGTTTAAATTGTCCATATTTTTATTACAAATTGTATCTATACATCCATCCATCTATCCAACTCTTCTCCAGTTAATATATCCTGAACAATATGAGATATCTTCCTCAAACTTGGTATGCATTTGTATCATGACAAGAGTTTGTGTCCCATACAAGATTCAGCTTTGTCAGATTAGTACTTTTAGAGTTATCCCCCCATATTTGAAATTGTATTTACACTTCACATCTCCTCAACTGTTTGAGATATCTTCATGGAACTTTGTATCCTCTTGAATCATGACTAGACAGTGTGTCTTGTAAAAGAATGGGTTCTGTCAGATCAACATTTTAAGAGTTATCTCCATGTTAAAAATAATGGTGTCCACCTGTCTGTCTGTCTGTCACACACTTTACAGTTAATATCTTTCACACCATTTAAGATATATTCATGAAACTTGACATGTACTTGTATCTTGACAAGAGTTTGTCACATGTAAGAAAGGGCTTTGTCAGATTTTTAAAGCTAGGTTATTCCATAAGTACTCGCTTATCAACAGATCTGGTATTTTATCTAGTGTAAACAGCCACCTGTCATAAACAACCAACATTGTTGTGTTTGCTAAGTAGCAGTTAGCACTTTATTTGCAAGTGACTTTTTACAAGTGTTGCATAACTGATTTTGGAGAAAGTTAGAATGAATGTCAGAATATAATATGCTATAGTTTGGAGACAGATATAAACAAACATAGGAAAATATAGATCATGCATGCACACACACACACACACACATAAAAGTAGGCCATTTTGAGCCCACCTGACCAAACAGCCATGTGAGCTTATGACATGGCCCTGTGTTTATTGTGTATCATTCACTGTCCAATTATCACTTTACATTTCAGCTTTAAAAAAAAATAAAAAATCAACCAAATTTGGCATATAGCATTCAGGCATAAATACAATTCAAGCATGTACAGATAATGTTGATGTGCCATAAGAAATGGTTGTTGTAACCAAAACCAGAAGCTTTTGAGTGACTTGTTAAAAAGCACATAACAAATCTGACAGTTACTGGCATCAGTCTTTAAATTTTATACATATTATCTGCAATCAAATATGGCTGATGCTACTGAGTATAGACAAACTGTCAAAAAAGTTCTTCTCAAAAAGTATTCAACAGAATTTGATCAAATTTGACATAAAGCATCCTGGCAACAAGGCTTTTCAGGTTTGTACAGATGATACTCATCTGCTGTCCAATATGGCCATATAGAAAACACTTGCATTGACTGTATCTCAGTAACTACTTTGCAAATATTTATCCACTTTGACAGTGATATGGGCATTGTCCTCAGGGCATGTGTGAGCCAGATGAGTAACATCAGGCCTGCTTGGGTCTTTTGTTTGTGTCGAGAAGTTGTCTGTTGCCCATATTGCCTCTGCTCATATTCATAGGCAGGATGGGAACTTCTGATGCTTTATTCTCAGCCATCACTAATGTTATTCATATAGTAAAGCTAATGTTTCTATGTTAATATTTTGTTTAATAATTTGTTGTTACGATCATTTGAAGAATATTATTTCTGACTGAATTCAGATATATCCATCCATGCTTTATTATTCAAAAGTTTTATTTAAAATAAAAGATTAGTAATACTTGATGTCTCACTCTTTTGATTGTCTCTGAAAAATCTTTCAAATTTGCACAGTAGAATGTTGTCCACTATCATTTTTACCAGTATTTCTTTTTGCCCAAAATGTCTATCAGAAGCAATCTCATTTTAATCCTCCTCTTAAATAGCTCATATTTATTCAGAATGTATCAGGAATTTCTTGTCACACTTGTTGGATGAACAATTCTGATAAGACTGTCCCAAATTGCTAGTTGTAGTTACCAAAATCTCAGAAAAACTTGAAAATCAACACATCATAAATCATGACCTTTCTGTTCAGGTCAAATGCTGCAATAACAATATCATCAATATAAAATATTGCTTTGTACATAAATAAATACCCCATCTTCAAACTGGCATACCTCGTAAATCCAGCTTGCCTATTGGCCTACCATTGCAATTTCATAGCTGGTGAAACAAACATTGCAACTTCTTGCACACATCTTTCCAGCCAAGTTGCTCACAGCTGGATATAGTGCAGATGCAGCCAGTGGACTTTTTTTGCCTAAGTATACATGTCACTTGTTTGACCTTGTTCTACTTAGTTGTTAGTAATAAATCAGGCATTGTATTACTACCATGCTAAGAAGAAGTACACATATTTACAAAATTAATTTTAAAAAATACCAATAGTTGAATTAGATATACTATAGATAATTGTATAAGCTTAACAAATTGGAAAAGAGAGAGTCAACACCATTAAGAATGTGTTGTAGAAGTTTTCCAGACATTGCAATTTTTTCAAGTGTTTGGCATGTTAGACACTGTTTGGACCAAAAACTTGTTGAATTTTATAGTGAAAATACATGGATAATTCATTTGTCAATGAGGAAAGATATTGATATTGTTACAGACAACATCTATTAAGTAAAGCCCATTATATTTTGCTGTATCAATTATGTTACTACAATTGTTAATTCTTACGTTACTCCCATACAATTTTATTAATTATACCAAATTACAAAGCCTGTTGACGACTCCGGGTATTTCCAAGCCAAGTCTTTACATGTATGCTGAATACATGTAGTTCCAAAGCACTTCAAACATGTAAATGAGGATGAAGCTGTATAACTATCAATTTTAAAGGTGACATAAAGCTAGCAATGAATGCAATCAAAAATAAAAATTTATCTTAAAGCTAGGTACCCATCAAATTAAAAAATGATATATATCTTGTGATGAATGCAATAAAAAATATAGAATATGAATTAAATTTTAAATAATAATAATAATATCATTGCTTTAAAAGTTAAGTTCCTTTTATTATTTTTTTATTATCTTAATTTTTTTTTTTAGCTAACCTGATCATAAGGCCAAATGAGCTTATGGTATCTTCTTTCATCTGTCATCAATTTACCAATTGCTATTTATATCTTATTCTCAAAAACCACTTAACAGAAATTTGATCAAATCTGAGAGAAAGCATCCTAGCATAATGCTCTTTCAAATTTGTTGAAATGATGCTGATCTACCATCAAATATGGCCCCTGTTACTTAAAATAAAAAAAATGTTAAACGACTTCTTCTCAAAATCCACTTAACAGAATGTGACCATTTAACATAAAACATCCTGGCATGAAGCTCTTTCAAATTTGTTCAAAAATTGCTGATCTGCCATCAAATATGGCCACAATTACTAAAAATGGAAAAAACTTTAACTGACTTATCAAAATATCTGTTCAACAGAATTTGACAAAATTTGATAAAAAAGCATCCTTGCTTGAAGGTCTTTCAAATTTGTTCAAATAATGCTGATCTATCATCAAATATGGCCACCATTACTAAAAATAGGAAAACCTTTAAATGACTTTTTCAAAATTTGACCAAATTTAACAGAAAGCATCCTGGAAGAGATGGCTTCCAAATTGTTTATAAATGATGCCATTCTGCCATCAAATATTGCCAACACTACTAAAAATTGAAAAATCTTTAAACAATTTCTTTTAAAAAACTACTCAACAGAATTTGTCCAAATATGAGAGAAAGCATCCTGGCAAGGTATTTCAGTTTTTGCACATGAGGCTGATCCACCATCAAATATGTGGCCATCATTACTAAAAATAAAATAAAAAAACTTGAAATGACTTCTCAGAAACTGCTCATAAGAGTTTGACTATATTTGACAAAAAACATTCTGCACGATTTAATATGGATGCTGCTACTTAAAATAGAAAATCCTTTGAATGACATCTCAAAAACTACTCAAAAGAATTTTACAAAGGGCTTACTTTTGTATAAATTATGCCAATCCACCATCAAATATGGTTGCTGCTACTAAAAATAGAAAAACTTCATTTAAAGAGCCACTGAACAGAATATGACCAAATGTTACTGAAAGCATCATAACTTGAAGGCCTTTCACATTTATAGAAATGATGCTGATCCCCCCCATCAAACAGGGTTACTAAAAACAGAAAAACATTTACCGCATATACTCGATTATGTCTACGTTTTTTACTTAAAATTTGACTCGTGCAGAGTAGGGGTCGTCTTATAAGCGCGACATTAAAAAAAAAAATCTTGGGGTAATGTTGGAAACTAGAGATGTTTGCAGTACATAAAAATACTGTCAATTCATATATTTTTATGTTTTCATGCCACTATTCCTATGCAGTAATGCATATATGGTATGCACTGTGTTTATCCATTTCATGACGGTATTCATTACACAATACATGTATCTACAGTTATTTGGATTTTATTAATTTGAAAATATTACCGGTAAATTAAATACTACCTACCGCAAAATGAAGTGTCTGTCAATGTTTACCGTGGGTGTTTACTAGTAAGTATATTGCCTCAAAGTCAGAACAACCTGTATTTGTATTAATATTTGTGTTTTGCTGTATAAAGACTGTGCTTGATGCAATAAAAGTTTTGATTTAATTTGTATTTTTTTTTTCCACAAGTCAGATTTAATTCCCAAGTGATATTTCCCAAGTTATCTGCGAGTGCACGTGGGCGATAAGCCTTTGGCTTGTAAAGGGACTCACTTTGTTTTCAAGTTGACAATCCTTTTGATCGAGCCGCCAGTCTATACTTGTTCAGTGCCAAGTAGAGTTCTACAACTTTCTGTGCATATACTTTGACCTTAATCTCTTTGCTTGTAAAGGCACCACACTCTTTGTTTTCCCACATGATAACCCTTTGATCAAGCCGCGAGTTTGATATATGTTCAGTGCGAAGTAACAGAGGGTGGCTATTTGAACGCCCTGTGATCTTGCCGCACAATTGACATGTGTTCAGTTGCAGGCTTTAATAGATTTCTGACTTTATGATCAAAGTGTTACTCACAGAGCCCAAGCTCAGTCTTTGCATAAGCACCCGCATATGACAGTAAAGCCGAAAATCAGGGTCGGACGAGATTTATGATGACTAGACGACGACGATTTACAATGACTAGACGACGATGTAAGATTTCAGAACTTTATCAGAAAATGAGGATTAATTCTTGGACTTTGTACCAGATGACATTAGATAGTGACATTTATAGGATACCGTTAATCACAAAAAAGTGGGCTTAACTTTCATTGTTTATTTGTACGACGTGTGGAATTAACATATTTCGGGATATTGTGAATCGGATCATTCGGAACTTCTATTTTTATACCGGTATGTGACCTATAATTGAATTCGTGGATTTATCACATAAATGGATTTAAAATGTCAAGCATTATGGATGTCAATGGACTTTATTACACAAAGATGGACAAATTGTAAGTTGTCAATTTATTTGTGACATATTTCACTCAATCATATAATGGTATTTTACACTGGTTTTGTCTTTAGTTTGGCTTGTTTATATTTCCAAAGTGCATTTCTGACTCACTAAGAAGTCACCCCTTTAGACGGATCTGACTTGCAAAATACACCCCGACTTATAGGAGGGTCATAGCGAAATTCACTTTTTGCAGCCCTAAAAAGGGGGGGGTCGACTTATAATCGAGTATATACGATACACAACTTTATCTCAAAAAACTGCTCAATCGAATCTGACTGATTCTGAGAGGAAGCATTCTGGCATAGAGGCCTTTCAATATTGACAAATGATATTGATGTGCTATCAAACACTGATGAAGGTATAAAAAAACAATAGAAATGTTGGAACAATTGTTTTGATAACAAATGCAATCAAAACAATATTGGAATAAATTTTTACAGGAAACATCCTACTGATACAGATTTTCGTGCCAATTGCACTTGCATTTGGCTATTAGGCAGATGTGAGCCAAATAAGCAATCTCGGGCCCTCTTGGGCTCTTGCTTAAGAATGGGTTCAAGTTCAATTCATATAATATATATAGGTTTGTTTCAGTTTGGTGTTTTACAGCACAGCATCACAAGTAGGTTATTAAGTGCCAAGGCAATTGGAGTAAGGATACACCAAGGTAGCAGGCCTGTCAAAGGTAGGATTCAACCTGCACCATATCAGCTGTAAGTCCTGTACTCTAACCACTGGCTGGTAGGATTCAACCTGCACCACATCAGCTGTAAGTCCTGTACACTAACCACTGGCTGGTAGGATTCAACCTGCACCATATCAGCTGTAAGTCCTGTACACTAACCACTGGCTGGTAGGATTCAACCTGCACCATATCAGCTGTAAGTCCTGTACTCTAACCACTGACTGGTAGGATTCAACCTGCACCATATCAGCTGTAAGTCCTGTACTCTAACCACTGGCTGGTAGGATTCAACCTGCACCATATCAGCTGTAAGTCCTGTACTCTAACCACTGGCTGGTAGGATTCAACCTGCACCATATCAGCTGTAAGTCCTGTACACTAACCACTGGCTGGTAGGATTCAACCTGCACCATATCAGCTGTAAGTCCTGTACACTAACCACTGGCT
The DNA here is from genome assembly GCA_029931535.1 of Margaritifera margaritifera. Lineage (NCBI taxonomy): Eukaryota > Metazoa > Mollusca > Bivalvia > Unionida > Margaritiferidae > Margaritifera > Margaritifera margaritifera. Next base: position 10,215,561 of record JAQPZY010001686.1, read on the forward strand.
GGTAGGATTCAACCTGCACCACATCAGCTGTAAGTCCTGTACACTAACCACTGGCTGGTAGGATTCAACCTGCACCACATCAGCTGTAAGTCCTGTACACTAACCACTGGCTGGTAGGATTCAACCTGCACCATATCAGCTATAAGTCCTGTACTCTAACCACTGGCTGGTAGGATTCAACCTGCACCACATCAGCTGTAAGTCCTGTACACTAACCACTGAGCCACGGTTGCTAATCCTTTAATATGAGTAGCATTAATACCTCACATTTCATGTATTTACAGTGAAACTCCTCAAAATCGAAACCTCAGTATACCGGAATCCCCTCAAGACCGAATTTCTTTTCAGTCCCGATTTTTTCCATCTTTAATATCATTGTTTTTTTCCCAGTAAACTGAAACCCCTAAGCTCCAAATACTGAAACAAATTTCGATCCAGAATTTCAATTTTACGCTTTAAAAAAAACATAAAACCAAAACTCAATTCAAACTTGGAAATATATTTTAGCTGCCAAATTCCTGACACACACTGGAACAGATTAATTACAGTTAGCAAGTACTGTAGTGGGGTGATCTGTGAGACAAAGACCCAGAAAATGTCCCAAGGGCATGCAAGGTTAAAATAATACTTGACACATGCACCGACACAGATTAGGACTGACAATGGACTAATCTGAAGTATTTGCACCATACAAAAAAGCCAGCTTTTAAAGCAAATTATTATTAACTAAATGCTTATAGGGAAGCCATTTAAGAAAGACAATGTTTATCTGCTTATTATCTAATTCATTTGTATACATGATCAATAGAACATTGTTTGCTTGTTTTTTCAAATATCAGGACTTTATTAACCATGCATGTGGCCTCGCTTTTGCTGCTTTGCCAAGAGAGACAGACAAACCAGTATTCTAAAAGCCAGATTAAGTTGATGACATACCCTTAAGTTTTAGATCTCTTACAGAGAGTAAAAAACTTAGCTATTGTTAAGGATGAGCATTATTTGGCTATGGCACAAGAAATGGAAGTCATTAACACAAGCCACATTGGTTAAAGAAAGATGCAAGAAAAAACACAACACTCCATGCCTTCTTCAAGCCAGGCTCTTGAACTGTGAACATTATGAATTACACAGAGTATTTAAACACCGTGGAATATCATTCATAATTCTAATTGACTTATAGTAAAGTTATAAAAGTATTTCATTCCTCAGATGTTTCTTGTGACGAAGACTGTATTTCTATGTTGAACAACTGTCTTTATTTATGTGACATGGTGTGATTTTCGGAAGGAACATATATTGTTTAGCTAATTAGCTAATTCTTCATTAAATACATCTGAAGAAAAAAAAAAAAACGCTTTCTTAATTTTGTGCACTTTTACACACAGACACTGATACTCTCATAATTACATTATCTCTCTCTCTCTCTCGTTACGTAAGTACTTCGAAAAAGACTTTTTTCACATCTGCAAAAACCTCAGTAAACTGAAAACTTCTCAAAACTGAAAAACTTTTGGGTCCCAAGGGTTTTCAGTTTTGAGGGGTTTCACTGTATATGAATTTTAATCTTAGAACTGCCATTAACACTGGCATAAGCTTGCACTTTCACTGAAATTTTCTTTTTTTTTTCATTCCCATATTTTCACATGTGAAAATTATATCCTGAAAATATAAGATTTCCCAACATGCCATGCAATGCTTGATTGTGTGTGCCTACATAATTTATACCAGCAGCAACAAAAATGAGCACTTTGTGAGGTAGAACAAATAAATAGAAACTGCATTACATTTCAGACATGGAAATTAATTTTTGCTGAAGAAATCTGACTCCACACCATTCATGTCTCTATGAAGTTATTTCCCCTTACTTCCTTGACAAAAATGATAAACCTGCTGTGATGCATTGATGGTCCAATATGATCAAATAGTTTACAAAATGTCAAAAATGTAATTAACTTCAGCACATTAGGTCAATCCAATCCTACTGCTCCCTTAAGTCACTGAGATTTATATGATGAGCATATAAAAGTGAGGTGAATTTACAAAAAGGGGGGTGTTGTGTTGTGCTGAAGAATAAGTTTAGTCTTCAAAACTTCAATTCTGGAGCAAGTTTGCTATATAATAAAAAGAATAGTTTCTTTTCCTTTGTAAATACTGGATATATTTCATCTTGTGATACCAAAAAAGATATATATTTTTACTTGTGGCTTTGCCACTTGTTAAAGTATCATGTTTTTTGTACCACATGATGAAACATATCTGGTATTAACGCAGGAAAAGAAAATATCCTCTATTTAGTAAAGTATTAATTAGCAGTTCTGGTGAAGTATTTTAGTGATATGGAGAAAAAGGCAGAGGAGAGGTCTAAGGGTAGAGATGAGAGGGCACAAAAGGCAGACGAGAAAGCTTCAGGAGCAGAAGGGAAGGGCTCCCCTCTATTAATGTCCAACTAAAATACCAATAAAGACTGAATGAAAATGATCAGAAACTTCAACCATTTTTCTCTTCAATATAGAGCTGATGAAGTAGAAAAACTAAAAAGCCAAAGATAACTTACTGGTAAAGCTTTAATCCCTTGGAAATGTTCTGTGAACAACAGACACTTATGAGAGAGACAAACAATTACATACAATCAACAACCACCTTTACAAATGTAATTGTGGGAAGTTAAATTCAAAAACACATACCATCTGTTAGAAGAGGAAACGCATTACAGAAAAAGCTGCTATTTATACAGACATATATTTTGTTTTTTACACATCTACATACTATAATCAAAATGAGTCCCAAGTGAGCCTGATATTGCTCACCTGGCTTAATAACTAAAGTGTTGACATTATCGCGAAGCAGGTTTATGTAATACTGTAAGAACACAACCTATGTAAACTATTTCCCAAAACTTTACATCATGTTGATTGTACCTAATTTACTGTATCCTGATAAAAATTCTTTCTAAAAAGATAAAAATAAAGGTATAATTGATACGCATAGTCTCTTGCTCATAAGCAAAGTCGTCCAAGATCTTGATGATATAAACCCATTTACCAGGTTTTATTTAAATTTTATGACAAATATAGTCTCTAGATCTAGAGAGGTAACAAGACCAGCCAACTAGATGCAATGCATCTCTTTATATGTGCAGATCTCACTTTTAACAGAACCTGTCCATGACAATGATAACATAAGCTTATTTACCAAGGTGGAACAAAATCCGATTCAAATTTGGTCTCCAGAGCGGTAACTAGCTTAGCCAATCAATACAAGATTATCTCACTAATATGCATAGATCTTGTTCATAATCAAACTCGTCTGAATAATATGAGACTATTTAAAAAGTTTGATCAAGATCTGATCAGAATTACAGTTGCTAGATTGCTGACAAGCTCAGAGGCAAGGTCATGTCATTAATATGCATGAATTTCACTCATAATTGTACTCAAGCAAGATTTTGATGACATAGGTCTTTTGACCAAGTTTTATCAAAATCCTACAAAAATACAGTCTCTAGAATAGTATAAAAACCTCAGCCAATTAGATGCAAGATCACCTCATAAATATGCATAATACAATCATCCAACATCTCAACACATTATAAACATCTTAATGATATAAGCCTATTTACCAAGTTTGACAAAAATATAATCAGAAATAGAGTCGATAAAGCATTGACAAGCTCAGCCAATCAGATGCAAAATCACCTCATTAATATGCACGGCTCTTGCTCATAAATGTACTCATCTATGATCTTGATGATTTAAGCCTATTTACCAAGTCTGATAAAATTTGGATCAGAAACAGTCACCAAGTGCTCAGCCAATCACATGCAAGATTACCTCATTAATATGCATGGATCCATCACATTATCGAACTCATGTGAAATCTTGATTATATAAATCTTGATTAGATAAGCCTATATTTGAGGTCTTATCAAAATCATATCAAAAATATGGCTTCCTGATTGGTTAGAAGCTCAGCCAATCACATACAATATAACCTCATTAATATGCATGGATCTTATTCATTACTGAAACTATCCAAAATCTTGATGATACTAGTATAAGCATGCATATATTAAAAGTTTGATCAAATTCAGATCAGAAATATGGCTCCCCAAGAAGTAACAAGCTCAGTCAATCAGATTGAACACTACCTCATTTATATGCCTAGATGTCATTCACTATCAAACCCATACAAGATTTTGATGATACAAGCCCGTATTTCAAATTCATCAAAGTCAAATCAGAAATATAGCTTCTAGAGTGGTAGCAGGCTCAGCCAATCAGAGGTAAGACCACCTCATTAGAATGCATGAATCTTGCTCATTATTAAACTCTTCCGAGATCTTGATGATATATGTATCAATTCCCAGTTTGATCAAAACTGGATCACAAATATGACTTTCAGAGTGGTAACCAGTTCAGCCAATCGGATGCTGCAATCCTCTCATTAGTATGAGTGGATCACACTCCTTATTGAACTTGTCCAAGATCCTGATGATATAAGAATATATTCCAAGTCTGATCAAACTCAGATCACAAATATGGCCTCCAGAGTGGTAATAAGCTCAGTCAATCAAATGCAAGATGACCTGATTACTATGCATAGTTGTTATTTCAAAGTTGTCCAAGGTAATGATGATGTAAACCTGTATTTCAGTTTGATCAGAATCAGATAAAAAAATCAGGCTTCCAGATTGGTAACAAGCAAATGTTGACGGACAGATGGATGACTGGGTGACTGAAGATGGGAAATGGACATGGCACCATACCATAGGGTCACTTGGCCTTATGGCCTGGTGAGGTAAAAACCCAGGACTGATTCACTAAAAACTTTTGTCTCCTTTCTGTACAACAAACAATTTTGCAGGAAGGCTATCCCTGATGACGAAATAAAACATACCCAAATAATCAATTCAAAACAGCTTTAAAAATGGAATTTTTATAACAAAAGCCTTTCAAATCTGATTTGTACATGATATCTTTCTTTTATTACTAGACTCTTGCACAAAAACAAATTTTACTTTAGCTTAAAGTGAATTTAAAACATGTCCTCAGCTGCACTAATGTTTTGCTGCTAATATTGGTTCAGAGACTCAAATGATTAAAACATGGCAAAAGTTGCATCTGTGGTAAGCATTGTTTTCATTAGAAATTTTCCATGCCGTTTTCGAATAAACTAATTTTTGGAGTAAAATATATTTCTTCGATAATACTTACCCAATCATAATACCTTAGGAGCATGACCCCTACCTCACAAATCCAGCCCTAACTGGCTACAATTTTTAGCTATGAAAGCTAAAAGTTGTCTGCCCACATAGGTGGCAATCAGACAGAGTCAACTCCCCTTAGATATAGGAACTGGTGCCAAATGCCGTCTGTACCTCAGTTACTACTGGAGTGGAATGCATGCTTTTGTAGTAGAATGTAACTGCAAGGAGGCTGAGAGGGTGTATCTATATTATGACCAGCTAAGTATTATTGAAGAAACATATTTTACTCCAAAAATTGGTTTCTTCTTCAAATATGTACCTGATCATAATGCCTTAGGAGAATAGGTAGGTGGTGAAGGGAGTTACATCCCCTTACCCCAGAGAGAGGCCATCTCCAGTCCCCTAAGGTATGCGAGGCAGCTTCTAAATCTTTTATATACCTGGCTGGAGTATTGACTCCATATGCCTAGATGCGGCTTTTGGTTTGCTTTCGTGGATTTAACACCATTTTTCAGCACATAATAGGCTATACATGGCGGCCAGTATATTTGGTGGATAAAGAATCATAGAAAAACCCAGAAAGAACAACCTACCCATGGAGAAGCTATACATAGGCTATACATGGCTGCCAGCATATTTGGTGGAGGAAGAACCCAGGAAAACCCCTGAAAGAACCAGCGACACACTGGGAGCTAAGACTCAAATGCACACAGACAGAGGTGAGATGTCAGTGATCTGAAAAGGCGAGCTCCTTAGACCACTCGGCCACGCAGTTTTTGGGAGAAAGGGAAAAAAAACTCGCACACAAATCCATTAGTCATATTGCTAAGACAATGAGAAGATGCAGAATCATCTGGGAAGGTAGCTTATTGGGTTGCTGTTTTGGGTCCCACCAAATCTAAGTGAGCATTTTGGGATGAAAGATCTCTAAGGTAGAAACTAGATAACATTGACTGCCCTAACCTCATGAGCAAAAATGTGTAACAACTCCATTTGATCTAGGGTTAATTCTCTGAATGCAGAATGAATAACCCATCTTATCCAGGATGATAGAGCCTGAGCTTAGATATCAACCTTTCCCTCTTTCAAAGGTAAAAATAGATGAGATCTCCCTCTTCACACCGGTTTGGTTCTATTTTGGTACCACTTCAAAGTTCTCACCTGATCCGGTAGACAACTGTAAATTGCAAGATCCAGGTTGGAAATAGGTTTAACCACAAAAGTCTGATTGCCCTTGTTCTTGGAAATGAAAGTCTTAATGAGTGATGACCCATCCTGATGGAACTGTAGATAGTTCGGGTTGACCGACAAAGCATGTATTTCGCTGATTCTGCCTGATGTAGTTAGGACGAGTAGGAAGCAGGTCTTATATGAGAGGTGAACCAACAATGCTCTCGAGAACAGTTCAAATAGTGCCTTATTCAACCATTTTAGAACTCGTGATAGCTTCCACTTTGAGCACAGAGCCAATACTTTCGGTCATGGCAAATCAAAAATCGCCACAAGATTGGACAGGTCTTTGTTTTGTTCTATATCCTCTCTTCTGTCATGGTGCAGCATATCTGAGATTGTGGAATGATAACCTTTTATTGTGATGGGAGCTAACTTATTCACTTTCAAGTGCCATAGTAGAAAGTAAGCTATTTGGGGTATTCATACCTTAGGCAGAGGAATGTGTCTTCGCTTGCACCACTGTGAGAAAATTCTCCACTTCCCCTCATATGCTTTCAAAGTGGTGGACCTTCTAGCCCTAGCAATTCTCTCCACCACTTGATGTCAAAACTATTTGTTCCTTAGAACTTGTTTAATATGATTCAGATGTGCAGGTTCAACAGATCTGGGTTTGGATGAAACTCCTGCCATTGAGGTTGTTTGAGCAGATGAGGAAATGTTACATTTTTTCCTTGGAATTTGCACTGCCAGATTTAGCAAGTTATTTATCCATGATTTTTCCCACTTGAGGGGTGCAATCAGGATGAGATGACACTCCAATTCTCTTGCCTTTTGCAGAATCTTGGAATCAGAAACATTGGACGATAAGTGTAGGCATCCAAACCATTCCAATCTATGGAAAGAGCATCTACTGCCCAAGCCTTTAATCTTGTCACAAAACAGATCCACCAGTGGTCAATGCCAGCAGATATAGATACGACTAAAAACCGAGTGATAAAGTGACCATTCGGTTTGTATTAGTTGATTCCTTTGGGACAGCAAGTGTGCTAATACATTTAGTCTGTCCGGAATATGATGAACTTGCACGCTGATCACACCACCTTAGAAAATCCAAAACAAGCATGCTGAGGTCTCGGGATTTGGTTCCCCCTTGTCTTCTGAGATACTTTACCACAGTGGAGTTGTTGGGTAGAATGAGTACGTCCTTTCCATAAAGCTTCTCCTGCCACCAATGAAATGCTTTCACTATGGCCTTCATCTTTAGGATACTGATATGCAATCGACAGTCCAGAGTAGTTCACACTCTGCTAGCCTCCTGAAACAATGGGAGGAGATGGGCACCCAAGCCAGTTGTGCTTTCATCTGTACGAATCATTATCTTTGGAGGTTGTACCTTCAAGAGAATACCCACCATAAGCCAAATAAGGTTCTCCCATTTGCACAGATGGGATCTCATATGATTGGAGATGGGTATTGTTTGTTCCAATGGGCAAAGTTTCAGTCTAAATTGGGACAAAAGTATCATCTGTAATGGTCTCATGAATAGGTGACCCAGGATCATGAGGTATGCTGATGCACTTAATAGGCCCAACTGGCAATGGAAATTTTGGGCCGAGATATGTTTCTTTGCAGGAATTGAAACCACCATTGAAATTATTTAAATGCATGTTCCTGAGGTAGACATACTCTATTCAGATGTGTTTTGAACTCCATACTCAAGTGGATGAAATGTTTAGCTGGTATGATATTGGATTTTTTTCCTTGTTGACAAGAAATCCTAGGCTGAGAAGGAGTGTAACAAGGGATTTCATGTCTTGATTTAAAATACAACTCACCTGGTATTTCTGAAGTATGTTGTCCGTGTAGTTGGATGTCACAAACGTAGAAATGGTCCTGAAGTGAGACACTACTATGTCCATAATTCTTGTGAAGACCCAGAGACTGATGTTGAGACCAAAAGGGAGTGCCCTCAACTGGTATACTGTATTCCTGATAGCAAACCAAAGGGAGTGCCCTCAACTGGTATACTGTATCCCTGATAGCAAACCAAAGGGAGTGCCCTCAACTGGTATACTGTATTCCTGATAGCAAACCAAAGGGAGTGCCCTCAACTGGTATACTGTATTCCTGATAGCAAACCAAAGGGAGTGCCCTCAACTGGTATACTGTATTCCTGATAGCAAACCAAAGGGAGTGCCCTCAACTGGTATACTGTATCCCTGATAGCAAACCAAAGGGAGTGCCCTCAACTGGTATACTGTATTCCTGATAGCAAACCAAAGGGAGTGCCCTCAACTGGTATACTGTATTCCTGATAGCAAACCAAAGGGAGTGCCCTCAACTGGTATACTGTATCCCTGATAGCAAACCAAAGGGAGTGCCCTCAACTGGTATACTGTATTCCTGATAGCAAACCAAAGGGAGTTCCCTCAACTGGTATACTGTATTCCTGATAGCAAACCAAAGGGAGTGCCCTCAACTGGTATACTGTATTCCTGATAGCAAACCAAAGGGAGTTCCCTCAACTGGTATACTGTATTCCTGATAGCAAACCAAAGGGAGTGCCCTCAACTGGTATACTGTATTCCTGATAGCAAACCAAAGGGAGTTCCCTCAACTGGTATACTGTATTCCTGATAGCAAACCAAAGGAAACTTCCTGGAAGACTTGTGAATTGGGACATGTAGGTCAGCAGTCTCCATCCTGAATGGCACTTAAAACCTGCCTTGGTGTTTCCATTTTGAACCATTATGCCTGCATGAAATGACTGAGAAAGCTGATGTCTATAACTGGTAAAAGAGTGCCATTGGCCTTTGGCACTAAGAAGCATTAAAGACTGCCATTGACCTTTGGCACCAAGAAGTCTTGAGTACCAGCCTGGTGATTTTGTGTTGCAAACGATCTCTACTGCCCTTTTCTGGAGAAGATTGTTTATTTCTCACTGCATGACATTGGTCCTGAACAGGTCTTTTGAGACTTCTGTAGCTGAAGCAACCCTGGACAATGGAGGAGGGGCATTGAATGTCATAGTCTTCTGGAACAACTTGCAGAGTCCATGGATTGTCATGGCAAATATTTCCCAATTTTTCAATGAAATGGGAGTCTTTCTCCCACCTGGATATTTGATAGGGGTGGCATGAGAATGGTGTCATTTCTTTCTGGAAAGAGGCTGTCATGGAGACAAACTGGGTCAAAAACAATCCCCTTTTCTCTGCCTTTTGTCTGTATTTGTTTTCAAGAATTGTGCCATTGCATGTGTAAAGGGTCTATAGGACTGCTTTCCCATCTGATGTGTCCTTTGGGTGTCGGTTTTTGTTCCTTTTATCTCTCTCATGAAAAAATCTCCTCAGTCTCTGACACTGTGCCTGAGGTAGATTTGTTTCTTTGGTGGCCTGCTTACATACTTCCTCCACATGGCCATTAAAGAAGAGGATGGAAGGAAATGGCTGTGATCTCAGTGTGACTTTGTCGAGTTCTTTTAAAAAGGTGGAAGTGAAGAGCACTGCATCTTTTTCTGAGAGTTGAAAATTAACCACTATTGTCAAGCACTGGACAGCCTCTGCTGTGCTGCTCTGTTTATAACTCGCACCATTTATGAGACAGCCTCCTACATATGTCTTGTGGGTATCATGGTGGAAAAGGATAATTTGTTTTGCGCTTGCTGGAAAATTGCCATTGAGACCAAGTCTAAGATTGAGCCTATAGCAATGACATTCCAGTCCAACTGTTATGCATCAATGAAGTGCTTCCAGTCCATCCTTACTGATGAGGGTTTTGACATTCCCAGGCCAGCAATGTCACTATGTACAGCTGGGACTTCCATGTAAAACACTGGTGTGTGTTTGTCTTATAGAATGCCCTACTTAAATTGGATGGTAGTTGTTGCTGTGAAAAGAAAGGGCTATTGACCCTATGGTCCAGTAATTGCCTCTCTAAACTACCTAAAATTCAGCCACTCAACCAGACTGCAGTAACAGTTTGAATGCCAGTTGGTCTATCTTTATTACAATATCAATTTATGCCGGAACATGGGACCATGCTGTTGATGGAGCAGGAGGAAATGGATAAAATTTCTGATGGAAACAAGCAAAATACTTCTTTGATTGATGCTTGGAAAGCAGAGTCTTCTCTTGCCATCGTCAGGTCAAGCAAGGCTGATGGAGCTAGTGAGTGTAATTCGTGGTCTCTAGAAGAGTGTGGTGACGCCAATGCCTCTTGTACAATCTTAGATGGTGTTGGTGAAGATTGTTGAAAATTACTGCTAAGCAAACTAGAAGTTCGTCCTGATTGAGAAACCATAACTTTCAGTCGATCACTATGCAAGTCCTCCATATCCTTAGCATAGTCTTGGGCCTCTGAGACTGAAATATCTCCATAGCCGGAACCATGAAAGTTAGTTTTGATGGACTGTCCTATGCCCGCCATATGTTGACCTTCAGTGGCATATGCACGAGAAGAAGCTGTAAAGGTACCATGCCAACCGGGCTCCGTAAATGGTTCGGACTGATTCCTTGCTCTTGATCGAGTTGATTCCATATCAAGTGGGTACTGGGTCACTAAACTGGGGGTAGATTGAGCAGGGTGCCTTGAGGCACTATGATGGGTAGGATGATCAATAAGAGTACTGGTGTTCTGATGTCAAGATGGAATACTAGACAAAAAGATTCCCTCACTAGACATTAAAGGTAAGATTGACTTCGGTGTGACCTTGTGCGATCTGATTCAAATGGCAGAGTCCAGTCATGATCAAACAGGGCCATCTTATCCTCCATAACTCTGTCAAGTTCATTATGCTGGAAAGGGTTAATGGTATATGTGATCCACAAAACCGGTCCCTACTTGCATCGTGCGAAACAGTATCCGAGTTGGACTGGCATGCTCTCGATCTGGCTAGTATCTGGCAGGCAAAGAAGACTGGCCATCTTATGCATGAGGCATTAGGTCCATTGGTATTGCTGAATAAATCTGTCTAGTTGAGGCAAGAAAGCTGGAGCTGTGGCTGTATGTGTAACTGTAGCTGAAAGGGATCTGCTGATTCACTAGTTGGCTGGTGAGCCCTCCACTTTGCCGTACTCATTTATCAGGAATATATGGACCAAAGTGGCATCAGCATCAATGCTAATGACATCCTCATATCTCACAATACATTTATCTGCTTTCCATTTCTGTTTAGATGGTCCGCCCAGTACTGTAGCCCACTGACTCTCCATCCATACAGTGCAAATCGGACATGTATTTCCTAAGTGACATCCCATACATGCCAAACAGGTATTATGGTTATCATCCATGCCCTTCAGGCATTTACACTGCTTGCACTTTGTCCTGCCCATATTCTAGACTCTCTAAATATAAATTGAGCAAGACAATATTTATACAGGTGTAACCAGCCAAGTGTCAATTTATAACTATGAAGTGGTCGTTACTGGGTTACTACAGCATTTTGTCAAAAATTACATGTAAAGGAAGGGCCCAAGTGAGGGCCTATACAGATAAAGTCATTGAAGCATCACTTTATAACTATCAAAGTGGACACTATTTAGCTGTACAATATCTATAGAATAATATTTATACAGGTGTAGCCAGCCAAGAGTCACTTTATAACTATGAAGTGGACGTTACTGGGTGACTACATTATTTTGTCAAAAAAAGGAAGGGCCCAGGTGAGGGCCTATACAGATAAAGTCATTGAAGCATCACTTTATGACTATCAAAGTGGACATTATTTAACTATACAATATCTATAGAAAACTTACCTGTATGTATCCAAACATAAGCAGAATTTTATACAGGAGACATGCATGGAATGTCGTTAAGAACTTACTGAGGTGGATGCTGCAAAATAATTATTGTTTTCTATAGACAACAAATTACCTGCATGACTTAAAGGTCCATAATTTAAATTGCAGAATATACAAAAGTTGAGTACACATTGTTGAATACACGTACTAGTGACCCATGCAGGTAGCTACAAATGGGCACTTAATGTATAATTTATGATAAAGTTATATTTCTGCAATAGATAGAAAAACTTCGTCTTGGATAGAAAAAGAGCAAGAAATGATTGGAAATATAGATGGAGTATACTTCCCTGATACGAGAAACTCCTCCAACTTGCTCTATAATTGAGTACAAGAAACTCTTGATGTCAGTTTTGTGAGGTCTCTAAAGAGTGTGCTACCTAGCACAAGTGGGAAGTAGTAACTGAGGTACAAACAGGATTTGGTGCCAATCTCTATATCTACAGGGAGATCACTCTGTCTAACTGCCACCTATATGAGCTGACAACTTTTAGCTTTCATAGCTAAAAATTTTAGCCTAACAGGACTTTTTTGCTAGGTAGTGGTTTTACTCCCAAGGTATAATTGGGTAACATATCTGAAGAAATGGGATCATGCTACCAGGTGAAGTGGGCAAAATAGTTGATCTCATCCATGAGCTTTGATTTCAACATGCCAGGAAAGTGAAGTTGACTTCGCCTTGCCATGAATAGGCACCTACCCCAAACCCCACCTCCACTTCTCCAATGATATTCTGTCCGAATTAGTTAATCTTGCATGGTTTTTTAGTTATCAAACCCACGTTTATAGGCATATTACAATAGAAACATGCTATAAAATAAACCTATGTGTTAATTTAGTAGCTTATGATATCCTCAAGCATGCACCTGAGTTATGATTTCACTGCCGACCATACAAATGTCCAGCTCTATGATGCGAGTTAAATTCCAAGGTTTTTTCAACCCCCAAACCAAATACTGTATGGTTAGAGAAGTTTTAAGGCAAAAAAATATGAAAAGATTAATGAATTTATCCAATATTTCACTGAGATAATTTGCCTTCAATGATTATTAGTAACCTATTTTGGAGAACAGTTACCTATTTTTTAGTTTGCCATTAAATGCCATTAACGAAGTTATGCAGCAGTATTTCAGATTTAGGACTGTCAAAGAATGGTTTTGGAACTTTCATCAAGTATGATGAGTACTGTGGTTTCACAAATTTTCATGGGGTACCAATTTTTGTGGATTTTGTGGTTGCTCCATACCACGAAATGAAAGACCCAATGAAAAATGAGCCCAATGTGATGCAGAAAGCCCTTCTCCCCGTTTTCTTACAAATACATTCCTAGCGATAAACAAAGCTCAGTTATTTGATAATTCAACTTCATCACTATAATAAAATATTATCTTTTACGTGTGTATGGTTTTTTAAAAACTGTTTCGAAAAAAATAATAATAAAGCAGTTTATATGCTTTAGTAAACATGTATACAGTATCCGGTAGCTGTCTCTTACACTCACTGCCTTGAATCAATATGTCTAATGAGATCAGTAAGGATAAAGGAAAAAAAGAAAGAGCTTAAAGTATTTAAGTACTAGTATTTCCAAAAATGAAATAAAGAATAATGAAATGTAAAAAAATAAAATTTAAAACTTATTCACATTGATCCTTCATTCAAGTGAAACTGCTGTTGAAAATACTGTCTACTGCAAATACAGTAATGACAAAATTGCACTTTATTCTCTGCAATTCTCTGCAAGTTGAGATTTAACCACAGTTATAATCCATATGAATGAATAATCTACATAAAGCATAGATAAACATGTATACATCTAATTACAGAGAGGAAACTTATATTTTTCCTGTTAAAATTTTAATCTACTGAAAGCACATCTCATTTTATCCATACATTTTCATCCAAAGGAACAAGAAGACTGTAAAATACTGAAACTATTGCTTGATGCACAGTGCTAATTAAACACTATGCATACACACTAATTACAGAACAGTTCACTGGTTTTCTAACAAACTCACTGATTAAACATCAATTCTGGTACACACAAACCTTTGTCATGTAAATAATCCTCAAATCGCAAAATCACACCACAAGTCAAGCATTCTCAAAACCATGGATATTTAGGGCCAATCTCTTGTGCATTTTATCTTGAGACGCTTTCCTCTTTTACACATCAAAACTTGTCACAGCCTGCTGATTGCACTGAGCAAGGGGCAGTTACTCATGTGTTTGGTTCACATATGGAATGATGACATTATCTACATAACGTGATCATCAAAACATACTGATGATGCAAATTTATGGACCGTGTTTTAGGTAAAAGATGATATAAATATGTGCATTTTATCTTGAGATGCTTTCCTCTATTACACATCAAAACTTGTCACAGCCTGCTGATTGCACTGAGCGAGGGGCAGTTGCTCATGTGTTTGGTTCACATACAGAATGATGACATTATCTACATAACGTGATCATCAAAACATACTGATGATGCAAATTTATGCACCGTGTTTTAGGTAAAAGACGATATAGATATGTTTCAATTACTGCTCGATGGTTTTGTTTTGGTTGTGCTGGCTCCATTTGATGTTGAGCACTGTGACAAAAATATGGTGCTTGGGAATTGAGCTTGACAGGTGTTGTTGTTGGCATATTTTTGTTCGTTTGTATTCTTCATTGTGGGCATTTGTAGAGGTTAATCCGTGAGAAAAAATATGTATAAATATGCAAACTCTGAAAAAGGCAAATTCATGAATTTAAGTACCCACAAAAATGCAAGTTTTTTTTTTGTAAAATACAAAACCACAAAAACTGATACCCACAAAAATAAATGAAACAACAGTATTTGGTGTATTTTAATACTATCTGACTTACAAAACTAGGAAAATACCTGTTGTTGATGAACTTATATTGCCATTACAAAATTTGACCTCTGCCTCACTTCTCCCTATTTTCCCATCACTTAGTTCTATTAGGACAGGAACGAAAATTCACTTGCCTGAAATTTTGACAGGATGGCAAAGTCACTTCAACTGAAACTTCGAACTCTGAAATAAGGTCATCAAAACAAAGGTATCTCATGCTATTAAACTGGTTAATATGAAACAAAAGTGATGAAACAGTAGTTATTATAGCCATAACAATTTCATATCTCCTTGTAAAACTAAAGCCAACAAAAGTCAAATGTGAAACATAATCAATATATGAAATTCAGTCTTAAGACATTATTTTCTCCTTGTTTATCTGTCCCAGTCACCTTTTTCTGAATAGAAGATTCCATATAGTCACTTCAAACATTATGTAAATCATCATGTTCTATATACTTGGCAAACTCAGCAAAATGAAAACTCCACAAACAAGCTTGGAATATCAAGCCCACTATTGGAGAGTGGCATCCCTCATGTAGAACAAATTGCAGAGATGAGTTGGTATTATTGGAATATCAAGCCCACTATTGGAGAGTGGCATCCCTCATGTAGAACAAATTGCAGAGATGAGTTGGTATTATTGGAATATCAAGCCCACTATTGGAGAGTGGCATCCCTCATGTATAACAAATTGCAGAGATGAGTTGGTATTATTGGAATATCAAGCCCACTATTGGAGAGTGGCATCCCTCATGTATAACAAATTGCAGAGATGAGTTGGTATTATTGGAATATCAAGCCCACTATTGGAGAGTGGCATCCCTCATGTATAACAAATTGCAGAGATGAGTTGGTATTATTGGAATATCAAGCCCACTATTGGAGAGTGGCATCCCTCATGTATAACAAATTGCAGAGATGAGTTGGTATTATTGGAATATCAAGCCCACTATTAGAGAGTGGCATCCCTCATGTATAATGAGTTGGTATTATGCTGCTCACATATAGGACACACATACCTGACCCATGCAAACAGGTGAACCTTGACCAGAGTACATGCTGTGGTGGGGCTGAGGTACCAAACTCATTATCAAAAGGGTGTGGGTTCAAATTCTACCATCAGATTAGCCCAGATTGGCTTCTGTGGTGTGTCCTTGGGCAAGGCACTTCACTACAACTGCCTTGGCACTAAATAACTTATTGCAGTGCAGTAAAACATCAAACTTAGTGAAATATAAACCTTGCCAGAGTTCACTGACAGTGAATTACATTATTGTTCACCCTTTCACCCTGTGAGACACAATTTGTTTTATGTGTACTCAATGAAGAAGCTTTTTGATGATGAAAAATCATAATTTTTTTTAAAGGAACTCAGTTTATATAACAAATTTTGACGCTATAATTTAAGGATTCTATATTCTGTACCTTTTATCTTTTAATATTTTATGTATCTTTTAAAGAATTTGAACATTTTTACCTTTTGTCTTTTATCTTGTAGAGCTACATGTTTACATTTATTTGGAAGGATTTATCTTCTTAAAGTTTGTACAGTTTTTCACCTTTACATTTTTTGGAACTTAACTCTGAATCGGCAGTATGTAGCCAGGATTGTGCTTACATACCATTAAACACTAAACATATAGAGGTAAAGTGGGCAGATCAAAAGAAAAAAGTTGATTCCAGCTTTGAGGTATAGACTCAAGGATATCAATAAAAAAATTAAATTCAGTCCTCAGACAAGGAATCCATGATCATATTGACAGTTTTCATTTACAATATCATATGCCGAACCAATTTTATTATAACATTTTGAATATCTGTAGTACCTCTAATCAACAACTACTCCAACCAGCAAACTATCTGCACTCTTTACTTTGCTTCAATATTCATACAGCTTGACTTCAGTGTAACAGAAAATGATATTTGTCTTTCACTGATAAGAAATTCATAGTTTTGTGAAGTAATTCACCAGTAAAATTATCATGATATGTTGATTAAGGTAAGATATCACAGTTTAAAATGTCTAGTTTGGGTTCATCTTAAATTGGAACACACTCATTAATCAAGCAAATTTTTGGGATAGCCTGACTCATCCTTTATCAGAGCAAAAAATTCAATATGTAAAACTATAGTTGACAACTACGAACTATAGCTGTCCAATGCTTTTAGGTGTTGTTTATGTTTACAGTTTTTGACCAGTCTATCTCAGATATTAGCGATGGCAGGTTATTTACATGAATCAAAACTTAGAATTTTTGCACTTCAGTTTCCAGTCATAAGACATTGTTTTTACCAGTTGCAAGTGATACTGTCCTCTAGCCCTGTGTAGTGATTATTGTAGAGCTGTAACAGTTCAGAAAGTGAGTGGTGCTAGCAGGACCACAACATGGAAAAACATGAGCATAACCCAAATTCTGAAATACTGTACATCTCTTTTGAAGTTATTTTGTTTATAGTGCTGTGTACTCTAAATCAATGCAAACTTACATGCAAGAACACAACCCCTTAAAAATACAACATTTTAGCAAGATGTATATAACATGTGTAAAAAATGGGACATTACTGGTAAAAAAGAATGACTCACAATTGTTCAACATAAGTGTGTATCGCTCTGCATTTACAGACTCTACTAAGGCTGAAAGTATGTATTTCAAGTATCACATAAAAAAATATTTAGAGCTGTAAAATGTAAAATATTTCAAAGAATGGTAAAAAGTGAAATTAGTAAATTTATCTGTACAATGAAAAACAATGATATTGAGGCATGATATTCATCTACAACCCTTCAATAAAGACATGACAATGTAATCACTCCCTTTAAAATGAATGCTGGCATTAAACATTGTCTTCTACTGTTCATTTGGCATATGGGACTTAGAGGTCTGAATGTCAACCAAGTTATCCCCACTATTTAGCAAGGGATTATTGTGATGCCCTTCATCTGTCTGTCCATCCATTTGTTTGTCTGTCCACAATTCTCCTCCCAAACTTTGCACATAGGTTGCCTATGTGATAACCATCTGTGAGAGTGGTATGATTTTGGAGCCCCTCCCATGGTGTCCCTGCGAGGTGGTCCATGGTCAAATATACAAAAACTGCAATTAAAATGACACTGTTAATTTTTCTTGACCAAACTTAATATATGCAGTAATTGCGAAAGGACATGTAATGGTGTAAAAGATTTTGGATTATGACCCTTGGGTTATGGTCCAGGGGGAGGGGGAGAGTCAGGTGATTGGGGGTAATCTGTAATAAACATCAATGGAATTTCCCATGATGAGCCATGATAGCAGCATTAGTCTTTTTATTTTTTGCGATTTTACCAACAATACATAGAAAGCACATCACATTGCAAAAACTCCACATGCTATGAGGTAACAGAAAAGTGGCCATATGAAAGAATAAGTCATTGAAAATTTTTTTAAAAAAAGAAAAAAAATATAAGAAAAATGGCAAAGGAAACATAAAACCAGCATGACAGATGAAAATCAGTGTCAAAATATATTTTTGAAGATCTTTGCATATTCAACAATTTATATTGGCTACTAAAAGCAAATGTATACAAGTGTATCATTGGGAAAGAAACAGAATTATCTGAAATGCAATAGCTACCAGACAATAATAAACCTCAATAAATGCATTAATCTATTTTGCAGAAAGTTTAAGATAAGTGTGAAAATGAATTTTAATTAGAACCAGTATGCAACAGCATGTTGTACAGTATATCTAAATGCATATTAAATGCAGTTCACTAGCTTGATTTACACAAAAGAATTCCTTGAAAAAAAACCAATCACAAGTCTCTTGAAGGGACTGACACTCTACTGGCCAAATTTTTTCCAGAAATCCAAGATTGTTTCTTCTTTTTAATTGATGAATACTGAAACCATCTCTGATATTCCTGAGAAACTCCAACAAATCAAATTTCACAACAAAAATATTTTCTTACATGTCAGACTTGCTATACTCACAAGATACCCGTTAGTGCACAACAAAACTCTCCGTCATGGACATGGACCTGATATCATGGATATACAATCATTCATCTTGTTTCAATATCAAGAAATACTCATGTGCCAAGTTTGGTTAAATCTATAAATTAATATGTTTTTGAAGGGGAAAAAAAAAGTTATTTCAGTGGCATCATTCAAGGTATTCATCAGATATATCCACAAATTGGATTTGATAAAAATCCATTCATACTTGTTTGTGTTATCATGCTCACAAGCAAGTAAGCTAAAAACCTGAATTGAGACCTTTGACCTTTAAATCAATATCAGAGTGCTGACTATCAACTGGTTTATTAGAATGCAACTAAATACAAAGTATGGTCAAAATTCACTTCTGTATGTACAAATCACTGTATTCATAAACTCAATGAAGTACAAACATGACAATGACCTTTGACTTGACTCCAAGATCAATCAGGTCAAGTTTTCGAAACTCCTTGACAAAAATGTGGATGTGTTGGTGGTCAGATCTGCACCGTTACATTCAGAACCATTTTAATACTGCAAGAAATGTTTTTGTGAAAACCTCATGACAGTGCCATCATTCATGCAAGAGGAGTAATAATACAAAGATTTTTAAGCTAGCTAGGTGCCATATCAGATATCAGATGAATACCATTTTGACTCAGAACGAGGTACATATTGCTATAACAGTGTTGAAGTGAAAACCCCATGTCAATAAGACTATTCATTCAGAAGTAGCCATATAAAGATTTTCAGGATGGCCACACAGGCAGCCATTTTGGAGGTTAGATCAGCATTATTTTAATAAACAAATACCTATATATTTCAAGAAAGAAATTTGTTGCTTTAAAATTTTGGTATGGCTATCAATTTAGGAGTAGTAACTGTTACAAGATTTTACAAATTTTGGGAGGTTACACACTGGTATCATTTTATTTATGACCAACTACATATAATGATAAGCGTTTTCATCAAAACCCCATAAATTTGACCATCCATTCAAGCGAAGTAGAGTCAACAAGATTTTCAAGATGGCCACCATTGATCAGCACCATTTTTATTTAGGACCAACTAGACATCATAACAAGTCTTTCATTGAGAACCTCATGTCGATATGACCAATGTTAAAAAGATTTTCAAGATGGCCACCCCAATACCCCATCACTACCATGCTGGATGTCAGATTGGCATCATTTTCATTTAGGACTAACTAGACACCATAAGAAGTCTTCTGGTGAAAACCCCAGGTCTAGATAAGACTTTCTGTTCAGTAGTTGCAATAACAATATTTTCAAGATGGCTGCCATGGTGGCCTTATTGAATCTCAGATTGGGAATCATTTTCATTTAAGACCAACTAGAGAGCAAAAGAAGTCTTTTTGTGAAAACCCCATGTCAATATCACCGTCCATTCTGGAGTAGCAATAATAGGATTTTCAAGATGGCCCACTTGGTGGCCATACTGGAAGTTAGATTAGCATCATTTTCATTTAGGACCAACTAGACATCATAAGAAGTCTTCTGATGAAAACCTCATGTTAATATAAGACTTTCTAGTGAGGAGGAGTAGCTTAAAAAGATTTTCAAGATGGCCATCATAGCTGCCAGATTGGATGTCAGATTAGTATCTTTATCATTTACACCTAACTAGATGCCATAAGATGGCTTCTGGTAAGAACCTCATGTCAATATAAGACTTTCCATTTAGTAGGAATAGACTTTCAAGATGGGTGCCATGACAGCCATATTGGATGTCAGATCGGGAAGGGCCAACTAGATAATACAGAAGTCTTTTAGTGAAAACCATATATCAATATGACCATCCATCCAAGGGGAGTAGCAATAACAAGATTTTCCATATTGACAGTAATATTGGCATCATTTTCATTTATGACAACTAGACATCATAAGAATTTTGGTAAAAACCCCCATGTTGATATGACTTTATGTTCTGAAGGAGTAACAATAATGAGTTTCAAAATAGCTGCCATGGTGACCTAATTGGAAGTCAGATCAGTATCATTTTAATTTAGGACCAATCAGACATTATAAGACTTTGTGAAAACCTTATGTCAATATGACCACCTGTTCAGGAGGAGTAGCGATAACAAGATTTTCAGTAAGGCCACTGTGCTGGCCATACTGGATATCCAAGTGGCACCATTTTCTTTTAGGACCAATTAGACCTTGGTATGAATGTGTCATGTTTCATGGCAACCTTCCAAGTAGTTTAGGAGGAGTTGAGATAACAAACCTATGCTAACAGAAGGGTGACAGACAATAGGCCATCCCATAAGCTCTTCTGGTATATGACCAGTAGAGCTAAAAAGAAAAAAAGCTTTCTTACACAAAATAATTATAATCCTCTTTGTTGTGAATTCAAATATCACATTTTCAAAATCCACATTGACAGATATACAGACCATCCTAAACACCTTGGGCCTTTCACTGTGCTGAAAAGCAAATCAGACATGACAGATTGAGTTTATTTTTAAAATAAATCCAGGAAATGAAATACCCTTTAGCTTCATACACTGAAACTTATGCTACCTAGAGCTGAATGTAATGCAAGTCCAGACTCCAAACTCTGAAACGTTTTGAGAACCTGAAGGTTAAACAGAAAAACCCAAAACCTGTTATAAAGTTTAGAGAACATCTACATCATTCAAATTTGGCATAGCAAAAGAAAAAAAAGAAATTAAGAAAATCAGGAAAGTTCCTTTATCTTAATTTTATTCTAATTAAAGTTACAGAATCTCAAAACTTTAAAACTCTGAGCATGTTTCAAGACTAGGATACTTTAGTAGTTTATGTTCAAACTTTGTATACAATTGCACTCAAAGCACACTGAGATAATCCTATGAAAGAAGTTATGTCCTAAACAGCACTGCCTAATCCCTAAAACAGCATGGCATCACAAATGACACTAACGTAATGCTGCTCTTCTTCTTTAAAATGTCAACGTGGTCATGTAGGCGCATTTACTCAAATTAAATTAAATATTAATTGTTGCTCTAAAATTAAAAACTAATGTAGTTTAACCAAAGTCTATTCAATCCTGATTATTGAATGCTCTACACCTTAAATGTTGTCAAAAAGCTTAGAGATGAAAATTATTGATCGCCATGGACTTTTACAATGGTGGCCAGGTACTAAACTGGGTCAAAAAAGGAGGATGTCGGGTCTGTCATAACAAAAAATAACAGCATAGTACACATTTTTTTCAACACACGCAGCTTTGATTGTGACACTGCTGAACGTGACATTCAATCCAGTTTGTACTGGATCACACCTTTAGGTTGACCTTGTCCAAAAACGTCCATGTACTTTAACATTGATTTTTGTGCAGTATTTCTCAGGGCATGTATATAATGACCTCGCAAAGAAATGCAGATGTATGAGGATCGTAATAAAGTGAATAATCACTATTTAAAGGTATGTGTAATCAAGTTCTAAAAAATTACACCCATTACTGAAATAGTCACTACTGAATGTCTACATTACCTGTATGACCTGTATTTAAGCAAGGTTCACTTAAAAAAAAAAGAAGGCAAATGAAGGTCTTTGGATCAAATACTTCAGAAACCAGTCTGTTTTATTAGAAGTAACTGGGGATGAACAAAGAACAGTAAACCAAGATAAAATGATACACAAGGGATCTGAAAATTATATTGTCTTATCCAAACATTGTAAAATCAGATATTTACTATTTAAATAAACAAAAAGGAAATGTGATAATTACTAATATATAATTGTAAGGGGAATCTTTGTAAGTGACCAAATTACTGTATGTGGGTAAGTGACCAAATTACTGTATGTGGGTAAGTGACCAAATTACTGTATGTGGGTAAGTGACCAAATTACTGTATTTGGGTAAGTGACCAAATTACTGTATGTGGTTGAAACAACCACTGTGACATTCCTCTGTGCACAGAAAGGTACGTGGTGTTTAAGATGATAATGATTACTTCAGAGGCAGTGGTTCTCATACTTGTAAAACAGATAATTGTATTTTGCAACAATGTCACAAATGCCTAACATAATCATTACACCATGGCAACAATGTCACAAATGCCTAACATAATCATTACACCATGGCAACAATGTCACAAATGTCTAACATAATCATTACACCATGGCTGATCATTTACTCTCACTATCTTAAGTACACTATACATTTGCTACAATTTCAGATAAAGTTGATTTCTCCTCTAATAACCCTTAATCATATTACTGCTTGTCTACTTCATACACACTGTCTCATTTTTCCCTTGGAATTCTGAGAAAAGATTTCCACTTCAGCTCTTCAAGTGGTTTTATGATGTAAAAGGTCATATGGCTATTCCTTCTATAAATGTCACTTCCTCCAAAGTGTGTCTATCAGCTGTTGTCCCTCCCTTTGTCATTACTTGCCTCATCATCAAGAGATTCCAACGGTTCCTCTGTCATTATTAGACCACAATCGTACAGCGTAGAAGCTATTTCAATCTGGAAGATATCAAACATTTTTATCAGGGGATTATTGCTGCATAAAAAGAGCTTAATACTAAGTAAGGTTTCAAATTCTGTAAAACATTTGATAAAATGTTCAGTTTCAGATTGTAATCTGTTAAGGAAAAGAATACATCAAAGTTGCAAAGACGTATATCACGATGGTATATACCCAACAATATACACTTCCACATTTCTGATATAAATTTAAGAGATAATATTTTGCTGCAACTAAATGGAATTTTAAGATCCCAACTTAAAATTTTTTGTATCACTTATAAATTCAGGCTTGCACTATACTGTAACTAACCTAGAAACATTATGTTTATCCCCTACCGCCCACCCCCAGCATCTGTATAATCTGATAAACATTAAAGCAATTATCAACTAAGTTTAGGCATTTCATGATAAATACTTCTAAATGAGGAATCCTAAAATTTAATCAGGAAGAAGCTTTTAATCATTATTGGAGTCAAGAAAAAAACTAACAGATGCTGTTCAAAGTCTCTTTTTCTTTAAATCAATGACCTTTGATCTCACAACTTACCTTTCCTAAACAAAGTAACGATGTCATAATGTTTTATCATAAGGCACCAAAAACCTAAATAGGGGGATCCTTGAATCTATTTAAAAGAGCTGGAGTTGTAGTGTAAAAAGAACTCAATTACAAGAAACTGTCACAAAAATACCCAGAGTACTGCAAATGGCACATGATAAATACAAAACTTGTGACCTTTATCCTATTAATGAAATTGACCTCTGAGCTGGGGACTTGACTTTTGTATGATATTTCATCAAAATATCTGCAGGGGTTATAAAGTGATAGCATGGATAAGGAAACAGGCCAATGATTTGCATTATCCTTTGAGGGTGAATACACAAGAAACTGTCAAGTCAAGATATATAACAGGCTCAAGTTTTTAAAAAATATCTTTACTTGTTTAAAAGCTATACTCATACATGAAAAGAGGTCACTGGTTTATATTTTCCCTTGCTGTGATCTTAACCTTGATGCAGATGACACTGATATGGCATGTGAGAAACTGTCTATTCATCATATATAACTGATGATATATAACTTGTTAAAGTTTAATTAAAATGTCTTCAGTTGTTCAAAAGTTATCCTCTGGAAAAGGATACAAGTCAGAGTTACATTTTCCATTACTGTGACCTTCACCCTGAGGCAGGGGGTATGGCTATGATATGTGACACACCATCTATACTTGATATATAACTGGCTAAAGTTTCATTAAAATATCTTCAATGGTTCAAAAGTTATACTCTCGACAAGGACACAAGTCACGGAGTTACTTTTTCCCTTGCCATTACTTAACATTGAGGCAGGAAGCATGGCTATGATATGTGACACACTGTCTAAAGTTTCATGAAAATATCTTTATTGGCTCAAAGGTTATACTCCAGTCAAGGCTACAAGTAACAGAATTACATTTGCCCTTGCTGTGACCTTAACCTGGAGGCATGGGGCCTGATTATGGTATGTGACACACGTCTAATTATGATATATATTTGGGTAAAGTTTCATGAAAATCTCTCCAACAGTTACAAAGTTATGGACCAGAAAAGCAAATGTTAACAGATGAACGGATGCGCAGATGGATGGACAACACTGTAACATAATACGCCCGATTTGAAAATATTTAGGTACTATTTTGTACACAATTTTCCTAGCATGTAGAACCTACTATCTCTTACATAGGGTTTGCTCAATCAGAATAGCAGATGAAACTACTGCATTGTACTCATTAGTACTTACTCTATCCTCGATTGTGGCCAAAGGTAGGGAATCAACTGGCACATAGTCTGGGTAGGCCAAAATGAGATATTCCACTGCTGGGGCAGCCTGATATATGAAAAGTTTGCAATGATGATCTTGTACTGTATACCTATGTATGTACCTACCTCCTGCATCTCATATCAACATAGCTATTACCACATATTTGCTAATGTTATACAACAATGTACTCTACATGTATTTCATTCAAAATCTTTAAAGTTGTAAATGGTTCCTCATGAATCTGATGCATCACTTGTATAAATGAAAATTTTAAAATGTGTAGTGCTCTTGAGTATTATAATTTAATTTATCAAATACCATAATAAATTTCCATCCTTACTCAAGATCAAATTTGAGTGTATTACACAATGCCAATCATTCATTATTTACACACAATAAAACACCAATTGAATCTTGAATTAACAGAGTTTATTCATTCTGGTACTCTACAACCCCCTATACATTTTAACTAAATCTTGCATATTGCTATTATTCCCATGCCCAAAAAACTTTGCCTTCTCTACCTTTTTAAGAAAGTAAACTTTTTGATACATTACGTTTTTCAGAGAATACTTACCTCATCACAGTGATGTTAGGAAATAAACTGCACTATCTCTCAAATCAAGCCCTCCTGGAAAGATGAAAAATTTCATCTTTCCAATCTATATAACATTGAGACAAAGGGAAGAAACTCTCCTAAATTACCTCCCCTTTTCCCCACTAGGTGGTTACCCATATACCAGATGTTTACAAGTTTAAGCTAGAGAGAAACATTAATGAGGATGCTTGCACTGTGGGGAGGTGTACTTAACAGTAATTTATTCTGGTAATTATATGCAGAGAAACATAATTCACCCATAAATTGAATTTCTCCATCAAATACATTCTTTGATAACATTAACGTTAGGAAAATAGGTAATAGGAGGAGGAAACGCATGAGCATCCAACTTCTACCACGGGTAACTGTTAAAAGAAATATGGCTGGAGTCTCTATATGAAGGATAAACCACTCCCCTAACATGAAGGCAGTGCAACTGATCTCGTAAAATGCAACATCAATACAGGTAATGAGAAACAAATGTTTTCTTCCCAATAAATAATCAGGGCAAATCCTTGAAAACTCTAAATCCGTGTCCGTGAGGAGGTTGTGCTGGTGTTAAATGGATTTGGTGGTTTTCTGGGCCGCTGTCATTGGCCCCACCAGATCCAATTCTTGTCTCTGCAATGTTAGATCTCAGAGATAGAAACTCGAGAAGTTTGACTATGTATGCCAGCCAATGGCTCCAGTAATGCCTTGTATTAAAACATGGAGTTCAAACGTAAGGGTTGCAGGGACTGCTCGAATCTCATGAGCTGAAATTTTCAGGAGTTGTATATGATCTTGTGAGACTTCAGAGGATGCCAAGTGTATCACCCACTTCAGCCAATATACTAAGGCTTGAGGGGTGATATCCTCTATTCCAGCCTTTACTGGAAGAAAGAATTGTTGGGTCCCCCGACTTTTCTCTGCTCATTTAAAGTAGTGCTTGAGAAGTTGGATCAGGTCTTGCATTGCTGCCTCTCTCGATGCATCAATTAAGAAGAGAGAGCGGATGACCACTTTCTGATTGCCTGCAGACAATAACTGGTTCTTAGCTATGAAACTTGGTTACATCATTAGGACCCTGGAACCATCAAATCTAAATTGGAGATAAATCAGGTCCATCAAAAGGGCATGTAACTTGTTCACCCTGCATGCCAAAGCTAGGGCTATCAAAAAACATGTTTTGTAAGATAGTAGCTTCAGTGAGGTACTGTCTAAAGGCTCAAACTCATCTGTGTTGATACATGTTAAAACCCATAAAAGATTCCACTTAGAAAACAAGGTAAGTGAAATGGACCTATTAAGGTCAAAGTTGGCCAGCAAGTTTGATAGGTCCTTGTTGAGGCCTAAATCCCCTCTACCATGATGTGTGAATGTGTTGGAAATCAGAGAGTGGTAGCCCTTGATAGTTCACCTCTCCCTTGATAACTCGCCAACCCTCTTATAATGCGGGGTCAGGCGCGTATCCCATTTTTTTTCTTTCTAGAAAATACCAAAATAACTGGCCCCTAATTGTTGAACATGAAGTAAATTGTGATCAAAACTTGTAATGAAAATAGTATATATTGCTCGTTTTATCATCAAAAATGGCAGTTAGTGCTTGGAAATCTGATTCAACATCATGATATTCGCAACTTTTAATAAGTCATGTATTTTGTTAAGTTTTCTATCCTAAAAAAATTCTCAGAAGAGTGTAAATAACAATAGTCAATAATAATTTGATCCATGAGAATGTCAGTAATGCCTACTGGTGGCAGCACTTTAAGAAATAAGCACCAATTAAATAAGTTTTGTCAAGTGAAATTTGTGCTTTAGTTCTATCTTTTAATTCGGTTTCAGTGTAATCATCATAAATGCTATGTGACCTCTTGTATTCAAAAGTGAAATGTGTCAATCTACCATCACAGCTATGTCTGCGAGCGTTTCTGAGAACCTAATTAAGTGCCAACTGTGTTTTGATCTCTAATTTGCAGAAGTGTTTTCTTGTATTGTTACAATCAATTAAAAGTAGACCTGCTTTGTATTATCATGTTAATTATGCCTTTTGTATCAAATCAAATAAAGGGAGTGGAAAAATATTTTAAAAAAGAGTTAAAAGGCATGCAAATCCTACCTGCATAAGAGCTATAGTGTGTCAGGTCAACTCATTTTAATTTCACTCTTACTTGAAATGAAATAGCAGCATCAATATTTTACTATTAAAACAATATTTTCTTTAAAACCGAGTTTTGAAGTTGATGGTTGTTGTTTCACAAATTAAATGTCACTAGTTTTTGAAACAATGAAATTTTGTTTTGATGTGAATCAACAATATCAACTGAATATATCCACATTAACATGCAAAAAGCAGTGATGTAATACACAATGTTTTTGGAGGTACTTGTGATGTGTCTCGAAACTTCTTGGAGTCATGATTTAACGATCTTTCAAAGGTTGGTTATCTTGAAAATAAAGGTAATTTATACAGAAAAGCGAACAACTTCATTAGAAAAAGCATCTGATTGACAATTATTCTCAATACAAATATAAAACAAGTATTAAGCCATTTAACAGCCCCCCTCCCCTCATCTTCTCGTTGTCAATGTCCAGCTGGGATGGCATCCTCTTTTAGGTCCCTTGGTAACTAGTGCCCTTGCTTAAACTGCAGTCTGTGTTTTTGGACCCCATTGTGTGTGAGTTATTGAGGAAGAGGTGTAATAGGAATGAAACTTTTCTCCTCAAGAAGCCAGATAAAAAAAATTAGCCAGCTGAGAGATCAAGGCATTCAATGGGACAATGTTGTTGCCCCTGCACCAGTCCCCAAAATCATGCCACATTCCCTTCTAAATCTTTAAAGTAAAGGGCCTTCTAGCTCATGAGATTCTCTCCACATCTGAAGGTCCAAATTTCTTTCTATGCAAGACTCTCTTGACAAGAGCCAGGCATGAAGAAGGAGCATGTCCAGGCAGAGAAGAAACACCTGCAGAGTTGCTTGAGCATGTTGGGCCTTGCCAGGAATTTCCTGGAGACATCTATCATTAGGCCGAGTAGATTGTTCACCCAGGACATGTCCCACTTGAGAGGGGCTATCAGAACTACTTTGCAAGTCTACTCTCAGGATCAGATCAGTTGGAGGGAAGGCATAGCCCCAAAACCTGTTCCAACTAACTGCCAGAGCATTCATGGTCCATGCCTCTGGATCTGGGACTGGAGAGACGAAGGTGGGCAGTTTGTAGTTCCACCTTGCTGGAAAGAGATCTATCATTGGATTTTCCCAAAGTGCGCAAATCCAATGAAAGATTGACGGATGAAGGGACTACTTGGTGTGAAGAGTCTGGACCCTTCTTAACAATGAATTGACCAGAACATTGAGTCTGCTGGGAATGTGTCTGATCTGGACTGTAATCTTGTGCTGGGAACACCAGAGTAAAAAGTTGTTTGGTCCCCCACCCCCTCCATGTTGGAGGAGGTTGGTGACCACTACAGAATTGTCCAATATTACAAGGATTACTTTTCCACAAAGCTGATCCTTCCAGAAATGAAAGAGATTCATTATAGCTTTCATTTCTAAAAGGTTATATTCTCCTTCAAACTTCAGTTGCCACTGACCATGGTGAAGTGGGGCAACAGGTGAGCCCCCCAACCATATGAGCTGGCACCCATACAAACCATAATCTCCTGTCGAGGCTTCTCCAGAGGAATTTCTGCCATAAGCCATTGATTGTCTTGCCACTAAACTGTTTTATCTCAGTTTAGATCATAACATAATGATCTTGATGAATGGAATGTTAGAAGGGGTAGATGCCATTGTTGTATCCCCCCCTACATTAGCTATAGGGATGGCTGGATTTGAGAGGTAACAAAGTTTATTTCCTAGCATTAATGTGATTGTGGAATATATTCAATGGAGAAGTTGTAGAGGTGAACAAAAATATGTTTTAGATGACTGATTACTGGATTTCAAGCACTACATCTAACTTAATTTTGTGCATGTATATTTTAAAGGGAACATTAATCAGAAGATGCTCACCATGAAGAAAAAAAAAATATGCTAAGAACATCTCTTTTGTGTTTTAAAAACTTAACAACTTCCATTATAAAGCTAATGTAAGAATTAAAAAGAAGAACACACCTCTGCAGTTATTTCTATGTACTGAGGATCAATTCCATGATAAATTCTGGTGTTGTCTAGGGAGTGGTAGATTCTAACATTTTCATCTTCTGTGACCAATCTGGACAAAAAAAAAAAGAGAGAAAAAGATGAAACTACATGTGATAAAATAAAGCAACTAGATATGTGCTTGTGAAAAAATGTATGCTACAACTGTGGACAAAACAAGAGTACCTTGAACAGCACATTATATGCCCGCCCCGTGTTTAATAGTCCTCTATGTAGATAACTGAAATGTGTGTGTGGAAACCATTTTCTTGTTTCAGTCAGTGACCTTGACCTCCGACCTTTCTACTCCAAATTGACAGGCTTCTTCCTTATTACAAGTGCAAGCCATCCACAATGTTTGGTTCAGGTTTGTGATGTACAATCAATGGTATAGTGTGGTAACCATTTTTCTTCTTTCAGGCTCAATGACCTTGACATTTTGACCCCAAAATCAATAGGATTTTTCCTTACCCCAAGTGCAAGCCATCCACAAAGTTTCGTAACTGCAGATGGTGGAGAATTTAAAGTTATTGTGTGGAAACCATTTTTCTTCTTACAGTCACTGACCTTCTGATCATAAAATCAATAAGGTTCTTCCTTATCCCAAGTGCAAGCCAATCACAAAGTTGCATAACTGTGGATAGTGGAGAACTTAAGTTATTGTCCAGAAACCATTTTTCTCTTTCAGTCACATCAACCTTGATTTTTGATCTCTTGGTTTAGAAATCAACAGGGTTTCTTCCTAACCCCAAGTGCAAGCCATCCACAAAATTTGATAACTGTATATTATTGTCAACACAAGTTGTTTTGCAAGTTATTTTGCAGAAATTAAATTGGTAACAGAGAGACAGGTAGACAGATGGATGAACATCATTACATAGTATGCTCTGCCTTATGGCAGGCATATAAAAAGCCTGTGCTCCAGGCACAGACAAAAAAGTGTAAGTCCAAAAAGTCTGAAAAATGATAAAGCTCACAAAAATCATTTAAATGGCATACAAATCGAATCAGGTCATCTACATATGTACAAAAATATGCATACAAAACCTCGTTTATCATGGTCAAGGTGTTTGTGCATGATCATACTATCATTTTTTTACTTTATAATAAATGCATCATCAACACAGGAACATAATATTGATTGTTGTATTACACTGAGTTGACAAGAGTCGGAATCCAGGGTTGGTTTGGTAGTGATTAAATTATTTATACAAATTGTGGGCTACACATACTTCAAACTCAATATCTGTTTAATTTTTCACACATATTGATGCCTAAATTTATCATTACAAAAGAAAATGATTTCTACCCATGCTGAAAACTGAGTCAGTTGTAATTTGAAGCAGTTGGCACAAGCCCAGATGTTGATACCAAGATACCCCATAATTGATTTTCTGATTCCATATTAGATGTGCATCTGATACAAAGCTCCAAATCATATGATATGAAAGTTGGCAGTATCAGCGAGTTGTCATTGATGGAAATTTGTAATGAACAAAGGCATTATCAATGCAACTTACAGTAACATCTTGCCAAATTATGCATTACCCTGTGTGAAATCTACTATTCTATGTTCGGATTTACCTAAGGATGCCCTTCCTGATAATTTTGATGTGGGTGTCAGGTTCTATCTCTACTGTCCCCACCACCTGCTTCTTGGCATCCTCCCAGTGTTCTCCTGTACCATGGATGCTGTTTGCCTTCTCAACTGGGGAAAGAGAATAATTGAACTATTAACTATTAAATATGCCCTGGGAAATTATACCAAAGGGACCAGAATTTGCGGGCACTACTTCTGGCCTCAAGGATGGGATATTTATATCCCATACTAGTGCAGATGATTGGAAATTACATTTTTTGCCATTCTTCTGTCATATACAGTACTCAAGATCAAAATGGTGGATGCATTTCACTTTGCTCTATGTGACATAGACATCTTTTAGGTCAAGGGTAAGATGATGTCTATCTGATTTGAAATCAATATTGACAGATGTGTCCAAAATGTGCGTGTCCCATAATGTCTCCCAATGTGTTCCAAAATGTTACTCAGGAAAGCAATGTCACATATATAGGAATGAGAGAAATGGTTAATCATACTCAGCTCTGATCACAAAGATGTGACAAGTGCATAGAGTTACCGTATATATACTCGTGTATAATCCGATCCAACTGCAAACTGCATAGACCCAGATCTGCCGTCACATAATGTGCCAGCAAATCTGGGTCTGTGCAGTTTGTAAGGACTAATCAGTACAACAAACAACACAGACCCTGATCTGCCTGCGCATTATGCGATGGCAGATCAGGGTCTATGTTGTTTGCATTTGGACCCGGCTTATATGCAACTATCGACGGTATATAGTTCTTATTTTACATTTACAGTTAAACTCCTACCTCAAATATGGAAAAGAAGCAATTCAGTGGCTTTTTGTCCCCCTGCCTACCATGATGAGGTCGCAAAAGTTCACAATAATGGAATCTGACTTATCTGTAAGACAGCACTGTAAAGTTGTACTGGGCAGACATGGAAAGTAATCATGCTTCAATGCCCTATCTCAAAGGGCATTACAAGAAAAGTGTAGAAAAGGGACAATAATAAACAATGTATGATTGACCTTGACCTTAAAGATTAAACCTTGACATGAGATGCCATAAGAACACCCCTGTACCTCAAACAGCTTTTATGATACAGCATTTTCTCAGCTATTTTAAAACTGGGCGTCCTGTGGATCATGATCTTTTGCATATTGGTGGGTCCAAAGCACAGTTTGGGAGACCAATGAGGAAAATATCAAGAATTTAAATTCTGTAAGTACGAATTAAACTGAATAGAAAAATAAAAGAACTGAATCCTGTATTGTTTGCTGTTAATTATTCCTCCAACTTTAATAAGGACTTTATTAGGAAGTGACATATGGAGCAATTAAAGTTTGATGAATCTTGAAAAGTATTAGCTGCATCGCCATACTGGCCCAACTAGCATATCCAACAAGTAGAACCTTTTTTTTTACACATGGTGACAATTCAGCATCATCATCACACTGTATGGAATGCTATTTCCCTGGCCGCAGAGCATACAGGAGGAGGACAATCCCTCGATCGACCGGGGGGGGGGGGGGGGGCGCGACACTGACTGGCCTGAACATTCTGATCCAACCATGGAAAGGACCAAATTTAGTTTCAAGGAGGCAGTCGAAAAGATATACAGAATTTTGACTCCGCAGAATGCCCTCCACCACTGGCAATGGCAATCAGTACTATGTACAAGGTCAAGGCCTCAGTGGATGTGGCTGATGATGATGATGAACATCCGTCATTCAGAATTTTCCATCAAAGAATGCAGCAACTGAGATCCCGATAATTTGAGAGCCTTCTTTTCAGTGAGTCAGTTGCCTGCAACTTTCTCACCACACTGGTACAAATCATATACAGATATTTATTACTTGGATGTACCTAGCCTTGACAAGGATATTAATGCCATCAACATATCTGCTCCACTCTGTTCTAAAGTGGACAGACAAGTGCTTAATGCCACATCTAAGTTGGTCAGGAATGTCATACTCAAATTGGCATCTATGAAGACCAGAAGTGACCATGCCTGGGAATTGGTAGGCCACATGATGGCAAACACCCTAACGGCCTGTTGTAACCTTGACTTGATAAGAAGAGACACATCCTGCGATTTCCTCTAAACCACACCATGCAGCGACCTTCGCTCCCTCCCCTTCTGTTTTTCGGGTCAAATTGAGAAGGTAAGAAAGCAGGCAGCACAAGAGTTTCCCCTTTCAGCTCTCTGTATAATCCCCTATCTGCACGACCCTGTCAGCGAGCGTACCAGAAAAGGGATGATTGGTAACAGAAGATCACAACAACAATGGCAACCATTTCATGGCCAAGTGAGTTATAGGCGGCCATATGCCCATAGCTTCCACAGGCAGGCAAGAAGGAGGGAGAGAAAGCAATGCTTCTCCTCCACCAAGTCTCCCGCTAACCATCAATAACTTACTATCTCTCCTGCCCGCTGGCGACCCTCCGGTGGTCGTCAGACACCTTTTGTTGTGCCAGATTTGGATCAACCTATTTCCGACAAACAATTGGGTAATCCAAGTCATTTTGGAGGGGCTCTGGATTTCTTCATCCTCCTTCATTACAGAGATATTAACTGATCCTATGTGATCGGGTAATGTATTTGACATATGAATTAAAATATATTGAGCCATGACCTTGGTTGGTTGGATGGTTGTTATGGGTTTAACGCCTTTTATCAGCACATGATAGGCTATACATGGCAGCCAGTATATTTGGTGGAGGAAGAACTGGAGAAAACCCCAGGAAGAACCACCAACCCATGGGAAGCTACTGGCAAGCTTTCTCACATACCCACGTTGGCCAAGCCGGAGACTTGAACCTACAAGAACAGAGGTGAGATGTCAGTGATCTGTAATGGCGAGCGCCTTAGACCACTCGGCCACCTAGGGCCCCACCATGACCTTGACCTAGAAGATAGGAACCCTACTGTGGCATACAACACACCTTCTAGACCTTCTAGTGATGATGCACGAGTGTACAAAGCTTCATCCATTAATCTCAAATGGCTTTAAAGTTATAGAGCAGAAGGGAAAGTATAATGGAAAAATGAAAATACTGAGTTATGACCTTGACCTTAAAGAGATGATGTGGTATGCTACACGCCTTCTAGTGGTGATGTACAAGAATACAAATTCATTCCTATGTAAACAAATCCTGCGAAGGAATGAGATCTGATTTCTCTAGGTTCAGTATAAGTCCTAAGTGAGTCACCGTGGACCAACAGCGGGACATATGATGCAACAGAGACTGTTTCTTGCTGTCATGCAGCAGCTAGTTGTTGAACTAATGGAGAATGGGGGGGGGGGTCCTCAGATACCTGAAGTGAGCAGCCACAACTCCCATCGCTCTGGTAAAAACTATGGGCACTGAGGCTAGATCAAATGGTGTCTGAAAAGAGGACAAATCGGGCTCAAACTGGTTTTAAAGGAAGAGGGTTGCACTGCAGGAGAGGTATTGAATCCCTAGGACTACCCTCCCCCTCCCAGGTTGAGAAAGAGGGAGGAGTCAGTCGATTTTATCGCCTTGCCATTCCAGCCTATCCATCTTGTGGATGACTGTTGTGGAGGGGGTTTGAAAGAAGGTTGCCTACTGGTCTGTTGCAGTTGCATACCCTTCTGGAATCTGGTCGACCCCATGGCTCGATCAGTCTGAGTATGCTTCCTGGCAGGTTTTGATGGGCCAGGAGCTGTAGCGACAGACCTATGTTGATGGTCCCTCAGATCCTAAGATGCAATGGAAGGTACAATATCACTGAATGAGGTCTCTGATTTCAGGGAAGCAGCCCTAAGGAAGTTCTTGCTATGGTCTAACAAGACCTTCGAGGTGTCAAAAGCAACATCTTGCGGAGGTGGAATAGCTCCTGCTACTGCAACCAATAACCGTTGCAAAGCAATAGGCAATAAGGATTCTTCCTTCAAAAGATAGAAGGAAGCCGCCGAGAACAGGTCAGCAGGCGAAGCTATAGTCACAATCGACCTGATGTAAGTCTCTAAAGCAGAGAGGCAAGTGAATGACCCCAATGAAATCCCCACTTGTGAAGCTCCGGCATCCAGGTGTGTGTGTGTATGCTTAATAAGCCAGGTTGGGGAGTGAACTTTATAACTGGAAGCTGAGACTAAAGATCTCAGAGCAGCAGGGGGGACTGACCACCCCTTATGTTGCCTGGCATATTCCTGCCCTTTTGTAAATCTCTGTATGAGCTACCTGACCATGTTAGAGTGATGGAGCAATAGCAGATCTGGTCTTGATGCAGCCCCTGAAAGTCTTTCCAAGCTGGAAAGTATCTTGGTGTCCCCAGAGTCTATGAGCTTTGGGCAAAGATCAGGGGGAATGAGGTGATCATCTTCATTTATTGCTTTGTCAAATGACTATGTCTCTTCCTCTTCTACCACCTGGGATGTCTGGTGGGAAGGGGTAGGAGATTCTAAGAGGGAAGGGTGAGCCCTCTCCACGTGATTGTCAGCAAATTCATTAGAATCTACCAGGAGAGACCATATATCATTGTCCTGATCTCTACCTTGTGGGGATGCAGGACAATCAGATCCAGACCAATCCCTCGGCGAGGAATGCTGGGAAGTAGGGACATCGACATCATGTGACTCCTCACAGGGAGTGACTATCCGGTCCCTCGCGATTGTCTTTTCTGCAGGACAGGAACATTTCTCATCCCTCCTTGGCTTCTTAAGGGATGGGGGTCTGAGAGGATCCCTCCTAAGCAGAAGGTGGGGGTGTCCATCCCTCAACACCCATACTGCAAGGGGGCCATGCAGAGGCCATCCATGGCAATGCAGTATGATGACTAAGATCTCTCCCTTGAAAGGGGAAACTGAACATTCCGTAGAGATTGACTGGGAACATTGGTCCGATCTCCTTCCCCAGTAGAAATGCTTAAATGCAGCCTCTATCCCTGTGACTGAATAATTTGGTAACGTCGAGAATGGGAGGATTTTGACCTGATCCCTGACTCCATATCTAGATTCAGCAAGTGTTGACTAGTGACTTGTGTACGCATAACGATGCTCGTTGACTGGTGACTTATGTCCTACAACCAGTGAATGAAAACCCACCACTGATGACCAGTACCTCATGCCAGGTGAGGTTTGACTGGTGCTTGGTTCCCGGTGCCCAGATCCCAATAACCAGTGTCTGGTGACCAGTGCCTGATGATTGGTGAACTCTCCTCAGAACTAAGAGAGTAAGAACGCTGCATAGCCCTCTTGGGTTGCATGAACTGCTTGTCACCATAGAAGGACTTTGGGTATCTGCAGAATGTTGAACCTATCCCAAAAAGGGGGTGCAATTACTCTCTATGATAGGGCATTGCTCTACCCCTTCTAGGGATAAACCTTTGCTCATGCTTAGGAAGATGCTGCCCCTCCCTCCTGTAGAAGATGCACTCTCGTTATCTGGGAAAGTGCTGCTCCTCCCCCTTTTATTTGGGAAAGCACACCTGAGTCCAACATCAAGCTGAGAAGTTGTTTCCTCCTCGGGGATGGTAACAGCTACTCTCTCTCCGGGAAGATGCCACCATTCCCTCTTTTATTCAGGTGGACACACTTGGATCCCAGTATTAGAAAGCACATTCTGAGATCCTCAGGATTCAGAGGAAGAGGAGGAAGCAATCACTTTCTTCCTCCCTTTATAGGTACACCTGTTTTTAGCATTGTTCAGATACTGTTGGACCATAAACAACAAGTTGGACATCCGTCCATTTGTGTACATTTTGTACATGAAAGACGTGGTGTGGGTGTCCCATGGGGCCTTTTTGTGCTAATACTGACCCACACTTTGTGACATCTGAAATAAAAATTTATGAAAACGAAATTTGTTGATCACCAAAATGATGATGTTTAATAACAAGGGTTTGCAAAAGGCATGTTATCTTTACTACTTACCCATGAGTGAAAACCTCAAAGTTTTGTACTAACCAAGGTGTAAACGGAGGTAAAGAAACATCATCTATGAATTGAAATCTCTACTAATACAACTAGGAGATTAAATAGCTGCTAATAACACACACTGTATTAAAGAGCAGTAATGACAACAAAAACACGTATCCCCGCAGTAAATGTAAACACTTAAAGTGAAAACATATATATGGATAATATTCAAGTGATTTTTGACCCACTAGAAATCTTTTTGTTGTTCTACAAGGTAATTCCCTAAAGCATGAAGGGAAGGGAGCTTGTCGTTACCAAAAACACTGACAATCATCACTCTGGACAATCAAAAGAACTTTTGATAAGTAATGGATGGAGGGATAATGTTCGCTAATCAAGAGGAATACGAATATAAGTTCCTGAATAGCAATAAACCATATCTGAAAGGTATTTTTTGCTCCTGCGAGAATTTTCCACATGTTGACAAGATGTTGTCTGGAAAAGAATGAAGAAACACTATACTGCATGGGCCTATGACATGTAGTCAGACTGGTCAATGCACATGTTCTCAGAAATTTCTTAAAACAGGAGGATGATGCATCTAGCACGGGCGAGGGTTTTTCCATCATGCAAAGAGTAAGCTAAACAATTGTGACAAGTTATGCATTAATGATATTAAAACCATTTTTCTTCTTTCAGTCACAGGGTCAATAACCTTTCACCTTTAGAATATTGGGTTCTTCTGTACCCCAAGTGCAAGTCTGCCACAAAGTTTGGTAACTGTAGATGGTGGACAACTTGTTTTATTGTGCAGAAACAAAATCAGTAACAGACAGACAGACAGACAACATCGTAGCATAATACATGTTAGCGTATAAAAATCAAACAGTTACTTGACCAAGGTGTTCTTAATATAAAGCTTTGTATCAAATTTGGCTTTTATCCATTATGTCCTTCAAAAGTTATCGAGTGGAAACTGAAGGGTAAAATTCCAGGTCAAACGGGGCGCTACAACTCCATAAAGTTTTGCTGGAAAAAGGTGAAAATCAAACTTGATCTAGGTCTTCATGTAAAGCCTCATACTAAATTTGATTTCAATCCATGAAGTCCTTCAAAAGTTCCTGAGAAAAAAACATGTATATGTTCAAGCTGGCAATACATTTTTGAGAGTTTCTGTTACATCCTGCAAGATTGTGATGTTTTGAACCAACAAATATCTTTATTTCTATGGCTATTAATAAAATAAGAAATTAAATAAAACTAAAAGTATAACTTCCTTTCCATCTACAAACACTAATTTGCCCTGAAGGTCAACTGCCTCAGCATATTTTAAAGTAGCTAAATTCTGGTTTATTCACCAAGAAAGCTGGATTGATGCTCTTGAATATTTTATATCGATTTTAACAAATAAAAATTACAATACTGTGTATTCACTATTATTCATGGGGTCCCAATTTTTGTAGATTTCATAGTTACTAAAAACCATGATTATAAAGACTGAATGAACAATGATCCTTATGTAAAAACAAAAAGACTCCTTTCTCAATCCACAAATTTAAGTACTGACAATCTTTATGTAAAAACAAAATGACTCCTTTCTCAATCCACAAATTTAAGTACTGACAATCTCAATGTATAAACAAAAGGACCTTTCTACTTATGCAAGCAAGACTGGAACTCCTAGCATTATCTAGGTATAAGATTTAGACATATAATAATATTTTACCCAAGTCTGAAATGGATACCGTAACTGATGAAAGTGATATGTGACTTTAAAAAAAACCACTTTCACTGAATATCTTACACTTGTTGCTTCTGCCACTGCAGCTGTTGCTGCCAGGAAAGTGATACCTATTTCTCGCCATTCATGCAAGAAAATAATGGCAATGAACTGTTGAAATTCCGCTGCATAACTAATGAATTGTCTTTGAATACGAAAAGCCTATGCTTACAGTCAGACAATACTGGGGGTAAACTGTCATGTACAAAGTGTTTGCCCATCTGATCACAAGCAGCATCAACTGGCGCATATTTAGCCATCATCTTCTCCACTAGACTCGATACTTTCTGCAAAAAGTCTTTTCTTCTCGGATTTTCCTGAAATATGTTAATTTTGGCAGTCAGAATCTCACATTTTTGAGGTTAATTGGAAGTATTATTTTAGTTTCTACATAAATCCTGTGATTTAAAACACTTCCTGAACTTTATTTGCACTCACCCATATTCACCAATATTCACCCATATTTATCTGATGATAAGCTTGATGATAAGCCTACCCTCATTTTTTTTTCAATTTTAACAAATATTTACAAAGGATATCTTTGTCTGATAATAATCACACACCCAAAATTTTGAAAAATTGATCAGGCTGGTCACCTGGTCTTCTCATGGGAGAAAAAATGTACCGTAGGAATCTAATCTATATATATACACTTATTAGTTCAGTCCAACTGCAAACTGCACATACCCAGATCTGCTATCACATAATGCACTGGCAGATCTGGATCTATGCAGTTTGTTAGGAGTAACCAGTAAAACAAACAACATAGACTCTGACCTGCTGGCACATCATACAATGGCAGATCAGGATCAATGTTGTTGGCAGTTGGCCTGACTTATTTCTGAGTATATATGGTATCAATCTAATATGATTACATAAATAAAATGGAACAGGTGTGTCATGGCACACAAGGGTCCAGTGACTTGTGTCATGGCACACAAGAGGGACACTGCCATTCATTAAACATTTGAGCAAATATATAGTCCATGTAATCATACTGACTTAAAGAAGAACATCCCTGCAACCAATTTTTGTTAAGGTTGTTTACTTTTGTAAAATGAACACTTACTGCACAGGTCAAAATGGTGTGATCATTACACTGCTATATCACTGATATTAAAATGACACAATTGCAATTTCTGTTTCTTATTCAATAATGAAAAAATAAAAATTCTTATAAAATTCTACTAATAGCAGTAACAGTATGTAAAATAAAATGAGAAAGTCAACAAAAAGTGTATATGACCTTTAGAAGTCTTTAATGATTTACAACCCACTGTAAATTGGCAGCACAGGCTTTCTGTTGTGGAAAAACTGATTTGATCTCAATAACTGTGTCTTACTGATAAAATTCACACCAACATACCCTCTTCTTTGTGTATGTTATAAGAGGATTCTATAATCTTCGACCTGAGAAAATTTTATGAAATTTTAAATACTCATTCAGCTATTATTTTATGGGCAATTAGTGAATATATATTTAAATAAGGCAGTAGAAGATAATGCACACTGACCTATAGATTTTTAATAGAATTTGGATTGCTTGGACACTAAGCTATGTAAAAATATACATTTAAAAAAATTTAAATACTCCAACAGTAACCAGCAATCCTCATAAGATCTGATTTGGTTATAAATTGGTTTATCTGTACATCGTTCTTTATTGAACAAACTACTTCAACATCTCAGACAGAAGCCTGTACAATTAAACATCTCAGACAGAAGCCTGTACAATTCAACATCTCAGACAGAAGCCTGTACAATTCAACATCTCAGACAGAAGCCTGTACAATTCAACATCTCAGACAGAAGCCTGTACAATTCAACATCTCAGAACAATTCAACATCTCAGACAGAAGCCTGTACAATTCAACATCTCAGAACAATTCAACATCTCAGACAGAAGCCTGTACAATTCAACATCTCAGACAGAAGCCTGTACAATTCAACATCTCAGACAGAAGCCTGTACAATTCAACATCTCAGACAGAAGCCTGTACAATTCAACATCTCAGAACAATTCAACATCTCAGACAGAAGCCTGTACAATTCAACATCTCAGACAGAAGCCTGTACAATTCGTTTGTCTTTAAAATATTCACCAGTTCAAAATGATATTCTTTTTTTCTGGAGTAAAACTGTGTTATACATAATTTTTAAACATTATGTTTGACTTCTGATACTGACATGTGTGTCTCAGAATTCCAC
The DNA here is from genome assembly GCA_029931535.1 of Margaritifera margaritifera. Taxonomy (NCBI): domain Eukaryota; kingdom Metazoa; phylum Mollusca; class Bivalvia; order Unionida; family Margaritiferidae; genus Margaritifera; species Margaritifera margaritifera. The sequence goes on from JAQPZY010001686.1 coordinate 10,257,039, forward strand.
ATCTGGGGTTTTTATTCAGTACCTAGCTGACTTACAAATGACTAGTATATAACAAAAAATAAGTCTTTTCACATTATCAATAAGACAATTTTAAAAAGTGTGAATTTTATATGCAGAGAGCAGCTCTTATATTCTATTGTGCATTTCATACCAAGCATTAAACATATTCAGACATTATCATGTTAAATCATACAAACGCTTAACACAACAAAATGTCATTTCTGAGATGATCTCTATACACTTCAGGATGTGAGTAAACTTTGGAAGAAAAAACAAAAGGAATTTAAAATGAAAACTTACTATATCCATAAAAGCAAGTCCCATGTAATTAAGGTAATCCAATGGCATTCCTTCCCTGAACTCTACATCCTCTTCTACAGCTATATGCAGTGCTCTGGGGACCAGCTGTATAATAAATGACACTGATCATGTGGTCTGGTGCTTAGCATAAATTTACAATACCAAATAGCAATAATTTACATACCGATTATCAATTTGTGAAGAACTATAAATAAATGAATAATAATCAATATATGCCTGTGCATTTTGCAAAGATATTATATTAAAAATAAAGATATAAACATGGGAATATGTGAAAAAGTGTGCTTCAGTGTTTCTTCTTTCATTGCAATTTATATCAAGCAGCAGTATCCTTCCTTTCCTTTTGATAGACCTCAGTGCTTAAGAATTTACACTAAGAACAAAAATCAACCAGGAAAAAAAATATGAGCACTTGATCAATAATTGTGTGCATTTGCCCAAATACTGAAAATGTTCTCAATTCTGAAAACAACTGATTACAAACTCAGTATATGTGTATGCACATGCATTTTGTGTACATGTGAATTTATGTATATAAATCTTGGCGTACACCTAGAAAATACACAACATGAACATTAACATACTTAAGCAAGATAAACTTTTCAGGATGTAACAGATACTAAAATACTTTGAAGAAATCATTTATTCTAACATGTCTGCAAATATAATGTGCTTTCTGACTGATCATATCTACAACTGAAATCCACAATATGCTGTTGAAATTTTGCTCCCATTGTGATGTCATGACTATCCCTGTGATGTAGTGCTATGGAGGATTACCTTTTGGGTTACTTCTGACCAAACTGTCTAATGTGTGGTAGAATGAGATAACTGCCTTGTGTTATTGAGGAAGTTAAAACTGTGTTTTATTTGCACTTGAATCCGAATAAACTTTGTTATAACTGCCTTGTGTGATTTGAGGAAGTTAATGGTGGTTTTACTGTTACAAATATTTGTTTTGCTGGCAACAAAGTAGATTTGCAACAGCAAAACTACCATCAATGTCCTCAAATCCTCAAATACAAGATTGTTATTTGCTAATTTCATCCTAATCATTCATATGGCATATATTCAAAACACAACTTAATCGATCACTGCATAACATCATCATCTGTCAGATCAATTTATCACAAAAGAAAATAAACCAGAGCTATTAGTGATGGGTGCTCCTTAGGGCTTTAAACAGAAGAACTTGTGGTGGGAAACAAAAGTTAGTTGAAAATGGGCATTCTGGGGCCATGGCCTCTAAATGATGATGTGCAATGCTTGAAATCCAACTCCATCATGGACTTATCAATATGAGCAAAATCCCATGTAAAGACATGAAGCTGATTGACATAAGCCATAACTCTCTCCAAAGGGAAGTAGACAAGACAAAACCCATAAAAGACACATATACGTCTATGAAACAATGTTTTACAAGTAACATCCCATGTAAAGATATGAAGTTGACTGACAAGGGCCAGAATTCTGTCCAAATTGGTGTAAATGAGACAAAACCCATCAATGGCACATCTATGTCTAAGAGACTATGTTGAATGGTATTCCAAGTTTATGTGTGAAGATGCAAATTTACTTCACAAGGGGCATAACTCTGTCCAAAATGGAGCAGAGAAGACTAAATCATAAAAGGAAAATTCTATGAGACAATGTTCATACCAAACTTCATCAGAATGTGTTGAATGGTTCTTGAGCTATGCTGGTTACAAGCAACATCTCATGTGAAGATAGGAAGTTTATTGTTAAGGGTCATAACTCGATCCAAAATGAGCTGACAAGAAAAAAATCCATAAAAGGAAAATCAAGGTTTATGAAACAATATACACTCCAAACTGCATCAAAATATGTTGAATGGTTTCTAAGCTATGCTGGTTATAAGGATCTGCTGTAGTGGAGTTTTTAATTTGATGAAATAAGGGCAAAAACTCCCCCCAAAAATATGGACCTGAAAAGACAAAACCTTTAAAAGGCACATCTACATGTAATGGTCAATTCACCTACCAAATGGCATCCAATTATGTGCAAAGGCTGCAGAGCTTTGGTGGTTACAAGAAGTGTGAATAGTCTATCTAGGCAGTAGTAGGTCATGGTTAACCCTGGAGATTATTGACCAATAGATGCAATGTGGTCTTCAACTAAATTTACTGTGCAGAAATCATTATTTTCTTATTAGACTTACCATGAGTGTTACCAATAACCTTTGGACTCCACATTTATAGGTTTCTTTATTATTGGGAAATCATTCAAAAATACTGGTCAAGGACCTTACTGTAGAATGAAAGTTATTGTGCAAAAAACATTTATCTCCAAGTCACAAGGACCCTCGCCTTGAGCCTTTTTAACTCAAAATATATTTTTCTACCTTATTCAAAGTGCCAGCTATCCACAAAGTTTAGTCCGCATCTGAGATGTAAAACAAAAGTTATTGTGCAGAAATAATGCTTCTTCTTTCAATCACAGTGACCATGATCATTTACCTTTTGACCCCAAAATTGACTAACCTCTTCCATTGCAGCAAAGCCAAGCCCTCCACAAAGTTTGGTCCATGTCTCTGTGATGTAGAACTAATATTTTGATGAAACCATTGATCTTCTTTCAGTTACAGAAACCCTGACTTTTGACATTTTGACCACAAAATTGATATGCTTCATTCTTATCTCAAGTGCAAGTCATCCACAAAGTTTAGTCCAGGTCTGTGATGTAGAACAAATGTCACTGTATGGAAACCATATTTCTTCTTTCAGTCAGTTACTTTGACCTTTGACCTTTTGACCCCAAAAATGATAGGATTCTCAAGTACAAGCCAATCAGAAAGTTTGGAAAAACATCAAGTTATTGTATGGAAATGAAAGAGGGAACAGATGGACAGATGACATCACAACATACTACACTCTGATTTATGGCAGGTATATACCAAAAGTACCCAAGACATTTCCTGATTTATTTCTTAGCTTTTTCCACTTACTTTTTAAGACCTTGAAAATCTTTTTACAAAATTTATAAACTTTAATAGGATTTCAATAATGATAGGAACCTTTAAAGTGTATATATCAAACATCACCACAGTATACAAAACGACTGCACTGATGTATGTTTAAATTCAGTATCTTCCAATCATGAAGCATTATAATTATGAATGATGACTTTGCTATGCTAAATATCAGCAACTATATATAAAACAATCCAAGCAGAGCTCAAAATATGGGCTATAATTTTGTCAAGATAAAGAATGGGATGACAAAACCTTAAAAAGACACTTTGCTTGGTGACGGACAATATTACATAGGAAAATGAATCAAATATGGAACATGATTAGTAAGCTATGGTGGTTATAGGGTAAGGATGGACCAGTGTAAAGGAAGATGGACAACATAAAGAAAAGGGGGACAGGGAGTTCACACATCTAGAGATGCTTTACCCCATTATCAAAACAAAATACACACACAATACTTACATAAACATGAACACAAACATGCAAATCCAAAAACATCATTTACCTGTTCCAAAAAGTCTCCCCATGTGTTTTTCTGATAACAAGACACTGTGATGTGCAGGGAATGTGCGTCTTCCATAGTTTTAGCCTGCATTTTCAAGTAGAAAACTCAAATTAATTGTGGAGTTTTTTTCTAAAGATTTCTGTCCAAGATAGAAGTTCATAAAGACAGTGTTGTTCAAATTTTAAATTAGGCTTAGATAATTACAACTAATTATTGTGACAAACTTGAATGAAATGTACATTGTATTCTCACTGCAAAAACAAAACAAACTTGGTGGCTATACAGGAAATAGTTTTCAGACTTTTAGCAAAAACTTATTTCTTTTTTTTATTCAGGAAAAAAAACCCAAAAAAGAATATGCTAATGATAAATCATGAGGTGTAACAGATTTTAAAACAAGGATGAACCATTACAAGAGCTGGTTTTACTGAGGGAAGAGTGTCAGAACAAAAGCATCGATTGATTTTCATAAAATGTTTATTTAAGCATGAATCAGCAACAATAATCAGGTCAAAATTTATTTTTTTCTTTCTGCATTACAGTGACACCATAAAATCCAACATTTAAAACAAAAAAACATGTCTCTCAAAGGGACTGATGCTCTCATGGCTGAAAAGAATTTCCAGAATCCAAGATAAGTCTGTTTCTTCTTTTTAGCTGCTGAGTGTTGAAACCATTCCTGATATTCTTGAGCAATAACATTATCAAACTGGACACTGTGGTGGCCATATTGAATGTATGATTGGCACTATTTTCATTTAGAACCAACTAGACAACATTATAGGTCTTTTGGTGAAAATTCCATGCCAATATAACCACCATTCAGGAGGCGTTACAATAACAAGATTTTCAAGATGGCCATTGTGGCAGCCACATTGGATGTAAGACTGGCACTGTTTTCATCTAGGACCAACAGACATCTTAAGAAGTCTTTTGGTGAAAACCCCATGTCAGTATGACCATCCATTCAGGAGGAGTAGTGATAACAAGATTTTCAACATGGCCATATTGGATGTCAGATTTATACCATTTTCATTTAGGACCAACCAGACATCACAAGAAGTCTTTTGGTGAAAATCCCATCCTGACATTACTTTTCGCTCAGTAGTTGGAGCAATAATGATTTTCAAGATGGCTGCCATGGTGGCCATATTTAATGTCAGATCAGCACCATTTTCATTTAAGACCAACTAAACATCAGAAGTCTTTTAGTGAAACCACATGTTGATATCAGCATCCATTGAGGAGGAGTAGCAATAAAAGAGTTTTCAAGATGGCCACTGTGGTGGCCATACTGGATGTTCGAGTGGCACCATTTCATTTAGAATCAGCATGACCTCAGGATGAATGTGTGTGTAAAGATTCATAGCAATCCTCCAAGTAGTTTAGGAGTAGCAATAATAAACTTGTGCTGACAGACAGATGAATGATGGACAACAGGCCATCCCATAAGCTGTTCTGGTCTGTAACCAGTAGAGTTAAAAAAGAGAAACTGCAATGGCTCATCATTGCAAATCTCCACATTTATACTGCATATGGAAAGCCCCCTTCACCCCCACCCCTATGACAGTGATCCTAAGGTCATAATGCAAAATACATCACATATATAATGCATCTTTCTACTATGATTGCATACACAAGTTTTGGGTAAATTAAAAAAAAAAAAAAAAAACATTTGAAAATGTCATTGTCATTACAAATTTTGTATATCTGACCTTTGACAATCCCAGGGACTCCATAGGATAGCACCCCTCTCGCAGATGGTGACCACAGGGGCAAAGTTACTTCAAAGTTTTGTGAAATTCCACCTGATGGTTTGGAAGGACATGTGGTATTGGTCAGAGGGCCAGACAGATGGATGGATGGACAGGTATACCCAACAAAAAAACATCGGGATAAAAAAAACTGACTTCTTCAGATTATTATCAAATGCAGACACATTTTTTAGTTTTCAATCATCTTATAATAATTGTAAATGTTTTTATTATACTGTAATAGGCCCCAAGTTCTTTTTTTCTGCTTCTTTTTGTGTTGCCTGAATTTAAATATAGGATGTCCAGTCTGACACCACAATTTTTTCCTGAAATCTTCCATACTTTATGCCTAAATTTAAAAAGATTTAATAACACATTTGAAAGGATATGAACTTATTATTAGTAGATAATAAAGAACAAAAACTTATGAATAAATGCTCTTAGTCTAATGCAAGTAATGAGAAAATGAGACAAACCTGATGGATTGTGCCTCTTGGGAAATACAGTAGGTCACCTGCTTCCAATACAACATCTAGTATGGGTTCCCCTATCTCCCCCTGATCAAAATTACCTGAAAGTAGTAAGTGTTCAGCTGAATAACACATATATTTATCTCCCCTTAACACATTTAACACAAAAATTATTAACAAGCATAAATGAAGGTGTTTCAAGATGCATACATGCATCATCCAATGATGCAAATTTTAATGCACATCTATTGTAATGTATAGAACGGTAACTCTCTTCCAAATGGTCCACAATATTGCCCCATCTTATCTCTGAGTCTTAGTTCCCAACAATGTAACCCAAATAACCGATTACAATTATATAAAAAAACAATTTGCTGGTTTCATTTTGTAGAACAAATCTGTTACCAACATCATTCATACCAACAGCTGTGGGAGTAGAATCTTCTCCCTGACAATTAAATCTTGTTCTTCTCTCAGCATGTTCAGATGTTACTTAAACATAAAATGAATTAATGTCCTAAATATTTTATACAGGCACTTGCCAAGCTCAAATTCTGCATAATGAAGATCACAATTAAATGAACTACCTCCCATTCTGAAATGGAACCTAATTACAAACTTTATTCTATCACAAATTAATATACTGTATGTACTCACTTTATAAGTTGAGTCAATTTGCAAACAACATAGACCCTGATATGCTGTTACATAATGCACCAGCAGATCAGGGTCTATGTTGCTTGTTCTACTCATTAATCCTAACACATTGCACAGATCCAGATCTGATGGTGCATTATGTGATAGATCTGAATCTGTGGAGTTTGCAGTTGGACTTTACTTATAAATGAGTATAAACAGTACATGCAATTGTGGTCAGCCTGAGACCGTAACTCTTTATCTTTTTTTCTGTAACATGTATTCCATATTGAGAAATATTACAATTTATAAAACAGATCAAAATGATAATGTTGCACTATTACTGGAAGGTAGTCCCCTATTGTCTACATAGGAAAACACATAAATATTTCCAGCAGTCCACCTATTTATCTTAGTTTAATATAATGACAAAATTCATTTTCTGATATAATTCATGTTATCAATTATATATTGGCATTTTTTCTAGTGTATCCATTTAAGGTAGTTCTTTTGTCAAATATATCTTTCTGTCTTGATCCGACTCTAAAGTTCATGTCAGTTACATGTATATATTTCTTATCCTGGAAATTTAATGTATGTAACTATATAAGTATTTTTTTGTTGTTGCTAGATTCTCAATGATAATTTAATAAGGTCTTTATAGATTATATTTAATGGTTTTGTTGGAATACTGTTTACAGAAACTATTTTATGTGAAACATTTAATGAGATATTTTCTGGAAGTAAAGTTGTACTTTTAACCTTTTTGTGCAAATATACCACTCACTCATTAATCTGCGCCAACAACTTGTTAACTCACTCTTAAGATCATAAGATCCACTGATCTCATATATTTTTTTAAAGATTGAAAACAACCAGTTTGTAATCAATAATTACTCAGCCCAAGTCTATTTTCAGTACTCTCCAGTAGCCATTGCAAACATTATCATGCAGAAAATATAATCAGTCTAACAAGTGATTTTGGCCCCTTTTCTAAGTAATGATTTTCTTGGCAATCTTTTATCTTTAAATTAGAACTTTTAATCATTTTAAAATGTAAAATATGCACTTTTAATTGGCACTATATACTGTAATGATGGTAAGTCTTGGAACACGAAAAAATAATTTTTTTTCATATTCCAATACTTTTATGCATGTAAAATATATAAATTTTCGGTGTCCCAAAACTTGTAGACACAAAAAAATGTCAAAACAAAATTGGGAAGATCGCCATACGTCACAATGCAGTGACCAGTTCATTCAATTACCACATCAATAAACTGTTATAAACTACTATGATTGTTTGTATGTTATTATTTTGCATGTGCATATTTTCCAATTTCTCCAACATCATTTAAAATAAAGGTAAATAAAGACTTCATAATTCATGGACAGCTTAGAGTTTACCGGGAGACCTGTACTATAGTGTACAGTACTTACACAATGCAAATTATGCTTGGCATCACTTATATTCTTGTTTATTCCCAAAGATATTTGATGTAGATTTTGCTTTCTTTGTCGTTTTTACCAAATTGCATTCTTCCAGATTACATTTCAGCTACACGTTCATTGCTGTTTCATTTATTTGGATTCAAGCGCTCAACAGTTACTGTTTTTCAGTGGTATAAGTGATCCTACAAAGTGATGTAATCTATATGAAAAGGCACACATTTAATTATATAAAGCACGTAACTAGCATAAATTCACATAACTGTCATATATTCATGAAAGAATGATCTTAATATATGTTAAAATTCTGAATATAGACCGATTAAGATCATCATCGATCCATTTTAGTTTTGTGTTTCAGCTTCATAAAATCATAATTTTCTACACATTATTCATTCCACTTTTGATTTTGGCAAGCTGGTTGTTTTGGAGTCTCCTTTTGTTTATAATTGGTCGATTTATCTTTTGTTTTCTGACAGCAATGATTACTGTAGCTGAGTAAACAGGTACTTATTTCATGTCGCTTACATCAAAGCAAACTACCACAAAGTTTTTATTTTAAAAGCATTATTTCTGAAACTATTTATCATATTTTAGAGATATTATTTAAGTTTAGTGCAGTGGTACCTATGATTCAAATCCAAGGGATGTACTTCATTCAGAGCAAGTAAAATCTTCAATGTACATATGGTGACACCATGATGTAAACATGCGCACAATAAATGTGGCGAGAGTTGAAATAAACACTATTTTCGTATTTTCGTTGTTGTCATACTGGTATCACATTTTAATGAGTTAGTTATTTCCATTTTCAGGGCAAACCCCCCTCCCCCATAAATTACAGGTGACTTTTGACAATTTTAATGCAATAATGCATAAACTGACTATAGTAAACTAGAGCACAAAAGGGAGAAGTTACTGTTGAATGGGTATAACATACTGCTAATGCTCAATTCTTGTCAGCATCTGATCAAATTATACATATTTGAATTCAGTAGAAATAAAAAAGAAAACAGGGAAAAATTAAATATATTTATTAACTTATCAAACAAATTATAATAATTTATAATATTTCCATGTAATAATTCATAACGAGTCTTATAACAACCACGAAGATATGTTTTATTTACATGAGGTTACGATCAATAAAATACGCCAATCAATCAGTAGGAAAAAAAATGTTTTAGGTGTCACAAGACTTATAGTACATCAAAAAAATAGCTTTAACTTCATGTCCCAAATGTTATAGGTCATAAAAAATTATTCTTGAAAACAATTAAGGGTGTCGCAAGACATATAGTGTCCCAAGACTTACTGTCATTGCGGTAGCTAGTATTGTGCTGACATAATGTGAAACCACCTACCTAGTACCTACCTACCCACCCACCTACCAACCTATTTACCTACTGTGACAGGTCATAATATACATAAAATAATTAAAAAGAAAAAACATTCTTTTCTACGATATCAAATTAGAGGTACTGTAATGAATTTATAAAAATTAGAAATTAGTGTTGTTTTTGGATTTTTCTTTTTTAAAGCACTGTTCTTAAAATCTGCTTGAGAAGCTTTTATCATTGTCCACCCCTAAAAACCAGATTCTACTAGTTGAAGGTCACTGGCTTTGAGTAACCCTGAAGTGACAGCCAGAAGTACATAGTTCATGCATCAATAATTACCTTGATTAGCCACTACAGATGAGATCCCACATGAAAAGCACGCAGACCACTCATCTAATATCTATATTCTAATATATATCTAATATTCACATGTACAAAACACAGTTAACCTGCTGACATATCACAATGTATAGTCATGAATACGGAGAGTATGGAGAGTTTGCCATTGAATAAACATATTTATTCTTACTACCAAGTGCATTAACCAGAAAAGGGCCTTCTGAGTAGGCTAGGATGTATATAGATCAAACATGTATATATATATATATATATATATATATATATATATATATATATATATGTGTGTGTGTGTGTGTGTCTGTCTCTGTGTGTGTGTGTGTGTGTGTATGTATGTATGTATGTATGTATGTATGTATGTATGTATGTATGTATGTATGTATGTATGTATGTATGTATGTATGTATGTATGTATGTATGTATGTATGTATGTATGTATTAGTGTTTAATGGTACCTTGGCACAATAGTGGCTACATGGTGCCAACTAAAGTAAAGTTATAAAAATGTAAAATTAATCATGGATGAATCAATGTGATCATAAACACAAACACTTAACCCACTTTAGTAAAGCATAAAATGTGGGTCACAGTGACCTTTTTTGGTTATAAGGGTGTAGTAGTAACAGAGACACATCCAGTTATCAAGTTTCATGAACAGCACCCAAGAAATGAACTTTGAACACAAAATTTCACCAAAGTCACTGAAGCATGAAATACAGTTCTGAGAGACATCTTTTTGAAAAAGAATGTAGAACTTGTCAAGATGTATCCAATCACTGAGTTTCCTGATTCTAGGCAGGATATTATGTATACAGCATTCCAAAATTACGTGATCATGAGCTAAATGCAAAAACATAGCCAAAGCCAATAAAACACAAAATACAGGTCACAATGAGCCTCTTTTGTTGTAAGGGTGTGGTAATAAATGAGATGTATATCATTCTATCATGAACAGTGCCAGAGAAATCAACATCACACACAAAATTTAACCCAAGTCAGTGAAATGTAAAATAAGAGCCACAATGACCTACTAGTGAAATGAGTAGTGATTATCAACATGCATCCCCAAGATTCACAATTCTAGATATGATAGTATGTACACAGCTGGTCACAAACCGATGTAGTTATGAACTGATAGCAAAAACTTAACCTAGGCATGTATAATGTGAAATATAGGTCACAGTAACCTTTTCTAGCATGGGTGTAGTACTAGATTAATGATTAAAACATGAACAGTAACAAGAGTCTCTCAAAGGGACTGACGAGCTACTATCCAGAAAGGATTTCCAAGAATTTAAGATAAGATCATTTCTTCTTTTTAACTACTGAGTGTTGAAACCATCCTTGATATTCTTAAGCAATAAGATTTTCAAATAAGTCAATGTGGCAGTCATACTGGATGTAAGATCAGCACCATTTGCATTTAGGACAAACTAGACACCATTAAAATACTTTTGTGAAAACCCCATTTTGATACAACCATCCATTCAGGAGAATTAGTGACAAGATTTTACATGTGTTCATTGTGTCAGCGATATCCGAGGACAGATCAGTACCATTTACTTTCAAGACCAACTAGATATCATAATTAGTCTTCTAGTAAAAACCCAATGTTGATATGGCTTTCAATTTAGGAGTAGCAAAAACAAGATTTTGAAGATGGCTGCTATGGACAGAAGCTGGGCACAGTAACAAGCTTCAAGTACCTAGGTGCTATCGCCTCTGATGAAGGTTCAAAACCTGAGGTTCTTCCCAGGATTGTGCAGACAACAGCTGCTCTGGCTAGACTGAAGCCTATTTGGAAAGACAGCAACATCATGCTTGGGTCCAAGATCAATTTTCATTTAGGACCAACTAAAGTTTTATGGCAATCTTGCTAACGGACTTACAGATGACAGACAACAGCCCATCCCATAAGCTCTTCTGGTCGATGACCAATAGAACTAAACAAAAATAAATAAACCTGAAATTTATGGCAAAATTACAGTTTAATCTCTCTGATCTGATACATGTCAATCAAAGTCATATGCATATATTAGATAGTTGGCTTTTTCCAATGTTTTAACTGATGTAGATTAGGCTGTAAATGATACATGGAAAGATATGCTAATGTAATCATTCAGTCTTAGTGGTTGTTCAGACTGAAGCAAGAAACACTGTGAGTCTTTCTGCAAGAATGTTACAATAAACATGCCTTTAACAACAGCTATTGTTAACAAAATTAACATGAATTCAACCAAATAAATGCCAAGAGTACATACCATTGGAGAATGTTGCAATAAACATGCCTTTACCAGCAGCTATTGTTAATCAAACTGACATGAAGTCAACCATATAAATGTCAAGAGTACATACCATTGGCGAATGTTACAATAAACATGCCTTTACCAGCAGCTATTGTTAATCAAATCAATATGAAGTCAACCAAATAAATACCTTTACCAGCAGCTATTGTTAATCAAATTAATAAAAAGTCAGCCAAATAAATGCCAAGAGTACATAACACTGGAGACTTAACATGAAGTCAACCAAATAAATGCCAAGAGTACATAACACTGGAGACTTAACATGAAGTCAACCAAATAAATGCCAAGAGTACATACCACTGGAGAATTAACATGAAGTCAACCAAATAAATGCCAAGAGTACATAACACTGGAGAATTAACATGAAGTCAACCAAATAAATGCCAAGAGTACATAACACTGGAGAATTAACATGAAGTCAACCAAATAAATGCCAAGAGTACATACCACTGGAGAATTAACATGAAGTCAACCAAATAAATGCCAAGAGTACATAACACTGGAGAATTAACATGAAGTCAACCAAATAAATGCCAAGAGTACATAACACTGGAGAATTAACATGAAGTCAACCAAATAAATGCCAAGAGTACATACCACTGGAGAATTAACATGAAGTCAACCAAATAAATGCCAAGAGTACATACCACTGGAGAATTAACATGAAGTCAACCAAATAAATGCCAAGAGTACATAACACTGGAGAATTAACATGAAGTCAACCAAATAAATGCCAAGAGTACATAACACTGGAGAATTAACATGAAGTCAACCAAATAAATGCCAAGAGTACATAACACTGGAGAATTAACATGAAGTCAACCAAATAAATGCCAAGAGTACATAACACTGGAGACTTAACATGAAGTCAACCAAATAAATGCCAAGAGTACATACCACTGGAGAATCGGGGCAAAGTGTCCTGAATATTCCTGCAAAATATCATCAAATAATTCATACATTTTATTGTGCTTATAATGTATTAAAAGAAAAAAGTAAACTTAAACAGGTGACATAAATTACATTATATATAGGTTACAAATGAAGGAACACCACTTTCATGAAAGAGCAATTTAAAATATGATCAAAATTAGTTAAAAACAAAATCTGAAGCAAGGCACTGATATTTTTAATAATTATTAATATATGACTTGTGCACAAATTATCAACCAAATGAATTACCTATACAAACAAGAGGATGTTTTTTTAAATATGAGAATAAAATCAGAAAGAATGATTAAATATCAAAATGGAAAATGTGTTGCATATTATCAGTACAGCTATCATTATTACATTTTTTTTTTTAAATTGTTATAAAGAGTTATGTCCCATGTAAAAGTGTTGGCTTCAGTTCAAATTATTTTTCCTTTTGCAATCACGACCATAAAAAGACAAGACTGTTGTGGAATCTCTTTTTCAAATGCGGATATCTGAGATTTCCCTTGAGTACACAACTGGAGATAATTAATTTCTTCCTAATGCAACAATAATACAAATTTCTCTTAACATTATTTGCAAAGATGGCATAAAGTTGCATTCAACTATTAAACATGTAATCAAAGAAGGCATGCTTAACTAAAAAATAAGATGGATTGAAACACCTAAACAAAGCCACAAGTTATGAAAAAAATCCTAATTTTTCTGAATTATCAGAACTGAAGCTAAATTTAGTGGGCATTTGCTAACCTTGGGGCATATAATTTCCAGTGTTTCTTGCCTTCCAACTGCAGAATAAATGCCTCAATGTCATCATAGTGAGGTGCAAACCCTTGTGATCCCGCTGGTGTAAGGTATCTACAGGTAACAACATGACTTAGTAGGATATAAACAAAAGTATCTTTATCACATAGTATATACACAACAAATCTGCATGTCACCACAGAAATATTTTATGTCATATTGTGACCCAACTTGCAACATCATATTGAAATGTCATTAAATTGCATATAGTTGCAGTCATTAATTAAAAATTGAACTTAATTTTTACAGAATTCATGAAATCATGAAGCTTGAAAATTTATTTCCCACTCAATGAACAGCTGAAGTGAAGCGAAGGATCTTGTAAAATAAAATGTTTAATTCTTATAATTACAAGTAGTTATAAAAATAATAGTGAATCTCAAGAAAAAAAAAGAACATAACTACAATTATTACAAATAGTGGCAAAACACACAAGAAGGCACATGAATACATAAGTAGGTCCCTTCTGGCGCACTATGAAGGAAAAACTTCTGGTTTTCTGCATCGCACAATGCAATTTTAACCAATCTAAATGCTTGTTGCAAAGGCTTGGTAAAAATGTATCATTATAAAAACATCAAGTTAATTTAATAACAAGTTCATATGAATACTGCCTCCAACATGTATATTTCTCCTCAAATGACCACTTATGTAATATTATGTTTACCATCTATACTCACTTATAAGTGGAGTCCAACTGCAAACTGCACAGACCCGTATCTGCCATTGCATAATGAGCCAGCAGATCTAGGTCTATGCAGTTTGTTAGGTGTAATCAGTAGAACAAACAACACAGACCCTGATCTGCCAGCACATTATGTGACAGAAGATCAGGGTCTATGTTGTTTGCAGTTGGACTCGACTTATACAGCAATATATATGGTATCTTACTGTTGGCAAATAAGAGCCACAGATGCTTTGATATAAACTTTTGACACATATCTTGAACTTTAGACAGAACCGAAAATACATTATAAATAGCATGCTCTCATGAGCTCCTGTATTTCATACATGTATGCTAGAACAAACTTGTACAGCAGGCAGGTATTAGTATAGGAGGAATATTAACATTTTGCAGGGTGCAACTTATATAACAAGAGGCCCAAGTAGGCCTGATATCTCTCACCTGGCTTACATAACAACCATTTCACTAAGCAGGCTTTTTGTAGTATTGTAGGAACACATTCCATGTAAACTATCTCCCAGACTTTCTATTATATTGATTTTACCCATTTTACTATGTCCTGATAAAAATTCTTTCTAAAGATAAAATTATAATTAATATACACAGTCTCTTGCTCATAATCAAAGTCATCCAAGATTTTTATGATATAAACCCATTTACCAAGTTTATTAAAAATTGGATGCAAAATATAGTCTCTTCATCTAAAGAGGTAATAAGCTCAGCCAATCAGATGCCAGGTATCTCATTGTTATGTCTGGATTTAACTTATTAAAAAACCTGTCTACAACAATGATAATATAAGCTTAAGGTGGAGCAATTTATTTTTCCTATTGGAATTTGGTCTCCAGATGAGTAACAAGCTCAGTCAATCAGATACCAGATTTCAGTACCTCATTAATATGCATAGATCTTGCTCAAAATCAAACTCATACAACATCTTCATAATATAAGTTGATTTAGCAAGTTTGATCAAAATCTGGTCAGAAATATAGCTGCTAGATTGATGACAAGCTAATCCATCAGATACAAGGTCACATCCTTAACATGCACAAATCTCACTCATTATCATAATCAACCAAGATCCTGATGACATACCTAGTAGGTCTATTTATACAGTCTGATCAAATTCCATCAAAAATACAGTCTCTAGAGTGGTTAAAAAGTCTCCATATCAGATGCAAGATCATGTAAATATGCACAAGTCTCACTCATCATAAAAAATCATCCAACATCTTGATGATATTATCCTATTCACCAAGTCTGATTAAAATCCAGTCAGAAATACAGTCTCTCAAGTGGTAAGAAGCTCTGCCAAGATCACCTCATTAATATGCATAGATCTTGCTCATGATAAAAACACATTATATATCTTGATGACATAAGCCTTTATACAGAGTTTGATAAAAATATGATCAGAGTTGCTAAAGTATTCCCCGAGCTCAATGAATCAGATGTAAAATCACATCGTTAATATGCATGGATCTTGCTCATAATTGTACTCATCCACGATCTTAATGCTTTAAGCCTATTTACAAAGTTTGATCAAAATTGAATCAAGAATACTCTCTTGAGTGGTAACAAGTTCAGCTAATCAGATGCAAGATCACCTCATTAATATGTGTAGATCCTGCACATTGTAGAATTCATGTGAGATCTTGATTATATAACCCTATATTTGAAATTTGATCAAAATCAGATCAAAAATATAACTTCAAGAGTGGCAACAAGATCAGCCAATCAGATGCAAGATCTCCTCATTAATATGCATGGATCCCGCTCACTTTTTCAACTGTCAGAGATCTTGATGATGCAAGACCATATTCCAAGTTTGATCAAACCTCATTAGTATGCATGGATCTTGCTCATTATCGAACTCATCTGAGATCTTAACGATATAAGCATTTATTCCAAGTTCAATCAAAATCAGATCAGAATTATGGCCTCCAGAGTGGTAACAAGATTAGCCAATCAGATACAAGATAACCTAATTAATATGCATCGGTCTCATTCATTATTGAACCTGTCCAAGATTTTGATGATATAAATCCATATTTGAAGTTTGATTGAAATTGCATTAGAAATATGGACTCCAGACTGGTAACAAGCTATTGTTGACAGACTGATGATGGATGATGCAAAACACACAATGCACGATGGACACAGGGCCATACCATAAGCTGACTTGGCCTAATGGCCACTTGAGCGAAAAATTGCACTCTTGTTCAATCAGACTTCTTGTGTGACTCCATGAGATTTCTACCAAAATTTGGATAAGTGATTTGATTGGCTGATGAGATGATGTAATATGTCATTGTTATGATGAGATGATGCTACGTTCCATGTACACATGGACAATTTCATAGGCTGACTGAGACATACCTCCTGCACTAGTGTCTTTCTGTTTACAAAATGATGTTTAATAATATCATTTCAAGCTTACAATAGAATTTTGACTTGAATGATTGCAAAAAGTATGTCTATTTGCATTCTGAAACAGGGAAACATATCTCTGTAATTTCATTTCTACAATCTTTGACTGAAACACCTTCTGTTGGTAACAACAATCAATGAAGTATTTTACCAGACCCTCATATGACTGAGATCTCACAGAGCCACACAAGTGTCTGGTTAAACGAGACTAGAAAAATTAGTACTCCTCATAGCGTTCACAGCTCATAGCACTTCTGGAAAGACCATATGAAAATAAGTATTTTGTCACAAGAAATGATTACGGATCTTCTTTTCTACAAGCCTATCTATGCACAATAGGTCCCTTTTGTTTTTACCACCAGAAATAAAGCCTTGGGTGTAATGACCAAGCTACCATTGAGAGTATAAATGATGTCATACAAGTCATCACACTTATAACACATTATCAAGCTGTTAATCACAGCTACTATTCAGGTGAATGCATCCTGGTATTCATTAGTTTCTCTGTGTAAGATTGAGCTAATAAGGAATCATACTTTTACCATACATACACACTTATAAGACGAATCCAACTGCAAAAAACATAGACCCTGATCTGTTGTCGCATAATGTGCTGGCAGATCAAAGTCTATATTGTTTGTTCTACTGATTACTACTAACTGCACAGACCCAGTACTCACTATGTGCTAATCATTTCACGCAAATTTTGAACTTTAAAATCTTTCATTGCATAAAACACAGTGTTTTTATCAAAAATTAAATCATGATACTGCTTTATGCAGATTTAATGTAAGAGCCTGTGACTATGTTCTCCATTATCGCGATCATTCTGATATTCCCTGACCATATGTCTACAGTGTTGTACCATAACCATTTGCTTCCCATATGAAAATCTAACTCTGTTGCCTGTGTCCCCCCATATGTTGTTCATGAATGCATCAGTAAAGAAATAAAATTTCAGGAAAAACATATTATTCAAAGATATAAAAGGTTCAATCAGGTCTTGTGCTCAGAGCCCACAGATTTGACAGAAAGCTGGGTCTCTGCTACAATCCACTGAACTCAAATAGTCCAAAAGGCTACACAAGTTTTCACCAGACCCTTCACAGCTTCAACTCCTATCTCAGTCTGACTAAATTAAAAGCGTGATTCTACTATAGACTTGATGAAAATGATTAAATTTGTGTAAATACACTAGATTTTTCAAACCAATCTTCCATACCTAAATGCAAACACTATTGTATCTGTTTCCATTCAAAGTGATATGCTTTCCTAATGTTAATTTTGCACCATCTTATTCCTGATGATTTAGACATTTGCTGGTTATCATGATCCCTCTGGCACTTCTATTTTGGACATGTGAATCAGTTTGTCCTCTCAAAAGTGAACTGTTTTATACCAATTGTTTACCTTTTGATACAATCCCAAGTGACAACTTAGCAAACTGGGTCTTTCCTATGGTGTTCACCTGTTCACAAAAATAGACTCATCCAGCATTTAAACATGCATTCAGATGAAACTAGTCATGATCACTGACAGGTATGTCGGGTTCCCTTCTGTATCTCTAAAATGGCATATGATTAACATTAGCAAAGCCTATCATTCTGAATGGAAATGGATACAAAAGCAATTGTATAGAGCGAGAAAAGGTTGGTTTGGAAATCTAAATTACTCAAAAGAACTAAATCATTTTCATCCAACTTAACTATACATGATATTGTTCCACATTTTTTTCTAAACATAACTATAAATATATTTCAGTAAGGAAAATAACTTAACTCATTAAAAGAAAAAAGTCATAATAATAAACAGTTTGATAATAAAGTCTCTTCTTTGGGTTACTGAATTTAAACTCGACTACCAGGTTCTTTGCCTGTTAGCCCACTGAGCTATTATCTGGTTTCAAATTTGTGTACCCTGTTCTTGAAGCATAAGTAAGAATCTATGATTTGCATAAGAAAAAGTAATAAATTACTTGCTAAAGGGCATTGGTAAAGAAATATAACAAAATTATAAACACTGCATTTAATTCATTAAAAGTTTGAAGACTTTGTGGCATGATTTGCATGTAGACAGTAAAGTCTATATAGGTATCAATACAATTAGAAGAACAGCACATTCTTGATCTAGGCTGGTTAAGAATACTGCAATAAATACACAACTTACACATTTGCTCCAATACAGCATCCAAAAAACTCCTGTAGACGTGACAACAACTTCCAAACATTCTTAGAATATGTCTGGGGATTCAGCATTCGTATAGAACAACCATTCTGGAGAAAGGAAATTTTTCTCATAAATTATGTTTTTCTGAGAATACGTGCCTAAAAATATTTACATTAGAAATTTAACTGTTGCTACCTGCACTCGCTGAAACAGAAGAAATTTGTCCTTGCCGTGTATATACTATACTGGCATCCAACCAGCTTTCATCAATAATACAAATATTATTTCACTTTTCAAAATAAACTTTTAGTATATTTTCAATACTTAAATATTAAAATCAGTTTACTTCTTTATTTACAAGAAACTACCACATAAACAGTTCTATAATGAATAACTTACCATATAGGCCATTTCTAAATATAGTCCAACTGGAGCAGAGGTCCTTGCCCTGTTGAACCAGATTTTATCATCCACCTTAACAGTGTTGTAATATATTTATTCTGTGATTTGTTTGATTTCACTAAGTGCATTTCCTTTACATTTTTATACCTAATATCTTGTCAGTGATAAAAATTTCAAGATGCAACATTGATCTAGAAATTATGGCTGTCCAAATATTTCCATACAGGCGGCTCTCAAAATACCATTAAATCGACATTATCCGTGGAATAAATGCATTTGCTATGAAAAATTTATCACATTTAATTCTAAAATGTGTATATTTATTTTCCTCTCCACAGCATAAAAATGTAATCAAATAATCTGTGATTATTCCCCTAAGTAGTCTCTTACTGCACATGCAAGAAATAAGCGCATGCTTTGCCCTGCAAAGGAATGTAAACAAGATGGGTTCACTGCAATTCAGGTTGACTTTTGAATAAATGCATTCTCAAGTTGCTGTTGACTGATTTTTGAATAAATGCATTCACAAGTTGCTGTTGACTGATTTTTGAATAAATGCATTCACAAGTTGCTGTTGACTGATTTTTGAATAAATGCATTCTCAAGTTGCTGTTGACTGATTTTTGAATAAATAAATTCACAAGCTGCTGTTGACTGATTTTTGAATAAACGCATTCACAAGTTGCTGTTGACTGATTTTTGAATAAATGCATTCACAAGTTGCTATTGACTGATTTTTGAATAAATGCATTCATAAGTTGCTATTGACTGATTTTTGAATAAATGAATTCACAAGTTGCTATTGACTAATTTTTGAATAAATGCATTCACAAGTTGCTGTTGACTGACGCTCTTCAAACTTACTATGAAAGTGACTAAAGGCTGAGACAACATTGGATAAAAAAAATCTATGCTTTTTAAGAACTATGATGAGAACTTGTTGCTAATAAGAACTGGCAGGATACCAGAATAGACCATAATAATAGCATCTATGGGAAGAAACTCTTCCCAGCTACCATTAATAAAATTACCTCCACTGTCTCTGCTAGATGGCTACCCATATACTAGATGTTCATCAGCTTAACCTTGAGCAATACATCAATGAGTATGCTTGCATTTGCGGGCAAGTATGGCTTAATAAAAATGTGATTGGGTAAGTATTGTCAGGAAAAAATAATTGATGATAAAAATGTCCTTTCTCCATCAAATACACTACCTGATCTCATTAATGTTAATAGAATAGGTAAGAGGAGGAGGAAATGCAAGAGCATCTAACTTCTAACTTGGTAACCCATCTGAGAATGTAATTATAGCGATCCTCATGTAAAGGGTAAGACCATTTTCCAAACAAACAGGCAGTACAACTGTGGGATAATCATGACATTTATCGACACAAACCACTGTGAAGCTTTAACCAGTGGGTAAGTAAGGTACAAGGTAAGACCATTTTCCAAACAAACAGGCAGTACAACTGTGGGATAACCATGATATTTATCGACACAAACCACTGTGAAGCTTTAACCAGTGGGTAAGTAAAAACACAAGTGGTTTCTTTGCTTAAGAAAATGTGCAGGTGAATCCAGCGAAAGCTTTAAAACCAATGCTAGTGATGAGGTTGTGATGACATCAACCAGGTGTAGTGGATGTCAGTGTAACCTCTGCAAGGCCCTCCAGATTAAACTCCCTTCTCTGTAAGGCTATGTCCCAAATGTAAACTGTGCATGCCAACAGATAGTCTCAATAATGTCTCAAATAGTACAGCTGCACTTGAAAGCAAGGATCACAAAGACAGGAGGTGTACCTGATCCAGTGAGATCTCCAAATGTGTTGAATAAATCATTCACTTAAGCAATGAGGTGAAAGCTTCGGCAGTGATATGTTGCTTTCAGTCCTTTACAAGAAGGAAAAGTCTCTGACAGCCACGACAATTTGCTTTCAGTGCATTTAAGATAGCATTTCAAAGCACAAACTGGATCTTGGAGTTTGCCTCTCTAGAAGAGTTTAGTGACAGGAAAAAGTGAATGATAACTTTCTTATTATTCAAGGAACCGGTTCTTGGCCACAAATCCTAGCTGCATCATTAAAATGACCAAACCATCAACGCATAACTGCAAACAGTTTGGGTCACCTGGAAGGGTATGCAAAATTCACTTTACAAGCTGAAGACAAGGCTATCAGGAAGCATGTCTTAGAGGAGTTGAGCTAGTTAAGAGCCTATGAAAGATTCCATTTGGGAAACAAGATGAGTAACCAGGGCTGGCCCATATCAAAGTTAACCAATAAATGAGAGATCCTTGTCATGGTCTGTATCCACTGGTCCATGATGTTTTAACACATCAGCAATCATGGAGTGATAGTCCTTAAAACACAGAGTGGTCTCTCCGCATGTCAGTCTTTCATCAGATTTGCATTCTTTGGGATTGTCTGATGGGTGATCTCTTTGTCACTGACTGCAAAGAAAGGCCACAGGTGGGTACCCAATTTTGCATGCTGGAATCTGTACAGATCATAAATTCTGGTTGGGGGGTTTCCCGAGGAACTCTTGCAGATAGCCTATCTAGATTCTGCCACTGCCACTGGAAGTGCCTTACCTTTGCCAAAATCTGAATATGACGATCTAAACACCCGGAAATAGGGCATCACTGAGCTAAAAGTTCTTGAGGTCAGTCATTTGTTTGAGATGATGCAGTTGACTGTCTTGGTGAATGGATGGAGGATAAGCCTGCAAGAAAGCACAATATGCTAGCAACAGATTCTATATTGGGATGAAGACTATGAACTTTGGTGTCAGAAAGTTTAGATCTCACACAATATTCTCTGCCTTTCAATTGTTTCTGAATCACTGCAGACAATATCCAGCTTGTGTATATGCACTGCAAGGATTGGCAGAAGTACATTTTGTACACCCAAGATAAGTCTCAGTGTGTCCTCTTACACCCTGAACTTCTTCCATTTCATGCACCTAGTCACCACTTTGTACTGGCACAAACGGTGAAGAGACAACTAATTTTAAAAAATAGACAGATGGTGCAAACAATAGTATATGCATTATGGATTCAGAAAAACTGTGCCATTGTAGTGGATATTTAATCTGTCCATGCTGTGTCGACCATGGAACTGGCAGAGTGGTAACTATGACTGTCTATGCTGAGCACATAGTGGACGGATTAAGTTTTTATTGAACATACAAAAAAGTTACGGCAATATAATTATATAATGGTGGTCACCCACTACATCGTGTGGCACTTACCTGCCAGCTTAACAACAGTTGCCAGTGCAGAATGCTCTTTTTAAGCTGTAGAGTATGCTTTTTAATATTCCAATCTTTGGCCTCGAAAATCATCAACATAAATGTATTACTAGAGACAAAGAATAAATAATTTTTAATCAAAAAATGATATGAGAATATTTAGGTACTTCCCAAAATAGAAGAGGAGTATCTTGAACAGTACATAATAACGTCTACCCTGTGTTTAATACTTGGGTCCCAGGTGGCCGAGTGGTCTAAGGCACTTGCCTTTACTGATCACTGACATCTCACCTGTCAGCATGGGTTCAAGTCTTAGCTTGGCCACCGTGGATATGTGAGAAAGCTTGCTGGTAGCTTCCCATGGGTTGGTGGTTCTTCCCATGGTTTTCCTGGGTTCTTCCTCCACCAAATATACTGGCCACCATGTATGGCCTATCATGTGCTGAAAAATGGTGTTAAACACACAAAACCAAACCAAAACGTGTTTAATATTCCGCTATGTAGACAAATTGTGTGCAGAAACCATTTTTCTTCTTTTAGTCCAGATACTTTAATCTTTGACCATTTGACCCCAAAATTAATTGGCTTCTACCTTAAACTAAGTGCAAGCCATCCAGAAAGTTTGCTCCAGGTCTGTGATGTAAAACTAATGTTACTGTGCGGAAACAATGTTTCTTCTTTCAGTACCAGTGACCTTGACCTTTGGGCTTTTGCCTGCACACCCCAACCCCCATACCCCCTCTACCATGCACACATCCCCAAAAAAGGATGGAACACAGCCGCTGATATGAGCAATCGTACATAGCAGACACACACTGCATGCCGACCCAGTAATTAAACTCTTCAAATATACAGTGTATATTTGTACCTATCTATATTAATTTCTATATGCCTTGATATCTGTCATAGGAGTATGGAGTGACTGTGTATTAGATGAGAGTTTAATTACTAAACTAAATTGTTTACTAGCCTTATTAAAGATTTAAATAATGCTTACAAACTTTGATAGTCCTAATTTTT
Source organism: Margaritifera margaritifera (assembly GCA_029931535.1). Lineage (NCBI taxonomy): Eukaryota > Metazoa > Mollusca > Bivalvia > Unionida > Margaritiferidae > Margaritifera > Margaritifera margaritifera. The sequence continues at coordinate 10,280,862 of JAQPZY010001686.1, forward strand.
GATTGCTTATGTTAATTAACTCATTTGATTTCATATCACTGTGTAGCGTTTTGTTCTGCGATACAGCCGGAAATACAAGTAATACAAGTAACTGTTGTTCTACTGTGTCACGTTTACGTTAAAGCTGTGCAAAGTACCACATTGCAGCGAAACAAATATGACTACCATACCAGTAAATGTTCAATATTCTGTAGCTGTTGGTCTAATAAATTTTGTCTTCATTTATTAATTCCTTTATTCATCGCTGAATTGAAATATAATATTTAGAATTCAAACAGTGTTAATGTTCTCATCAGAGGCACATTGAGGGGACATCTTTTCCCTAATGAACTAGTTTAATATATGTTCCATTTGAGTATCAATACCTAAAGCATGTGTGAATTCAGCTTGACAACATTTCACATCTGCAGTCTTAAGCTTTCTAACTACTGTACATGTACTGAGATGAATTCATCTTCTCTATAGGCCCCACATTATATCCCACCTTTATTCCTTAGGTCCAACTCTTAAGGTAATTAACACTGTTTACTAATTAACATATTTATTTTGAATTAGTTTATTGGACATGTGCTGCTTGGTATATATTTTCAATCTTTCTTTGTTTTATTTAACTATGTTAACTTAAGTTAATATATGCAGTAGAGTGCAATGCCAGGTGTTTACTCGTGTAAGTTTCTTAACCAGTGATGCCTTTGTACTCACCGATGGAAGTGTCATGTCTTTGAATTTAAGTAACAATTATGCTCAGCAAAAGGGTAATCTTCTTTGGTGGGAATGGAGACATTATTTTACTTGCCGAGATACAACACAGCATTCTAAATGATCATTCTTGGGACTTAAACTAATTAGAGTTTATATGGATATAAATTGTGAATATTTAAATATAAACTGCCTATTGCATAAGCACATGATAAAAGAGCCACTGGAAGGGAGTTCATTGTAGGAGAATCTTCTGTTAGAGAGTGGTGAAGAATGACATAAGAGGACATATAGTAACTTTTCAAGAGTGCTGACAATGAAGAGGGAATTTGATGCAACAGACTGAACTCCATCAATAAAGCAAACCTTAAAATGGCCCTTTTAAAGGCTGATCAAAAAGTCGGAAAGATATACTTTCAATACTGCAACTCTTTTTTGTTCTGTTATGATATCTTTAAAAAAGCAATTACTGGTCATGATCGGGTGCTGCGTACTCATAGGAAAGACCAGAGAACAGTCTAGCACTGGTATTTTGTTAACAATTCAAACATCATGTAACAAATGATGATCAGTGCACTATCTAAAATGGCAGACTATTGTCACACTATGAAAATGGAGTGAAAATATCATGATTTAAAACTGTATTATTTCACATGCGCATTACATGGCAGAACTAAGTTTTTTTCCCTCATTCTGAGTCTAAAATTGGGGTGCGTGTTATATATCAGTGCACGTTATACAAACCAAAATACGGTACTCTGAACACTTCATCTCAAGGTTGGCTACAGAACCCAGTGAGAGGTCTGAAGTGGTACCTGAAAAGGACCGAGCTGGTGCGTCGAGGTAGATCCTGCCTCTTCTTACCTCTCAAAGAGGGAAAGGACGACATATCAGTGCAGGTACTTTCATCCTGGATAAAATGGGTTATCTGCTCCACATATCGGGAATTAACCCAAGATCAAATGAACTTGCTACACAGTTCGGTTCATGAAGTTAGGGCAGTTGCACCAAGCAAAACTGTTCCCAAGCTGGCAATATACAAGTCATAGGATGGAGGTCAGAGTCAACTTTCTGCAGCTTTTACCTCAGAGATCTTGCATCCCAAAAGGCTTAACTAGACCTGATGTGGCCTATTGCCATGGTGCAACAGGCTACCTTCCTGGGTTGTTCGGCAGTTTCCAAATGACGCAGCTTCACCACTCCCATTGGATTTTCAGGAGAGAACATTTTTCCCTTTCAAAGCTGTGCCCCAGCATATGGAGTCAATGCTCCAGCTAGGTTATCTATCTAGAAGCTGTCTCACATAACTTAGGGGACTGGAGATGGTTCTTCCGGGGTAAGGGGATGTAACTCCCTCCACCTCTTACCTATTCTCCTAAGGTATTATGATCAGGTGACATATATGAAGAAGAAACCAATTTTTTTTTAGTAAAATATGTTTCTTTGATAATACTTACCTGATCATAATACACATACACCCTTCCAGCCTCCCTGCAGTTATATCCATATAGAAAGCATGTACTCCACTCCAGTAGTAACTTAAGTATTCACAGGATTTGGTGCCTATCTCTATCAAGGAGAGATCACTATTTAACTGCCACCTATGTGGGCAGGTAACGTTTAGCTTCTTAGCTAAAATGTTTTAGCCTGTGAAGGCTGGATTTGCAAGGTAGTAGTAGTTCTTCTAAGGTATTATGATCGGGTAATGTATTTGAAGAAGAAATCAATTACTGAGGAAGAGAATCAAAAGTACTGCTTGATGTAGAAATAATGCAGATTTCTATGCAGGTACATGTAGTTAATAAAGAGGGGTGTAGCCAGGCAATTTTCTGACCTACACATTGTCATAGGACAGAGGTTGGGGGATATTATAGAAATGAATTACATGGTGTTCTGATTTGTTTTCTCTTTGTTACACTAGTGCATCTGCACGTATGCTGAGCTAGGCCACTGCTAGGCCACAAGCAATACTAGTTTGTATAGCTATGAAAGTGACACCTGCTACGGTAGTGTTTACAGTGTCAGGGCGTCTTGCATCTGTTTGTTTAGTGTGTTGACTCCTGCTGAGGGTGCAATAAATTCAGTGGCAGGTGCGATAAAATCCACAATTGCTGCATTAAATTCCATAACAGGTTATACAGAGTGGGCACCCACCAGATGTAGTTGACACCCAAATCTGCTTAATCACTTGTCCTCTGTGTCCACAATCATGGTATAGAGTGAACAATCCAAAATCTACAATATGTATCAAATAAAAGCACATTAGGAAGTAAAATACACAACAACAATAAAATACAGTATCTCCCATATACTGTGGTGAAGTTACCAAAGGTATAGGATGACAAAATCTGACCATGACTATTGTGACAGTATTGTAGAGTTACTAGGCAGAGATGGAAAGTAACCAAGTTTCATGTGTTTATCTCAAAGGGCATTAAAATAAATGTGCAGAAAATGAGAAGAAATTTATCAGTGACCTTGACACTGAAGATAAAACCTTGACTGTGATACATGAGATGCCATCAAATACAAAAACAATATAAATGATATGTTCTGAATGATGCTTTTCACTTTCAGCAGGATAAAAGCTGTAATTTGATTTGTAAATGAAAAGGTCAAAAGAACATACCTTGTATTGGTGCTTGTCAGCTCTACTTAATGATAAGCCGATCCTGATATTTTTAAAAAATCAGATTGGTGTATAAGTATATGAAGTTTCATCTCCTAATCTCGAATGGTTCTTAAGTTAAAAAGAGGTAAGGAAAGTGTAATGGACCACTTAAAATACTGACCCATAACCTTGACCTTGCCCTTGAAAATTGGAAACTCAATGTGATACATGAGGCACTTTCTAATGATAATGTGTAGGTATACCAAGTTTCTTCCCTGAAGCAGAAAGGCTCTAAAGTTATAGAGTGGAAATAAAAGTGTGATAAAAAACTTGAAATATTATCCCATGACCTTGACCCTGAAGATAGTAACCCCAATGCGGTACTCAACACACCTTCTAATGATGATGTATTAGTATGCTAAGTTTCATCCCTTAATCTTAGCTCTAAAGTTATAACGCAGAAACAAAAGCATGACCAATTGATGGTAACACTGATAATATGTCCACCACATTTTGCCAAAAGGCAAGGAACAATAAAAGTGACATTCAAACAAAGTCTGCCATTAAAAAAAAATGTTATTTACAGTATGCATGTGATGAAACAAAAAAAAAATGGCATGGTAAAAGACTAAGTCCATAATGGTGCAAAAAATACCAAAATTTAAGGACGACTAGAAATGTTTTTCATGGAACATGGATGTCCAACCATAGTCTCTGAAATGACCTTAATGAAAAACCTAACCAGGGTGTGATGAATGGAAGGATAAGGGAACACTATATGACCCTACCACTGTCAAGGTGGGGCATAAAAAAAAAAAATAAAGCCACAAATACTCAGAGTAAAAGAGATATTGATAAAACAATACTGACTTCATAAGAGGATGGCTAATATTTCCGGACAGTTACGATGTCACCTATACAAAGCAAAAGCTTAAACTGGTGAACATCCATTATATGGGTAGTGACCTAGTGGAGACAGGGAAGGTAATTATAATGGTGTCTTAGAAGAGCTTCTTCACTTTCATACTGTCTATATAGTAAGTATATAGATGGGGGAGACAAATATTTTCATCTTTCTGGGAGGGCTGTTTCGGGAGGTAGCTAAGTGAAATTTCTAATGTAAATATGACCAGGTAATGTATTTGATGGAGAAAATAAAGATATTAATTAAATCTTTTCTTTTTAAATATTTTTGTAAAAGCACATTTCAATGGCTCTATTGCTTAATTAGTCAGATCTTTAGAATTCCTCTGAAGTAAAATTTGACAAATGCATCGTATCAGTATATGGAAACAGTTCTGAGTAAGAAAATGTTATCCATCTATTCCAACCAACTTTCTTTCATACATATATAACTTGCCAGTATTGTAATTCTGATAGCAAACAAACCAAAAACAGTCAAATAAAAAGCACTGAAAATCTTCTGTTACACATAATGCTTTGCAAAGTGGTTTACTGGCTCTGTTGGATCTGTCTTGTATACTATATATAAAATCTATACTAAATGCAATACAATTTTATTTGCTGAATAGTATGTATGAATGTGTATTTTGTTCCACTTGGCACAACATGAATCTGTTGTAGCGAGAAGTGAACATACTTGATAAAAGTCCCACACAACAGGGGCATATGCTCTGCCGGGTGGGTTGTGTGTTTCCCTTTTTCCATTCACGTAGGATGTGATATCTAGATTGACCCCAAACTTGACATTTTCCTGAAATAAAATTACAAACATGAAAACCATTTCCATTTACAGTCTTTCTTATCTTTTTATCAGAATAATCAGTTGAATGAAATAAACTAATTTAGGACTTTCTAAAAGCATTTGATTTCAGATAAATGAAAGTTATAAATACGAATAAACAAAACTGTAGATACAGGCATAATTATTAGTAGAATACAATGAATATCATCAATAATATATTAAAACACAAGTTTAATTTATATGTCCTGATTTACTTATTCATATAGGTCAACTACTCTTTCATCTCCTGTACATTAAATAAATATTACACATTCTATGCACAAACAAGTTTAGCAACACCTGTGTGAATCATAAAAATTTCAATGAATATGGGTGGGATTGATTAAAAATGTAACCCTTCATTTGTATACAGTGGTTCCCATCTTGAAGAACCCCCTTGAAAAGCAGTCACCAACTTATTATGGCCAGAATCCCTTGGCACCAATCAGTTTTGTGTTCAAAAATGCCCCTCAAGGATGGATTCACTTCTAACCTGGCCAGCATATTAGTTCAAAAAATGTACAATGTACCTGTCATGAGCAGACACATAATGGGGTGTACTGCTAGAAATTTCATAAATGTTTGTCGATTTCTAAATTCAACACAGTGAAATTTCTTTTGACATGCCAATAAAGAACCAAACTTTAATCCATATAAACAGGTAAGTAATCCAATAATCCTTACTACTGTGTGTTCCTTATATGTTAGGTTTTGTCACTTTGATAATTACTGGCTATTATTAGCATTGACAAGCCAATAAAGAACCAAACTTTAATCCATATAACGAGGTAAGTAATCCAATAATCCTTACTGCTGTGTGTTCCTTATATGTTAGGTTTTGTCACTTTAATAACTGGTTATTATTACCATCAATAAGCATCAAGATGACAAAAGCTAATAGCTGAGAAGAACAGTATTGTTCGCCTCAACTCAGTGTGATGTCCGGTCACCATAAAAGTAAAAATGGTATGTTAGCCATTGTTGCTTCTCTCTCAAAGATTACATAATGTATTTAAAAGGGTACTAGACTATAACCAGTTGATTCTCTCTCAAAGATTACACAATGTATTTAAAAGGGTACTAGACTATAACCAGTTGATCACGTGAGAAGATCACATCCTTTGTCAACACAGAACATTTCATGTAATAGCCAAAAATTAGTTTCACAGTGGTACAGTTGTCAAAGAAGGAATACATTGTTTCAAAAAGTGCCAAATGTCATCAGACTCTCTCAGTTTAGAAGGAAAAGTGAAAACAATAAGACTAAATGAAAAAAGTGACAGTCGAATGATCACTGTTGAAAAATTTGACATCAGAAAGATTCAAATAAACATCATCAATTATACATTCTGCAACAGTAGGAAAATGGAATGGATTGGACAGATGATAGTTACAGCTAGATGTTTGTACCCTGATTTTACTGACAAGGTTTTTAAATGGTTTTGTACTGGGATTGATGATTATTCATAATTATTTTGATAACATTAATATAAGTTTTATCACACCGAGTCCATAACATGCATATGATTTTTAAATGAAAATATTAAATATTTTAAAAATTATTTATGCCTTTCTCATTTTATATGTAATTTATACTCACATCTGTGTGATCCCTCTCTAGAAAGGCCACCCCTTGCATAAAGTAATTTTCCTGCTGCAGAAGGGATGGTCTTTAAAGAGGAGGATCTCTGTACTGAACACCAAATACAGGTAGAAAGATTTACATTGGACCATCTATTAAGTCTACAATATTAATTTTCCTGCATAAACTCACGTTTTATACATACATGTTGTTTTTCAACTAATGTTGTTTTTTTTTAAAAAATAATTACTTAAATGTTGCATATTGTATTTAAAACATCTGGTTTCAACCTTTATATTTAATAAATTCATTTTAGGTCACAAAATTTAGCCATAAGGTCTTACCACATTTCATTCAAGGCAGGTATTACAGTTCCAAAAGCATAACAAACTAATACAAACTACAGCTATTAGCAATGGTTGCATCACAAAGGGCCCCTGCTAACTACATTTGGCTTGACAGGGCCTTAAACTGAGGAACTTGTGTTTCGAAACAAAAATGAAACAAATCCCATAAAAGGCACATATAAGTCTAAGAAACAATGTTCATATCAAACTGCATCAGAATATGTTTAATAGTTCTTGAACGATGCTAATTACAAGCAACATCCTATGTTGTAAAGATATGAAATTGATCGACATGAGACAAAACCTGTCCAAAATGGTGTAGACAGGACAAAACCCATAACAAGCACATCAGGTCTAAGAGACAAGGTTCTCACTAAATTCCATCAGAATATGTTGCATGGTTCTTGAGCTATAATGACTGCAAGCAACATTCCAAGTTTATATATGAAGATATGAATTTGCTCAACAAGAACATTAGGTCTATCCAAAATGGAGTTGATGAAACAAAACCTATAAAAGGCAACGTAAACCTATGAGACAATGTTCATATCAACTTGCATCAGAATATGTTGAATGTTTCTTGAGCTACACCAGTCACAAGTAACATCCCTTATTAAGATATGAAGTTAATTGTCAAGGGCCATAACTCTATCCAAAATGGAGTTGATGAGACAAAAGCAATATAAGGTATATCTAGGTCTATGAGATAATAAACACATCAAACTGCATCTGAATATGTTGAATGGTTCCTGATCTATGATGGTTACAAGGATCTACTGTAGCGGCAATTTAAAACAGATTGAACAAGACCTGTAAAAATTCCATCAAAGTTCACCTAGCAAATGACACCCAGGGGTGGTGGAGTTATGGTGGTTACAAGAAGAGTTAACTGACAGATGGACGGAAAGAAGGACAAACAGATGGGTGTAAGGGTGCAAATTTCTGTCGATCTATAAAGAGAACATTAACTTGGACAGAGAACAATTAATTAGATTTATGAGGACAGGGTGCGTATTAAATCGCTATGCTGCAAGGATTTTAAGGTCTGTGTTGTGAGAGGAACCGATTTTTAATTAAGCATTCGTTTATTTAACAGTCAGAGAAACTGGAATGGAAAAGGTTAACTCAATCTTTATATCGAAAATGTCAGAGTTGTGATTGTCCAGAATCAGTTATTTGGAAATCTAGAGGGTCAGGATGACTGCAAATTTTGGCGCCTATTTATAAAAGGCGGTAGATATATTTAATCCTGATTGGCTACGCTAAATAAGGGGCGTGTTTCCCACACTAAATTTCATAGTTTTAATATGCCACATCGCAAAATTTAGTCAGTCTAAACTCCTGCAAGAGGAAGATATTTTTGGCTCCGAGATTGAATTTGCAAGAAATTATCTCGTAAAACAATTATCCAAGGGACCGGATGTCTGGAAAGTTGACGGACACAATTCTGGCGGTAGAAATGAGCAAGGCTTGAAAGCACAAGGTATTTGCATCAATCTCATGTAATTCGTTGATACCAATATAATTATTTGCCTGAATTTATTTACTTATATTTGCATGAATTTATTTGTATAAATTCGTAGATCAATTTTCTTGATATGAGCATAACTGTGTTTGAGTTCATTATCTGAATTCGTACAATGATCTTCTTATATATAAGTTTGACAGATTGTTTGAATTTAAGTTCTTGAGTGTTATAGGATTCATGTATTCTAAGAATTACATGCATTACTTTAGTTGATATGAGTATGAGAATCCGTGTGAATTCACCAATCTTAGAAGATTTCATGGACGCTAAAGACTTGAATGTGTGTATTCGCTGAAATTAATGTAGTTAAGCCATGTAATGAATTTCATTCATTCATTTGTATAATCGAGAATGGAACTGTTATGTCTCGTGTGATGTTAATGTGAGTCAGCGATGAAGTAGCCGTTAGGAAATACATTAATCTTGTGAAACTAGGTTTGTTTGTTTATGGCCTGCCGTGTTTGGCTTGACCAGATAGCCTTTGGTATCTGTTTGACTTCTGATAGGATGATATCTGACATAACGAGAGTGGAGTAATGATCTATTCCCAGTAGGATATCTGACAGAAGATTTAGGTTGCTTCTCTGTTTATTTTGAAAGGGGAAATAGCTCCACTGACGTAATCCACTGACGTATCCACGTACCTACGTATCTACATACCTACGTATCCACCTACCCACACAAAGTTTGAGGGCTGACAGAGGCAAGATAGTCAGAGTGAGTAGAAAGCGAAGGAACCAGTTGAACAGCACGGTGAAGCTGGAGTGAACCGGAGGAAACCAGGTTATGAAGCTGTACAAGGCAATGACTTCGATTGTTCACTCGATTCTATGATGAATTAATTCTATCATTTAAACAGATCAGCTATTTATATAAGTATATTTGTGTTTAAAATTCAGTGAATGATTTATTTCAAAAGAAGTGTATCTTCTTAATGTAATGCATTATCACAGTTTGTTTATGTAATTGATTAAATTGTTATATTTCATATACATGGGCTCATTTTAGTCTGTTCTATATATCTGCTCAGATCTCTATTCATTCCATCTATAAGTTTCCCAATTTATATTATTATTTACTCAATCTGGGCAATAACACCGAGGTCGATCATCCTCTAGATAACGATAACCACAACCACCCCCACCCCCACGCCACAATGGGCAAAAAAGATGATTACTACAAGACTCCTACACCTCAATGTGGGGCCCTAAAGAGCATGAATTTTCTGATTTCATATATGTTATTCTGTACATCAATATTATTTAAAAGAATACAACTCACCTCCTGCAGAATTTTCTGCAATTCTGCAGTACTAAACCAACCAGCATTGTAATGACTCATATGCCTCTTCACAAGCAAAGGTTTTTTCTCCCATAATTCTCTGCAGCAGGAAAAAAAGCCATTATAATGAAGTAGAAATAAATAAGAGTACCATGAATGGTACATTATATGCCTGCCATGTGATTAATAGTCCTCTATGTAGGCACTTGTAAGGTATGGTAGACTACAGAGATTACTGATCAACAAGTCTCAATAACCTTGACCTTTGGTTAAAGTATGTAGTCTTGAACTAAACTTAATATACTGAAACCATTATTTTCTTATTAGACTTACCATGACCATGACCACTGACTTTTAGAGCCCAGAATCTATAGGTTTCTTTATTATCCTAAGTGCAAACCACCCACAAAGTTTGGTCAAGACACTTACTCTAGAACTAAAGTTATTCTGCAAAACCAATATTCCTTTGAGCCACAATGATCTTGACCATTGACCTTTTGAGCCTCAAATCAACAGACCTCTTGCATACCTTAAATGCAAGCCCTCCACAAACTTAGAGGTCATCATACAAAAAACATTTTTCTTCATTCAGTCAGTGATGTTGACCTTTGACCTTTGGACCTCAAATTCAATTGACTTCTTTCTTACCCAATGTGCATGTCAGCCACAAAATCTGGTGAAGGTGCATGGTTGAAAACTCACATTTTTGTACAAACACCATTTTTCTACTTTCAGGCACAGTGACCATGACCTTTATACTCCAAAATGTATAATCTTCTTCCTTACCTTTGACCTTTTTACTCCAAAATTGACAGGCTTCTTCCTTACCCCACGTGCAAGCCATTCACAAAGTTTGGTAACTGCAGATGGTAGAGAATACAACTCATTGTGTGGACACCATTTTTCTTCTTTCAGTCACAGTGACCTTGACCTTTGACCTTCCGGCCTTGAAATCAACAGAGTTCTTCATTACCCCAAGTGCAAGCCATACACAAGGTTTGGTAACTGTAGATGGTGCACAAGTAGAGTTATTTTACTGAAATGAAATTGGTAACATACAGATGGATGGATGGACAACATCAGCACATAATAAGCTCTGCCTTATGCAGGGTGTATAAAAAGAACCGTTAACAAAGGGATTGAGAAATTTATAATCAGATTGAAGCGCAGAAGGCTAATGGGAAAAGAACTTTATATTCTAGCTAATAACTTCATGTCCATTCTGAATGGTGCATTTTCATATATTCATATGTTTTGTGTACAGTAAAATTTTATATATACATATCTATCTTGTGTGCAGTACAATTTCATAAATTCATGTCTCTTATGTGAACAGCACAGCATCATTAACTTTATGATACCATGATTTCATATCCATTAGTTGAACAGAACAGTGTTATATCTGTCAAAGTGAACAAAAAAATTTTATATGTTATGTTAACAGAATATTATAATCCATGTTTGTTATATGCACAGGATAATGTATATTGTTGAATAAGCAATGTGTAGAAAACTTCTCAATGCTTCATTTAGAATTCAACATATCATTAAATATGCAGTATTAAGCGCCAGTGTAGACCATTTGTAGAAAGCATTTGTCTAACCAAAACTGTGTACCAGATGAAAATTGGATTGTCTAGCTAGGTGGTGTCTGAATTGCGCATGTCAGAGAAGGTCCGTATGTATTTCCTCTGTGTGATAGGCATGATACACACTTCTTTGAATTTTTTTTACACAACTTTGCTGGGCTGGGCTGATGGCAGAATAACATAGATATGTAGTTTAAAAGTTTTAGATCATTTTTTACATTTTGCCTTCTTTCTTCTATTGTTTATCCTTTGTTTGTTTATTTCACTATCATTTAAACATGTAGGAGTAAAGTATTACTCTTGCCTTCTGTGTTTAGTGTTTGTTTTGTGGATGTAAATTGTTTCTTCCCCTTGAAGCTTGAAACATTGGGAAACTGTTTTGTATTTGTGCCATTATCAATTTTTGTGTCACATTATATATGTATATATATATATATATATATATATTGTTTATAACATTTTCCAAGGGGATTGGGATTTTTAGAATGTTAAAACCAAGAAAAGTTATATCCAAAATTCATCATTTATTTTTAAAATGTTTATATAGATTTCCATGTCAGTGATGTTGGACATATATGCAGTACATAATTTGCAATTTGTACTGGTATGATTACTGTCGGAACTCGTATGTAATGGTAATAAAATTTTTAAACAACATATATTTTAAAAGATACATGTTATCATGAAATAAAAATCATAAACCAGTAAGTTTTACCATTTGAAGAAGTGTCACCATCCATAAAAAGCCAGTGAATCATAAAAATGTCCTTATTCAATTACTGAAAGGCTAGTAAATTAGTCCTTGATTTATTCGATGGAAAGAATTTGTCATAAGTCATCTTTTTTTTTTTTTTATAAATCTGAGATTTTTTGTTGATGTATTTTTCCATGACATGCAAATGCTCATAAAAAATATCAGGTGTGTCATGCTGACTCCCGGGTACAACAGCTGGTACTAAATCATTGTCATTTCATTACTGCCAGCAGTGGAAACAATTTTACAAATAATATCCTCAATTGTTGGTATCACAGATGTGACAGTGTCACTATCAGAATTAACATAATCTGAGAAATCAACATCCTTGTAACCAGACCAAAGTAGGCTAATGAATCACGCACCATAGCAAGGGGAACATTACCATCATCAGCATCGATATCACTGTTTGTTCACTAAACCGTGCCTTAACAAAACAGTTTGCAACACAATCTGTGAAAACATCACAACATGGACAATAAATCACACTGATTGCGGACAATACATTTATTTCACACTCAATTTGTGTGAATGTCCCACTTCTATTCCTCGTTTTATTTGTAGCTTTGTGTCTAAAGAGACATTTGTTCCTTTCTGAATGATGAATAATCAACCATTTTCATGGCAGGCAGAATTCAAAATGAACACGAGAGAGATTTATTTCAATATGTACTCAATTAGTCAATATACAGATATAGAACATTAGCTAAAGGATATTTCTAAATTATTTAGTCAAAAAAGTACAAAACAAAAACATTTCTTTTCATGCTTTAATTGCTCTGAACCACAAACCCATGATTCTAAAGTACCTATTATGAATGAGGTGTGATTATCATGCCTTTGTTACCTGCCACCTTTGTTATTTGCAGATTATGAATGATGTGATTATTACACTTTTGTTACCTGGTGCCTTTATTGTTATGCCTTTCTTATTCAAACAACCACAATTGTTTATCTGGCTCTGGCACATCAGGTTATAAAAACGTTATAATTGAGCTAAATTTTCTCAGGCGGACTTTACATATCATATGCTATAACCAATTAAACGTTGTAACAATGGAATGTTATAACAAAGCTTTGGAATACATAGTAATTACAAATTTGGCCAGGGAAATTAAACTCAAATGTTCTAATAGAGAAAATGTATCCAAGAACGAATGTAACAAACAATCTTTAGTGTGTGTGTGTATATATATATATATATATATATACATACACACACACATTAAAAATAAATATGCTATTTAGATAACTGGTCTTCATCTCTTAACCAATCTAAAACCCACTTTGTCTATCATTGTGACAATGAGCACCACTTTCAGTCAGAACCAGCTACATATTGCTATAATGGTGTTTTAGTGAAAACCCCATGCTGATAAGAGAAGTAGCCATATATTGTTAGGATGGCTGTGAAGGCAGTCATTTTGAAGGTTAGATAAGCACCACTTTCATATAGGAATAATTACATATGGCAAGAAAAAAGTGTTTCTTTTTTTAAATGTTGGTATGGCCATCTGTTTAGAAGTACCTTTTTTCAATTCTGGGAGGTCACATTGGCATTATTTTTCATTTAAAACCAGCCATATATAGTGAGAAGTGTTTTAGTGAAAACAGCATATCAATAGGAGTAGTAGTGATAACAAGGTTTTCAAGAGGGCCACCATTGATCAGCAAATTATTTTTTTAGGACCAACTAGATATCGTAAGAAGTTTCTCAGTGAAAACCCCATATCTATTAGACCATCTGTTCAAAAGAAGTAGCTATAACAAGAATTTCAATATGGCTACCATGGTGGCCATATTGTTGATCTAATCGGCACAATTTTTACTTAATCAACTTCATATCATAAGGAGTCTTTAATGAAAACCCCATAAGATTTTTAAGATGGCCACCATGTTGACGGGCACAATTATCATTTAGGACCAACTAGACATCATAACAATTCTTTTGGTAAAAACCACATGTTGCTATGACAATCCATTCAGATGGAGTAGTGATAACAATATTTTCAAGACGACCATCATGGCAGCCATACTGGAGGTCAGATAGACACTAATTTTATTTATGACGAACTAGATATCATAAGAAGTCTTTTAGTTAACAACCCATATCGATATGACTATCCATTCAGAAGTAGCAATAACAAAATTTTCAAGATGGCTGGGAGCCGCAATAGCTCAGTTGGTGGAGCGTAAGACTCGTAGTCCAAGAGTCGGGGGTTCGATACTGTCCAGGCCAACCTGGGTTGGCTGCATTGGTGTGTCATTGGAAAGGCACTTAGCTCCCATTTCCTTGGCATGATACAGTCAATAATGTGTTGGTAGTGCCACTGAATTGAACAAACCAAACCAAATCCATCTAATCTGTCAGATCAGCAACATTTTTATTTGTAATCAACTCGAAATCATAAGTCTTTTAGTGAAATCCCATGGCTATGACTATTCGCTCAGGAGAAGTAGCAATATGATTTTAAAGATGGCCACCACAGCATCATATTGAATATCCAAGCAGCACTATTTTCCTTTGGAACCAACAAGACCTTGGAAAAAATCTGTGTGTAAAGTTTCATGGTAATCCTCCAAGTAGTTTATGAGGAATAATGATAACAAACTTGTGCTAACTGACAGATACAAACAACAGGCCATAGCTTAACCGCTTTTGATCTTTGACCAGTCAAGCTAAAAAGGAAAAGATGAAGAAATGTAGTAGTAGTAGTATTAGTAGAAGTAGGTATATTAGTGGTTAGCTGCCATGGTATAAAATTATTCTATTTGTTTCTTAGGCAAGATAGAGAACTATTTGTTTTATTCAGATAAAGTTTATAACCAAAAATATGAATAGATATTGGAAGTTTTTTATCCTAGTCTTTTGCCTCATAGATAATTTGATATATGATCTTTAATCAGTTGGGTGTAGCAGGAAATGATATTGATTTAACCACTTATTTTACCCTTCTGCAATTTAAGCAATATGGGCTCATGGCAATCGATCTTTCTGAAGTTCAGGTTGATTTAGAAGAATAAACTGTATGCATGTTCATAATTTCTAAATGTGTTTGTCATTTTAAGTGGCCTTTAAATATTTAATGCTGAAATCAACAATTTGTGTTTTATCATTTTGGAGAATAATATTGCCCAATTAAATGTAAGTCTCCACTTCACTTTAGCCCTAAGGCTAGGATTTACTGGGAGGAGGATACTGCATGTTTTTAATAGTTTCAGACCCTATTAAAAAATTTACCATTGGTCAGGTGTGATAAGTACTTTTCGACTCGACTTTTATTCCAATTATTGGCATATTCAAACTGCAAATACCAACACTCTGGGTTCCTCAACTTAATGACAACCAAGTGCATTCTCAAATATTCTGAACTGACAACTGGCATTACTGGGTGACATGAATATGGCTTTCCTGCTAAGTCTGTGCAAAGTTTTACACAAACAAGCAGTTTTTTTTTCTTCCCAATAGCCCCCCCCCCCCCCCCCCCCGGGAAGGTCCCTACTCCTTGGGCTACCTGAATTCAATATATAATGCCCAAACAAAGCATTTTGTTAGTCCATGTACTCCTGTCAGCCCCTGTGCCTACAAGGTCTGTACAGAGTAGATCCATTCATGTTGAGAAACACATGCAATTTATGCAGTTTTTGCATTGTTCACATCACAGATTGTAAGCTACAAAACATGGAAATCTTTAGAAATTATCATTATATTTAACCTGCAAAATAAAGACAAAAAAAAATTTCGAAATAAATTGGAACTACAGATTAAGATATGGTAATTTTGCAAAACAAATGAACTGATCCTACAATTAGTTAGATAGCTGCAGTAGCTCAATAAGTAGAGCACTGGCCTTGTAATCCAAGGGTTGCAGGTTCAATACCTGCACAGGCCAATCTGGGTCAGCTGCTTCAGTGTGTCCTTAAGAAAGGCACTTAGCTCCCATTTCTTTGTCATGATATGGTGTTAAAAATGTGCCATTAAAACCAACATATAAACTTACATCAAATTATGTATGCATAACAAATACTGTGAATTCCTTTATTTTCATTGGATGCTAATCTTTGTGGATGCTTTGTGAATTGCTACAATGAATTTAAAGGCACAATGAAAAATGCCTGTGTGAGAAGTCCCATATATGTCAGGGACATATCCATGAATTTATATCATATATAACTTTTTGCATTACAACTGAACCTTAGGATCAAATTTAGTATATGTGATTATAATAGCACTACTTCTAACAATTTACAGATCAAAAAGTGATCAATTGATTGATAATACAATCTATTCTGAATAGAAAAACAGAGAATATAAACTTGTACGTGATACAGCCAATAATCATGACCATTTAAATTGGCCAACAGTTAGGAAAAGGCATATTTACTTGAAGAATTTTTCCATTTTAACTGGATGTATAAGGCATTCAAACACTTTCTCAGCCTCTTTGCTGCTGTCATACATGTAGGGTGTACTATTCTTTGAGAGTTTTGTTGAAGTGTCTCTCTCTGAAGTCTGAAACAAAATAATATATCTATACAAAAATCTACATGTAATAAATACAAAGTGGTGAATCTGAAGAATGTGTAATGAAAACGAAAGTCTTATCATCATGTATGCATGCAAGGCTTTCGATAAATATCCTTTTTTGATGAAACAAATTTCGATTTATAATTGCTGAATTAGACACAAATTTAGAAAATATATTTCTCAGGAATTATGCAATTTTGATCAATATTACCTGCAATATTTGCGATACAGGAGAACTGAGAGAAACATATAGTACTTGTCCAAAAAACCAAAATATTTACTCTACACCAGCAAAATCTAAGAGTAATTAGATTCTAAATTTATCCAAGACTTTATTATAGTTGAATCTTGACCTCTGTCATAACATCCTAGTGCAAGTAACTTTATGGTCTAACCTGAACAATACAAGAATTGATCAAATGAAATACAGCTGGATATTCTCAAGATAAAACTTGTACATGTGGCTACAAAATGATAGCTAGAAATGTGTTTATAGCACACAAAGGCCCCACTACACCCCTTTTTGTATGACCCTGCAGTCAAATGTTTATATGAAACAGACAGAGACAAACTTAACTGAGGGCATTGAAGCATGAAATGAAGGTTATCCTCCTCTACAGTGGAGGGGACCCATGCATCATCTGTGAAAAGTCTGACCAAGTCTATGAGAAAGACTCAATCTGGCACCTACATGTAACGCTGAGAAGAGGCAGACTTGGCAGGAGAGTGTGTGAGTCCCTAAGGACAACTGTTTCCCACCTTTCCTTGCCTTAGGAAAGGGGGAGGGGTACACAGGCTTCCTACCCTTGCCCTTACAGCCATCTCATCTTGAGAAAGACAGGCAGAAAGGAGTTTTAAACTGGGTCTTACAATTCTGCTGGTTACACTTTTTAAAACATTTACTGAGGCCAGGGATCAGTGTTGCTGATTCCTGAAGTCTTGCAAGGCCACTGTAGGAATTAACGCTCCAAATAACATCTCCACATCAATAGGGGTGACCTGCAAAAGGCTTTTGCTGTGCTCAAGCAAAACCTTTGATGTCTACAAGGTAGCATCCCTATGGAGGTGAAGGAGCTCTGAAGAGTGCCACGGACATTAAGAGCCTGTGTCTCAATATCTTGGCAATGGGCTCTAACAATCGCTGCAACACAGCTGGAGATAATGATTCCTCCATCAACAGACTGAAAGAGGCAGTCAAACAAAGATCAGCATACAAGGCTATGGTATCTAGTTTCCTGCCGCAATCCCCAACTGGGAAGCACCTGGGTCCAAGGTGGGGGACTTAAGGGCCAAGCAGGTGAATGGACCCTGTGGCTGGTGGGTGAAACTAGTGGCAGAAGCAGGGGAAAGACGACCTTTGTGCTATCTGACAACCTTGTGGCTTCTAGACAACCTCTGTGTCATCTTCCTCACGATCGCTGAGTAAGCAAGCAACAGCAGGTATGATTTCAGCTGTGCCCAGGAGAGCCTCTTTAAACCGAGGGGATCCTAGTGTCAGGGTTTTGGACACAAATCTGGGAGAAGATACAGTAAACCTCATTTACCACCTTATCAAAACTCTACTCCTCCTCCTCGATCACTTGACCTGTTGGGTAGGATGAAGAAGGACACCCCAACAAATGAGAAGGACCCAACATGGCAGGTTGTTCTGGGAACTCATCTCTGTCCACAAAAAATGACAGTTTGTTCTGTGTCATCTCCTTCCTGGGAGAAGGGGAATTTGTGACTGGAGTTTTGTCATCCTCTCTCTGCTTATGGAGTAGGAATAGAATTAACTCATTGATCCTCTCTCCCTGGAGAAAGAGATCGATGATGTCCTCTCAATACAGGAGGCAGCAAATGGCAGTCTCCATTTCTGGAGGCTGGAGGAGGTGGCGATGATCTACAGCATGCCATTATGCTGATCCATGGAGCCACAGCAAAGTCATCCATGATGTCATAATAAAAAAAGGGGACAGGGCCAACTCACCACCAGGTGGTGGGAGTCTCCAAGCCCAAAGGAGCTAAACAGGATCATCAATGGGTATGGAGGGTGGGTGTGTCAACCAGAGTCCATTCCCCATAGGGACTGAATGGAAACATAGAGGAGTTTGGGGGTGGGTGCGTGGGGGCACAGAACTGATCCCTTCCCCATGACTGGTGGTCAAAACCCTATACCTGGTCTGAACACCAGTGTCCATCACTCAGCGCTTGGCAACTGTCACTCGTTGGTAGGTTATTGGTGACCGGAGACCGATAATGGAAGACTGGCGCCAATCACCATACCTGGTGTCCAATGTCTAGCAGCAAGGAACTGGTTAATGGTCAATAATCAACCAGATGATGTAAATCTTATTTAGCAGTCTGTTCAGGGAACTCAACTGCGATGAATGAGATATCCTTGATTTAAATCCAGGCCTACTCAAACGACTCATCCTTTGCATTGGGAAGACAGAACTTGCTACTGGGTGCTGGTGAATTCCCAATGCCTGGAAGTGCAGAGGATCCCTTTATCGTAGAGGCTGACATCTTCCTAACAAGCGTCAGTGATCCTTCCAACTAGTAAAACCATGCAACTTCCATATCCTGGATACCTCCCTTACAGGAACTGCTGACTTCCCTAAAATGGAAAAGATCAATGAATTGAAACTTTTCACCTTTTCTTCAAAGAAGTAAGATCTTGGAATCAAATCTTGGACTTTGGA
Organism: Margaritifera margaritifera; assembly: GCA_029931535.1. Lineage (NCBI taxonomy): Eukaryota > Metazoa > Mollusca > Bivalvia > Unionida > Margaritiferidae > Margaritifera > Margaritifera margaritifera. Next base: position 10,300,209 of record JAQPZY010001686.1, read on the forward strand.
AGTTTGTTACACTCTTTACTGCACCATACCTAGGAAGAGTGTATACCTCTTCCTACAGAGATACCAGTTTGGACTGGTGGAACCAACTGGGGGTCCTTGAAAGTGGTGGAGGGTCCAGGAAGGGAAGCCAGTAACCTTCCTTTATTCTGAAAGGGTCTATGCATCATCCAAGAGGTCCAACCAAGCCTTTGAAACAAGGCTCTGTCTGGCACCTACTTGAACACTGAGAAGAGGGGAACTTAGCAGGAGAGGGTGAAACTCTCTAGGTATGACTAGCTCCCTCCTTAGGTTAAGAAAGGTCCAGACTTCCTCCCCTGGTTCCTCTGGCCATTTTGTTATGAGAAAGACAGACATGAAGAAGTTTTAAACTTGGTCTGATGGTTTTGCTGGTGCCCCTGCTTAGGAGGGGGAGTTGTGTACCTTATGGGATAGCGATGTTTCTTCGCTGGTTTAGCAGAGCCCAGTACCACAGTGGCAGTCAATAAGCTTTTGCTGTGCTCCAGCAAAACTTTTGATGTCTCTAAGGCAGCATCCCTGGAGATGCTTGGCAATAACCTCCAACAGCAAACAAACGAGAGACAACAATTCCTCCTTCAACAATTAGAAGACCAACATGGGAGGCTGTAGTAACTATTGTATGAGTCTTCAGTTCTGAAATCTCGAGAAATTTAACGGGGTGATGGGTCCAGGTTCCTGTGAAAATCCACACCTGGGAAGCACCCGAGTCCAAGGCAGGAGGGCCTAAGGAGCCAAGTGGGCAAAATGGACCTTGTAACTGAAAGCTGAAACTAGGGGCCCAAGCACAGAAGAGGGGACAGACCACCCCTTCTGATGTCTAGCCACCCCCTGGCCTCGAGGCAACTTCCAGTTCAGGCTGTACCCTGGTCAGCTTTAAAAAAATGGAAAGGACCCTAGGGTCTGAAGATCTCATGGGCTTTGTACACAGATCTGGGTAAGGAGGTGGTAAACCTCACTGCCTTGTCCAAGGTCCACACTTCCTCCCTGTCTGTCACCTGATCTGTAGGGTGGGATAAAGGTGGAAACCCCACAAGAGAAGAGCCCCATGTAACTGGTTATTCTGGGAACTCATCCGTGTCAACCACAATTGACAGTTCGTCATCCTGTCTTCACTCTCAGGGTGAGACAGGACTATTCTGTCTTTTCTTCCTTCTTGGAAAATGGGTTTGTCATCCTGTCTCCACTCAGTTGGTGGACATGACTAATATGTTATTCCTCTTACCTTGGAGAACAGGATCAATGATTTCCTCTTGACAATGGAGGCACATGGTGGTCAGCATCTCCTTCCCTCTAGAATGAGGCCGCCTGCCCAATCAATTGAATCATGGAACCACGTCAAAGTTTTTCATAGTGATATGGTAGGAAATGGAGACATGTCCGGTTCACCACTGGGTGATGGGATTCCTCAAGCCATGTAGGGGTTGAATGGGAACATTAAGAAAGGATGTTAACCCAATCCCTTCCTCTAAATGGGTCATCAAAACTCGGAGCCCATTCTCCACTGACTGAGCAGAAACCCATTACCTCCCCTTACCACCACTAGGTGGCTACCCATCCACCAGTTGTTTAGCAGTTTAAGCTGAGTGATACATCAAGAAGGATGATCGCATTTGTGGGGTGTGGTAGGGTTTAGAGAGAGAGAGTGTTGCAGATGACCAGTTTTTGATTGCCCACAGACAGCTACTGGTTCTTAGCTATGAAACTCATCTGATCTGAACTGGACATAATTCATCTCCACTGAAAGAGCCTGCAGTTTCCTCACCCTGCATGCCGAGATTAGCCCTATCAGAAACCATGTCTTGCAAGACAGCAACTTCAATGAAGTTCTGGTTAAGGGCTCCAACTTGTCTGAGTTGGGCCATGTCAAATCCTATGAAAGATTCCACTTAGGAAACAAGGTGAGTGCTTAATCTTATTCAGGTCAAAGTTGGCAAGCAAGTCTGATAGGCCCTTGTTGTGACCTATATTTACCATGATGCCTGAATGGATTGGAAATCATGAAGTGATATCATCTAATTATAACAGAGCTGATTTTTCTACTCGAAAAGCTGGGGAAAAAAAGTTTGCCAGCTAAGAGATTGAAGCATGGTCAATGTTGTTGTCTCTGCACAAGTCCCAGAAAACCCACCACATCCCCTCATAAGTCTTCAAAGTGGAAGGCTTTCTTGCTCATGAGATTCTTTCCATGATTGAAGGCTGAAACTCCTTTTAATTTAGGACTCTCCTTACAAGAGTCAAGCAGGAAGAAGGAGCCTGTCTGGGTGATGAAACACCTCTAAGCAAGGTTGTTTGAGCAGGCTGAATTTCAGAGATTTTCCTGGGGACATCTGTCACTAGGTCGAGTAGATCATTCACCCAGGACTTGTCCCATCGGAGTGGGGCTATCAGAAACACTTTCTAGACTTGTCCCTGAATGACTGTTGGGATCAGAACAGTTGGAGGGAAAGCAAACCTTCAAATCCCATCCCAACTGACTGCCAGAGCATCCATGCCCAAAACCACTGGATCCATAAACAGAGAGACAAAGGTAATCAGCTTGAGATTCCATCTTGCTGCAAAGAGATCCATCATCAGATGCCCCTAAAAGTTTGATGGGTTAAGGGCCATTTGGTGTGCAGAGTTTTACCCCTTCTGGACAGAGAATCGGCCAAAACACTGGGTATGCCAGAAATGTGTCTTATCTGAACCGTTATCTTGTGACTGGAGCACCAGTATAGAGACTCCCAGACCAAAATGCATAAGTCTAGTGATTTGGCCCCGGCATCATTTGACAAGGTAAGTGACAACAACAGAATTTTCTGACATTACCAGGATCACTTTCCCTCAAAGTCTCTCCAGCAAGCTTTCATTTCTCAAAGGCTTATATGATGTGCTTTCTCCACTGGGTTCCTATTGCCACTCACCATCGTGAAGTGATGCGTCAGATGAGCTGCCCCCACCCCCCTGCTGAATGAACCGGCATCTATACAAACTGAAACTGTTCAGGCTTCTCCAGAGGAATTCCTGCCATAAGTCACTTCCTGTCTTGCCCCTGATGCAGGAATTGTTTTATCTTGGTTGAGATCAAAATGTGCTGATCTAGACGACCAAAAAAGGAGCCCCTTTCAGCCTGAGTGCCATCTACTGGTGAAAACCCCATGTTGATATAGCCATTCATTTGGGAGGAGTGGCCATATTAAGGGGTAGTTTGCATCATTTTCATTTAGGGCCAACTAGATACCATAAAAACTCTTCTGATGAAAACCCCATGTAAAAACGACTTTCCATTTAAGAGGAGTAGCAAAAACAAGATTTTCAAAATGGCCACCATGATGTCAGATCAGCACTATTTTATGACCAACAAGACATTATAAGAAATATGCTGTGAAAACCCCATGTTGATATGACTTTCAATTTTGGAGTAGTAACAATAATAAGATTTTCAAGAAGGCTGCCGTGATGGCTATAATGGATATCAGATTCGCACCTGTTCCATTTAGGACCAACTAGACATCATGTTGAGATGACCATACATTCAGGAGGAGTAGCGATAACAAGATTTTCAAGATGGCCACTGTGGTGACTATATTAGATATCAAACTGGCACCATTTTCATTCAGTACCAACAAGACATCATAAGAAGTCTTTTCGTGAAAACCCCATGTCAATATGACTTTCCATTCAGAAGGATTAATGAAAACAAGATTTTCAAGATGGCTGCTGTGGTGGCCATATTGGGAGTCACATTGGTACCATTTTTATTTAGGACCAACTAGGCATCATAAGTCTTTTAGTGAAAACCCCACTCAGGAGGAGTACCAAGATTTTTTAGACGGACACTCTGGCGGCTATATTTGATGTCCAAGTTGCATCATTCTCAATTGGGACCAACTAGACCAAGGGAAGAATGTGCGTGTAAAGTTTCATGGCAATCTTAGTCAACATAGGTGAAAGTTTTACTGGTAATTTACGATGATATTTCTTATGTTCTATCCCTCACCCCAATTATCACCTCAAATTTACATTTATCTCAGAAGTGACCTGATCAGCATGGAAAAAACTGATTTCTGCTTAGAAAAAAAAGTGGCAATTCTTTTTTAATGTCTGACATCAGAGGCATGTCTTGTCAATGTCCTCAGAGACCTTAAACTTTCTACACTTGGTGTGTTTAGTTGCCATTGTATACTTGTAATGACACTGAAAAAGGGCTACCGGTAAATCATGTAATGAACTAAAAATAGGTATGAACTAGAACTGATGAAAACATAAAGAAATTCAACAGTGACCACTATATAAAAATGTTATTATGTTGTGCAAAGAGAAAAAATGTAAAACGACATCTTCAGAGTCTAAGTCCACAACAGTGAAATAATATGCAAAACAATAATGACTGAAAACAAAAACTAAAGTTACGAATGCTTTGAGCAAAGGAAATACAACAAAAACAATGCTGAGTCAGCAAATGGATGGCTGAAAATTCAAGAGAAATCCAGTGGATTTTGGGAGATATAATGGTACATTGTTACCAGTACTGAGCAAAAGCCTACAGTGAGGAACATCTGGTATATGGATGGGTGACCACTTTGTGGTGAAAAGGAGATGTAATTAGAACAGTATCTTGGAAGAGTTAGTTCCCATAGTTACTATCATTCTGGAAGGGCTGGATTTGGGAGGCAGCAGAAGTTAATTTGTAACATTAATGTGAACTGGTAATGTATTCAGTGGAGAAACCGACACTAAGGCAAACTTGTTATGGTATGGTGTTGTACTTCTCAAGACACATCTACATACAAAGTTGCCTGCCTCTGTGGTTAACATCTACATATAAAGTTGCCTGCCTCTGTGGTCAACATCTACATATAAAGTTGCCTGCCTCTGTGGTCAACATCTGCGAACAAAGTTGCCTGCCTATGTGGTCAACATCTATGTGCAAAGTTGCCTGCCTCTATGCTCAACAGCTATGTACAAAGTTGCCTGCCTCTGTGGTCAACATCTACGTTCAAAGTTGCCTACCTCTGTGGTCAACAGCTACATACAAAGTTGCCTATCTCTGTAGTCAACATCTACATACAAAGTTGCCTACCTCTGTGGTCAACAGCTACATGCAAAGTTGCATGATTCTGGGACTAATAATGCCTGAGGAAATAACCTAAATGCAAATTTAACTGAGGTGTGATGGACATATGGATCGATGGACATACAAGGGTAACACTACATGCCCATTCTACATTTTTGCTCCGGCAAAGAAAATAACAAGAGCTGAACAAGTAAGTATACATCCTAGCAGTATACAACATTGGACTAATTCCCATCTACTCAATGTGGTATAACAAATGAAGTGCACTTCGTGTCTCAGCGATTCTGATTTTGACTATGGTTGGTAAGATCATAATGATATGGCAAAGTCACAATACAATAAATATCACAATACACAGGTCACAATATGTAACATATAATGATATTTTACTTTACTACAAGTACAAGTTCAACTACGTGAAGAAAATATACTTTGTAAAAAAAAAAAAATCAACTTGCTATTTATCTGAAACAAATTTATTTCAAAGAATTTTAATGATTTCATGGCATTTAGTCTGTTATACCCTTGGAACTCTTAAATTCTTAATGTGTCTCCACTCCACAATGTTTCAATGTCCCGCAAGCTGTGCTGTATTTCACCAACAGAACATGGCAGTGCAATGTATACAAGTGTTTGTTCTCTCTAAGATAACAATATTTGCTTTTTATATAAAACTAATGCTCCATTGCATCGGTTTTCATTCTATAATGATGCTGCATTGAAATGGTTTGGTTTACAACTATTCCAAATTATTTAACTATCTTAATGGTGCATGCTGACCTTCGAATTAGACCTGGGCAACATGAAAACAGATTTTAGTACATGCCTTCATCAGCCAATGAAAACTCTTCTTTCTTATGCATTTGGTTTCAATGCAAATAAGCATGTCAGCTGTGGATGGATAGTACTAACAATATAGACATGGTAGTAGACAATCATGAATGAACACATTCGAAAATGTACTTTTTAAAGGTCTATTCTATTCTTAGAAGTATTGTGATATGGGATGAACATGTATCAAATAGTATCGTGGATAATTAATACATCAATTAAATGTTATACCACTAGTGTTGGGTTAGTTGGTTGGTAGGTAATAAGAAAGACAGGCAGGCAGGTAAGGAAGCAAGTGATGCACAAGAAATAAAGTTTGATACAAATAGCTTACAAGCTATATATCTGAAATAGTTCCAATGTATAGGAAATTCCATGAAATAATTCATACCAAATGACGGTTGTTTGATGAATGAACACTGGGTGACTTCTCTGATTTTCTTTTCTTTTGGGCTGGTGCTGTTGAAGATTCCTCCTCCTGGTGCCTCCTTTTTGGTGTATCCTCTATTGCCCTCACTGGTTTGGGAGGCAAGCTCATATTGCTGATTGAAGAGTCTGAGGATTTCTTAGACTTCGGAGACATCAGTTTAGGGTTTTTCTTTTCTTTGGCAGATTTTCCTGGAAGGTTTGAAGAGAAAAGAAATAGGGATGATTTGGTTTAGTATGGTGTTTTATAGCACAGTAACAAATGAAGGTTATTTAGTGAAGTGGCAACTGGAGTAAAGTACATTGCACATCATGATAGCCAACCCTTTCAATTGCGAGTCAGAGCCGCTGTGGCTCAGTGGTTAGCGTGCCGGACTCACGACCGAAAGGGTGCGGGTTCGAATCCTACCATCGGACCAGCCTAGGTCAGCTACAGTGGTGTGTCCTTGGGCAAGGCACTTCACTCCAATTGCCTCGGCACTAAATAACCTACTTGTGTTGCTGTGCCGTAAATCACCAAAACCAAAACCAAACCAACTGCGAGTCTGGCATGTGAACCACTGAGCCACCATGGGTGTAGTACTCATGAAGATGCATCATCTTATCAAGTTTCATGAATTTTTATATAAGAGTATGTACACAGGGTGCTAAGAACCTATCTGGTTATGAGCTGAATGCCAAAACTTAACCTAAACCAGTAAAATGTGAAATGTAGGTCACAATGACCTTCTTTTGATGGATGGGTGTGGTACTAATAAAGATGCATACAATCATCTATTTTGATGATTCCGGCATAAACAGTGCTTGTGACTGAACCCAAGTCAGTGAAGCATGAAATATGGGTCACACTGACCAACTTCTGTGATGAAGGTGTAGTACTCATCAAGATTAATCCCCTCAACAAGATTCATGAATCAAGGTAAAACAGTATTTACACAGTGTACTAAAAGCCTGAGCTAAACACAAAAACTTAATCAAGAATGTACATGAATGTACCAAGTTACCACCATCAATCCCTTCCCCAGGGGCTTGGTGCCATGAAAACCACTCCAACCTGTTACCTAAAACTTAAGAATGGCTGACATTCAGTGAGGGTGTACACATGAATAAGTTTTTATCTGTGTGGATGCCGTTTCCAAGGCTGGGGGTACTAAGATAGCTTATCTCCACTTTGTAGAGGTGAGCTAAAAATTAAAGAAAATAAAACAAAGAGTACCATGAACAGCACATTATTCACTTGACCTGAGTTTAATAGTTTCCATTTTAAATAAATGAAATTTTCCATGCAGAAAAAAAATATTATTTTTTCAGTCAGTGAACTTGACCTTTTGACACCAAAATCAATAATAGGCTTATTCCTTACCTCAAGTGTAGGCCATTAACAAAGTTTGGTCCAGGTCTGTGATGTTTAACTAAAGTTATTGTTAGGAAACCATTTTTCATCTTTTATCCACTGTGACCTTAGCCATTGACCTTCTGACCAGAATATCAATATGGTTCTTCCTTACCCCAAGTGCAAGCCATACACAAAATTTGGATGATGTATGTGATGTACAACTAATATTATTGTGTTGAAACCATTTTTTTCTTTCAGTTACACAGACCTTCACCTTTTACCTTTTGACACAAAATCAAAGTTTGGCAACTGTAGATGGTGGACAACTCAAGTTATTGTTCAGGAACAAAATTGGTCATAGATGGATGACATAACACAATATGCTCCACCTTGTGGCAGGTGCATAAAAGCGACAAAACAATGCCTTAAATGATTTTTATGCATAAGTAAATCTTATCATTTAAATTTTTTTTTCTGGTATGAAAATTATTTGGATGATTAAAAATTACCACGTTCTATGTACAAAAGAAATATACATTTAATTAATTACGATGGTGTATGAAAAGTTAGAGGGTACAAAAAATGACATGAATTATTATATACTGAAAGAGAGATTACCTTTCTCATGTGTACTGTTGTGCTTCTCTGATCCATTTACCATTTTCTCCATACTAGTTTTAAGAGCTTGCATCTCTCTATGATGGTCAGGACTGGGCTTGACTGCAGTTAATTTCACTGTGCCTGTATCTCCTGCAACATAGGGGCTGTTGCCAAACCCATCTGTCAGTATAGTAGGCCGGATCTTCTTTGTTCCACGAAGGCTGCCTCTGAAGCTACCGCCTTTGAGCTGAATGACAAGGATCATTTAAAAATATGGTGAAACCCAATAATACTGAACTTGGATTTTATAATATTGTCCATTTTTTGAAGTAGGAAAGTGGCGAAGGTGTATATCTTTATTTGGAGATTGACAATCCCTGTTATCAGCCCCAATAAAAGTAAATAATTTTAAATAATTACCTCATCCATGCATTCCATTTTAAACTGCTCTGCTCCACCCATAGTGCCCTGCCCCATGCTTCTTTGTACCTCATAAAGTGTCATTTTTTATTTTTGTTTTATATTTCTATGTTTATTTTATTTCTGATGCCCCTCCAACATGCTGCAAACTCCACCCAACCCCACCCCCTTCTCTGGCTGGAGCACTGCTCACCATACTTTTCTTGCTTTTCTTCTCCTCCTTTGGAATTACAGGTGTGCTAGTAGCTTTCCGTAGTGGTTCAGGTGTTTCTGTTGATGGGGAGTCTTCCTTTTCCTGCAAATGAGTCATCATTTGTCACTTGTTGTTTAGACAAATAATAATTGATTATATTACATGTATGTCATGAAAAAAGTAAAGATGGGCACAGATATTCATTTTTATACTCAGCAAGGACTAACTGTAACTGTTTCAAACAGAAAAGATTCTTCCTTACCCCCCCCCCCCCAAGTGCAAGCCATAACAAAGTTTGGTAACCACAGATGATAGAGAACTCAAGTTAATGTGCCAAAACGATCTTTCTTTTTTCAGTCAGAGCTACCTTTACCTTTGAGCATATTTTTTAGGCCCCAATCAAATGGTTCTTCCTTACCCCAAGTGCAAGACATTCACAAGTTTGGTAACTGTAGATGGTGGGCAACTTGAGTTAATGTGTGAAAACAAAATTGGTAACAGATGGATGGACATTTCATAATATGTTGTGCCTTATGGCGGGTATAAAAACATGAGAAAAGTACATGACTATCTGGTTACTAGCACAAAGTCTATTTGAAAAGTTCTGAATATTTCAGTATAACTTCTTTGTTTCTTGAACCTGTCAATAAATTTCATGCCAATCCACAGGCAAAATAACATTCTATAAAATGATCTGCAATTACACATACAGCATGCCAGACACCTGCAGATATATGTGTGTGATGTGACATAGGTAGATGACAGTGACATAAAAATGTCGTTGGAGAAATAATTCTGCTACTGAGAAAAAGGCATAGTGTAAAATCTGGGTGCTCTTAGGGTACTCTCTGATATCAAGGTCGACTTGGACATAGTTTACAGATGTAGTTCTCTGTCATATCCTGCAATTTTGTGGTGGTTTCTCCCCTTTAAAAATTGCTGCTAGTCCATGGAAGATAACACATGTTCTGGAAGACTGATGTCTGCAACAGGTAAGCTGGAAATGTCAGGTAGAGGACAAGTGATATAGATGCTTGATAGACAGTGGAAGGTATTTCTATTATCATGGGCATATAATTCATCAGCTGTTTTTAATATATTGAAGAATCATTTGAAACTCAGAAAGGTTTGTGCAAGATGGGTCCCACATTTGTTGATGGATGATCAAAAACAGACTCTGGCTGAAATTGCCAAACAGTTACTTGCCAAATATGAAAAGAGTGACCAGAGATATTTGAATGAGATTGTTACAGGTGACGAAACATGGATTTACTTTACTGAACCTGACTCATGAGAAAATAATAAAGTCTTGATCAAAGAAAACAAGCAAAAGACCACAAATTGCTCGACATAACTGGACTGTCAATGAAGTTTTATATGCATTATTTTTTATGCGAAAGGTTTGCTCATCTAGATATGTGTGCCTGACTCTGCTAGTTTCACTGGACATTTTTAATGCTTGAAAGTATTGCCAAAAGATGTTGAACAGTACTGAACCACCTATCAGTTCACCAGTACTTGAGGTATCCATCAACTCCATGACAATGCACACACCAGTACTTGAGGTATCCATCTACTCCATGACAATGCACACACCAGTACTTGAGGTATCCATCTACTCCATGACAATGCACCCACCAGTGCATAAATCCGCCATGTTGATAGACTTCCTGAAGGTGAACAGCATCCTAACTCTGCCACATCCTCCATACAACCGAGACTTAGCTCCAAGCGATTTTTGGTTGAAAGCTACACTGTTTTTGGAAGTGCATTTTTCTGGTATATGAACAACATACCAAAAGGTGAATAAAAAATATTATTTAATAATTGGATAATCAGACTGAGAAAGTGTGTTGAGGTGCATGGAGAGTACTTTTAAAGGGATGTACTGACGTATCGTCTAACAGCCAGTTGTCATTTGCCTCCTTCAATCACGCGATATGTTTCTCGCGATCTAACGCGCTTTTTGCGAGATAATGATGTCATCAGCTGTGTCACCAGCGTTCTTAAAGAGCGACAGAATTTAATTATATGGTAAAATCAAACAAAATGAGATTCAAAAAGGTAATTTCATGCAATTTAAAAAAATCATAATGAAAATCTATTTTGGCCTTGAATTTTCTATGATATGCTAAAGATAGCACCGCCTATCACATGGTGACTTTGTTTACATATTTTGAACATGAAAACCAACTTTGGGAATTAATACAACTAGATAGCCAATGTAAATATTTGGTTTTAATCATGTGGGGTTCTTATACAACATAAGAAAAATTTACACTTGAAATGTGTATTTACTACGTACTTTTTCGTTTCAGTATTATTTCATAATAAACATATATTCTACATCAAAAGACATTGAATCTATTATAATAAAATGTGTATCCATTCACCAGTGTCTATTTTTAAATTTCTCTCTCCCTCTGTCTCTCTGTATGTCTGTCTGCCTCTCTCTTAGTCTATTGAGTCATGTATCTATATGGTAAAGAACAAGCAAGCAATAATGTAAGTGCACAAACTGCATATAGAATTAACGGAAAAAAATTATTTATTTTTAAATGTAATTTTTTTTAAATTTCAAAAGCACGGAGACGCTATAAACTAATAATTTCCCTACCTTGGTCCAACTGGCATGGTCCGGTCATATGCCATGTGACTTTTTAGTGAGTGACAAACAATGGATGTCCCTTCCGGAAATAAGTAAACATACACATGCTCGGGAAAAAGGTAATTATGAACTAATGTACATGAATGCCAAAATTTTTTTCACGCTGATTAAATGAAGTTGATATAGTTGAACACTTTTTATGGTTTATTTGAATAGATTATCATAATATTATAACGAATGCATTAAAATTCATGTTAAGTGAATGAAAGGTGGTTACTTGAGGCTACTGTTAATAAAGAACTTTGTTGTACAGCACAATAATATTCAGAACTTTTTTAAAACCCCTTGCATATAAGAATAGTGACTTTAAATTGAGGTGTTGAACACGCCATGCTGGAAAAGCGCAACCAATCTTGAAAATTAGCATTACTGACAAAAAATTATCAAAACTGGCAAAAGTTTCCATTTAAGCAGACCAAATAACTTCAGCGTAATCATAAGCAAAAATTTACAAAATTTTATTCAATATTCATACACATAGGTACTTTCACCATTGGCATAACCTTCCTTCCAAACACATAAACATGTGGTTGTCAAGCTAGCCTTACAGTGGCCGAATGGAAATGAACTGACCAACTGAAAAAGGCTTAAGTGATTTTCCTACTTATGCACTCTACTTTTACTTAGTTTGGTCCTGCAATACATTGATCATACCTGCAAAGATCCAGACCTTGCTGGATCCAATGTCCTGCACAAGTAAAACATTAATTTAAAAGAGTTGCAACAACACAGTAATACAGTGTTTTCTCAAGCCTTCCAAGCAGTGTCTTCCAAAGGACATCCTGTCTTAAATTTATGGGTCCCATTCCACTTTCAGATGCACTGCCTATTATTCATCAGACAAGTAATATGAATATACTGTACACTTACTCTGAACATTCGCATTTAATATTGAAAAACCAGAGGAATGGTGAACAAAATTAACATAAATATACCCCCACCTATGCATTAAGCTACAAACAAAATGGGCAATAACTCTAAGAAAAATGTTGGAGTAAAGTGATTTTCGATATGCATATCTTCAGGTTATGAACATAACATTTACTTAGTTTCTTTGCAATCCATCAAAAACTGCATGACTAGCCGTGCTAATGAGACTGTGTCATATACTGCATTAAGCTACACGATAAAAAGAAAAACGAACAGTAAATCTAACAAAATTTACAGGAGAAAAGTGATGTGTAAACATGCACATCTTCAGGTGATGACCATAATATTTACCAAGTTTCATGGCAATACATCAGAAAATGCAAACCTTTTCAAGTCTGTTGTGATAAAATGTGTTTGGGTACTGGAATAAGACATAAAACATTAGTGCTATCTTTTGAATAATTAATCAAATAATATAACAAATATAAGGACTCACATTTTAGCTGTTGATTACTTGTGTATAATGCAGGTTTCCCTTTCACTTCTGGGTTTTGATGCTTGAATTACACATCTGACCCAAAATTGACGCATGTGCATTATGCCCTATGCATCAATTTGACTCTCGGAAATTTCACCTTATGCATCAAACACTCTATGATAACCTTGGACATTCTTGCAGTTTGAATGACCCTACCTATGCACCTGCATCACCTGTTAATCAATTCACATTGTTCTCATGAGAAGTTGTAAATCATGTGGTATTGTCCATAATTGACATCCATGTCAACTTTCATCTTTTGTTTGGAAAAGAAAAACAAACTGTTTGAGGGACAGTGATCGAGATATTTGGAATTTAACACCTCTTTATAAAGTAAGGCGATGAATCAGTCGTGATGACTAGAAATTAAAACTGGTGAACAGAAATCAAACAGAATTGATTGGGGTAAGTACCATGTGTTTGTTTTGATGATGCTATATTATCTACAATTTTCTGTTGTAATTAATGATTTCAATTGATTCTCTATTAATTGATCATGCTTCTGGTATATAAGTGAATAATTTCCTATTTGATCATTTCTTTAACATTACTGTTATACTGTGTACATCGTTCTATTATTGATTGCAGAACATTGTGTTAGTATATATCAAATTTGATTTTCAAATTTAAGTATTACATATAAATACCATGGCTCAGAGGAATAATCTGACTTATTTCTCAGACTGTGAAAATGAACATGGTTGTACAAAACGGAAAGACATTCCTTCAAAATGCACATGAAAATTCAGGGATGCGAGGAAGAAAACTGATGAGTAATTTTAGTGTATTGTTTTGTCAGTAGTGATATACAGATTATGCTATATCAAGAAAAACTGAAGCTAACCCATTATCAATAATGCCAAATATTTTTCTATGGTGGTTTGTAAATACTGCATTTCAATGTAATTTCCTTTTGGTCTCCTCTTGATATTTTATGTCATAATTGTGTTCTTTGTGCATTAAAGAAGACTTTTTGATGCTTTCTGTGTTTGACAATAAATGTAAATAAGTTTTAAAAATGTGTTTTCTTTCTCAGTGTCATTCTCATGACTCTCGAGTTTAAGATTTTGACTCTTGTTCTTCAAATTGTTACTCTTGGAAATTTGAGCCCAGGAGTCAATGACCCTTCAGTTTCAAGTCCTAAGAGAAACCATGTTGCCTTTTCTTATTTATGCCTAACTTTTAAAACACATTTTCTAATTTTGCTTTAGCTTTAATTCCCCATGGAGTGTATTATTAAAAAAGTCTTGCTGGGATTATACCCACCTTCTTCATTTTGAAAACAGCAAAGGCTGCGACTTTCTTCATTGTTCACGAACACTTGCAGATGGAAATCTTAGTTAATGAACTCTACAAAGAGATAAAGATTCAAGTAAAATTCTATCAACACTCAAAATTCTGTCGAAAAAAGGATCTGACTTTGCTGGATTTTTTTTTTACAACTTTGGCCTAAGAGGGCTACATGTTAGTCACCCGTTGACTTGGTCACAAGCAAAGCACTGCTGTAAAACATTTGACCTTGACAACATAGTGATGGTCAGTTTACATCATTTTCATTTGGGACCAACTAGACACCAAATGAACTCTTCTGATGAAAATACCATCTCAAAATGACCTTCTATTTAAGAGTAGCAATAACATGATTTTCAAAATGCCCACCATGGTGGCCATATTGGACATTAGATACAGTAGCCACCATTTTAATTTAGGACCAAAAAGACATCGTAAGAAGTCTTTTGGTGAAAACCACATGCTGATACGACTTTCAATTTTAAGAGAGTAACAATAACAAGATTTTGAAGATGGCTGCCATGGTTGCCATATTGAATATCAATTCTTTCAACTTCGGTTTGACACACTGAATGCTTATGATCTAGTATATGTATTATTCTTTCTCAATGGTCTGTTGAAGAAATGGGCACTTGCTGTACAGCATGTGACCGTTGCTTCTGTTGGCTAACTTTAGCTAAAGGAATATGGCAAGTTTAAACAATCAAATGAATCACAATTGTTGTTGCATAATACATTGGCTTGTAAGGGTAATGGTTAAACAAAAATCGCATCTTGAAAGTTAATACTTCCCTGACAGACACAGGATTAAGAGTGTCAGATTAACGATAAGGTGAACCATAGTGATGTAAACTCAGATAAACATAAAATATGGATAAGTTTCTGATCAGGGATGGCCAAATACTAAAAAGGTGATGGACAATAAGACACCATAAAAAAAGGCAATTGGATTATTATCTTTTATTTGTTGATCTAATACTGATTAAATATCTGTTGTAAACTTGTGTCACGCTTTCCATTAGCAGGACTGACAGTGAGTTAAAAGTATGGTTTGCAATTAGAACTAACTATACATGTGACAAAAGCTGGTGAAAAAAGTTGATTAGAGCAACCTTGGGGGCAACTGCAGTAATTTATCTAGCAACCCCAACAATCTGCTGGGCAACCATATTTTCAGAGCTGGTTGCCCAAGGACAACCATGGATTTTCAAAATTTTTCTATCCCTGTGAATTTCATGCCACTTCTTGGCACCTGACCTAGGCTCTGAAAAAATGAAATGAAAATTGGAGGGGGGAGGGGTCTCAAAAAATATCAAAATCTCACCTCTAGTGCCTGCAAAATATCATATGTATCTGAATTACACAAGCTGAAACTGAAAAAAAAAAAAATGAAATCAGGAGCAAATGCAACTGCTTCCTATAAAGGCTTTACATAAACTGCCACACAGAAACAGTTTTCATACAATGGTTACCTAACAGTAGGCCAATAGCCAAAGGCTAGTAAATTTCCTGTCAGACTAGTAGTTTTCTTATTTTAACTGTCCGATGGCTAGTAAAATTTCAGTTGTCACCAATAAGCATTTAAGCTATCATAAGTAATTTTCAAAAATCTGAATTATCAGACAATATCCAATTCCTCTCTGAGCTAATTGTGTAAATCCCCGAGATTCAATTACTCCCCTAGAGGGTTAGAACAAAGAGGATTTTACAAATCGAACTACAAAACAAGGCTGTATAAATCTTTACCAGTTTTGTTAGATTTATAAGGTAAAGCTTTATTTCAAAGACTGTTAGTCCGAGTTTCCTCTGACCTTTCCTACCCCACTGAGTGGGAAGTCAGAGTGCATTGCCTATTGAAAAGTTGGAATTTGCTGAAGCCGCCTGGTTTAGGCATTGGGTAGCCATTTACTACCGGGCATAGCAAACTTTTACGACCTTACATCAAGCCCTACCTGCATCAAATCGATAGGAAGATGATTTATTTTCTCAGAAATTGCGAGCATAACGTTTGTTATGTCTTTAATTTATTGACAGATGAGATGAAGCTACCATGTTGACAAAATATGACCCGGTTCTCAATATTTGAATTGCTAGTCACATGACTACCAAAATCTTGCAGCCTACATATCCATGACATCAGAGATCCAACAGTTACAGTTACATTTAATATATGGGGTTTATATGTTGTTTTGTTTTTTTCGACCAGGATATTTTTTGTTCTTTCATCACAATATTTATTTATTTTAAGTGAAATATAGAACGGATTAATGTCTACTACAAAAATCAGAGAAAGACAATTGTTTTCATGCATTTACCCCCACCCCCCTGGAAAATTCAATTGTCTCTCCCTAATAAAGACTTGACTTCACCAGATGTTCTATAGAAATCAAGGCAGTGACCATTGTGAACACTGTTGTAAAATATTAACAAGGGTTTGCATCAAAGGATGATGTAAGTTTCAGCTTGGGAACAGTGTGGTTTTATCACACGAAGCCATCTGACTTAGCGCGTTGTACTTTACAGCCGCAATTATGGTCCCGCCATTAACAACGGAAGTTTGATAATTGTTAGTAATTAATCTGAACTCGGTTTATTACTGAAATGAAAAATAATATGGAAAATTCTAAAATCTGAAATGTTCAGAGATTTGAATTTCCAACAAGTTTAAAGCATTTTGCATGGATGTATTGTCTCCACGTTTATCCTATTATTTGCTCATTTTTCTATGGCGAACATATAAAAATAAAATATACTCTTTTAATTATTTTTACACAGATATTAAAGAATGCAGTTTCCTGTTTGTGGTGACTGTTAGAGCCTTTGGTTATTGAGCGTGTAAGTGGTATATAGCTTTACAGAGAGCTCGAGTTACTGTGGCCCAGTGGATAAAATGTGCGACTCACACACACACACTTGGGTGACTGCAGGGGGGGGGGGGGCGGGCATGTTGCCTCGTCCCCGCCCAGATATTAAAAAAATAATAAATATATCCCTTTTACTTCGGCTCCCCCCCCAGTTATTTCCTGCGGATGTCGATGAACTAACACACACGACTTTAGAGCACGTGCTCAGGAGTTCCTGTGCAGTGGTGGGAACATTTCTTTCTTTTTTGCTCCATAATGCTATAATTTCTAGCATGTTATTACTTTTTTACCACTACTGAACGTTTCCAGATTTCAGTTTGTGTACGTTGAGATTTATAATCAGTCAGATTTTAATATTTTAATTCTGACGATTGACTAAAAATGTTGACATGTCAAGCAGCGAAAAAGAAAAATTTTGGTTAACATTAATAAGCATTTTAGCGTAATTTTTTAAACTCGCATTAGTGAAAAACTCTTCAAAACATAAGCAGAATCACAAAAAACTTTAATGGCAGGAACATCTTTTTTGCTTGGTGTGAATGAGGCGGCCGCTAATTGAAGAAAGCTAGCCAATCATGGAACAGGGGTCATGCTACCAGGCCAAGTGGGCGACTAAGTCGCCCGAAAAATTTAAACTTCGCCATTTTCTATTAGCTAAGCAAAAACGACTTCGCCTTGTCATTTTTTTAAAAAAAAAAATCTACACGAGTGCCTGTAGTTTACGGCTTTTTAGATGCTCCCTCAACCTAGCCAGGTAGTGTTAAGCCCTCGGCGAAATGGATGGCATGTTGCCTTAGCATGTGTTCATATCGATTGCGCCGACAAAACAAACTCTTCCACATTCATAGGCATGTGTTTTTATAGCTGATCGACCAATAAACCCCCCCCAAGATATCGCAGCCCGATTTTCGCAAGTTATCATTTGTTGATGAAAACTTAATAACTTGTGTTTTGAAACTAAATCATCTATTTGTAAATAACCATTTGTGTTTTAAGAATAAAATCGGTGAAAGCACTTTCTATATATATCTTTTGAAAATGTTAACAGCCGTGCTTGCATTATTTTCTTCATAAAATCAGTTTGAAACCATAAGTGAACCTGCTGTGGGGTAATAATGGCAGACATCGCTGTGTCTTAGAAGTACGTCTTCATCAGACTGTCTGTTTTCGTAATTCATTGGGAACTTGCATCAAGGAAATTATACAGTTCATAGAAGGCAAAGTGTAACTATTATGTGATAAAAGATTTAGCCTAAAAATTAAAATGTGTTGGTCAGAAACGTATGGGACAATTCTATGTTGTCGAATTGATAAGCGCTGTAACTTAAGGTCAAGGTTGATAGCTTACATCACACATATTTGTACAAATACGAGAAAGAGTAGCAAAGAAAAAAATATCCAACCAATACACAACATTATTACGAGCACGTAGACAAATATTAAAACCATAAATGTTCAGTTCTATATTGGGATTGTTGCAACGAAGCTAGAAAGTGAGTGGTCATATGAAGAAAATACCCGTTTCTAAAAATAGATGCATCTACTTTTAAAAACAATACCAAAAAATGACAGTCAAATGATTAACATTTAATTCAGAATCAACTCCCTCAAAATGCAGTTGTAAAGATGAGATTACTCATCAGTGACCACTGTGGTCTGAATGGATGAACACTACGATGTTGAAGACACAGTTACATGTGCTCTCATGTGCGTGTTATAGCCTAATATAGGGGTTGTTTCAAACTAATTTGGAAAAGTTTTCAACTGACATTTTCTAGTGAAGAAACTAAGAAAAAATTTAATGTTCTTTAGATGTCAGTTGCTTAAGTATTTTTACCTATTTGTAATTACAATACTGTAATCTAGGTACTCCTGTCAGTTAAAATTAATTACAATATATAGTTTTTGCTATGCGTTTTTGAAGTCATATGGCCAAAATACATTGCATATTTCTCTCCATCTAAACATACACTTTTAAGTATGAATACACTGCATATGAGTATAATACATTCATACACTTACAAAATGTGTTTATAATATACATACATGGAGAATTTTCTACCTGAAGATGAAATATTGCATAAAACTAATGTTAAATGCAAATATTCATAATGAGAAATACAGGACAATTCAAATAAAAGAACCATAGCACACACACACATATATATATATCTTGCATTTTTTACATTGCTGCCACTTCTCCCTGTTCTGCTCTCACTTCTCCCTATTCTGTCCAAAAGGAGAAGTCACTTCTCTCTAAATTTCAAGTCTAGCTTGACCCCTGATGGAATACTTAAACTCTTACTGAAGCATGTACAAAAAAAAAAGGTTTTTAATAGTAATAGATTACAATGACTTGCGCAGTAGTGCTTTGGATTCCATATTTTATGAGAGAGAGAGGTGAAGAGGGTCTTTTATTGATCATTTTTCTGTATTTTGCATAGTATGCGATAGAGAGAGAGAGAGGGGGAGGGAAACTTTCCTAAGAAGAGTTAATGATCTAAAGTTATTCATCTTATTTTTCTGTATTATGCATATTATGCAATAGGAAAACGAACAGAAAAGAAAAAGTTAAACAATAATTTCATCTGATGCACAAGTTTGTCAAATCAACGGCAAAGAAAACAAACCCGCAGAAGCGTTGCTGTTGCACTTTTAGGTTAACAGTTAGCACATGAAATTAACACGTCAATATCAGCAGTGTTGATGGCTTCTCTTGTGCTAGGTTACTTGCACGTGTCAACTACATGTATCTAGGATGACCTTTTCCGACCATTTGTGATTTTAATAAAAACTGCTACTTTGGTAATTAATGAAAATTAGTACAGTTTAAAATAAAATAATGATGTGAAACCTTAATAATGCTTTATTTAAGCGATTGGATGTCAGAAAAAATTGTACAATATGTGAATGAGTACTCATGCATGGAGTAACCATCGGAACTTGTGCGATTTTGTTTCACTTCAGTCAGGTATGACTGCAGCTTTGTTATTAATTTGTTCGATGTTTATCGTTCTTTTCATTGCAGGTAGTACAATATCGCTGACTTTCAAATGATCATTAAAATTTTGTATTGCGTTTACTGAAAAAGAAATAAGGATATGAATGCATGTTTAGATTCCGATAACATAGTACTGAAGAATTTTTTTTTGATTCATTGCGCAAAATATAGTATTAATACAGTTTGTGAGGCATTGTCATTACGTTATCAGCATCTAAAACATGATTTGGCACTATGTATCATATATTATCTTCGTTAGAACAAGGAAATATTGATAATTAACTGAATTACGTTTTTTTCAGTATCAAAAAGTTAGCAAATTGCTCCCCAGAGGGATAACGATGTAGATAAATCGGTGCCCCCCTCCCGTCTCTCTCTCTCAACCTCTGCTTGCATGGGTGATAAACAGTAAACCATGCCCATATTATCGAGACCACGTCCACTCCGCAGTGGTGATCGGATGCGACTCCGCGAGAAAGTGTGGTGTGCAGGGCTATTCTCCGCGACAACTCCGTCAGGACGCATGGAGTGATGGTGGAGGGGTTTTTCTTCATCCTCTCCACTCACTTCGGGTTCCAAAAAATCTAGTGAGCTGTACTGTACGTGATATAAAAAAAACCCTTTCCAATGTTGTTGTAAAAAAAAATCTAAAATATTAATTGTTTTTTGTTTTTTGTTTTAAATGAAAAGACACATAATTTTCAACATATTTATTTTTTTTAAAAACACCAGAAACCTGTTGCTGTTGCAGCAACCTGGAAAAAAGCCAGATTCCACACGTAAAGAGCACATGTCAACGTGGTAGTCATGTGATACTAACAAAAACTGTGTTGACATGCTCTCTTCCTGTTGGATTTGTCAACAAATTAAAGACATATTGTTATATTCGCAATCTTTGAGAAGATGAATCATCTTCTCATCAATTTCATGCAGGTAGGGTTCAATGTTAAGTAGATTGTAGATCAAAAGATGAGGTTTTGTAGGATCTGATAGATCAACTGACTAGAAAAACTAGACTGAAAGAGATTCCAAACTGAATTGCTTCTACATCTTATTATAAATAAATGTGTGCATTGAAATTGTATACCCTGAATGTTAGTGATAACACTTTTGTCGTTACAGTTACACTATGTATTTTGCCCTACAAATGAGCACAGCAGAAACTATTTTTTTGTCACACAGTGCATCATTAAACATTCTAATGATATTTATTCAATATAAGTACAAGTAGATAACCCGAGTTTTGAACTAAGCACTTACCCACCATGCGAATAGTATCCTCCCTTGTGATGTTTTATATCGGATAATCGTACAAAGACCGTAGGTTAACCTCAAGCCCCTTTGTGATGACATTTATGCATGTGCTCTCTTGTACACTTAAAGGGGGTGTTTAAAAATAACTCTGAAGTGTTTTTGAAACAAGCAAGAACTACATTGTCTGTTCCAGTGGCAATCTATTAAATGTTTGTATATGTTACCAATTACGATTTCATATAAACAAAGTACTATAGCAGTTAGAATTAATTACAATGTATAGTTTCTGCTGTGCTCATTTGAAGTCATGTAGCCAAAATACATTACGTAATGACCAACATATTATGATGAACCTTAATGTTGTTGCTTAAAATATTAACAATTAGCAGCTGAATATTGCATGCGAAACTTGCACTTACCTTTTCTATCTAAAACACATGCTCATTATGCTCCAAACATTCAAGAAGCATTCCAAATGAGACCGCTAAAAATTTGGCGTCGAAGTATTATGTATCCTCGCTATTTTGATCCTACCGATTCCATTCTTGTTGACACATAATGGCTCCATTTTAGGGAAATGTTTAGTTAATCAATGACTTGGGCACAACAAAATGTTAACACATACGTGCACTTTGAAAAAAAGAAAAACTTTACTCTAACAAATACGGATCAAAACGCCAGACGTCATTTATTTGAACTATAAATTGCTTCGATTGCTTAAAGTAGTACAGAAACCAAATATTTCTGGGACAGTTGATATGGCTCATATTTTGGGTTTTTGGTCGATTTGAAAATATTTCCCCCCCCCCCCCCCCAAAAAAAAAAAAAAAAAAAAAACACTGTTTCAAAGCACCTTTTGAATTAAACTATAATTCTTTTTTTTTTTTTACTCATTTCTTTTTGATTTCTGGTTGACTTGTAAAAAAAATTAAAATAAAATTGACCCAAGACACGGTTTTAAAACACATTTAGGCTAAATTCTACTTTTTACACTTAAATCCTAAATTTCTTCACCCATTTTTCTTTGTGGTAGATTTGAAAATTTGTTCTTAAACACTGAGGTGCCCTTCAAATACTTATGAGAAAAACACTATATCATTCATTTTCACCCCGAATAATTCAAGCATCAAAACAAAAACAAAAAAAAGACACTACTAGGCCATACCCATTTTCGCCCTGAATTATTTAAGCATAAAAGAGCCTACAAGTACCCTTGTATCCCTGTATTTATTAGGTATATCTAGTGGTTATAAAAAAGGTTTATATAAAAGGACTCTTTTTGACCATTTTAATAGATTAACTAGTTGGTTAATAGAAAATAACAACCATAAGGAAAATAATTAATCTTATCCACCAACTAACGTTTACTATCATATGGTGAAAGATCAATCTGATCTATCGTGATATTATATATCTCTAATAAAATTCATTTCTTGATGATTTATAGTTTGGGTAAATAAGTTATCTTTGAACGTGTCTTAGTTTAGATTATATTTAACAAATTGTTTTTTAATACCCTTGCATATTTTTCTTTCACCTATGTTAGTCCTAAAAGCACATTGCTAGCTTATAAGACAGCAACATTCGTGTATTACAATACCGTTACATTCATCTTCAAAAAGTTCAGGTATAATTTTATTAATCTGAGGAGCACCAAAGCTATTATCTTTTCTTTTTGCTGTCACTTGTGTCCTAAAATGTAATATTTTGTTTCATGTCATTGTAAAGGTTATCTGTTTCAACATTAATGCATAAAGAATCTGTATCAGTCATTACAAGTTTCATTTTAGCACCATATTTGTTCTTTAGTTTGTTGTAATAAAAGCCGTACGTAAGCAACTTATATCTAGCATGGTAAAGCCTCCATAAATTGGTTTGTTTAAGTTTATTTATTGTTCTTTAAACTAACCAATACCATAAATTTATCTATTATTCTGCTAATCGCAAATGAAATATCCTTTTGAAGTGTAAAATATTTCTCTTGGGTTATGCATATTTTTACTTTTGTTCTCAAAATAATTCATTAGTTTATATAAATCTTTTTCAAATTCATTAGTTGTTTTCTGTCTTAAAGATCTGTTAAAATCTATGTTTGATTTTAACCACTGTGCTTGGTCGAATATAACTTATTAATGTGTAATTTTTAGTTTTATTCCCAGCTGGACATACAACTTCAAATTACGGTAGTGAATAACATATTCTTCTTTGCTTTTTATAGCGTACATAATAATTTAGCAACTGATAGCTTTGGAACATTTTTATCTTCTATCTTTTTTTAATGGTGATAAATCATCTTGATTAGGAACTACTTTTCTGGTGCCAAATGATACTCTTTAAAAAAGTAAATCTACATATATAATTCCACCAAATACATTTTCATCACTCCAATGCACTACATTTTCTTCGAATATTTTTTGTTTGTTTGTTTGTTTACCCTCTTAAAGTTTCTTACAGACATAGGTTGACACATGGCTCAACCATACATTTTGTTGCTATTTCAATTAAACCATGTACACATATGGATAAATATCTTTTCTAAAAACATTAGGTTTCATTCTTGTATGATCTTTGCCATCTTCGGATATGCTAAATCTTTTGATCGTTTAAATGAATTTATCGTCGTTTAGATTTTTAGCAAGTTGACACAATGATTGGTTCATAAACCGATAACTATCTAGTAATTGTATTCTTCTTTTGATGAGTACCTCCTTTCCATCCTTTTCCAATCCATCAACTTTCAAATCATTACTAAACGAAATATAGTTTTCATCATTATTTGGTATTATTGATACTTCTTGATTAGGATCATCTTGTTAATAGAGCCTTGATAACAAGATGAGAATTGTATTCCAACAAATCATGAATAAACAATGGACTATATTTCTGACTTTTATAATTTGAACTACATCCATTATGTGCGGAGCTTCTACAATTTCCATTTAAGTAATCATGGTCCATTACTTTTCTTTTTCATGTTCTTGATTGCTTCCAGCAATATTCTTTTCTCATATATGACATATGTTGGCTGAGTAAACATGTTCTTCGTCTTCTTTAGTAAATATCATTGTTGCATTGTTTCTTGGCCTTAGCATAAGCAGTTTCTGAAATAAAAAGTTACTGCAAATATTCGTAAAACTGAGCTATGCCGTCTTATCATTTGGAAACTATAGGCTCATATTCGTTGTGAGTGGACTTAAGATAACGGCAAAATCCTGATGGTATGCATTTTGCCCTATTGATAGTCCATGCCGTATCTGATTTCTGCTTGTAATTACTTATCGGTTCAATTCTATTTGTAAAATCACAATATAAAACAAAACGAACCTTTAGTTGGTTTTGGTAGTTTTTTGATTTAATCACTGAATCCTTTTCTGCCATTATGAGCGTGTGTTATTTATTTGGTTGCATAATCTTTTGTGGTCATTTAGCTTTTATTCTGAATAGAAAATAATCAAGCACTTCTTGCAAAAGTATTCTTTTCAGATTCTTTCTATTCCATCTGAGAATACCTCTGGTATTTTAACTGATCTAGCATTTATAAAAAATATCATATGCAAACTTTATTTCTTTTGAATCCATTTTTATCCAACTCCTTATAGGTTAAGTGTTTACCAGGTATTTCATTGCATCCTCCGTTTACTATACTAATTTTAATACTTTCTTTTTTTGCATGCTTCTGTTATTCCGTCTTCACATGCTAAGCAGTCCTCACGGCTCAAAGCCACAGTCCTGTAAATGAGTCCGTCCAGTCCCATTATATCTTGCTTATCTTTTACGAGACCTAATTCTTTTTCAAGTTGATTTTAATTAATTTAAATAGCATAAATCTCATGATCCTCTTCCAGATCGTGTTCCTTATCTTACTCTAAATCATACCCTTATCCTTCTCCGTTTTCTACTCCTGATATTACTACAACAATTCAGCAGGCAGTTATTGATCAACTATACAAAAAATATATCACACATACATTTTCAGATAAGTGAAGAGGACTATAAGTTAAATCAACTTTTCAAGGTTGATAACCCCTCCCACCAAATAAATAAATAAATAAATAAAAAAATAAAAAAATAAATAAATAAACAAAAATGAAATAAATAAAAAAAATAAAAAATGATATAATTTAACACCAAATCTAGTAAAAACAGTGGGAAGTAGGTCTTTAGAATCAATGGATTGGAAAATAAAATAAAATAAATGGACCAAGCCAGAAAGAATTCAGTCATTAGAAATGACTATTGTTAAAGATAATACAATTAGACAACATATAACAAATACTGTTTTTGAAACAAATTTATCAGAAGAAATTTTAAGAGATGTAAATGAATTGCATAATGCTTTTGAAGATGGAGATATTGATTTTAGGAACCAAACTGAAAAACTAAAAAATGACCTAGATGGATCTATGACTTGAGACGTAAATTATCATAAATTGTTTACTGATAAAAAAAAAAAGATACGAAAGAGATCTTAAAGGATATGTAACTGCTGTTCATGTTGTAAATTTAAAAATATTATAAATGAAGTCAGACCTTGATCTAAAGGACGGAAATTTAAAGAAAATACACAAGAACATTGCGAAAGAACAAGATCGAGCTAAATAAGATATTAAATTTATTCCAAGTTGTGAAAATTAAAGATTGCAAAGAGTTGGTCATTTAAATAACCTCAGAGAAAATATAAACAATATCGAGTCAAAAGTTAAAGAAAAGTTACCATTATGTGAAAGGTTTAAACAACTCTTTAAGAAACGGGCGTAACAGTTGCTACTGTTGGTGCAGCTATTGGTATAATATCTACAACTCTTTGTAAAACGTTTTATAAACGGGGGCTGAGGTAGTAGAGATGGTGGCAGAAGCGACCGTGGATATGAGGGCAGCAGATATAGCGGATTCATTGATAAAATAAGAAAAGGTTTGATTAATTATGTCAATATATTTGTAACTTAGCTTAAAAAGGCTGGAGCAACATTGCTTGGTATCATTGGTAGTGCAATAACCTGGCTTTCAACATCTGCCAGAAATATTATTTCTTTAATAGTTGATAGTCCTATTTGGTTAATTATTGCATTAAATAGCTTGTTCTTTGTAATTTTAATAAAAGCTTTGTTTTTTTAACCGAAAGAGTAAAAAGAAAACAGGTAAAATAAAAAATTAAAACTGAGTAAAAAGATAAATTACACCAGCTCAACATAAGTATAAGAGCTTGTTTATTTGTCTGATGATCTTTATTACAGGTCGTATCATTGTTATCCTTATTGTCTGCATTATCAACGTTCTTACCTGTATCATTCTTATCTTACGTTTTGCTTCATCGTTATTTATTAAAGAGTGTTTACTCACCTTCTTTACATCCACTTTTAGCCTCGATATTTACATCTGGCTTTAATCCTAGTTTAAATGAATTTGATGACATTAGTAAATTACTATTATTTTAACCTTCTGTACTATCCATTTTCATACCAATATCTCTGGGTATCAAAAATACACCATCCGTACCAACTACATAACTTAGCCCAACTTTGGAAGTTGAAACATATTCTTGAAATTTTATTCAAATGTTTTGTCAGGGTCAGAGCATTGCTCAGCTAAAATTAAACATTAAAATAACTTTTTTTACGGTGTCTTGAACAGCAGAAACAGACTGTGTAATACATGTTCTATTCTGCACTTCAGCTACCTCAAATGAAAATCACATATGATCTAATACTCTTAATTAGACGCCCTATTATTTCATTTGTTTGTCCTTTGTTATCTTGAAAAAAGAAACAAATCCATCCTACTTCTTCACTGGGTGGTTTCATTTTATTAATTTCTTCAACTGACATTTTCTTTAGTATTTAACTGTTTTAGCTACGTCATCATCAAAACATTTTCATAGGCTTGATGCAGAATTTTATGTTCTAT
Source organism: Margaritifera margaritifera (assembly GCA_029931535.1). Taxonomy (NCBI): domain Eukaryota; kingdom Metazoa; phylum Mollusca; class Bivalvia; order Unionida; family Margaritiferidae; genus Margaritifera; species Margaritifera margaritifera. Next base: position 10,327,478 of record JAQPZY010001686.1, read on the forward strand.
GGGCCCATTACAAATATCTCCAATCAGTATTACTACGAATATTAAAGTTATTACAAATCTTTTCAAATTCGTGTAGATCTGTGTTGTTGCTTTTTGGTTTAAATACTTTATCATATGGTAATGGTATCGAGATTTCGGACATCAGTTTTTGGTATTTGAAAGTATATAGGAAACCAATATAATGATTTTGCTGACTCATTGTATCTGATAAATGCTAATAAAATATTCCACATTCTGATGTTGTCATTATTACAGCCCATTTTAATTTATTTGCCAAATTTCATATCACATTCGGCTGCGAATCTACTTATCAAATCATCATTATCAAAATTAAAAGTGTACTTATAAAACATGTGTGGTGGCCTCTGTTCAAAACACAAATTTTCTGTGTAATACATCTAAATCTCCTTAAATTATTTTTCTTTTCCTTTATCAACTGGTGCATTAAACTGGAGAACAGTATAAGGGTAAGGTTCACATCTTTTTAGTTCTTTTAAATCATAATAAAAAAAAACAATAAACACTTTTTGCAAAAGTATTTTTTCTCTTTATGCTTATTGATTTACGAAGATATTAATTTAGCTAGATAAATTTATTTATCCCAAAGTAATGATAATTTTCCCCATTACTTATGCTCAGCAAGTCTATTTGCGTATCTCTCTCTTGTTTGTAAACTCTAACTGGTCTTATACGTTAGTTTAGAACTTCACTGTCTGCTCTCTATCTCTATATCTCTCTCTCTCTCTCTTATCTATCTTACTCTCTTAAAACTATTTCAAATACATTTACTGACATATTAAATTCATTCTCAAAATTATAAATATTTGTTGTCTTGATTGAACATATCTTTAAAATAATGCGTGTATTTTCCTTAGTTATATTTTGCTCCCCTTTTTGTGTGATATGTTGGTTTGTTTATATCAGATCCAATCAAATACAAAAATCTTTATAATTTACATTGATGCGGGATTTATTTTTGTTTTGTTTTTTTCCCAGTACAGAAAGCTATATAAGAATCAGCTTTTATATATCTATCCACGTGTATCGTTAAAAATGTATCATATTAAAACCCCAGTTTGAAGCTTTACTTATTCCTTGGTCAAATTGTGTGTGTAATATCTCATACATTCTTTCAATCACATCATCCATTTTATTTCTATTGCTTAGATTTATACCTCTTGTCCATTATAAAAATTTAGAAAATTATTATTGTTAAAGTAATCTCACAGTGCTAATGTTATTGATAAATCTAGTTGTACACTAACATATACAAACATCCCGATCTTTCTACATATTATTTTAATAAAATATGGTTCCTTTCGTCATTAAAGCTATACGAATTCGCATTTATCCTACTGTTTCTGTGATAAGTTTTGTTAATTTTACTAAAGGGGGCTATAATTTAAATTTTTCTGATTTTTGAATATTATTGGATAATGGTGATGTCATTTATTTTACTACTATCACTCAATAAAAATGTTCAAAATTTTTGCAGATTTTTTCAAACTTTTTTTATTATTTGTTTCTTTAGAAAGGATATTTTTTCAGAATGTTATTATTATTTTATATTTTTTGTGCAGATTTTTATTTAAGCTATTTTTTATTCTCAAATTAATATTTTATGATGGCTGCTACTATGAAAATAATCATGGAATCTTTTCCATTCAATTAAATACCATTTTCTTCCATTGTTAATTGTACTGCCTAATTCTTTTTTTTTAATACTAAAAATACTCTTCTTTTGTGTAAAAGTTAACTCATCCTCATCAAATGTACATATAATTTCTTCACCATCTAAATCGTCTAATTTATACATAGCATGGTCTCCTTAAATTACTTTAGTAATCTTAAACAAATTTTGAAAGATATCCTTTATTCTTGATTTTTATTTCAAAATCCTTACATTCCGTCATATTTTAAATTTAGGCCTTCCAAAACTATCAATTGCTAAATGTCCAAACATATGAATCCGTACTTTTGATCTATTTTCCTCTTAAGCTCGCTTAAATTCGTGTCATACCTATATATGAATGAGAGGTATTGTTATAATTATCAATTAGGTCTTGTAAAATATCTATCCATTTTCTAGCTTCGGTTTAATAAAAAATATCTACATTAAAGTTTTCAGTTTTCTATTAAATCTCTCTACGATGGATGTTTTTTTTTTTTTGTTTTTGTTTTTTGTTTTTTTCTTAGAAAATGTATAGAAGTATTACACATCTTCCTTTTTAGGACAGTCTTTTACATCTTTATTATAAGATTGTCTTCGTTATCAGATTCTACTTTATCTTGTTTTCTTTCTCTAAACATTTTTTTAAAGGTATCTCGTCCTTCTGACTTTTGCTTTAAGTTTACAGCCCATGCATATTTAAAAAATATATGTATAAATGTTAAAATATTCATATATCCATTTTTATCTTTTCTGTATGATTTCATATTATCAATTTCTGCTTGCCATTGATCGTCAGTGTGTGTAACATAAACGTTTGCAAATAGAAATTTCTTTTTTCTCTGTTTACGCTGTATGTATGTGGCTTAATTTTAGCAACTTATTTAATTCAGCGTATTTTTTTAATTTTTTAAATCCTTTTTTGAACTGTCTTCGTAATTGTTTGATATTTGTGCATGGAACTGGACTTCGGGGATCACAATATAGAAATCTGAAAACAATAACTTTTAATATCTCTGTCATCCACTGAAAAATATTGTCATATAAAAAAGAAGCATGACACTGAAATCTAAAATATTTTCTGACTTCTGTGAAAAAGCAACTCTGGTAATATCAGAGACTAATATTTGCTTTTTCACAGACCTACATGATATAAGTGTATAATTTAGCATGGTAATACCAAGAGAGAAATTATAAAAAAAGTATAAATATTTTAATAAAAGAAACAAAAATATTTTTAAAAAAATTAATAAGCCCCCGATGTAAAAAATGTGAAGAATTACAATATTTTTTAAAAAATCATATGAAAATTGCGGCACAAAATAATAAAGTACAAATTTTAAGAAATATACAGTCTGAAAATGGTAATAATTTTTATATAAATGAATATTTAAAGTCTTCTACATCTATTTTTTCCTTAAATCTAAACGACATTATAACTTTTTCTAAATCTATTAGTAATGATTGAACTAAAACATAATGAGAATTTAGATAAAAAAATCAGTTACATTTTATAATTTTGGAAGTTCTTATTAAATACCTTAAATTAAGTAAGAAAGTGAGCACGTTATAGTTTCTTCTCAATTCACGATTTATTTGAATCATTTTTTCTTCTAAATTTATTATTTGTAAGAAACATTTTTTTTTTTGAGTAACGGGATTTTAAAAACAAGAAATTAAATAGTAATGTTAGAGTAAAAACAAATATTGATTATTCTGGTCTATTAATTTCACCATTATCACAAAAATAGCTATTTAGTTCATGTGTTTATACCATTTATTTAAGTTTGTTATTAAGTTTTGATTTTTAAAGTGAATTACATTAATTATTTTAATTACTCACTTACTTGGTGAATTTTGTGACAGGGGTTAAGGCCGGAAAATTCAGTCTAACCTAGTAATTTTTTCCCTTTATTTCTTCGTTAAACATTTGTCCGTATAACTATCTTGGAGGTTTATTGTTCAAATATTTAAGTTACTATAATTAATGAGTTGAATTATTGAATTAGTTAGTCAGTTTGAGATGCAGACTGTGCCAGAAAAATGCAATGTGTTCTAGTAATTTTTAATTTCTTTAATTTTGGATGAAACATTTATCTCTAGACATTCCTTGGAGGTTTACTGTTTAAATCTTTTAATTACTTTAATTAATTATTTGATTTACTGAATTAATAGGTAAATTTTGTGATGTGGGCTGGGGCTTGAAGATTCAATAAAAAATATTCCTTTTTAATTTCTTTCATTATTTTTATAACTTTTATCTCTAGAACTATTTTGAGAAATTGTACTTTTTGATCACTGCTTTAAGTATTTAAATAACTTTCATTTTTTGTTGGATGAAAGGATTAACGAGTGACTTTTGTGTGAATTCATGGCTCGAAATTTTAAGTTTAACTTGTTGGTCTAGGGTATTTTTAAAAATTAAAAGTGGTGGATGGTCACACGTTGGTGGCCTATTGTTTGCTATTTTTATGCGGGTGGTAGTGTTCGTATCCCTATACAAGTCTTTTAATTACTTTTTTAAGTCACAAAGAGTAATATTTTATATTGTTTTGAAATTGTGGGGCGTTACATGTTTGTATTCTAGGACAAACGGTATATATCTCCTATTTATTGTTTAATTGCGACTGTTTAGGTTAGAATAGTTTATAGTCCGCATCATAAAATAAAGCGGAGTAAATTTTGAACATCCACAGTTTTGTTATATATTGACACGGATTGTATTTTATAGCGGTTTCTTCAATCTAATGACAAGAATCACAGAATTCTGATCAGAGGTGCCGGATTTTTTAAAACACACTTTTGAGTAGCACCAGTCGGGTTAAAAACCTGTGCATTGCTGTACTTTTGAATTTTTGCTGCTTAATTATAAAACGAGACAAAGACTGAAAAACTGTGATTAGGATACTTAAAGGAAATCTTGCTCTACCATAATAAATTAATATTTACAGAAATTATAAATACATGTATAAGATTGAGATATTGGTGTTCAGAATTTACTCAGATTTATCTGGTCTTAAATCTAACAAAAGTGTTTGTTATTTGTAAATGGTAGATTATTTTTTGTTAAATTTCTCAATGTAAAATCTCTTTTACACTAACATTTCTAAATAGCAGATATTTTCCGCCTCTTTTCCATGATCTTTGAAAAAGGACGACAGAGTTTTATTAGTCACCCTTCAAACCTGAATATTTTGTTAATTTCTTCAAACGACTGGGTTATTACATTAAATACTTTGCACCTTTATGATCGCGGGTTCGATCGTTTCAGCTGACAAAATTTGGTGCTCGCATATCGAAGGTCGTAATTTTTTTTCCAGGTTCTCCACTTTCCTTCAATCCCAAAAGTACCATGTCACTATCATGAGTGTCGAAGGGATGCTTATCTTAATAAAAGTTCTTATAACTGACCTGTTACGATGGAATTTGGTACAAATTTTGTATAAAGTAGAATATAGGACTTTCAAATTGTCTGTGCGCATGCCCAGGGTCTTTCAGATAACGCGAGAACTTCGAGATTTCACTTGAGAAGGTAAACCTATCAACTACTCCACAGACCATCGAATTTTTTTCTGTCAAGTACAGTAACATAATTATGCTGACTGTGTGGATGATATTTTTAAGGGAATGTTTTTATTCTCTCACCGTATTTTTTGACTGGTTCCATATTTTGATAATTCCCTTGGTGCAATTGTTTAGTTCTTCTCTTTTAAGCATTAGGCAGACCAATCTGTACAATGGAATCTGTCTATTAATTCAAAGTCATGCTGACAGTAACAAATTGAAGCTGACGAAATGGACGAGCGTGAAGAAAAGCTGGGGTTCAAGCCACAGAAGGAGATAGTGTATAACACACTCTTACCTTATGCAGATAAAATAGATGAAGAATCAATTCAGGTGCTGAAAGAAATCAAGGGCAATCTTGGTCGTGCGATCCAACTTAGAGATATCAAGGTTGGAGTCGGACACTGGGTTGGACAACTGTCGAGGTATGAATCATAACACAGCGTGATGATCCATATGTTGTCATCTTAATTTACAAAACTTAACACTTATTTAATACTCGTTACATTTCAGTTGCAATGTTCAAAACACTGTTTCAGCTGACTACGTATGCCAAGGGTCGGTGTTGAACGAAGTGGATTGATGACGTTTGACTAGCGAAGATGAGGGTATGGTAGTCGGAGGTGGGGTGGGGGTGTGTCTGTGTGTTTCACTGAATGTTCCAAAAAGCCCGCAGACAATCGGATTGCCCATTTAAAGTGTAAAAAATCATTTTGCCATCTTTTCTAATTAATTTGCTGAGGAAAGTCGTGAAATTGGAAATATTGTAGAAAAATGATTTGCTCATACAGTCTGAAAAAGTAGATGACTCAGTGGATGTTATTTCTGTTAATTCTGACATGACGGCAGAACACGTTAGTAACGAGTCACATACTGATATAATCGACGACGTAACTGAGATACACAACGAGGTAAAAGACGGAAATGACACATACAAACATCCAGCAAAAGGCCAATTAGACCAGGGTCATTTTCTTGACACAGGAAAAGCAGTGGATTTTTTGTTAAAATCAGAATCGAGTGTAGAATGCATTCCATGTGGTTTGAAAGAAAATGTATATTTCATTGTGAATAATACGAAAAACCTCGAAAAGAGGTCGAATAATGGCAAAAGTTCTTTTTCAGACGACTGTGGTGTATGGGATACATCTGCTGGTGCAAACAAAAATATCAAAAATCGAAGGACAGAAAATCTACCGGACACTCCAACAATATTGCTGACCAAATCCGACATTTCGAAAATTTGGTAACTGAAAATAACCCTTTTGTAAGATCAGTTATCCGGACCAGCGCTAAACCCCCTTGTGTCATTTTGTACACAGACGAACAGATAACAGGCATTAAGAATCTTTGTTGCTCCGGGCAGACTGTCCTTGGCATTGACAAAACTTTTATGCTGTGTAAAATGCATGTGACGGTCACATGTTACAAGGAACTTACGGTAAAACGAGTCAGAACAGGCGAACCACCAATCTTTCTTGGACCGCTCTTCATTCACGACAATAGCGATTTCAAAACTTACAGTCATTTTTTCCATTATCTGAAAGTAAAACTTATTGATTCGAATCTTAAGAGCCTTGTAATTGGAAGTGATGATGAGAAGGCTCTAGTCAAAGGCATTACGGCAGTTCTGCCCGAAGCAACACACGTTCTGTGCACACGCCATTTACAAGAGAACGTTAGACATATATTGACAGACGACGCAGTTACCGTGACTGACTGCAACAATATCTTGAAAGAAATTTTTGGGAAAGACGGACTAGTTGACGCCAATGACAGTATTTGCTATGACGATAAATGTGAAGTGTTAGAAAATCATTGTGCTGGAATTTCAGGAAAATTTCTTAATTACTTTCGGAAAAAACTAAAGACAACTATCAAACTAAAAGTCAATAATCCATTAGGAATATATCAAATAGACCGCATGTGGAAAAATAATAATTGTGAGTACATGAACCACGTTCTAAAACAGACAGTTGACTGGAAGACGAAAACGCTGATGGAATTTGTACAACTAACACATGAATTAGTAACAGGACAATTCAGAAATCTGAGGAGTGCTCTAGTATGCACTGGAGAATTCCGGCTTGCCGACAGTCATAAACAATTTGAGTTGAGAAAAACAGACTGGATAAAAATGACAGAGCAACAACGCACAAACTTGTTCAAACGCTTCAGACGCCACATCGACATAGACACAAAATACATGATTTCTGCGGACGGTCAGACAACTGTTGTTGCACCAAGGACTAATGGACGAAAACCTGGACAAAGGAAACGAAAAATTAATGTACAAACTGTGACAATTACAGCTAAAAAATCTAAACATGAACCAGAGATTTCATCATAATGTGCTATATTTTATTGTTTTCGGTTAGGTTTATTTTACCTTGTCTTGTCATTGATTGAAACCTGATACATTATGTAAATGTAAATGTAAATATTAAATTCTGCCAAATAATGAATAATATATTTTATTGTTTTCGGTTAGGTTTATTTTACCTTGTCTTGTGCAACATGACTTGTAGTTCGATTTTCAAGAGGAACATAATCTTGAATACTATTCATCTGCGTGCTTGAAACCTGATACATTATGTGTGTAATTAAACGTAAATATTAAATTCTGCCAAATAATGAATAATACATGTTTTTTTACAAAAATGCTTTCCTGAGTTGTCTTTGTCTATCATCATCATATATCGTGGCTTGTTATGATCACAATATTAATCTCACTCTTGCATATATACTATCGTATACACTTTTGGTACTTTGTTACATTTCACTTTCACTTTGTGTATGTATTTCAATTCGCCGTTTATCATATATATGTCAAATCAAGTAAAGAATAAATTATTCATATAAATTTAAATTATTTTGCTTTTTATTATTATTCATATATGACTATTCCCCGTTCACATATTTCCAAGAAGAAGACTTTCTTAACACCCTTACAATCAACTGTCATATCATCAAAAGCATTATATATAAGTACATGTTTCACTATTGCCAAATATTTGGAAACCTTTTAAACAAAAATTAAATTAAATGTTATTTATTTGTCAAAAACTATATCATTAAAAGTTAAAGTAAATATATAATATAATGTCGGCAAATATTTTTGCTACTTTGATACTTTTCACTTTCACTCTTTTTATGTATTACTACGATTCGAAATGTATCAGGTCTGTCGAATCGAGTACGACAGAGTGACATCATGACATGAATTGTGCTATAAATAGGAAAAAAGTAAATAATTCGTATCAAAATCACATAAATCATATTTTTTTTTGCTTTATATTATTATTCAAACAAAAACAAATAATAATTTGTGAGTGAAAACCGATATATACAGAGAGAAGATGTAAATACATGTGTATTTCGGTGTGTATTTCGGTGTTTCAGTGTATTTCGGTGTTTCTAGTAACCGCTATCTATCTATTGCTCTAATAAAGCAAACATTAAAAATGGAGAATAAAGTTTATATTTACTAAGCCGAATACTCGCTTGCAGACAAAAAATCTAGTTTAAAAAAACTCAATTGATTCAAATACAACTTAATAAAGAATAAATAACAAATAATAATAATAATAAATGTTTTTGCAGTATGCCAAATTTTATTTCTTATAAATATTTACAATTATACAGTCTAATAGAAAAGTTAATATTGAGTACAAACATCTTGGACATAATGCAGAATTCCAAGTCTGTTCTGGTTATTACCTCCATTCCAGTCCATATTGGTCCGATCTGGTGATTCTGTCCACCCTGATTGGCATATTCTATATACTTGGCAAAATATGTGGAATGAAAAGTCTATAAACCAGCTTCAGAACATTTAACCCAGCATTGGAGAATGGCATCAGTCATCTAGAATAAATTACAGAGGTTGTGCTGATTGTTTATAGAACACATATACTTAACTCCTGCATATCTGTTGAAGGTTGAACCTTGACTGGGGTGCGTACCCTGTTCTTATTGAGCATATCAACTTCTACCCTGTGAGGAGATTTTTTTATGTGAACTTTTAACCAGATTTTTATAAATATTTTGACCCAATATTTTGAGAACTTTATATTTTTTCACCTTAATCGTTTTTTATGTACCTTGTAACTTCTTTACCTTTTGTCTATTGTCTTGTTGTACTACAATGTTTGCATTTGTTTGGCAGGGTTTATCTTCTCAATTTTTTGTGTGCATTTCTTTATCTTTACATTTTTTTAACTTGCCTTTTAATTGGCACCATATAGCCTGTATTGTGATGATGTGCTGTTAAACCATATACATAATATATTATACCCACCTGCATAAACAGAATGCATTTTTCATCACTGTAAATAATAATTGCTTTTTGGGGAGTGGGGGTGGTTAAAAATGTTGAAAATCACATCTTCAACAGCAGTTGCCGTAACAGTTTTAAGCTGAAATTTACTTTAATATTCCATTAGGTTTGAAGCTTATACACTGATATGTGAAGAGGTCATGTCTTGCCTTATTAAGTATTTTAGTATAGAAATTTTTAAGTTTTGTGTGAAAGTCTATGAAAGTCACATTCAGGGGTTATGCTGACAAGTATATGAATGCAGGTAAGACATGGTCTTCCTTGGCATGTAATATGATTGGGTAAGTATTGCCAAAGAAACATATTTTACTCCAAAAATATTTGTGCAGGACCACAGGCCTTCTACATGTATCTCAAATTATTAGTGGGCTCATGGGCGTATAATGGAGAAATACTCTCTATTAAACTTGTTTGTTTTCATTTTTAGGTATATTCGCCTTTATGGTATGAAATTTTCCAAAGAGGACCATCTAGCTATGGTGAAGGTCTTGTTTGAATTATTAACGATCCCAGATCTGGAGCTCTCACTGGTCCAGAAGTTCTCAGTTCAACTGGTTCATCTTCTCAAGTAAGTGAAATAAACATCTCTTGGATAAGTATAAAACGGTAGGGTTTTCTGGAGAACCTGCATCAACAGATAATGACATAAGTTTATTTTTTATTGTTGCTTGTAATGATGTTTGTTACGGTGAATTGTGATTTATTGCAACAAGCAGTGCCTGATGTACTGTAATGAATGTAAGTCTTGGGGACCCTATACAATTTGTGTAATTTTTTAATGCTATACAAAAGTTGAGATATTAATTTTTCATGTACTCTAAGTTTTGGAACCCCTGTAGAGCTTTAGATTGATGGTGCACCTGCACCATTGTCTCATAATTTTTTCTTTTGGTGCATCTGTTTTATGGTCAGGCTCCTCCTAGCAATTTCAAAGCCCATAGTCTGATTACCAAGATCAGGGATTTAAATTTTTTTATTAAAGTCAGTTTGCCTAGGGCAAGCTGACTGGAAAATTGAACTTGCTCTTCGAAAGTATGCGCTTGCCCCAAACATAATATCCCAACATGAGTGAAAAAATAAGATAAAATATGGGATATTTTAAGGAAATATTTATTTAAACTTTTGTTTTCTTTTTATCTTTGTTGGCACATTAAAACCATATGCCGATAATTAAAGTTATCAAAAAATATATATGTAAATAATACATGTAGATAGATATGTAGATGAGAAAGAATTAGAATGCAGATATAGTTAGAAGAGCAAAAACATATGTACATGTATATAATTAAACAATCAATAAGGCCAAAAAAAATAAGTGTGTTTCTGGTCGGCCAACTGTTCCTATTTCTCATTGCTGCCCCTAGCACTTTCCTGCCAATCGCCCCCCCCCCCCCCAAATACCTACCTGTCTACCATAATTTTAAAACCATTGCAATAGGAAAGACATTTTTTTTTTGCCTGACAGATATGCGTTAATTCTACTGTAATCATGGTAAGTCTTGGGACACTATAAGTCTTGGGACACCCTTAATTATTTTCAAAAGTAATTTTTTTATGACCTATAAAAGTTGGGACACGAAGTTAAAGCAATTTTTTCATGCACTATAAGTCTTGGGACACCTAAAACATTTTTTTCCTTCTACTGATCGGTCAGCATATTTTATCGATCGTAACCTCATGTAAAATAAACAGGACTTCGTGGTTGTTAAGGGACTCTCATTACGAATTATTACATGGAAATATTATAAATTATTATAATTTGTTTGAAAAGTCAATAAATATATTTAATTTTTCTCTTGTTTTCTTATTATTTCTATCAAATTAAAATATGTATAATTTAATCAGACGATGACAAGAATTGAGCATTAGCGGTATGTTATACCCATTCAACAATAACTTCTCCCTAATGTGCCCTAGTTTACTATTGTCAGTTTATGCATTGTTGCATTAAAATTGTTGAAAGTTACCTGTACTTATTGGGGAGTTTTTTTCCTGAAAATGGGAATACCTAATTCATTACAATGTGATACCAGGATGAGAACAACGAAAATAGTGTTTCTTTCAACTCTAGCATTTATTTTACGCATGTTTACATCATGGCGTCACCACGTGTACATTGAAGATTTTACTTGTGATGAATGAAGTACATACATTGGATTCGAATCATAGGCACCACTGCACTAAACTTAAATAATATCTTTAAAATACGATAATGAAGTTTAAGAAATAATGCTTTTAAAATAAAAACTCCGTGGTAGTTTGCTTTGATGTAAGAGACCTTAAATAAGTTCCTGTTTACTCAGCTAATCGTGCTAATATTACGCGGTAGAAGCCAATCACACATCAAAGGACTGGCATTGCCGCCAGACAAAATTCCTCTTTACCCAAGCCAATTTCAGGGTTTTAACAATTAACTGGCCTGGATTGCTGTCGGAAAACAAAAGACAAATCCGCCAATTATAAACAAAGGAGACGCCAACACAACCAGCTTGCCAAAATCAAAAGTTAAATGAATAATGCGTGGAAAATTATCATTTAGTGAAGTTGAAACACAAAACTAAAATGGATCAATGATGCTCTTAATCGATCTATATTCAGAATTTTAACATATATTACAATCATTTTTTCATGAATATATGAGTTTTTTGAATTTATGCTGGTTATGTGCTTTATATAATTAAACACGTGTGCCTTTTCAATAGATTGCATCACTTTGTTGGATCGCTTATACCACTGAAAAACAGTATCTGTTGAGCGTGTGAATCCAAGTAAATGAAACAGCAATGAACGTGTAGCTGAAATGTAATCTGGAAGAATGTGATTTGGTAAAAATGATGAACAAAGCAAAATCTGCATCAAATATTTTTGGGAATAAACAAGGATATAAGTGATGCCAAGTCCGATTTGCACTGTGTAAGTACTGTACACTATTGTACAGGTCTTACATTAAATGTAAGCAGCCTGTGAATTATGAAGTCTTTATTTACCTTTATTTTAAATCATGTTGCAGAAATTGGAAAATATGCACATGCAAAATAATAACATAAAACAATCATAGTAGTTTATAACAGTTTATTGACAAATTACGTGGTAATTGAACAAGCTGGTCACTTCTGTGTGACGTATGGTGATCTTCCCAACTTTGTCTTTACATTTTTTTGTGTCTACAAGTTTTTGGACACTGAAAATTTTATATATTTTACATGCATATAAGTCTTGGGACACGAACATTTTTTTTTCTTTATATACTTTTCCATTTAAGTTCAAATGATCATGCAGATTTAAGTATCCATCCAGTAAAAATAAACAAGGTAAAAATGAATCCATTACTAACATATTCCATAAGTATCAATGATTTCACTCCCTGCTTTTTTCTGGGGTGTGTTGTTTCCACTCACGTCTGCCTCCACTTACCACATTAGTAATTTTCATCTAGTCATCTTGAAATCTGCGACATGCATACAAATATATGACAAACCAACTTTGGAGAATGATTTGAGAACACTTAATTTTATCCATATAATTATCAGGTAAACACAACATATCATAAACACAGCTCCTGGGTATTTCATTTTCCTAACGTCAGTCATGCTTTGAATGAAATCCTCCTGGTGGTTAATCATTAGAGCCATTTCCTTTTATTTCCAAACACACCTGTCAAAGAAATCTTGCGGGTTATATTATTAACAATTATCAAGTACTCGCCTTAAAATCGGTGACATGCATCAAAACAATCTTTGACAAGCTGATTGTTTAGAGCCCTGGGCAAGCTGACTTTTATAAAAATTTATAAATCCCTGGATCCAGATTTCATCAGCACCTCAGCTGGTAGATAAATAAGGACAGTTTTTTGGCTGGAGTTCTGATATATGCTGTAGAACCCCACTCATTCCTGCATACTGATGACTCAGATTTGGGCAGGGGTGCTCACATAGAGCCAGAGGGTGTGGTCTGGGCAGGTTTTTTTCCAGCATATCAACAGCCTAGAGATGCATGCCACTTTTCTAGCACTGCAAGGGCGCATCAATCTCATAAGACACAGCTGTGTCACGGTCGTCATGGACAACACATTGGTCATTGTGTATGTCAGATGCCAAGGAGGCATTCTTTCTTCCCTCTCTTGGCTTAGAAATCTGGAATCTCTGATGGACAACTATGGAGGGGATCACTCTCAGGGTCTGCCACATTCAAGGCAAGATGAATATTCTAGCATACCTTCACAGCTGGCTCATATCAAATGATCTATCCACCAATATCAATTTTCAAGCAGGGTTGTAGACTGCATTGCTCAGACCAGAAGGCAGTCGATCTCCAAGGATTATAATGCCAAGTGGAGAGTATTCTGTAATTGGTGCAGTCAGCAGTGCATTGGTCCAATCTGTCTCTCTCTGACCACTGTTGTGGATTTTGTTCTCTTCTCTTTTTGAAGATAAAGATTTTGCTCAGTTTCCACCATTAAGGGCTATTGAGCAGTCCTCTCCAGTACCCTTAAGTTCTCTATGGACTCCACCATAGGGTTGAACCGTCATTTCTCAACTTATCAGGTACTTTGAGTTCCTTAAACCAGACTCAAGCTCATTACTGCCTTGGTAGAACCATTTATGTGTTTTTTGGTCATTATCTGAACTAACTTGTGAAACTCTGAGAGAGGCTTCTTTTGAGAATCTTACCTTAAAGGCGATCTTCTTTTTTATTAAGTATTTACTAGCAGAAGGAGTGAAATTCTTGTCTTATCTATGGAAGAGGTTTACATATGTTTCAGTGGTAACTTATTAACACCTGACAAATCCAAAATTATAATCAAAACGATACACCAAAAGAACAAGCAAGCCAAAATAAGGAGTTGAATGAATCATGGGTTGAAATGTGGTTTGTGTCAAGTCGAAAAACAAAATCAACATGGATCAATAACAATATTGACTGATCTTTATTCAGCAACTTAGCTTGTATGAATTCTTTAATGAATATGACAAGTATATGAATATCTGATGGTTATGTGCTTAATATACTTATATATAATGATTGGGTATTCATTTTTTATATGGATTACAACACGTAGGATCGCTTATATCAATGAAAATTAAAAGTGATGGGCACCTCTTGACCATGTGAAACAATTGAAGTTAATAAAAGTAGCAATGGAAATATAGCCAAGATGGAATATGAAAGAATGAGATATGGCACAAAATTAAAAACTAAATAAATTTTTCAGAATAAACAAGGATATAGGTAATTATGTAAAAGTTATGTATCAAAATATCTCAGTATAAGCTGGTATTTTCATGAATCACATTTCATTATGTAATAGTTTTGTATAAAAATACCTCAGTATAAGGGCGGTCTACTTTTATGGCTCCCATGAACAGCATTGTAGTGAGGGAGTACTGATCTTTGATTGCATTGCTTGTTTGCAATAAATCACTGTTAACTGTAATGTTACAATTTTTTGTCAGAGTTTATGAAAGGTGTTTACAGGAAGGGCACATAATGGCATGATTTGTAGGCAAGACATTGTATAATGCACAACCCATGCACACCATTACTGGGTCTTTGTAAAGCATGCATGGATATTTTTTTACATTTATGCAAATTATTTACGTTATTTTTCCCATGTTCAGATCAGTGTGACAGCCAAATAAATTTGTCAAAGAGTAGGGAGTTGTCTTATGATCAGACAAAGATATCCATAGTAAACATTTGCCAAACTTTATCGAAAATGGGGGTGGGCTTACTAAGCATCAGTTTATAATCAGATAAATACAGTAATATTAGTGCAGCTATGATAACGAAAGTCCATACTACACAGAAATGTTCCTTACCAACCACAACAATAATTTCTTGATATCTAGATGCTTTCTCTTGCTGCTGAGACATTTAGTTTGAAAGTATATGTTTAGTTTCATAATTTTACAATAGTCTGATATCAAGAGATGCCAATCCACCATACTGTTATTTTTGTCTTATGCAGTTTATAGGCAGTTTAATTCTTTTTGAAGGTAAAAATCTGTAGAATGCAAAGATAAATTGCCAAAACTAAATAAACATTGGATTTACCTTTTCGTTTCATTAGAAATTAGTGCCAGAATTAAAATGAAGATCTAATGCATTAGTTACTACATTGCAAAATCCCATTTCATTTTGTAATTTTTTTTGTATATGTGTAATATTGTAGCATGATTTTAAAAAGAAATCAGTTCTTGTTAAGTAAATATTTATAAAATTTTAACAGGAAAAAGGAATTGCTATCTCGTGAAGATCTTGTGTTACCATGGCGCCCTTTGTACAAGCTGTGCGAGTCAGTGCTGTATTCCAGATATGAGCATTATGGTCTTCAGCTGTTTCCCTCGTAAGATTTTTGGATATTCTTTATTTTGACTATGTGCACCCAAAAAAAGCCATTTTAATAATTGAATATAAGTTCAAATTTCTCCTGAAATTTGTCTCATTTTGTTGAGTCTACATTAGTATATTGCAAAACATCTGTATCACTTTTCAAGTGACAAAGATAGCAGGGGCATCAACAGGGTCTGACAAATCTTGTACCCAGAACCCAGGGGCTACCTGGATGCTTGGTCTGGACTACCATATATTGAAGTCATGTAGGCCAGCAGGTCACTTTATGATATCATTAATTGTTTTTGTATATTTTTTAAAATATACCTACAAGAATACTTTTTAGAAAATAATAATTGTGAATAACACAAAATGGTATTAAAAGAGGATAGTCTTGAAGCTAACAGTTTCATGTCCAGGTACCTTGCCTTATTTGGGCTACAGAATGTAAGCTCGGCTACCTGGTTTCTTACCTGATACCCCACAACACTACCATCTGATTTTGAAATTTGGCAGACCCTGCATCAATGTTGGGATTTTGTATTAATATTTTTGAAAGTCACCTACGGTGTGGGTACATGAGAGTGTCAAGATGGCACCAGTTTGTATAAGAACTTCCATTTCATTTACCATTGTGTGCTACAAATTATACTGTTGACTAAAACTGAAATTCATTTACCCAGTCTTGTTGGCACAACTAGTCCTGCAGATTTTGATGGATTGCGATGAAACTTGGTGAATATTATGTTTGTCACCTGAAGATGTGCATATCAACAAATCACTTTGCTCCTGCTATAATTTTCTTTGAGTTATTGTCCTTTTTGACCTGCAGTTGAATGCAGTGTATGACAAACTGTTTTGAATGCAGCTAGTCTCACATTTTTAAATGGATTACTTTGAAACTTGGTAAATGGTATGTTCATCATCTGAATATACACATATCAACAAATCACTTGCTCCTGCAATTTTTCTTAGAGTTATTGCCATTGTCTTGTAGCTTGATCAGGGTCTGTTCTAAAATTCATGCTAATTTCTCAAAAATAGTGCTGACAAATCAAACATATGCGTGAAAATTGTACATCATTTTTGCAAGCTCTATATTTATTTATTCATTAAATCTCTCCGCTAATTAGAAAAATTCCCTATTGTTTTCAATATGGATTGCTATGAAACCTGGTAAATATTATGGTCATTACTTTTTGATGTGCATATTGACCAATTACTGTGCTCCTGTAATTTTTGACTCTCCTGGTCTACGACCAGTAGATGGTCTATCGTCCATCCGTTAGCATAAGTTTCTTATCACTACTCCTCCTAAACAACTTTGAGGATTGCCATGAAACTTTGCACACACATTCATCCCATGGTTTAGTTGGTCCTAAATGAAAATGGTGCCACTCGGACATCCAGTGTTTCCACCACAACGGCCATCTTGAAAATCTTATTATTGATATTCCTCCTGAATGGATGATCATATCAACATGGGGTTTTCACTAAAAGACTTACTCTGATGTCTAGCTGATCTTAAATGAAAATGGTGCTGATCTAACATCCAGTATGGCAACCACAGCAGCCATCTTGAAAATCTTGTTTTCGCTACTCCTCCTCAACAGAAAGTCATATTGAGATGGGTTTTCACCAGAAGACTTCTTATGATGTCTAGTTGGTCCTAAATGAATATGGTGCCAATCTGATGTTCAGTATGGCTACCACAGTGGCCATCTTCATAATCTTGTTATTGCTACTCCATTGAGTGGATGATCATATGAACATGGGGTTTCACTAAAAGAATAAATGAAAATGGTGCTCATCTGAGGTCCAATATGGCCACCACAGCAGCCGTCTTGAAAATGTGTTATTGGTACTCCTCTTGGTACTGCCAACTTGCAATATAAAGTCTTTAACCATCACAAGTGTAACATATTTTCAAGGTTAAAGGCACATCTACAGCAAGGAAGATTTAATTTATTTCAAGGTTATGTTAATGCCAAAAGGGACTAAATTTATGTAAATACACAATTTGTCATTTAATCAATGAATTACAAATTTTAAAAGAGAAGTAATTTAGAAAAAATGGGAATTATTATAATAAATACTGGTGGATAATGAGTGAACACATAAGTTACATGAGAGCAAGATCCAGAATGGAATATTCTGGATTGCAGCTCGCGTCAGGTGAATCAGATATTCATACATGTTAATATTTTCATTAATTACTTAAGCACTTTATAAAACGTTTATTACAAAAGATGGTAGTACAGTACCGACGACAAAGTTGAGGCAGCAGAGTAAATAAGATTATCTCATTGTCTTTTAGCATTAAGTACTATATACTATTTTCCTTTGTTCCTTTAAAATATTGTGCGTCTCCCAGATTTGGATGACAGGGGACACATTGTCTCCTGCCCTTGGGATCCTATGTGCAACACTGTCTTATTTTTTTTTTAAATCTTGTTTTTCATTGTACAATGTATATCAGTTTATTTTGTACAAAATATGGTGTGGATGTTTATGGTCTGTTTCTTTTATTTTCTAGAAATATTGAAACAACCCTGAAATCTCTTGTTCGCAACTGTAGAACGTAAGTATATGTATCATGCATACCTAACTGCTTTAATCATGTCAAAACCAATGGCCAGAATATAGATATTAAAAGATATCTTTATAATATAATGTGACTAATAGTAACAATTTGGACATTAAAAATGAATTAAAACAGCTTTGTTATCTTAAATTTTTCAACTCATACAAAACTCTTCAATATGCAGTTCAAACGATACATACTGTATATACTTGCTTTTAAGTTGAGTCCAAATGCAAATTGCACTGACCCATATCTGTCATCACATAATGTGCCAGCAGACCTGGGTCTTTGCAGTTTGTTAGGAGTAATCAGTAGAATGAACAACATAGACCCTAATCTGCCTGCGCATTATGTGATACCAGATCAGAGTCTGTGTTGTTTGCAGTTTGACTCGTTTTTAAGCTAGTATATATGGTACTGTTCAGGAATATCTTTAGAAGTGATTTTAGGAGAGTAATTCTGAACAGCCCTGATGTTTGGGACTTGAACTATTGCAGTAAAATAATATTCACATTGATTGGGATTTTTTTTACAAGTCATAAAAACTTAGATCAATTTTTTAATGATAATAAAATCATGAAAATTAAGATGTTCTCATTTTTTTGTTATAAATTAGTTTGAAATTTAGACCATGAATTTAGCACTGTATTCTAAAATACTTTGAAATAACCACTGTTGATATTTTGATTACAGGTATTTTCCAGTAGAATCTACACAGGAAATGTTGAATGAGTGGCGACCCCTTCTTTGTCAATATGATACAACAATTGTCAAAGCTTTGGGATACATGGATCATTTTCTTCCCACCAATTTGCCCCCAGAGCATCATGACAAAGGCTTCAAGTGAGTCTGCTTGCAGAAAACTTCTTGTATTTTTCATTATCATTATATACACCTCATTATATACACAGGCCCTCACAAATTTATTTGCTCAGAAAATTTAGCTTTTGTGCTTGTAGCATTTTGGTCATCTATAAATTTGATTTTTCCTCATTGATTCAATCTATGGAGTAATGAATTTTAATAGTAGTAAGACATTACTTATTATTACATTGCTATATCTTTTCCTGGCACTGCTCCCTAGTCCAAGGTGATTATTTCCTCCTCAAATTAGTAATTCGAGGTTTAGAAGAAAAAACAACATGATCCCAGTTTGATACCTAGTCAGCTTTTGTCATTCAGCATATTGTCCTCCTTATCCTTGGACATCATGCAGTTTTCATATGTCTCTTGTGCACTCAAGTTGTCTTTGGGCATTTCTGCTGTCAATCATATCCTTTTTAGTGTTGTATTTGATATTTTCTCCCCAGTCTTGCATAATTTTCATGTATCTGTTTCCCTTTTCATCTAATTTGAGGATTTTGATTACCTCATTAGTGAAGTGGGGCTTCTTTGTTTCTATTGTTTCTTTCTGATGAGTTACCTACCCAGTTAATGTTCTGGTTCATTGTTTATTTCTTGCATTATGTATGCCTCAAGGTGTGGGTAAATGCGGTCATAAAATGTCTGCTTGGAATGCCCACCCCAGTGCTTAATGTGCACAGCTTGTGAATGCACCAACAGCTATCCTTTTTTTTGCCTTTGGTCTGACAAGGTATGGGACTTAGTGGAAAGTTACTATGCCTATAGGGCCATGAAGAAGGGACCCACTTTTTCATTTTTGTCATTGGAAGACAAGTTTGCAAGACACAGTCTAATAAATTCCTCTCTCAGTGATGGTGCAGGAGCTGACTCAGATGTTTTTCCGAAGCCAAGAGACAGCCAGACAGCAGAAGGGGGAGTCTGCCCCTTGTACTATGCTTCTGCCTCTGGTTTCTGTTTCTAGTTACAGGGTCCATTTCACACTTGGCCCCTTAAGCCCTCCACCATGGACTTGGGGGCATTGCATGTGGAGATTTTGGCACAGACCTGGACCCATCTCCCCATTAATTCTCTTGAGGCTTCGGAACTGAAGACTCATACACTAGTTTTTATAGCTTCCCATGCTGATATTTTTAGGCGCTGTCTTTAATGTGTTGAAGAAGGAATTGGTGTCTCCAGCTGCTTTGCAGAGATAGTTGGAGGCTGTTGCCAAGACTTAGAGACTCTCAATCATGATGTTCATGGTGCTCTCTGCAGAGCTTCTCCACATCCATAGGGATGCTGCCTTGGAGACATGAAAGGTTTTGCCAGAGCTCAGCAAAAGCATTTCGAGGGCCACTCCACTTGATGTAGAGATGTTAATTAAAGGGCTAATCCCTACAGTGGCCTCACAAGACTTGAGGGATCAGCAACATCAGTCCTTGGACATGGTACCAGAGCCAGCTAAACCAGTGAAGAAACTCCCCCAACCTAAACGTCCGCGGTTCCCTCTCTTAAATGTTTTAAATAGGGGCTCCAGCAGAAATATCAGTTTACATATTTCTATCTTTCTCGTGACAAGGGCCAAAGGGGCTGGTGAGGGGGGGGGGAGGGGGGTCTACAGACCCCTCTCTCTTCTCTAAGGAGGGAGGCAGTCATTTCTGTCCTGCCAAGTCCCCCGTCTTTTCAGCATCCCAGTAACTGTCAGACTGACACTTTTTTCAGAGGCTTGGTTGGGCCTCATGGACGATGCATGGGTCCTTTCCACAATAAAGTAGGGCTACCAGCTTCGCTTTGGTTCCACTGGTCCCAACTGGTGTCTCTATGGGAAGAGGTGTGCACCCTTGAAAATTAGGGTGCAGTAGTGAGGGTGACAACCATTTAAAATGTGAGATTTTATTTCCAGATCTTCCTAGTGTCAAAAACATGGCGATAGTTTCGACTTGTTATCAATCTTTTCCCATTGAACAAGTTTCTTCTGGAAGAGCATTTCAGGATGGAGACATCCACCTCAATCGGGAATACCTTGCGGTCAAATGACTGGGTGGTCTCCATCAACCTCCAAGATGCCTATCTTCACATTTCCATTTCCCAGTCCACAGGAAATTCCTGTGGTTTTGTCTGGGACAGGAGATCTTTCAATTTGGGCTCTTTTTTCAGCTTAGCTTCTGTACCCAGATCCTTCATCAGGGAGATGAGTGTAATATCTACTCATTTAAGGTTCTTCTGGGTCCCCGTTCTCCAGTACTTCAATGACTGGTTAATACATAACATCCTCAGATGTGCCCTTGTGAGGGTTCTATCTCTCTGTTGGAAGACAGTGACTCATCTGGCCTAATTCCCAACTGGGAGAAGTCAAATCAGATCCTTTCTCAGAATTGTATTTATGTGGTGATGAATTTTCTTACCCGCAAAAGACAGTCCATGTTCCTCCACACAGAATCTCACAAATACTGTCTCGTAGCAAGACTGGACGAGAAGACTTCATTGTCTGCTTGCATCTGCATGTCTCTTCTGGGGAGTCTGAACATGGCAGCACACTTAGTTCCTGTCAGAATGCTTCATATGAAGTCTCTTCAGTTCTTACTTTTAGCAAACTGGAGACCTCACATTGACCCCTGTCTGCTTAGATCCCCTTAAGATCCAAATTTTGTTACCATAATAGTTAGTGCAAAATCAGAACAGATTTTGACTAGCGTTCCAATTTACACACCAGAACCTCGTTCCTTATTATACATTGATGCCTCAGATTCAGGCTGGGGTGCTCACCTAGGGCTTGAGGGATTAGTCCTGCAGGGCCTGTGGTCTTTGGAAGAATCTTCCCTTCAAATCAACAATCTAATAATGCAGGCTGTTTTTGTAACTTCAACCACATAAGACATAGCTGTGTCATGATCACTACTGAGAACATGTTGATCATAGTGTACCTCAGATATCAAGGGGGCACTCATGCTCCTTCTCTCTGCTTGGAAGTCTTGAACCACCTCCATTGGACAGCTTTGGAGATCACTCTCAGAGTGCACCACATTCCAGACAGAGATGAGAAGTCCTTATGGAATGGTCTCTGCACCAGTCAGTAGCAGAGATAATATTTGATCTGTGTGAAAAGCCAATGGTAGACTTGGTTGCAATAAGGTTGAACAACAAGCTCTCCCTTTATGTCTCTTCAGTACCAGACCAGAGAGCATGCATGGTGGATACCTTCAGACTGGGGTGGGATCGACTATATGCCTACACCTTCCCACCTTTCAAAATAATCTCGCAGGTTCTTAACAGAGTCAGGACCTCCAAATTATGACTCATCCTAATAGCTCCCCAGTGGCTCCAATGATGGTGGTTCAGTGATCTCCTTGACCTGTTGGTTGACAACCGCAGGGAATTACTGTTGAGGATGGATCTGCAGGGTCCCTCTTTCACAACTCTCCACACATTCTCCATCATCACATGGTTCATATCAAATGAGTAAAGCTTCTTTCGAGAATCTTACACTTAAAACAGTCTTTCTTCTCTCCCTAGTGTCGGTAAGGAGAATGAGTAAAATTCATGCCTTGTTAGTGGACTGGGTGGTTTTACAGTTCAGTGGTAAGTATGATTTGGTCTCTTTTTGGATTTATGAACAAGAATCAGCTATCTTCTGCAGTATTGCCTACCCTTACCATATGGGCCTAAGGATTATGATTTTGACATTATGATCGCACTCAACAGACTTACAATTTTAGCTGGTTTTTGAGGCTAAATAATTGAAGAAAGGGAAGCAACTTTTACATCTTTGGAGTGAAAATTCTTTCAATAGTTATGAAAATAATTTTGGCATCATATCTCTGGAGCAAAAAATATATAATGGAAATATTTTCAATCTTTGTTTGATGAATTTTAAAGTGTTTTAGCATTAGTAGATATCACTGTTGGATATATTTTCCTTTAAAAGTTCGTTTTGTTAATAATAACATTTGTACACTAGATTCATCCACATTGCAAAATGTCATTGAATTCAGGTGAAATGCGTGGGCTGAGTCCAAAGTTCAAAATGATGATCTTCCAGCAAAAAAAATGAAAAGAGCAGTTGACCCAGAAGTTGAGGGAAGATTATTCAAAGATGTGGCCTGTCATTTCGTGATCTACAAGAGGTTTTTCTGTCGCACATGCAATCAACATTTCAACATCAGCCTAGGTGGCAAAGATGACTGCCAAAAGCATGTTTCTACAAAGAAACACAAAGACTTGGCATCCTTACATGAATCATTACAGAAGATTTCATAAATTTTTAATACTCCTGATGATTTCAGTGACTTACACAAAGCGATAATGAGAGCAGAAGCTCTTTTCACAAAATTATTGTGGAATACAATCTTCCAATCTGTATTTTTCGACCATGTAAGTAAACTGTTCGAAACAATGTTTCTGGATTCAAAAATAGTGCTGAAATATGGCTGTGAAAGGTCAAAACAACAGTAATTGTTAACAAATTTGCTGAAATGATAAAAGAAGAGGTAGTTGAAAACTTAATGCAGACTGCCTTTTCAATTGCAACTGATGGCAGTAATGATGTTGACTGCAAATAATACCCTCTCATTATTTGGTATTTTGATGATGGTCAAATGATAACCTCTAGAGTTCTAGCTGTTCCCACTTGTGATGGAAAAGCTACACCTGAAAACATTTTCAGTTTGATTAGTTCTGAGTTGGGAACAGGAAAAATACTAGGGGTGAAACGATAAACCTGTACCGTGTATTGATACAATTCACGATACACAGCCTACGATATGATACATTATCGATTCTCAATTTAAAGAATAAGAAGGCAAATGACTAATAATTATTAATGACTGCTGAAGATTAAAGTAACTTATATAGGGTAGATATTGTTTTGTATTGATTCTTCACCTCTTGTATCGATACATGTATCGATATGGCAAAAGTATCAATGAATCGTTTCACCCCTAAAAAATACCATTTATTACTTTGCTGTCATTTGGCTGTAACAGTGCTAATGTGATGATCAAAAAGAATAAAGGAATATATGACTTTCTTCTCCAGTCACAATGGCAAGCCATTTGCTATGGTTGTCCATATCATCTTGTTCATCTGGCAGCAGAAAAGCAGCAGCTAAATTAAATGGCAAAATGGAGGGGCTGTTGATTGATATTTTGTATTATTTGGAAAAAAGTTCAAACAGGAAAGACTCCCTGAAGCCTTTTCAAGACTTTTATAAAACAGAACCAAGGAAGATGCTTTGACATGCCTGTACAAGATGGCTTTCTTTAGGTAATGGATACATAAACTCCTTGAACAGTGGCCCCACTGAAGGACTCTTTCAATCTGAGAAGGAGAAGCAGAAGAAGGCAACCATGCATAAGAAGCCTAGTGTAGAGGAGAAAAAAAGCAAAACCAATGAATCTTTCCAGAAACCACATGAATTGAAAGATTAGTGTAGAACTCCCATTCATATTAGGAAGAAAAGGACAAAGGATGCAGAGAAGAAAATAAACTGCCAGAAAAGAAGACAGTAATGCAAGTAAAGAAAGAAAGAAGGAAACAAAGGGGGAAGAAGTGCCTGTTGATGAAGATGAACTCCCTGCTTGTAAGCAGTCTGATAAACTTGAAAGATAACACAAAACCTTAGTTTCAGTGGAGTTCCAGCTTGACTGCTTCATCCTTAGGCATGCCATCCCTATCTTTGAACTAGCCATTTGCTCCTTTAAGATGAGCCACTTATTTACAAATCATGAAGGATTTTCCACAAGATTATGAGAAACCTCCGGTAAGATTGTAAAACCAGCTGCTCTTGTGCTAATAAGAGTGTTAACACAGTATGTTTCACTGAGAGAATGTACCAGAAGTAGGATGCTGCTCTAATGATCGGGTCAGAGACCAGATATGTCATCAAAGAAAATGAGGAACAGCTCATACCAACTTCTGTGAAAGACTTTTATGGCAGAATTCAACACTACTTGGTGAAAGCTTGCAGCTATGTGAAAGAGAAGTTTCCATTAAGCGAGAAATTATTGCAGTAGGATGAAGTAGTGGATATTGGAGTTGAGGCAGTCTGAGAAGTTTTCATCTGTACAGAGGTTTCCTGATTTGCTTCTTTCTCAGTGTACAGTGGATGAGCTCACTCTTTAATTTATTGAATATCAGTGTGAGATGCTTCCTGCAGCAATACTGCAGCTGACGAGAGCAGATACTCAGTGGAACCAGATTGCCACAATCAGTGATGAGAAGTGATGCTTGATAATTTGACAATCCCTCATTCCAATGCACTTTGTGAAAGGATTTTCTTCTTCATCAGAAGAAACACACAGAGTACAGAGCACATCAGAGTAGGAAAACAGTTGGATCCTTGATGATTTTGAACAAATGGGCCCATTTGTGTCAGCCCAACAAGTTGTCAAGCCATCCTCCAGTTTGCATTAGAGCATCCTACTGATAGCAATTGTAAGTTCACTTTGACAGATTATCCAAGGCCATCAGCCACTCTCAGGGCTGGCAAATTCAGCAATGCAGTAATATCAGATAATATATTACTGCTATCAGAATGTAGATTTTTTGGGGGTAAAACTCATTTTAATTATGCAATACTCACCTGCTATTATTGCCAAAATCCATCCTCTCATTCCCCGCTCCTTTTGGTCTTGGTCCAAGTCGAAGAAGGACTTTATTCCTAATGACAGAAGTTGACTAAGGTATTAGACAGGGATATGTTGTTTTTTTTATTTTAGATCTCCAGTTACTAGTTGAGGAGGGAATAATCACCTTGGATTGGGGACTGGTGCCAGGAGAAGATATAGCGACACAATAATAGCAGGTAACTAAAATTTGTTTTACCCCCCAAAACTACATATTTCTGTATATCAATGTGTATTACAGTGAAACCCCGCTATAACGCGATATTTGGGGTCCATAAAATTCGATCGTGGAAAAAGCGGGGTCGCGTTATTGCGGGGTTTTGCTATATTTTTCTTTATTCAGAGAACAACGTATACACGTCTAATGTATAGCATGAATAGGGTATCAACACCGTTTACTATCTGATATCGATCCATCTTTGTTTTCCCAAATGACAACCCTTTGATTGAGCCACGAGTTTGATACAGCTGTACTTGTTCAGTGCCAAGTAACAGAGAGTGGTTATTTGAACTCCCTGTGATCTTGCCGCCGAAGCTCAGTCTCTACATAAGCACCCACATATGATAATCTTTGATCTTGCCGCCCAAGCTCAGTCTCTATATAAGCACCCACATATGACAATCTTTGATCAACCACCGCATTGTCTGGTGCTTGGTTGTGTATGCAGTTAAAGAAGAAACATAAGTCGGCTATTGTTTGCGCAATGATTGTATACGTGTCCAGCGCACGTGTTGTTGGCTTACGTTTTTGATGTTTATTAAATCGTGAGAATCTTTTATCAACCACCACATTGTCTGATGCTCGGTTGTGTATGCAGTTAAAGAAGAAAAACACGTCGGCTATTGTTTGAGCAATGATTGTATACAGAATGAATTGAAGACAAACACAAAGAAAACTTAATGGCTTTACTCATGGATCAATAATAAGTAACATTTCCGATAATGTTTATTTTGGCATAACACTTCAAGAAATTGGTGAAATTGTTAAATTTCAGAAGCCACGCCACGATCGAATTCATAAGTGATCTCTTCCCCAAAATGATAATAAACTTTTTGTACACTATTTCTCGTACTTAAAAAAAAATTTTTTTTCCGTGTACGAGAAAAATACACGTACATGTATATAAAATTTCAGGAACCACGCCACAAACGTATTATACTCGAATTCATACGTGATCTCTTCCCCAAAATGATACTGTAATATACACATTTTATACACTATTTCTCGTCCTTTGAAAAAAAAAAGTTCATGTGCGAATGAATATATGAAATTTTGGGAGCCACGCCACGATCGCGTTATATCCGAATTCGCGTTATAGCGGGGCGCGTTATAGCGGGGTTTCACTGTACTTCTAAAGTTGTTTAATTTTGTGTATTAGTTAAATAACTTGAATAAATGCATAGACAATGTTGATTTTGCATTGATGTCTAGGACGCCTCAATTACATGAGCCTAATTTATATAGTGGTTTACCATAATGTTTTTGCCCCTATACTCTTTTTGCTCACAAGGCACTTAATGAAAATTTCTTTTTTCATTGATTACATGATTATGAAATCATATGGATGTCAGTATTTGATTTACAAAAAATAGCCCCAAAAATTACCATAGATTTAGGTTACTCTGCAAATTGAAAGAGTCGATTCTGAGAACTACCTCATCCTGTAGGAAAAACTGCTAAATGTGATGTGTGCTTAAAAAGTTATGTGAATAGAGTTAGGTAGTGTGATGCTGTATGTAGTATTCTTTTGTTTAATAGAATGCACAGTTAAAATGAGTTCAGAATTTGTTATGATGTTTTGGGGTCACTTCAGTAGATCATTTTTTCCCTCAGATTATGGTTCCAAGAAATGATGGCTCTATGGGACTCATTCCAGAACAGCCCTTCTTGGGAAACTGTAAGTCGATAATAATAAACATTTGTCAGAATTTATGAAGATAAGTTTGATTGTGGAACTCTTTGCACTTACTCAGCAAACTATGGTAAATGTAACCATGACAGTTTTATTTTTGTGAAAACGTCTTTCATTTTTCATATATGATGCTATCTTGATGGCTTAGAATGGGGCTTTCTTTAATTTTGATATCCTGGGTGGAATGTTTGGATGTTCAGATGTTTTTAATTAGAAAGTCCCCATTCCCATTACCAATTTATAGATCTATTGATCAATCAAGATAAAAGGAAAAAAAGATAAAGTTGCAGATAGATAGAGAGATAGAATAAATTGTCAGAGATGATCGTTGTAAGTTCATGACAGTCATAAACAAATGCAGTGCATTGAGCTGAGGCTCATTAATTTATGAAATCATGACCAATGATGACACTCATTGTTCACTTTTTTCCCCAGAATGAAAGCCACATTCTCTGTCATCTTACTGCCATGTCAGAAAAGTTTCACCACCACCACCACCACTACCATCCTTTAAAAACAAATAGATCTGTTCCTCTGTGTAGTTCATCTTGGTTCATACAGCCTTGAAAAATCCTTGAATTTAAGTGGGTTGCCTTGAAAACTACTTGAGTTTTTAAGAAGTTGGTTTTATCCTTGAAAAGTCTTTGAAATTTTTAATAACTCCTTGAATATTTCATAAGACTCCTGGAAATTGTCTGTGTGAATACAAGAAAACTTAATAAAATATGTCACTTTTCAAATTCAGGGTCATTGGTATTGCATTATTTTCAAGAAATAATGAATGAATAAACAAAATGGGATAATGTTGGGTGGAGCAAATTATGTGTTTTTTCTTCAGCATGTGTACCTATTTATGCAATGCTACACAAAATGACATTAAGAAAGTTCAGTTTTTGTAACAAAAATTACTCCTTGAAGACTTTGGGAAGCTCTTGCAAATTCATTGAAAAGTCCTTGAGAACCACCTTTCTGGGACTGTTCAAACGATGTTTACTGGTATGTGTTGTTTGTCAGGTGTCTGTCCATATTCAGGTTAAGAAAATAATTATAGTTATCTTAGCAATGAGCTGTTGTTGCTGGTTGAATCTTGTAATAAAAGCATTGTTGCAAAACATTCTACCTCCAGTTCTTATGAAAGGGGTTATATTGACTAATCCCACATGTGACCAACTGCCCTTTAGGTATAAGCAGTAATCAATTTGGGGTTTTTATATCTTGTAGAGGATACAAAGAAAATCAGCCAGATATTGACACCATTTGGGACAACAAGACCTTTAATTTTCAGCATATATGCTCAAGATCCTACCACTATAAGAAATTTTTTAAGTGCTAATTTCGCTATTTGGGACCAAAATTTAGATGTATATTACATCAGGCTATCCCTTAATGGAAGCCCTGTTAAATATTATTTAAGTGTGGTCATTGAGGTTGAGGAAACCAGAAAACTCGGAGGAAACCATAGACTTTGGATCAGCAACTACTTGAGTTGAACCCAGGACTGTAGAGCTACAAAGCAGGCATTTTACCACTGTACTGTCCAGGTACAATCTTCGTGCATGATGGGAATACCAGTGAAACTGCGCAGATATAGATAAAGTTTGATTTTCTATTAAACAATTTATAATCATTGTCTATTTCTCTGAAAATTTTATGCTTGGAAAAGAAAAATTCTTATTTAAATTTCGAATATTGATCATTTGGAAAGTTAGGTGAATTTACAACTTCTGATTTTTTTGTAGGGTGACAAGTCAGTCTTAAAATATTAATACACAGTATATAACCTGTTTGTGATAAATTAAGATTTAGTGAATTTTTGCTTATCGCAGAGTACTAATTTTGAGTCTAAATGATTTTATAATCAATGCATGTATTCTTTTTTGTTTTTACAGTTAAATCATTTTAAAACTGAATCATTTCATTGGTCCCTGGGGGTTTATTACAAATAGGTTCCACTGTTGTATGCCAACAGTAGCTTAAGTGACTTTAAATATAACTTGTTAGGTTGAAATTATAATTATGCTTTTTTTCCCCTTACAGAGTTTTGTGAACTTACTGTCACGTCTTGCAAATGACAACATAGGATACATAGACTGGAGTCCATATTTGTCAAAGGTAAATGTATCAACAGTTATATTTACATATGTGACTAGTTTGACAATTATTACTGGGCTTGTTAGTATTAACATTTTAGGTTTATATGTTAATTCAAACCAGTGGGTGATTGTAGGCCCATTGAAACCCTTAATTGAAGAACAGCAGTGGCAATTGTGCAGAAAGGTTCTATATGTATCACATAAAATTCTTGAATATGTTTAGAACTCAGTATAATATTGCATTATAACTTCAGTAAAACCTCATTTATCAGAACATTGTACTTGACAGGACAAATATTTAGATAAACATGAGTTCCAGTTACAAAGTTTTGGGTTAAATAAAATCTGCTTGCTTTGAAGACAGATACAGTAAAAAAATAAAAAAACAAAAGTCACAAAACATCTCCCTTTGCATGTTACTTAAAATCACAGAATTATATCCCTTTGCATGCTGCTGTAAATGATTTTTTTTTAGCAGGTATATTTTAGTGAATTTAATGAGCAAAAACACTTGAAGTGAACCCCTGGTGCCCCATCATGGACAGACTTCAAGCTTTGTTCACTGTCCCCAACACCTCTCATCGTCACTTTAGTATTTGCTACTTTCACAGGATGTTTCTTTGACACCCCACTCTTATGAGCTTATAGACACAAGCTCACAAGTACCATCTTCCTTCTTCAACCCAACATTGTCCTGAAAAGACTCAGCCTTCTGTGCATTGATTGAAATAGTCTCTGGCCTCTACCTCATCCTGCTCCATCAATAGCCTCTCACAGAATTCATGCATCAGTCGATTTCATTAAAAAAAAAGAAAGACCAGTGTTCTTAAAAACAGCTTCTGCAGTCAGGTTGAGTTACTGACATTTTGCACTGCTTCAGAAGGTAACTTTAACACCCAGGCATCAACAGGTCTTTCCTATTGCAACAATGACTTGCATCAACTTTAACACAGCTTTCTACATGACACACATGCCAGTCTTTTACATTGAAGTCCCTTCTGTCAACAAAGACATCGCGGGTTTATAAATGTAGAAATCTTCCACTTTGTTTTTAGACTGGAAACCTTTTTTGACACATGACCAGTTTGCAAAGGCTTCATACTCAACTTGGTTTCATGGACCATACTGCAGCAACCTAAACATAGCTTAGACCTCATCATTGAGAACCATGCAGACATACACACCTTTGAGTCAGTCTCGTGTATGGCTCAAATGTTCAGTAGGGTAGCTCAGTGCTCACTCTAATGCCATAGCTGTATCCATTAAGCTCTAACTAGCGAAAAGAGATGCATTCCTCTCCATATCTGTGCTGCTGAGAGACCGTCACCAGCCAATCTTTAGATCATGCCAGCTTTCTTCCATCCTGTTGTTCCTTGGTCAGACAGAAAACAGGTCACCAAAGAAGCAAACCTTGTGCCAGCCTAGTGACCCAGGGCATAATTCAGGAAGGGAATGTCCAGGTTTGACCCAGCTTGTCTTCCTCGCTACCTTCTTGCAGAAAATAACATGGCCATTTTGCCCTTTTTCTTATATCCAGGTGGGGGAAAGTCTTCACCCTTCACCATGAAATGGGATACTTCCTGCCCTGATGGCTTGTGGTTTTCACTAGAATTTACACTTTCCTCATGAAAGTCGAATCTGTACCTGCAGGGGTTGCCATTTGCTGTTCTACTTACGATGAGGTGGAACAGCAAACACCCCATCCTCCTCTCACAAGCTGCAGATTTGAAAGCCTGGGAAGCTGACTACCTTTTGCCGAATTGGAATGGTGTTACTGAACATGCCTTTCCCCATAACCGTCTGATACCCAAAGTTTTTCAGAAAGTGAGGAAATGTAAATGCTGACTAAATCTGATGATTCACCTCAAGTGGCAAACAACATGGATCAGCTACTTCCTCAATCTAGTAGTGGAGATTCCCAGGACAGTACTGCCTTCTCCGTGCCTACTGAATCAACAATGAATGCCTGTTTCCATTCAAAGCTGGAGATTATGAACCAGCACACCTGGCTCATATCAAATAATCCCTCTAAAAGAAATATTTCTCTGAGCAAATGGGGGACAGAATTGCTAGAGCAAGATGACCCACCACTTTGGAAGTGCCAGAGGGGAAATGGAGAGTTTTCTCCCAGTGGTGTGAGCAGAGCACATCTCTACCGTGAAGACTTCGTACCAGAAATAGTTAACTTCCTCCTATGCTCTACAAGGATACGAAGTTAGCCCCCAACACAATCAAGGGCAACCATTCTACAAGCTCAGATATGTTTCACCCGCATGGAATGGAGGATACAAGTTGTAGCAAAGACATCTGTGCCATTCATGCGAATTTCAACTTGTCTCCGCTGAAGGCTTTGGCCCCTTGTCTGAAATGGAATCTTCTCTGTGTTCTGGCATGGTTAAAAGCACATTCCAGAGCCTTCATGACTCAACATCCTTCTAAAAGTGTGCACATCTGCTACAGTAGTAACTGATGATTGACAGGATGTCGATCAGTCCTCTATCCAATGGGAGACCACTCTTGTATGACTTCCACCTTGGCAAGCAGATGACCTTTTAGTACTTCTGTTGCTAAACAAGCCAAAAGATGTGAGGAATGTCTTTTTTAGTTTGGGAGGGCTGGATTTGTGGATGTAGTCCTAATGTATTATAATCAGGTAAGCATTATTGAAGAAACATTTTTTACTATAAAAACTGGTTTTCACCAGGAGTTGATTGTTCCTGCACTTTGATAATCCCATATGTTGGAATAAGGCGACAACACTTTATATCATCTGTGTTGAGAAAGCGTATCACACAAATACATGCTTCACTTTGATTAGGTGAAGTAAATCTACTACAGCTACAAAAATAGTTTTTGCACATCATTAATTTGTAAAAATGTAATGTCACTAAGATGCTAACATTTTAGATTCACTCAAACTTGATGAGGTAAAATATTGTGATTTACAGCACATGTTGTTCAAATGAACCAAAGATTTGTCCTCACATAATGCACCGGCAGATCAGAGTTAGTGTTGTTATGTTCTGCTGATTAGTACTTACACTATGTAGACCCTGATCTGTCGGTGCATTTTGACTTATATGCAAGTATATACAGTATGTGATTCTCTTGTGTATGCATCACTGCTTGTCTGAATTGCAGGATGCATATGTGTCACAACATTCAAACCTCACACTGCATTATCGCTGTTGTGGATTAAGGCATGTGTACCTGTCAAAACAGATTTAAACCTTACATTCATGTTGACCGAAACAGGGGATTCAAACATCAGTGCATGAGATACATGTACATGTTTAAAATGTGCACAACAATCTCAGAATTTTAACCCACTGGTTGGGTAAGTGAGAACAACAAGAACATTGCAGTTTCACTGCAGATTTTAATTGATTTTTAGCTCTACTGGTCACAGACTAGAAGAGCTAATGGAATGGTCTGTTGTCCATCGTCCATATTGTCCGTTAGCACGAGTTTGTTATTGCTACTCCTTCTAAACTATTTAAAAGATTGGCATGAAACTTTACACACATTCATCTCATGGTCTAGTTGGTCATAAATGAAAATGGTGTGTCTCAGATTTCCAATATGGCTGCCACAGTGGCCATCTTGAAACTCATGTTATCGCTCTTCCTCATGAATGAATATATATATCAACTTGGGGTTTTCACTAAAAGACTTGTTATGACATTTAGTTTGTCCTAAATGAAAATGGTGCCAATTTTACACCCAATATGGCCACCATGGCAGCCATCTTGAAAATCTTGTTATTGCTACTCCATCAGAACGAAAGTCATATTTACATGGGGTTTTCACCAGAAGACTTCTTATGATGTCTAGTTGGTCCTTAGTGCAAATCGTGCAGCTTAGACATAAAATGAAATATGGTCCACCACAGTGGCAAGCTTGAAAATCTTGTTACTGCTGTTCCTTCTAAATGGATGGTCATATAGACATGGGGTTTTCACCAAAAGACTTCTTTTGCTGTCTAGTTCATTCTTTATGAAAATGGTGTTGATATGATTTCCAATATGGCCACCATGGCAGCCATTTTGAAAATTGTGTTATCATTGCTCCTGAATGGAAAGTCATAATGACATTTGGTTTTCATCAGAAGACTTTTTATGATGTCTTGTTTATCCTAAATGAAAATGGTGCTGCTTGGATGCCCAGTATGGCCACCATAGTGGCCATCTTGAAAATCTTGTTTTTGCTACTTATTCAGAATGGATGGTCATATCATCATTGGGTTTTCACTAAAAATACTTCCTATGATGTCTAGTTAGTCCTAAATGAAAATGGGTCGATCTGATGTCCAATATGGCCACCACAACAGCTATCTTGAAAATCTTGTTATTGCTACTACTCCTGAATGGAAAATCATATCAACATGGGGGTTTTGCCAGAAAACTTCTTACGATGTCTAGTTGGTCTTTAATAAAAAAAACACTGCTCAGACATCCAATATGACCGCCACAGTGGCCATCTTGAAAATCTTGTTTCTGTTACTCCTCCTGAGTGGAAAGTCATATCAACATAAGGTTTTCACTAAAAGATTTCTTATGATGTCTACTTGGTCCTAAATGAAAATAGTGATGATCTCATGTCCAATATGGCCACCACAGCAGCCATCTTGAAAATCTTGTTATTGCTTCTTTTCCTGAATAAGAAGTCATATTGAAATGAACTTTTCACCAGAAGACTTCTTATGGTGTCTAGTTTGTAATAAGTAAAATTGGTTCTGACCCAGTATCCAATGTGGCTGTCACAGTAGCCATCTTGAAAATCTTATCGCTACTCCTTCTAGATGGAAAGTCATATCAACATTGGGTTTTCACCAGAAGACTTCTTATGGTGTCTAGTTGGTACTAAATGAAAATGGTATTGATATAACATCCAGTATGGTCACTGTGGCAGCCATCTTGAAAATCTAGATATTGCAACTCTTAAATCGAAAGTCATCGACATGGGGTTTGCACCAGAATAATTATGATATCAAGTTGGTTTTTGCCACAAATATGGCTGCCACAATGAACGTATTGAAATTCTTGTCACTAATTCTCCTGAATGGATGGTAATATCAACACTAATTCTCCTGAATGGATGATAATATCGCTAAAAGTCTTCCAGTGGTGTCCAGTTTATCCTAAATGAAAATGGTACCAA
Organism: Margaritifera margaritifera; assembly: GCA_029931535.1. Taxonomy (NCBI): domain Eukaryota; kingdom Metazoa; phylum Mollusca; class Bivalvia; order Unionida; family Margaritiferidae; genus Margaritifera; species Margaritifera margaritifera. Next base: position 10,362,599 of record JAQPZY010001686.1, read on the forward strand.
TTGTGCATCCAATATGGCTGCCACAGTGGCTAATTGAAAATCTTGTCACTCCATAATGTCAGATGTGGTTCCAACACTCAGTAATTAAAAAGAAGAAGTGGTCCTATCTTGAACTCCTTGAAATTCTTTTCAGCCAGTAGAGTTTCAGACCCATCTTGTTTATTTACTGTATAATACTATATCTGGAATCAAGATACTTGGTGAAAGGACACATTTTCATGAGTACTGCACCCTCATCTTAAAGCAGGTCACTGTTACCCATATTTCATATTTGACTGACTATGCTTCAATTTGATGTTGATGCTGTTCATTCTTTAATGATTAAACTTGATGATTGTATACATCTCTCTTAGTACTATGCCCATACCAAAAGAGGTTACTGTGTCCTATATTTTACTGGCTTAGGTTAAAATAAGTTTTTGCATGTAGCTCATGAATACATAGGTTTTTGACATGCTGTGTACATACTATCCTAACTAGAATCGTGAAACTTGGATAAACACTACTCCCTCATTTCAGTAGTATGCCATTGTTGCCCATATTTTACTTCACTGACTTTGGTTAAATTTTGTGTTTGATGTTCATTTCTCAGGCACTGTTCATGCTAGAATCCTGAAATTGATGATGATGTGCATCTATGTTATTACCACTCCCTTAGAGCAAAAGTGGCTCATGGAGACCTATATTTCATCTTTTACTGGCTCAGTGAAGTTTTTGCATTTAGCTCAAGACCACATACACTTTTGGCATGGTATATGCATACAGTCCTACCTAGAATCATGAAAATTGATGAGTGGATGCATCTTGATAAGTTCTACATCCTTGTAGCAAAATGAGGTCTTTGTGACATATTTTTCATGCTTCAGTGACTTTTTTGAAATTTTGTGTTAAAAGTAAAATGTAATGGGTGCTGCTTATGTTTCAATCATGAAACTTGATAATTGGATGCATCTCTGTTACTACTACACCCTTAAAGCCAAAGGTCACTGTGACCTACATTTTATGCTCTACTAACTGAGGACATACCACCTGAGAAAATCTTGGACTTTTTAAGGGAATATAGTTTTAATCATTTTTGAAGGATTTTACATGTATTACCTCTATGTGGTATTTTATACACTTTTTACAGAATTGTAACTTCTTTACATTTTATATTTTATCTTGTTGTACTTAATGTTTACATTTATTTGGAAGGGTTTATCCTCCTTAATTTTTGTGCAATTCATTTGTAAATTTTTGAACTTTACCTTTAGTTGGCACTACATAGCCACTTTTGTGCTGAGGTGCTGAAAAACACTACTACATACATACATTCATACAAACTAACATGGGTTAAGTATTTGTGTTTATGATCACATTGTTTCAACCATGCTAGACCTATATACATCCTGGTCACAAAAAGGCCCTTTATGACCAGTGCAGTTGGAAGTAGGAATAAATATGCTTATTCAGTGGTAAACTCTCCATATTGATGACTATACATTTTACATGTATATTGTAATATGTTACCCCCAGCAGGTTAAATGTGAATGAGTAATGGGAATTGGATGAGGGGACTGCAAGCTGCATACTTTTCATGTGAGGCCTCAGCTGTAGTGGTTAATCAAGGTAATTATTGATGCATGAACTATATACTGTTGACTCACTCCAAGGTTACTTACAGCCTGTGACTTTCACACAGTAGAATCTCGCTTCTTGGGATGGATAATGATAATAGCTTGTCAATTAGATTTTAAGAATAGTTATTAAAACAAGGTAACACAAAAACAACTTTAATCACTGGTTTTTATAGACAAATTATGGTACTTCTACTTTGATGTGATAGAAAAGAATGTTCTTTTTTTTTTTATTGTTTTATGTATTTTATGACTTTTTCACAGTAGGTAGGCAGGTTGGGTGGGTGGATGGGTAGATAGGTAGGTAATATGTTTCACAATATGTCAGCACAATACTGGCTATATAGTGCCAATTAAAAGTTAAGATTTTAGATTTTAAAATGAATACAAAGTTCTGTTGTAAAGATAAAAAAATTTGCAAAAAAATCCTTAGTTTGAAAAAGGTCCAAGATCACTTTAATCTGAATTTATTTTATGGATGATATTGTTTACAATGGCTACTGGAGACAAGTAAAAGTTGAGATGAGCCATGACATCAGTGATTACACTCTGAGTTTTTTTATTCCTTTTTCTTCGCTTTTACTCAAATGCCCTTTGAGATAAGGGCCATGAAACTTAATTATTTTCCATGTCTGCCCAGTAACTGTACAGCTATGTCTTAAATGCCACAGTCAGATTTCATTATTGTGAGATTTTGTTGACTTTTTACCACAGTACTTGGGGGACAAAAATTCACTGAATTTGCTTATTTGTCTTAAATCCAAATTAACATGTCAGGAAGTATTAAGTTGCTACATATGGTATAATAATGAACTTTTAGTCTGTATCTATGATAAATAGTTTTTGTTCATTAACAGATCTTCAACAAATTCCTCCGAAGCTTTAATCTTCCTGTGGGTCATCAGGATGCACTGGTTGGTCGGTCCAGCAACAACTATGACATGACCCAGTCTGTACAATGGATTGTAGCTCTTCTGGTAAGTGTATCTCTGGTGATAAATATCTCACTTAACTTTTGATGGACAAGACGTATTTGAATTTAGTAGTCCCTCACATTAACAAGCCATATCTTTATGAAACTCCTTGTTATAATGGTACCCTACTTAGAGTGTTAAAGATAAATGTAGAAGTAAAATGTAGGGACCATATCTGGCCCTGGTTTCACTAAACACCTCAAGTTTCCTTCCTAATATTTGAGATTTTTCATTATCTTATTGCTTGATTTGGAATTTTTAGTTTTTTGCTGAACATTAAGCAGACGTTAAGGATTAAAATAGTTATAATATCCTGCATTTCTTGGAATTAGTCTTGCTTTATCTCTGAAGACAAATTGAGGATTTCCTTAAATCTGAGGAATTCCTAAAGTTGTTTTTCAAGAATAAAAGAACTCCCAGGTGTATGGTGTATGCTTTTACAACTAGAGAGTTATTTCATTCCTTGAATTATATCGACCTCTCGCAAAAATTCCAATATTGTCTGAAATGTCACAAGCAAGATAATGCAAAATCTCAATTCAGGAACAATTTTTAAGCAATTTAATGGAACTGGAACATGGTTTGCTAGGTGAAGACTTGTTTTGAAGCACAAGGACAGAGTTTGAGCCCAAGGGTTTAAAGTCTTTCTGAGTACTTGGCCAAATGTTTTAGCTTATTGAGACATGTATATTTGTTATTTATACATGATTAATTACCTGAACTAGAAAGGTGTTTATTGAACATGGATGACCCACCACAGCGACTGTAATTACCTAAATGCAAACCTGAAATAATGTGTGATGGACAGGTGACTATGGACCAGGTGATGGATTGAACCAGCTGGCACTGGCCTAACCATGTAAGAATAGTTTGTTTCAACAAAATCCTTGATATAATAGGCTCCTATGGATCCAGAATCATTGATGATGGAAATGGACTCCTTTATGTTAAACACTGTGTGTGGAACAAGCTGCAAACATTTTGATTTATACTTCTGTGTTACACAAAGAAATTCTGTCACCAAATGTAATCATTAGTAATATGTTATATATTCATGCCATTAACCAAAAACATCTTGCAGAGGTAAAAATGTTTGGTAGACACTTTTTCTTAGGCATAAAACAATAGACTTCCACTAGTCTTGGCTGGTTATTAACCAGATATTTTAAGAATGGGAAAATGTTTTTAAAAATAGTGACATGAAATGTCAGTGAAACAAACTATCACTTCCAATACTTTATTCCACAAAGTACCTCTATATTATAGGGAACAAAAAGCAAGATATGATAGGTGTATATCTATTTTCTACTCATCATTTTATCTACATTTTGCCTATAAACTTTACTTTGCATAAAGTTTTCATTTTAGTCATGTTTCATATTGTTAAATATTACTGCTGGGTAATAGGATAGATTGGTACTTACAATTTATCTTGTTTGTTTTGGCATTTTACAGCATGTCAACACATGAAGGTTAATTAGTGCAGAGGCAGTTGGACTTAAATGCATTGCCCATGGACACACAACAATAGCCGACCGGGTCTAATCAAATTATAAAATTCAAACCTGCACCCTTGTGGTTTTGAGTCCAGCACACTAACCACTGAGTCAGTGTGGCTCCTCTGTTATTTCTCAGAAAATTGTATTGAAATTTTGAAATAAAGCCTTATTTGAAATATCTGTGTAAACATTAGCACAATTCATCCAGTAAAAATCAGCATGAGTAGTATTCAGTATATTTATGTACATGTACCAGTGTTTCAACCAGGATGTGCCCTTGCAGGATTTGTGCAAAATAGACACCAGGTTGCATCAATAAAGAGATTTAATGTGCCAAAAGTGGTGCAAACATTTTTTTTACAAGTTCTGTTATTTTGCCTTCAAGCTGATACAGATACACCAACCAATCATTAAGTGTCTGAATTGCTTCATGGTTGTTTTTATAAAAATAAACAAAATCTATCAAGCAATCTATTCCGATTGCACTGGTAGCTATGCTCAAACTATCTATTTTTTCACATTCTCCTAATCCCATATGAAAACTTGTGATCATCTGGAAATAATTGTGTACTCAATATCCCATAATATTTCTTTGTTGAGAGGTTAAGAAGTTCAGCATGCTACTGAATTGTAATAGTCTCGATGAAAATATGAAACAAATTTACGTAATCTATTGCAGTAATTTCCTCTCCAGTTTTGTTAAAATTTTTGATGAAAAGAAAAATGTGTTTCGGCAATTTTCATAAGCACATGCTTCCAGTTTTATGACATGACCTTGATCATGTAGCACCATTTATCATTTGTAAAGGCAGTGAATTTAATCCAAGGGGTGGATATGGAATGACAGATAACTGATTTCGTTACCCCAGTATCATGCTCAGATCATGAAAGTGATAAAAATGACCAGATATGAACAAGCCAGTAAAACCCACAAAAACTGAGACAAAAGTCAAAACAGAAAGTGAAACTTCCAATGAAGAATTGGATTCCTAAATGGTGGTACCAAAGAAGAAAAACATCACACCCTCAAGAAATCACATGAAAACAGAAACTTTGCAAAGGCTGATGGATGATGATATGTTGGACAGGCATGAAATTGTAGACTTCAGCTTTTCCCAGCTGTTAGAGCATGATCAGAGGCATCAAAGAGTTGATTCATAAGAAGGTTATTTATATGGTTTTTCATACAAATAACATGTAAATGATATCTCATTTTATTATGACTTTGGCCCATTATGATCACACTGTTGGCCCACTTTTTCAAATGAATGGGGCCATTTAGCCTTTTTTTTCTATAACCTGGCTGAAACACTGATGTATGAAATTTTGGAACCAGTGCTGGTGTGACTTAAGCAGAAAAGTTTATTTTGAACATGGAAAAGAAAGCTGATTTAAAATTATGAAGTAGATAACTGCTTCTCTACTTCTACATATATGACTGTATCATCAAAATGACTATCATCAAAATTGTTCATATTATTTTAGGGAGGAGGATCAAGTGGTCAAGAGCATGTGGACAAACTGTTTAATACATTACAAACTTTTTACCATCCTTCCAACCTTGGCAAGTGGACGGTAAGTGTAATTAATCTGTTTTATTTTTAAAATATTGCTCTTTCATGTTCTGTGTTTGGCACTAGAATTTCCAAAGTAGTCACAAAGTATATTATGTTGTACCATAAAAAAATTAGTTTGTGGAATTTTCAGTTTTAGAACTTGCTGTCATTTAGTTTTTGACTTTATCCCATTATCTACTTGTGTTTCAACAATTTCCCTCATTCACTTAAATGTTTCTTTGGAAATAAATCTTTGATTTTATTCGAATTATCCAGTTTTGCAACTTGTTTTTGTAACAAATTGAGTACCTTTTATTATTTGTACAACTTTGAAAACTTTTTACACCAGCAGTTGACAGTGACCTTCCATTGTGAAAAGGAGATAACTACTGAATCGCTTGCATGCATTTGTTCTAGAGCTTTTTTTTTTATAGATAACTCCGATACCAAGCTTTGTTGGTGATACAGTATTCAGTTAACACTCTTTCTTATTTTTTAGGTAAAACTGAGTGGTTTATTGATGACATTTCCCAAATTGTTTGTCAGACGTCTTCACAAGTAAGTATTACTGAATTACTGTAAGTCACAACATTTAGGTTAAGCTGATTGGTTTATTGTCTACATTTCCCAAACTGTTTGTCAGGGCTGTTCCAGTAAAACATACCTGGGACCCAGCGAAGGCACTTCCAGTGTGGACTAGTCACCAATAGATGCAATTTAGAAATGTGTAACATTTTCATATGAACTCTCTGACAAGTAAGAGTACCGTGCCATATATGACATATTTTTAAAAACACTGCCTTCCCTGGGTACCATGTATGTTTAAATGGAACAGCCCTTAGATGTCTTCACATGTAAGCATTACTGATTTACTGTAAGTCGTACAGTTTTAACAAAACTGAATGGTTTATTGATGACATTTCCCAAATTGTTTGTCAGTTGAATTTAGCAAGGAAACTAATTTTTGCTAAACTTTTATGCATGTTAAATTTGAGTGATGATGTTAATGTATTATGTAAGTGCTGACAAAAGTAAAAATTTTAAACATGAGAAGTATTTAATGCCTGTTTTACCAGAAGATGATTTAGACTGCTATTTTCCTCAAAGAATACAAAAACTGTATACAAAGCATAAAAAAAAATGTATTTTTGCCCATGAATAAATTGCTAAATTTTAATGATGCTAAAATATTTTGATGTACTGTATTTGAAATAATTACACTTTAAATTGACCATCATGTTTCATTTTTTCCATACCTCAACCATTTGAAGCAAAGCAAGAACTTTTTGATCCATCCCACCAATGAATGCTGGTGTGCATTACATGCATTCATGTTTTCAGTATCATGCAGCTTTTCTGTTCCATGTTTTAAGCTGGGGACTTCAAACCTTTTGTTTATAATGAGAGATGATTTTTGAATTTATTGGAATTTTAAACAATCCTCTGAAGGTGGTGTAAGGTACCATATTACAAGTAGGATCCATCCAACTGCAAACAACATAGACCCTGATCTGCCATTGCCAAACACACTGCATAGACCCAGATCTGATGGCACATTAGATGTGAGTATATATAGTATGATATTGATGGCATAGAGAAAAAGGTAATAAATATTGGAAAAAACTTGTGAAGGATTTGCTTTGCTATAGATACATACTTTTTATGACATAATTTCATCTGCCATTTAAAAAAACTCCAAAATATCTTCTATCACCAGAGAGCGGTACAAGAAAGCGAGTTGGGAGCAGCCAATACCAGACTCTCATAAGCTAACAGATAAGGATGTGACCCATTTTGTGGAGAGCTTCAGACCTGTTGTGTTCACCTCCATGTTCAGTAAATATGGCAGCCAGGACTCGGCAGTTGCCCTCAAACATTTGTCAACCATGAGACCAGAACTCATTGTGCCAACTCTTCTAGAAAAGTAGGTTGTGATATGTAACATTAGTATGTACAGGCTTTGGACATTTTATATTGACTTAATCTCTACCTACTTTGTTTGTCCCTGGTTATTAAATTTTGCATTTTCCATGCATCAAATAATTAATAATTTAATTTTGCAAATCTATCACTCTTGTCTTTTTAAATTCCTTAACATGTATATTCACCGACATGTGATTCCTTTGTGAACTAAGCAAAAACAAACATAGCCTACAAAAATGCTTTACACTCATTTTTATTTGTAGGTAGTTAGATTTGTAACCAGTAGTTTTTTTGTACTCTTTTGTTGTTGTTGTAGTTGTTGTTGTACTTGTTTGAAAGGTAATATACATTACTTAATGCATCATTATACAGAACTTTAAATTTTATTATGTTTGCCTGTGTACTCAACAATGTTAAAGTGTGTTTCATGTACAGTGGGAAGATTTTTATTAGAGACATAAACCCTAAATTTTGGCACTTTTCATAGTCCCAAAAAGAGAAAAAGTGACCACCATGGTAAAAGTATTGTACGATGCATTCTGACTTCAGCCCGGGTGATGGTCACTTTCTCTGAGGGTGCAAAGGTCATATAAGGGTTATTTAGTGCAAGTAGGGTAAAAATTACTCCTGCAAGTGTCTATTTTATATATCGATTATTTGAAACTTTAATTTATTATTTTACCCAGTCAAAGAAAAGTGACAATCATGCTAAAAATGCTGTATGTTTCTTTTCAGTAATCCATTTGGATGGTCACATTCTTTATGGTGTAAAGGTCATAGAAAGGTCATTTCATGCAAATTAAATGAATAATTATTTTTAATATGTTTAATTATAAATTATGCTTTCAAATTTTGTTTATTATACTGAAATCTAACTTTTTTTGTGTGTATTAAAATTAGGTATTTTTCCGATTTTACATACATGGCTTACCAAGTCAAGGAAAAGTGACCACAATTCTGAAAATGTTATCTTCTGTATACTTGTGCCAGTATGGTGGAGTACATTCTTTTAGGATACTGAGGTCATAAACTGGTTTTTATATGCAGATTGAATCAAATTAAAAGTGAAATTTAATTTGTGGTTGAATGGATGAGGGAGTGATAAGCAACAAATTCAATAGCTTCTCTGAATTTGTTGTGATTGGCTATGAAATAAAGTAGCAGTTTGGTTTGCAGTGCTTTACTTTGCCAACAAAGTTGCAGATTTGTTGTTATTGTTACAGAAGAAGCATAAAGGAAACCAACCCTCTGAAATTTGATTAAGCTTTCTGGATATGGTCCAAACATCCTTGAATGTACTACGGATAGTTTGTATTTCTAATAAAAGGCACTTTTTAAATATTTAGCTCTATTGTCCTTTTGGTTTTGAAAAATTTGAGTCTAGCTATGTAAAGGGAGTCAAATTTTAATCATTAGAAGAAATTTAAAGCTTCTGTGCAGTACTTCAGACAGAATCATTTTGACAGAAAATGCTCATAAAAGGAAATTCTTAAATATTTTCTATTAAAGATAATTCTTAAATATTTTCTATCAAAATATTTTAAGAATTTTTTTAATCAATTCTTTGTTAAGATATAAAGATAAGAAATGATTTGAAACATCTAAGATTCAGATTATATGTTTTTAGAGAGATATTGGTATTTGCTTGTGATCATAAAAAGGAACATTATCATTAATAAATATCTCACAATGTATGTTTATATTTTTGATCCTGTTTCATGTACTGTATTACCCTAACCTTCCATCAGTATTCTTAATACTTTGATTGTTGAGTATTGATTTTTCAATGAGAATATTTGTACCAAAGAATTTATAATCATTACCTTTAATGATATTTATTGTATATACTCGCTTATAAATTGAGTTCAACTGCGAACAACATAGAACCTGATCTGCCATCACATAATGCACTGGCAGATCAGGGTTGGACTTGACCTGTAAGCGAGTATATACAGCAATTTCATTTTTACTTGTTCTGATGTTAAATAAGCTTCTTGTTATGCTGACATTATTATTTCTGCTCTAACCACTTGGAATCATTGCATCTTAGATGAATTGTATATTGGTGGATAAATATCAGATTATGAAACCTAATTTAGTATATGTCTTTTTTTAATGTAACAGATTTTAAACACTTTGTTCTGATTGGTCTTACAGTGGCCTTGACACACTCGGAAGAGCAACTATCATAATGAGTTTTTAAGCTCTAGGATATACTTCTAGAATAATGATAACTCTTTTTTGTCTTTTGATTTGGATGGAAGTGAAAAATAAAGCACATTTTCTAATTTGCTCAAGTTGAAAAAAAAGATTTTCTCCCATTTGAACTTAGTGACTTCTCAGTGATCTTGACGCCCACTAACAACGTGGAAACTATAAAAGGTTAATCCATGCTCTGTTGGGTATAATTTTAGGTTGATGGACACTTTAATGATTGTGTTGAAGAAAAGTGGTATATGGAGAATTTATTCCTGTGCATTTAAATTGCATATGTCATATTTGACCACTTTTATATTATTCAACTCTGTAACCTTAGCACTCTTCCACAAGGTAACCATCACCATAAAATTCATCCTTAATAACTGGGGAATGATATTAGGATGGTGGTCACTTTTCTCTAGTGGTACAAAAAGTGAAATCTGTAGTACGTTTTCTGGTTGTGCTTCTAACCAATTGGAGCTCTTTTTAAAAGATGATATATATGTAGAGTATTCCATTTTTAAGGTGAATGGGGATAAGTTTGTGATGTAAAGTTTGTTTTTCCACATGATATTAATTATTGAACATCCAAAATTTTGGAAATGAAAGCCTGTGAATAGCAGTTTACCAAGAAGTTGAGTTTTATGTTGGGAAAAAAATAATACCTTGTGGATATAAGATGCAGCAAATAATTATCATGAGAAAATAGAAGTGATGCTTTTTCCCCAGAATGTATCCAGCAATGGAGACCCTTATAGAGCCTCACCGGCTGATAGCTTGTATGAACTGTGTGGTGTCTCTGGCCCGTCCCATGCTGAGAGCAGGCAAGTGGTATCCCGAGGGACCCTCACATGTTTTGCCTCTTCTGAACCTCTCAATACCAGGAATAGACCCAAATGACTTCAAAAAGTGCCTGGTAAGAGAAAACTGTAATGGTATTGATGAAAAATGTTGGTGATAAAATTCCTGTTTTCTTAAGGATCAAAGGATGTCAGTAGTTGTATTATTATCACATATGTATTCTTGGTCCATAATATTTGCAGCAGTAAAACCTTTAAAGTTCTCAAATCCTCAAACAGATTTATTCTAGCAAACTGTAGAAACTTTTATGTACAAATTGTTAAAATGGTCATTTTGTTTAGCTCTTTGTGACAGTGAATGGCATAACTTCACAATGGCATCCACAGTTCTGCCATTTTTTTAGCTTTACTGGTCATAGACCAGGAGAGCTTATGGGATGGTCTGTTGTCCAATGTCTGTCTATGTGTTAACACAAGTTTGTTATTGCTACTCCTCCTTAACTACTTGGAGGATTTTCATGAAACTTCACACACACATTCATCCCATGGTCTAGTTGCTCCTAAATGAAAATGCTGCTGCTCAGACTTCCAATATGGCTGCCACAGTGGTCATCTTGAAAGTCTGTTGTTGCTACTCCTCCTGAATGGATGGTCTTATCAACATGGGGTTTTCACTGAAAGACTTCTTATGTTGGTCCTAAATGAAAATGGTGCTGATCTGACATCCAGTATGGCCATGACAGCAGCCATCTTGAAAATCTTTTTATTACTACTACTCCTAAGTCATATTAATACGAAAATGGTGCCAATCTGACCTCCAATATAGCTGCCACAATGGTGATCTTAAAAATCTTGTTATGCACTACTTCTTCAAGATGGCTGGTCATATCGACATTGTGCTTTAAACCAAAGACTTCTTATGATGTCTAGTTGGTCCTAAATAAAAATGGTGCCAATCTGATATCCAATATGGTCACCATGGCAGCCATCTTGAAAATCTTGTTATTGATACTCTGAAGAAAAAGAAAGTCATATATGCATGGGGTTTTCACTACAAGACTTCTTATACTGTCTTGTTGGTCCTAAATTAAAATGGTATTGATCTGATATTCAATATGGCCACCATAGTGACCATCTTGAAAATCTTGTTATTGCTACTCTTAAATAGAAAGTCATTTTGACATGGGGTTTTCATGAGAAGAATTTTACGGTGTCTAGTTGGTCGTAAATCAAATGATGCAAACTGACCCCAATATGGCAACCATGGTGGTCATCTTGAAAATATTGTTATCTGTACACCTCCCAAATGATGGCCATATGAACAGGGGATTTTCACCGATAGATTTCTTATGATACATAGTTGGTCCTAAATGAAAATGGTGCCGCTTGCACATCCACTGTGGCTGCCACAGTGGTCATCTTGAAAATCTTGTTATTGCTACTCTTCCTGAATTGGTCATATCAACATTGAGTTTTCTCTTAAAGACTTCTTATGATGTCTAGTTGGTCCTAAATGAAAATGGTACCGATCTGACATTTAAAATCTTATCGCTTCTCCTCCTGAATGGAAAGTCATATTGAAATGGAGTTTTCACTAATTTTGATGTCTGCAGGGTCCTAAATGAAAATGTTGCTGCTTGCACATCCAATATGGCTGCTACAGTAGCCATCTTGAAAATCTTTTTATAGCTACTCCAGAAGAAATGGAAGGTCGTATCAACATGGGATTGTCACGAAAAGACTTCTTATGATGTCTAGTAGGACCTAAACGAAAATGGTGCCAATCTGATATCCAATATGGCTATCATAGCAGCCATCTTGAACATCTTGTTATGGCTTCTTCTCCTGAATGGAAAGTCATATTGCCATAGGGTTTTCACTAGTTCTCTTATGATGTCTAGTTGCTCCTAAATGAAAATGGTGCTGCTTGCATATCCAATATGGCTGCCACAGTAGCCATCTTAAAAATTTTGTTATTACAACTCTTTTGACTGGATGGTCATATCAACATGGAGTTTTATCTTACAGACTTCTTATGATGTCTAGTTTGTCCTAAATAAACATGGTGCAGATCTAATGTCCAATATGACCACCACAGCAGCCATCTTGAAAATATTTTGCTACTCCTTCTGAATGGATGGTCATGTCAACATGGGGTTTTCACTAAATGACTTTTTATGATAGCAAGTTGGTCCTTAATGAAAATGGTGCTGCTTGCCTATCCATTATGGCCACCACAGTGGTCATCTCTAAAATCTTGTTATTGCTACTACACCTGAATGGATGGTTATATCAGCTTGGGGTTTTCACTGAAAAGACTTTTTAGGACGTCTAGTTGGTCCTAAATAAAAATGGTGCCAATCTGACATCCTGTATGTCCACCACCGGATCTAATTTACAAATCTTGTTATCAGTGAAGAATATCATAGATCGTTTCAATACTCAGCACTTAAAAGGAAGAAATGGTCTTATCTTGATTTCTGGAAATTCTTTTTGGCCAATAGAGCATCAGTCCTGTTGAGGGACTCTTGTTGTACATTTAACAAGCAAAAACTTGGCATGTTCAGTGATATAGTATTTGCATATGTGTAAAATTCTCAGTTACATATTTTTTATGGTTCTGAAATTATTTTGATGAAGATTTAGATTATTTTCTTTGAACCTTTCAGGTAACCTTTCAGATGATCTCTACCTTTGTTGCAATGGTGCCTATTGTTGATTGTTCTGATGCAGTACATGTTCGCAGTGACCTGACAGAGGTAAGTCAATATACAAGCTCTACTGACTGTAGAGTAGACATTGTTTTATGTGCGATTAATTCAAAAACAGTATTTTTAGCTCACCTGGCCATAAGGCTAAATGAGCTTGTGGTATGGTCCTTTGTCATGCATCATCTGTTGTGCATTCACAGTTGTTATTTCAAACTTTTTAAAAGCTACTTAACCAATTTGCACATGATTTTACAGGGAGCATTCTGGCATCAAGGCCTTTCAGATTTGTTCATTGGATGCTGATTCATCATCCAATATGACCACCGTTACTAAGGGTCATTCCAGTAAAACATACTTGGGACCCAGGGAAGGCACTTGCAATTTGGAGTTGTCACCCATAGATGCAATTTGAAATTTTATATAATTTTCATATGAACTATTTGAGTGATCAGAACACAGGCATATATTTTTTAAAAATTTCCTTCCTTGGGTATCATGTATGTTTAAATGGAACAGCCCTAAAAATAGAAAAACTTTTAAAGAGCTTCTTCTCAAAACAATGCTTTTCAGAATTTGAACAAATTTGACAGAAAGTATCCTGGCATGAAGGTCTTTCAGATTTGTTGAAATGATGTTAATATGCCAAACAAAATGGCTGCCATTACTAAAAATAGAAAAACCTTTAAATGACTTAATTTCTTGAACTGCTCACCAGAATTGGACCCAGTTTGACTTGAAGAATCCTAGCACAGAGGGCTTTCAAATTTGTACAGATGATGCTGATCTGCTGTCAAACGTGGCTGTTGTTATTAAAAATAGATTTGGAACAATTATGGAATTCAAACCTGCAAATATGTAATTAGGTATTATAGGCAGTGTTTTACAACATGTATAGGCTGTCATCAGTCAAACTGCATGAACACATACGATATTTGAACATTTTCTATTCTTATAACAGGAACATATAAATCATATTCAGATGTATGACTTCTAACAGTTGAAGCTTTGTATGCTATTTATAAATGCATTAAAGATGACAAAAACTATAATGTTTATTGTGCTGAAATTTTTCTCCTTAAAGTACATTTTCAGTTTAATCAGTGAGTAGTCTAATAATAGTAATAGTAATAATAATAATAATAATAATAATAATAATAAACTGTTATCACTATTTTAATTATTATTATTATTATGAACTGAACGCTACATTGTGATAGAAAAAGCTGCCCTTGAAAATGCTAAAAGGTCACTGTAGGTGCCCTTTGTGTACTGAGGGTGTGTTACGACTCTATGGTCTAAGAAAAATGTAACAGAAAGAAAGTGAAACCAACAAATCAAGTAAAAATCAGCAAGCAATTTATTACTAGATAATTAAAATGAAAAAATCAAAAAGTCACTTACAGTAATGTGTTTTGAAATCCTAATAATCCAATAAGAATGATTGTTCTAATCACAAGTCCTAAATATAGAATGTTCCGAATTCACGGCTGTGTCCTTGAATGTTATGATGTGCTAATGGTCTCCAAAGTCCTGATGTACTAGTAATCTTGATGTGCTGATGTCAAAATGAAGTATTCCAAAATATCTGAATAAGTTCACTTAAATTCCAAAATCATCAATTAAAAATCCAAAATCCAAAAGTTTATGAGCACTGTTATAATCCAATGAATATTTAAAATAATTCCTCTCTTAGAATTTGGAATGAATTTTCACAACTGTAATAGCTCTTTACAAGACTGATGGTAATGTCAAAACTGAAAAAATGTCCACCAAACATGGTATATATAAAGATTGGTCACATGACAGAATGTTCTAGAACATGAGTCATCTTAATGGAATTCTACTTGTAAACAAAATTCAACCTTGACCTTCAAATTGAGAAAACATATTGATCAAAACAACCTAATTCAAGGACACTAGTTAAACATGTTTTTCCTGATAAACATAAAGATTTAAGCAAATATTAAAGTGAAGAAACATTTATAATTTCCTAAAATATTTATAATATTATATAAACATCATACATAACAGGGTGCCCTCTGGATAGGATGATTACCATGCCTTTTGCAGATTCTGTGGGAAGCACTACAGAATTTGAGGAAATTTGGCAGAAAACATCCTGGCATGAAGGGCTTCAAAGGACAAGGTTCGACGAGGGCCAATTTTGGCCCCCAAATTATCTATAAATTAAAGTGTTTGTAAGAGTATTTGTTATGGTTATGCCACTATATATCAACTGCGACATATGTACACATGATAAAATGAAATAGTGTGAAATTAACAGTTCATTTTGTTCACAGCGCATTCAGGAACACATTTTATTTTTTAAAAGAAGACACTTTTTGCAACCATCTAACACATATACAAATTTTATTCATGTTCTCGATTGCGCTAATCACTATCACTAATGAGCTGAAATATGAAGGCAAAAAGTGTTTCATAAATCACCTGTCATGTCCGTCGCCATATAGGCCTACTGCACAGTTATACAAAATGCCATTTTATATTTCTTTAAACAAAATTGATGTTCAAATATCGATTGTGTTTTGTATGGGTGATTGTATTTTATTCTCTTTCTGTTTCTGGTTGTGTTTTGAGGCATTCTTTAGTGCAAATCATAATCAGAATATTTGGATGAGAGCAGCTCAATACAGAAGAGGCACATTGAGGAATAAGGTTCACAGCAATAAGAAAAAAAGAAGCAGCCAATAATGCTATTTTTGACTAAAATGGTTTGTAAAAAGGGAATGATGGTAAGAAATAAAATCCCTGTGTATTTTTTCATTGACTTGGTCATATTAAGTTGCATTTATTATCTATATTCTGCTCCCCTATGATTTCAAATATATTGGCACTCAGGCAAACAGGATCATAATATGAATAATAATGTGAATCACACCCATACATTAAAGCTATGAAAGCAGCACTGAATCAAGTAAAAATGCAATATTTGTTAGTATCATTGTTGATTTGTTTCAATTTAATGAATTATTTTAGTACATAGCTTTAAACTATCGTCTGTAGACTAGATTTAAAATAGACCTACTCAGTAGGCTACTGGCACATTATAACATGGATTAATAAAATTGATTACAGCAGTTTCCAAAGAAATATTTATTGAAGAAAAGGATTATTGTATGATTTGAGTTTACTTTTAATGCAACGATGTGTATAAGATGTGTTGTTGTTTTTGTGTTTTTTTTTTTACTAAAAAAGCAACGAAAAGCAGATAATCGAAGCTTTTTTATATATCCATTGCCCTAAGGTACCTCACCAGTCCACATTGTTGTTTATATATAGTAAATTTTCAGCTATTTCATGTATACAGGCCGATGGTGTAAAGGTAAAATGGTTTCATATTTAGTGATACTACAATGGACGACAGCTGTTTGAGCCCTGCCATAGCCTTTTTTTTTCTTGTTTTCTTTATTATCTTTTATTTTGCTTTTCTTTAAAATATAAATAAGTTTCTATTTATTTTGCCTTCTGTAATTCATGTTTATTCTGTTCACACCATTTCTTTATTTCTGTCATACTTTCCATTTGTTACATATTGTGATTAATAGCTCAAACTACTATCTATCCAAAGGATTGAATTAGGAGTTTAAAAATAACTGAAAGTATTTTCTTTAAAATACTGCAATTTCAACTGGTTGCTTACATATTAATGCCGGTATGTGTGTGTTAGTGGCACTTTAAAGACATAAATGACTATATCATGATGAGGAAGTGGAAGTTAAGTCCATTTCCCAAGGACACACCGAGACAGCCAGTATTGGCTGTGGCCTGGGAAGGCATCGAACCCGCAACCCTTGAATTACGAATCCAACACTCTACCAACTGAGCAACCATTCCCCCCCCCAAATAAAAATAATCATAATATAATGGATATAATATGGTCTTTTTTGTGCTATATAATCAGAGAGCAAGAAGATTTTTTTAAAAACTTTTTGAAAGCCGGCCATGTTTTTTCCTTTTCTCAAAAATCTCAGCCCCACCACCACCACCACGCCACACACTCCATCCCCCGAAAATGAAATGGTGGGTCCCTGAGCCATAAAGTGGTGGCACGTGTCTTGTGTAAATTGAATTGAAAAAGATTTGATTTATTTTTGGTATTTTTCACAAGGTCTCTGATTAATTACAAAATATATGTGGCTACATAAATCTTAATGAGCACGGGCTATTGGCGCATGAGACTTGTGCACATCAATTTGAGGTCATAATGCATTATCTGCTGTAGCTGTTATGAGTGGATTGTGTTGTCCTATATGCCTCTATAGATCATCGGAGAGCTATAGCTATACATGAATTTGAGGTATCAAGTATATATATCTTTCCATAGATATTTGACTAAGAGTATCTGATGATGATAGAGAGAGACAGAGAGAGAAGCTATGTGAACGACCCTAGCTAGAAAAATGTTGCTTTGATGGTCTTTTTGGAGCATATCTTTAGTACTTTGCCAGTGTTTAGTTGCTGCATTTTGAATGTCTTATACATTTTGTTTGTTTTTATTTGCACATGTGTGTTGCATATGTATATGTGTGAGTGTGTACATGCGCAAACTGAAAGCTTGCCAGTACCAGGCAACATTGGCAACCACAGTTTCTGCATTATTTCAAATTAAACAATAAATTAATAGACTGATTGCCAGCCTAAAATCTAGTATAAATTATATTTATCCCTGAGTATGTTGCTTCTTTAAAAAGAAGACCAGATGTTCAGCAGCTCAGTGTCATGTCTGAGGGTGTGTGCCCATGCTTGCGCAAGTGTTTATAAATTCTTCATATGAATGGATTTACAATCAATACACAAAAAAAGTATTTTTGACATTTTTCACACCTGAAAGCTTGCTTACTTCCTTGTTTCATAATTAAATCGAACATTATACAATCGGTGTACTTGTATTCAAGGCTTGGTTCTATGTTAACATGCTTAAGGGACCGACCATTTAATTTTCAGGGGGTGGGAGGGTGATGTTAGGATTTTCTTTTGAGCCTGTATATATTTTTTTTTTTACCTCAAGAATTTTTTTTCAACTAATACAATGGATATAACAAGTTCTTTTACTTCTACACATCAGAGCAAGAATATTTTTTTCAAAGAATTTGAGAGCCGGATTTTTTTTGATGACTTCTAATTGGTTAAGTGACAGTAATGACATTGATAAAATAATGATGGGATGAGGGGGAGTTCAAACTGGAACAAATACATTTGTAATAATCTGTCTACTGTTTTATTTTTATTTTCCTTCCCTTCATTCTTGAGACCCATATCATATATAATAAGAAACTGGTGCCTGTCCACTCATTGTCATCACAATGAATATATCAAAATTGATATCCTCAATCTGTTCAGTAACAAAACCATACTATACAGAAAACACAAGTGTGTTTCATACTATATGCTTTACAGCTAATGTACTCTCTCTCATAACAATCATATAAAAGTATCAAATTTTGTGATCATTGATCAATATAAGGAATAATTTTATCGAATTGGTAATAAAATAAAGTATAATGTAAGCTATCTCTTGCTGATACATACACAAAACTGCTATGGTCACTGATGTTCTGAACATTTGGTTTTGATTCTCAATTATAAACTGTAGCAACATATGGCTATTACTAATGTACAAAAGGTCAGTACAGTTTGTATGTGATTATTTATGGTAAAGAAATATATAAATTGCTATTCTGTGGCAATCATGGCAGGAATTTGACACACAAGTCAGTGTTAAACATAAATATAAGCATAACTTTTTAAATGTAAACGAAAATAGGTGTCAGAGGTAATCCACCGTACTTAATGTAAATATATACATCATTTAAACAATGTTGCAAAACAAAAAGACAGATTTATATATAATATCATTGACTTTTATGCATTCTGTGTGCAAATGCAGAATTTTAGATATATGTCTTTTCAGCAATCAGCTTCGTTGGGGCTTGTTAGCTATACTGTCTGTAATCTACAAAAACAGGTTCCATAACATATGAGAAAACCATGGGCTTTTTAATGGTCGATTTTCTTTATTAAAAGCGATCCTGGATAAGAATTAAATACATATTTTGGGAAGAGAGAAGGACCTCTTTTATTTATATGAGTTTCATAGGAATCTGATTGGGGTTCAAACAGAACCCTTATCAAACCTTGTCCTTTGTGCAAATGATGCAAATCTGTTGGCAAATATGGCTTCTGTTGCTAATATAGAAAAACCTTTCATATCTTCTTCTATAATACTGCTTTACAGAATTTGACCAAATTTGATGGAAGAGTCCTAACTTGAAGACCTTGAAGATTTATGCCAATGATGCTGATCTGCCATCAAGTATAGACACCATTACTAAAAATAGAAAAACATTTACAAAACTTTAAAAAAAAACACTGAACAGAATTTTACCAACTTTGACACAAAGTGCCTTATCATAGAGACCTTTTGGTATTGGACAGATGATGCTGATGTGCCATCAAATACAGATGAAGATAAAAACAACAAGAGAATCCTTGAAACATTTGTTTTCATAACATATGCAATTACAGTGATCTAATATCCTCAAACCCATTGCAGCATTATGAACCTTGCACTGGAATGAAGCAAATGATGGCCTGACTCCATCCTGCTGGACTTTGCCATCTGATATGGATCGAATACAGTCAACACCGAATCTAATACAGTCTCTACTAATGCCTGAGGGGACCAGTTATGGTGATCCAGTATGACATATCCCTTCATAACACTGGCACAGGCATTGAAGAGTGGATGGCCGTTATCCAGTATAGTGCTATGATGGACCCATGTTGACTCACAGACCCATGTCATTCCATTGCCAGAACTGTGCCAATCCCTTTCAGTGACATTACGGATGCAGGTCAGTCCATGGCCATTACAGATCCATCTTAGTCCATTACCATTATGGAAACAGGGTGGTCTGATACCATTACGGGCTCATGTTGGCCTATGGCTGTTATGCATCTATGTAGGCCTGGTGTCATTATGGATCCATTGCGGTCCATTGTCATCATGGACTCATGTTGAACAGCTCCAGCACATCCCATCATGGCCTACAATCCCAGCTACAGCGATGATCCAGCCACGGATGTCCATCACTATTTTTGGACCATCGATGGCTCACAAATGGAACAGCAGACAGCTTCAGCTCCATAACTGCCCCTCACAACTCTGCAGTATATAACAGTACCAGCTACAGTGACATTATAGTCCCAGATGCCCTATACCATGCCTGAACCATTGATGATACATTCAGTTATTGTCTCAAGATTAGAGCATCTCAGTCTGTCTGAACACCTTGTTTAGTTTGCCGTCCGTCTCTGCTGACTATGCTAGCTCCATCACATGTGTCACAGAAGGTGTCTGTGTCACCCCATTCATCAGTGTACGAAGACTCTTGCAAGCTTCATACTCCTTACTCGATCCAATGATGTTCCAAGAAGAAAAAAACCCACACATCAATTTAGTAACTTTTTCTGCTGTTTTTGCCTAAATTTTGCCCTCCTCATGCTCTGTCATTGGTGATGTACAAAGTTTCAGAATCCATCGATCTACTGGCGAAGAAAAATCAGCTGACATTCAAACAATTACCACAGTCAGGTCGAGTTGCAGACTTATTACATTGTTTAGAGAGTTAGCTCCAAGACCCCAGTGTCAACAGACCTTTCTTTTCTCAGCCACAAGTTCTATCCAATTATGACAAGGCCTACTATAAGATGCACATGCCTGTGTTTCATACTGAGGTCCTAGCCATCAACAGAGATGTGGTAGACCTGGGAATGTCAAGACCCTTATTAGTACGGGTGGATCAGAAGCCCCTCATTGACACTTAGCAGCGGTCTGAAATGTAATAGGCTACGTGTTCAACTTAATATTGATGGCTATATTCAAGCAAGCTGAACACTTGGGAATTAGTCTTACAGATGCACATGCCTGTGTTTCATACTGAAGTCCCAGCCATCAACAGCAAGCTGAACACAGCCTTTCCTCGCCCACTTATCACACTTGGGAATTAGTCTCACAGACAGCACATGTCCTAAACAGAGAGGCACAGCACACGCTTGCCAATGCTAGAACAGCATCAGTTAATCTATAGCTTGTGGAAAGAAATGCATATCTCCACTTCCTTCTTCCTCAAGAACATCATAAGGACATGGTTTGATCACAGCATTGTTGTCAAACCTGCGCTTCAGTGGTCATGCGCAGGAAGTCCTTAGACAGGCTGCAGAGGAGTCAAATCTCACACAGGCCCAATGCCCTAGACCCTAGCCCTCATTTCAGAACAGTGATCAGAGAAACTGCAACGTCATCTAGGGCATGCCCAACAGAGAAACAGTCCTACAGGCTGTATCTTTGGTCAAAATCACAATTTCTAAGAGTCAGTGACAAGAAGCATGGAAATATAGATAGTTTTTGTCCTAATATATATCTATACCGGCCTCTTTCCTGCAAGAATATGTTAATGCCTCCCTTTCCACTTATCCTTGGGGGTGGGGGGGGGGGGGAAGGAGGAGACATAGACACTTAGCCATGGAATAGTAAAGACTTTTTCCCTACAATCCATTGATCCTGCAAGTCGTCTCAGAGGGCATGCAGAACATGTTCAGCACCTGTCCTCCGATCCATGCAGAGTTAACATTGCAGCACGAAATAGATAATCTTCTCACAAAAAGGGCAGTAGAGATGGTTGGAAACATAAACTCACCAGATATTCTGGTACACAAGTCCATATGAAATTCTGCAGTTCACGTTCAGGGATACTTTATACCAGTTCAGGGCACTCCTTTTTGGTCTCAACATCAGTCCCTGGGTCCCTGGGTCTTACAAGAATTATTGACAGAGTAGTGTCTCACTTCAGAGCCATCTCTACATCTGTAAGTTCCAGCTACCTGGACCACATACTGCAAAAGCACCAGGCGAGTTATATTCTAAGCTAAAAGTCATCTATGTGGGCAGACGACTTTTAGCTTTTAATAAATAAGACTTAACTTGGGAGGGCTGGATTTCCAGGGTAGTGGTCATATTCCTAAGGTATTATGATTGGGCAAGTATTATCAAAGAAAAATATTTTACTTCAAAAATTCATTTCTCTTCATATTGCCTGACCTTAAATTCACTGATAAATGGCCTTAACCTTCATTTTCTTCTGATGTTAGTTTATACTAATAAAGTCATACATGTATGTGTTTATTCAACCGACAGTAATTTTACTACTAAATTTTCTGTATTTGTTTCCATGTCTTCATTTCTTTGGATCTGTATCATTAGCTGAGGCTAACTGCACAGATCATGTATTAGACTGGTCACTTATAGGCTGTAAGTCAGATGATTTAATATAGGAATCACCGGTCTCACAATCAAAAAGAATTATACTGTAAATTAATTTGTATCTGCTGAATTTTTTAGCATAAAACTTATATACTTATAGTTAGAGAGTGTTTATGCAAAGTTTTGGTTGATGCATTATGATTCTGACAGTCACCAGAGTGCAACCAGTGGAGAACTTTCACTGGCCAATTCAGAATATTTAGTCGCAAATGCTACCATATTTTGGTTGCAACTTTGTGCACTGATAGTGTTACCCAAATCCATCCAACATGTCACATCACATTATGTCTGTGAAGATCTTTATGGATTGAAACCAAATTTAGGCTATACATTAAGAAGGCCTTTGTCAAGATCTATTTTCACCATTTTCTGACACAATTTTATGGTGTTATGGCTCCTGTTTTACTTAGCCTTTACCCTTCCTTTGCATCATGGTGGGGGCATTTGTGTCATATGGACTCTTCTCTAGTATTTGTATAAAGGAAAATTCAGGAAGGCTGATGGTAATGTTGCATGTGCTATCCTGACATAATTGAGTTAACTGAAAATATGTTCATTTTTCTTCAAAGTTTATTTTTCTTAAAAAGTAAGTCGAAGAAATAGGATAATGAAAAAGACTCATTCATTTTTTAATGCAGATCCTTTAGCAAAATTTTCATAGTAATTTCCTTTTTTACCGTAAAAAATTCAGTTGATAAAATCCTCTATTTCAGAATGAGAGAGAACTGTGTTCTGCAACAGCCCAGTTTGAAGACTTTGTGCTGCAGTTTATAGATAGGTATATTCATATTTACTGATAGATTTTTTTTTCTTGCTGCATTGTGCTGGTTTGTTCTTGAAAATAAAAATTTTTTGTCTCATGTGAGACATTGTTAATATTTAGGTTGATTATAGTATTTTAAAATGTAGCTCTTTCCGAGTCTGCCACAGACTTGTTAGTCTGGGTCTTGTATTCACGAAATTCCTTAACTTTTGTTTTGATATTCAGTAATATACTAGAGATTTGAAAGTTGAAACTTAACAAGTTTTAACATGTTATTTTATGAAAATTAAATAAATGTAATAAAGTCCAAAAGAAACAATATTTGATTTTGAGTGCATTCAGATTGGGAAGTTTAATTAATACAGGGCCACAGTATGTTCTACTTTAATTAATTCATCTTACATGAAATACACTTAAAGGGATGATAGCCTACTGCAGGTTAACCTCCTAGTGTAGCATAGTTGGAATTTATGCCGTGATCTCTCAGTCCTGAGTTCTTAGTGCCATCCAGGAGATTATGCTACCTTGATGGTATTTTGGGCCTTATTGTAACCTTGTGTACTGTATTTCAATATAATTTTTCAACTTGGGTACCTATGCAGGCAGAGATAATGATTGAGAGTAGTCTTTCAGGTGGATTCAACTATATAATAATAATAATAATAATAATAATAATAATAATAATAATAATAATAATAATAATAAAAGTAATATCATTTATTTATCCAGGTGATATAATTAGCTAACAGATAGTTTACATTATGGCCCTGCAATTAAAACAAATATAAAAAGAAACGTGTAATTAGTAAAACTTGACAAGGTTAACATCAACTGCTTAAAAGAAAATGTATATAACAGAAGTAAGACCTTGAAAGTAGGAACAGTTTTTCTAAAAATAATATTATTCTTACTTGAAATCCATCAAAGAGTGTTGAAAGAGATGATGTTGATGTTGAGATATCTTTGACATTTAAAATCACCCTGGCTGCTCTTTTCTGTAAGCTGTATAGTCTCTCCATATAAGAGGAATTACGGAGGTCTCCCTACACAGTATAACAATAGATAAAATATGGAAAAACAAGTGTATTGTACACTTTTTGGATCAACTGATCCAGCATAAAACCTTTAACCCAAGGGGAGATCGAATAGAAGAAGCCTTATTGGTTCTTAACAAGAACTCATCTTTTGCTCTATTCAATCGTCATTACAATACAAAGAATCTGTAGACTTTTATAAAGAGTATTCCTTGATCTCTCCAATTTCTACAGTTGTTGAATATATATGTCATTTGATCATTTTGTCTTCAATTACAGCGTTGTATCACCCACTTTAGTATTTAGCATGAAATGATTATATTCATACAGGATATGTTTAATATTTAGCATGAAATGATTATGTTCATACAGAATATGTTTAATATTTAGCATGAAATGATTATGTTCATACAGGATATGTTTAATATTTAGCATGAAATGATTATGTTCATACAGGATAAATTATATTGTTATATCACCAGGGTATTAATGCTAATTGACAACAGTGCTCAGGAACACACACATGGTGATCATGGCCGACTGAACACTGAACAAAGCATGCTGGAAATTGGTATGGCTTCCACTTTCAACTCTGTGCTCCAACAGTGTTCAACACCCATCTTTGAGGTGAGTTTTTATATTAGGACAAGAAATATTTTAATATGAGCACTGCATCAATCAAACTTAGTTTGATCTGTAGTGCTCTTTAGCTTCTTTTCATCTTATCTTTGAGAAATAATGTAGCCATAATATATTCCATACATCCACCAAAAGCTGTTTTAAGTTACAATAAATTAAATGCCTTGCCTTTAATGTTAACTGTCATGTAAAACACTTTAACATCTTCATTATTTTCTTTTTAAATGAAATTTTAAAATCATGATTTTTGAAAAACACCCCACTTACAAATCAAACTTTCATTTCAAATATGACATTTAGGTCAGCATGTCATGTTGTATAGAGATATAGTGAAACCCCACTATA
This sequence comes from Margaritifera margaritifera, assembly GCA_029931535.1. NCBI lineage: Eukaryota > Metazoa > Mollusca > Bivalvia > Unionida > Margaritiferidae > Margaritifera > Margaritifera margaritifera. The sequence goes on from JAQPZY010001686.1 coordinate 10,388,001, forward strand.
ACACAATGGTCAGGGTCCACAAAGTGCCATCATGCTATGTAATGTATTGTGCAATATCCAACCAAGTCAGTTAACTGAAATAAATATTGCACATGTATCCCCTTAGCTAGACATGACAGTGTGGAGGGGGTGCAAAACTATGGACTTCAGTGATGCAGTTACCAACTTGCTTATTAAACAAAAAATACTTGAAACAGTTATTACATATTTAATATTTCTTTTTTTGGTAGAGTACATGTACTTACCAGTCTATCTGATTGTATCGATTATAGTTATTCCATTGAAAATGTGCACAAAGAAGCATACTTTCTATAATGTTTCTACTAGATTCCATTCAAATCAAAATACTTAATTTCTTCCTAATACACTCACACTAACTTAAGAAAAACTGTATTTTCCAAAACATTCATATTTGCTGGACAAGTCCAAAAGGTCTGATTTTTGACTGACAACAAAATGCATAAATCAGACTTTGGAAGTTTCTAAAAAGAAAATTGTATTTAGACTTGAAAAATACTTTAAGAAAAATGCATACAAGAAGTCAAGGGTATAAAGAGTGATCTCCATTCAAACAGTTGAGTCATTCTCTAAAAGATAGGGGAAAAAATAAATATTAAATAAACCCAATATTCATTGAAATGTTTGTTTATAACTATGACTTTGCACTACTGCAGAGCAAAAAGAGGGAGTACTATGTTTGATTATAATAGAAAATTCATCCTTCCCTACAACTTAAATGGTTCTGTTTCAGTCAGTGTTAGCGTTACAGTGACAAGAGGTCTGTATATATCATAGTGATTTGAAGCTGCTGTCTGCATTTCTGACGACAATAAAAAGGATTAGGATTGGGGGGGGGGACAGGTACATGTATGTTGCAATGACCAAAACTGCTCCTGTCAATTTGGGTGATAAACTTATTTCATTGGGTGTGTATGATTGATTGAGTAGTCATTAGTGGTCTATTGTTTTCCCTTAAATGGGTTGGTAAATCAGTCGATTTATAAAAATACAGGTGAGAAACTTTTGTAGATCATCACTTTGTTTCGCGCTTGGGTGTATATGCCAGATGCCTCAGAAAACATCTGTTGGCTGTTGTTTACCCCGGATTGAGCAACAATTGTACACGGGATGCATTGAAGACAAACTTAAAGATGACTTGATGGTTTATTTTTGATCGTTCAAAAATATTTAGATCAACAATTATCAGCTTTTGTAGGTGGTAACATCTTTCAACAATAAGCAAGAAGCAGTGATAAGATATTTTTTCTTCAAGAATACAATGCCAAAGTAATAAATAAAACTCTTGTTTATTTTGGCACTGAAACTCTTTAGTACTTCAAGAAATTGGTGAAATTAATGTAAACTTTTGGAAGCCATGCCACGACCATGCTTTATTTAAATTTGTGTTATAATGAAGCATGTTTTTGTGGGGTTTCACTGTTCCACTTGTGATTGATATTTGTTTTCAGATCATTCCAAAACAAAGATTGAAATCTTTATCTTTTTTATCTTTCAGTCTGCTCTCAATCGACTCTATGATTTTGTCTCCAACTCCGTATATGAGACCAAAGTTAGTGGACGTTTTACAGCCAACTTGTGTCGTGCAGTAGCAAAGGTACAATAACCGCATCAAATATTGTTTCTACAAGGTTTTTCCCTTGGTGGCTAACAGTCAGTGCTGTTCAGAGTCAGTATAAAACCACACTCCTGCACCTTTAGCTTTGCTCCTCGGAGGCACAGACCTTTTATTCATCTCCCTGGTACATTTGCATGTAGTCTCTTCTCTATTTAAATACAGTCTGGCTTTATTAACCCTATGCAAACTGCTGTTTTCATTATGGAGGATTAATGGTGAAATGTCAAAGTATGTAACTTTTCATGAAAAGGATATTTTGGCATTACTGAGAGCCAAAACAGTCGAAAGATATTTTAGAAATTCATGGGTTGCTGTTCATTTTTTTGTACTAAGCTATGCCAGAGATGTGTCCCAAGGTAGGAATATATATAGAAGAGTATATGACCCCATACAGCCTTAAGTTAATTTCATGAGTATTTGAAACTTTAAAGAAACTTTCACTGGTTGAAGATCATACATTTCTCGCACTTTATACATTCAGAAAATTGTCAGTTGCTGAATAAACTTTTATTAGCTCGACTGGTAATAGACCAGAAGAGCTTATGGGATGATTGTTGTCCGTCGTAGGTCCATCGGCTGTCATCCGTCTTCTATCCATCCATTAGCACAAGTTTGTTATCACTACTCCTCCTAAACTACCTGGAGGATTGCCATGAAACTTTACACTCACATTCATCCCATGGTCTAATTGGTCCTAAATTAAAATGGTGCCACTCGGACATACAATATGGCTACCACAGTGGCCATCTTTAAAATCTTGTTATTGCTACTTCTCCTGAATTAATGGGCATATCGGCATGGGGTTTTCAGTAAAAGACTTCTTATGATGTCTAGTTGGTCCTAAATGAAAATGGGGCTGAACTCATGTCCAATATGGCCACCACAGCAGCCATCTTGAAAATCTTGTTATCATTACTCCTCTTGATTTGATGGTCATAGCGGCATGGGGTTTTCACTGAAAGACTTCTAGCTTGTCCTAAATGAAAACAGTGTTGATCTGATGTCCAATATGGCCACTGTGATGGCCATCTTGAGAATCTTGATATCGCTACTCCTCCTGAATGGAAGGTCATATCAACATCGGGTTTTCACCAAAAGACTTATTATGATGTCTTGTTAGTCCTAAATGAAAATGGTGCCAGTCTGATGTCCAATATGGCAACCACAGTGGCCATCTTGAAAAGCTTGTTATTGCTACTCTTTCTGAATGAAAAGTAATATTGCTGTGGGGTTTTCACCAGAAGAGTTTGTATGATGTCTAGTTGGTCCTAAATGAAAATGATGTTGATCTTATGTCCAAAAAGGCCACCACAGTGACCATCTTGAAAATCTTGTTATTCCTAATCCTCCTGAATGAAAAGTAATATTGCCACAGGGTTTTCACCACAAGACTTAATATGATGTATATTTGGTGCCTCCTCCTCCCCCCCCCCCCCCAAGTGGCGTTGATCTGATGTCCAATATGGCCACCACAGTGGCCATCTTGAAAATATTGTTATCACTACTTCTCCCGAATGTATGGTCATATCAACATGGGTTTTTACTAGACAACTTCTTATGATGTCTAGTTGGTCCTAACAGTGCCATTCAGACATTCGATATGCCTGCCACAGTGGCCCCTTTGAAAATCTTGTTATCACTATTTCTCCTGAATGAATGGTCACATCAGCATGGGATTTCCACTGTAAGACATTTTATGAGGTCTAGTTGGTACTAAATAGAAATGGTGCCAATCTGATATTGAATATTGCCAGAACTTGAGAGGTATTCAACTCCTGTCCCTACCAAGCAAGATTCTCACAAGGCTGGTTTTGGATAGGACCAGGTCTGCAGTAGATTCCAGGCAGAGAGAGGAACAAGCAGGTTTCTGGCTGGGAGGTTGTGTATAGACCAGATTGCCAAAGCATGCCATGCTTTTACCACTCTCAGACCAGTGTGGAGGAATGATAACATCCACCTGAAAACAAAGCTTGGACTGTTCAACTCAAACATCAAATCGGTGCTGCTCTATGGGGCAGAGACCTGGATCATAAGCTGCAGGTCTTCATCAGTACTTGTCTCCAACAGATCCTGTGCATCAGATGGCCAGATTGAATCACCAACCAGGAGTTATGGTTGAGAACACAACAGAAACCCATATCGGACACTGTTAAGGAGTGCAAGTGGAGATGGATTTGCCAGAGAGAGAGACCAGCCTATCAGTGCGGAGAGACCAGCCCAACATTGCTCGCCATGCCCTGGATTGGAACCCTCAAGGCAAACGTAAAACAGGACAACCAGCCATGACTTGGCGAAAAACCCTAGACACCAAGCATAAGACCATCCATGTGTCCTGCAGGGAGGCAAGACAGATCACCCAAGACCGTGACAATTGGAGAGCTGCAGTGAAGGCCTTATGTTCCGGAGGGAACAAAAATAGAAACGATGATGATATCTAATATGGCCACCATGGCATCCATCTTGAAAATCATATTATCGTTACTCTTTCAAAATGGAAAGCCATATCAACATGAAGTTTCCACCAGAAGACTTTTTATGATGCCTTGTTGGTCCAAAATGAAATGGTGCCTAACTGATATCCAATATGTCCACCACAGCAGCTAAAATCTTGTTATTGCAGAAGAATATCAAAGATCATTTCAGTACTCAGCAATTAAAAGGATGAAATGGACTTATCTTTAATTCCTGGATATTCTTTTCAACTAGTAGAGCATCAATCCCTTTGAGGGACTCCTGTATTATGTTTTGCTGAGCTCATGACATGATGTGTAACAGGAAAACAATAGAGCCAATATACAGTTCATAAATTTAAGATAATTTCATAAAGTTTTCTATACTTTGGTGGTGACACTTGTTTTCTTTTACAATCTATATTGGTGTTAGTAGTTGCCTGAATCATTACTGGGAGTAAAAATTTCCTGATGGCAATTCATTTTAAAAAATATTACATATCTTGTGATTGAAAATTTAGGGGCTTGTCCTGTTGTCTACATATTTTTGCCTTGAAGTCACTGATGTTCACTCATGTAACCTAGTTTCAAAGTTGCAAAAATAATGTAATGGATTAAATTTTTAAAGAAAGCAACATACAAGAACACATAATTCAGCAATAAATAGAATTTATATTGCAGTAAACACCATTTTTAATGAAACATGTTATACTGCCACCCTTGCTTATTGTCATCTGATTGCCCAGAACAGATTTCTTACTATATAATTTACCACAGCATACTGCCACCCTTGCTTATTGTCATCTGATTGCCCAGAACAGATTTCTTACTATATAATTTACCACAGCATACTGCCACCCTTGCTTATTGTCATCTGATTGCCCCAAACAGATTTCTTACTATATAATTTACCACAGCATACTGCCACCCTTGCTTATTGTCATCTGATTGCCCCAAACAGATTTCTTGCTATATAATTTACCACAGCATACTGCCACCCTTGCTTATTGTCATCTGATTGCCCCAAACAGATTTCTTACTATATAATTTACCACAGCATACTGCCACCCTTGCTTATTGTCATCTGATTGCCCAGAACAGATTTCTTACTATATAATTTACCACAGCATACCACTACCCGTGCCAACTGCCATCTGCCAGCCCTGAATTTGGGAAAAAATTCCATTTTCTACACTAATTGTCTTAATTATATTGCCAGTTGATTCTGCCAGGTAAAAAAATCCTGTTGTCTTTGATTATGTTTGTCCATCAGCAATTACTTTTAATGTATTATGAATGCTTTTTGGATTATGCCATGATGCTGAAAAGACATTTAAAATGTGAAAATCTTGAAATCACTACATATCTACTGCAAACTTCAGTCAGATTCAACATGTGGAGCCACATAGTAATTTATAGTATCCATCTGTTCACACTTTTTGTAACGTCCAAAGCTCTGCAACCATTACACATAATTAGATGCAATTTGGTAAGTGAATTGCCTATGACACACAGATGTGCCTTTTAAAGGTTTTGTGTTTTCAGGTCCAATTTTGACAGATTATTGCCATTTTTTAACTCAATTTTACATCTCCTTACAGCAGATCATTGTAATCAGCATTTTATGGAACCATTGAACATATTTTGATGCAATTTTGTGCATGCTTTGTCTCATAGACCTAAATGTGCATTTTAGTGGTTTTCTCTCATCTCCTTTTTGGGGTAGAATTATGGCCTTTGACAATTAACTTCACGTCTTCATATGCAGTGTTGCTTGTAATTGGCACTGCTCAAGAACCATTCAACATTTTCTGATGAAATTGGGTATGCCCATTGTCTCATAGACCCAGATGTGCCTTTTATGGGTTTTGTCTCAACCACGTTATTATGGATAGAGTTGTGGCCCATCATAATTATCTTCACATGGGATGTTGCTTGGAACCCATACAGCTCAACATATTTGATGCAATTTGGTAAGAACATTATCTTATAGATGTAGATGTGCATTTTATGGGTTTTGTTTTGCTGACTCCTTTTTAGCTCTACTGGTCATAGACCAGAAGAGCTTATGGGATAGTCTGTTCTCTGTCATCCATTGTCCATTCTCCTTCTGTCATCTGTTGTCTGTCATCCATTGTCCATCCATCAGTTAACTTATGTTTGTTATTGCTACTCCTCCTAACTGTTTGGAGAATTCCCATGAAACTTTACACACACATTCATGCCAGAGTCTTGTTGGTCCTAAATGAAAATGCTGTCACTCGGACAGCCAGTATGGCCAACACAGCAGTCATCTTGAAAATCTTCTTATCACTATTCCTTCTGAATGGAAAGTCATATCAACATGAGGATTTCACTAAGACTTCATATGATGTCTGTTTGGCCCAAAATGAAACAAATGAAATATTGTCATTGTTCCTCTTCCGGAACGGAAAGTCATATCAACATTGGGTATTACCAGAAGACTTCTTGTGATGTCTAGTTGGTCTTGACTGAAAATAGTGACACTTGGACATCCAATATGACTGCCACAGTGGCTATCTTGAAAATCTTGTTATTGCTACTCCTCCTGAATGGAAAGTCATATCAACATAAGGTTTTCATTAAAAGCATTTGTATGATGTCTATTTGGTCTTAAATGAAAATGTTGCCTATCTGACCTCCAACATGGCCACCATGGCATATTATATGATGTCCATCCATCTGTCTGTTATCAGTTTGGTTTTGAGACAATAACTTTAGTTATCCACCATCTACAGTTACCAAACTTTGTGGATTGCTTGCATCAGAGTAAGAAAGAACCCTATCAATTTCAGGCTCAAAATGCTCAAAGGCCAAGGTCACTGTGACTGAAAGAAGGAAAATGGCTTCTGTACAATAACTTTAGTTCTCCACAATCTACAGTTTACCAAACTTGGTGGATGGCTTGCACTTGGGGTAAGGAAGAACCCTATCCATTTCAGGTTCGAAAGGTCAAAATGTCAGGGTCACCGTGACTGAAAGAAGAAAAATGTTTTCTGCATAATAACCTGAGTTCTCCATCATGTACAGTTTTTTACTGCATTCCCCCACCCAATACATTTTAGGTTCTGACAGAAATACAGGCAAATGGCACTAGAATTTAGATTGGTTGAACTCTGGGATTGCATTACATGATACACAACAATTATGCATGTTGTAGAAAATACATAAACATTTGGGCACAAGACTGATAAACTCAGTTCACTTTTTTTTACAATTTGCTTTAGTGTAATTTGTAAAAGAAAAGTCTACTAAAGAGGAGGGGATGAGAAATAAATAAAATTTATGATGCAAAAGGAAGTCAGGATATATGTATGTCTACCATTTGACCTAGAATTTGAATTTGATCATTAGACAGATACACTCAAAACAGTCCCAACACATGTTTAGTATGTTTCTTTTTATTTGTTTACAGACAGACATGTGATTTATTCATTTCAAAATTAGGCACATGATGATTCATTTTTTCACAGCTGCTAAAAATAGTAATGGAAATATGCACATATCTTTTGGGCACAGATAACTAATTCAGTTCCCATAGACTGTAATGTTAATGTTTTGCCAGATTACTGTACTTTCATGGTAAGATCAGCAAAACACACTTATATTCTGTGAATGTTTCATCCAGGAGGAAACTTTTAAAATGATAAAAATGATATGCATCATGCCTAGTTTTGGAGCAGATGCCCACTATATAAATCAAGCCCAGTGAGACCTCCCTGTTTACATCCAGCAGTACCTGTGCTGCAACAGTGATAAAATTAAAATGGTTTTAGCTTCAAATCTACCACTGCTTACAATTTACCCATACATAGACTTCTGAAGAAAAATTATGTAAATTTTTTTCTGGTAATTATTTTCAGCCAATTAGCGACATTCTTTTAAATATTGTATTTAATATACCACACACATTGACTGGTTCCATAGCTCATAAAATAATTAGTTTGCTGTGAGCTAAATTATATCACTGAATAACTATGAAAGGTTTCCGTCATAAAAGAATAGTAAGTTTAAATTTCAAAGTATTTTAAATTCCTTTTATTAATTATCATATATACTTGTGTATGATCAGTTAGGTTTTTTCATTGGTAAGTACAGATTAAGTTTCTTTATGCATGCCCTACACATCTGCATTTTTTCCACTCCTGCTATATCATTTACTTTGATTTTGTTCAGCATATCTTTTTTATATATTGAGTAGCTCTTTTCAATATATTTTGTACATTAATTATCATAAATTTACCCAGATCCTAGTGAACTGTTCAATTTTATATCACCGTACACAAGTGTACGACTCTGGAGATGACTATTTTGAATCATATTTGGCTAATCAAAGTACTAAATCAGTTTCATTCAAACACTGATCAAACATTGGAGGCTAGATTTATTCCAGTTTTACTCTATTTCTTAAGTTTGATCAATGACTTCAGTGTTTATTAGAGGGAAAACATATTTACAGTGGTAGAAAAAAATGATACCAGATGTGCAACTGAGTAAATCAGGCAGTGATATCAGATGTATATCTGATATCTGAGGCTTAAAGGATTCAATCTGGCTGTTCAGAGGGTATTGAGGTCTTTACTCTCTTCTGTACAAAGTCAAACACTAAAATCAGTTATTCCTATGTCAATTTTGTGGACTTGCCTTTATCAGAACAACAATTTTTAGCTCACCTGGCCGTAAGGCTTAAGGTGTTAATTGTGTGTTCGTCCATCAACAATTGCTTGTTACCACTCTGGAGTCCGTATTTCTGATCCGATTTCAATCAAACTTGGAATATGGGTTTATATAATCAAAATCTCAGACAAGTTTGATAATAAGCCATATCCATGCATATTAATAAGGTGATATTGCACCTGATTGGCTAACCTTGTTACCACTCTGAATGCCATATTTCTGATCTGATTTTGATTGAATTTGAAATATATGCTTATAGCATTAAGATCTCAGATGAGTTCATTACTGAGCAAAATTCTTGCTTATGAATTAGGTGATCTTGCATCTGATTGGCTGAGATTGTTACTCATCTGGAAGCCATATTTCTGATCTGATTTTGATTAGACTTTGAAATATAAGCCTATATCATCATGATCTTGAATGGTTCAATAATTAGTGAGATCCATTCATATAAATGAAATAATTTTGCATCTGATGGGCTGACCTTGTTACCACTCTGGATGCCAGGTATCTCATAGTATTTTTATCAAGTTTTGAATATATGCTTATATCATCAAGCTCTCGGATGGGTTCGATAATGAGTGAGATCCGTGCATATTAATGAGGTGATCTAGCATTTGATTGGTTGAGCTTGTTTCCACACTGGAGGCCATATTTCTGATCCCTTTTTGATAAAACTTGGAATATATACTTATAACATCAAGATCTTGTATCAAGTTCAATAATGAATGAAATGTGTGCATATTAATGAGTTGATCTTGCATTTGATTGACTGAGCTTGTTACCACTCTGGAAGCCGTATTTTTGATCCAATTTTGATCAGGTTTGAAATATTGGCTTATATCATTAAGATCTTGGTTGGGTCTGATATTGAGTGAGAGCCACACATATTAATGATATAATCTTTCATATGATTGGCTGAGCTTGTTACCACTCTGGAAGCCACATTTGTGATCTGATTTTATCAAACTTGGAATATATGCTTCTATCATCAGGATGTAGGAGTGTTTCAATAATGAGCAAGATTGATGTATATTAATGAGGGGATCTTGCATCTGATTGACTGGGCTTCTTACCACTCTTGAGGCCATATTTTTGATCTGTTGGGTTTATTATAGTCAAGATCTTTGATGATTTTATGAGCAAGAGACTGTGCACGTTAATTATGCTTTCATCTTTCGAAAGAATTTGTATCAAGATATAGTAAAATAGGTAAGATCAACATGATATAAAGTTTTGGAGATAGTTTACATAGGATTTTATCTTACACTTATACATAGGCCTGCTTAGTGAAACAGTCAGCTGTTTAAGTTATGTAAGCCAGGTGAGTGATATCAGGCCCACATGAGCCTATTGTTCATTGCATACTTGGTGTATTTTTCTTAACCACATAATGTATGATGTAGAAAACATCTGTGCATTCCAGTGAGATCAGATGACAATGACTTTACTGCACTTAGTCAGTATTCATAATTAGTGATGTTGTAAAAGATGTTATAATCTGACATTACAGGTCAATCCAAGAACTGCTCTGAAGAAATTTCTGCCAACGTTTTGCCAAAATATACGGAACCACATCAAAAACCGTAAGTACATCTTGTTGTTAGAATTAAACCATTGATGAATTGTATTACACTAATCTGGATAATAAGGGCATATGTGATAATGCAAGTATTTGGAAAATAGGCACAGTGGGCATTTCAGTCTGTTACTAATTGAATGATTAGCACAACTGTTTATGTTTATGCATTATTCTCATTCTGGCTTTTTGTTTTTGTTATCTCTCCTCTTTTAAATAATGATTTTGTTGAGTCAGTCTTGGCAGAAGCTCAACATAGTAATCACTTTGGCATTCTAAATTAAGGTCACTGTTAAAAGTTTCTTAGATAAAGTTCAGTGTTTAAAATTTTTATTTCTTTCTGGGTAAGTTAAAGGCAGACTTGACAAAAAATGGATTTCTTGCTATTTAATATGTCAATAAATCTTGTTTGAATATTGGAACTTTTAAAAAATAGTTAAATTTTGGTACATTCACTGTCAAAAGAGCATACAAAAAATTAGTGCATGCAGCCATCACTATTTTTAACAAAGAAAAGTAGATATGCTTATTATTTAGATTTTACAGTATTAGAGTACATGTATTTAGATCTTTTCCTGTTCTCATCCTAATTTGCATTTATTGGAACATACAAGGATTCCCATGAAATAACACCTACAAGTACATCAGCTTTATAAATATTTAATATGTGTTCCTTTTAAACATATACATATTTACACATAGATTTTTCTATTTCACCCAACCATCTACCAATCAACATACATAGATATATGTCAAAAGGCACATACATAAATACATAACATACATACATACATACATACATACATACATACATACATACATACATACATACATACATACATACATACAGGACACCTGTACACCACTCTTTCGATAACTTGTGCCTGGATAACTCGCAAACCTGCTTATAACATGGTGTCAGGCGGGGTCCCATTTTTTTACTAGAAAATACAAAAAAATTGATCCCTATATGTTGGACGTGAAAAAAATCACAATCAAAATTGGTAAATGAAACCTTGATTTATTGCTCGTTTTATTGTCGAAAACAGTGGTTATTACCCGTAGGTTTGATTCAACATCATGAAATTCTCAACTTTTAATAAGAAGTCATATATTTTGTTCAATTTTCTTTCCAAACAACATTCTCAATAAATTCTAAATAACAATATTCGACAAAATTTCTGTTAATGAAAATAATGCTGACTGGTGGCAACTTTTAAAAAAATAATTACAAGTTAAATAAGTTTTGTCAAGTGAAATTTGTGTTTTAGTTCTATCTTTTAATTCGGTTTAAGTGTAATCATCATAAATGCAATATGCCCTCTGTATTTAAACATGAAAAAGGTCATTCAACCATCACAGCTATGTCTGTGAGCGTTTCTGTGAGAACCTAATTAAGTGCTGACCGTGTTTTGATCTCCGACTTGCTGAAGTATTTGTTGTGTTGTTACACTTAATTAAAAGCAGACCTGCTTTATATTATCACGTTAATTAAATTTTTTTTTTTTATCGAATCAAATAAAGGGGGTGGAATAAAATAAAAGTTCATAGGCATGCAAATCCTACCCGAGTAAAAGCTAGCATTCATATCCGTGTGTCAGGTCAACTCATTTAAATTGATCAATTGAAACACTGTTATAGATATTATTATGTAAGTAATATAATTAAACTGCTTTAAATTAGCCTACTCGTAGCAATGCAACCAAGTGAAATTAGTACTTGGTGATTAAAGCTTTGTTTCACAGATATGGTTCATTACGGAGGAGAGAGTTCCGGACTTTGTAGTGAACTTGAAATTTCTAAATTGGCACTCAGAGGTTTCCTATATGATGAGAAGAAGTTTCACTATTACTTGCAATGAAATCACAGCATGCATATTTTACTAATAGAACAATAAAAAAATCGAGTTTCAACATTGATGGTTGTATCACGAAATAAATGTCCATAGTTTTTGAAAAAAGGAATCTTGCTTTGTTGTGAATCAACAACAATAAAAAGCAGTGACGTAATACACATTGTAATGTAATTTATAAAAGAAAAGCAAACTACTACATTAGAAAAAGATCTTTATTGACAATTATTCCCAATGCAATTATGAAACGAGTATTCAGCCATTAAACAGCCCTGTTATCCCCCCCCCCTCCCCGTTTGCAGCTTTTATCACCTTCCTAATTTTTTTGAGGTCCCTTGGTAACTTGTGCTCTCGCTTATAGTGCAGTCTATGTTTTTGGACCCTGTTGTGAATAAGTCATCGAGGGAGAGGTGTATGTAAAGGACACCTGATAAGAAAGGACAACATTTAAGGGTGCCTTTTCTTATCTTGATGTCCAATTTAACCTTTACACCAAGGACACTTGCCCACAAAGAAAGATTTTAGGGGTGCCCTCAAGTGTCTTTTATTGACAGTTTTCATTGTACATACACACTTAACATACATATGTACATACATAGACATATAAATAGCAGATAGATAGAAAGTTAGGTATGCTGGACATTCACTACCTTCCAACACTTTAAATATTTAATTTACATTTATATTCAAGTACTCCCATTTAAAAACTTTCAGATTAAGTTACATGATGCTTCATACACACTCCTAAACTATCTTGAAATTTATTACAGATGAAGAGGTGCTAACTGATGAGCATCTGGACAATGGATTCTTGTGGAACCTCCTCATGTTGTCACAGGTACCCAAACATATCAATGATACATATACTGCCATGGATTTAAATGGTTTACACTTAGTAAACAACATTTTATATGTAAATATTGACAAGATCTTTATCTTTCTCATTGAAATGATTGTACTTTAGGACATGTGCTGCTGTACAGAATGAATTATTTTTGCTTCTTTTTTTTTCTCGGTTTAATGACTTAAAAATTGCTTATATTTGTCCCTTATTTTGCACCTGTTTGAGGTTTCATGTATGTATTATTCAAAAAGAACTTCATGATATTGTCTCAGTGATGGAGATTTTTATCATAGGGAAATTAACATATTTACTCGCTTGTAAGTCAAGTCCAGCTGCAATCTACACAGACCCAGATCTGCTGTCACATAATGTGCCAGCAGATCTGGGTCTATGCAGCTTGTTAGGAGTAATCAGTAGAACAAGCAACATAGACCCTGATCTGCCAGCACATTATGCTATGGCAGATAAGGGTCTATGTTGTTTGCTGTTGCACTTGACTTAAAAGGAAGTATATATGGTATGATTTGCGACATTACTTCATTACTTAACTGAGTAATTTATTTTCTCAGCTTGTACGGTGTAATGGCCAAGAACTCTTGCCATACAAAAAGGAGTTGTTGGAGGTGATTGTTATGACCATCAAGCTGAAGTGTGTGGAGGGTTATGAGATTGCAGGCCAGCTCATCAGATATCTGCTCAGGGCACTTACCCTCATCTACTCCTTGGATTACAGAAGTAGAGCTGGCAGTTTTGATGAACCGGTAAAAGAGTATCTCCCCATAAGGGTAAGCACGGCTGATTACTATTAAACTGTCTCTATCTTCGAACATTGTGAATATCATATTAAAGGATATTATTTCACAATGATCATACTTAAGTTCATAATAACTTTGTAAGGTCAAAATAACTTGTCACTATTCTGGGTGGGATTTTGAGACAAGTTTCATAGATACCATTGAAATGATGGACTTTTTAAAGTAGAAGCAAGTGTTATGCATCCCTAGAGTTTGAAAATATCAGGCAGGGTAAATATATAATACAAATGCGGTAAAACAAGTTTATGATGAACCTCTGAAAATGACCGTCATGTATCCATAATTTGTTATTTCCCTATCATAATACTTACATTACAGGTCATCAGGTATACAAATTCACTTAATACTGACCATACATACACTGTATCCCAGTTCATTCTGACCATATTTTACTGTATATGTATCATTTTTTATGCAACAGTATTAGTAATTGCATTCATATTGTCAGAGTTGTAGCTTTGTTTATACAAGTTGAGCATGCAAGAGTAATCTCTCAAGATTTTTACATGCATAAGGCGAAGCATATTATGTTATGATGTTGTCCATCCATCTATCTGACCATCTGTTACCAATTTTGTTACCCCAAATTAACTTGAATTCTCCACAATCTACAGTTACCAGTCTTTGTGGATGGCTTGCACTTGGGGTAATAAATAGCCTATTGATCTTGGGGTCAAAAGGTAAGTCAGGGCTGTTGTGAATGAAAGAAGACAAATGGTTTTGGCACAATAGCATTAGTTCTATATCACAGACATGGACCAAAATTTGTGGATCGCTTGTGCTTGGGGTAAGGAAGAAACCTATTGATGTTGTGGTCAAAAGGACAAAGGTTAGGGTCACTGGCTGAAAGAAGAAAAATGTTTTTTGCATAATAACTTAATTCTAGACAGGCTTGTGGATGGCTTGCACTTAAGGTATGGAAGAAACCTGTTGATTTGGAGGTTGACGGTTGAGGCCATTGTGGCTGAAAGAAAAATGGGTTTTGCAAAATAACTTTTGTTCTAGAGTAAGTCCCTTGACCAAACTGTGTGCATGACTTGCTCTTAGAGAAATAAACAAACCTATAGATTCTGGGGTCTAAAGGTCAGAGGTCATGGTCATGGCAAGGCTAATAAAAAAATATGGTTTCTGCAGAGTAAGTTGATTCAAGACCGCACACCTTAACCAAAGGTCCAGGTTTTTGAGACCCAGTAGACATTGATCTCCAGAGTCAGATATGCCTTACTGGAACCTACATAAAAGAACTTTTTGACATGGGGTGGGGCTGGCATATAATGTACTGTTCATGGTACTTTTATTGTAAAACTGTATGTCTTTAAATTCTAAGCCATTATACCTATTTTCAAAGCCATGACTAATCAATATCAAGATATAGGCCAAAATTTAACTATTACAGTGCCATGCCACGTTGTATCTGTCCAGATACTCCAAATCTAACTGAATGACCTCCCGTTCTCTTCCAGGGATGTTGTATCAGCACATCTCGCTGGTAATAATGGTTGGGGTATGAGTTTTTATATGAGTCTTCATTCCTTATTTGTGCATTTACTACATTTTTGCAATCTATATCAATATGGGTGTTAAATAAAACAAATATGTATGCATTAGAATTCTACATATTGTAAGAGATAAATCAATTCTTCTTCACACATAAGTTGTATAAAATCAATACAAGATGCACTTTTCATAATTGAAATCCTGTAAATGTTGGCAACTGAATGAAAATATAAATTTAGAAATAGATATGTTTTCTTAAAAATATACAAATACTATTAATGCTATATTTCTTTTATGTTTTATTAGTTGATGTGAGTAGGCCTAGGACCTAAGATGTTATATGGCATTTCACAAACCCTGTCAACAGATTGATCAAGGGCAGAATGTGTCATTTGACATGGTTTTCTTTTCTCATCATATGTTCTTCACAGCAAATGGCACTTTATTTTTTAATGATCATAGGCATTATGAATTACATTAAATTTGTGGATAACCATTGCTCATTCTTTACATCATGTTATTTTATAAACCACACATCCAGTGATTTGCAATTGAAAATGTAACAAGCTCACATAAACTTAAACTACTAGTATACAGACATACTCTCTCCTTTCTCACACAAACACACTCACATACACACATGACAATCGGGTCAAGTTTTGTGGCCCTGTTAGCACTAACATGGCATTAACTGGAAGTGCCGGTTACATGTCACAAATCCATTGTCTTCAGCGAGAAAATGCTGGAAAAAATGTGAAATTCAAGGCTGATTTCTTCCTAAACTGGTGGACTGATTGTGCAAAAATTTTACAGGTGTAATAAATAAAGTGAACTCTATTGAGTACATATTTTAGCTTAACCAGGATTTTCCCTTGAATGTGTGCAAGTATTGACAGGAATCCCATTTCATAACTAAGAACAATTGAAAGTTCAGTTATCAATATCTAGATGTAATCATTTTCCATGAATGAATTGTAACTTTTGAAATTTGTCAGTGTTTTTTTAGTTGAAATCAACATTAATTGATTCTGCTGACCATGTTACCTTCATCAAAAGGAATTTGTTTTTCTGCTTATTTTCTGTAGGACTGGGCTTTGCCAGGTGACATATATAACTTGGGTCTAAACTGGCATGTTCCATCAGATGAAGAGGTGGAGTTTGCTGAACAACTGCTGAAGCAAGTTCTGCAACCAGAACTGATGGCATTAAAACAGCTTTCTCCTGACAATCAGGTGCCAAGGTAGGACAAAATACATCTCAGTGACCATATGCAAGACTGAATTACCTCCTTTGCTTACCTATTGAGAGACAAAAATTACTTTACTTTTTGCTCTGAATGGCAGATTGACAGAATAACTTGCCCAGTAGCAGTTCTTTTTACTAGTAAACAGTCATTAAAAAATCAGTATGACTTTGTCAGTATAGATTTGTTTGTTTTTGTTGGTTTTAACACATTTTTAACTATATGATTGCCAAGGAAATGGGAGCTAAGTGCTTTTCCCAAGGACACCGGGCCAGTCAACCCAGGCTTAAGAGAATGGGTTATTGTTCACATGGGGAATCCAGCCATCATTTCCTAGAAGGATATCTGAGGTTGAGGTCAGATGCTCAGCATTTCCTCCTATTATCTATTCTCCTAATATTAATGTGATCGGGGAATGTATTTGAAGGAGAAAGCAAATTTTAAAGTAAATTATGTTTCTCTGAGAATACTAACCTGATCACATTACTTAAAAACCCTCTCAACCACCCCGGCATGTGAGCATCTTCGTTAGTATATCGCCCAGCTTAAAAACTAGGGACACCTGGTGGTGGCAAGGGGAGGTGACCGGCAAGATTTATTGACCTTTGTTTATATGAGATAGCAAAGAAAATTTTTCGTCTTTTAGTAGGGCTGGATTTGGGAGGTAGCAGGCTTATAACCCTAACATTAATGTGACCGGGTAAATATTCTCGGAGAAACATAATTTACGTAAAGATTTGCTATCCCTTGTTACTCTCCTTCTCAGCCACGGATTCCTTGTCAACAAGGAAAAAGCTGGCTTCATTCCAACTCAAAATTTTGTCCATCTAGGTATGGTGTTCAAAACATGGGTAAACAGAGTATGTCTACCTCAAGAATGAGTATTAAAAACCAGTACAGTGGTGGCTTCATTGCTTACACAGGACAGTCTCTCAGCCCGAGAATTCCTTCGGCTACTGGGTTTGCTCAATGCGGCAGCGGACCTCATTGTCCTAAGTCACCTATTTTCTGAGACCATTACAAATGATTATGTTGTCCCAATGGAGGCCAAGACTTTGCCCCTTGGACCAATCTATAACAATCTCAATCACAGTCTGTACAGATGCGAGCATAGAGGGCTGGGGTGCACGCCGCCTTCTATCATTCCAGGAGGCCATTGGAGTGTGGCCCACTTACGATTATAGTTTGCATATCAACATTCTCGAGAGGAAAGCCATACTGAAAGCATTTCATGGTGGCAGGAGGAGCTAAATGGAAAGGGCATTCTCATTCTGTCTGATATCTACACTGTGGTGAATTATCTCAGAAGGCAAGGGATAACCATGTCCCCAGATCTTTGCGCTTTTATATAGGATTTTCTAAGGTGGTGTCTTCAACGACAAATCCATGTACAAGTTCGTCATATTCCAGGCTGACTAAATTTATTAGCAGACTTGCTGTCCCAAAAGAATCAACTAATACAAACGGAATGGTATCTTCATCCCTTGGTTTTCACTCGCATATGTGCCAGCTGGGATCAACCAATGGTGGATCTATTTGCAACAAGGTGGAATGCAGTCTCACCTGTCCCGGATCGGAAGGCCTGGGCAATTGATGCTCTTTCCATAGATTGGAACATTTTGAATGCATACGCTTACCCTCCAACACCTCTGATTCCCAAAGTGATACAGAAAGCATGAGAATCGGAGTGTTGCCTCATCTTGATTGCTCCACTAAAATGGGAAAAACTGTGGATCAACAACCTCATAAATCTAGCAGCGGAAATCCCCAGGAAAAATGGAGACATTTTCTCAACTGCTGAAGCAACCATGATGGCAGGCATTTCATCCCAATCCAGAGTTGAACCTGCACGTCTCAATCATATTGAAGAAGCCCTCAAGAACAAACAGTTCTCTCGGTGGAGAGAATCGCTCAAGTGAGATGGCCCTCAACTTTGAAAATGTACCAAGGCAAATTGACAATTTTCACACAATGGTGTGAGCAAGAACACATTATGCCACAGAGTGCATCAATACCTCAACTAGCTAACTTCCTACTGTGGCTCTTTGACGAGAAACAGTTAGCACCAATCATGATAAAAGACATGCATCATCATGGAATAGAGGATATCGATCAAAACAAAAAACTATTTGATCTTCTGGCAAATTTCGATTTCACACGTCCAAAGGCATTGGCTTTCTGCCCAAAGTGGAATCTATCATGGGTACTAACCTGCACCTCTCATATAAGACCTGCTTCCTACTTGGCACTAGTGATGGCAGGCATAGCAAAATACTTGCTTTATTAGTTGACCTGAACTACTTGCAGTTCTGACAGGATGGGTCAGTGTCACTTATGACAGCCCCTGCTTTCATTGCCAAGAACAGGCTCCCGCTCATGGGAAATCAGGCGTTTGTGGTAAAATCCCTGTCTACTCTGGACACTTCATCTAAAGGTCGTCTACAGGACCCAGGAATAGCTCTGAAGTGGTACCTGACAAGGACCGAGCTGGTGTGTCAAGGGAGATGTAGCCTCTTCTTACCTCTCAAAGAATGAAAGGATGATATATCAGCACAGGCACTTTCATCCTGGATAAAATGGGTTATCTACTCGGGAAATAACCCAAGATCAAATGAAATTGCTAAACATCTTGGCTCATGAAGTTAGGGCAGTCGCAACAAACATTGCATTCGAGCAAAACTGTTCCCTAACTGACATTATACAAGTTGTGGGATGGAGGTCAGAGTCCACTTTCTCTGGCTTTTACCTCAGAGACCTTTCATCCCAAATGGCTCAGCTAGACCTGGTGGGGCCTACCGCTGTGGCACAACAGGTTACTGCCCGGATCATATGGAACTTTCCTAAGGATGTGGCTTCATGACTTTGCTGGATTTGCATGAGGGAACATTTTTCACTTTCAGAAGCCACTCCCCAGCATATGGAGTCTATTCTCCAGCCGGGTTATTTTCTAGAAGTTGCCTCACATACCTTAGGGGACTGGAGATGGCCTCTCTGGGGCAATTGGGATGTAACTCCCTCCACCTCTTTCCTATTCTCCTAAGGTATTTTGATCAAGTAACGTATTTGAAGAAGAAACCAATTTTTTCTAGTAAAATATATTTCTTCGATAATACTTATCTAATCATAATACACATACACCCTCTCAGCCTCCCCGCAGTTATATCCATATAGAGAGTGTGCAATCTGGTCCAGTAGTAACTGTAGTATTCATGGGATTTGGTGCCAATCCTTCTATCAAGGGAGATCACTCTAACTGCCACCTATGTAGGCAGACGACTTTTAGCTTTGTAGCTAAAAGTTTTAGCCTGAGAGGGCTGGAATTGCGAGGTAGTAGTAGTTCTCCTAAGGTATTATGATCAGGTAAGTATTACTGAAGAAACATTTTACTAGAACAAATTATTTGTATACAGCAGTGTGTGAAATTAATTATAAAACTTAAATTTATGATTTGCTTTTGTTTATTTTTTTTGGTGCTTATGCCAGTGACTCTTCCAAAGATATTGATATCACTTCACTTCATTAATTTGCACCCAAAAAATCATTTGAATTCACACTGTTTATTTTTTAAAACATATTTATATTGGGTTTTTTATGCATGTTTTCAGGGAGGAGCTGTTGAGAAGTCTCAACACTGTATGTGAGTGTTTAGGTGGTACTAGTTCACTTCTTCCCTCTGTGACAGGAGATCCAGTTCAGCTGTAAGTAGTAGCCTTTTTTGTTGCCAATCTTATACAGCTTTTTAGTCATAGAATCACAAAACTTTACCTTCCTAAATTTGTGTGCAGTTCATTTTTACATTTTTCAAACTTTACCTTTAGTTGTTACCATATAGCTGCTTTTATGCTGATGTGCTGTAAAACACTACCACACACACACACACACACACACACATACATATTAAATTTAATTTTCATCAATTAAGGTAAAATATGTGTTGGAAATAAAGCAAAACAAATTTGAAATTTGACATAAGTGCATGGGTTGTTTCCAAGTGAGCATTCTCAAAGATGTAGTAATTTACAGATTACATGCAAAGTAGAACCTCACATTAACATTATATATGCTACCAGCATCCACCTTTCATATACAAGCTTATTTTGTTATTTTCACCCCTATCAATTTTCTGGATATGTTTTGCCTCTTGAACCAGCCACCATGCTTAAACAGCCTAGAATTTTCTATCCCGTACAGTGCCTGGCCTTAAATCAGTTTTTCAAGTCTCATAGGCTTCTGTAGTAATGGATATTTTGAAATGCAATAGAATTATAAAACTCTTAGGACAGAGTAAATGATGCATAAGAAATACTCAGAATTTCAAATAGTTAAATCTATTTAATATCTTTTATAAAATTACACAGATATAGAAAATACACACAAGTTTTAAGATAAGCAAAAAGTTTGGATTCATATTTTGTAAAAGTTTTTATGCTCCTCCTTTTTGTATTGCCTCTTTTAAGAGGTATAGTAATTACCTTAATAATGCTTATTAGGGCCCAACATCAAGGTGTTGGGTGTGGGTGCATATGTCCATCTGTCTGTCCATTCACACTTCTTGTAACCAACATAGCTCTGAAACCCTTACACATAATTGTGTACCATTTGGTAGGTAAGTTGCCTATTACATTGGTTGGTAGGTTGTTATGGGTTTAATGCCATTTTTCAGCACATGATAGGCTATACATGGCGGCCAGTATATTTGTTGGAGGAAGAACCCCAGAAAACCTTGGGAAGAACCACCAACCCATGTGAAGCTACTGGCAAGCTTTCTCACACACCCACGTTGGCCAATATAGGACCCACGAGGACAGAGGTGAGATGTCAGTGATCTGTAAAGGCGAGCGCCTTAGACCACTCGGCCACCTGGGACCCCCTTTCTATTACATACACATGTACCTATTACATGCACATGTACCTTTTAAAGGTTTCATTTTTTCTGGTCTAATTTTGATGGGAGTTATTTGCTATTTTTCCTTCAATATTACATCTCCACTATAGCAGATCCTTGTAACCAACATACTTCAGGAATCATTCAACATATTGTAGTACAATTTGGTGTGTACATTGTCTATTAGACCTAGATTTGCCTTTATGCATTTTGTCTTGTCAAATCCATTTTTGATAGATTGTGGCCTTTGACAATTAACTTCAAATCTTCACTTGGAATGTGGCTTGTAACCATCACAGCTTTGTGTCCCTTACACATAATTGGATGTCATTGTCTTTCAAAGGTTTCCTCTTTTCGGGTCCAATTTGGTTTGAGTTAATGCCCTTTTTCCAGCAACATTACATCTCCACTATAGTAGATCCTTGTAACCAGCATGGCTTGGCAACCATTCAACATATTCTGATGCAGTTTTGTGGGTACATTGTTTCATAGACCTAGATTAGCCTTTTATGTATTTAGTTTTGTTGACTCAATTTTTTTACAGGAGTTATGGCCTCTGACAATTAACTTCACTTGGAACGTTGCTTGTAATCAGCATAGCATTGTAGCCCTTACACTTAATTGGATGCCAGTTGGTTGGTGTATGTCTATTACATGTAGATGTGCCTTTTAAAGGTTTTCATTTTGTTAATGCCCTTTTTCCATCAGTATTACACTTCCACTATAGCATGTCCTTGCAACCAGCATAGCTCAGGGACATTCTGGCATATTCTGGTGCAGTTTTATGTGTACATTGTCTAAAGACCTAGATGTCCTTGCAAAAAGCATAGCTCAGGGACTTTCTGGCATATTCTGGTGCAGTTTTATGTGTACATTGTCTAAAGACCTAGATGTACCTTTTATGCATTTTGTCTCATCAATTCCGTTTTGAAAAGAGTAATAGCCTATGACAATAAACTTAATATCTTCACATGGGCTGTTGCTTTGTTACTAGCATAGCTCAAGAACCATTCAGCATATTTTAATGAAATTTAGTATGAACATTGTCTCATAGACTTGCATGTACTGTATATACCGTATTTGCCGGCCTATAAGTCGATACTTTTTGACCTGGAAGTCTGGGCTTCGTCTTATACTCCGAATCGGCTTATATATGGATTATGTCATTTAAATTGCTTTAATGTAATTTTTCGTACGTGAAAAAAAATAAAAAAATTCCAAGTACGAAAAGTATAGTGTAAAAAAATAATTATCATTTTGGGGAAGAGATTGTGTGCGAAAAAATATAGGACCCGACATTGAGAAGGATTCCGAAATATTTACGTGATTGTCAGTATTAAATTCACGTGCATCAGACGTAATTACGCTAAAGCAACATGCACTAGTAATATATGTTGTTCAAATTTTCTTACATATGTGTGTATTAGAATAGACAAGTTAGAAAACGGATAACCATGACATGGACATGGGTATTCCATTGCACATTTTTCTTATTGCATCTTGTGATCGAAATAAAATATGCCCCGATATGAGAGAGAGAGAGAGATCAGCCCTTCTTCATGCTATTTTGCTTAATGTACCTTACTGGCTCCTTTTAGCTGAAGCTTTTGTCAAAGAGAGAAAACAGTAATAAAATAGTCAATGGAAATTAAAACAATACATACCATACCCCTTCAGTTTCAAAGATATATAATTTATATTTAAATATTCACAATATTTATATTCAAATAGACTCCATTTAGTTTAAATCCCAAGCTAACCATTTAGCATGCTGTGTTGTTTTCTTTGCAAATACAATGAACTCTATATTCCCAAGAAATAAAATTACCCTTTATCAGTAAGTGCATGTACACTTCCTGTAGTTAGGCGGCATTTTGGTTTGATCTTTGCTCATGAATTCAAAGCTACGACACTTCTGTCAGCGAGATCAAAAGATGTCACTGGTTGAGAAACTTGCATGAGCAAGCACCTGGCATTACAGGTCATTACACAGTACTGCATACATTAACATGCTTTACAAGATCGATTACAATACCCTATGGGAAGCCTCATTTCCCCATTGGTAGCCTCACTAATTTGATCACATCTACTGCAGGTGTCAACTGGAATGACCTGGCCAAGCTGTAGGCATATTTAATTAGAATGTAAATAACACTGCAAAGCCATTTGGTTCTTTCTGATAATGGATATAAAAACAAGAATGAAATGTTTATTCAGAGATTAATTGATAATGGAATACAGTAATGCTGCTGTACATGAGTAAGATCACAATCATCAGATAACTCAACAATACATATTACAATCGTCCTGTAACTTCTCTCTCTCTCTCTCCAAAAGCTACAAGTAAAAACTGCTCTGAATGCATACGTTCTTACACACTGACATAGTGTTGTTTCATCTTTCTCTCTCTCACACACACACACAGACACACATACACAGATTCACTAAAAACAACAAATCTTAATCAAGTTCTTTTATTTTTATTGTACATATAATTTGATAATGAGGTTACTGTTGCTGTAAGAATACAAGTTGCACTTATTTTTTGACAACAGGAGTTCATATCATTGCGTACAATGTACCAATAAATAATACCTATAAATAATACATGTACAGACCATCTTAATCATTTTCCCAATTAATCTGGAATAGCATAGTGATACCATTAATATTCATGAAACCGGAAGTTACTAGCGAAAGTGACGAAGCCTAGGTGTTGATCTGGCTTTGTCTTATACTCTGCATCGACTTATATATGGATAAAGGATTGAAAATTGACGAAATTAACAAATTTGACTTATACTCCGCATCAACTTATCAGCTGGCAAATACGGGCAGGTTTAATTTCACTTAAAAAGAGTTATGGCTGCATGATTGCTCCTGACTTTGGTTTCTGCAAGATAACTTCACCAGCATTTGTAGGATTTCAGCCTAATTCAGAATGTGGCTACCTTGAGTGAACTTGATTTGCAGCATTCCACAACTTTATTTACATGAACTATGACTTCTGATTGTCCGTCCTCTTGACTTTGTTTTCTGCATCATCACTGTACTAATCTTCATTGGATTTCAACCAAATTTGGCATGCAGCTTTATATTTAATGAGACTGCAAGCACAGTAGTCAGCAGTAGATCTGGGATTTTGCGGTTGTGAGTTGGGTACATTTTTTACACATACCCAATTAAGTATACTCCAAATGACACTTTCTTCAAAGCAGATACAAGTGACATCCCTATGCATAAGATTGAAGTCACTCATGGTAAAAATATGTTATGCTCATATAGGTTGGAATCCCAGGTTTTTTTAAAATTCAGCAGAAAAGTTATTTAAGCACAAAAATGCTAGAATTTGGTCTCAGTTTATAGTAGGCATGAACTTTTATATAACAAAAGACTACATTATTTCTACTTGTAATTGTCAGAATTCCTTCTAAATGGAAACTGTTTTAGCCTGAATGACCTTTAACCTTTACAGCTCTTCAGTGCATGAAAAACAACATTGTTTGTTATGGCAGGTGAAATGTCAATTCATGAATTGGTCATATTATATTCTTTATAGGTTGGAATCCCAGGTATCATTGAAGAGATTTGCATGCCAAATTTCACCAGATGGAACAAAAGGTAAGATGCATTAAAATTTTATAAAACATTGGGTTTATTCACATGGACTGCTGTGTGTTTAGCCTTGCCATCAAAATGCATTCAGAGATTGTGTAAGTAACTAGAATAATGACTTGTTCTATATGTTGAACCCAAAGCCCCACAGACTTGGAACATTTTTGGTTTTGGCGACCCCCCCCCCCCCCAAAAAAAAAAATAAGGAGAAAATGGTGTGTTTGATTCAAGTAAATTATAAGTAAAGGATGCAAAACTGGCTTCTTCAGAATATTTATTAGATTGTTATAATTTACTTCTTGTAGTTGACGTAGAGCTTCTCTTCTTTCCTTTTGCATAATAATTCACCTTAATGCAGGATAATTTGAAGCCTTTACAAAACTACTTGTGGCCAACTATTTATGTTTTACAATGCTGTGTATTTCAGTACAAACATAAACTTTAAATTGTTTTTAAAAAATGTCCATTTTTTTGCTTATTGAATTATTCTTCATGTTTAAATGCTTTTAATTTCATTTTTTAGAGGTCACACTTGATGGAGAGAATGTGAGAGTAGCTGTGATAGAGGTTGCACACCATTTGTGTAGTAAGTAAAGCTGTTGATCACCAGTTCATATTTGTTTCTTTTTTGTTACTCATGACTTGAAATTTCATGCTGGTTTTTTCATGTAAAATGTCTCCTGCATGCATTTATAGCTCAGCTTGCCAAAGGCCAAGTGAGCTTATGGTATGGCCTTTTGTCCATTGTCTGTTCATCAACACTTCCTTGTGAACATTCTAGAGGCTTCATTTCTGGTCAGATTCTGATAAGATTTGGTATGTAGGCTTATATCATCAAAATCTCAGATAAGTTTGATTATGAGCGACAGCCACACATATTAATTAGAGTTCGATTAGATTTGATACATAAGCTTATATTGTCAAGACCTCAGATAAGTCACAGTGGCCCCTCCCCCGTCTAAGATCATGCACAACAACAGGCCTAATGTTGACAAGAAATTGTTCTTCCAGTTTATGGCTACCATGTGGGTGCAAGTACCCCCGCATGCTCAAGCGTGGTCTTAGAACCTGTAAATCCGGGTGCATGAGGTATGCTACAGACATTAATGGCATGTTTTATCAGCCATCTATGCCATACACCACTGCTATGATTGCCTATTAGTCAGTCCAGCTACCTGGCTGTCTGTTCTTTTTGACTAGCAGCCAGAGATTTGTTGCATCGGTGATTGATCATTCTGTTATATGTGGAATTTTATGGAGATGCATCAAATTGGTCCATCCATTTCACTGCCCCAAATTAATTCAGCCAACCAACCATCCAGCTGGCTGCCAAGCTGACCATCCAGTCGCCCACCCAGCACGATTTCGGGCCACCCTTCCAGCTGTATAAACCAGCAAGACAAACCATGTCACTTGCCCAGCTGCTTGAAGGCCTGATGCTCAAGGAGTATCCAGTGGATAGTTACTGTGTTTCTTGCTGTTGGGAATGATTTATGCAAACATGGCATTGATACCTGATGAGGACAATCCCCACAGAGAGTGCAGGGGATAACCTTGAATAATTGGCTCAGTTTTGTTTCAAAGCAGCTGTTGAGGAGATTTATAGAAACTTGTCTTCCTGTAAGCCAGGCCTATATGGCTAAGGCTTCGGTAGATGTTGAGGATGAGGAGGGACACCCCATCTACTGTCTACTTCTGCAGTTAACAAAGATTAAAGAAATCTCAAACTATCGGAAAAATCTGAGACTTTGGGAATTAAAAGGTTTTCTGTTCGGAGAACCAGTTAACCAGCATCATTTTTTTCTCACAGATACTGCATACACTCAGACTTGTACAGTGCTGAGTTGCCAAGTTCGGATAAGAATATTGTGGCAGTGAATATGTCAACCCTGCTGTTCTATAAGGTGGATTGCCATGTTTTTCATGCAGCTTCCAAATTGTTGTGGAATATGGTGGCCATGTCATATATGCTTGATCTGGCATCTTTAGCGAACTTTCACCTTGCCAAAAGAATCAGGCAGTGAGCATGTGTGGAGATCTACTGCCTGCATGGCCAAGGTGATTAACAGGGCCACACATCATTCCATGGTCATTGCCCTGATGGTTTCTTCCAATCTAGATTTTGTAGGATGAGACACCTTTCTCCACTCGTCCCTAATTAAGCCTCATCATTCATTGGCATTATGCTCACTGAACTTTGGTAAGGGGCCATTGATAGAGCAGTAGTGTCTAAGACCAATACTGACTATTGAGGAAATGATTACCATAGCCAGTACAGGGATCTGTATGAGGTAATGGAATGTCCAGGACTGGTCCAGGTAGGTTGCCATACCATGTCAGTACTGGCTTGGTAATCTGCGCCAAAATAGAATGCTCTGGATGTTGCACTGTGGACTGCATATACTGGGAAAATAGATTATTGTACCCAGTCCTGGTAGTTGAAGACATAAGTTGAGGCTGTGCCAGAGCTGGAGTAGACATGGTCCAGTCTGTTAGTGTCTAGAGCCTAAGACTGATACTGGCTGTCGAAAGAAAGATCACTGTAGCTAGTACTGGGGTCTGCCTGTGATGATGGAATATCCATATCTGGTCTGGTTGAGCCACTGTACCATGTTGGTATTGGCCCAACTGGTTGAGCTGTAATTATATGTTCTAGTTTTGGCAATGGGGGCAGCAGCACAGTACTGATGGCATCCACATTCTTGTGCATGTGAAGTTGTTGGCTCGTTCATTTGCCTGGATTCAGTGCTTGGCTGTGATGGTCACCCATTTTTCCTTGGACCAGTGTGAGCATGTACCGCATGTATGGTTTGAATTGCACCCTATATAGTTAATACAAGTGGGATGAATATCCACAGACAGCTTGAAATGCTTGCACCCCATACACCAAATTCTGCCCATGTTTGTTGATACCTATAATTAGAGAAAGCAAGACCATACAATAAACAGGCAAAATCAGTAAAGCATCACTGAATTTAATGTGAAGTGGATGCTACAAATGAAACTAAATGCCAGAGAAAAATAAGGAATTGATCTTATTAAATGTAATAAAATGGTCACTTTAAATTTCATTTACTGATTTAACTTAAAAGGATAGAGTACCAAATTGACTTGTAAGTACTATAGACCATTTTGGTGGGCAACGGAGGTGGCACCAATTAGCTTATTGTATGATGAAGTTTGACAAATAAAGTGCAAAATGTTCATCTATGATAAAGGTAGAGCAAGATTAGACAAAAAAATAAATGGAGTATATATTGAGAAAACTCAAAGGAATTGCTCAGCTGATGAAAAGGTACAAAGTAAATTGGTGTTTGGGAGGTCTCGTAAAGAATGTGCCGACTAAGCACAAGAAAAATTACTGACTATTGATTGATGGGATATGCACCAATCCCTCTATCCAGAGGAGATCACACTAGTCTGACATCTGCCTAGGCAAGCAGACAACTTTTGAGCACTTTTGTTGCAGATATCATCCAAAAGACATGGTGAACGTCTTTTTTTTTAGCTCGGGAGGACTGGATTTGCGAGGTAGTGGCTGTACTCATTGTAACATATCATGATTGGGACAGTATTACTTGAAAAATTGATTTCTGTGACTTCCATTCTTGTTTACATGTACCAATTTCTTCTCAGAAATATTCAACAATGTTCCTGTAATTGAAATCTTTGTAAAATTGACGTAATTCCCTTTGGACCCCAGTAATTGAATTAAAATGTTACCCCTCATTACTACATGGGCACTTTTATTAGGTATCACTACACTAATTGACAAAATAAATAGGTGTGATTTGTCCTGGTTCTGGAAAGATCACTTTGACCACAAATTCATTTCATTCAAATGCAACTGTTTCCAGGATATAATACATAACCTTTGCTGATTTTTGCATATGTTACATCAAAGTTAGTGCCGAACATAAGTAAGATTGTTTTGGTGCATCTGAACTTATGAAGGAAATATACAAGTAACTTAATTACCTTGAATAGCACAAAAGCGAAAGTCTATGTTGAACACCTAGTTTTGAATTAAGCATTCTAGATGCATTAGTGGCTAATTATTTTATGCCTGTAAATGAAATAAGTAACTAAATCAGTTATTTGGTGCATATTTGAAGAATGCAAAACTGAAAAATATAACTTGTACATTTTTAAAGGTAGGAAACATCAGATCAAGATAAGATTTCTTTCTTAAAATTACATGTACTATACACATTAATTGTGACACCATTGTATGACTTTGAATTTAATTGAAAATTTATTTGGATGCAAACAAAACTTGTTTGTGGTTACAAGTTTAATGTGTTTTCTTCACTCCTGGCATACTCAACAGTTTGAATAAGACATTTTTTCATTCTCTGAAATTTAAATATTTAAAAACATGCCAAATTTGAATCATGTTCATTACATCTTTGCAAATAAAATAATGATTTATTTGTTGAAATGTATTTTAACTCCCGCATATTAAGGAAACATAATTTTTTTTATGAATACGGCATGCAAATCCCTGTGTATGTACTTTGTATTTGCCACCTATGGTATCACATGACACTCCACTTAGACTGCTGTCTTGTAAAATAGATTGTACTATGGAGCAAACCACACTGAAGAAAATGCAACCAAACTTTGCAGCTATGCTTCAGTGTTGCTACAGATATAGATTTATTAAATAGGTACAACTTTTGTCATCTCTTTATGGTATCACTGTACTAATTGAGCCAATCAGCTGTTATTGCATCATATTGTAGTCCCTAAGAAAATCATTAATATTTTTTCTCTGATTTTTCTTGGAGATTTGCTAACTAGTGAAGAATGTTGCTTTCATTTAACAGAAAGCTGCGTTAAAACCTAAACAGAAAGAAAATATTTTGGGAGTTCAGCCTTGTGGCTTTTACATTGGATGAAAAAGCAAATGGGTCTGATTTGGCCATTTCTGGAAAGATCACTTGCACTAAAATTTCCAGTCATTCAATTCACATGCATATATTTCCAGAAAATCTTGCATAACCTAGGGTGATATTTGGATATGTTCTGTCCAGGTTTGTGCTAACAAGAGTAAAATAGTCTTGGCACATTTGAACTTATAACTAATGCTCTGTGTTTCATCAAAAATGTAGAAAATTAAGGAAATATATAGCGAGCTTAATTAGTGTAGTGATACCTTATTACTGAGTTGTTGTAAATTTGCTGAATGGTTTGCTAGAAGAAAGTGATAAATAGTTCCAATTTATGTTTCATCAAACCATTCGATATAGGGGATTCTGTAAGCCAAAATTTGAGAGATTTTTAAAAAGGGAACTGAGCTTCTCCAGCATGATTGCTGTAAACAGTGCAGAAAAGTGGATTTTACATCTTGGCTGTTTATAATATACGAAAGTGTGTGTTTCTATGCAGGAGTAAAATAAAAGGTAATCTCTTTCAGAACACATGATGACATACTGTGAGGATGATACCAAAGGACTGCACAAATTGCTGTGGGTAAGTTACAGTTTTTTGTCTTGCCTGTGAAGCATATGTAAGGAATCACTTTTCTGATGTCATTGTCATTGTCATCATAGGCATCAATGTTAAGTTTCTATACCCCAGCCTTAGGCAGGATTATATAGTAATTATCATGTTCATCATTCTGTTCATTCATCCATTTTTTCATTTGGCACTTTTTAGTGCAACTAGTTGCATAGTTTTTGATGGATTGCCATGAAACTTGCAAATATTATGGTCATCACCTGGAGATGTGCATATCAACAAATCACTTTGCTCCTGCAAATTTTGTTAGAGCTATTGGCCTTTTTGTCTTATAGCACTGTATGACACAATCTTGTTAGTGTAACTAGTCCTTTTGATGGATTATCTTGAAACTTGGTAAATATTATGGTCATCACCTGAAGATTGGCATATCAACAAATCACTTGGTTCCTGCAATTTGTTTGGTTGTTGCCCTTTTTGTCTTGTAACAGTGTATGATACAATTTCCTTAGTGCAACTAGTCCCCTAGTTTTTTATGGGTTGCAGTGAAACTTGGTAAATATTATGGTCATTGCCTGAAGATGTGCATATTGACAAATCACTTTGCTTCTACAGTTTTGTAATAGTTATTGCTCTTTTTGTCTTGTCCCATAATGCATTGTATGACACAATCTCGTTAGCACAACTAGTAGCACAGTTTGTCTTGTGGTTTTTTTTAATGGATCATTGGTAAACTTGGTACTTAATAATGTCATCATCTAAAGATGCACATATTGACAAATCTTTGTGCTCATGTAATTTGTATTGTCCTTTTTGAATTACAGCTGGATGCAGCATATGACACAATTTTGTGAATGCAGCTACTCTTGCAGTTGTTAGTCGATTATAGTCATCATCAGAAGATATGCATGTTGACAAATCATTGTACTCACACTAATTTCAGAAGAGTTATGTGATTTTTTTTTTACTATAGATACATCTCCATCATGTGTTAGGGATGGGATGCAGGGAGTATATTTATGTAAGCAAACTGCTCACCATTCCTCTAGTTACATTTAGCTCAGTTTCTTTGACACCATTGTATGTACAGTCATGAAAATTGATGGGGGTATTCATCTTGGATAGAACTACTCATCATGGACAAAGTAGATCACAGTGACCTAATTATCATATTTTAGTGATGATGTTAAGTGTTGTATTTAGCTCAGTTTCTTTGACACTGGTGTATCTACAGTCATAAACCCATTATATATTTATTAATCTTGGTGTTTACAACTCATCATAGACATAAGCTGGCCGCAGTGACCTACACTATGGCATACTTTTCATGCTCCAGTGATAATGTAAAGTTTTTGCATTTAGCGCAGTTTCTCTGACACTGTTGTATGTACAGTCATGAAACTTGATGGGTATTCATCTTGGAGGGTACAACTCGCTGTTGGCCAGTGTAGATCAGTGACCTACTTTCAAGCTCCAGTGATTTAGATCAGTGACCTACTTTCAAGCTCCAGTAATTGCATTGAGTTTTTGCATTTAGCTTTTTACCTTTGACACTCTTATATTTAAGAATATTAAATATTCCATACACTTATGTGTCTCTTGTTAAGACGTCATTTTAGTTTGCTTGTTTGCTTGCAATTTCAGATCTATGAAGCTGTTCTTTTCTCCAAAGGCACACCAAAGAATGACTTTGATGGAAGGTGGAAAAGTTTCCATGTTGTCAAATCTGCTCTGCAAGATCAGGTATACATGTCAGCATTAATAGGATGAAATACAGATAATAACAATTTAATATTCAGGGTCAGTTGTTATGTATCAGAGGCCAGTACAGTGGATTTTCATACATGCTTTTAATGTAAGATGGGGCAATTCAAACTTCCCATGTGCACCTATGGTATGGGAACCTAGACAAAATACAGTTAGGCTTCCTGGCTATGAATTGGCTCACCTTTCATTCAGTCATAAAACTTCTATTAAAGCCATGATTTGATCCATTATCATGTTTATCTCTTCTGTTTTCTTTGTAAGCTGAGGTTTCATGGGCCTGTCTATAAACTTCTAGGTTTTCACTCCAGAGAAAATACTTTGTACTCCAGTATGATCATAAGCAAGCAAAAACATAAAATTGTTTACAACTTTAAAAGAAATGTTTTGGCCCATTGGAAATATGCATGTAGATGATGTATGATTGCTTCACATATATACATGATATACTGATATACCTTCAGAAATACATGTATGTTCAGACTGATATACCTTCAGAAATACATGTATGTTCAGTTGCATTTGATTGCAGAAAGACGGTTGAAGATATATTGTGAAAATTTTCATTACAACTTGGTGATATGTTCTATTTTTGGCAGATGAGAGGAGGAAAGAAGCACTTAAGGGCTCTTCTTGTGGACAGGGTGCAGCTGCAACATGAGGTATGTTCAGATATTTTTTGGGTTATTCTTTCTCTTTAATTTTTATTCATTTACATAGATTGTACAACAATTCTAACAAATTATACAGTAGTTTTGACATCTAAGATGTTGCTATGAAACATGTTGAAACGTTAGATAATTACTTCAACAAAGTGTGGGAGACAGAAAGATTATCTGCTTAGGGTGACACTATGGAAGAGCATAGATAAAATGTTCTGAATCAGACCGAAAGAAAGTTAAAAAAGCAGTGATACAAAAATGGGTGGGCATTTCAACATCTTGTTGTGTGGAAGGTGAACAACGTCATTAAATGCTTGGTTTGCATATTTGGCTGTTATTCGGTATTGTTTTCTTTCCCTCCTCACTCAGCTTCCTAAAGTTTCTTGCCCAGCAGTAAAATCAGCTACCCCAGCAACCAAAATCTCTCTGTATATAATACCATTTTTTCTGTACATTAAAAACGCAATTGTTCTTATCCTTAAATATCCCCCCCCCCCTCCCATTTGTTTAAAAATGTCAACTTCATATTCAGGAGTGCTTTTAATGTTATGTAAATTTGTCAGGTTATCAGTTTGAGGAACCATCTCCACGTGATCAGGTGTAATAAACACCAGGACTATACATATTCCTTGGTTTTTAATAGTATGAATAAAATGTATTTATGATTACTAACCCCTGATTTTGGTCCATTGGCAATGATAGAGGTGGTTATTATATTATTATTGTAGTTGCTGTTTATCAATCAACTTGCAACTCTTTTTTAGCTCAACTGGTCATAGACCAGAAGAGCTTATGGGATGGCCTGTTGTTTTGTCACCAGTCATTCGTCCATCAGCACAATTTTATTATTGCTACTCCTTCTAAACTATTTGGAGGATTGCCATGAAATTTTATACATCTATTTATTCCAAGGTCTTGTTGCTCCTAAATCAAAATGGTGCCAGCTTGAAAATCTTGTTATTGTTGTTCCTCCAGAAAGGATGGTCATATTATGATGGGTTTTTTTTCTTGATAACTTCATATGATGTCTAATTGGTTCTACATGAAAATGGTGCAGACCTGACATTCAATATAACCACCATGACAGCCATCTTGAAGATCTTGTTTTTGCTACTAATCCTCAACAGATGGTCATATTGACATGGAATTTTCGCCCAGACTTCTTATAAGGTCTAGTTGGTCCTAAATGAAAATGATGCCAATGTGACATCCAACATTTTCACCATGTTGGCCAGCTTAGAAATCTTGTTATTGATTCTTCTCCTAATTGGATGGTCATATCAACATGAGTTTTCACCAATAGATTTCCTATGATGTCTAGTTGGTCCTAAATTAGAGTAGTGCCACTTGGACATTAAATATTGCCTCTCTGGTGGTCATCCTAAAAGTCTTTTTTCGCTACTCCTCATGAACAGTTGGTCATATCAACATCGGTTTTCACTAAAAAGACTTCTTGTGATATATAGTTGGTTCAGAATGAAAATGTTGCTGATCAGCAGTGGCCATCTTGAAAATCATGTTACCACTACTTCTCTTAAAAAATGTCTCACAATATGTAGTGGGACCTAAATGAAAATGATGCCAATGTAACCTTCTAATATTTGAAAAATCTTATAACAGCTAGTTCTCATAAATGGAAGGTCATACAAACATTTAAAAAAAAGAAAGGGGCCTTGGGTTGCTTAGTGGTCTAAGGTTCTTGGCTTTACCGATCACTGACACCTCACCTCTGTTCGGGTGGGTTCGAGTCTCGGGCTCAGCCAACATGGGTATGTGAGAGAGCTTGCCAGTAGCCTCCTCTGGGTCAGTGGTTCTTCCTCCACCAGATATATTGGGTGCCATGTACAGCCTATCATGAGCTGGAAAATGGTGTTAAACCCACAACAACAACAATAAAAAAAGAAGAAAAAAACTTCTTTCTTGCAATATATATTTGTTTCTGTATTGTCATGAAAATTTGTATATTGCTACTTCTGAATGAATGGTCTTATTAACATGGGGGTCATTAAAACACTATTGTAGCAATATGTATCTGGTTCTGATTGAAAATGGTGTTTATCTGAGCTCCAACATGGCACTGTGACAGTGGCCATCTTGATGATCTTGTTAACACTACTCCTTTTGCCAGAATGATGGCATTGATACAGGGTATTCACTAAAACACTCCATGCTATATTTAATTGGTTTGAATGAAAATGGTGCAGATCTGAGCACCAACATATCCACACTTTTGTGAAGGAGTTTCGAAAAGCAGACCTAATTGACATTGGAGTCAAGTCAAAGGCTATTGCTTGTATTTTTATACTAAACTGGGTCTTATGAACAGAATGACTCATACATATACTAGTGAATTATGAGCAGACTTGTATTTAGTTGCTTTCCCATAAAGAAGTTAATGGTCAACTTTTTGACATTGATTTTAAGGTCAGATTTCTTGACTTTGTTCAGAGATGCTGCCAGGCGCGAATCGTGCAAAATTTGTACGAATTTGCACACTTGAAAAGCAGTGATGCGCGAGAACTCCTGCAAGTTAGTTTAAAGTCGCACATAAAAAAATATACTCTGCGCAGTATACAATTTTTATTTAAATGTTAATCCTTAAAGTGCTTGCCGGGCATGTCACACCGCCTTTAGAAGTCTCATAGCACTTGTCTCGTTATCGGTCTTTTTTCCGGTCGGCAACTGTTTACAAATTGATCGGCTTGATATGAACAGTTGTTAAACTATATTTGATTGGCCTATTGGGCCCTGGAACAAGCATTGTAGAGTTTTATCCTTGCATTCATGAAGGAAGTTTTACAAATGCATGTTTAAAGTAAGGGCCCTTAGAAAATCCAAAATGGCTGACTCTCAACATGGTTCATCTTCAGACCACGATTTAGTTCGGCAAATAATGGCCGATGATAGTGATGATGACAATGATTTTTAATGTTTTGAAGTATATGAGATTATTGGAACCCGGAAAGTGTTACTGGAGATATCAGTGAGTAATTTTAAACCTGAAAATGATGTTGAATACGAGTCCAATGTACATGCTACATGGACAAAAACAGACAGCATGCCGGTCAACCCCCTATTAAGTGGTCCTTCGAAATTAAATGTTAAAATGGCAGAACACTAAGCCTAATTAAAGTACAGGCAATTTAAAAGTAGAGTGCAATTTTTCATTTATTTTCTCAAACAATTCTGCCTTAAGGTATCTTGTGATACAAAACTATATAGCACTCTAAGAGTTAAGATAAATTGTATAAATAACAATTTAAAAAGAAATTAAAAAGTAAGGATATTTATTTTTAATCAGAATAACTCTGAACAAGCTGACTATGGTATTGATGGACTTGAAATCCTAATACAAAATTGTGGAACAGATTAGAAATATGGCATACATGTAGTAATCAGCAAAGCACTTATTGAAGAAAGTGAAACTTTGGCAGAGGTCTTGTTAGTGAAAAATATTATTTTGGAGCAGAGATATCCAAGAGACAATATCTCTGAGCTGCTGAAAATTGTACATAATAACCATAAAGAACATATTTCCAACTTGTTCAAGCTGGCTTAGCTAGCTATGCATATGTGAAAGGGGGTTCTCAGCACAGAACAATATTCATACACAGATATGGAACAAATTAAGCTCAGAATTCATACACAGATTAATGCATATACAACTAGAGGAGACATCTTTTGAGGATTTTGATTTCAGTAGAGCAGGAAAAAAAGAAAGAGATGGATAATTATGTGTTAGGTAAATATTAAACTATGGCCATTTCCTCCTCCCCCTCATTTTTTTTCTACTCCCCCCTTATTTTGGTGACAAGGGGGGAGCTCCTCCCTTTAGATAAAATCCAGGCAGCATCTCTGTTTTTAGCTCTGTTGGCTTGTGAGCATGATAGCACAAACAATTATGAATGGATTTTTATCAATTAACACAGTTTGTGGATATATCTGACGAATACATGGAATGATACAACTTTAATAACTCAATTTTTTTTACCCCCAAAATAATGCTTTTAGATTTAATCAAACTTAACATGTGGTTATATCTTGACATTGAGATAAGTTCAGTGATCTTCAATCCATGATATCAGGTTCAAGGTAAAATAAAGAATTTTGTACAGTACTTACAGGTATCTTGTGAACATGTTACTTCAAAAATAAGAAAATCATTCTGTTTCCAAATTTGTCATGTTGGAATTTTGCAAGAATATCAGAGATGGTTTCAAAACTCAGCAGTTAAAAGGAAGGAATGGACTTATCTTGGTTTCCTGGAAATTCTTTTCATCCAGAAAAAAATCAGTCCATTCAAAAAACTCATGTTTTAATTTTATAATGGAGTAAAACAGTTTCAGTGAACTATTTTTTTTATATCCATGACCAGCGTGTAACCAGAGAACTTTTGTAGCACATCATATTGAAGTGAAAGACTACAGTGGTTAAGATGATTCAAAGTGGTTTTCTGCCATATAAAAGATTGATTCATGAAATATTCAATTGATGAAAATGTCTTCCCAGAATACATGATGTATTGTAAACAAATATCCATTAGCTTTTTCAGTATTATCAATGTGATAGTCATTGAAATTTTGGTACACTCAATTCTTGACAACTCATGTATGGGTCTTTCAAAATCCAATAGGGTATTAACTAAATCTTATTTTTTGTGATAGCATTGTTTGTTATAGCAAGAGAGTGCAGTAATACTATACATTTTCTTTTTTAGCTCCGCCAACTGAACAGTAGTGATCGAACATTTACCAGGAGGCATCAAGACATCATGGAAGATGTATTTACTCTCTCCATCAGCCAGTACAGTGAAGTAAGCCAACAAGATGTAAAATTCAACAACAACAAAAAATAGATCAGATTTTCAGCCTGAAGAATTGACTCTTCATTTAAATTGCAATTTTTGTCCTGTCAGTTTCTTATTTATATATGTGCATATGATGGTCACATTATAAGGTGATTTACATGTCTCTTTGCATACTTAAGTTATCTTTGACAAACAACTTCTGCTAACTAGGCAGATTTCAATCATTCATTCATACACATATGCATACATGGCAAAGAATAAAATCGAGATGCAAAACAATAGTACATCTCACTTCAGGCATAGACAGATATCTATCTAAATTGGTTTTTAAATGTGTAGCATGCAACTGTAATAATTACAAAAAACCATGATTCCTAAGAGTGCGTCTCTATTAGACTTAATACAACACACGTGTATGTGCATGTGAGGGTAACATTTTATGGCACAGGAAAGACGATCAATTTTTGTGGGTTACATACTCTACTCTGTACCACTTTCATGTATGTATAAATAATAGCTTTCAAATAGGGATATATGTAAGAAACTTACTGGAAAAAATTGAAGTGCAAATGAAGAGAGTACAGTGGATGTAAATTTAACCCCACACTTTGGTGAGTGGATATTGTGATACCCTCTGTAACCACATCTCCTAAAATACTGCTGGGTAGAAATTCACCAAGACTTGGTACATAGGTTGCCCATGTTGTGACCATCAGCAAGATGAGTAAGAATTTAGGAGCACGGGGGTGGGGGTCAGAGGCCAAAATGTACAAAAATTGCAATTACAGTGACATTTTTAATATTTATATATTATTTTTTTTTTTACCAAACTTTGTACATGCATTTTAGGTGGGGAGACATAATATTATGTTCCAGGTTTGGGGTTACAACCCCTGGGTCAAGGTCTAGATTTTGTGGGGGGGGGGAGATATGTCACGTTTGGGGTTACAACCTCGGAGGCATGGTCTGGATAGGGGAGTTACATATAATCAAAAGCATGGGGATTTGCCATGGTGAGCCATTGATGAGCCAACTTTGGCTGAAGTTCCACATAGCTCGCAGTATGGCATCCATGTGGAATGGCATCTGATTAAGGCCAGTGTTAAAGATTTTAAATTAAGCTGAATGTTACAGATTTTTTACTTTTCTAATTAAATAAAAGTTAGGCTTGACATAAAGAGTATTATGGTTTGAAATTACACATGAAGGATCTTTGTAAAACTGAAAGTGATATGTATGTTGCATACATTTTCTGCTATTTTCCTTACATAAGGGAGCTTTTATATTTTTTTTTAAAGAATGTCAGTATGATGAAATACCAGTCGTTGTCTGTTTTAGCCTTTTCTGTATTTTCTTTATAGGTTTACTCAAAAATTAAATGATATGTTTGTTTTATTCCATTAGAAAGTCCACAATTTTTAATAGATTAAAAATTCGCCTTCTCGCTTAAACTATGTTTTTATCTTATAAATGGTGGAGGAACAATATTTCCAGCATTTGCCAACAATTTCATTTGTGTATTTGACTGAGAAAAATTATTGCATGATTGTATTGTAGATCTGAATGTGGATTTTATATAGCCAAAACCAAGATGTATGAACACTAAGAAGCAATATGTAAAGCTTTTTTTTTGTTGTTGTATCAGGTAAGGAAGAAAGCACAGGGAGTGTTGTTCAGTTGCTTCCACAACTTCCCATATTCCTATCACTGTTTGTTGCCTCAGATCATCAAGATCATCAGGGACAAAGATGCTCCAGAACATCATTTTAAGGTAAGTCTCACTATTCATGATAAATTTTGTAAAACTTGAAAATATTTATCATGGTTGTTTAGATAACATGAATTTGACTCTGATTTCAAATGATTTCAGGAAATTTTTTTGTTTCAGCAGAATTCGTGATGAAAATGAAAATGTTATGCGGGTGGTTGAAAGCTTATCAATTCAGTCACTGCTGCACAGCAGTTGAATTCGTAGAGAATCATCAAATATTTTTATGGAGAAATCTTCTCCATCCAGTGGTTTTGTGAGGATGGCCTCATAATTGCATGACATCCTCCTGATAGACATCTTTTATGTGAAATTGCCATTCTGAAAGTGTATGTACCACTTTACTGTTTTAAATTGTATCTTTGCTTCAAACAGATGTAGTTATTTTGAGCCTGACGTGATTTGTTGACCTTGGCAAAGGTACCAATTCTCGAACTACCATCGACTTACTTCTCATACATTAGATACATGTATTATAAGCCTGTGGTGGTACAAGTTGCTCACCTCAGATACATGTATTATAAGCCTGTGGTGGTACAAGTTGCTCACCTCAGATACATGTATCATAAGCCCATGGTGATACAAGTTGCCCACCTGAGATACATGTATTATAAGCCTGTGGTGGTACAAGTTGCCCACCTGAGATACATGTATTATAAGCCTGTGGTGATACAAGTTGCTCAACTCAGATACATGTATTATAAGCCAATGGTGATACAAGTTCCTCACCTCAGATACATGTATTATAAGCCTGTGGTGATACAAGTTCCTCACCTCAGATACAAATATTATAAGCCCATGGTGATACAAGTTCCTCACCTCAGATACATGTATTATAAGCATATGATAGTATGAGTGCTTAAGTCAGATACATGTATTACAAGCCTGTATTAGTATGAGTGCTAAACTCAGTTGTATTATAAGCCTGTGTTAGTAAAGTACTCACCTGATACATATATTATAAGCCTATGATAGTATGAGTGCTCACCTCAGATACATGTATTATAAGCTTGTGGTAGTACAGGTACTTGCCTCAGATGTATTATAAGCCTATGTTAGTACAAGTGCTCAGCTCAGATACATATATTATAAGTTTATGGGTAGTACAAGTACTCACCTCAGATACATGTATTACAATCCTATGCTGTAGTGTACTAACGGGGGAGCGGGGGGAGGGAGGGCAGACAGGGCAGTTGCCCCGGGCGCCAGAGGTATTGGGGCGCAAAACAGCTGATTAAAATTCGGGCCTCGTATTCTGGCCTATCATCATCACCCCGGGCACCATTTACCCTTAGTACGCCACTGAGCCTATGGTAGTACAAGCACTTATCTCAGATATATGTATTATAAGCCTATGGTAGTACAAGCACTTATCTCAGATATATGTATTATAAGCCTATGGTAGTACAAGCACTTATCTCAGATACATATATTATAAGCCTATGGTAGTACAAGCACTTATCTCAGATATATGTATTATAAGCCTATGGTAGTACAAGCACTTATCTCAGATATATGTATTATAAGCCTATGGTAGTACAAGCACTTATCTCAGATACATATATTATAAGCTTATGGTAGTACAAGCACTTATCTCAGATATATGTATTATAAGCCTATGGTAGTACAAGCACTTATCTCAGATATATGTATTATAAGCCTATGGTAGTACAAGCACTTATCTCAGATACATATATTATAAGCCTATGGTAGTACAAGCACTTATCTCAGATATATGTATTATAAGCCTATGGTAGTACAAGCACTTATCTCAGATATATGTATTATAAGCCTATGGTAGTACAAGCACTTATCTCAGATATATGTATTATAAGCCTATGGTAGTACAAGCACTTATCTCAGATATATGTATTACAAGCCTATGGTAGTACAAGCACTTATCTCAGATATATGTATTATAAGCCTATGGTAGTACAAGCACTTATCTCAGATATATGTATTACAAGCCTATGGTAGTACAAGCACTTATCTCAGATATATGTATTACAAGCCTATGGTAGTACAAGTACTCACCTCAGATACATGTATTATAAGCTTATGGTAGTACAAGCACTTATCTCAGATATATGTATTATAAGCCTATGGTATTACAAGTACTCACCTCAGATACATATATTATAAACTTATGGTAGAACAGGTGCTCACCTCAGATACATGTATTATAAGCTTATGGTAGTGCAAATGCTCATCATTTATGGAATGGATAATACTGCACATTAATCCAAGAAAGCAGACTGAGAGGAGGGAAGGG
Source organism: Margaritifera margaritifera (assembly GCA_029931535.1). Taxonomy (NCBI): domain Eukaryota; kingdom Metazoa; phylum Mollusca; class Bivalvia; order Unionida; family Margaritiferidae; genus Margaritifera; species Margaritifera margaritifera. The sequence continues at coordinate 10,429,851 of JAQPZY010001686.1, forward strand.
ACCTTGTTCTATCCAGTGATGAATAAGTCAATGTCTCACTACCACTCTCCCACATTTTTACCATCTAAAAAAATGAAGTCAAATTAGATTTACCACTAAATATTTGCAAAAATGTGACAAACTGGATCAGAGAGAGAGAGAGAGAGAAGAGAGAGAGCATGGGGGTGGGGGGACTGGATTTTTTTAAAAGGTGGTTTAAGTTTAAATTGTAATGTACTGGATTTTCATTTTGCATTGAAAAGTGTACTACCTTTACTGGAAATCTACCCTAAAACCCTCTGTTAAAATCTGTCCCAGATAACAGTAATGCATCAAGGCTGTGCAGGAACTCCGTGTATATTTTATGGGAGTTGCAATTTTCCAATGTGTGAACATGCACAGTGCTTTTTATGCACCCCGCTAAGGGGGCATATAGTAATCCTTGTGTCCATCTATCTGTCCTTCCGTTCAGCACACAATCTCATTAGCTCAACTAGTCCTGCAGTTTTTATGGATTACCATGAAACTTGGTAAATATTATGGTCAGCATCTTAAGATGCTCATATCAACAAATCACGTTGCTCCTGCAATTTTTGTTAGAATTACTACCCTTGTTGTATTGTAGATTAATACATTGTATGACACAATTTTGTTAGCACAACTTGTCACACAGCTTTTGATGGATTGCCATGAAACTTGGTTAATATTATTGTTATCACTTGGAGATGCCAATATCGATAATCACTTTATTTCTGCAATTTTTCTCAGAGTTATTGCCTTTTTTGTCTATAGCTTAATGCAATGTATGCCACAATCTCATTAGTGCAACTAGTTCCACAGCATATGGCGGAATCTTTTGAGTGCAGTTAACCTCAAGGTTGTTAATGGATCACCATAAAACTTTGGGAAATGTTATCATCATGATCTGAAAATGCACATGGACAAATCACTGTGCCCCGTGTTTTTTGTGAGAGTTATTGCACTTATTGACTTGGTGCTTGATGTAGTGTATGACAGAATCTTGTTAACACAGCTAGTGTCACAGATTTCAGTGGATTGCCATGAAACTTTGTACATTTTTTTATCATCATTGGAAGATGTGCATATTGACAAATCACTTTGCTCTCGCAGTTTTTTAGAGTTATTACCCTTTATATCCTGCAGCTGAATGCAGTGTAAGACAGACTCTTGTGAATACAGCTTGTCTTGCAGTTTTTTTATGGATCACTGTGAAACTTGCTGCATATTATGGCCATCATTTAAAGATGCACATATTCACAAATCTTTGTGCTCGCACGATTTTAGGAAGAGTTATTGCCCTTTCTGACTTGCAGCTGGTTGCAGTGGTGATAGAATTTTGTAAATGCAGGTGCTCTTACAGTTTTTAGTGGATTGCTGTGAAACTTAGTACATAATATGCTCATAATCAGAAGATATGCATGTCGACCAATCAATTTTACTTGCACAATTTTCAAGTTGTGCAGTTTTATTTTCTATAGAGTCATCTCCATTATGGGGTAGGGGTGGGTTGTGTGGGAGGCAGGTGTGTATTTATGTGATCAGATTGCTCACCATTCCTCTTGTTTATCAGCAAATTCATTGACTTTAATCTCATAGATGCACTGATATTTTGAGCTGCACATTATGCAAAGATATTTTGATATTACAGAAAAAATACCAGCCTATTATATATTTAGATTTTTGTTGTGTATCATTTACATTTAACTCCCTTTTTGTGGAGTCCACATTAGTGAGAAGCAAGACATAACAGTACTTTTCTGGCGCTTGCAGTATCAACAGTTTATTATGGTTTTAGTTAAAGTTTTTCAGCAATGCTTTAATCATGGGCTCAGTTTGTGTACCCTGGGTTGTCATTCTTACCTTTCCAATTGATATCAGTAGAAAGAAAAATGAGAAATTCTCTTGATGTCTTTGGGTATTTCCAAGTAAAAGTCATTTGTGCTGAATAGTTCCAATGAATTTCTGAGCATGTAGTTCCTTTACATAGTCAGAGATCTACTGATTTCAAAAGTAATTAAAAATTATAAGAATATACCAAATCCTATGAAACATTTAAAATTAATACTTTAATTTGAAAGACCTATTCTTAAGAGATAGAGATTTCAGGACAAGTGATCAGGCTAGTGAAACTTTATAGCAAGCTTGTCCAAGATGGGACAGTTTTTGTCGATTAAAAAAAAAAAGGTTTGACAATTGCCGATTTCTTACTCTAATTCATAGCTAGCATGTAAAGTAATCTTTCTCATATAAATTATGTTTGTAAATGTGCTGTGCACCTAAAGTATTATTAATTTGGTAAATTTTATTTGGATTTATCAGCAGGCCTGTATATATGTATGCTAGCAAAGCACTCACAAGAACACCTCCAGCACACACCAACACTATTGAGTATATTGCTGCTTCACCTGGCGCTAAAGATCAAAGAGGTCACTGGGTTTTGCAGAGAAACTGATACCGCTCATCAGGTCATAATAATCTGACTAGGAGTTGACTTGTTTGGTGCACAGGAGTGTATACTGGCTGATTGAGCAGGCATAGCTGGTCTATTTTTTGCCCTCAGTTGAACAACAATTTACACTCTGCATTGAAGATAAACACAAAGAAAATTTATTAGCGTTATTGTTGAGGTTTCAATACAAATTAGATGAACAATTATCAGGTTTTTCAAGAGCTGACATCTTTCCAAAAAAACAAGTTAACAACAGAGTGCAATGATGGACTACTGATATAATTGTAATGAACATTCACAAATGGAAACTTGTAATATCTTTATTTATATAAAGAAAGACCAACCTTTTTCTTCAAGAATATAACACATCTCACCAGATTAAGTAATCAAACATTGACAATAAAACTTGGCACTAAGTAAAAAATCAGCAAAGAGAAATAGGTTGTAAAAATTCAGGAGTCACACCATGACCATGTTATATCCAAGTTCGTGTTATAACAAAGCTTGTTATAGCAGGGTTTCCATGAACAGTGACATTTTTAAAACATTTTTTCCCCAGACTTTGTATATGCATTTATAGGAGGAGTACACATAATATATTTAATATATGTAATGGATTTTGACCCCTAACTAATTAGTCATGGTTATATAAAGATTTGCCATGGTGAGCCTTTGGAGAAGCTCGTGCTAAAAAATTTTGTGTAGCCTTTTCACTGTTAACCACCACTAAATGTACTGAAAAGCCCAAAATGTACTTACCTAGGAACTGAGAACCGAAATGTAAATGTTCATGAATCGAATCCATTTTGTAATGTATTTCTTTTATTGTTGCTAAAATAGCTCCAATTAGCTAATATTTCTTATTATGTCAATGCAAACTGACTCTAAATGAAATTTGTCTGTTGTCTGTTGTCTTGCTTGGACACAGAAAAAAACATACATCCACTGCCGCTACATCACACAGTGAAATGCTACAAACAATTTTGATTGGTTCTAAGGGTTTGATACCAATCTGTTCTAGTCCAGAGTAAACAGTGACCACCAATCAGAATTTGATAGCATTTCATTGCATGACAAACCAGACATCGAGACCTGTTATTTGTGTCTAAGCAGAAATACATTAAAAAATAGAGAAACTTTTAATACAAGTAGCAATTAAATGATCATCAAGGTATGTAAATCAAACATCATGAAATTATTGAGAGTGTATTATTTCCATTAGTATATGTTTATCACCACTGAAAACATTGATTGCAATAGAAAATCTGCGAGGGGTCAAATTCAGTGGAGCAAGTTAGTCACCTTGTGTTAACTGGAGTGGGGAGGGGAGCTGTTTGTAAGTGTACATATCTTTATTGACAGATTCAAGTGCTTGTGTTAGATTTTCAAGAAATCTGCCATTTGGAATCATCCATGCACATTGTAAACAAAATATGTATTGTGCAGAAAAATCTGTACATGTGGTGAGCTTGAGAAAGACGTTTTATAAATCTGACGAACAGTACACCTTGTGTCAATTCCCAATTAGTAGTGGCAGATGACATGTATACCTCAGCTAAAAATTGCCTGAGTATGCTGCTTGTTAGCTGGGGACAACTTAAAGATACGGTACTATGGACAGATGGAATGCCAGAAAGGTAGATACAGTACTATGGACAGATGGAATGTCAGAAAGGCATATGCTGCTTGTTAGCTGGGGACAACTTAAAGATATGGTACTATAGACAGATGGAATGCCAGAAAGGCAGATGCTGTTTGTTAGCTGGGGACAACTTAAACATATGGTACTATGGACAAGATGGAATGCCAGAAAGGCAGATGGAAGGTGTCACAACATCCCCAGCAGTATTTGTAACAAATTTGCTTATCATTTTTTTGGTGGCTAGTACCAGAAAGATGTTATACCTGTGGACATTGGTTGAGCATTTTGTCAACCTCGATTATGTTAAAACAAGGGCATTATTTTGACCAAATTGGTACTGGACCTTACCCTTGGTTATGAAATTATGGCTAGATGATGAAATAGATCAAGAATGGTCAGTCTAGTTGACCTTACACAAATGTATAGTGGCATGCATGCATTGTGCGGAAATTCTTACAAAATAATTCTCCAGACCATGCAATACGCATGCATACCAATACTTGTTTTGTAAGGACTAGACCCTCATGCATATTTCACGGAAAGGTCAAACAGACAGTTTATTCTTGTTAAATTACAGATACTGAAATAGGTAATTTTACCAGTTGTTACGACTCTATGGTCTAAGAAAAATGTAACAGAAAGAAAGTGAAACCAACAAATCAAGTAAAAATCAACAAGCAATTTATTACTAGATAATTAAAATGAAAAAATCAAAAAGTCACTTACAGTAATGTGTTTTGAAATCCTTATAATCCAATAAGAATGATTGTTCTAATCACAAGTCCTAAATATAGAATGTTCCAAATTCACGGCTGTGTCCTTGAATGTTATGATGTGCTAATGGTCTCTAAAGTCCTGATGTACTAGAAATCTTGATGTGCTGATGTCAAAATGAAGTATTCCAAAATCTCTGAATAAGTTCAAATAAATTCCAAAATCATCAATTAAAAATCCAAAATCCAAAAGTTTATGAGCACTGTTATAATCCAATGAATATTTAAAATAATTCCTCTCTTAGAATTTGGAATGAATTTTCACAACTGTAATAGCTCTTTACAAGACTGATGGTAATGTCAAAACTGAACAAATGTCCACTAAACATGATATATATAAAGATTGGTCACATGACAGAATGTTCTAGAACATGAGTCATCTTAATGGAATTTTAACTGTAAACAAAATTCAACCTTGACCTTCAAATTGAGAAAACATATTGATCAAAACAACCTAATTCAAGGACACTAGTTAAACATGTTTTTCCTGATAAACATTAAGATTTAAGCAAATATTAAAGTGAAGAAACATTTATAATTTCCTAAAATATTTATAATATTATATAAACATCATACATAACACAGTGAAATGAAAATGGAATGGAGAATGAATGCAAGCAAAATGCAGAATGAATGCAAATGAAATGCAGAATGAATGCAAATGAAATGCAGAATGAACTTAAACAAAATGATGAATGCAATTTGAAGGTAATGGACAGCACAAATGCAAAATGCAGAATGATGAATGATAAATGAAAACAAAACAAAATGTGAATGCATTTCATGAATGGATTTTAAAATCTACCTGTATTTTGGGCTGCTGCTAAATTTCCATTTGAAATCCCTTTTTGCATGATAATTTGCAATCAGATTCTTTACACTAGTCTGACAGACAATTCTTCACTACTTACAAGCCATTGCTGTGATGACATCACAGGCAATTGCATCTGTAGAATTTTGATTTGAATGAAACAAAAAAAAGAAATAATATTTGCTGTCAAATACCTACAACTATATACATTTCAGGTGTTGTTATATTTTTATTTATCATCTTTTGAATTTTAAGCATTATCTGTTATATTAAAGCACACTTTTAAGAAGACAGGATAGGAAGGCAATAGTTCTCTTCATTTAATACTATTAAAAATGGAAATACTGGCTTTGATAAATGCATTCCAAATGAACAAAAATGAAAGGAAACAATGAATGGAAGTGATAAATGCAAGATCAAAATGCATTTCTAAGACCATAAATGAAAAAAAGTGAGATGATAGCATGAAATGCAGACATGAATGGAATGCAGACCTGAATGGTATGCAAACAGAACACAAATGAAATGCAGGCAAAATGCAGATTTGATAAAATTAGCCATTTCAGGGTGTATATAAATGTCCTGGACATAATCAGAAAGGATTATGCACTAAAGAAATTTTGTCATTAAGTACATAGTATATATCTTTATTTGCTCATACATTTAAATATCGCCATCCAGCAGTACTTTTGGTACTTTTATTAGTTATGAAAATTTGTACATTTATTGACAAATCTAGATAAAGTTCATCAATATAGTATTAGGATTGTAAATTACATCTTAATTTACATGAATAATGTAAATCATAATATTGTATTATTATTAAATATTTGGATATACTGAAAATTCAGCTTATTTACAACATGTACATTTTCTCAAGTAAATTGTCATGAGTATTGTTTAAACTTATACATAATATGACATATTATCAGTATTGCTTAAGCATATAAATACTATTTTTTGGCAAAGTTAATTTTCCATAATTGTTGCAAATAAATTTGGATTTTTTGGTTGTTGTACTTTCATACTAAGGTAAATAGATAGAGGGAGATGGAGAGAGAGAGTATATCAACAAGAAATATGAATTTGCTACATTAAATTATTTTTGTTTTTCCTTACAGGGTGTTCTGTACCTAGTGCAGGGTAGCACTAAAAATAATCTAGCCACCAAAAGGAGCTGGGAGGTAATCAGCCAGGTATGGCCAGCCATTGTCCAGGCACAACACTATGAGAAACCCTCCATTTTGAAAGTCATCGATGACATCGTCACAAAGGCAGTAAAGAATGTTGAGACCACTGCCATTAAAATACAGGTAGTTTGATTACATTGGTAATACAGTTAAATTGAATATAAAATGATTAGTGCTTTAAAATTGTTTAAATTTTATATACATTCACAGTGTGATATTATATTAGATTTTATAATCAATTTGGATTATCATTGTTGATTCTGTTTTTCCTTTTCAGTATAAACAGCTTAGTATTTATCCAGTCATTTGTATTGTTAACAATATAACAGGGATGCATCTTTTATTTGAATAGGTGGTATTCTTATGTTACTTCAGTTTTGTGTTCTTTTTAATTTCTTGCATGTATTCCAAAATTATTTCAAGTTTTTCTGTGTAATTTCATGCCATACCTACACTGGTTAACACATGATTGTTGTATTTGGTTTTGTGACCAACTGCTGTTTCAAAATGGCCTGGTGCCTTTTTAAGACTTTTTAAGACAAGGTAAGGTGATGGAAAGGCCACATTGTTTTGCAACCTGAACTAGTCCTAAAATGGCATTGGGTCATTTTGCAACTTTTATCTGGTTCTGAAATGGCACCACACCATTTTGTAAGCATACCTGGTTCTGAAATGGCACTGGGCTGTTGTGTAACTGGGCATGTTACCTGGTCCAGAAACTGCACTGTGCCTTTTTGTGACCATACCTGGTCCTGAAACAGTATAGTGCCATTACATAACCATAAAGGGCACTGGGCAGTTTTATGACACATATAAAAACTTGTTGGCATGCATTTTTGTATCCATATGTAGATGACTTGATTAGATTGTCATGCTTAATATAGAGAGACTGCATTATTGAGGAAGGTTTTGGAATATAATAAAAAGGTTAAAAAAATCCATACTCCACTTACAGGACATTTTTATGATTCAGATAATTTTGTCACTGTAGTTTCATCTCCCTTTATTTTAAATTGTAGCCATTGTAGCAATATGTATCATGCATAGTGAATACAGTATATATGTACTTACTTTCTTTGTTACCTGTATGAGGATCGGCATCACAACCCTGCAGCTTGTCATGTACATAAAGCTGCCCCATCTACTAAAATAGCATGGATTTAACATTGCATTCACCATTGACAACTATATTTGTCCAAATTACAAAAGTTTATGCAGATGGAGCAAGGTATGGTATGAAATTTGTATGGAATGAAGTGATTAAATAATTCTCAGCTTGATTGAAATTGTGCCAGATAAATACTTTTGAAGATTGAAGGTGTGATATGATTCATAATGGATTGGAAGCTGACTATAGTTTACTTTTGATTATGGTATGAATGAAATTATGGAAATGTTAATGGAGTAGTAATGAAATTGCACTATCTGTCAATTGGTGTGACTGTTTATCTATCTTTCACTTACAAAATGCTAAACAAAATCTAATTTTCTAAATGTTTGGGTTGTAACAAAATATTTAAAGCCTCAAAACCTATGCAGAAGGTGTCATGTTATTACAATGTATTACATATGTAAAATAAAAAATATGAACTTTTTTTTATGTCACATCAATGATATTATGTATAGTAAACCACTTAATATGTACACAGGTGAATCAGGAGAGCCTGGATGCAGCCCAGACCTTATTGCAAACAGAAAATCCCACCCCCTGCTGTCCATCAGCCTCAAATGAAGAACTGCAGAAAGGCTTCGTGGTGGAAGTGCAGAGAAATACCAAGGCAGAGAGGTTGATCTACATTTCCTTGTGCATCTTAACCAACAATATTAGTTTCAGGGTTTCAATAATTACAATACAGAGTAAAACTTTTTGGCTTAGAGCTTATGGCATGCTGTCTACTCTTCTGTTACTCAGGATGGTTTGTGTTTTTAATATTAGGACATGTTCTACAGGGTTCCCATACTAACGGGAAATCGGGGAAAAAGTTCGGAGAAAGAACAGGTTTGTTCCCAACTGGGAAAAGTCCAATAATTTTGCAAATATTGATCAAAGTCAGGGAAGAACCAGGAATTTTCAGTTGCCACTTGATCACAGAAGAAATATGTAATTGAGTCATAATTAATCTGATCGTGAGTTAAATTTATTGAGTTTTTACCGGAATTTTTGGAGGTTGCACAACTCTTCATTTGAGGTTCAATTGATGTATGGATCGTTGAGGTGCAATTGCTGTATGGATCATTTGGGTGCTTGCCTTAAACATATTTGTATAGTCAATCCAAGCACTCGGGCAATAGGACTGGTCAAGTCGACTGGTTACCCTGTAGTCATATTGGTATCTTTTGTTGTATAGATGGTATGAAGACCAGTCTAGCATCACATTGTGCCAACATGTGAGATAGTTGTCTGCGACGTAAGATCTCAGAGAAAGAGGAAAGTTAAAGAGGAAAATAATAAAGCTTGTCTTCTTCAGTTCACCTTTTGATATATAAAGTTACCAAAATGTATTTGTGATAAATCTTTGCTTATTTTTTGGTTGTTCGTACTGCAAACTGAATCATCATTTTCGTTAAACATTATCGTCAGTAGTAAACTTTGACACTACTCCCACCCCCAACTCACCTTTGTGGTGAATTTTACTCTCAGACCTTGCTAAATACATATAAATCTACCAACTGCTGAGGCAATTTTCAATGCAGAATCCCATGCATTGGGCATACTTGACATTGATTGCATTAAATATACAGTCCATAGTTGGATTACATTGAAAGTACATGTCATGGTAGTCCTACAATGTAAGACGTTAACTCTGATGTGCATGATGGGGGGGGGGGGGGGGGGGTGGAGTGGACATTATAGGACTAGATGTTAGGGCACCAACCAGACAAAAGTGGACTTTTTACACAAAGGTATATAATTTCAAAGGGCTCTATGCCAAAATTTAAAACAACCCTTTTCAAAGAAACTTTTTGAATACCAACATATTCAGTCAAGCAGAGTAAAGTTAACATTTTTATTCTGTAAATTTAAATGAGTTGCATGCAAATTTATATAAATTTCAATAGTTATAATTGTTCCTAGCGAAATATCCTGTGATTTAGTACATGGTCATATAAAAAATTCAGATGTTATGATTTTAAAAATCCACGTTTTTGAAGCCAGTTTGTTGTTGATTCCATTCAGTAAGAGTCATACTTGAACCTTGAAAAATCAGTTTCATCCAGGAGAAAACCTGGAAAAAGAACTGGAAAATTTTATTTTAAAAAGTGTGTGAACCCCGTTCTATATTTAACTCTTTTGACCTTTTTTTTTTTTTGGGGGGGGGGGGTGTCAAGGGACATAACTCAGATTCTTATACTATGAGGAAATGATTAGACTTGAAGTGGTTACCTCCCTTGATATAGTTTTGAATGCTTCTGTGCAGTACTTAAAACAGTGCAGAATCATTTCAGTAAAAATGCTATAAAAGGTAATTTCTTAAATATTTCTAAAAACAATATTTTATGAATTTCTTAATCAATTGTTTGTTAAAAGATAAAGCGAAGAAAAGATCTGAAAGATTTATAGTTCAGATTACATGTGGTTAGAGGGATATTGGTATTTGCATATGATCATAAAAAAAGGAACATGATTATCAAATATTTTGCAATTTATGTTCGTCCATTTGATACTATTTAATGTATCATTTTACCTAAACCCTCCAAGCCATCAGTATTCTCAATTCTTTGATTTTTTATATTGGTTGAATTCCACTGTAACAATAGTTTCACTGTATTGACCAGTGAGAAGTGTTTGTCACAACAGATTTTCATTAAAAACAAGAAGAATACATACTTGCTTGTACATCATTTGGACTTGATTTGTGTTCACCCTGTTTGACAGTTCACTAAATCTGAGTTTCTTATAAATTGGTTTCACTGGACATATATTGGTGGATAATATATGTGGGAAAGTATAAAATTTTCTTTTATTGAATTCCCTATAGAAGGTTCCATGAAAGGGATGGCATGGTGTTAAGAAAATTTTGGAGACTAAGTGTTTTTGTAAAACGGGCTTACTTCTGGGCTGTATACAGACTATAATTACTGAATATTATAATGTTTGCAAATCTAGTTGTTCATACCTACATTAACTTTTTTGGTGCCAAATTGATATTGGTAAGTGCTACAGTTAGTATCAGGAGATTGACACTGTCATCTCTCCCAGGTGCACAAAGGCATTATCTCCTTGTAGTTCTTGGTGTTATTGTGAAAAAGGGTTAATTTTTTTATCATAGATATCCAGGTTTCAGTCAGGTGTGCTATCTTGTGCTAGACTTCTGGTTTTGAAGTCATGGTATATTGGTTGTATCAGATGCCACATTATAATTTCTCTTTCGAATACAATAACATTACCGTTAGGAAAATAAAACTCCACAACCTCCTGAATCCAGCCCTCCCCAAAGACGAACTAATTCATCTTTTCCATCTATATACCATATGTCCAAGCATGGCTTTTGGACCTGTAAGTCTGGGCACATGGCGCATTTGTTTTATTTTGATTGCCATCCTTCCATGCTGTATGTCACCTGTTACGACTCTATGGTCTAAGAAAAATGTAACAGAAAGAAAGTGAAACCAACAAATCAAGTAAAAATCAACAAGCAATTTATTACTAGATAATTAAAATGAAAAATCAAAAAGTCACTTACAATAATGTGTTTTGAAATCCTAATAATCCAATAAGAATGATTGTTCTAATCACAAGTCCTAAATATAGAATGTTCCGAATTCACGGCTGTGTCCTTGAATGTTATGATGTGCTAATGGTCTCCAAAGTCCTGATGTACTAGAAATCTTGATGTGTTGATGTCAAAATGAAGTATTCCAAAATCTCTGAATAAGTTCAGTTAAATTCCAAAATCATTAATTAAAAATCCAAAATCCAAAAGTTTATGAGCACTGTTATAATCCAATGAATATTTAAAATAATTCCTCTCTTAGAATTTGGAATGAATTTTCACAACTGTAATAGCTCTTTACAAGACTGATGGTAATGTCAAAACTGAATAAATGTCCACCAAACATGGCATATATAAAGATTGGTCACATGACAGAATGTTCTAGAATATGAGTCATCGTAATGTAATTTTACTTGTAAACAAAATTCAACCTTGACCTTCAAATTGAGAAAACATATTGATCAAAACAACCTAATTCAAGGACACTAGTTAAACATGTTTTTCCTGATAAACATTAAGATTTAAGCAAATATTAAAGTGAAGAAACATTTATAATTTCCTAAAATATTTATAATATTATATAAACATCATACATAACACCTCCCCTCATAAAGAAAAAGAAAGATTTATATAATAAAGCTTTCTTTTGAATATACATCTAATACTATAATAACCAAAATTACATAAGAACATGTTTTATGATACTGGACTTAATTACATCAAGCAATATTATATTTCTAGGCACATGAGAGTGCATCTGCAATCACATTGTCTTTTCCCCTGATGTGTCTAATGTCAATGTTATATTCCTGCAATATCAAACTCCATCTCAACAATCTCCGATTTTTATCTTTCATTTTGTTGATGAAAGTAAGGGGATTGTGATCACTGTACACAATAATTGGAGAAAGAGCTGAGGTAACATACACTTCAAAATGCTGTAAAGCCAATATCAAAGCCAAACATTCCTTCTCAATTGTGGAATAATTTTTCTGGTGCTTGTTTAGTTTTTTAGAAAAATAACATACAGGGTGATCCACACCACTTTTGTCTTCCTGAATCAATACTCCACCAACCCCTACATCACTTGCATCAACAGATAATTTAAATGATTGGCTGAAATTTGGTGCAGAAAGAACTGGTGCATTCTTAAGCATGGCCTTTAACTTGTCAAAAGATTCCTGATACTTGTCAGACCAATGAAATTTGGTTTTCTTACTCAATAAACTTGTCAATATTTCAGCAATTTTGGAAAAATTGGAACAAAATTTCCGATAATATCCAGCCATACCTAGAAATCGCATCAGTTGCTTTTTACAAATTGGAACTTGAAATTCAGAGATAGCTTTGACCTTAGCTTCTATAGGTTTAACTTGACCTTGTCCCACAATATGTCCTAAAAATGTGACACAAGCATGGCAAAACTCACTTTTGCTCAAATTAATTGTCAGATTCGCATCGATGAGTCGATCAAAGAATTTTCGAATGGTTTCCAAATGATCTTCCCAGGTGTTGTTGTAGATAATGACGTCATCGATATAAGCGTCACAATTATCAAGACCAAATGTTATCATGTTCATCAGACATTGAAACATTGCAGGCGAATTTTTCATTCCAAACGGCATGACTTTATATTGATAAAGTCCATCTGGAGTTACAAATGTTGAAATTTCTTTTGCCCTTTCCGTCAGTGGAATTTGCCAGAATCCTTTGAAAAGGTCAAACTTGGTGACATATTCCGCATTTCCAATTTTATCAATGCAATCGTCCATTCTTGGGATTGGAAATGAATCAGTTTTGGTGACACTGTTGACTTTTCTATAGTCAGTACACATACGGAATGTATTATCTGGCTTGGGAACAAGAATACATGGTGAACTCCAGTTACTTTTACTTGGTTCTATGAAATCATTCTCCAGTAGATACTGAATTTCTTTCTTCAGATAGTTCTGTTTGAGAGGATTCATCCTATAAGGATGCTGTTTCACAGGGGCAGAATCTACAATGTCAACGTCATGATAAATTTTACTTGTTCGTGTTGGAACATCAGGAAACAAGTGCTCATTGTCACGTAATAGCTGTTTTAGTTCATTTCTTTCCTGTTGTTGTAGATGTGAAAGTTTCTGGTCTAGGTTGTTCCATATTTCTGAATTCCGAAGATTGGTTATACCAGAGTCACTATAGTCTGATTGTACTCCATCGTTGATATCTTCACTGTGTGGGACAGGTACAACTAAATTAACTAAATAATTAGCTGGGCTATCTCTGTCAAAATATTTCTTTAACATATTTATATGACAAAGTTGTTTCTGTTTCCGTCTCCCAGGAGTGTTAATGATATAATTTAAGTCATTTACTTTCTTTTCAACGGTATAAGGACCATAAAATTTAGCCTGAAGAGGATTCTGAGGTATGGGAAAGAGAGCCAGAACTTTGTCACCAGGTTTAAAACTCCTTTCCTGTGAATTTCTGTCATACCTTAATTTCATTTTTGACTGGGTAGTGTGAAGATTAGTTCTTGCTACTTCACAGGCCTTTGACAACTTGTATTTGAAATCAGAGACATAATCAAGAAGATTAATCTTTGAATCTTCATTTGAAAGAAGTTTCTCTTTCAATAATTTCAATGGTCCACGTACAGTATGACCAAAAACTAGTTCAAAGGGACTAAAACCCAACGACTCTTGAACTGATTCCCTAACAGCAAACAACAACAAATGAACACCCTCATCCCAATCCTTTTCTGTATCAAAGCAATATGATCGAATCATATTCTTCAAAGTTTGATGAAATCTTTCCAAAGCACCTTGACTTTCAGGGTGATAGGCAGAAGATTTAAACTGTTGGATGCCTAATTCATGCATAACTTGTTGGAAAATTCTAGACATAAAATTTGACCCTTGATCCGACTGGACAGATTTGGGAAGGCCAACAAGTGTAAAAAACTTCACCAAAGCTTTCACAATAGTTTTAGTTTTTATATTTCTCAGAGGAATTGCTTCTGGAAATCTTGTAGATGTACACATGATGGTCAACAAGTATTGGTTGCCTAACTTGGTTTTAGGTAAAGGACCAACACAGTCTACCATTATTCTACTAAATGGTTCATCAAATGCAGGAATAGGTTGTAAATGAGCCTTAGGTATTTTCTGATTGGGTTTTTCTACCATTTGACAAGTGTGACAAGATCTGCAGTATTTAGAAACATCACTTTTGAGTTTTGGCCAATAAAAATGATTCAAGATCTTGTGATAAGTCTTACGGACTCCTAAATGACCAGCCAAAGGAGTTTCATGGGCTAAATTAAGAATTTCCTGTCGATATGACTTAGGAACAACAATTTGATAGCTCACTGACCACTCGTCACCAGCGGGTACATCAGGTGGTCTCCATTTCCTCATAAGGACCCCATTTTTCACAAAGTAACACACTGGAACTTGTGTGGCTTCAGTTTCACTAATAGCCCTCTGAAACAAACAAGATATCTCGGGATCTTGCTCCTGTTCAACGACAAGGGATTGTCGTTTGTCATCCTGATTAGAACAAAGAGAATGAGTTGCCAAAAGAGGATCACTGTGATCAATACCATTTGACTGATCAATACCTGAGGAAAAAGTGACCTCATCAAAAAACTGACCAATACATGTGTCAGCTAAAGGAATAATATCCTGATCAACATCACTCTCAAGAGCTCTTTTTGCCATAGCTCTAGTAACTGCACAAGCAGGGTACAAATCAGGGATTTCAGTTTCGACATGATCAACTTTCTGATCCAAACAAGACTTGTCAGTTACAAGTGGATTAACCACAACCTTATCTCCAGCTAGGTCATTGCCTAGTAATAAATGAACACCCTCTATGGGTAAAGAAGTCACTGCCCCAACAGTCACAGGTCCATAAACTAAGTCTGATGCCAAATTTACACAATGGAGAGGAACATTTACAAAGCCGCACTCTACTCCCTGAACAAGAACACTTTCACTTGAAGAAGACTCCTCAGACAAAGGCAAAGTACCTGATAATAAAAGACTCTGAGAAGCTCCAGTGTCCCTTAATATTTTAATTGGGATAGGTTTGGCAGAATCACCAATAAGTGATATAGAACCTTCTGACATGAATGGTTCATAAGCCTCCAAAATAGAATCAGACTGGGGTTTGTTTGACCCAACAAATGTATTGCTTTCAATACAAGACCGTGACCTTGACCTCGTAGAAATAAGAGCATTTGGAAAAGCTCTGTCTTTTCTCTGTTGCTTATTTTTCAACTTGAAGCAATCAGAAATAACGTGCCCTTTCATTTTACAATAAGTGCATGTAGGAAGAGATAAGGATTTCTGATCAGTCTTATCAGATGTTTGATTCCTAACAGTTCTGCTGTTGTGAAATTTGGAAGTACTCGAATGAGATTGAAATGGTTTTTTACCAGAAAACTGCTGAGAGGACGACTTATTTCCAAATGAAATTTTGTGAGTCAAGGAATAATCATCAGCCATACGAGCAGCATTTTCCAAAGTTTCCACATTCTGCTCATCAAGATAGGTTTTAACATCACTATGGATGCACCTCTTGAACTCTTCAATTAATACGAGCTGTCTGAGGTTATCATAAGCTTGATCAACTTTCTTGGCTGAGCACCACCTATCAAATAGTTGTTCTTTTTCCCTTGCAAATTCGACATGAGTTTGTCCAGTTTCTTTTCTACTATTCCTAAACCTTTGTCGATATGCCTCTGGTACCAACTCATAAGCTTTCAAGATGTACTCCTTAACCACATCATAATCAGTGCTTTGTTGTACTGATAACCACATCATAATCAGTGCTTTGTTGTACTGACAGTGAAGTGTAGACTTCACGAGCTTTGCCAATAAGTACACTTTGTAATAACAAAGTCCAATGCTCTCTGGGCCATTTCAAGTTTTCAGCTATTTTCTCAAAATGAAGAAAGTATTTATCTACTTCTTTTTCCTGAAAAGGGGGTACTAACCTAATATATCTAGTAACATCAAAACCTGGACTTGTGTTTAAAGGAGTGGAGTGTGCTCTGTTTGCCAGTTCTAATTCTCTTAACTTAAATTGCATTTCTCTTTCTTCTCTTTGCATCTGCATCTGCATTTGTATTTGTCTATCTTCTTTCTCTCTCTCTCTCTCCATCTGCCTCTCTTCTTTTTCTCTCTCCATCTGCCTCTCTTCTTTCTGCATTTGTAGCTGCCTCTCTTCTTTCTCTCTCTCCATCTGTATCTGCCTCTCTTCTTTCTCTCTCTCTCTCTGAATCTGAAGCTTTGCCAACTCTAAATCCATCTGGTTCTTTAACTCTAATTCCCTTAATTTCCTGTCAGAACCAGATACAGGCTTTCTCTTCAAACTTAAAGCACTATTTTCAAAAATTCCCTTTCCTACTAAATACTGAATTAAAATAATCTTTATCTCCTGTTTTGTCAATGATACTTTTGCCTCAGATAGACTGTATTTTCTGGCAAGCTTGAGCAACTCATCCTTTCTCATGCACTCTAACCCCTCCTGGGTAGGTTTTGAAATGAAATTCTGAACATTAGATGCCATTGTAAATGCTTGTTGGTTTCACACAAAAAAATTTTCTCTATTTAAAAATCTTTGCCAAAGACAAAAAAAATTCAGAGACAAAATCAATATGAATTTCAAAGATAAATTTAATATCTCTAATATGCTTTAAAGAAATTCAGATCCCGGAACGACGAGCCCCCAATTTCTGTTACGACTCTATGGTCTAAGAAAAATGTAACAGAAAGAAAGTGAAACCAACAAATCAAGTAAAAATCAACAAGCAATTTATTACTAGATAATTAAAATGAAAAATCAAAAAGTCACTTACAATAATGTGTTTTGAAATCCTAATAATCCAATAAGAATGATTGTTCTAATCACAAGTCCTAAATATAGAATGTTCCGAATTCACGGCTGTGTCCTTGAATGTTATGATGTGCTAATGGTCTCTAAAGTCCTGATGTACTAGAAATCTTGATGTGTTGATGTCAAAATGAAGTATTCCAAAATCTCTGAAAAAGTTCAGTTAAATTCCAAAATCATTAATTAAAAATCCAAAATCCAAAAGTTTATGAGCACTGTTATAATCCAATGAATATTTAAAATAATTCCTCTCTTAGAATTTGGAATGAATTTTCACAACTGTAATAGCTCTTTACAAGACTGATGGTAATGTCAAAACTGAATAAATGTCCACCAAACATGGCATATATAAAGATTGGTCACATGACAGAATGTTCTAGAATATGAGTCATCTTAATGTAATTTTACTTGTAAACAAAATTCAACCTTGACCTTCAAATTGAGAAAACATATTGATCAAAACAACCTAATTCAAAGACACTAGTTAAACATGTTTTTCCTGATAAACATTAAGATTTAAGCAAATATTAAAGTGAAGAAACATTTATAATTTCCTAAAATATTTATAATATTATATAAACATCATACATAACACACCGATCCAGCTGCTGACCAGCCATCTAGCTGACCATACCTGTTGACTGTCACACCGGCAAGTCGTAATGAATAGTGGCCATCCATTCTATGGTGGGCAGAGTTATACGGGGATCCATTGAGTTGGTCTATCCATTTCACTGCACATTCCATCTAGGCACTTTTTGAGCTGACTGTCCAGCCTCTTCTTGACTACCAGCTTACCAGTGACCAGAGGTCTGTCACTTCGGCAAGCCGAGACACCTGTCTTCACTCATTGTCACTCAATCCACATCATTCATTGGCTCTCTGGGGTATATCCTTCGGGTTGCCATTACTGTTTGGCGGTAGAATAGAGGAGGTGTGGAGTCAGTTGGCACAGGAACTGCCTCTCCAATTTGCCTTGCTGCCTGCACTGGCATTCAGGATGAATCAATCTTAGCTGCAGTAGATAGAGAGATGATCATTGGCAAAGAGATAAGAGGCAGAATACTGCCCAACAACAATTTCAACCTCATTCAAATTTTAGAAAGCAGGTCAATAAAGGGAATAAGAAGCAGGGTCTCTCCTTCACTAAGCCTCCCAAGAACTACTGTTGACTCTCCACCCCAACTACCCACAGACAGCCTACCATTTGGCACCAGACTACTTTATTTTCAGCAGTATTGGATCAAAATTGGTTTGCACAATGAATGGGTGATCCAAGTAGTTTCAGAGGGGTTTCAGATTTCATTTATCCAGCCCTCTTCCATTTCATCTTCCCCTTTCATGATGGACAGGCTGCCAGATTGGGATAAAGCTGAAATTTGTTGCCATGCTTTACCATGGTAAATGGCAAGTGGGGTCCAGAGGTGTTACCTCTTCACATAACCTTCTGGAAATGAAGGCTATAGTCAATGCTTTTTATTTCTAGAAGGAAATTAACTCTGGGGGAAAGTAGTCCTTGTCATGTTGGACAACTTGGACGGGTGGTGACCTATGCATGTTGCCTTGAAAGTTTCTGCACTGGTGCTTGCAGTTGAAGATAACCATCTAGATCAGATGCATTTCCAGCAGGCCTAATGTCCTGGATAACTTGCTGTTAAGAAGGGGCAAGACCTTTCGCACTGTGTGGTCCATTCATCAGTTGGTTTTTTATTGGATTTGTGATAGACCTTTTTGTGACAAGGCAGAATCACAAATTGCCCACCGTTGTCTCTCTTGTCCTGGACTCAGAAGCCTGGGCCATAGATGCACCATCAGTAAGTTGGGAGGTGTTTTTTGGCCTATGCCTACTCCCTCCCAACAGTTTTGGTATGGAAAATATTACAAAAATGGAGTCAGAACTGCAAAGTGACTTTGATAGCCCCTTTCAGGTGGGACAAGTCTTGGGTGGACAGTCTGCTCAAATTTGTGATAGACGTTCCAAGGAAAATCCCAGTGGGACTGAACCTGCTGAAACAGCTGCAGTCTTGGTTTTTCATCCCTTCCCGGTCATGCTTTTCCTTTAGCCTGACTTTTGTTGGGAGAGTCTTGCAAAGAAAGGAATTTCAACATTCAGTTGTGGAGATAATCTTGGATTCTAGAAAGCTTTCCACTTTGAAGGCTTGCAAGGGAAGGTGGCAAGTTTTCAGGGACTGGTGCAAAGTCAACAGTAGTGTCCGTTTGAGTGCCTCAATCCCGCAGTTGGCTGACTTTTTTCTCTGGCTTTTTTGAGGAGAAAGTATTAGCTCTGATTACTGACAAAGGCTACTGTTCCATGATATCCAACACTTGCAGGCAACATAGCAGAGGAGATATTGGTTACAATAAAGAGCTATCAGACCTGTAGCAAATTTTGATTTTAATAGGGCAAAATCTCTCACAATGTTTCCTAAATAGAACCTTTTGTGGTTTTTGATGGTGGCTTAATTCAGACCAGTTTTGAGCCTTTAGCCAAAAATTCGCAGAAGCTGCTATTATACAATACATGCTTTCTGATAGCTTTAGCTTCGGCACGCAGAGTGAGTGAGTTGCATTCCTTTTCAATGGACTTGAACTATCTCCAGTTCAGATTGGATGGTTCAGTGGTCCTAATGATGCAACAAGGCCTTATAGCTAAGAATAGGTTGTCACCAGTGGGCAATCAAAGAGTGGTCATATGCCCTCTCTCTCTCTGTTTGATCAATGTGTCAAGAGAGGAGGCAATGCAAGACCTTGTATGTGCTCTCAAGCTGTACTTGAAGTGCACGGAGAATAGTCGTTGGGCATGTCTCTTTCTTCTGATGAAGGCTGGGAAAGTGGATATAACCCCTCAAGCCCTAGCATCATGACTGAATTGAGTGTTATACTCTGTGTTCTTTGAAGTGTCAAAAGATCAGATACGCCTTGAGAAGATTTCAAGTGATGAGATTAGGGTGATCTATGAAAGTCTCGCATTAGAATGTAATGTTTCGATCTGAGACATAATAAAAGCAGTTGGGTGGCATGCACAGTCAAGAATTGAATCTGGTGGGTCCAGTGTCTGCAGCTCAGACAATCACCAGGTACAGTTGATGTCAGCACATCCGTCTCATGGGTGTGGGTTTACCGCATTCACTGGATTCACCTGGAATTTTTATTGGTAAGAAGAATGTTATTTTCTTCTTATAAATGTATGGTTGTTATGGATTACGTGACTGTCAGTTGTGCTGCTGTTATGTTAGGATAGTGGGTTATCATTCACATGGAATCCAGCTATTTTTTCCTTGAAGGGTGCCCATGGTCTAGGTAGGATGCTCAGTATTTTCTCCTCCTATTACCTATTCTCTTAACATTAATATGATCAGGGAATGTATTCAAAGGAGAAAGTAAATTTGTTAGTAAATTATGTTTCTTTGAGAATACTTACCTGATCACATTTCTTAAAACCCTCCAACACCAACCTGCGAATGCAAGCATCGTAGTTGATATGTCACTCGGCTTAAAACTAGTAAACATCTGGTTGATGGGTTGCCACCTAGCAGTGGTAAGGGGAGATAATGGGTATGAGTTTCTTCCCTTTGTATGGTATATAGACAGAATAGACAAATTTTGTGGTCTTTTCAGGAGGGCTGGATTTGGGAGGTAGCAGGGTTTATTTTCCAAACGTTAATGTGATCAGGTAAGTATTATTGTAGAACTTAATTTACAGAAAAATTTGCTTTTCAGTGTATAATTATAATGTAAAGTATTAAAGTTTTACATTCAAACTAGAGGAAGTATGATAAAATGTTTATTTCACCTTCTGTTCAGTTTAATGCTTCCATAAAAATACCAGGTTTTTACTTTGGCACAGCATAGGTTTACAATAAATAAATTATTATTGCATTGTGTATATGTAGCTTATCGCTCTCCTGGCTTTCAGAATGTACATCAGTTTGGTTGAAGAATTGGTGGACCTTATACAGAATGGAAACTTGTAAGTTAATGCATGAAGTATATCTTGTCTTTTTTGTTAACCTGATAATCAAACAATCACACAATTGTTTCTCAATGCATTGTTTACATTTTGACTAATGTCATGGTTCTAACATGCTATTTAACATTATTTTCATGTGTGTCCTTGTCTGTTAGGTTTTATTCATATGTGACTGTATACAGGGCAGGGCAGTCTTAACATATACAAGGTAAATTTCAGATAGGGATTGCAACTATAGTTTTTTTTACCAATTCAGTCATTCTGTCACTTACTTAAATTGGGATTATGGTTCACACTGAACAGAGAGAAAGTGTTTATATTGGTTTTTATTAGCTCTACTGGTCATAGACCAGAAGAGCTTATGGGATATTCTGTTGTCCGTTGCTTGCTAGTAGCATCCCATGGGTCAGTGGTTCTTCCCGGGTTCTTCCTCCACCAAATATACTGGCTGTCATGTATAGCATGGTAAATTTCAGATAGGAATTGCAACTATAGTCTGAATGGATGGTCATATCAACATGGGGTTCTCACTAAAATACTTCTTATGATGACTAGTTAGTCCTAAATGAAAACGGGGCCAATTTGATGCCCAATATGGCCACCACAGCAG
Source organism: Margaritifera margaritifera (assembly GCA_029931535.1). Taxonomy (NCBI): domain Eukaryota; kingdom Metazoa; phylum Mollusca; class Bivalvia; order Unionida; family Margaritiferidae; genus Margaritifera; species Margaritifera margaritifera. The sequence goes on from JAQPZY010001686.1 coordinate 10,451,894, forward strand.
CCATCTTGAAAATCTTGTTATTGTTACTTCTCCTGAATAGAAATTCATATTGACATGGGGTTTTCACAAGAAGACTTCTTATGATGTCTAGTTGATCCTAAATGAAAATGGTGCTGGTCTGATATCCAATATGGTCACCACAACGACCATCTTGAAATCTTGTTATCGCTTCTCCTCCTGATTGGATGGTCATATCAACATGGGATTGTGAACACACACACACACACACAGACAGAGATAGATACACACATACAGTCAAACCTGTCCTAACAGTCACATTTACTCAATGTTCACCTGTTCACAATGGCCATTTTAATTTCCCCCCAGGCAATTTTCCTTTATAAATGTCTTGTATGTAATGGTCACCTGCCCTCCATTGTCAGCAGCCAGGTGTTTGCTAACCAAACAAGGGTTGCTATCTGCCTTAAGCGGTCACTGGCGGGTATCTACAGGAGTGAATGCTCAGTCTTCTACTTCATGAGGAAGGCATTGTTTAGATAAAGGAATATCATGTGAATCGATGTGCAGACATTTCGCATGTACTCACTGTACTCCAGTCTAGTTGATAGTGTAATTCAAAGGTGTCACTATTTCAAATTTGAAAGCAAGGCAGTTTTTATCATTAGGGCAGAGGGTCAAAGCAATACGTTTGCTGGATGGTGGGAAAAGTAGTTGTGTTATCGCAGCAGAAATGGAAGTCACCTTTTGTGCCAGTGCGTCACGTATGGTTAGATATCTTCATGTATTTGCCTATGAATTAAATCTCTGAAGAAAAAAAGTTTGTCTTAGAGAAGAAGTATGAGGTACATCCCTTTTCATTAGGGTCAGGTGTCATTCAATTTTCAAAATGTGTCTGTAAAGGCAGGTGAAGTTTTGGTCCATGGGTCACAATGAATAGCCATATACAGCTTTTTTCGATTTTCTGTTCATCACAGGCTTCTCACATTAGCTGACTGACTTTTGATCTTGGTGAGTTGAGCAACTGACTAATCCAGATATTGTTAATAAAGCATGAACAAACTAAAATCGTAAATATCGTCCAACTCCAATTCCTTGTCTTTACTGTCATATGAGGGTGCTTATGTGGAGACTGAGCTTGGGCTCTGTAAGTGACACTTTGATCATACAGTCTGTGAAATCTATTAAAGGATGCAACAGAACAGGTGTCAATTGTGCGGCAAGATCACAGGGAGTTCAAATAGCCATCCTAAGTTACTTGGCATTGAACAAGTATCATATTTGTAGCTCAGTCAAAGGGTTGTCATGTGGGAAAACAAAGAGGGTGGTGCCTTTACAAGGTAAGGGATTATGGTCAAACATACACAGGAAGTTGTAGGACTCTACATGGCACTGAACAAGCATCAAATTTGTGGCTCAATCAAAACTATTTTCAACTTAAAAACAAAATCATTGCTACCTTTACAAGCCAAGGGCTTATCAGCTCACATGTAGTGGCATACAACTTGGGAAATATCACTTGGGAATTAGATCTGGCTTATGGAAAAAGAAAGTATAAATCAAATCAAAACTTTTATTGCATCAAACACAAACAGTGTTTGTACATTAAAACACAAAATATAATACAAATACAGGTTGTTTGGACTTGCACGAAAATGGAAGCAATATACCTGCTAGTAAACACCCATGGTAAACAACATTGACGGACACTTCACTTACAGGGGGTAATATTTAATTACTGGCAATATTTTCAAATTATTATAATTCAAATAACTGTCGATACAAGTATTGTGTGATGAACAGTCATGAAACTGATAAACACAGTGATTACCATATATGCATTTCTTAATGGGAACAGTGGCATGAAAATGTAAAAATATTTTAATTGACAGTATTTGTACATGCTGCAAACATCTAGAGTTTCCAATATTACCCCTAGATTTATCAAATTTGTTGTATGTCAAGCTTATAAGACAACCCCTACTCTGCATGAATCAAATTTTCAGTAAAAAACATCAACTTATAAGCGAGAATATATGGTAAGCCATTGTGTATATGGGATACATTTTAGTTTGCCTGTAAGAAGTACAGGAGAGCTTATGCTGTGACCCAGATATCAGCATTAGCAGATGTAGACAACAGGTTAAAGTTTGTGTTTAAGGTTTTGGATTATGGCTCATATGAAGGAAATAGGCATTTATATTTCACTGCTGTGTGTGCATTAGCATATGTTGGGCCTTATTTTATACATTTTTACCAAATTGCTATTTTCAGCTTCTCAAAAACAGTCAAACTAATTTCAAAACAAACTTGGTACAGCACATCCTGGCTTAAAGGCCTTTCAAGTTTGTACAGATGATGCTGATCTGCCATTAAATATGGCCACCATTACTAAATATAGAAAAAAAAAACTTGAAATAACTTCTCAAGAACTGTTGAGCAGATTTTGAACAAATTAGACAGAAAGCATCTTGGCATAAAGACATTTAAAGTTTGTACAAATGATGCCACTCTGCATAGAAAAATCTCTGTCTCAGCTATTTTCAACAACTTCTTAAAAACATGACCACTTCAATCAAACTTGGTACAGAGCATCCTGGCTTAAAGTCCTTTCAGATTGGTACAAATGATGCTGATCCACCACCAAATATGGCTCCTGTTATTAAAAGTAGACAAACCTATAGATGACTTATTTTCCAAATCTACTGAACAGAATTTGATCACATTTGACAGAGAGCATCCTGACATTAAAACCTTTAAAATTTTATAAAATATTACTATTTGCCATCAAATATAGCGATTACTAAAGAAAGAAAATCTTTAAATGACTTCTACTCCAAAACTGCTGAATAACATTTTTGACCAAATTTGTCAGAAAGTATCCTTGCATGATGACTGTTCAAGTTTATACAAATGATTCAGATCTGCCATCAAATATGGCTACTGTTACTAAAAATAGAAAAGCTTTAGACGACATCTTTTCATAGAACGTTGAACAGACTTTGGTAAAATTTGACAGAAAACATCCTGACATGAACACCTTTCAGATTTGTACAAATGATTCCAATCTACCATCAGATATGGCCATTGTTACTAAAAAATTGAAAAAACCTTTAAATTATTTCACTGAAACCACTGAATAGAATTTGAACAAGCTTGTTAGAAAGCATCCTTACATGAAGACCTTTCAGGTTTGCACATATGATTCCAATTCACCATCAAATATGGCCACTGTTGCTAAAAATAGAAAAACCTTTAAACTTCTGCTAAACAACTGAATATAATTTGACCAAACTTGACAGAAATCATCTTGGTATAAAGGCCTTTCAAGTCTTTACAAATGATGCCAATATGCCATCACATATATCCACAAGTACTAAAAATTGACAAACCTTTAAATGACTTCCCCAAAACCACTAAATAGAATTTGACCAAACTTGACAGAAAGCATCCTGGCCTAAATACCTTTCACTTTTATACAGTGGTGCTGATCTGCTATAAAATATGGCCACAATGACTAAAAATGGAAAAACCTTTAAACAACATTTTCACATAAACCAATGAACAGAAAAATTGATCATATTTGACAGAAAACATCCCGACATGAACACCTTTAAAATTTATACAAATGATGCTGATCTGCCATCTATTATTAAAAATAGAAAAAGCCTTTAAATGACTTCTCTGAAACCACTGAATAGAATTTGACCACACTTGATAGTAAGCATCTTGGCATAGAGACCTTTCACTTTTATACAAGTGATGCCAATCTGCCATAAAATATGGCCACTGTTACTAAAAATAGACAAACCTTTAAATGACTTTTTTCTCAAACCACTGAACAGAATTTGATCAAATTTGACAGAAAACATCTTGATCTGAACACCTTTCAAATTTATGCAAAAGATGTTGATCCACTATCTGTTATTAAAAATACAAAAAGCCTTTTGAATGACTTTTCTGATACCACTGAATAGAATTTGATCAAGCTTAACAGAAAGCATTCTTACATGAAGACCTTACAAGTTTGCACAAATGATTCTGATCCACGATCAAATATGGCCAATGTTACTAAAAATAGAAAAACATTCAAAAAACTTCTCCTAAGCAACTGAATAGAATTTTAACAAACTTGACATAAAGACCTTTCAAGTTTTTAACAAATGATGTCAATCTGCCATCACATATATCCACAGGTACTAAAAATAGAAAAACCTTTAAATAACTTCTCCAAAAACCACTGAATAGAATTTGACCACACTAGACAGAAAGCATTGTGGCATAAAGACCTTTCACTTTTATACAGTGATGCTGATCTGCCACTGTTACTAAAAATAACAAAACCTTTAAAATGACTTTTTTCTCATAAACCACTGAACAGAATTTGATCAAATTTGACAAAAAACATCCTGACATGAACACCTTTTAAATTATACAAATGATGCTGATCTGCCACCCATTATTAAAAATGGAAAAAGCTTTCTCTGAAACCACTGAATAGAATTTGACCAAGCCTGGCAGAAAGCATTTTCATATGAAGACCTTTCATTTTTTACAAATGGTGCCAATCTGCCATCAAAGATGACTGCTGTTACTAAAAATAGAACAACCTTCTAAATAACCACATAACAGAATTTGACCAAATTTGTCAAGAGTGTCCTTACTTGAACACCTTTCAGATTTATACAATTACATATGGCTGTCATTACAAAAAGAGGAGAACATTTAACACAACCTTATTTGTTAACAAAATGCTGAATAGAATTTGACTAACTTTGATACAAAGCATCCTGGCATAGGAACCTTCAGTATTGGACAAATGATTATGATGTGCGATCGAATATGGATCAAGATACATATACTAGAGAAACCTTAAACATTTTCTTAACCAATAGAACCAACAGCACTGGAGAAATTTCTACAAGAACCATCCTGCTGACCTAGATTTATTGGCCAACTGCTCTTGCATTTGGCTGTTAGGCAGGTATCAGTCAGGTGAGCGATTGGGCCTCTTGTGTTTTTTTTGTTGTTGCAATTTATGGCTCAAGTCTGAGATTAAAGTTTGCATTTTAGGTTATATGTAGATAGCAGATTAAAGTTTGCATTTTAGGTTTGTGTTACATATATATGCAGGGACTGTGTGCAATGAAATATAACTTCTCTATATTGCTAAGCATTTACCAGTCCTTTTGTTTGTTTTAATACAATGTTTACTTATGTTTGTTACAATTTATAGTGAAAATCATGAGATTAAATTTTTTTTGTTTCATGTTTCCACAACTTGATTATTTTAAAATCCTCTTTATTGTCACCTTGAGGCCAGCTTTGTGATATGCTTTTAGGACACCGACCATTTTTGTATGATCTACAATAAATATGGAAGGGGTTTATAGTGTTAACTTCATCTATCTGCCTTTTTTTCCATATTCATCATACCTTGGTTTAGCATGGCATTACTTAGGTCAGTTTTTCAGGCAGTCTCACTTACAGGCTCTTGTAGTTTAGTGCTTGGATCCAACTTTGAGAGAACTGAACTTTCATGCCAAAACATAGGTCACTATGATCTATATTTTGTACTTAAGTGACTTTTTTCTGGGGCATTTGGTCAGTGAGTTATACAACTTTGAGTGTGCAGTCATGTGACTTTGTCTATGGATCCATTATGCTGAGTACTTCATCACATCAAAAGTAGGTCACTATGATCTACATTTTATACATCATTGACCTTGAGGTATGTTGTTAGGTCAGCTTCTCAAGTATTCTTACTTTTAGGGTTATTTACCTTTGTGTGGATTCTACCGTATGTATGACACCATCATTCAAATAGTAGGTCACTGTGACCTATATTTCATGCTTCATTGTTGAAATTTAAAGTTGTTTCTTTGGAATAAGTGTCTTGTGCACTATTGACTCCATAGCTACATGTATGTCTGTTTATTCAAGATGCATATCCCCAATTAGAGAGTGCTTTGTTTGTATTGCCCTATTCACCAGCTTCCTCAATTTGCTGAAAACCAATACAAAGTACCTGTTTAATTGTGCCCCAAAAGGCAAGTTATGCTGAGAGCAGGGTGTTATGATGCTCAACCTTTATTACTTTAAAAAAAAAAAAAAAAAAAATTCCTTGAAAGCTTGGATTTTCTTAAAAATTGGAAAAATATAGTCTTGGTAAAATGCTATCAATAGGGATTAGTGCACAGGCAAGATATGCTCTCTTAGGTTCTTATTAAATCTGTACAATCAAGAGTGTTTGATTATTGATGACCAGGTAATTAAAGTTTTACTATAATTTGTATAGAATGTTTCTTTTCTTATTTATAGCAGATTAGATGTGCAAGATGTTTTGTCAACTAATGTACCATTGGTAACAATATTTACAGGCCAATTAATACTTACATGTAGTTGATTTACTGTTTATATGTTATATTTTTAATTATTTTACTTACATATATATTTTCAAGGACCTGGAAGTTCACACAGATAGGGCTGGAGTTTTTATCTCTTCTGTTAAGGATAGACATTGCATTCCCAGTGAAAGCTGTAGACTTGTGTATAAAGTTCTGTCTGCATGATTCCTTGTATATAAGAAAGGTGAGTATTTAAACATGCAAAATCAGTTGCTGTGCTTTTGGTTTTTTTTTATCCACTTTGTATTAGTGCATACATTTGTTTGCATATGTTTTATTACCTGCATTTTTTTTTCTCTACGATTCTGTCAGTTATATGTCTCTTTCTGTGTCTTCATCTACTTGTTAAGGCACAGATGAAAAGTTTGTTTTTGCAAAAAACAAACTGTATTAAGAGTTTTTTCTTCATAAAGACAGTATTTATTCCAGTAAAATGAAACTGGCACAAGTGTTAGCTCCACTGGTCATTGACCAGAAGAGCTTATGGGATGTCCTGTTGTATATCATCAGTCGTCTGTCCATTAGCACAAGTTTGTTATTGCTAATCCTCCTAAACTACTTGGAGGATTGCCTTGAAACTTTACACATATTCAGCCCAAAGTCTTGTTGGTCCTAAATGAAAATAGAGCCACTTGACGTCTTTAAAATCTTTTCACTACTCCTCATGAAAGCATGGTCATATCACCATGGGGTTGTCACTAAAAGACTTCTTATGATGTCTAGTGTGTCCTAAATGAAATTGGTGCTAATCTGGTATCTAATATGGCAGCTGTATTGTTAATGCTACTCCTCTAGAACGAAAAGTCTTATTGATGTGGAGTTTTCACTAAAAGACTTCTTATGATGTCTAGTTGGCAATAATTGAAAATGGTGCCAGTCTGACCTCTAAAATGGCAGCCATCTTGAAAATCTTGTTTTCACTACTCCGGAATGGTTTGTCATATCAACATGGGGTTTTCACCAAAGACTTCTTGTGGTGTCTAGTTGGTCCTAAAAGAAAATGGTGCCAATGTGACATCCAATATGGCCACCTTGGCAGCCAGCTTGAAAATCTTGTTATAGTTACTCCTAAATGGAAAGTCATACCGACATGGCATTTTCACCAGAAGACTTTCGTATGGTATCTAGTCCTAAATGAAAATGGCCAATCTGACATCTAATATAACCACCATGGTGGACATCTTGAAAATCCTGCTATTGCTACTCCTCCTGAATGGATGGTCTTATTGACATGGAATTTTCACCAAAATAATTCTTTTGATCTCGAGTTGATCCTAAATGAAATGGTGCTGATGTTACATCAAATATGGCTTCTATGATGGCCATCTTGAAAATCAATTTATTGCTTTCACCAAAAGCCTTCTTGTGATATCTAGTTGGTCCTAAATGAAAATGGTGCTAATATAGCCGTCATAATGGCCATGTTGAAAATCTTTTTATTGCTCAAGAATATCAGAGATGGTTTTAACACTCAGCAGTTAAAAGAAGGAACTGTCTCGGATTCCTGAAAATTCCTTTTGGTCATAAGGTCATCAGTCCCTTCAAGGGACTCTTGTATTACAAAAGCATCAGTTCCTTTTGGACAGTCATTTTTTTATATATCAGAGATAGTATTGTATAATTGGTATTTTTAATTTATATTAATTATACTACTTGATTCTTTACAACCCCCCGCCCCAAATAAATATGTAAAATATGAAGTCATACAATTTGGTACTTTTTGTAATAAAAAAAAAATATTTATGGCAGTAAAAAATAGCCCTGTTATATGATAATTCATAATTGATAAAAGACTTCTTGTGATATCTAGTTGGTCTAAAAGAAAATGGTGCTAATGAAGCTGTCATAATGGCCATGTTGAAAATCTTTTTATTGCTCAAGAATATCAGAGATGGTTTTAACACTCAGCAGTTAAAAGAAGGAACTGTCTTGGATTCCTGAAAATTCCTTTTGGTCATAAGGACATCAGTCCCTTCAAAGGACTCTTGTATTACAAAAGCATCAGTTCCTTTTGGACAGTCAGTTTTTTTTATGTCGGAGATAGTATTGTATAATTGGTATTTTTAATTTAGATTAATTATACTACTTGATTCTTTACAACCCCCCCGCCCCAAATAAATATGTAAAATATGAAGTCATACAGTTTGGTAATTTTTGTAATAAAAAAAATAATATTTATGGCAGTAAAAAATAGACTGTTATATGATAATTCATAATTGATAATTCATGATAATTCATAATTGATAATTCATAATTGGTTCCACTATCTCTTCTACAACCTCAATTAGCAGATCCTGCCATCATTATTGATGTCCCGCATACCCTCATATCATGCAGCCTTTCTTGACTACAGTGATATTTAATCCAGTATGTCTGTGATCACTTACATAGTAATGCTTTTCATTTGATGCATGATATGCAATATGAATTCTTTTTGATTGTATGAAAATTGAATTTATTGAGAGGTAGTTGTAGTGTTGTATATTCTGATTTAGATTGTGTGCATAGACTGAGTTCTGTAACAATTTAAGAATATCCCTAATGTATTCCTTTGAGAACTTATGCACTTAATGTCATTTTAATAACGATAAGAACATATAGAATATGGGACTTAATAGGGCAATGGTAGCACACTTTCTTGGCACATTTGCAGTCCAGGGTTTGATTTCTGGTGCCAACACGTCTAAGGTTAGGAGGTTGCTCATCTAAGATTGTTAGTTTTTTTCTCTCATTTTTCTGTGGTTTTATACACCTCAGGGACCATTTTATGCTAGTGTCTTAGTCATGGAGACTGCTTAATATGAGATGCAAGAATTTGTCGTACAATCAATGTAAAATAATTGAAGTTTGCATTGAAATTTAGCAAATACATAATTATGTTTGTGATCTTTTTGCAGTTGTCTCTAGGATCCTTGTCAGCCATTCTAAAGCAACACAAACGAAGCCACAAAAAGGTTAGAATAGATCCTTACAAGTTGTCAGGTACAACACCCCCCTCCCCTGGGGATCCTTTGAGGCCAGGGGTCAGGGAAGATAATCAATGGCACCACTACAAGAGGGACACCAATTTGATAGATAGCAAAGAGAAGTGGGAGTCGATGGCGGTGATAGAAAAAACACATTGGGGATACTACTGTTGGCCCAAGTAAGTAGTGGTAATGCACACTCTTAGCATCTATGTTCCTAGGTTTGATTTACAGTTGTGGCACCTGTATAGGTTAAAAGGTCTCTCGTACAATGTTGATAGATTCCTCCAGGTTGTCCTGTTGTCTCCATCACAGATGCTACTTCTCACCAATCAGAATATCCCTGTCACTTTCTAATGCGAGTTGAATAACTTTGACTCTCCAAAAGAGACTCATAGGTAATCATAGTCATACTTCCCAGTTGGGTAAGTTTTTGGTGAATGAATATTTGGCTAGATGTGCAAATAATTGATCCTCATAAAAAGAAAATAACATTCAACAACATTTCAGCCAAGAACAAAATACCTGTTTTCTTAATTTTTAATATTATTCCTGCAAGATTTTAATGAAAAAGAATTGAAAAAATCATTCAGTGTCAATAGCTTCAAACTGTTGCTTGTGTTCCTATTAGCGATAGGTCATTGAATGTTGTGACATTAATAAAGTTATTATGATGTAGAAACAACCATGGGCTTGAAGGTAGTTGAAAATAGCCACTATTTACATCCAGCATCGTTGTCTATTATGCAGTGGAAAAGGCTGAGGACATTCTGATTGCACTTCACACTTGTAGCCGTGCCATTAAAAGTATGCTACTTAGGTTGTTTGAAATGAATGTACATTTTGCAAAAAATAAATATTTATTTCATCTTTAAAAGTTTGCTTTTCAATAGCTTTCAGCAAACTTGCCTTGAGACAAGCTTGCCAAAAGCTTCAGAAGAGCTAAAAGATACAATGAGTTCTTGTTGATTCTGCAGAGAGGAATATTATAATTAAAAGTATACACAGTGCAGATCATGAGCATAAAATGACATGAGAAATCTGCTCTTCATTGGTATTGTTATTCTTGCAATTACAAATTTATAAATGAAAGAAATCTGGTCGTGCAAGAGGTACCCTTTTTTCAAGAGAAGGGGTCTCTCAGAGTAGTTGCACTTTCATGAAAAGTCCATGTAAAATGTCATGGTGTACTTACTGTGTGATTTTTATATATATATATATATATATATATATATATATATATATATATATATATATATATATATATATATAAACATGTAGGAGTCAAGAATTTCTTTTGGCTTTTGTGTTTAGTGCTTGTTTTTGTGGATGTAAATTGTTTCTTCCCCTTCCCTTGTTTAGTTCGAAACATTGGGAAACAACTGTTTTGTATTTGCACCATTATCAGTTTTTTTTTTCTCTTTCTCTCTCTCTCTCTCTCTCTCTCTTTATATATTTTTATATATATATATATATATATATATATATATATATATATATATATATATATATATATATATATATATATGAGTGTGTGTGTATACATATACATATATATATATATATATATATATATATATATATATATATATATAAACAACATAACAGTTGTAGAAAGAAAAAAACAACAAACAGCAGGAGTCATTCTTTTCTTCCAGATTAATTGAGACTTATGCCCCTCACTCAGAACAGCCAAAGTTGGACCGGTGTAGAGAGGAAATGACAGAGGCAGAATATGTGATACATCAGTCATTCATAAATCCAGAGTATGTTCAAAAACTAGTAGACTTTCTGGCCCTAGAGGAACACAAAGGAAAAGACAAGTTCAAAATCAAATTGATGACCCTCTTCAAGGTGAGAGAAAGTATTGATCTTCTTCCACATTTTTTCTTGCTTCTGTCTTGAAAGTGATTGTTTTTAGGCCAATATAAAATAGGTGAGCAGTCTCTGGTCCACTTAAGCCTCTTATTTTCATTTGTACAGATGACCAGGCTTGACTTGAGTCTCAAACAAAAGTAATTTGCACAAGTATTGAAACAATTGTTCCTCAGAAAAGTATTACAACCAACTAAGCATTCTAAGACTTCTCTTACCCAAACAATAAAGTGGAACACTTTATATAAGGAACTTGAATTTGGCAGTTTGTTTTGTAAGAAAATACTTATTTCAGTCATAATTTTAAAATACCTATGTTCCTGTTTAAGGGCTCTTCCATTTAAACATATATGGCATCCAGGGCAGGCAGTTTGAAAAAATATATGCCAGTGCACACTGAATAATACATATGAATTATACACAATTCTAAATTGTATCTATGGATGACTTTTCTAATCTAAATTTGAAAGTGCCTTCCCATAAATGTGTTACTTGAGCAGTCCTAAGGAAATCATGTTCATAATGAATTCATGTTACTGGTCCCCAGATGTGTGCTTTAAGAGGAGGTTCACCAATATTTGATTGTAAATGTATGTATAATTATGACCACCACAACATTTCTAGAGCAAATAGTGTTACCCTTGTTTATTCATCCATTCATATGTCTGTTATATCTTGGTTAAGTTTTGCATTTAGCTAAGTGTTCAGGCACTATGGTGGGTCATCTGTGTTTCATGAACACATTTCTAGTTGTTTAATAGGTAAACAGATTGACTTGACTAAGTAGGAGAGCCTATGTACCATTCAGAAAATACATGGTGGGTCTTAAACATTGTTAATAGCTCATGCTCATGGAAGTATTGTCAAGCTCATCATGTCGTTAAGAACGAAGAAAAAATAGTCTGGAATATTCAAATTATAAATGCAATGGGTCTTTTTCATTCAGTTGTATTGACAGTCATTTATTTAATAGTTAAGTAGCACAATCAGTAATTATTATTCACTCTCTGTTTAAAGCAGACTAATGGAAGGTTGTATCATTGATTAATGTGTAGTAGTGGGATAAAAGACAAGTTCCAAAAAACATAATCTCTTTAATCCAGGGGTTATTCAGAAACTATGGGGATCCCTTCACAGAAGTTTTCAAGCCACATGTGGAGAGATTGCTGAATGACACGAGCCATGACAAGCATGACAGCAGTCAGAGGTGTGGCATGGAGATGCTGGCTGGAATGATCAGGGGATCTAAACACTTGCCATATGAAAGAGTATGTCATTTAAATGCATATCATTATCACCAGCATAAATGCACACAATTTGTACAGATTTAGCAAATAAAGGCAAGTATTTTTAATGATGGAGAAGAGTATGATGCAAGATAGTATACATTTACTTTATCATTAGTCTGCCAAAAATTTCTTTGTAAATAAGCTGCATGTAATAAATTTTCAAAAATGAAAGGATGCTATAAAACTTTTGATCTGCATTACGTGTACCTTTGTACCTTTACTTCACAGCATGGTATTACTTGCATCTATTTAACTGTCTGTGTACACACATATGCACTCAAAAATGTGCTTGCATGTGCACACACACACACACACACGCACTTAATGATCATATTAACACTAGGAGATTACTCTCTGCTACCCCCAAATCCCAGAAAGAAGAAATACATTTTTTCCATCTATATAGCATATTGCCAAAGGGGAGTAACTCTTACAGTTCAACTCCTCTTGTTCCCGCTAGTTGGCCACTAGTATTCAGGATGTTTACCAGTTTATGAACCGTGCCTCCAAAAAATTCATTGCAATTTATAATCCAGTTTGACCATCCAACATTTATTTTCATTGGCAAGTTAAAAGGTTCATATACACGGTGCATACAACATTTGCATTTTTCCCGGTGAATTTATTCATGTTTATGCACTTTCTTACCGGTTGTTATTGTCCATGTGATATTGATCGGTAACACTCAAGTTTTCACCGGTGTAATTGCATTGCACTGTGTCAGTTATTACACACTTCTTAGGTTGTCTTGGTAACACAAGTTTGCCTGTTTGGACAATTTGCATATTTGTTGTGTGCCCTTTTTTTTCTTTTGTTCTCTCTTTCATTACAGAGATGTCAATCAGGTTCAAGAAGTGCAGATGCTTTAAAGTCATGGAGGACAACCACAAGACATGCCTTGCCAGCACAAAATATTCTTCCTCAGGGAAGGGCATGTGCTAAATCTTTTGAACACAAAGTATTAAGCATTCATCTGAATTTGGAATCATTTACCATTTTTATGGTTGATATCGAGATGTCACCTTCACCCCTGATGAAGATACCTAAAATGGTGCATTCAGTGATGATCACTTCAGATCCAGCTGAAGCCATGCCAGGCAATTCCAATCAAGCTATATTGGAATTGCATACAATACACATACTACATCAAGACCTGTCATCTAGAATGTCAGTGAGCGAGTTGGACAAAACTTGCACCATTTTAAACCCAATTTGGTAACCCACTGGGCATAAGCCCCTATCCGAGCCCATGCATTGACTTAGGAACGTTAAAGCCAGGAGTGCAGGATTACCTTTCTACTTTGCTGGCCAGACCTGCCCTCAAGTTATAAATCATTCGCCATATGCTGGCTGTCAGCCAACCAGTCGAGCCCTTCAGACAGTCAGTAAATGGTTTTGGCAGTCATAAATCTCATCTTGGACTGGTGAACAGCACATCACTCGACAGTTACTACAGTGATGGTGTCCTACACCCAGCGGACCGCCCTTTCTGGCCGGCTGACCAGCCAAACTGACCATATCCATGATACCAGTTCATGGCAAACTGGTATCACATTTAGAGCCATCTGGCCTGACCCAACCAATCATGCCAGACTGGCATTCACCAGCCAGACCATGCTCTGTGCAGGACATGACTCAGCCAGCCCTACTAGCATATCAGACAGGTATAACCTTGTTTACATATGGTGACTATTTGGCGTGATCACTGCTGTACAAAATGCTATACCCCTGGATGTGGAGCATTCAGGAGGAGGACAGTCCCTCTGTTGACAAGGGGGCAACACAGACTTGCTTGAACATTCTGATCCAACCATGGAAAGGATGGAATTCAGTTTTAAGGTGGCAATCAAAGAGATTTATAGAATTTTGCACCAGCAGTCAATACTACTTACAAGGTCAAGGCATTGGTGGATGTTGATGAAGATGACAAACATCTGTCCTTAAGAATTTTACTACAGTTGTCAAAGATCGCAGAAACTACTGGGCATCTCACGGATAAGATTCAAGGGTCTTCCTTTCGGTAAGTTATTTGCCTGCAACTTACTCACCACACTGGTACAAATCACATGTTCATCATTTGGATGTACCTAGCCTAGACAAGGATATCACTGCCTTCAACATGTCTGTCGACTCTGTTATAAAATGGACAGACAAGTGTTTAATGCTGCATCTCAGTTGGTCAGGAATATCGTCTTGACTTCCTCCGTTCTTCCGTGTGGAGACTCTGCACTCCCTTGCTCCCCCCCCCCCTTTTGTTTAGGGGTTAAATTGAGGAGGTGAGAAAGCAGGCGGCACAGGAGTTGCCCCTTCAGCTATCTGTGCAAGCGCCTATCTCTGCATGACCTCATCAGGGTGTGTACCAGAGAAGGAAATATCATCAACAGAAAGACCGCATAGGTAATTCTCAGCAGCTGTATGCCCCTAACTTCCACAGGCAGACCATGAGAGGGGAGAGAAAACAAGGTTTACTCCTCCCCCAAGCCTCTTGCCAAATATCAATGACTCCTTCAGTTCTGCCAGACTTGAATCAATCTATTTCCAATATACAATTGAGCCATCCAAGTTGTTTCATCCAGCCCCCACCCATTCGTTGGAAATCCCAAGTGATCCCACGAAGGTGAACATGTTACAGGATGGAGATAGAGCTTTTGCTCATAAAGTGGGCAGTGGAGGTAGTCCAAAAACTGCACTCCCAGGTTATTCCAGACTTTCTGGTTACAAATCCAATGGAAAATTGAGACCTGTCATAGACTTGAGCAGACTCAATCAGTTTATTACTGCCCCAAAGTTCAAGATGGAGACAGCAAGATTCATCCATCTGTCTGTGCGACGCAAGGAATATGCAATCAGTCTTGACCTGTCCAATGCATATTTCCATATACCCATTCACACGGTATCATGCAAATACCTTCACATCTACCACCGAAGGGTGGAGTACCAATTCTGTGCCCTTCCATTCGGCTGCAATCTTGGCCCTGGTGTCTTCACCAAGACATTGAACTGTGCCATATCCCACCTCAGGACCTCATATCCCTCCACAGTAACGGACGTGTACCTCGATGATAACTGCAAAAGCAATTGGTAAGTTCAGTTTTGGTTCATGATATGAAAACCTTCTCGACCTCATTCACAGTTTAGGGTGGATAGTCAATGTTGAGAAGTCAGATCTTGTCCCTTGTCAGCATTTCACTCATCTAGGCATGGACTTTTTAACTCATATCAACCTGGTTTGTCTTCCTCCCAAACACATTGACAATATTGTTCATGCATCAGAGAAGGCATCTACCAGGACATTCATTTCAGCGATGAAGTTTCTTATGCTCCTCAGCTTGCTCAATGTGGCAGCAGACCTGTTATACCTCAGCCGCCTTGACATGTGCCTTCTGCAGATGGCCCTTCTGGCACAGTGGCACCCGATCTCAGGTTGTTTAGATCACCAGATTACGATTTGGACCAATAATCAAACACTTTCTGCTTCAGTGGCAAGACAGGGAGTGTCTAGCAGCGGGAATACCTTTAGAAGCCCAACATCCAGAAATCACAATCTGTTCAGATGCCAGTTTGTCAGGTTGTGACAGTCAGCTGCAAGTGGACACTGCAAAAGAATGCTCTTAACATCAATCTTCTGGAAATGAAGGCCATTTTCAATGCTTCCTATGCTTGGGCGGAATGCATCCAAAGGAAGGCGGTTCTGATAATGTCAGATGATTCAATCATAGTGAACTAACTCTTCAAACAAGGGGGTGATGAAATCACCGGACCTTTGCCTTATAGTATGGGAGTACCTATGTTGGTTTGCCCAATATTATATAAACATACAAGTCTGACACATCTTGGGTAGGTGAAATGTCCTGGCTAATTCATTATCAAATAGAGGCCAACTGCTTTATACATCTTCTGTTGAGCCTGCGCCCTTGGGGGCTGACCGATGTTAGACCTATTCACAACAAGGTGGAACAACAAACTCGCCACCTTCATTTCCATTCCTCGACCCAGAGGCATGAGTTGTCAACACCCTTACAATCAGCTGGGAGGGAATATGGGCATATACCTTTCCTCCAGCAGTTCTAATACTGAAACTAGCCCAGAAAATGAGGTGCAGGGCTTGCAAATTAGTTATGATTGCCTCTCTCCAATAGGACAGATCCTGGATCATCAGCAATTTGCTCAATCTAGTGACGGACATACCCAGCAAAATTGTAGCGACCCCAACGCTGCTCAAGCAGCCAGTGTCACCAGTATTCCATGTGTCCAAAGAAACTCTCCAAGACTCGCTCTTGTAAGAATGCCCTGTGTGAAAGGAGTTCTGCACTTTGATTGTCTACATGATTGTGACAGCTGGACGGCCTGCCACTTTGAAGGCATATGAAGGGAAGTGGCACATTTTCAATGACTGGTGTCATGTTAATGATGTCACACCACTCTCATCCTCCATCCCCCAACTGGCTAACTTCTTTCTTTTCTTCTTTGAAGACAAGAAGCTAGCCCCTATCACAATCAAGGGACATCATTCCATGATCTCTGACACATTCAGACATCATAGAAGAGACGACATTGGCTGCAGCAAGGACCTTACCTACTTCTTGTCCAGTTTTGACATATCCAGGCCATGCTCACACACTTTGTTCCCACAATGGAACCTCTCCTGGGTCTTGACGTGACTCAAGTCATCTAAGTTTGAGCCCTTGTCATCCACCTCACTGAAGCAGTTATCCTAAAAGACTTGATTTCTGATAGCACTAGCATCGGCTTGCAGTGGGATTGAGCTGCATTCGCTGTCCGTGCATCTGAATTACATGCAGTTCCATTTTGATGGCTCAGTCATACTAATGATGCAACCTGGTTTTGTTTCAAAAAAGAGGTTATGTGGATAGGCAATGATCATATATCTATCCACTCTCAACCCATTGAGAGAGGCAAAGCTGCAGGACCTGGTATGTGCCCCCAGATGCTATCTGAAGCGCACGGAGAATGTTTGCAGTGGCTTTCAAAGGCGCTTCCTACCAGGTTAAGGCAGGAAGGCAAGACATAACCCCACAATCACTTGCTGCTTTGCTAAAGGGGTTTATTAGATCAGCATACTCTGAATTCTCACAGGATCAGGTACAACTCATGAAGATTTCAGCTTTTTTTAAATACAAGCAATTCCCACAAGCCTGGCCTTTGAACATAATGTCTTACATAGTGGAGTCAGTTGGCTGGCATGTTCAGTCTACTTTCTCCAGCTTTTATTTGCATGCCATGGCCTCGAAAAGGAGAAAGCTGAATCTTGTCGGGCCACTGGTAGCTGCCCAGACAGTTTCCATGGCCCGTTCATGACAGCACAACCTTAGCCCTGGGCATGACCTTGCAACTTTCGCTGGATTCGCCCATGAAACTTTTGAATGTAAGGCAATGGTGAGGTGCAGGATTGCCCTCACACATGTATAAACGCATAATCTTCAGTTGAACTCAATTCATATTAGTTCATCCTTCCAGTAGAGCAGTCATCATTCTCATATGGTGTGACATGGGTAGAGTTTGTGATGCTCAAGCATTTCCTCTTCTCTTACCTCTTTTCCTAATGTTAATGTGATTGGGGTAATGTATTTGACAGAGAAAGGAAATTTTTTAGTAAATTATGTTTCTCCAAAAATACTTACCCAATCACATCACTATAAATTTACTCCCACACTTCCCTACAAATGTGAGCATCTTTTTACCGGTTTGGATCAGGTTCAAACTAGTAAACATCTGGGATACAGGCAGCTACTTAGCAGGAACAAGGGGAGTTAATCTGTAATAGTTACTTCCCTTTACCTATATGATCCATAAATGGAAAGATGTTTTTTCATCTTTCAGGGAGGGTTGGATTCGGAGGTAGCAGAGAGTAATTTCCTAATGTTAATGTCACTGGATAAGTATTTTCAGAAAAACATAATTTATTTAAACAATTTCTTGATATGCAGAATCTTGTCTTATTTATTTGACTAAAAACCATTCCGTAAGAAGTCCAGACAACCAGATTCAGCATATTTTTGGATAAATAGATTTTATTGCAAGTGGCCTATATAAAATTATTTTAACTTATTTTTTTGTATTATAAACCATGTACCTTTCATAGCTAAGGGCAGACAATTTATTCAAAGTATCACCTTCCATTCAAAGGTGATTTTCCAGTTTTCCAAATTTTTGTGAATCAAAATTATAATTAAAGGCATAACAAAAATACTGATACATTTAAGCACACAGTATCAGCACCCACCCAGATTACCTAATGCGCCTGCAACCTAGAAATTAAACCAGAGGAAATAAGTCTTAGTGCTTATTATGGGATCTGCATAAAAGATGTATCTGTTATTACAGAATGTTAATTTTTACAAGTGTTACAAATTTTCATTATTAAAATCACACATTACACTGTGATATAACCCCTAACAATGTCTCATATCATCATGATTTAGTAACGCAAAGTTATTGACATGAAAAATATCAGATACTTTTGTTTATCAAACAAAAACTTGATAAAACTCATCAAATAATACCATATATACTCATTTATGAGTCAAGTTCAACTGCAAACTGCACAGACCCTAATCTGCCATTGCATAATGTGCTGACAGATCTTGATCTATCAAGTTTGTTAGAAGGAATCAGTAGAATAAACATCATGGACCCTGATCTGCCACCACATTATGCAACAGCGGATCAGGGTCTGTGTTGTTTCCAGTTGGATGGGACTTATAAGTGAGTATATACAGTACATTATTATTTCTTTATTATTATTACACTTGCTGTTAACATATAATGCTATTCAAAGCAGGCATGTAATGTTATTCAACTTCTTTCATAGAGTTGCACAAATTAAACACTTATGTGAGCTTTTGTATGTAACTACTGAAAAATTATGCTTCTTATATTTACAGGTGAAGAAGCTAGTAGACTGGGCATTGCCACTCCTGCGGAATAGCCTAAATCGTATCACTGTAGAGACAATAGAAGACTGGGGCACATTCTTTGATGTTGTATCTGTAAGCATGCCTTGGATAAGTCCATCTTTATTGTTAGCAAGAAGCATACAACTTTTCCAGGGGCACACGTGGAGGGTTTTAAGGCACATAGCAAGCTTCAGATTAAATTGTATTTGCCACTTTTATATAGTATGTAATTAATATAAAGAAACTAATGAGCTCTTTAAATTGTTTGGATCAATTAAATTACCTCCCCTGTATTTAGGAACAGCTACAGACCTCAATTCATTGACTATTATATTCTCTTCAATGTTGTTCCTATCTCCTTAAAACCTCTTTATTATCATCTACTTAGTGAAATGTGTAAACAATAGATTGTTCATTGATTCTGAATGTCCCAGGTATAGAATTTTCTTGAAATACAAATTCTGCTTTGTTTTTAACACTGGCAACACATATGAAAATAGGAAATTTGTATGTGCCACTTTCAAAACTTATGTTATAAGGGAATGATACATACACTATGATCTGCTGGCACATTGTATGACAGCAGAACTGACTCCATGTTCTTCATAGATTGATCATTTACATCAGTAAATATGGAACACATTAAGCACAGCAGCAGTTCTCTGGCATGAATGATAAGCAATGCACTTTTGTTTTGTAGGAGAGTAGAGATCCAAGGCGACTTCACTGGTTTCTGGAAATGCTGTCGGACAATCCTTTGACTGGTGAAGGGGGTTCTTCTGGGGATGCCAGGTATGTCAGATGGGTATAACTAATTTATATACATCTCAGATATTGACCTTCTGCCTCGGTATGTATACTGCAACACCATGTATTATGTTCATTTGTGCATCAATGCTTTATTATTGCATGGATAAAATTATGAGAGAAAAGATTAAAAATGTTCAGTATTGATAGAACAAAGCTGTTAAATGTTAACTAAAGGGTTTACAGATAAAAACAGGATAAAAACATAGTTTTGTGATCAAAATTTTGTAAACTGCACACCTCCAGCTTAGAAAGATTTAGGTTAAGACAAAGTGTGACAGTTCAATAGGAAACCTGTTTTAGTGCACAGCGGTGATAAGAAATATGTTGCTTTCCTTATCACATGAAGAAAACGGGAGTGTAACCCTACAGTCTATCAGTGATGCTAATAAGCCATTGTTTTGTCAGAGAGATATCAGAATATTGCCATCCCTGCAAACGGTGCTGACTAACATGATGTGTCTGTCGAAAGCTTGAACATGCCTTAGTGGTAGATTAGTAGAAAATGAACTGTTTGTGACAACTGATTTGATTCAAAGTAAAATGTATAGAAGACTCATTATTTATGGAAGTTTTACTTTTTTAGCACTTTTGTAAGGGATAATTTTTCTCTTTCTTTTTTGCAATAGACTTTACTGATGCACAGGATGTTGCTATATTTGCAAGCTTTCACCTCTGAAAGCATGAATTGTCCGTACTTGCGATGCTTTTTCTTTTCCAGTTATGTGACAAGATCACAACTGGTAGAGAGTGACTCCTGAGTTTTGATAGTTATGTGAACATTTGGATTTACATGTCTTAGCAGTAGCTCAGAGTATCTTGATAAAATTAGCTTAAGTTATGAATCATTTATAGTTATCTTACTGTAGTGAAAGCGACAGGTTATCTGAGTATGTTGCACAAATCTGACAGTCTTACAGACTGGTTCCTAGTGTATCTCCATAATCTGATTTCATCTTCATTATTTACTATACAGTTCAACATCATTGTTCTTTGTGATCTTTTTAACATTTCCAAACTGAAGTTTATGGCAACTGCAAATCAGTAGACCATTGTATCGGTGATAGACTGGTGTGACTTAGTGACATCACAACTATATTGATGATTGTGATTTTCATAGCCCAGACCACCTTCACAAATGTTTGAAATTAATTAGTCATATATTTAAAACTGCTTAATGGATTTGAATAAAATTTTGGCATATATTTCCATTCACTTAGTTTATTCATTCAAAAGCACAAATGAAAATAAGATTTTTTTTTCCTTTAACATGGAATTTTAGCCAACAAAGATGAGATGATTGTCAGGAAATCATCTGCCTCTTCATTGTTGACTTTTCGGAATTGCTAGCCCTTGAGGCATGATTTGTTGTGGTATAAGATCACTATTTTTGGGTCAGCAATTTTGAAAGTTGAAATGCACAAATATAATTCCTAATTATATATATATATATATATATATATATATATATATATATATATATATATATATATATATATATATATATTATACAGTGAAACCCTGCTATAGCACGATGGTTGGGGTCAACAAAATGACATCATGCTATGTACCGAACCGTGCTATAACCAACCAAATCATTTTGCTGAAGAAAATGATGCATGCATAAAAAAAGGGGGGGGGGGTATAATAGTGGGTGCAAAACTACATGCTTCATTTGCACAGTTACTGTCTTAAATCGGGGGCGGGACAATATTACAGACTTCATTGACGCAGTTATAAACTTGTACCATATTAAACAAGAACTACTTAAAATGGTCATTACGTATTTAATATTTATTTTTATTAATACAAAATCGGCAACTTAAGCATAAATGGTTAAGAGTATGTGTACTCACTGGACAAATCTGGTTGTATCCATAATAGTAATTCCATCAAAAATGTGCACAGAGAAACATAATTTATATTTTAAAATAATGTTTGATAGATCCAGTCGAATTATAATATTTCATTTCTTGCTAATACATTCACACAAACTTATGACAATTTTTTTTGTTTCCCTTCAACATTCATATATGCTGGACATGTCCAAAGGGTCTGATTTCTGACCGACAATAAACTGCATGATTCAGACATTGGGAGTTTCTAAAAAGAAACCTGTATTAGGCTTCAAAGGTACATTTTACTTGAGCTGAAAATTCATACAGGAGGTCAAATGTACTGTATTGACCTCTTAATATACTTGTGATAAGAATTCTGCAGGT
This sequence comes from Margaritifera margaritifera, assembly GCA_029931535.1. Taxonomy (NCBI): domain Eukaryota; kingdom Metazoa; phylum Mollusca; class Bivalvia; order Unionida; family Margaritiferidae; genus Margaritifera; species Margaritifera margaritifera. The sequence continues at coordinate 10,474,335 of JAQPZY010001686.1, forward strand.
GTGTGTATACATGTAACTACCTGACCCAGCTTGTGAGTAAACCATTCGATTGTATGGGTACACAGTGAGTTGTATAAAAACAGTCGAGTCATTCTCGAATGTACAGAGGAAAAAAATAAAATAAAATAAACCCTATATTCATATAAACTTTTTGTTTATAACTATGACTTTGCTTCACTGCAGAGCGAAAGCGGGGAGTATAAGGTTTTATTATATTAGCCAATCGCGCCACCCCTACAACTTAAATGGTTCTGTTCCAATCACTGGTAGGACAGTTTTCTGTGTATTTGTGAATGGTCTGAAGCTAGAAAATAAAAAGGGTTAAAATGTGGGGGATACATGATTGTGGCAATGACCAAAAACTGCTCCTGACAATTCAGGCCATAAACTTGTTTCAGTGGATGTGTATGATGGTTGATTGAGCAGGCATTGATAGTCTATTGTCTTCCCTTAAAAAGGTAGGTGAATTACTTGATTTACAAATTTGGGTAAGAAGCTTTTCCACTCCACCACATTGCATTTGTTTAACTCCGGACTTAATCCTGCCCAGGGCTTCAAGCTTCTCTTTAACAGTAATAGCTTACGTTTCTGTATCCCGTTATCCGTTGTAAATACCTACTAATTAACACTCTGACACCTATTTGTTTGAATGATTACAGCAAGAATAATTGTTAAGGAACAAAGTGGTAATTTGTATAGAGAATGGATGATATTATTCACTGGTCAGTTTGATTGCGTGATGATTGTCTGTTAACACCGCAAAGCCACATGCGCATGTTGGTGGCTTTTTTTTTTTTTTTTTTTTTAATCATTGCCCCATAATTTGAAAAACTATTAGCAATGAGATTGACTTTGATGATTAGCAATTACTTAAATTAATTGATTTATAAAGTCTGATGAGAATCTTCTTTCTTTTTAACAACAATTGTACACAGAATGCATTGAATAAAAACACAAAGACTTACTGGTTTTATTGTTCATGATTCAATAATAATAAGATTAACACTTATCAACTTTTTAATGAGCTGACATCTTTCAGAAAAAAGCTAAGATCAGAATGCAATGTTGGCTACTGACACATTTGAAATGAATATTCACAAATAGAAACGTTTAACATCTTTATTCATATAAAGAATGATGCAACCATAAGACACTTTTTTCTTAAAGAATACAATACATCTTGCCAAATTATAAAATCATACTATTGTTTTTTTTTGGCATAACAACTTTGCAGTACTTCAAGAAATTGTAGAAATTATTGTAAAATTTTTGGAGCCACGCCATGATCATGTTATATCAAATTCATACACGATCTCTGCCTCAAAATGATAATTAATTATTTATACATTATTTTTTGTACTTTGAAAAAAATATGAATTTTTTCATGTACGAAAAAATATACAAAATTTCGGGAGCCATGCCACGATCGTGTTATATCCGAATTCATGCTATAACGAAGGGTGTTATAACAGGGTTTCACTGTATGTGTTTGTGTTGGTGTGGGGTTGTGTGTGCATTGTATTTCTCAGTGTCTACAATCCCTACAACATAAGCAGTGAAACATTTTTAACATCTAAACGTCCAATATGATCTCTACCTTCTTTTCAGTCGGCTGTACATGCTTGATAATGCACTGCTTCAACAGGAGTGGCGAGTGACAGAGCTTTACCACTATTTGCTGCAGTACCTCAAACCTCATCTGTCTCATCCCTACAAGAATGTCAGGGACAGAATAGCTGGGTAGCTATACTACAATTCTATTTCACTTACATTAGTCCAGTAGAATCTATTTACACTGTTGTGAAGTGTTGCCATTTGTTGGATTTATTGGTTGAAGTTTTGGATTTATTGGTTGAATTTGTTTCTCACATTTGGACATAAGATCCCAGTAAAAAAAAGCTAGAACTACAGTAGATAAATCATGGCCATAATTTTGGTGGTAATCTTTATTGAGGGAAGGTGTGGGGAGAGTATGATAGTTACATTTTCTACAGCCACTTTTTATTGGTGGTTGTTTGGCAAGTGTTACCAACTTATATTGAGTAATTTGTATAGCACAGGTTGCCAAATGTTGGAGATGGTACATTTTTATATATTCTCATGGAAATATCTTAATTATCATTTCAGTGTCCTCAGTAACATATTCTTGTATGAATACACCATCAATAAGCAAAGTGAGAACTGGTCCCCAAAACGAAAGGCCTTCTTGGAAGAGGTGTTGCCCCAGCTGGAAACACTAAAGGACATGGCTATAGAGGAGGGAAACCTGCAGAATGGGGGATCTGGTGCGCATACCAACGATTACTCTATTTCATCTTATCTTTAAACTTGGCATGTTAATGTTATATTATTCAACAGCTTCTCACAGTGTTCATACAGTACTTTTGAGGGGCTAATTGTAAGCATAGGGTGACCTTTGAGTTGAAATACTGTAATCAAGACAGATGTTAACTTGGTCTGTGAATAACTTCTGAGAGAGGGAGAGTTAGGAGAGTTGCTGAATTAGCCTGGTTCCTTATAATTTTCAATTGCGAGAGAAACTGTTGAGTCTCTGGTAAATTAAAACAGGCCACAGGCTTTATGAAGACATTAGGACATTTTTTTCTTCAGATATGTTCCCTAATCTTAATACATTAGGAGTACATCCATTATCTTGCAAATCCAGCCTCCCAAGCAAATAAAAGATATTCACAATATCTTTTGGCTTGTTTTTAACAGAAGTGCCAAAAGGTTGTGTTTATCGAGGTACAAGTAAGACGAGAGTGGTTTCTCCATGGATAGAGGGGTTTGTGCCAAATCCCATAAATTGTAAATTATCTCATCCACTTGTGATGGGAAGCATTCTCGTTCTCAATGCCTTGCAGATGCCTTTTCATCAGTCGATCAATTCTTTTTAGTTTTCTCACCCCAGGGAAGTATACTCCAACTATTTTTAGCTCAGCTGGCTGTAAGGCCATATGAGCTTATTTTTTGGCCCTGCATCCATCTTACTTGTTAACAATCTGGAGCCCATATTTCTGATCTGATTTTTATCAAACTTGGAATATGGGCTTATATCATACAAATCTTGGATGAGTTCAGTAATGAGCAAGAGCCACACATATTAATGAGGTTATCTTACATCTGATTGGTAGAGCTTGTTACCACTCTGGAGTTCATATTTCTGATTGAATTTTGATTAAATATGGAATATATACTTATATCATCAAGATCTTGGATGAGTTCATTAATGAGCGAGATACATGCATACTCGTGAGGTAATGTTGAATCTAATTGGCAGAGCTTGTTATGGTACAATAAATCAGCCCCTAAAACCTGTACTGATATTGAGGTCTGATCTCACCTCTTCATAAAATCATGCATATGTCACAGAGAGATCTGTCCACAACACATCAATGTAGGTTTTAGACACTTACCGTATTTCACGTGGATCTTGAGTTGTGATTGGTTGAAGGGACCTTTCAGTAATATGTACAGAATATTTCCAGATCAGATCCTATGTTTGACAACTTGTAAATCCATGTGGAATAATGCAACCCTATCTCCTGTTGCTATTTTGAACTTCATGGCTACATCTGGCAGTTACATCAGATCCAGCAACCAATCAGATGCGACTTTAACTCATTCGAAAGTTTCGGTTGCTTTCGTTATGTGACTTGACTTGAGCTTCCATTGATTTATAATGTTTTTTTTTGTTTTTGTCTTATCAAACGTTAAATGAACTGAACAAGAAATCCACTGTTGCAGGTAATTTGAAATATTCTTGCCTGTTATGTATAGAATCTTGATTCCGAAGTGCATGTGAGTCACATGACAAATCCACAGATGCTCGAGTCAGTCTCATGTGTAGCTCATATACACAATTGGTCAGTTCAGCACTTTCTAATGCAATAGCTGTGTCTGTTAAGCTCTAGCTCATTTAATGAGATGCATTCCTATCCATATCTGCTAAAAGACTATCACAAGGCCATCCTCAGATTGTACTTTCCAGTCTTTTATTCCACAGTCAGATTGAGGAGGCCAGAAAACAGGTCGCTATAGAGGCAAACTCTTGCACTAGCCCAGCAACTCAGGGCATACTAGGTGGAGATAATATCTGGTTTCAACCCAGCATCTCCTCATGGCAACCTTCTAGCAGAAAATGATGCTTTGCCCATGTTGCCCATTTTCTGATACCACTGTTGGCAGAAGCCTTCACCCTTCACCACATAATGAGAGAGACCCTGAGCCAATGACCTATGGCTCTCAATAGAATATACACTCTGTTCACGAAAAGAGTGGTCGAGTTCTTTCACAGCACAACCCCACTAGGATCTTACTCTAAGCATTTTCAAGATCTTTGTTGTCTCGTCCAACACATTCAGAGACCTGAGTTTGGCATGGATAGCTCGAGATCAGTCCCCAGTGCCTTTTGGGAAGGAGGCCTTACAGACCAAAAGTACTGGGTGATCATCCCTTTGTAGCAAGACACTAAGCCTTTGTTTCACTCTACATCTCTGATTCCTTCTCAACAAGGAAAAATCCTACCTCTTTCAGTCCCAATTCTTCATTCATCTGGGCAGGGAGTCCAAAACTCCCTTTGGTTTTGAGTTTGTTTCACCCTAGAACGTCCCTTGGTTATCACCTTAGTTGTGTTCCCCCTCCATTGTAATAGTCTTATCTTAGCTTGGGAATCTCTTCATCTCTTGGGTTTGCTTATTGTGGCAGTAAACCCTCCTGCCAAGCAGCCAGTTCTCAAGACCCCAGCAGATCACCCTCCTATCCTCAGTGGTGGTGGAAATTTTGTCGACAGACCAACTGATAAAACTTTCTGACTAAATGGGGTACTATTTTAGCAGATGCGATGACCTCCCTCAGTTCACAGCAGGTATCTTGCTGAAGAATCAACCACCAGACATCACGATAGGCACAGACCCAGCATGACTGGCTATGGTGATCATCACCTACCCTACAAATGAGAGAGGTTTGGTCCCTTCAGGAGTGCTCCATATATATCAGCCTCCTGGAGATAAAGTCCACAGCAAATGCCTTTTGATTATGGCAGGAGTTGTTATCTGGAAAGGGAGCTCTCGTTCTTACCATCATCTTGACTGTTGTCTGTTACTTCAGAAGGCAAGTGAGAACCCAGTCCCCAAACCTCAGGTGGTGTCCTCATTGACAATCCATATTAAAATCTTCCACTTCCCAGACATGCTTTAGTTTCTAGCAGGCTCACTATCCTGATGGAATCAGCTGATTTGCACTGCATGGTCTTTGCTGGCTCCTTGTAATGAGGTGGAACACCAAGCTTCTGGTCCTTGTCTAGCCAGCCACAGATCTGAAAGCCTGGGTAGTCTACACCTTTTTCCTAAACTGGAATCGTCTTGCTAAACACGCCTTTCCTTTTACATCAGTCAAGTGGTGGAGATTCCTAGGACAGCCCTGCCTACTCATCTGCAGAATCAACCACAAATGCAGGCTTAGATCCAAAGCCACAGATGCTGAACCTGCACACCAGGCTCATATCAAACAAGCCCACAGGAAATAACATTTCTCAGATCAAGTGGGGGAAGAATTGCTCAAGCAAGATTGCCCATCACTTTAGAAGTCTATAGGGGAAAGACAGTTTTCTTTCAGTGGTGCAAGCAGGGCACATCACTCCTGTAAAGCCTGAGTACCACAAATAGCTCTTTGAGGAGAAGTTGGCTCCCATCTCAATCAAGGGATACTATTCCACAATTGCAGATTTATATTCCACTAATGGAAGGAAGGATATAGACCAGAACAAATACCTGTCTGCCGTTCTTGCAAATTTTGACTTCTCTTAACCAAAGTCTTTGGCCATTTGTCAAAAATGAAATTTTCTGCGGTTCTGGCATAGTTGATTATGGCACCATTTGAACCACGTTCCAGAGTCTTCACAACTTGGTTCTTATACAAGACCCACTTCCTTATCACCTTAGCTACAGCTGGCAGAATCAGTAAAGATACAGGCCTTGTCGGTCAGCCTGAACTATCTGCAGTTCACCATAATGGTTCAATTTCTCTCATGATAGCCTCTGCTTTCATCGCCAAGAACAGACTCATGCCGAATCAATCCTTTGTCTTGACCGCTGTCTTCTTTGGACCTTTCATCCCAGGGACATCTACAGGACCCCCTCTTACCACTCAGAGATGAGAGGAACTATATTTCTGCACAGGCTCTGTATTCCTTGATTTGATGGGTTATCCACTCAGTCTACAAGGAACCAACCCAAGTCCAGTTGAATTTCTTAGCGTATCAGCTCATGAGGTTTATGCAGTTGCCACTGGTATAGCATTTGAGTGCAACTGCTCCTAACTGACGTCATTCATTTCATGTGATGGAGGTCATAGATGGCATCCTCAAGCTTCTACCTCAGAGCCCATGCATCCTAAAGGATACAGTTTGACCTGGTGGAACCTGTACCAGCAGTACAACAGGCTGTCTTCCTAGGTTGTTAAAGAGCTTCATACTTCCACTGGATTTGCAGGAGTGACATTTTTTTTCTTCTCAAAACTGCATCCATAACTAACCCTAGCACATATCTTACACAAAATTCTAAGTTGCTTCACGTACATTACAAGACCAGAGACGGGCCACCTCTAGGTAATTGGATGTAATTCCCACCTGTTTCCTATTTTACTTATGTAATTTGATTGGGTAATGTATTTAAAGAACAAACCAGTTTTTAAAGTAAATATGTTTCTTCGATAATACTTGATTGTAATATGGGCATACCTTCCCAAGCCCTCTCTGCAGTTACATTCTTGGAAGAGCATGAAAATCAACTCCAGTAGTAACTGATGATTTATGTGATTTGATGCTTCTATCCAAAGGGAGATCACTTTAATCTAACTTCCACCTTGGCAGGTAGGCAACTATTTAGCACTTCTTCTAAAACAAGTCTTTCTTTTTTAGTTTGGGAGGGTTCTGTTTGCAAGATAGTGAATGTACTTGTAACATATTATCATCAGGTAAGTATTATTTAAGAACCAAATTTTACTCTTTAAAATTGGTTTGTTTATGGTGCAGTAGGATTGGTTAGCAGAATCAGAATCAGTAGCATCAGCAACTTAGATAGCTCATATTGAAGAGCACCAGGCAAGTGTTAAGAAGGTCTTGGATCCTAGCCCATACTCCGGCAACATATTTTTCTTCCAATTTCACATTTGTTAGTTTGCATCATTGAAATGTTTAAATAAGATCCTTCTGAGGCTGCATAGAGCTTCAGTTTATTTATCACTTTGCATAAATTTGCTGAGAATTGAGCATGGAACATTTATTTTTTTAATATTTAATAATGTTTCTTGTTAACATTGAATGGTCATTATAAATATTTATTTTGAATATTTATATTTCATAACATTTACAGTGAATAGTATCATAATGACACTTTGACATATTGCCTGGCAGCATGACATAGAATCATTTAGTTATGTACAGTCTTTGCAGTTATGCAAGAAGTCAAATCTTGATTATGTGTTAATTACACATGAAAGTATAAGATTTGTTAAATAGAATAGCATGCCACTCACTGTATGCAGCTTATGGTATATAATATTATTTAGTTCCTGTTATATATTGTTTAAAAACATGTATTGAACACTCACATGAAATCATTTATATATAAATAGATAGTATTAATATTACAGTAATTTAAATCATTTATGTATAAATAGATAGTATAGATATTACAGTAATTTAAATCATTTATATATAAATAGATAGTATAGATATTACAGTAATTTAAATCATTTATATATAAATAGATAGTATAAATATTACAGTAATTTAAAATCATTTATATATAGATAGTATAGATATTACAGTAATTTAAATCATTTATATATAAATAGATAGTATAGATATTACAGTAATTTAAATCATTTATATATAGATAGTATAGATATTACAGTAATTTAAATCATTTATATATAGATAGTATAGATATTACAGTAATTTAAATCATTTATGTATAGATAGTATAGATATTACAGTAATTTAAATCATTTATATATAGATAGTATAGATATTACAGTAATTTAAATCATTTATATATAGATAGTATAGATATTACAGTAATTTAAATCATTTATATATAGATAGTATAGATATTACAGTAATTTAAATCATTTATATATAGATAGTATAGATATTACAGTAATTTAAATCATTTATATATAAATAGATAGTATAAATATTACAGTAATTTAAAATCATTTATATATAGATAGTATAGATATTACAGTAATTTAAATCATTTATATATAGATAGTATAGATATTACAGTAATTTTAATCATTTATATATAGATAGTATAGATATTACAGTAATTTAAATCATTTATATATAGATAGTATAGATATTACAGTAATTTAAATCATTTATGTATAGATAGTATAAATATTACAGTAATTTAAAATCATTTATATATAAATAGATAGTATAAATATTACAGTAATTTAAAATCATTTATATATAGATAGTATAGATATTACAGTAATTTAAATCATTTATATATAGATAGTATAGATATTACAGTAATTTAAATCATTTATATATAGATAGTATAGATATTACAGTAATTTAAATCATTTATATATAGATAGTATAGATATTACAGTAATTTAAATCATTTATATATAGATAGTATAGATATTACAGTAATTTAAAATCATTTATATATAAATAGATAGTATAGATATTACAGTAATTTAAATCATTTATATATAGATAGTATAGATATTACAGTAATTTAAATCATTTATATATAGATAGTATAGATATTACAGTAATTTAAATCATTTATATATAGATAGTATAGATATTACAGTAATTTAAAATCATTTATATATAAATAGATAGTATAGATATTACAGTAATTTAAATATTTGCTGGTATTACCATGAAGGCTCAGGTAGGTCCAGTGGCCGATCTAGTCCTATAGTGAACTCCAAATCTCAGACTGAGCTACGTGAAGGAGAAGAACCTATGAAGGTTGACAACAATACGGAGGAAAGTGAGGAACGAAAAATTCTCAGCCGACTCTGCAAAACAGGTTAGATCAGTCTATTCTGTTTTACATTTTTATGTCCAATTGCAACATTTTTTACATAGTTTAATTTCAATTCATCAAATTTGAAAGACAAAGTAAAATCAATTTTAAGAGACAATTTCTATGCCCCCCACCCCTGAAAAAACCTGTCAAGATGGATGTTCTCTCAGTAAAGATTACATATTTTATAAGAAATCAACATGTGTATTAAGAATCTGGTCTTCAATTACACTTGGTCTTCCCAAACATGGTCTTCAATTCAGGTTTTACTGCATTAGGTTGATAAATCTTACTTTTTTAAGTTAAGAAAAAAGATCCCAATAGTTGGTCAGAAACAGCACCTGTTAGACATACATATTTACCTGTATTTCAGTTATGAGCAAATTCTTCTTAACAACTTCAAGTCATAAGCAACATAGATCTAGATGGTACAGATCCTGAAATGGGTGATTAACCAGTGAAATAAATAAGGAATGTAAACAGAATGCAGAATGAATGCAAATGAAATGAAGAATGCAATATGAGGAAATGGAGAATGCAAATGGAAAATGCAGAGCAATGAATGATAAACGAAAATTAAATGAAACATGAATCCATTTCGTGAATGGATTTGAACATTTATTTACCTGTATTACAGGCTGCCTCTATATTTCAATGGTCAAAAGCCCTTTTTCATGATAATCTGGAATCAAATTCTTTATTCTTTACATTGACAATGTTGCATTACTTACAAGCCGTGAAATTGTTTTTTATTTAAATGATACAAAATAAGAAATAACATTTGAAGACAAACATTCTTCAACTCAGTTTTTACATTTATTGTAGTTGCAGTTTTTATTTATTATAAATTCAATGCTGTGTTTTGAATTTTATGCATGTTCTGTTTTATTAAAATACACTTTTAATAAGATCAGATATCAAAGCAATACTTTCCATTTAATACTGTTGAAAAGAAGATTTTATTTTTTTGGCAAAAATTAATTTGGCACACCAAGATTAATACCCATGGGTGTGTGATACAGAAACATGTAAATAGTACCAACCTAGTTGTGTGATACAGAAACACCTAAATAGTTGTAACTTGGGTGTGTGATACAGAAACACCTAAATAGTTGTAACTTGGGTGTATGATACAGAAACACCTAAATAGTATCAACATAGGTATGTAATACAAAAATTTAACATTAGTAGTGAATGCCACATCAAAACTGTAAGATTCAGTGGATATATGATACACAGTTATGGACTAATTATTCAGACATTTTTGTAATAACCAGTTTGGTCTTTTATGTGACACTTGTATTTTTAAATCCTCATTATTTTGCTGATGACAGATCATTTAGACAAATGAGTAGAGATAAACAATTTCTTATTTTATTTGTAATTTTGCTAAATTAGTTTCTGTTTCAGTCCATAACATGCTTTTGTATTGGACAGTAAAAGATAAAATCTGACCCTTTTTTGCCATTAATTTATTTTTGTCTTTCAGTAATGAAGTTCATATCATTATTTTTGGGAAGAGTGTTTAGTCCAGCCCCTCCAGAAGTATTCAGACTTTTACCTGTAGTAAGTTACCATCTGACACTTAGCTTGTTCACCATCTGACACCTAGCCTGGAGATCACAAAACTTCTGTAGAATGCGTTTGACTTTTTCACACTCAGCTGACCAAAAATGGCACTATAAAAGTGAAGTCCTTTGCAATTAGTTGATCATAAAACTCCATCTTCCAGTATGAACTGTAGTACAGATTTTGAATATGCTAAAATTGGAAGCAACATCAAAGCTTGTTTTAATTGGCTGAATGTTTTGTCACATTCCTCAGACCAAATGAACTTCTGGTTCTTTTTGCATATCTTCAGACTCATCTTCAGAAGTTTATCAGCACAAGACCTTACATTGGTTTTTAAAATTTGTAGTATTTTAAGCTGCATTTTCTTAAATTTATACGAGAACATATGAAAATTAATCATCTATTATATAGAACTTAGGAGGTACTATTTTGCATCATCTCTAGTTGGAGATGCCACAATCCACAAGCAAATAAGGTAGAAAAAGTAGAAATGTTTATTGCTGATAAGTGCATATTGAAAAATGCTCCTAGTCTTCCCTAAGTTGAAAAAAAAAATGAATGTGCTTATAGTTCAGCTTTCCTGCATTTATCCAAGTAAGCTTTAAAATGTTTCAAAATTTCTTCTTCAGATAATTTATCTGATCATAATACATAAGGAGTACAACCACTACTTCACAAATGCAGGTGTTTTTTTTAGCAATAAAAGTGCTCAAATTCATGTCCCCACCTAGATGTAAGTCAGATAAGAGTGATCTCCCCTTAGACAAGAGTAATATCCACTTAAATCTCATCCATACTTAAGTTACTACTTCTGCTCGTGCTAAGAAGCATACTGTTAGTGGAGCCCGTGCAAAACCGATAATCACTTATACCTTTTCATGTTTGGAGCGATTCTGTAGAGTTTTCTCGCACATGGAAGTACTCTCCAGCTATATTTCTGTATTATTCTCACTCTGTTCTATCTGAGATGATGAATTCACGCTTTATTGGTCTAACATCATCTTTGAACATACATGTCCATTTGATTGCCTTCCCTGTGCTTAAAAGTATGTCAATTCAAATCTTAGTACTTGACCTAGTAGATGAATTCTGGCAATAAATGTTTGGTATCACATGCCATATGGTTGTTGATGTGACTTGGATTAGATATTTGTATTTGTTATTAGCATCCTCTTCATAGCATGTGCATGTGATGCTTGGATGATTTCACCTGTATATGCTTTTGTTTTGCTCTCTGTAATTATAGGTGTCAACTAAGTTCACTGGGTGCAAACTGTTTAAGCTGGCAAAAGATAAGCATGCTACCTTTCTGACTTGTATGGGGTGCAATTTGGGCCATACATGCAACATTTGCATTCAATGGATGGAAGATGTATGGGCAACCCAGGCTAGTGAAAAAGCTGGAAATGCATGATCAATGATGGGGACACCATCAGTATTTCCACTGACCATGCCACAGTGAACAACTTCTACTGGTGAACTTCTGAAGGCTATCCAGACAAATATTTTTGGTGATACCTATTGGATCAAGGCCAACTTGGTACGGTGGCCTGTCTGGACCAGCGATGACATCAGAGGTTGATCGGCCATGGTAAATACCAGCTCTGACACAGCCTCAAAAGATGCCTGAAGGGACTGAGTATAGTGATCAATATCCCATCTGACCACCATCGCATCATAATGGAAACTGGCAATAGTATTGAAAAGTGTATTGCCTTTATCTGTCAAGAATGGATTTTGCCATCATGGGTATATTGGCTACTGTCAATACCAGTTCCAACACGGTCTCAACAGATGCCTGAAGGGACCAGGTTGGGTGATAAATATTCTGTCTTACTCTGTCCCAGCATCATAAAACTAGCACTGACATCAGTGATAAGATGGCCTCTATCCATTACCGGTCTCAGGGTGCCATTACAGACTCATGCTGGATAGCTCCATCACCAGCCCCGCCACCATCATGGCCTGTCACTGGCTACAGTGACAATACAGTACCAGATGCCCAGCACCATTCCTGTATCATAGGTGAGTCAGATCCAGACAGATCCATTACTGGCACTGGTCTAGTCACCTTCTGGCACTGTCTATGGTGAGGATATACAGTCCCTGATGTCCTAGCACCATTCTTGAACCATTAAAGAGTTATGCATGGAATACTGGACCACTCAAGTACCAGCCAGAGCTTGGTCATATCACAGCACAGGTACTATTCCTGGACCATTGATGGGACAGCAGTTATATCAAATATTCAGCACCTGAATCAGGTATGGTGATAGATTTTTCTGGTATACCCAATCCCAGCAGTAAGACACAGACAGCGTGTGGGCACCTGACCCAGACATCAATCATATCAGGTTCTCAGCATTGGAATCAGGTCTGGTGATCAATTTTTCCAGCATACCCATCTTGGCTTCAATACAGATAGTGTTTGGCACCCGGCACTGATTGTTCCTGCACCGGCATGGTTTGGAACAGCGTCACCAAGATTGTTCTCAGTGCTGTTCAGGAGGGAGACTTTCACATTCGGGGATATGGTATACCAATGCAGGGCACTCCCTTTTGGTCTGAATATCAGTCCCTTGATCTTCACATGAATTGCAGACAGAGTTGTGTCTCACTTCAGTGCCACCTCCACGTCCATGACTTTCAACTACCTGGACAACATTCTGCAAAAGTGCCAGGTGGGTAATGTTCTACATCAAGACATGAAATCCCTTGTTTAACTTGTGTCTTGCCACGGATTCCTTGTCAAGAAGGACACATTCGTTATCATACCATCTCAACATTTTACCCATTTTGGTTTAGAGTACAAAAGGGTTTGCCTCCCTTTAGAACACGCCTTTAATCGTGTCTTGTCTTGCAAAGAATCACATCTCAGCCCAGGAATTTCTTTGCGTGTTGGGTTCTCCTCATTGCAGCAGATCTTTTCATCTTGAGCTGCCTATTTATGAGACCATTACAGATGATTCTCTTGTCCCAGTTCCAAGGGATCAAATATCACTGTCAGAATACATGAGGTCCCATCTCAGCAAATGGGAGTACCTCACATGGCTTACTGCTGATATTCCCTTGCAGAGACTACCTTCCAGAATCACAATCTGCACAGATGCCAGTGCTTGGAGATGAAGACCATAGTGAATGCATTTGAGTAATGGCAGGAGACGCTATGTGGAAAGGGCATTCTCATTCTATCCAACAACTCTGTTGTGCTAAATGACATCAGAAGACAATGGGGGACCAAATATCCAGATCTCTGCCTTCTGATTTGGGTTTTTCTCAGGTGATGTCATCATTGATAGATCCATGTTCAAGTCCACCACATCCCGGACAGGCTTAGTATCCTAGTGGACTCATTGTCCCGATGTAATCAGCTAATTCAAATTGAATGGTCTCTTCAACTCTTGGTGCCATCTACCCTATATACTCGATTATAAGTCGACCCCCCGTTTTAGGGCTGCAAAAAGTGAATTTCTCTTTGACCCTCCTATAAGTCGGAGTGTATTTTGCAAGTCATATCCTCTGAAGGGGTGACTTCTTAGTGAGTCAGAATTGCACTTTGGAAATATAAACAAGCCAAACTGGATAGATAGATAAGAAAAATAAAGACAAAACCAGTGTAAAATACAGTTATATTATTAAGTAAAATATGTGACAAATAAATTGACAACTTAAAATTTGTCCATCTTTGTGTAATAAAGTCTATTGAAATCCATAATGCTTGACATTTTAAATCCATTTATATGATAAATCCACGAATTCAATTATAGGTCACATACCAGTATAAAAATAGAAGTTCAGAATGATCCGATTCACAATATCCCGTAATACGTTAATTTCACACGTCGTACAAATAAACAATGACAGTTAAGTCCACTTTTTTGTGATTCACGGTATCCTATAAATGTCACTATCTAATGTCATCTGGTACAAAGTCCAAGAATTAATCCTCATTGTCTGATAAAGTTCTGAAATCCTACAACGTTGTCTAGTCATTGTAAATCGCCGTCGTCTAGTCATCGTAAATCTCGTCCGACTCCGATTTCTGGGCTTTACTGTCATATGCGAGTGCTTATGCAGAGACTGAGCTTGGGCTCTGTAAGTAACACTTTGATCATAAAGTCAGAAATCTATTAAAGGATGCAACTGAACACATGTCAATTGTGCTGCAAGATCACAGGGAGTTCAAATAACCACCCTCTGTTACTTGGCACTGAACAAGTATCAAACTCACATCTTGATCAAAGGGTTGTCAAGTGGGAAAACAAAGAGTGTGGTGCCTTTACAAGCTAAGGGATTAAGGTCAAAGTGTATGCACAGGAAGTTGTAGAACTCTACTTTGCACTGAACAAGTATTAGATTCGCGGCTCGATCAAAAGGATTGTCAATTTGAAAACAAAGTGAGTGCCTTTACAGGCCAAAGGCATTTCGGCCCACGTGCACTGGCAGATAACTTGGGAAATATCACTTGGGAATTAAATCTGACTTGTGGAAAAGGAAAATACAAATGAAATCAAAACTTTTAATGCATCAAGCACAGTCTTTATACAGAAAAACACAAATATTAATACAAATACAGGTTGTTTGGACTTGCACGAAAATGGAAGCAATATACTTACTAGTAAACACCCACAATAAACATTGACAGACACTTCACTTTGCGGTAGGTAGTATTTAATTTACCAGTGATATTTTCAAATTATTAAAATCCAAATAACTGTATATACAAGTATTGTGTAATGAATACCATCATGAAATGGATAAACTCAGTGCATACCATATATGCATTACTGCATAGGAATAGTGCCATGAAAACGTAAAAATATATGAATTGACAGTCTTTTTATGTACTGCAAAACATCTCAAGTTTCCAACATTACCCCAAGATTTATAATTTGTTTTTATGTCGTGCTTATAAGACGACCCCACCTCTGCATGAATCGAATTTTAAGTAAAAAATAACGACTTATAAGCGAGTATATATGGTAATCCTGGTTGCTTCCCTAAAGTGGGAAGAGTAATCGACAAACAATCTGTGGAACTTGGCTGCAGAAATTCCTAGGAAAATCTTTGTCTTTCCTTCCCCACTTAAGCTACTGCGAATGCAGGTATTTAATCTGAACCCAGAATTGTTTAAACTGCACACCTGACTCGTATAAAGCAAGCCTTTATATATTTAGCCAATCATAATGCAGACATACCCTCCCAGCCTCCCTGTAGTTACATTTTAAAGCCTGGCAGAGTGTGCATATCCGTGCCAGTAATAACTGAAGTATGGATGGGATTTAGTGCCACTCCTTATAAGGGGAGAATACTCTTGTCAGACTCCCACATAGATGGGCAGAACATTTTAGCACTTTTGTTGTTCAAAAACAGCTTGGGAGGGCTAGATTTGTGAGGTAATGGTTGTGCTTCTAATACATTATGATTGGGTAAGTATTATCAAAGAAACATTTTACTCCAAAAATTGGCATCTTTGTAAAATGGTATATCTCCTGATTCAATTTACAAAGAAAAATTAAAATAAAATGTTCCTAATGCGTATGACACATGCACACACCTTCTATCATCATGATAGGATCTATAAAAAAAATTTAAATACGTGAACTTTGGAGGAAGAAATTACAGTTTTATACATGAAAAATGGATTGGAAAAGATAATAATCATGAATTGTGTTTGTGTTTATGGCTTTGAGTAATAAACATACTGAATGTATTTGTATTTTCCCTAGATGTGTACATTGGAGAGTGAGGGGAAAGATGAGGAGTTGAAACACGACTGTCTTGAAGCACTCACATGGCTGTCCCAGGCTCTCATCCAGCCAGAGGTCATTCCTGTTGTCATAGCAACCATCAAAGAGGTCAGTAAATGTCATTTGTATAGTCACTTACCTCAGAATAAAAGGGTCACATTTATACATCACAAGTTACATGTGAAAACGGTGCTGATTTCACCTCCGGTATGGCCACCACAGCAGAGATCTTGAAAATCTTGTTATCGCTACTCCTCCTAGATGGATGGTCATATCAACATGGGGTTTTCACCAATAGACTTCTTGTGATAGCAGTTGGACCTAAAAGATAATGGTGTCAATCTGACATTCAATATGGCTGCCATGGTTGCTATCTTGAAAATCTTGTTATGGCTACACCTCAACGGAAAATCATATTGACCTGTGGTTTTCACCAGAAGACTTATGAGATCTAGTTGGTTATAATTTAAAATGATGCCAATCTGACCTCCAATATGGCCACCATGGTGTCAAATTTGAAAATATTATTGCTACTCCTCCTAGATGGATGGTCATATCGACATGGGTTTTTCACCAAAAGACTTATTATAATGTTTAGTTGGTCCTAAATGAAAATGGTGCTGATCTGACATCCAATATGGCCATCATGGCAGCCGTCTCAAAAATATTGGAATGAATGGTCATATTCAATTGGGGTTTTCACCAAAATACTTCAAATGATGTCTGCTTGATCATAAATGAAAATGGTGCCAATCTTACATCCAATACAGCTAGCACACTGGCTAATTTGAAAACCTTGTTATTGCTCAGAAATGTCAGAGATGGTTTCAACACTCAGCAGTTAAAAAGAAGAAATGGTTTTATCTTTAATTCATGGAAATTCTTTTCAGCCAGTAGAGCATCAGTCCCTTTGAGAGACTCTTGTTGTAATATTTTGGACTTTAATAAACTTTTTTGCCTATATTCAGCACACACCTATTTTACAAACACAAATCTGATTTTTTTTGCGACTAACCAGTAATATAAGAATTTTTTGGTCATCATGTTAGATAAGTTCAAAGTAAACAAACAGCTCCCTTTAATGCACTATGTTATGTAAACAATGTGCACACAACATTTGTTTTTTCTTTTGGTTTCCAGATAACTGGTCTCCAGTCATGGCATGCCAGGACTGCTGTTCTTTACTACATGCAGAGCATGGTGTTCTACAACTTCTTTATCTTACACAATCCAAAGTACACCAAGGAGATCCAAGAAATTATTCTTCATCTGCTCTGTGATGATCAACTGGAGGTAAGTCCGCAAAGTTTCAGGCTTTGGTTCGATTCCATTTTTTTCTGCCCTCCAGTAATTACATTATGCTAACTTGAAACAATTTTTTTTCAGCAGCTGGAACTCTTGTTTTCAAAATGTATCACTTTGAAGATAGCTGCTTACAGCACTATTGGAACAACAGTGCAGCAGTGGGGGAATATGTGTTTACAAGCATAGATTTTTGTTTTTCCAAAACAAAGGGTGTCTGATATTTATTGACAGTGGCACTTTGGTGTCTTGCAACTCTAGTCATTAAACATATTCATATAGATATATAGATAAATCAGTTTTACCTCTACATCTTGTATTTACTTGCATTTATTATACTCAGAAGTAAGTTTATTCCTTCTGGGGATTCTTTGGTATGCGAAGAAGGTTGATTATGCATTTGTTGGGCAATTGTTTTAATAGGACTGGTAGATTTTATAATGTACTATTCTTTCAGGGTTATTGGTAATTTCCCCATGAAAAAATTTGCTATATCAATTGTGAAATTCAGATTGCTTCATATCAGAGAAAACACTAAGTAATTTGGTTAGTTTTTCTTTCAAATAAACACAAAATGATCCAATAAAACTTACACAAAAGGACTCTAAAAGGGCATAGAAGATATGGAGTTAGTAATAAATGTATACTTAAGTATTCTCAGAACCAACAATTATCTGTCACTTGTAATATACATTTTAGAAGTATATTATATATTTTCTCATAAATATTGAATTAACAAGTTTTACTTCATATGCAAAGTAGTGTTTTGTAAGTTGGCAGAATATGATTTTTAATGCTTACTCTAATCTCTTAGGAATTAGCTCAGGTGCATGAGAAATAAGATAACTTGCTGATATTACGATTCCAAGACGTACTGGCAAAAATTACATCTCAGATTTACCAATTAGCAAGGCATGTAGAACTTGCCAATTAGCAAGGCATGTAGAACTCGCCAGGTCAGCATAGGATCAAACTTAATTATGTAATCTATTTTTGAGGTTCACTTTTTGTGAGATCTTTTTAAACACTGGTGGTATTGGAAGTTTTCTTACTATCATGTATAGCTCACCTGCTATTTATATGACATTTGCCTGATACTAGAATAAGCTTTAAAAATGAGACTCAGCCATAGTCAACCAAAGAAACTTCAGAGTTTAATTCTAGTAAAACAATGTCCTCCATTTTGGATAAGCAGAATTTATTGTTAGTTTCGTGATTTAAGTTTTTAAATGTAACTATCATTCTTACAATATGTATTTGTTTAAAATTAAAGAAAACAATTTCACATTTCCATGATTTTTACAGTATTACAGTTCTCTGTGTGCAGAAATTACTTTTAGGCAGCAGTGGGGATCTGGAGGAGGGTTTGGAGTTGCCAAAATTTTACTAGCCAGCCAGAATATAAAATTATAAAATGCACTAGTCTGATACTAAATTTTCTAGCCTTGGTCTAGGATACTACTGTAAATATTGAGCCCCAATTCATAATGTTTTTTACAGGTTATAACTCTTTTGGCTTTAATACTAACAGGTACGTGAGATGGCAGCCACAACACTCAGTGGATTTCTTCACTGTGGTTATTTGGAGTTGAACAAGGACATGTTGGTAAGTTAATGATACTTAAAAGGGTTCAATTTTTACTTTTTTATATGCCCACTATAAGGTGGAGCATATTATGTTATGATGTTGTTTTTCCATCCATTCATCTGTCTGACTGTTACCGATTTGGTTTCTGCACAATAACTCAGGTTGTCCAGCATCTATGATCACCAAACCTTTTTTGATGGCTTGCACTAGGGTAAGGAAGAACCCTATTGATTTTAGTGTTAAAAGGTCAAAGTCACTTACTGAAACTATAAAAATGGTTTCCACAAAATAACATTGGTTCTACATCACTCACGTGGACCAAACTTTAGGGATGACTTGCACACAGGGTAAGGAAGAAGCCTATTGATTTGGCACTCAAAGGTCCAGATCACTGTGACTGAAAGAAGAAAAATGGTTTCCACATCATAACATTACTTCTATATCACAGACCTGGACCAAACTTTGTTGAATGCTTACACTTAGGGTAAGGAAGAAGACTATTACTTTGGGGTCAAAAGTCAAGGTCACTGTGACTGAAAAAAGAAAAAAACAGTTTCAGCACAAAAATTTAAATTATCTGCATAGAGGACTATTACACACAGGGTGGTCATATAATGTGCCGTTCATGGTACTCTTATTATCATGGCTGTAGTATTTTAAAAATATTCAAAGTTATAATGTCATGTACAAAAAGCCTGGTCATTGAAATCCAGCTTATTTATCCCAAAATCTGGGGAGAATAACAGGCTCACTCTATATGTATATTTTGGACACTAAGAGCATATGATGTCAAGAAGATAGTCCGCTTTGCACAATCTTCTGTGGAAGAGTATTTTATAAATGCATTATATAGTTGCCCAGGTTAAAACCAAACTCACCTAATAAAATATGTTTCACTTGGTATAATTCAGTGCCAATTTTGAATACTGCCATATTTACAAACATAAATTCACATGCATCAGACACCAACTTTTTTGCAGTCAAGTCACATGAGATCTCCTACACTTCCTTTCACTTTCGTTTTGCATATGTTAGATAGATATAGATTGATGTGTTTGTCTGTATTTTCCCATCATTTATGTAACACTTTGTAATATTTCCTTTAAATTAACCTTGTTGTAGATTTCCATTAACAGCTTTTGTTATATTGGTTTGACAATGAAAGATTGTGACTATTAACAGTATTGTATCAGGAGGACTGATTTTTTTTTATGGGAACCCCCCCCCCCCCCCAAATTCTGTATGCACTAATGGTATGTATCCACATTTTCTATAGACACAGACACAAACCACATCCATGAAATAAAGCCAATGTTTTAACTCTAAAATAAGAAAGCTTTCTGGTGGATATTCTAGGTTTTGGTCAAATTATTCACAAGCGACCCAGTTGGAGAATTGTATCAAAATGATGTAAAAATTAAAACAATCTGCAAAAAGGAAAAAAGAAAGAAAGAAAGAAAAGTAAACAAAACGATAAATTTAGCAGCTTGTATGTTTACTCAGAAGCAAGCGCATGGTAACAGCTGATAATATGAATGTCATAGTAAAACCAATATGTGCATGGTTTAAGCTATAAATAAGGTGCTTGATGATGATGATGAGCAATAATGGTGATGATGATGATGATGATGATGATGATGAGCAATAATAGTGATGATATTTGAGTGATGATAGTTTTACAGTTGTCATAATGATAATGATAACAATAAGGACAGTCATGATATACAGTAGCGGTTCATAAGTTAGTAGTCACTTGGCATGATGTTGTTGATACAATATTGATTTTGTTGTAATTTAAAATTATGGTACCGATGAAATAAAGAAGAAAATGAAACTTACAAGTTCTAGTATTTTGTAGTTGATGATTTTGCTATTATGACAGACTGTAGCTGGTTAGGTAAAGACTCGTATAGCTGTCTTATATGAGCTCGATCCACTGACTGCCAAATATCATTGACATTGATGAGGTCACCTTTAGTTTTAATTTCAGTCAGCCTTTTTGTAAGTTTTGGTTTAATTGTTCTCCATACATTTTTAATGATGTTTATGTCTGGTGATTGTGATGGCCATGGAATAGTCTGAATATTGTGTGTGGCTTTCCGTTGAGTTGTTCTCCTTGATACAAGTACATGACAATTATCTTCTTGAAGAATCCATCCCCCACCCTCCCATTTGGGAATTCTTTGGCAACAACAGGCCACAAATTCTGATCCAGTATATTTATGTACAACTCTGAATTGATGCTACCTTTTACAGGTGTCAGTATGCCAACCCCATTAAATGTTATACAACCACAAAACATAGCAGAGATGTTTTTACAGGGAGAGTGACTACTGTACAAGCATTCTGGTTTCCAGTCCTCACTGGGTTTTTACCACATAAATACCTTCTTATCCTGGTCTAACATAACCATTATCTTGTCACTAAAAATGATATCAGACCAATTTTTCTCAACATTCCAGTTTCATCGCTCACAACACCATAAAACATGGCATTGTCAATTTTTTTTTTAGAGATTGAGGTCCTCTTCCAAACTGCATATCTTGTAAATTTATAATATCTTAATTTCTTCTTGACAGTATTCAGAGAAACAGGTACTGGTATTGTATTATTAAATTCCACAGTTAGATCATCTAAAGTTTGTCTGCAGTTCATGTGCACCAGATGACAAAATATATGATCATCTCTCTCACCACTGATTTTTGGCCTCCTATTTTGAATCAGATTTTCACTATGACCATGTTCACCAAATCTTTTAAAAAATTTCTGAATATACGATTTACTTTATATATATTTCTGCCAGTGAAATTATTCTCATATAAATGCAATATCATCTGTTTCTGCTCATGTGACAGCTCTTTGATATGCAGCACCATGGTACTATACTGGATGCTTGCAGTCTAAATATAGCACTCAGAGATGCTAGTATGTCATTATTTTACAGTAGTTATCATAAACAAAGTATCTTGTAAATTTCACAGTCCTGCATTCTGACTTTGTGGATGACAAATATTACAACAAAAATTGAATGATGCAATGTATAACCAACATAACGTACATACTGGCTACTAACTTATGACCCATTACTGTAAGTGTAGCTATCATTGTCATTATTGTTATTATTATCATTATTTTGTAACATAAATAAATAGAAAATAGAAAAATTGTTAGGAAAACTGGACATTTTTGTGTTAATCAGGTTATAAACTTTAAAATTGATATGATTAAGTTGTTTTTACACCATCTGCCTTTATCAGACTGTGTAAATGACTTGCACTTGAGGGTAAGGAAGAAGCTTATTGATTTTGAGATAAAAGGTCAATGGTCAAGGTCAGTTGGGCTGAATGAAGAAAAGTGGTTTCTGCACAATAACAATAGTTCTACATCACACATCTGGAAAAACTTTGTTGATGGTTTGCACATGGGGATTAGAAAAAAAGCCTATTTATTTTGTGGTCCAGAGGTCAAGGTCACTGACTGAAAAAAGAAAAATGGTTTCTGCACAATAACTTTACTTCTACATCACAGACCTCGGCTAAACTTTGCTGATCACTTGCACTTGGAGTTGGGAAGTGGTCTGTTAATTTTGGAATCCAAAGGTCAGGGTCAGTGGCTGAAAAATGAAAAATGATTCTGCACAAAAACACGTTTTCAACCATGTACCTTCACCAAAGTTTGTGGATGACTTACTATTTTGGCGAGGAAAAAGCGAATTGAATTTGGAATCAAAGCATCAAAGTTTAAGGCTACTGGAGATGAGGGAAAGTCGAGGTGAGCTGTGTAATTGTTGATTACACTCTGTTATATTTATTTCTAAACTTCATTGTCAGTGTCACTTTAAATTTGTGATATAACAAATCTTTTCAAACAAAATTTAAACAGGTTCATTTAGGAAATTGCAACAGCTCTTGTTAATTTAAATATGAATGTTACACTATGAATATGCATGCCACATTAGTGCAGTTTCTATTGTCAATTATCTCTCAGGCCCACTTTGAAAGGTTGAGGTCCACCAAGTTGAAGAAGTTTAACATGTCACTGATGATGATGATAAAGCGTCATGCTGGTGTGTTGGGTCTGAGTGCATGTGTTCAGGCCTACCCATATGATGTTCCAGAGTTTGTACCCCAGATCCTAATGGACCTTGGCAACCATGTAAATGACCCCCAGCCAATTCAGGTAATGGTAGACATGGTTCTGGAATGGTTTATATTACAAATGGAATAAAGGATTAGACATATACATTCACAGTTGTTCCAAATGGAGATGAGTACTCTATTAAGATATTACATAATAAGGTGGCTCTGATATAGTTATTCTAATTGCGATAATCAGAGGAATTTATTTAAATTGAAAGAAAAAGCTTAAAATGACAGGACCTTGTCAAGAACTTGGACATGCAAAACTCATCTGTGGTGTAATTTTGATTGCATCTATGCTTTTTCTTTGTCATTTATTAATTTACTAATCAAATCAATAATTTGAAATATTTAATATACATAATTTCTTTTTTTGCACCCTTAGGCATATAGCTTACAACTGACAGTTTATTTTGATTGTCGACTACATATGAATTTATTACATGTATATCAGTATGTGTATGTCCTTAACGTTAGATTGCTATTGTCATTTTTATAAAAAATATATGCTACATATCAAATGGTTGCATCATTAAGTGCATATTTTTTAACATTATATCAACACTATCATTTCAATAGATGACAGTGAAAAAAACCTTATCCAACTTCCGTCGGACCCACCATGACAACTGGCATGACCACAAGCTGATGTTTACAGATGACCAGCTGGTGGTTCTGACTGACCTGCTAGTGTCACCCAATTACTATGCTTGACAATACTGGATATTAGTAGGTAAGCAGAAAAAGCAAATAACCTTTAATAATTATGGAAGTGAGAGTCCAACATTTTGATATGCACCCCCTTCCCTCCCCCCACCCCACCCCCCGCAAAATCTCCATAAGGCAGAGCATTCTTTTTTTTCCCCCATAAAATTCACTGGAATTCCTATTTTGTGACACGTTATAATATAGCAGGTATGATAGTCTCAGTTGGTTTCTTGTATATTGTTACGACTCTATGCCTTAAAAAATATGTAACAGAAAGAAAGTGAAACCAACAATGTAAGTAGTATCAAAAAGCAATTTATTTCCCTACAATACAAAGTGAAATTCAAGAGATACTTACAATATTGTGAATCAAATTCCATATAATCCTAAATGTTCTAACCACAAGTCCAAAAATATAGAATGTTCTGAATAAGTTCCAATAGTCTTGAATGTCCTGATATAACACACTGATACAATCCAGAATGTCATTGAATGAGTTAACAGAAGTCCAGAGTAATGTATTAATTCAAAAGTCAATGAGCACGTTAGTAATTCCAATGAATATATTAAGTAAATAATTTTTCTCAAAATATATCTGATTTCAACAGCACAAATTATAAAATCTGATCTCAAATGGACTCCCACAGACTGATCTAACACAGGAATTAATTATTTGTTTACCAAGTCCCTATTTACAAACATTTTCACTTGACCTATATCAACAGGATATGCAGCAATAAAATGGAAAAAAACCTGTCTAACTGTCAACATGACTGGCCTTGAACTAAAATGCTAGTTGACCAGAATCTAAAGTGCTGCTTACCTTCATAGCCAAGATTTAAACATGCTTTATAGATTAATATACATAACAATATACAGTATATTATCTGTTATAATAATACACAGATTAAACATCCCTTGAGTATTACTGTATCCAGAGTTTAATGTACTGTGATGCAGTTTGGTACTGAAGGCTTAAAAAATACAGGTCAGCAAAAAAGCTGAGTGGTGAAGATAATTGGAGCAAGTAATGAAAGACTTTCATTGATCATATCAATATTTGAATTTTTTTACACATTTTATTGACTTAAATATTATCTTGCTTCACAGGAATAATGTTCTATTTTCAGATTGATGTAATATTCCCACAGGTCATTAAAACCAGGTCTGCTACCTCCAAGGCACAAAATCTCAGAAGGAGTTCAAAGCCTTATAATCTGACTGCTATTTTGCAGTGTTAACTGCTAGGAAACCATTTTGGCAGGTAGAAAGTCTCCCATTCTTCAGTACCATGCTAAGGCAGCTCCAATGGGATAGAGATAGACTTGTACAGTTTTTATTTAAAGACATTTTTAGCTCTACTGGTCATAGACCAGAAGAGCTTATGGGATGGTATGTTGTCCCTCGTCCATTTGTCATCCGTTGCTTGTTGTCCATTGTCCATCTGTCCATTAGCACAAGTTTGTTATTGCTACTCCTCCTAAACTACTTGGAGGATTGCCATGAAACTTTACACACACATTCATCCCATGGTCTAGTTGGTCCTATATGAAAATGCTGCTTGGACATCCAATATGGCCACCACTGCAGCCATCTTGAAAATCTTGTTATTGCTACTCCTCCTACATGGATGGTCATATCAACAGGAGTTTTCACTAAAAGACTTCTTATGATGTCTAATTGTTCCTAAATGAAAATGGTGCCAATCTGATGTCCAATATGGTTGCCACAGCAGCCATTTTGAAAATCGTGTTATCACTACTCTTCAATGGATGGTCATATCAACATGGAGTTTTAAATAAAAGACTTCAAAAACAGACATCATTAGAAGTATTTTGGTGAAAACCCCCATATCATAATGATGTCTGCTTTGTCCTACATGAAAATGGTGACAAGCTAAAAATCCAGCAGCTAATTTAAAATGTTGTTATCGCTGAAGAATATCAGAGATGGTTTCAACACTCGACAGTTAAAAGGAGGAAATGGTCTTATCCTGAATTCCTGTAAATTCTTTTGCCCAGTAGAGCATCAGTGCCTTTGAGAGACTTGTGTTAATATTACATATAATAAACATTACCTGATTGAAGCTATTCACTGACTACAACAATTAATCTTGGTGATGTAAGAGGAAAAAAGTAAAGTATGATGAAATATTAGAGTTCTTAGATGTTTGTAAACAATAATTAAACGTTATTTTATTTGAAATGTTTAGCAGTGTGAAAGAAACAGGCATGAAGTTTTAAGTGTGTACAGTGAAATTTTAACTTTTATTTTTAATTAGGATGGAAATTCAAGCTAAATTTTTGGTTTTTATGTTTTATAACTATTGCTATGTACAGAAATAAGCAAATCCAGTGTACACAAACTTCCGGAAAATCCAAACAAAAAATATAATAATAATTGTTTGTAAGTTTTTGTTTTTCCAGCTGATTGAAAGAAAACCTTTTTTGTACTCTTCTTTGAAAAGCATGAATGGAAGAGCTTTTCAATCATGCAAATTGCGTTAACCTAATATTTGTTTGCTTGAAGTAAAGCAGATAAGGTTTTAAAAAAACAAGAAATTATTTTCATTTGCTGTGTGCGCAAGTGCATTTATGAATATTTCGGTACCTCATTATCTAGCTCACAGTTGAAAAGTGAAAATATTGAAGTGTTCAAATCAAATACATGTAATGCACAATATTCAGGAAAGTACATGTGCCGTTTAAATAGATATTTCATTGTGTGAATTGTCTTTATGTCTTTTCAATGTCAGACATGGTCATGAGTAGTTTCAGTGTGTAGTTTTTATTATGTATGTGATTGTTTAATAACGTAGGTATATAGACAACTGTACGATTACAAAGTTATTGTTGATGTTATTCCTAGTTTATAGGCTGACTAAAGTAACCTTGTAGTTTAAGTTCTTTGTGGAATACTCACTAGGAATGATTTAACTGGAGAAATATATAGTGCTATGCACTGATCTCGCTCGAGTGGGTAGGGTGAATTATTTCTTTCATATCAAGCTTAATGCATGCACACAGCTGTGTCATGAATGAATATTGACTAAATAAATATTTTCATGAAGGTTCAACCACCAGGTCACTTTGGTAGAACTATATGTGCTTTTATATTTGATAAATGTAAATCTTGTTGTAAAGTAAAGTCTGGACTCCAGACTGCACCTACTGAAATCTGTGGTTTTATTTATGTATGATTAGTATTACCTTTCTGCAGGATGATTTGCATGTATGTCTTGCATATAGGTATTGTATTCGCTCTTTTTTTTGAAGAATGCAGTCCTTTTGTTTTGGTCTGTAAAATGTCCAGAAATGGTATAGGCCCAATTTTCACATAACATTCACAAATTTATGATTATTATTATTATTATTATTGTTATTGCTTTATTTCATGTTCCTCAAATTTATCTTGTCGTATGTCCCAAATTAATGGTAAGAGCATTGCAATTTATAATATAGATTCATCCATTGTCCGGGTAGCTACTTTTTCACAAAAACAGTCCATTTAAAAACTACACTCACTTAGGAAGAAAACTGCCTCTGAAATTAACATTGTTTCCAGTTAATTCACACATTTCCCAGACAGGTTGTCCTCGGCTTGTGCAACATTAGCCAGAATCAGTCGCTCAATTCAAATACTTGGGTTATTGTTACACCAGGTACATGTACATCCAATGTTTTACTTTGCTACTGAATCTGGCATTACGAATTCCCAAACTCCTCTATATGTCTACCTGGATTGCTTTTATGAAGAAAAAGTTTTATGAATGTATGAGCACAGTAAATATTGGATTTGCTGTGAGAAAGAGAAAGAATTGTAAAAGATGAAGTTGCTTCAGCGCATTATTTGCAGAAAACTAGTACCACATTTACTTGCTTATAAACTCAGTCCAACAGCAGACAAAATAGACCTTGACCTGTCATTGCATAATGCACAGTCAGATCAGGGTCTATGTTGTTTGTTCTACTGATTACTCCTAACAAATTCCACAGACTCAGATCTACTGGCACATTATGCAATGGCAGATCTGGATCTGTGCAGTTTGCCATTTGAGTCAACTTTTAAGCAAGTATGGATGGTAGTTACAGTTTAAAATATTGATGTTTAAATTAAACCATATTCAGAAAAAAGCCACACATTTGGTACAGTATTAGCAGCATATGACATGGAACTGACATGCAGATTAAGTGTCTCTTATATTTTTATTTTTTTTGCACCACTCTGGGTGGGTGCAGTTAACCATCTAGTACACTTTCTCCACCCATTGCCCAGGTCCTGTGATTTTTTTGTAATAGATTAAAAACTACTACAACAACTCTGCTTATGAATATTTTGCATATCCATGGTAGAGGAGCTCAAAGATGTAATTCATTATTTGTTTAAAATCTATTTATTGAACAAGTACATGTGCGGATCACAATTCAAAGTGTTGAGATGTCCGAGTGTTTGATGATTGGGCTATTATCTTGTTTTATGATATGCTTATTATGCTCTGGGACTAGAATCGGATATTTGTAATTCCAGTCACAGGTAGTGATAAATTAGAAAGTAATAAAATGAGTTTGTCTTTTTTACATCTTATTTCTGTCTTATGTAAAGCTCTCCCCCTCCAACCCCAAGAGTCACTCACCAGGAGTATACAATGCAGGAAAGATAAGAAACAAAAAAAAAACTTAAGTTGAACGGACTTCGGTCAATAAAGGTTATATATCTGGTCAATATATTTTCTTTGATAAAAGGTTTCAGTGTTATACCAATGTGAAATACTGAGTGCATTTCTGCTGTTACTGTTGTTTTTGTTTTGTAATTATTCATCAAGATTGCTCATCATTGTAAATACAAAGAAATTTGACAGTCTCATAAGCTGGGATAATGATCTACATTTTGATAGAAAAAGAATAAAAGCAATTTGTGTATTACCTGTGAGAAAGAGATGCAACTTCTAAATAAAAAATGCATACGCTGCTTCATCTGCACTTACTACTCATTTACTTTGTTAATATGTAAATCAGATGCAGAATAAATGAGAAAAAAAAGCACTGGAAATGAACCTTTAATATCCATTTATTTTCTCCAAGCAATTTCCTACAAAGTTCAAACCTTGTACTTATTTTCTGGATCAAGTGAGTAATATGGCTGATGTAGTTATATAAATTGAACATGGACAAGGGTTATGTACATGTAATTCACAACATTGAGCCAGCTTGGTTGCTGTTGCATCTGTACCTGAGCAGTGTAATTGATATACATATTATATGATATATCATGTCCCTGATTATGTCCCCTGTCTTATGACAGCCACTGTTTCATAGTACTCCCATAATGATCACAGACAGACAGACATTGCTCTTCTTACTTAGCTTGGAAATGAATTCCCAAACAAATCTGCAGTGCTCAGCAATACTACATGTTATATAGTCTGGAAAAAAGTGAATTGCTCTCTCTCTCTCTCTCTCATTTCTAATCCAGTGTAGTGCAAACATTGAAAAAATTGGAGTGGCTTTTTTGCATAAATACAATTTAGGGTAGCATTTTGGAGTGATGCCCTATGCATTGGCAAAGTGAAACATGACATGTTCCTGGACTTAAAATAAACAGAGAGTCTGCATTGTGTGACTTATTCAGACCATTTGAGGTCTTGCTCTAGCTGAGGACCACCAGACTGAGAAATGTGCAAGTTAACTGGAAACAATGTTTATTTCTTCTGAAGTGAGTAGCTTCTAAACTGGCAATTTGAGTGACCAGGTAGCACACAGGAGCTGTGGTAGCTCAGTTCATAGAGCATCAGACTCATAATCCCAGGATCACAGGCACAAAATCCACCCAGGCCAGCCAGATTTGGTGTCTCATTGTGTCATTCAGAAAGGAACTTGACATCCATTTCTTAAGCATGATATAGCCAATACAGTGCTGAAAGTGCTGTTAAAAATCAACCAACCAACCAACCATCCTGACAACCTGTGTATTTGTGTGTAGATAATTTGAACTTGTTGCAAACTTTACTTGTAATCAAATCTGTTCGTCAGCTTTTATTCTCTCAGCAAGTATCATTTTTACATCCTAAAAGTATTGTGTTTGAATGCAAAAAAGCAGGGTCATCCTTCACCAGATATAATATAAAACCATGTCTTTAATTTAGGGCTTTTTTTTAACCTTTACTCTGGATAATTGGCAACAATCTTGTAACCATTTGAATTTGCAGTGGAACTTATCTGGATACTGAGTACCCCTGATCCTTGTCCATTACAGTCACAGATTTTGGTGCGTCTTTTCATCTTTACCTCCTGATGTTAGATTTGACATTTAATATTTTGGTTCACTGCCGACTCTGGCTTAAATTTTTGGTCTAGTTCACTTCTGGTGTTCATGGTTGTACTGTATGTCTGATTTGAATAGTGCAATTTCACAGGGCTCTTGGTTTTCCACATTTTCAAATTTTATGTGCCTGGATGTGCTGAATATTGTTGTCTATTTATATATGCAGTGTTCATTAAAATTCTTAACTGTCAGTCAGTACCACCTATCTGTAATATCCAAATCTTGGTGACTCTTATGCTCAGACCTGGGTGGCACACACCAATATCACCTGGTAAATTGATGGCTGGAATTGGCTGCCAGATGAATGTACTTAAAAATGCATTTACTTATGTCATGGACTTTCACCCTAGTAGAGTCTTGAATGAAGTTACTATATGTCACAGCTATTCATGTAATGTGTAGTCATTGTATTACACTCTTTCACCTTTGTGGATTTATGATTTTGAATTAATTTGCAAAAAATAATTTTTTTTAAGTTGCTGACATAGACCACAAACCCATGGAAACCTGTTTAACTCTGGTGTAGATGTTCACAGAACAAGATGTGCAACATCAAGAGATTATCAAAAGACATTGTGAAATTTATAAATTTTATGTAATGTACAAATAGATTTTTAATTTTTTTTATTTTGCACAGATTTTAAATTGATGATGAGTGAATTTAACTGCAAGAAAATGTGTGCAGCAATTTCAATTTTCTGTTCCCTCTCTCTTAAAATATCCAGATTACAAGATTCCTTGTGAAACATTCAACCAATATTTTTGCATGCATTATTGAATGGATAATGTGTGCTCCTTGCAAGATTACAGCAGCTAAAATTAAGTGTTTGCTGCTTCATTCATTGCTGCTTCAAGATACAGTATATTCTTGGACATATATTCTTTAAACATAAATGGAAAAAAACCCCAAAATTTGCCAAACTGCTTAGTATGTCAGAATGGTGAATTTTACAATGTATATATACATGGTATCAATATATTAAGATACCATTCCCTTATTTTATGTGAATGAATAAAGGCAGTTATTACAAGTGTGTCTCTTTGTATTTGATCAATTTCATGTATTTGTGTTGTATACATGTTACATGTCTGTGTATATATATGTCTGTACATGCATGTGTCTGTCAGAAGAGGAAACCTCAAGTAAAAATTGCCATAGAAACCATATTTATTTTTTAAATTTTTTTTCTTTACTACATTGTGATTTGTTATTGAAATTTAGTTTGAATAACAGAATTAGTCATACCTGCAATATTCCCAGACAGTGTTCAGGGCTTTCGAGACTCAAAAAGTGTGTTTTGAGGTCCCAAGGTGGGTTCAGTGCACATGACCAAAAAAAAGCGATGTCCAATTGAAAATAAGTTATCTTTTCATATAAGCCTATAGAAAATGACTGGAAATTAAAATCTGAATAAATGAAAATAACATGTCATTTACAAAGAAAAAATAGTTGGTAGACTTAGCATTGTCAAATATCACCACCACACACATACACATTTGTGCAAACACTCACATAATCACAACCACACTGCCATTAGATGAAAACATACACAAAGTTTCTGTCTTTAAAATCCATTTGATGGCAAAATATAGGCTTAATTGGATGCAGTCTTTGCTGCTTTCAATAGTTCAGTAGGGGGGTTTGAAGCTAATGCAAGTGTCATTTGTGTTCATCGTTGCACTCATTAGAAACTGGATGGTACTGTTGTTCAAACTTCCCTGCTGGATTCTCTGAGCCAATCCTGGTCAGAACTGAGTTGTTCTTGCTGACCATAACTTTAGCATTGTCAGAACTGTATACAATGCAGTTTGACCACAAGATATGCTTGTCTCTATATAAAAAAGAAAATATACATCACATTTATGTCTGTCCATTTCAATGTGTGTGTGTGGTGGTGGGGGGGGGGGGACATAGTTTTTCAAGCTTAATGGGGACCTTACAGGTAATACACCAGTAATAAATGCCTCGGTCCAGTATGGGTGTTAACACAATCTCTTTATCAACACAAATTAACTGTGTAAACATGAGCGTGTGCTTATTATTGTCTTTTAATCAATCTATTTCATGGCTAAAATCATCCTGAAAAGCATGGGTTGAATAATAGTTGGTATTCTAACTATATTAAGATAACGAATAATAATAGAGAGAAGTAATCTGAATGTTCAATTCAACATGTTGAAAATGTTCTGGTTTTCCCTGATGTTACATACAGGTGGTGCTGCTATGTCGACGGATGTCATACATGCCAGAATGACTAATGTTGATATGGTGTTTGCAGTGTGTGCAAAGAATGAAATGCCCCCTCTTGCTGCTGTGTTTCACCAAGTCAAACTACGTCAACCAGGAGTTCTGAAATTTAGTTTGCTGTGCTTTGTTTACTTCACTGATAGCTCATTGTTTCCTGAATCACGGGAAATGTGTTTTGACATTTTGCCTTCAAAAATGAATCACACTTGAACACTATTCCAACTACTGACATAATCATGTTTTGCGTTTTATATATGGAGTAAAATACGACTTCAAAAAAAGAAACATTGCTGCTGTTCACAAGCTTGCCATTAATCTTCAGTAAAGATGGCTTAAACATTCTCATTCAAGGCAATGGTGTGTAATAACTTTTGTTCTTCAGCACACATCTCTTTGATTTACCTGTAACTTAAAATGAATTGGGTTGTTCCACTTTGTGAACTTTAATTATGCAAATTAGCCTAAGGGCTGCCCCATAGTAGTCTTGAAAGGACTTAACACATCACTCTAGCTATTGTCAGCCAATTACATAATATGTGAAATGGTGGTTGTTTATACCTGACCACCTTGCTTTTAATTGCCTCTATGACAATTAGCTGTATAAACTGCCCCAAGGATTGTTTTAAGCAGGACTGTTTTTCTGTTGATATATACTGCATGTTACAAGCATATATTGAGGTGGTGGTTTTTTTCATTTGTTATTTTCTTGAAGATTACTGAAACTCATGTTTTTCTAAATACAACCATGTGAGGGTTTGGGAGTAAAAAATCACGTTTTTTGTGTGACACGTTGTTTTATGGCAGGTATGAGTAATACATCTTTAAACTTGTCTCTGGTCCTAGTAATTAAAAGTCCAACACAAGTTTTCACATTAATATATTTGAGACCCGATATTGTCAAAAAAGAAAAGAAGGAATAAGAAAGGATCAAATTATACACCAGTATTACTTCCTAAAATGATCATCAGTTTCTGCTGTTGAAAAATGTGTTAACAAGTCTACATAGTAATTCATTTGAGATCTTCAGTGTAATGATAATCAACAGGAATATGACAAGTTTGTTAGTCCTAATTGCACACAATACTTTTAACTCATAGTTAGTCATGCTTATGGAAAGTGTCACACAAGTCTGACTACAAACTTGTTTGTCACTGGAAAATATATTCAATTTTATTATAATTTTTAACATCATATTTTATATGGCTGCCAAAAGTGGAGCATTATTATTTTATGAAGTTGTCTGTTCATGCGAGTAGTATTGTTCAGATGTGTCCTGGGAATCTACAGCAGCTGATAATGGTAAGTGCATACAAATGACAGTATGATTATGGAGCTGGAACAGTTGAATACTAGAATATAATGTCATTTGAAGAAATATATATAATGTTAATGACTGATGAAAAAATTTGATGGACTTACTTTTTTCTACAAGATAGCAAGGCAAGGGGTCTAACAGAAGAAGGAATATCTAGACAAATGTAATTATCAGATCTTATGATATATTTTTTTTAGGTGCTCGAGTGCAAAATAGAACAGCTAATACACAGTCTGTTTCCACAATTCAAAACACTGCCACAAAGATCATTTAAAATATAATTCTGGGTGAAAATGACTTGGTTGGATGAAAACATTATAATAATAGTTTCTCAGTATATTTCAGATTTAGAAGTTAGATTAAACTATGTAAATGGAGGTTCTGAAAATTTGAGTAAAAATGATGTAGAAAAAAAAGATGAAAATGGTGAGATTATTGCTGTAGCTGGTGATGAGTCGGCAATGCCCATTTTCCCTATCAGAACACCATGAATGATTTTGCCGTGGCTTCTTGGATCGGCGGGCATGGTACACCGTAGATCATTCCTACCTCTGGCGGCCTGGTTTGCAAGTAAAATTGAGGGTGATAGCAACTCCTGCGTTGAGAGGAAATCGTAAAGCCATTTAAACGAGCTCATCAGTCCCCTCGCCCTTTCCTGTGAGAGACGAGACAACGAACTTCCAGTCATAAAGTCCCTTTCTCCCAGGAGGGAGATGAGACAAAACAGGCCTGCCTCACCCGAAGAGCGATGACACAACAACAAACTGTCAATATTTGTTTACACAGAAGAACTGTTTAGTCAGTTTCTTCTCATCTATTAGGGTCTCATTCTTTGTCCGACCCTACAGGTCAGGTAGTGGAGGTAGTATCGACTTTTAGTAAGGCGGCAAATGAGGTTTATCATCTCCTTTCCCCAGATCTGTATCCAAAACCCTCGGGATCGTCGGACTCTCGGATCCTTTCCAGCAGAAGCTATAGGGTCCATTCGCCCGCTTGGCTCCTTAACTCACCCCAGCCCTAAACTTGGGTGGTTCCATGGTGGGGATTTCGCCAGAGACCTGGGCCCTTTCTCTCCATCAAGGCTAGCGAGGCTTTGGAACTGAATGTTCTCACACTCTTTACCATAGTCTCGCATGCCGATCTTTTTTCGGTTGCCTCATTCAATCTGTTGAAGGAGGAGTCATTATTCCCGGCCGTGTTGCAGATTATTAGAGGCTGTGACCAAGACATCGAGAGATGCGCTGTCAATGTCCATGGCGCTCTTTGCAGGGCTCCTTCACCTCCATATTGATGCCATCTTGGAGACATCAACGAATGTGCTGGAGCACAACAAAAGCCTTTTATGGACTCCCATTCTTTATGCAGAGAGGTTATTCAGAGGGCTAATCTCTAGAGCGGCCTCGCAAGACTTGAAGGATCGGCAACACCGGTCCCTGACCATGATATCAGGCAGTGGTGTACTGGCCATTCGGCATACCGGGACAAATCCCGGTGGGCCGTCGCATCGGTGGGCCAGTGGGCCGTAAAAAAAAATCAGTTTTTACTGGTGTTTTACTGGTGTGAGCAAAACCCCGAGCCTGTCCCGGCAGACCGCCGCATCTGTGGGCCGTCAAAAAAATCCGTTTTTACCGGTGTTTTACTGTTGTGAGCAAAACCCCGGGCCTGTCCCGGAAGATAAGTCCAGGGTCGAGTTGCTTACCCAGTACACCCCTGATACCAGGCCTGGCTAAACCGGTGAAGAAACGCCCCCATCCCGAAGGTCTATAGTTCTCCCTCCTAAACGGTTTTAATTGGGGTAACTAACAATACCGTAAGACCCAGTTGAACACTCCTTTTTGTCCGAATTTCTCACGACGAGACGGCCGGAGGGAACGGGAGGAAATCTACGGACTCCTCTTCCTTCCCTTAGGAGGAAAACAATCGTCCCTAAGGAGTCACACCCTCTCCTGCCAAGTCCTTTTCTCAATGTTCCAGTAGGAGCCAGATTGAGCTTTTTATTTTTTAGAGATTTGTTCGGACCTTGCAGACAATGCGTGAGTCCTTTCCAAAATATGACATGGTTACTGGTTCGTTTCTGGGACCATACACCTTTTTCAAGGAATCCCATTTTGTTCCACCAGTTCCAACTAATATTTCTACGAGAATAGGTAGGTATACACCCTTCTAAGGATTGGCGCAGCATAGAGGGTGATTCAAAGTCCAGGATTATATTCCCGGATCTTCCTATTTTCAAAAAAGGTGAAAAATTCTACTCATCATCGATCTTTCCCATTGAACAAGTTTCTTATTGAAGAGCGTTTCAAGATGGGGACATCCACCTCAGTCAAGAAGGCCATCAACCTGCCAATTTTGGACTCTTCCTTTCGGTCTTGCATCCACTCCCAGAGCTTTCATCAGGGTGATGGGTATAATAGCGGCTCATTTAAGGTTTTTAGGGGTGTCTGTCTTCCATTACTTCGACGACTGGTTTATGCACAAAGTCATCAGATGTACCCTTCTGAAGGATTTGTCTCTCTGTTGGGGGAAGGTGACTCTTGTAGGTCTAATCCCCAATCAGGAGAAGTCGGATCTGATTTCTTCTCTGAATTTCGTTTCCATGGGGATGAATTTTCTCACCCGTCAACAAGCAGCCCGTCTTCCACTTGTCAGAATCTCACAAATAATTGCTCGCATAAAAAGACTGGATGAAAGACTCCGTTGTTTGCTCGCCTTTACCTCTCTCTCCTGGAGACTCCTGAAGACTTAGTTCCCTTAGGAAGGAATCATTTGAGATTTCCCCAATTCTTGCTTCTAGCAAACTGGAGACCTCTCAATGACTACCTGTCCGCTTGGATCCCATTGGGATCTAAATGTCATCACTATCAGATTTGGTGGAAAAATCAAGACAGGTTTTTGACAGGAGTTCCGATTTACACTTCGGAATCTTGCTCCTTCCTTTTTACCGACACCACAGATTCAGGCTGGGGAGCCCACATAGAGCCCGAAGAAGTAGTCCTGTAGGCTCTTGTGGTCCCGGGAAGAATCTTTCCTTCACATCAACAATATAGAAATGCAGGCTGTTTTTCTAGCACTTCAAGGCTGAGTCAACCACATAAGACATCGCTGCTCCATGGTTGCTACAGACACCTCGTCGATCGTAGCATACCTCAGACGCACGCATTCACCTTCTCTCTGCTAGGAAGTCTGGCTGCTCCTCCGGTGGACAGCCTCGGAGGTGTTCGTTCTTGGAATCCGCCACATTCCAGGAAAGAAATATTCTAGCGGACACCCTGTCCAGTCAAGGGCAAGGAATCCTCATGGAATGGTCGTGACTACTTACCTGCTATTATTGCCAATTCCCTCCTCTCTCCCTGCTCTGACATCCTTCAGTCTTAATCAAAGTCAAAGAAGGATGATATTCCGATTGTCGGAAGTGGACGTAGGTATCAGATTGGGATAATATTTTTTGTTCTAGACTTCCAATTACTAATTGGACTGGGGAATAGCGATGTGGAAAGATATAGCAACGCAATAATAGCAGGTAAGTATTACATAATTAAATTGGTTTTATCGCCCCAAAACTATATATTTTTCATACTTTTTAAAAAATTTGTCAGTGAAGTACTACCTTGATCACGACCACCTCCATTGCCTCCTGTTTTACCTTTGACAAAATTTGCTGTGGTTAGGTTGCTGCAATCATACCTCGAGCTGTAATAAGAAAAAAGTAACAATTGCTATACCTTTTTCTTTAAACAGTTTTAACCTTTTGCCTAATGGTAACTTTTCTCTTGCTTTTAAATCAATGTTATTAATATTTTCATTTATGTTATTTTCTAAAATCTGTTAAATAACCAACTATATGTGCTCTTTTACTTTCATAGGTTTGTAATATGCTCTTTTCATCTTTTGCTTTACTTATATATTTTTTTATTTCCTTTATACTATTGACAAGTAATTCACGTCTGTTTTCATTGATATTATTTCTTGAATTTACTACATCAACAGCATCCACATAACCTCTCAAATCGCTTTCTTCTATTGAATTAAATAATCTGTTCACATTTCATTCTTGAGAATAACGTCTTTTTTAAGCTCCTTTTAGTTTTTCAAATTCATTTTTAATTTCAAACATTTTCTACCAAATCAGTATTATCATAGATTTTTATTGGTTGCCTGTTTGTAACTGTTAATTCATTTGTTTTGAGTGTCTTCATCTATATTTTCACATGAGTTTGTATTGGCTGCTTAATGGTAACTTTGGGTTTTAGCGGCTGTTTGTGTTTTGAGAGGCAGGACTATTTCATCATGTTCAAATACAGAGTGACATTGTATATTTCAGTACGGAGTGACATTTAGGGTAACACATATTTGTCCTTGAGATATTTCTTTGACTATTTCATCATGTTCAAATACAGAGTGACATTGTATATTTCAGTACGGAGTGACATTTAGGGTAACACATATTTGTCCTTGAGATATTTCTTTGACTATTTCATCATGTTCAAATACAGAGTGACATTGTATATTTCAGTACGGAGTGACATTTAGGGTAACACATATTTGTCCTTGAGATATTTCTTTGACTATTTCATCATGTTCAAATACAGAGTGACATTGTATATTTCAGTACGGAGTGACATTTAGGGTAACACATATTTGTCCTTGAGATATTTCTTTGACTATTTCATCATGTTCAAATACAGAGTGACATTGTATATTTCAGTACGGAGTGACATTTAGGGTAACACATATTTGTCCTTGAGATATTTCTTTGACTATTTCATCATGTTCAAATACAGAGTGACATTGTATATTTCAGTACGGAGTGACATTTAGGGTAACACATATTTGTCCTTGAGATATTTCTTTGACTATTTCATCATGTTCAAATACAGAGTGACATTGTATATTTCAGTATGGAGTGACATTTAGGGTAACACATATTTGTCCTTGAGATATTTCTTTGACTATTTCATCATGTTCAAATACAGAGTGACATTGTATATTTCAGTACGGAGTGACATTTAGGGTAACACATATTTGTCCTTGAGATATTTCTTTGACTATTTAATCATGTTCAAATACAAAGTGACATTGTATATTTCAGTACGGAGTGACATTTAGGGTAACACATATTTGTCCTTGAGATATTTCTTTGACTATTTCATCATGTTCAGGGTAACACATATTTGTCCTTGAGATATTTCTTTGACTATTTCATCATGTTCAGGGTAAAACATATTTGTCCTTGAGATATTTCTTTGACTATTTCATCATGTTCAGGGTAACACATATTTGTCCTTGAGATATTTGTTTGTTGCTTGGTGGTTTCCATATATTTCCTTCTCTTTCCCAACCCAAAGACCTTAGAAAATCATCCACCTGTTTTTATAGCAATAGAGTTTCATAATATCTTAATATTTGGTTTATCCTTTTGAGAAATGTGTATTATTTCTTATTTCTTTGCTTATGGCATAGTAATACAATGTTTTTTTTTTTTTAGTTTTTGATTTTTTTTTTTGGTTGCTTTTTTTTCGGGGTGTGTGTGTGTATGGTGCTTGACGTGTAAATAAGAGTTCATTATTTTCTATGAAACTTCATCTATGCTGATAATACGTTTAATACAATTCTTTTGTTTTCATCAAATCTATTTGTATCTGGCTGTTTATGAGTTTTGAATCCCTTTTTAGATAAATTATTAATAGAAGCATCATAAATTACTGCATCCATCGCTTGCTCCCCATAATCATCTTCATACAAAATGTCATAAAAATCTCAAATTTCCATTTCACCAGATTTTGCCATTTCACACTATATAAAATCGATCAAAACAACTTTATTGGGTTGTGTAAAAGATCACAATGACAAAGAAAAAGCACACAAAAACAAAGCGACGAAGAAGAAGAATGCAAACAGAAATTAAAATTTAGCATAGCAAGTGGAACATTCTGGAAATAAATGGTAAACATTTAACTGACAAAGAGTTGGAAAACAAATTGATGAAAACAAAGAAAAGATACAAAATGTTTTGTAAATGCGAAATCAGCTAAAATAACAGTCATTGTCAGCTGTAGTAATACTTTGAGCAACATCGCTGATTAGTACATTTCTTCCAATTGATAATTTGAACGAATTACAGTCAGTTGAAAGAAGATTACTTTACAACAAAGGGAATTAGATTTTTTACCAGGGTTTTTTGTCATTTAGATTAAGATTACCTCTTTCTGCATTGAGTGTAAGTTGGATAACATATAAACACATACATTAAAAAAAAAACAGCAGAGGAAGAAGGAGAAAACAAAAAGAGAACACTGAAATTAATATCCCCTAAATATACTGCACCAAAACTTCGTGATATCCACTGGAGTTTTATACTCGACGCATTTCCTATGTGTGTGGTTGTAACTACTACAGGGGTGTCTATCTATTTTGGACGAGAAATTAAATAAGCTAAACATTAATTAAAACGTGTGAGATAATCAGGGCTCAAGGGTCCTATATTTTCCAAAATTTTCCTGTATTTTTAAGGCGAATGCTATATTTTCCTATATTTTCAGACATTCCCATATTTTTCTACTTTTCATAGATTTTGGGTAAGCAAAAAATACAAAACAATGAAAAGTGTAAGAGAAGTATATTATACATTTTGATGTATATTTCACAGCTAATAATTCTATTATCATTAATTTGTGTGCACTTTTCTTCATGTATTGTATTTATTTCAGGTGTGGCAACCCTTGCCTAACCTAGCTACTTCACACCTTATGTTGATATACATTTCATAAGATTACAAATAAAAATACTTTTATACTATTACTTCTAAAAATAAATATCCATGATAATATACAACAAAATAAGCTGTATCAATACACACTGTGTTTAGAACTATATTACACTTATTAAACTTGCCCATAACGTCCATTTACATATAGGACTATTTTAGAGCACATTAAATATTATAACCTTTGCACAAAGTTTCTGGCAGCCATTGCTTCAAACAAAGAGAGCTTTTTCAGTTCATTTGAAGAATTTTTTAAACGAAGGAGTGATATGTGACAATAATGGACTTAAATAAATTCTCCATCATGCTAGTGGAAATCTTTATGAATAAAAACGTTTTTAAGTCCATCCTATCTCCAAATCAGACCAAAGTAACATTCAAAGCACTAGTGACTAAAGACAATTTTAAGAAGGTGAAAGGGTAGCGCCACCAAGAGAAAAAACGGGACTAGACATTACCATCAGATGCCTCGCGTGCTGAAGTAATCTGGACAGAGCAATGTGGTTCATCCAACATTACTTTCAGAGCCAGTGGTGATATTGCAGAGACTTTCAAAGCAATGTTCAAATGCTCGATAGCGAGGGTTTCAATATCAGTAGAACAAAATCTTCCTATCAGATGACCCAGGGCCAGCTTTTTCTGCTGCTTTGGTGTCTTGTGTTAGAAATTCAAATAATAAAGTATAATGCGACAACCCAGGTACAGTTGAGAAAGAAAATGGAACATTTAATCAGATTTTGATTCTCAAAACATGAATAAATCTGTTGCAGGCTTTATAAGGCAATCTTCAAAGCTATTGTTAAATCCTTGCAGTATGTGTCCTTACCTGTTCAATCTTTAATCGCATTTGGAAATAATGGACCAGGTGTGAAAAAAACAATTTTCAGAGGTGTGTCCAGATTTTTGAAAGATGCAAAATCTGAATGGAAAGGTCTTGTCGATATAGATATGTGTAATCTTCAAACTATCCGCAATGCCTTTATCAAGAACGTACATGAATATGGTCAGGAAAAGAAAGAACTAGCTTTAGACTTCTATGGATTGTTCAAGATCAAAGCAGACAGTAAAGAGGAATACAAGGTTATACAACTTGATCTTGGTCTTCCAGAGGACGTTTTTGCTAATCATGCACAAGTTTGCTGACTGGTCATTGGACCAGCACTACATTGTATTGCTGAGCAATAGACATCGTTCCAAGAGTATCTGACTAGACTGGAAAAGGATTTGAAGACAATGCCAAGGAGATTCAGCTTCAAGAGGATAAAAGAAATAATGAGACGACCTGGCATGAAAGAAAGATTGTTATTTCTGCCGTCAGTACTAATACCACTGTTTGAGAATTTCTTCAGTAAGTGTCAGATGTACCAATGGTACACCTTCAGTACAGTAAACTGGTAGAGTTAGTGTATACCATTTTGGGGGGATTTTTTTTAAAATTTAGACATTGTGAATGCCACTGCACCAGAAGATCTGAAAGTTCTTGAAATTTACATAAAAAAACAGCTGCGTGGTAAAGACATTGTTCTTCGAGAAGCAAGAAAGGAACTTCTGGAGTTGAAGACTGAGTCACAGCGCATATATATTCTGGGAATCCATTCATGCTACAATGCTTTAGCAAAGTACTTGATCAACATGCTTCCATCTGAAAACAAGTTGATAAAAGCATGGCTTGTTAATTTGCATTTAGAAGATTTGAGAAATTGTATGTAACAGAAGCAAAGCTTTTAGCAAGGCACATACACTTGAAAGAGAATGTTGTTACTAATATTATTGATGAATGGAATGCATATCAGACAGTGGGTGAACTGCAAGAATATGAACGAGTTTATTACTACTGGGGACAGGTGTTCTCATAGAAGTAGGAAAGTGGTAAGCTTGAAATGCAAACTTCTTCCAGTGTTAGTTTGCCAGTTAAGAGAGCTTTGGTATTACTGCATGGCACTGCTGATGTGGAAAGAAGTCTGTCAGTGATGAACACCAGTGTATTTAAAAATGACAGAAGTACCATTGGGGAGAAGACAGGAAATTGAATCCGAATAGTGAAAGACACTCTCAAGTTTAATGATCTTGAGCAGATTCAGCCAGAGGAAATTCCACTTAACAGAGAGGTATTAAGGTAGTCAAAAATGACCCACAGCAACTACAAACAATGACAGGGAAAAAGTCTGAAAAATAAAACAAAGGATGGAAGAAGAAGAGGCTAGGCTTGAAAAGAAGGGGATACAAGTTGAAGTGAAGGATATCAGAAAAAGCTAATTTCTCTTTGAGAAAAAAGAATTGTTGAGGAAAGAATTAGACGTGAAGACACAATTGCTCAGCTCAAAGGGATTGCTGAAAGAAGGAAACAGTAGCTAACATAAGCATTTTAAAGAAAAGAGATATTAGGGTGGCATGTGTAGCAGAAATAATAATTGAAACAGCTACAAGGAGGTCTGAAAGTTTGAGAATAGAGATGAACTATGTAAGAGATAGTCAAAGAAAAATCGAACTGGAGACCGGACAGTTGTTGGATAGAACGTTTTCAGAACAGGTAACCGTTCAGCAAAGAAGACTCACGAAGACACTCGACCTGCAGAGAAGAAAGCAAAATCAAAGTAGTTTTTATAGCTTTAACTTTAAACAGCACATGCCTTTGAATTGTATGATTCTGAGTTTACAATGTTACGACTCTATGGTCTAAGAAAAATGTAACAGAAAGAAAGTGAAACCAACAAATCAAGTAAAAAATCAACAAGCAATTTATTACTAGGTAATTAAAATGAAAAAATCAAAAAAATCACTTACAGTAATGTGTTTTGAAATCCTAATAATCCAATAAGAATGATTGTTCTAATCACAAGTCCTAAATATAGAATGTTCCGAATTCACGGCTGTGTCCTTGAATGTTATGATGTGCTAATGGTCTCCAAAATCCTGATGTACTAGAAATCTTGATGTGCTGATGTCAAAATGAAGTATTCCAAAATCTCTGAATAAGTTCACATAAATTCCAAAATCATCAATTAAAAATCCAAAATCCAAAAGTTTATGAGCACTGTTATAATCCAATGAATATTTAAATTAATTCCTCTCTTAGAATTTGGAATGAATTTTCACAACTGTAATAGCTCTTTACAAGACTGATGGTAATGTCAAAAACTGAATAAATGTCCACCAAACATGGCATATATAAAGACTGGTCACATGACAGAATGTTCTAGAACATGTGTCATCTTAATGGAATTTTACTTGTAAACAAAATTCAACCTTGACCTTCAAATTGAGAAAACATATTGATCAAAACAACCTAATTCAAGGACACTAGTTAAACATGTTTTTCATGATAAACATTAAGATTTAAGCAAACACCAAAGCGAAGAAACACTTACAATTTCCCAAAATATCCACAATATTATATAAACATCATACATAACAACAAACAGTAAAGTGATGTTGTAAAATTATCATGTAACTAAAATAAACACTTTCTAATCTGAGAGTTATGAGAGAAGAATAATTTATTCCTGAGGATAATGTGGATGTTGATGAGTGTTGTCCGTCTGTTTTATAATAAAACTGGCAGCTTAACCATATGTGTTGACTGTGATCATTGTAACCTCCAGTCACATTATGATCTAAATTACATAGATTGGTTTACTTACTGTCAAAGAAGTTTTTCCATTTATAACATTTTCTGAAGAAGCGTTTTGAGTGTTGATTTTGAAATGGGTATAATGCTAATAAAAGCATAGAGCTAATGAGTGGTGGAGGATATATTTACCCTGTCTAGGTTCTATATTATTGTTCCTGTTATTCCATTATTTTCCTACATAAAAGAAAATTCCTATATTTTCAATCCAATTCATATATTTTGGTCATTGAAAGATGCCTGACGGCCTGGAGGAGCAAAGCAAGCAATAACAGAAGCGAGGAAGTTCATGATTCAAAATCTAATCAAATATAAACTTAGCAGC
Source organism: Margaritifera margaritifera (assembly GCA_029931535.1). Taxonomy (NCBI): domain Eukaryota; kingdom Metazoa; phylum Mollusca; class Bivalvia; order Unionida; family Margaritiferidae; genus Margaritifera; species Margaritifera margaritifera. The sequence goes on from JAQPZY010001686.1 coordinate 10,519,050, forward strand.
TTTAAAAGCTTAAACGTTTTTGGGGGGGTTCTTCTTTTTCTATTTTTGATGGCATTTTATCATTTTTAAACATGCTTTCAATAGCTTTCATATATCTTGCGTTTGACCAGTGACAATATGCTTTTGCTTTGTTTTGGATGAGATAAATTAAAAAAGATACACGGAATAACGTATTCTGTATTTAGATCTTTTTTTATCAACGCCTTCAGGCTTTGTAAAATTTAACAAATTTTGGTAAAATTCAAATGTTGGAACGCCTAGACTTATTTTTAATGTTGTATCAGGTTTGATGTTTTGTTTCAATCATTTAAAATTCCAACTCTTGCTAAGTGAGATAGTTTATACTTTCCTCGTTTTGATATCTAATTTTGTAGTATTTATTTACTTTTTCTCTACTATATTTTCTTCAATTTATAAAACAGTTCTTATTATTTTGTTTTTAAATATGCCTTATAACGAGTCTTACAAAAGCTGTTTTTGTTGAACTCAGGAATTACTTTTTCATGCTGCATTTTAAAGGTTTTTTTTTCTTCTCCATTTATTTTGTACTTTTTTTTTATTTCAGTTAAATTATATTACTAAAATTGTATTACTTTCATCTTTAAAATTAATTTTAAAATGAGCTGAAGTTTTTTTTTTAAAAAAAAAACACGTTTAGATAAAAGATGGTGTTGAAGAATTTATCAATAGTCTATACTGCTTTCGCCTCTAACTATAAAACCATGCTTACATTAACTGTTAATTTTGTTGTAAAAATAAATGGAATATAGTGAGGTGAGGAATGAAAAAAGCGAACAGGTTCGTGAAAGTAAAATGAAGAAATGTATAACGTTGACATATCATCAGAGTATGCAACTTCACAAAGGAAAGAAAAATTGAGTTGAACTTGGAAAATAACTTGCACAACGTTTACAAGAATTTAAAAAAGTAAAACAGAAATTTAAACAAAAGCAAGAAGAGACCCAGAGAACGAACCGAGAATGCTTTAAAACTGTAAGAGAGCAAGTAGCTCAAGGAAAATGATTTACTCGATAGGCGGTTTAATTGTTCTAGGAATAGATATTAAATTGGTATATTTAAAGACCTCTGTTTTTAAAACTGCTATACCTCCACCTAAAAAACAACCAGTTAATTTTTTTAAAGAACAGCCAAAAACATTTCCAGAAATGCTGTGAACTTTTCAACAAATAAATGGCAAGTGAGACAAACAAAATAATTAACACCGTTTGCTATGCATACTATAAGTCAGTTCGTACAGTTAGTTACACAACGCTTTTAAAGAACATGTTTAAGATATCAATAGATTCAGTAGCAAAAATAGATTTGATTATTCCGATTTCATCGTCCCAGTTTGCACTTCATTATCTGGTAGCTCAAAGATACTACTAGACAAAATAATTAAGGAAATAAATGAGTTCAAGGTGACCTAGGGATTTAACATGTACACGATCTAATTACATTTCGATGCTAAAAAAACAAACCAAAGAAGTTTGTGAGCAAACCTAAACAAACAAAGGCTGATAAATTTTATACAACTCCTAAGTCTAAGTTACAGCTAATGAGAGAACAATCACAAGGTGCACCACCATTGTATCCAATATTTCCCGCTCCACCTACAGAGAGTTTTATTCATTTTAGGTTGATGAAAATCAATTAAATTAAGAATAAATATGTTAAAGAAATTAAATATTACAGAGGTGTCAGAAAAAAGAACAGAACAGAATTGAAGTTTCTAAACTGGGTATAGGTTAGCATGGTTACTGCATCAGGTGGAATGGGTGTCGCAGCTGATAGTTTTGGAGTCACCGGAATAGCTACATCATGTATTATACCTTTGGTTTCTAATGGGTTTGATGCAACGATACTAGGGTTTGTTGCAAAAGCTTTCAAAGAAAAGCTAGTATACAGTAAAGGTTTCAAACACGATGAGATTGTAAAATCTACTGTATATAGGTTAAACGGTATTTAAGATATGATGAAACAAGCAACAAGTGAAAATGAAATAAGTCATGAGGGATTTAATACGATAATTACCGAGTACAATAGATATAAGGAAATTTAAATGCTATTAGGAAGCAAGTTTGTAACACAAAAAGCCAAAATAATGACAAGTTTTTAAATTTTTTAAAATTTTTTTTAATGATATTGTAGTGGAGGGAAGAAAATAAAGGAGGCAGAAATTTTTGAGATGCTTACAGTCATGCAAAGTATGACAAATGATACAAATTAAATAGAAAATCTTTAACTCTTGATTGTATAAATGTTTCCTATACAAACGGAAATGTGTATTACAGTAGAAGGACAACCATAGAAAGAAATATATTTTTCAAATCCAATTGATAACAGAGATAATAATATGTCATTAGAGATAATAGATTTTGTAGTTATTACAATATTTCAAATGATCATAAAACATATTTTATTACATTAACGATAAGACCAAAAAAACTAAAAGAAACTAAATTCCAGATGGATTCTATACCCTTGAAATGCACATGGCCAAAATCAAACAGGACGTGACTGCTCATAAAGACAATCTATTGATATTGAGTGTCTTAAACACAATTCAAAAGTTCTGCTAACTATGGACAGTAATTAGACCTGTTAAAATATTTTTCAGGGTGACTTTGTTTCATACAATATTAATGGAAAGTACAAGCAATTACATAGAGGTACTATACACAGATTAAATATCAGCATTAAAGATGAAGACGAAATGGTATTAGATATTCAGGGTATGGCTGTAACGTACTGTTTTCGCATGAAGCTCAGCAAGCAAGTTGTTAATTCCAGTTTAAGTAAATATAATTAGTACAAGGATGGAAGAATATCTTTAAGAGGTCATAGCATTAGTTTTAAATCCGTAGTAAAAGAAGGCGGAACCACTTGAAGTTCATCAACAATCGTATTACAAATTTAGGTGATTCTGAATAAGAGCAAAGTACTGTATGAAATTATTTGTTTTTGTTTTTTGTTTTATTTCATCAAAACTTAATAGAGATCCTTGTGCATCAAAAAGATGTTGAATAAGTACAACACCGTTTGTTCTCCACCTTGTGTATGATTTAAAATTATCTACAGTCACTAAATTAAGAATATCTTGAGACAAGTATTCATGGACAGTAGATGGTTCATTTTTCCATTGTGATAAAGCATAAATAACATCACGCCAAAAAATATTTTTAATTGATTTAGAAATTACTTTTAATTTAGTTTTTCCTAATGTAAATAACAGCGTACCTCCAAATTTTCCAAATATTTTGTTCAGAAACCAGTTTTTGCCATAAGCCATCTTCGTTTAGTAAGAGACGCCTAATCCAGGAAAGTTTTATATAACACACAAATGAATGCAAGTGAATCATATTTAATCCCCCTTCCTTAAAAGAAGCTATAAGAGTGTCTCTTTTAACCCTCTCAGTTTTACCGCCCCAAATAAAGTGGAAAAATAATGTATTCAGTTCCTTTTCTATATGGGGTGGAGGATTTGGCAAAGCTGCAAAAAGATGAATGAATTTAGGCAAAATCAAGGACTTTATCAAAGTAATTTTTCCAATAAGGGATAAATTTCTTCTGCTCCACCAGCCAAGCAGTTTCTTTACTTCCTTTAACTTCGTCGAATAATTAAGCTCTACCATGTCCTCCAAGTTCAAAGAGAAATATACTCCCAGTAATCTAAAATTGGACATTGACCAGTTAATATCAATTTCTGGACATATTTTTTCATTAGAATATTTTTTATTTCCAATCCAAATAGCTTTTGATTTCAAAACATTGCAGTACAGACCTGACACCAAGGCAAAGTCATTTAAAATCTGCAAGGTTGTCTTCAAGGACAAATGAGAACCATCTAATAATAGAAAAGCATCATCAGCGTACTGCCCTAATTTGAACTCCATTTCATTATAGAAAATGCCTGTAATATCTGTGTTCTTCTTTAGTTCTATTGCAAGAAGTTCAATTCCTATTATAAATAAGTAGGGTGATAAAGGGTCTCCCTGGCGACAACCTCTCTCCAAATTAAAAAATGGGGATAAATGTCCATTATTAATGAGACAACTTTTTGATTTATTGCAAAATAATCTGAACCATTGACAAATTGATTCTCCAAAGTTAAAAGACTTCAGAGCAGTTTCCAGAAAGTCCCATTCGACCGAGTCAAAAGCCTTTTCAAAGTCTATCAATAGGAGAAGACCAAATTCATTTTTTTCCTCAAGGTATTGCATCAGGTCATACAAAAGTCTTGTATTTTCACCAATGAATCTCCCTTTCATAAAACCCTTTTGGGTGTCACTAATGATAAACGGGAGCACTTTTTTGAACCTATTAGCAATTGATGCCGAGGCAATCTTGTAATCTACATTAAGTAGTGAGATTGGTCTCCAATTTTTTAGAAATTTCCTGTCTTTATCTTCTTTAGGAATGCAGGTAATGATTCCCTGAGACTGAAATTCTGAAAAATGTTGCATATCGTATCCAGTATTTAGAGACCTAAAGAGAAAGCCGCCTAGGTCTTTCCAAAAGAATTTGTAGAATTCTACAGTAAATCCATCGGAACCAGGGCTAGTTTCATTTTTCATATTTTTTAGTGCTAAACCACATTCCTCAAACGTTAACCTACCTTCACATGAGCTTCTGTCAAGATCTGAGAGTTTTTTATCATGGTTAAAAAAGTGGTTGAGCTTTTGGAAGTTATATTTGTTTTTGCTTTGGTATAATTTTTCATAAAAGTCTTTCTGTTGATTTAATATTTCTTTTGGATCTGTTACCCTTGTTCCATCTTCAGTAATTAATTCTTTTATTGTTTTGTTTGTGTAATTTCTCTTTTCGAGATTAAGAAAATATTTTGAGTTTTTTTCACCAGACTCATACCATCTTGCCTTTGATCTTAACATTACACCTTCCACCTCTTTTTTCCTCATTTCTTCTAAATCCGCTTGTTTTTTGTTCAATTCTTTCATCGTAGCGGGGTTATTATTTTGATTCACTAAAGCATGTAAGGTATGTATTTCAGCTTCAATTTTCCTGAAATGTTGCTTCTCCTGTTTTGCCTTAGCTTGTGAATACATAATTGATTCTGATCTTATTATCATTTTAAGGATTTCAAAAAACAATTGATTATTACAAGTTAGTTTCACCTGTAGTGGGTTTTCCTTATCACCTTCACAATAGTATTCTTCTACTGTGTTGGTTATACATTTTTTTACCAACTGAATATATTCATTTTGCTTTAATAGCTTTGAATTGAATTTCCAGTACCCAGGACCTCTCGGTGATGCAGATATAGACAATTTTAGTGTTATTGCTGAATGATCTGTTTTATAGCCAGGAATAATAGAGGCGTCCATACAATTTGAAAACATGTCCTCAGAGATTAAAAAATAGTCCAGTCTACTCTGTTTCACAGGGTTTGCCTGATGCCAAGTAAATACTCTACTGTCAGGACTGACTGTTTTCCATGGATCCAGTAAATCAAGTTGATTCTTGATGTCCTGGACTGCTGCTCTGAATAATTATCTGATGCAGCTAGGCATTTTTCAAAAACACAGAAATACATAAGGCTTTAGATGATAATAATTTGATGGCTATAATATCATGGAGAGAACAAGTTGATAATAAATTAACAGTTGTGAATCAGAGTATCGCAGAAAAAAACTGCTGAAATTGAAGTGTTACAAAACAGATTGACGATAACAATTAAAAGATTTGAAATGCACAGAACTTGTTTAAACAGAAACTTAATACACTGTCTAATGCTATAAAAGCCTTGCAAACCGTAAGAGAAAGACCAAGCAAAATGCAACCTATTGAGCAAAATATAAACTCAGAGATAGATGAAATAAAAAGTTATATAGAAACAATAAAGAAATCTCTAGAAGTATGTAGTACTTTGCAATTATAGAACAGTTAAATAAAGACTTAAATAATGAAATACAACAAAACGATCAATAAATTAAAACTTTGATATTGATTGTAAAGTTGCTGTAGTAAAATTAGAAGATAAGATAACTGCTAATACTTTGTCGTATTTACTAAAAAATAGTTTAAGAGAAATAACCGAAAATGATGGATGAAAATAAAACAAAATAAATGTGAGTGTAAGCATGATTAGATGTATGAGAACGACCTACAATTTATCTATTACTGAATTAGGCGACACAATCAAAATGAGAAATGATCAGACTTTACTAACTTTCAAAAATGAACTTACAGTGAAGTAGAAAAATCAAAAACAGAGAGCAAACAATACGTTGATCGAGATCTGGCTAATAATATGGATGTTATACAAGATAAGATTGACTAGTTAGATAAACGGATGAAACATTTAAGAAGAGATTTTAATGACATAGAACAAACGTTTACAACCGAAACAGATGCACTTAAAGCAGAGCTCGGAAAAACATCTTACAATCAGCAATAGTATTATTAACTTCAAAATGAAGCAGATAAAACGACTCTATCACTAAGTGAAAGATTGACAGAGCTAATTAACAAATAGAACGAAACAGAGATATTCAAACTGAATTAAAAACAGAGATGGGTATAAAGAGTATTGCAATGTATGTATGTATGTATGTATGTATGTATGTATGTATGTATGTATGTATGTATGTATGTATGTATGTATTAGCGCTTAACGGCACCTTAGCACACAAATGGCTAGATAGTGCCAATTTAAAGTAAAGTACCAAAAATGTAAAAATGAAGAATTGCACAAAACATTAGGAAGATAAACCCTTCCTAATATATATAAGCATGAAATACAAAAATATAAAAGGTAAAGATGTTAAAATTTTGTAAAAGGTATATAAAAAAAAAGATAAATGTAACACATGTATATTCGTTCAGAAAAACACGTGGTAAAAAAAAAAAATATATATATATATATATATATATATATATATATATATATATATATATATATATATATATATATATATATATATATATATATTCCCTAAAAAAACTTTCTCGCATGGTACATCATCATAAAGTTTCTTCATTGAGCTCACATCAAAATGCCTCTGTCTCACAGGGTGGCAGTCGACACACTCTACAAGAAGGAGTTCGATTGTCAGTGGACACTGGCACGGTATGCATTCTGATCGAGATTCACCCTTCAGGAGGTATGCACGAGTCAGGAATGTGTGTCAGATATGCGATTGGCACAATACCACCTCTTCTCTCCGATTTGTCCTATAGGAGGAAAGTCACTCTTCAGTAGTGGGTTTAATGTTCCAAAGCTTGTTTGTGGAGTTCTCATTCCACATATTTTACCAAATATGAAAATCATGCTGATTTATATAATATTTGAAGTCAGGTTTGTCTATCTGCCCTTTCATTACCCTTAATACCAGTGTGACTAGGCGGCTAACAGGACGGAATACTTTTCCAGATTCATCGTGTTTCTATAAGATCTGGGATATTAACGAGTTGTCAAACTAACAATTTTGCAAGGATTTCAGTATGGAAAATGAATATGAAAAGATAGTGAAATTTGTTTTTTGAGAGGTTTCAATGTAGTTTAAAGATCTGAGTATGGCCTTAATTTCTGCGGTAAAAATGGAGGTCGGTGCCATGGGATGTTGCAAAGGCAGATCCAACGTTGTTTCCATCTTTCGAACCATCTATATACAAGGATATATGGCCACGATAGGAGACTCTGATTTCATTGAATTTACTTTGAAAAAAGGATTTGTCGAGGACTTTTTGAATTAGCAAAAATAAAATATAATAGGGGGAGGGAGTATAATCAAGATCATGAGTTTGGAACAGAATTGTGCATCATTTCCAACATTGATATTTGTTGTTTCTAAGTGAGGATGAGTTCTTATGCGAGTATTGCAATAAATACTACAATTTATAAAAATAAAAACAGGTTGAATAGATTGGTTGAAAAACTACTTTTAAGTATATTGATTCATAATTTTCGCAATGTATTAGTACTTAGTTTTTTAGCTAGTATAAAAAAACATACTTTTTTAGATACAGAAAAGGTGTTCCATTTAATGTATACTGTTTGCTGGATATATTTAATGTTCAAATTGCACCACAATTAGTAGCTACTAGTTAATAATTTAACTATGCTCCACGACGTATTTTGTTATGAATATAAGTTACATACAATATATACCATATAGTATTATGTTATTAAAAAAAGGGAATCGGGTTTATATACAATATTTATAAACTTAATCATTGAAACTAGAAGTGATCTTGAATATTATATCAGATTAGAAGTAATTAATAGAAGTCTTTCCTATTGAGTAAATATCAATAAAGAACTTGAAGATAAAGTAACTAAGTTAAAATATCAAAGAATACTAAAATTAAAAAATAACATTGTTTAGAAGAATATAGTTTATTTTTTTAATGAGAAGAGATTATAATACTTATGAAGATTCAATTGCATTCTCGTAAGATACAGGAGCTAACAGTTTACCATTCACTGGAAGTAAATATCTGTTAAAGTTATTTCATCCTAATGGATCGGATGAAGAAGGAAAAAGAAATTATTTGTATTCGAAGAATTGTAGAATAAAATTAATGAGTTTAACGAAAACAGAGCAAGTCACTCGACTAGAATGAAAGATTGAGAAAACAAGCTTTGGTTACTAAGATGCTTAATAATTTGGATGAGGCTTTTGATCACTATTCTTCTATTCATCCTGATGCTGTTTTGGAAAAAAAAACTAGTAAACAAAAAATTGATGATTTCTACCATCCTTTTGATTTGCAATAATTTGTGAATTTTCAGATTGTTCCGACTGTAATGGGCGCAAGTGCTTATGTTGGTTAACTTTAAAAAAAAAAAAAAAGAAAAGAAAATTGCTATTTATCTCTTTGCAACTAGCAACTAATAAATAGAAATTGTTTGAAAAAGTTGAATGATTACAACATTTTCATGACGTTCAATGATAATGCACAATACATTAGTACAAAAGCTGCTCAGTTTATTGTATACGGAAATATTCTTAGAACACCACTTGATTTCCACATAGTAAAAGATATTTGTCCGTTTAATCCTTGTCTTCTTCCTCAGGATTTGAGATTTACCATCAGACTGGAAAAATCATATGAAGTAATAGAAGGTGCAAACCAGCATTATGAAGTGGAAAATATTTGTCTACCGTACGATTACTTCTGATATAACGGCTAATTCTGTGAACGATAAATACTGGAATGGACTTTTCTTTCGACTACATCACAAGAGAGAGAATTATTGTTGTGGCAGCTAATACCACTTTGACAAATGTCATACTTGATTAATCAAGAATGAGTTTAAAAAGAAGTCTTGATAATGTGTAAAAAATGACATAGAAACTGATATGAAAAGTGTTTTAGTTCAGCAATTGAAAAAATAATGAGTATTGTGGAAGAATTACGCAACATGTTTTATTCACATGGGTATAAAATGAAGCAACAATTTACATAGTCAACGAAATATTTCTTTATTGAACAAGAAAAATACAACTTAGTAATATTTGTGTTAATAATTAGTAGTATGTGGTGGGTAACTGGGTACTGGGGTGGTACTCTATGGGATTTAACATGGCTGGGCCTCTCTGGGTACTCTACGGGAAATTAACATGGCGGGGCCTCTCTGGGTACTCTACGGGAAATTAACATTGGGGTCTCTCTGGGTACTCTACGGGAGTTTTTAACGTGGCGGGAGTGTGGGTGGGGGTGTGGGAGGGAATAGAATTAATCTTTCTTGAAAAAAGGGTGGTCCTCATAAGGACCGTTGGAGGAGGAATATTTTATTTCCCTCAACATTGAGTTAGGAAGCCTGGGAGGTGGAACTTGTTTTTCTTCTTCTTCTCCTCCTCCTTCTTCTTCTCAGGTATCCAGTCGGGATGATTCAATTGTCTGAACTTGTCCTGAATTTTCATCCAGTTCAAGTTCAGACGATTGAATTGTTTTTCTCTTTTTTCCTTAACCCACATTAACTTGATTTTGGCGACCTCCTGTTCCATAATTTTTTTAATAATCGTTTCCACTCGGAGCAGGGCCGCTTCTTGTCGAGTGAGGATTATGCATTTTAAATTATCATCTAATTTATGGATGCAATCCAAAACTTCTTTAAGAAGTCCTACTCGACAAGGCGAAGAGGAGTTCTTGCTCTTCTTAACTTCCTCCTCCTTCTTCACTTCTTGAATTAAATTCAAAATTAAGTTAATGTAGGTGAAGTGTTCTATTTCCCACTGCAGACTGACTGGATACCACCACATCATTTTTTGCCTATAATACTTAACTTCCACCATCCAGTCCCAGGCTTCCTGTAGATTTTCAATGATATCAATCATTCTTCAGCAATGAAATGTGAATGGCGTCACTGTGGAAGGCACCGCTTTATATTCGAGAAGCGCGGACGTGATGGAAAACATCCCCCTTTCCCCCCCCCCCCAAAAAAAAAAAAACACACCACACTATCCTTTTTTATATCAAACACAAACTTACACAAAAACACAAAAAACATACAAGGGTAAAAGGGTTTTTTTGTGGGGTAGACTATTACAAAACAAAAAAATAATATACAAACATATATAAAAACACACACATATATATAGGCAATCATTGGAAATTAATCTTTTCTTGAAAAATTGGTGGCCATTAAAAGGACCTTTGTTTTTTTTTTTTTGTTTTGGGGTTTTTAACATTCAAATCTCCTAGGAGACCTTCTTTTTCTCAGACTTCTTCTGATTTCCGGGCCGTAGTGAAGTACCCTTTTCAAACAGCCTTGTCTTGCCACATACATCCGCCTTTTCCAGTAAGCAGTCTCTGTCATCTTGGTGATGACCCATGAAGTTCTGATATACATGGGATAGGCTGTGTTAAAAAACAACATCTTGTTTTTTTTTCTTTATGAGTGGTCTTGGAGAAAAACCGATGAAGCTTTATGAGACAAGCGGTAGTATATATACCTTACGATGGGATTGAAATGGATCGAAATCAACTACCAATCCAAATGCGCGTTACAAGCGGGTCGGGTTTTCTTCCAATGGGAAGAGAGCGGGGGTGTGACGTCATCTCGGGTATAAAGGTATCGTAGCGTTCGTAGGGTTTATTACTTTTTCGACAGCCTTCATGGAGACTGGAAAGACAAGTAGTACTATGTATTGGAGTGAGCCTTCAATGTTTAATGCTGCTGCATTAATGAACTTCCGGCCGGAAGACTTTGATTTAGATTTACTAAATCAAGATTTTGAGAATACTACTACTACTGCTACTACTACTGCTACGCCAATGACGGATGAATTTAAAAAAAGGCAAATGGAAGAGATGGAAAATTTTTTTAAAAAGCAACGAGAAGAGGAAGAAATGTTTCTTCTTCTTCAACAGCAGCAGAAAGAAGAAGAAGAGAGAAGAAGAAGACAAAGTGAGGAAGAAATCAGACAGCAGCAGCAGCAGTTACAAGAGGAGGAGAAGAAGGAAACAGTAAAGGAAGGCATCAGTCTTGAAGAAAAAACCGTAAGTCTGTTAGAAGAGATATTATATGAGTTAAAATGGATGACTAATGTCTATAAGTATTCTTTAACTCATCAACCACCTAAACGAAAAAGACCATCACGGGCTAAACAACATTCTTCCATGCCTACCAGTTCTAGTGAGATGCCACCACCTATGCCACCACCACCACCAACACCACCAGTGACTACCACCATAAGCAAAACACCATCAGTAGCAGCAGCATTAACAGGATATGGATTGGGTCGTGGTAAAGGACTACGGCATTTGAAGTTGATTTGAAGTTTTGTTTTAACCAAAAGCAACAACAAAACAACCCAACGGTCCTTTTAAGGGCCCCCAGATTTCTATAAAAGAAATCAAATTGCCAAAAAATCAAGTAAAACTTTTAAAAATCCCATGGTGTTGTATATCAGTGTGAGTGCGTGCGTGCGTGCGTGTATCAATACTCTAAAACAAAATAACACAAAATCACTTACTTTTTTCTCCAGTCTGGTGTATTCTGCCATTTTTTGTTTTACAAAATAATTCAGCAATAACATATAACACCAAAAAAAAAAACACACAACAAAGTTCCTTTTTTTTGTTTACTGTCTGTCTCTCTTGTGCTTCTTGAATTTCTTCTTCTTCATAGGTTCCATTGGTTCATAAGTTTCTTTTTCATTCTCACTGTCTTCCATTCTTCTCACTCTCTTCTTACTTTTCTTGATGATATGTTCTTCTTCTTCTTCTAGGTTTGTTGTTGAATCGGCTTCCTCTCTCTCTTCTGATAGATTTTCTTCTTGTTCTTGTTCTTTCTGAGGGCATTCCGAAGACTAATGTCCTGGTCCCTTACAATAATAACAGATATCTTTTGTTTTGTCTCTCTTTTCTTTTTTTTTGGTGTCGAGCTTGGGGACATTGTGTAGCCCAATGACCTTTCTCTTGGCAGATATAACAAATATCTTGACTTTTATCTCTCACTGGTAGTCCTCGAGCTATATAATTCCAATAATACCAAGCAGGATGCATTCCTCTTGGAATATGTTTTTTTCTCTCTTCCATTTTTTGTTGACGTTGTGAACATTCTGGAGCCCAATGTCCTTTTTCTTTACAGATATAACAAGTATCTTGACTTCTATCTCGAGCGCAGTACTTTTCCATCTTTACAGTGTGAAAGTTCAATCACCAAAGACTGATTCTGAAGGTAAGAAGGTCTCTCTTTATATACTATTCTCTCTCTATATAAAGGTACCTGGGGTGAAAACTGAATCAGTTTCAAAGTAAAGTTCAAGATGAAAAGATCACGCCCAAACCATGAGAAACCAGAAAAAGAACAAGAACAAACAAAGAGACCACGACGACGAAGGTATTCCGTGCCACCTGAAACACCCTTAGAGGAAGTACTAGCTCAAGTCCATACCAGTGACTTCGAAGACGAGATGAGTGAACCTGAAACCTTACCACCACCACCTTCCAAACCACCCAAAACAAAAACCACTACCAGAACCCCTGACCAAGAAACACCACCACAATCTAGTACTTTGGCTCCTCCTGAAAATTACTATCGGATTCGAGAGACTCAAAAAATAACTTCTCGAAAATTTAGAACCACAGCCTACACTCACACGGTTCACTTCAAAGACTTCAAGTCCGAAGTACCTCCCGAGAAAGCGGCGGGGTTCATTAGCGATTTGTGGAGTTCTGTGTTATAGAACTTGAAACAGCAATGTGGAGCCAAAGAAGATGATCGCTTGAGACTGGCCATCCATCATGACAACTTGAAGAGTCCCGTTTGGATTGAGTTCAGCACTCCGGCAGAATTAACGCCAGACAAAGTCATGTCTAAAATAGAACATGTGCAACAATCCAATGACAAGTTTACCATCACCGATGGAAAGGCGACACTCTACATTACACACGTTGCTCCACCTCGAGGAAGTGGACGAAGCAGAAAACCGTTATTGGTGGACGATCTTCGTGCTACCAAATTCAGTGTCGTCCAAATCGACAATACTCAAGACCCAATGTGCTTGGCTCGAGCTATCGTGGTGGGCCGCACCTATGCTAACAAGAACGAGAGTAAAGAATGGAAAAAAGCCTGGAATAACATTCGACGATCTAACAAATACAAACAACGAAATGAGGCAGAACTCCTGTTAAAACAAGCGGGGATCCCTAAAGAGACGGTGTGTGGCATTTCTCAAATGCAGCAACTTCAAGATGTTTTGGCTCCTCATTATACTTTGAAAGTTCACCCTCAAGAAGTGCGCGGAGCTCTACTGTTTCGAGGCCCCGATTTCCCTGAAGGAAAATACATTCATCTTTATCACCATCAAGAACATTTCGATACCATTACTAGTATTACCGGATTTTTGGGATACTCTTACTACTGTGAGAAATGCAACCATGGGTTTAATAATCGAGAGCGACACCTTCATTGTGGAGCAAGATGTCGGGGCTGTTTAGCAGACCAACCATGCCTTCCTGAACCACAACAAAATCACGTTCATTGTGAAACCTGTGGACGAAGTTTTGTCAGTCCTTCTTGTTACCAACAACATCGCAAGACACAAGGTCACCAACAAAAATGTGCTTGTGACTTATTGAAATTGTGTTCTACGTGTGGACAGCTCATTCGAACCAACGACTCCAAGAAACACGTTTGTGCTGGCAAGAAAAATTGTTCTATTTGTCACCAGATCGTCGATTTTGATCATCGATGTTTTATTCAAAAGTTTGACAAGACAGAGAAGAAAGAAAGAAAGAAGAACAAGAAACAAGTAGATTTCATCTTCTTTGATTTTGAATGCATGCAAGAAACGGGCATTCACATTCCCAATTTTTGTGTGGCGCATCGGGCTTGTGATCAGTGCTTTCAAGAATCGATTCATTTTCACTGTCCTCATTGTAGTCGAATTCCAGGAGGACGTGCAAAAATCTTTCGTGGAGTGAACACTTTGTCTGAGTTTGCTGAATGGGTTTTAGACCCTACCACCCACGACAGTTGGAGCGAAGAAGACATTCAACGTTACGGAGATTGTCATCGGTATGCCACCGTCATAGCTCACAATTTTTCGGGATACGATGGGCAGTTTTTACTCAATTATTATTTGAACCATGGGACCGAACGCCCTGAAGTCACCATGAACGGAAAAAAGCTCATCTACATGAAAGTAGGACAAGTCCAGTTTAAAGATTCAATGAGTTATTTGGCCATGCCTTTGAGTCGCATGCCAAAAACGTTTAGCATGACAGAAATGGCTAAAGGCTACTTTCCTCACTTCTTTAGCACGGAAGCTAATCAACAGGCTGTCCTACCTCATTTGCCTGACCTTCATGATTACGACCCCGACGGAATGCGACCCGAACAGCGAGAAGCTTTTCACACTTGGTACCGAGCTCACCAGAACGATCCATTTGACTTTCAAGAAGAGATGCTCAAATATTGTCGATCGGATGTAGATATTTTAAGACGTTGTTGTGGAAAATTTCGAGAGTTATTTCTCGATCATGGGGAGGTCGATCCTTTGAAAGATGCAGCCACCTTACCTAAAGCCTGTTCCTTAGTCTACAGGCAAAATTTCATGCCTGAGAACCAACTGGCCATCATCGACTCCAACACGGGTCTCTTTACTAGTCGTCAATATTCGGTCAAATCTTTACGTTGGTTTCATTACTTGTGTGAAAAAGAAGACAAATGGATACAACATGCTAGAAACGGAGGAGGAGAAAAGAAGATTGGAGGTTATTCCGTGGATGGATTTGATTTAGAAAACCCGCACACCGTGTACGAGTTTCAGGGTTGTTTGTGTTGTTTGTTTTCACGGATGCCCCACTTGTTATCCTGACCGAGACATGAAAAGCCCTTATTCAGATTCTACCATGGAACAGTTATACGAACAGACTTGCCAACGACGACTCCAGTTAGAAAGTCAAGGATACCAAGTGGTAGAAATGTGGGAGCACGAGTACGATCGACGTTTGAAAACCGATCCTGAATTTAAGAACATTACTCAAAGTTACGACGCGGCCGACATCGAACCTTTAGATCCGCGACACAGTTTATTTGGAGGACGAACCAATGTCACTCGCTTACTGGACGACGTGAATGAATCCCAAGGAGAGGAAATCAAATACATCGACGTGTGTTCTTTGTATCCTTGGGTGTGTAAATATGCTCGTTTTCCCACCGGTCACCCTGAAATTTTGACAGAACACATCGACGTGGAACACATTCGTCAATACGAAGGATTAATCAAATGTAAAGTCTTACCTCCGACAAACTTGTACCATCCCATCTTACCTTGCCATTGTCAAGGAAAACTGATGTTTCCTTTATGTCGGACGTGTTCCGAAACGTTCAACCAAGATCATCCCTGTCACCACACGAAGGAAGAACGGTCTTTGACAGGAACGTGGGTCAGCGCCGAATTGTTTCGGGCTCTGGATCGTGGATACCGTTTGTTGAAAGTGTACGAAATCTGACACTTTCCAACTACAGCCCAATACCAAAAAGACG
Source organism: Margaritifera margaritifera (assembly GCA_029931535.1). Taxonomy (NCBI): domain Eukaryota; kingdom Metazoa; phylum Mollusca; class Bivalvia; order Unionida; family Margaritiferidae; genus Margaritifera; species Margaritifera margaritifera. The sequence goes on from JAQPZY010001686.1 coordinate 10,535,017, forward strand.
ACGCCACCAATCATCCAGGCATTTTCTCGGGGTACGTCAATCAGTTTTTAAAACTGAAACAAGAAGCTAGTGGTTATCCTTCGTGGTGTCAAACTCCCGAAGACCAAAATCGATTCAAAGAAGAATACCGTGACATCGAAGGCATCACTTTAGAAGAGGTGGAAAAAAATGAAGGAAAAAGGTCGTTTGCGAAAGTGATGCTCAATTGCTTGTGGGGAAAAATGGCCCAACGTACGATCTTACCCAAAACGGAATACGTGGACGATCCTTATCGCTACTTTAAACTGGTGGACGACAAAAGTATTCTAGTCAAACACGTCGAAATCGTCCGCGATGATTTGATCATTGTCAATTTCGAAGAAGAACCCAAGTTTGTCAAACCTGACAAGTTTAGCAACGTAGTCATTGCCGCCTACGTGACCGCTCATGCTCGTTTGAAATTGTATGACGAAGCGTTAGAAGTCTTGGGAGATCGTGTCCTGTACTTTGATACTGACAGTTGCATTTACATTCATCGCCCCGGTTGCCCCCACCCTACCATTCAAGGAGATCGTTTAGGAGCCTGGACAGACGAGCACCCTCAAGATACCAGTTTGAGTTTTGCCAGCGGCGGTCCTAAAAATTATGGGTACCGATACCGAGACCCGCAAGGCCAACTTCACACCTCCTGTAAAGTCAAAGGGTTGACTCTCAACTATCGAACTAACAAAGTCGTGAACTTTGAGGTTTTAAAAAATGCTTTACTGTCTGGACAAGTGAAAGACTTTCAAGTAGCCACGTTAGAACCTCACAAGATTGTACGACTACCTAATCATCAAATTGTGACTCGACCTGTTCAAAAAGTGTATCGCATCGTGTACCAAAAACGAGTGAGACTTCCAGATCACACGACTTTACCTTACGGACACGCCAATTTGGAGGAGTATAAAAAAAGGAAACCCTCTTGAACAGAAAAAAGACAGAAAAGATGACTTCAACATGGGCTTTGCCTGACTATGGTGAGTGTGACAGTCGCTTGAACACGTTCAAAAATTGGCCTAAAGGGGATCGATTACCCACTGCCATCTCTTTAGCCAGAGCAGGATTTGATTACTTTGGACAGGGAAGTTTAGTGAAATGTTTCAGTTGTGGTGCAAGCATTCGCATGAGTCCTAAAGATTCAGATATCGTGGAACATGTCAGATGGTCACCAAACTGCTTACCTTTCTTTAGCGTTTCCACGGATCACATTACAATACTTTTCGGATGGTACAGTCGACAGGTATAAAAAAGGAACCCCAAGCCTAACCCTTCATTCTAACTTTCAACGTTAACCAAGAAGCAAGAAGAAAAAAAAGATGAGTCACCACGATTTGGAGTGTAATGCAGTACCATGCGATGAAACGGATTCTGTACGGTTTGGTATTCCCGATTCACACGTTCAATAAGGATTGCATAGCTTGTAACATCACCACCACTCATCGACCACCCTCTAAAGAAGCAGTACGGCCTTTTTGCTTCAGTGGAAATACTAAAGGAACAGGTATTGACGTTAATGACAACAAGGTGAATGTTGGTCCATATTCGCATGTCAGAATACCTGTGAGTTTACCTGGTTATTCCAAGTATGAAAGTCGACTCGAGTCATTCAAAGACAAGTGGCCAAAATTTCTACAAGGACCTAAACCGGAAGGTTTAGCTAGATCTGGATTTAAATACGTGGGAGAAGGAGATAAAGTTCAATGTTTCAGTTGTGGTGTGAAGCTTCACCATTGGGAGCCTACTGACTCAGCTTACATTGAACATGCCAGATGGTCTCCGCACTGTCACTTCTTACCTTTAGTGGCTTTAGAACAGTACGGGTACGATGAGCTAGATGCCAAACAAAAGAAGAAGTAAAAAAAAAATTCCTTGGCGGAGGAGAATACTTCTTTAGAAGAATACATTACTGGTTTACCTTTGGAGTTGCAAGAACATATTTTTCAGTATATACCTCCTACCTTAGAAGACCGCATTCGTGACTTGCCTTTGAAGTTACGAAAATGGATTTACGATGAGTTGGTTCAGATTCAAGTGAAACGTAAACTTCAAGTGATTCCTCGATTTCAATACTATGGCTACTATCGCCGCATCAGAAATCTGATTCTGAACAACGACTATCACCAGTATCGTGAAGAATACAAAAGAGAGTTACTTCTTTCCAAGTCGGAAACTTTACCCAAGTACATTTGTGGTATGCCTTTGGAAGTGCGCCAAAGGATTTACCGAGAGTTTGTCAAGATCCAAGTGAAACGTAAAATCAAAGTCATTTCTCGATTTTTAAACTATACCCTCTTCCAAGGTCATAGAAGAATGATTATGGGAAACGTCTATCGCACGTACTATCCTGAAGGAGACTGTCTCAAAAGGTACCAACCTTGGGAGCCTGGCTATAAAAACATGCCACCCAAGATACCTACCTTTGCCATCGACCCCTATAAAGAGGCGGCACGTCTGTACTGTTCACGTCACTCGTGAAACGGATTCCGTGGAAGGAAGTCAAACATGAGCCTTCATGCTTTATCGGTACACGTCAAGTGTCTATTGGGCAGCCTGGCTATAAAAGAGTGGGTATGCCTGAACTCTACACGTCACTCGTGAAACGGATTCCGTGGAAGGAAATCACAGATCATGTTCAGACCTTAGAGGATTATAAAAAAGTGATAGAAGAACTGTTTCCATTGAATTTTGGACGTTATGTGGTGTGTGTCTTAGTGACTGCTTATCTTGGAATTCGTTTTCTAGGACATTCGTTGTGGAGTATTTTTGAGGACAAGTGTTTGCCTTGAATTCTTTTGGAGGATCCGTGGTTGTTTTGGACTCAATTGTTGAGTTCCAAAAAACAATATGACCCTGTGTTCTTTTTTGGACTTAGTAGAAGAAGAAGACTATAAAAACTTGATTTTATCAGTACACGAAAGAAACATTGTACGTAAAGCGTTGAGAGTGGTGATGAAAATTAGTGAGGAACTTCCATGTGAAGAAGACATTCGTCACACTTTATCTGTTTATAAAACATTTCAAGAAGTGTGTTTTGCTAGTGAGTTACACCAACACCTTTTCAATTATAAAGATGTACGACCCTGGAGAAACCTTGGTTTCCAATATTGGCTACAAGAAGTGGCTCAGTTTGCCAAAGATTTGGCAACTTGTCCATAAGGGTCTAAAAGTGAAAAAAGTGGAACCTCCATGGGAAACCCTGAAAGAACAAGAACCTGACACCACTGTGGTTCAAATACCTCTTGAGGAACACAACCCTTCCTTACCGCTGCCGTCAGAGGATTCAAAAAAACAAAAGACGAGCAGAAGAATACCACCACCACCCCAAGCAGTGCCTAGGCCTTCCATTTTTTCTAGGACACGAAACTATTGTTGTACATTGACGTATTTATATGACAGTTTGATTGTTTCAGTAGGAGCCTTAATTGTGTACCTGATGATTTTACTTTGCTATTTTATCACTCGTTGGCTTTAATGACTTGTAAAAAATGTTTGGTTGTGTTGGGTTTTTTTAAAAAAAAAATAAACGTGTATGAAAATGTATAAAATGTCTTGGGTCTTTTGTCTTCTTCTCAAAAGTCTTCTTACCTTAGACATGGCTACATCATCTTCTTCTACCTCGTCTACCTCCTCCTCTTCTGTGGTTAAAGTGATTGACGAAAAGTTAGATCGTCAAAGTTGGAATGCTTTGTATCATCCATTTAACATGTTGATTGCTGGACCGAGTGGTTCAGGCAAAACCGAATTTGTCAAACGTTTGATCGAACACAAATCTGATTTGTTTGATCGTCCACCTCAACGTATCGTGTGGTGTTACAAAGAGTGGCAATCGTCTTACACGTTATTGAAAGAAAGTCAAGGAGAAACCATTTCATTTGTGGATGGTATTCCTCACGAAGACGATGGAATCGTGTCTGACGTGACTCAAACCCATTTGGTTATTTTTGATGACATGTTAGGAGAAGACGAAGAAGAAATTAAACTTTGGTTTACACGAAAAGGACACCATCGTAATGCTAGTATTGTCTACATTACTCAAAATTTATTTCAACAAAGTAAAGCCCATCGGACTATTAGTCTGAACGCTCATTACGTGGTCTTGTTTAAAAGCCCCAGAGACAAATCTCAAGTACAAGTGTTAGCCAAACAGTTAGGGGCTCCTTGGCTCAATTATGCGTACGACGATGCCACTCAAACCCCTCACGAGTATTTACTCATTGACTTAAAACCTACCACTCCTGACTATTTGAGATTTCGTGCCCAATTGTTTCACCCTTGGGGTCAAGAAGGTGGTCCTGTCATTTACACGTCCCCTTCAGCCCATTTTAAAAAAAAAACTATAAAAACAACCTACTACGTCATTTCTGTCTCACACTCTTTTGAGAGATGGCTTCCTTTCAACCTCATCCTTCGGCTAAATTGATTCGTGCCTTGTATGGCATCAGTCGTGAAAAAAATGCACAAGTCCGTGCTCATTTGTTAGAAGCGAGTCTTAAAGAAGTGTTACGATGGTTTACTTTGACAGCACGTCAATTACTACAAGGCATCATTCACATCCCTCATCAAACTCAACGTTTTTTTCAAAAACATAAAGCGGCATTGTCACAACTAGCTGATCCTAGAATCGATTCACAGACTAAAAAACAAATCATTTTAACTCCTGGTGGAAGTGGTTCTTTAGGAGGGGTTATGATTCGTTCCCTTTTGAAATGGGATCCTAATGCCCAAGCCAAAAAACCCAAAAAAAACTCCTAAAAAGAAGAAAAGTCCAAAGAAGAAAGCCATCCCAAAAAAAAAAAAAGTCACCCACCAGAAAAAGAAAAGTCGCGCCCAGAAGAAGAAGAAGAAAACAACACCTACCACCACCACCACTAGCACCCGCCGTAATTGAGGTACTGCAGCCAGGACGCAAACGTACACCCGCAAAACACCACCCTTATCATCACCATCACCACAACAGTCCCCAATGATGACGAGGTCTCCTTTTGCGTCCACATCATCATCTTCCTCTTTGTCTTCTTCTTCTTCACCACCTTTTACCATGATGCCTGTCAAACCAGACTTAAGATCCGTGTTTCCTAATTTGATGCAAAAATGGAAACCTATTTCGAAAGTCACCCCGTCGGGACCGTCGACTTCAGCTGATTTAGCCATGGCAGCAGCTACCAACAAAGTACCATCCCCTAAAACCAAAGTCCAAGAAAGAACTGACATCTTACAAAGTTTAGTGGATTTATCCAAAAAGAATTGAGACGATTTAGTCCTTTGAAAACACCTCAACGTCGAGTGAGACCTGTCGTGAAGTTGGTACGTCGTGCAGACAATCAGTGGAGACGTATTCCAGTATAAAATAGAAGGGTGAAATACCAAAGACTTCAGACTTACTCCTCACCTCTAAGATGGCTCCCAAGCGTGCACACCACAACCACCTCCACCAAAAAAAGAAGAAAAGTAAAACCACCACCAAAAAAGGAGGACTTCCACCTCGTCTGGCCAAACATTGGGATGTCTTGTCTGTCCTAACCAAATCCAATACTCCCATGCGAAAACAACTCATTCAAACAGCTCCTAAAGAAATCATCGATACCGTGTGTGAATGTTGTTTGAACGTTTTGAAAGGAACGGTACCTTTGTCCAAGATACAGAAACAAAAATTAGGGAAACATCGGAACGTTCTTCGTCAAAAGGTAAAAAAGAAAATACCTCTTCAACAAAAGAAAAAAATGTTGGTACAACGAGGAGGATTTCTACCTATGTTGATAGGACCGTTGTTAAAAATAGCCGCTCCTTTGTTAGGAACGATTGCTGGACCGCTTTTAGGAGGGGTCATGCGATAACCAAAAAAAGAAGATAAAAAGGACCACCCTTCTCTGAAAAGACCACACCTTTTTGGTACCTTTGAATGAAATGGAAGGACGAAAGCTGACTTTAGTACCTTACAAACGATGGATGGAATTTCATCGTTGGAACGAACAACGGATACCTCATTTACCACCCAATCCTAATCTCAACGAGATGTCCCAGTTACAACAAGAAATACAATCCCTGATGGAACAAAACAATGTGTCCGAAACAGAAAAATCCCAACGGTACGGTCAACTTTTACAACGTCTACAACTCTTTCGTCAAAAAGCGGTCAACGAAAAAGCTCCACCCACTCTGAGAGATTTTAAGACGCTAATGAAAAGCGAACCTAAAGTCACCACCACTAAAACAGACACCGGTACAGGGATGACCGTCAAAGAAGAAAAAGAAGAAGAAGAAGAAGAAGAAGAAGAAGAAGAAGAAGAGTTACCAATTCCACCTCTTAAAAAGAAAAAAAAGTTAGCCACACCCAGTGGGATAAAAAAGATGTTGTTTACCCCATTACCCTCAGAAAAGAAAAAGAAAGAAGTGAAGTCAGAAGTCAAAACAGAACCGATGACCCCTGTTCAAACCACATCTTCTTCTTTTACCCCAGTGGCACGTCGGACACGTAAACAATCCAAAAAGATACCTCACGAAGAAAAGAGCATTGGGACTTGGTTGAGTTATTGAGAAAATCATGGAGAAACTGTTAGCTAGCCTTTATTACAATCCTGGCCATGCTGCTGGTTACGGAGGAGTTCAAAATGTATATCGAGCTGCTAAAAGTAAATTGAAAAGTGTACGTTTACCCGAAGTACGACGATGGTTAAAAGAACAATCGACGTACACGTTACACAAACCCATTCGACGTAAATTTTCTAGAAGTACCACTCAAGTGGAAGGCATCGATCATCAATGGCAAGCCGATTTAGCCGACGTCTCTCATTTAGCCACTTACAATCGTGGTCACAAATATTTGTTTTGTGTCATCGACGTGTTTTTCAAATTTGCTTGGGTCGTGCCTTTGACTTCTAAAAGCAGTACCGAATTGGTACGGGCCTTAAAATTGGTCTTGAAACAAAGTGAACGCCAACCTTTACGATGGCAAACTGACAAAGGCACCGAATTTCTAAACCAAGCTTTTCAAAAAGAATTGAAACAAAGGCAAATTCATTTTTTTACTACCGAAAATCCTGAAACCAAAGACAGTATCGTGGAACGTTTTCAAAGAACTTTGAAAGAACGCATGTGGAAATATTTTACACATCAACATACTCTCAAGTACATCGACGTGTTACCTCGTTTGGTCAAAGCGTACAATCAATCGTACCATCGTAGCATCGGATGTGCCCCCGAAGAGGTCAACCCTGAAAACGAAGTGGTCATGTTTGATAAATTATTTGGTTCACCCCAGAAGAAAAAAAAAGAAGAAGAAGACACCCTTGTTGGAGTTAAAGACGGGAGATTGGGTTCGCATCGGAAAAACCAAACGTACTTTTGACAAAGGTTATTTACCTAACTGGACTACCGAATTGTTTCGTGTCACTACCCCCGTCCGTGGACGTGATCCTCCCGTCTATAAATTGGAAGACATGCACGGTGAAGTACTCAAAGGAACATTTTACTTGCCTGAGTTACAACGAGTGACCAAAAAAGAAGACGCCTTGTACGACATCGAAAGCATTCTCGAACAAAGAACACGGAAAGTAGGTAAACGTCGAGTAGAAGAAGTCAAAGTACGTTGGAAAGGATATCCCCCTAGTTTTGATTCTTGGATTGCTGCTTCTCAAGTCGTCGACTATAAAAAGAAAAAGAAGTAAACTAACAACATGCCATTCAACACAGCAGCAACCCAGACTTCAACGACTCCTTCGCAGAGTTCTTCTCTTCAAGAATTACAAAAACAACCACTTTGGGTGTAGTGCGGAGAACGTGTGCCTAAAAATCAAATCGTCTTTTTCTGCCAAATCTTTGTAGTGTATTGTGTCATCGGAGCAGCCATTGCCAATTTGAGTTTACAACAAGGAGACAAACAATTGTGGACCATTTTACTGAGCAGTTGCATCGGTTATCTTTTACCCAGTCCCTCTTTGAAATTTACGACAACGACGGACAACAGTCACCACCACGGGAGTACGAGCAACGCCAGTCCACCTTCTTCTTCGTCCAGTTACCACCACCAAATTACCATTCCTCTTTTGGAACCTTTTGAACATCATTCTTCTTCTGTCCACTTGAGTGACTCCTCGGACACCAGAACCACTTTGGAACTATGAATGACCAATTTTATTTAACGTTACCTAGTGACAGTTCCATGGATGTGTTTCCCAACAACAGATTATGTTGTTTCACCACCAAATTGCCTCAATCCATCCAATTGGATCACGATGCTCATTGGGAAGTGGGTTTGGTAGAAATCATTCATCCTACGCAAATCATGAACATCAACAAAACTCAAAACACTATGGTTGTGCAAATCTTGAACAAAAATCTACAAGATGAATTAGAAAAAAACGATCCTAAAATCTGGGAAGGAGACAAAAAAAATCCAGACATGAAGGGAGCATTCAAAAAGTTTTCAGATCCAAAAAAAGAAAAAGATTCTGACATAAGGGTCTTTGGGCATTATACCCTGAGAATTTTCTTCTGGATTGTATGCCATTTTGTGTGGAAATAAAAAGTATACCAATCGAAACATCTCAACTGACATAGAATCCGCAGATGCTTTTAAACACCCTTTGGAATTGAACATAGGACTGAATTTAATGTTTGTGTACTCCGATGTGGTAGAGTACAACGTGGTGGGACACACATCTGCTCCCTTACTAAGAGTCATTCCTTTCAAAGTGGATACTGCTGCTGGTGCGTACGAAGAAGGTGGAAACACGTTTCACGTTCACCGTGAATTTGTACATCCTCATTATCTTCCAGTCAGTAAATCGTATTTTGACAGTGTCCACATTAGTATAAAAGGAGATTTAGGACAAGATGTACCATTCATTGACCAAGGAAAAGTCACGGTGAAACTACATTTTCGAAAAAAACAAGTTCTCTAACGAATTGTAACTGACCCAAACAAAAAAATGTATCCAGTGTAACGAGGAGTGGCTCGACAACGAGGACATGGTTTAGGAGATATGTTAAAATCAGCATTTCGGACGGTAGCTCCTATTTTGAAACCGATGGTGACTCGAGGATTTCATGCCTTAAAAGATGCTGCTTTGACACAAGGAAAAGAATTTTTGCAAAATGTCCTCATCGACAAACAAAATCCTAAAGAAGCTTTTATGAGAGCAGGCAAAAATGTGTTGATGACCACTGGCAAAGATCTTTTAGGTCTCCGAGAAAATCCTATAAATACGCTTCATGCTTCAGGCTCTGGCATTACTTCACAGCAGCAAGGACAAGGTAGAAAGAGACGACCACGACATCGAAATCCTTTCAAAGTTCATAAAAGAACACACGGTAGTAGTTCCAAAAAGAATAGGAAAAGAAGAAGAACTGGTAGAGAATTAGACGTGTTTGATTATTAACTGTGAAAATGATGCACCGAGATTCTTGCGAATGTACCAAGTCCGAACTGGATATGTTTAACATGCCTCCCACCATGATGACGAGGCAAGAATCCCAATGGGTAGAATTTCATCCTGTATCGTCTTTGTCGGATTCAGCTCCTATCGAATTTGAAATCAAAGGACAAACCGAAGATTACATCGATCTGAATGACAGCTACTTGTTCCTGAAACTCAAAGTGATCAAAACGGCGGACAGCAGCCTTCCTGATGGCAATTCCAGAGTCGCTCCCGTCAATAATTTCATGCATTCCTTGTTCAGTGGAATAGATTTGTACTTGAATAACAAACTGGTCAGCAGCAGTTTGGATACTTACCCTTACCGTGCTTACTTGGAAAATCTCTTGACGTATGGAAAAGAAGCCAAGAACACTCATCTGGATGCTTCAGTGGTCTGGAAACCTAACACCGCAGGAGAGAATACCTTCAACGACACAGAGGTGTCAGTACCGGCCAGGATTGAGGGTGCTGATTTTGATCATGCAAGAATAACTCCAGCAGAGCCGCACAATGTGGGATTTAACGACCGTCGAAAGAAAATCAGAGGGCACAGTTTAGAATTGATGGATCGTTTGCATTTGGACATGTGGTTGCAAGACAAGTATTTGTTGAACGGAGTAGATGTACGCCTGAGACTGAATCGCAGTAGTACCGCTTTCCATTTGATGGCTAATGCTAACGAGTGGAAAACTGTCATCCAAGAAGCCAAACTTTATGTGCGACGTGTAGAAGTCTTACCAAAAGTGGCCAATGACATCAGTCAATCCTTGAGCAGAACCACTGCTAAGTATCCTCTTAGACGTGTGGAAGTGAAAACCTTTACTGTGGCCACCGGACTCCGATCCATAGTCGAAGATCACATCTTCCAAGGGCAGCTCCCAAAACGTTTGCTGCTTGGTATGGTCAGAAATTCAGCCTTCAACGGAGTCCACGATCAGAATCCGTTCCAGTTTCAGCACTTCAACGTCTCCAAGATAGAAGTCAGTCGAGATGGCAAGACCTTGTGTACCAGACCTTTTGAACCTGACTTTAGCGTCAACGCAAAAAATTACTTACGATCTTACTTGACCCTGTATGAAGCCACAGGACAGTTAGGTACCAACACCAGCCACGGCATTACGTACGAGGATTATGCAGGAGGGTATGCCTTGTGGGGATTTGATTTCACTCCGGACCAAGGCAGCGATGAAGGACATTTCCACCCTATAAAATCAGGCCCCCTTCGAGTGGAACTTCAGTTTACAAATCCTCTACCTGAGACAGTGAACGTCGTCTTGTATGCAGAATTTGATAACACTCTAGAAATCAACAGCTTGAGAGAAGTGATTCTAGACTATTAGAAGAAGAAAAAAGATGCAGCACGAAGAACCTATGGAGATAGATGAGGGATTCTGTGAAGTGAATCATTCAGAACCTAGAATAGAAGAAGAAAAAGAAGAAGAAGAAATCAATTCAGTTCCTGTGTTTACTGGATTTATGGCTTCTCGATGGCCAGAACACGAAAAGCAGTTAGTGACCTGTTATGCTCAGGAATTGAGTCCAATCATTAACAGTCTGATTAAAGAACAATGTTATGGATGTCAAAACGATCATCCCAGTCAGATACAACACGACAAATGTATGATGATGACAGGCGAAGAACAATTGGATGAATATTTGGAAACGGCCTGGTCACAACTCTCGGATGAACATGTGTTGAGACAATGGTATAAAGTCTTGCAGAATTCTTCTTTTCCTCCACTTACTTCTCTGGAGATCAAACGGATTGAAGGACTCATTCATCAGAGTGCAGAACCTATCCGACGTGAATATTCGTGGAATTACAAGACAGATCCATTCAAGTTTAAAGTCAGGTGTGAATTGGTGACTCATTATTTCCATTGTTGAAGACTAAAAAAATGGATACCAGGGAACTTCATTACTTATTGAATCGCGGTTCCTACACTTCTTCTAGGAATCCTGTGGTATGTGCTAAAGATGAACTACCTCATCGTAAACCAAAAAACGTTCATGCCTATGTCATCAATACTGACGACAGTGATCTACCAGGAACCCATTGGATTGCCGTGTACTTTCCCAACGATCACAGTGGTGGTGTGGAATATTTTGATTCTTATGGATTACCTCCTTTGGAAAAAGACATCATCGAGTTTATGAGAAGAAATGCCGTCTCAACTCGATTCAATAATGTGAGACTACAAGGATCTGATTCCATGGTGTGTGGACAATATTGTGTCCATTATCTTCATCAACGCAGTCTTGGATATTCCTTAGAACATTTACTGACTTATTTTGATAGTGACTATGTTAGAAATGATGCTAAAGTACAACAATGGTTTTGTGAACGTTATGGTTATCTCTTGTCTTTAGCTCACAATCGTAGTGTGCATCAGAATGATGTCGATGTAGAAAGTTTGACATTTACTTTACCTTCCCAACGTTGTCAACCTTGTAAATATGTTCCTGTTTAATCTCTTGTTGAATGGTTAGTTTTTTTATGTTAGAATAGTTATTGTTGATTAAAAATATGTTATTGTTATTTTGAAAAAAAATGGTGTTGTGTGTTTTTTTTATTGAATTTGAAAATAATAATTATATTCTCTCTCTCTCTTTCTATCGATCTAAAAAAAACTATCCTCTTTTTTTCCTCTATCTATGATCTCCCTGTCGATCTGAAACCCTACCATGTTTTCCACTGCGTCCGCGCGTTAAGCATATAAAGCGGTGCATTGACCAGTGTAGTCATCAGTCCAGCAGGAGCAGTTGTCCAGTCAGGGCATTCTTTTTTGTGTAGTTTGGTTTGTGTCGTCCGCAGCCACGGAGCGGTAAGAGCTTGCTTACCCTCCGTTTTCAATCTCGGCTATTAACCACCATCACCACCAGCAGCACTTCGCAGCATCCATCAACCCCGCCTGCCTAGCAGCCCGCCTAGCAGCCCGCCTAGCAGATCTATACTACCATCACTATTGCAGCCCGCCTAGCAGCCCGCCCACCAGCCAGCTAAAATCACGCCACCTCAACTTAGGAAATTCTCTTTGTTCATTTGAACCGGAATTTACGACAATTCCAAATCATTAGGGTAAGATAGGAATCATTTTCAAACTTGAACTCTGTAATTGGCGAAATAGGAACACATAACCACTTTCTGTCTCTCCCTGTCTCTATCATCCATTTTAGCAATTTTCTTTTTATTTTTTTAAAGCGTGTGTGAGTGCAGAATTTAATAACGTATTACATTTTTTAATTTATTCACTAACAGTGTAACTTAACTCCCTGAACCGAGACTTACAAATTCAATCCCTTTGTCCGCAATTTTTTGGCGCCAATTTAAATTCTTGATATTTCAAACCGAGTACTTTGTGAAGATTTTAAAACCAGGCTTAGAAACAGGCGCTAGGAACCACACTAGCATTAAACCTGGACAGAATCCTTGCATATCTTTCAGCTCCGTGAGATCACTGCAAGATTTTCTGTTACTTTGAGCTTTGCAAACAAAATCTTCACACTTGCTCCTATATCCGAGGTTCAGTTCAAAATTTAACCACTTAACAATTTTATAATATCTCTATACTTTCTTCATATTTAAATCATACTCATTTGTACCCTTTATTTATCCTAACATTTATTTTTCCATTCTGGTGTTGGCAACTAACAACAAATAACTTCATTTAAGACCCTTCACTAATCTAACAATTTGGTATTTTAACATATCCCTCCGTTTTTTGGTCTTTTGCTTTGTTGTCATTCATAGGAATTAGGGTTAATTCTCAACCCCAAACACAACAGTAAAATCACCGTGTTAGCTATTTTTCAAACCACATTTCCGTTTCACTAAGTAAGTAAAAATAAACCGGACGGAAATGGGCAAAGTTCACATGAAAAAACAAAAGATCCTCAGGAAAAGTCGGATCAACATGAGTATCAATCAAACCCCGCCAGTAACTCACATAGGTGCATTAAACACAGATAAAAACAGCAAAGTTTGGGAAAAAAGATTAATCTGCAATGAAAGCCAGTCCTCCCAAGATAACACACCGCCGGGGGTGTCATTCAAATTCAATAGGTCTCTAAACTCCAGTCACGACACCCCGGATATGAACGATACAGGGGTGTCATTCAAATTCAATAGGTCCCTAAACTCCAGTCACGACACCCCGGATATGAACGATACAATGCCCATGGAAACCACTGCAAACCCTACAACATCTACTCCCTACGCAAACAGTATGGACTCAGAATTGGATTCAGAGGTATTTATAAATTGGAACCCAAACGCAGTCGACTCTTATGACCAGGACCCTACACTACCCATGCACGAATCATCGCCACATCCAACCAAACCCCTACCAATGAACATAACTCCAATTAGCAAGGCGGAAGGGGGGAACCAAGATACACACCGTATCATAGAAACACCACCCCCGATTATCACCAATTATCAAAAGGAAAATCTCAAAGACTCCAATCAAACAACAACCCATACACAAAAAAACAAACAATCAGGATTAGGCATTACTCCTAACAACCAAAACAGGGAAAAAATAATAACATCACCCACCCACGGGAAAAACAACCACCAGCATGTACACAACAGTCAGGTAGCAGGCCCCTCAAAACCCAGACAGATAACCCCAGAAAAGCCCACTAGGCTGCCGCAAACCACTCCGGTTAAAAAATCAACAACAATAACCCAAGGCAAAGGGAAAAGGCCACTTGTAGGCCCACCCAAATTTAAACGATCAGGCAATATTGAACAAAACAGCTACAAAAACAGATACAATAACTACAGGACACAAACACAAGAAATTCAACCTCCAAAGGAAAACAAACAAAACCAAAATAACAACAAATTCAACTACCCTTCAAATCACAAGCTCGCGTACCACCCACGGGAACTTACGCTTTTCCTAACTAGCAGGGACACAAATATTGGACAAATAAGCGACAGGACCATAGCCAACACTTTGAGCACAACCCAAGGAGGAAATTTCAAAATCCTTCACACCAAGGAAAAATATGTAGTGATTAGATGCGCTACCTCCAAACAAGTCGCCAAATACTTAGAAATCCAAAAAATTGGCCCTTACCGAGTAACAATTACTCGCCACATGAATATAAGACCGCAAAATCACGTCCACCTTAGCAGTAAACCTAAACCAGTCACAAACAAAATCATTAGGATAGATAGGGAGCACAACACAGAGTGCTTAACACAGGAATTAAATAGACAGGGCCATAAAATCAATCAGGCAAAACGATTAAATAATAAACAGAGCGAGCAATCTACTGCAGTGCTATTACAATTTGAACAGACCCCCCCCCCCCCAGCTACAATCCGCCTAGGATCAACAGGTAGAAATTATCAGGTGACAGAGTACATCCCCAAAACTAGGTATTGTACCAGATGTCAGGGGTGGGGGCATTTCACCAGTAAGTGCAGATTTAATAAAAGATGCAGAAGGTGTGGGGGACCCCACGAGGGTCAATGTAAATTCCAGGGACAAAAGTGTGCAAACTGCAGAGAACCCCACCACCCACGATCACGTGAGTGCAGATACAGCATCAAAGAAAATGCTATTATCGAGTACATGTCCAAAAACAATGTACCATACCCAGTCGCTAAGACTGAAATCAATAATAGAATGCAAACAACTAATTGCACCAAAATTTCCGCCCCATCCACCAGTCAAACTAAAACTAAACCAATTAGAGAGGTCCCAGCACACCAACATAACCAAACAGGCCGAACAACCAAACAAACCAACAGACAAACTCCAGAATCAACAAAAACAACACCTCACACCCCCAATAGAGCTAAGGAGCAGGATAAAACAAATACCATACCGACAACCAAAAAACATCCCCCCAGCGCGGCACAAAACAACAATAATAATAGAAATACTAAATCAACCCCGGATAAAAATTCAACTGAAGCACCACCCACCGGCAAGAAAGAATTACCTAACAACATAACAGTTATTCAAGTTCTAGAACTTATCCGGGACATAATTGACGGGGTCATCAAACTAACTAAGGACAATCAAATACATGCCGGTACCGTACTTACCCAGATATTGGACCTTGCAATACTGCGGATTAGACCCCAGAACTCTACACAAACCGAAAACCACGATAGTGAATACATAAACGTAAACAGGGGGACCCAACAATGAACACAACAGAATCAATTTACATACTTCAGTGGAATAGTAGAGGAATACGGAAAAACATTGCCGAATTAGTCCTTAGAGTAAATAGCGCCCTAAACAAGCCGGACGTTGTGTGCATTCAGGAGACTCACTTGAATGAGCAGAAAAATTGCCCTAAACTGCCAGGGTACTCTACCTGCTACACCAAAAATCGTCCTCAAGGACAGCAGGGAGGCGGACTGGCAATCTATGTCAGCGATGCTGTATCAAGTGAGGCTGTCGAATGTACACAACTAATACTAGACCCCGAGCCGAAACCGGAACATCAAATTGTCAAAATAAACAATGGTAGTAGACCACTAACAATTGTAAACATGTATGACCCAGGTAGGGAAATCATTAAACCAGAAACATTCAACGCAATCGTTGGCGAGCTCGGGGATCATACAATTATATGCGGCGACTTTAATGCCCATAGCGAGCAATGGGGAGGGACCTACTTGGATAGGAGGGGTGCCAATATTGAAAGATGGGTCGCATTATCAAACCTAGTCATATTAAACAATGGTGCACGTACCAGACTTAACCCTATAAATGGGACCATGTCAGCAATCGATCTAACTCTGTGCACACCCAAGGTAGCGGAGATAGCTGATTGGGAAGTAGATCATACCAGCACACTAGGCAGCGATCATTTTTCCATATTGACCACAGTTCAAATTAAAACACATAAAAACAATACACATATGCCCCCAAAATGGAGATATGATAAGGCGGACTGGGAGATGTTTCGCACTCTCTGTGAGGAGATAGACGACGCCCAATTATATGACGAAAACGTCGAAACCTTTAACGAAAACGTCATTAAAGCACTATCATCAGCAGCGGAGCTCTGTATTCCCAAAACGGGAGGGCGGGGCATCAAACAGTCCGTACCATGGTGGAATGACGATTGTAAACAAGCGTTAAGAGATAAAAAAAGAGCCCTAAACAGGTTTCGGCACTCGAAAAACAACCCCGATTTCCTTGTTTACAAAGAAAAAGAACGCCTAGCGAAAAACATCATATTTAAGGCAAAACAATCCTCATGGCAAAAATTCTGCTCATCCATAAATCTTAAGGCTAATTCAAAGCAGGTATGGGATAAAATTAGGAAAATAAGAGGAAAACAATCCTTTGCAACCCCTAAACTCCCAGGACTTACAACCGACAGGGAAAAAGCAGGAAAATTAGCATCACACTTCGCCGGGATGAGCAGCAACACAAACCATACAGATAATTTCCAAATCCACCGCAACAGGGTTGAAACACTATACCCTCACCTATTCACAGATAGGAGTAACCAAGACAGCCCCCTAAATGTTGATTTCACCATTCATGAGTGGCGAAAAGCTCTATGCAAGAAAAAAACTACCTCTCCGGGGGAGGATACACTAGGATATGAAATTTACAAAAATCTCCCCAAAAGAACTGAACTGGTGATTTTAGATCTGTTGAATGCGATCTGGCGATCGGGAAAGATTCCAACAAGATGGAAGCAAGCAATTGTTATCCCAATCCCGAAACCTGGAAAAGATCCAACAGATATAAACTCATACAGACCAATATCGCTAACAGATAACATCTGCAAGGTCATGGAGACCATGATAAATAATAGGCTTAAATTCCACCTAGAGAGTAAGAATTTGATATCAAAAAATCAAAGCGGATTCCGCAATAAACGCTCCACATTAGATCAACTTATACGACTGGAGTCAAGCATAAGACTGGCATTTAATGCAAAATGTAAAAGTAATCGACATCTAATCGCCGTCTTCCTTGACCTCGAAAAAGCTTATGATCTAATCTGGACCAAAGGGTTAATTGCCAAATTAAACAAATATGGAATCACTGGTCACATACACAAGTTCATATCAAACTTCTTGACCGGCCGAACTATACAAACGAGGGTGGGAGGACAGTATTCAGAAATACATGAGCTGGAAAACGGCACCCCTCAGGGGAGTGTACTGAGTCCCACCCTCTTCAATATCATGATAAATGACCTGGAAAAGTCAATAAACCAAACTCAGCTGGACATATCTCAGTTCGCTGATGACAGCGGAATCTGGAAAGCGGGAAACCCGTCCAGTAAAGCTGTGGTGGGCGAAATGCAGATGGGACTAGATGGGATTGGTAGATGGGCAGATAGGTGGGGTTTCAAAATATCCCCCGGTAAAACAATAGGGGTGCTTTTTACACCTAAACTTAAAACACGTAGGGACCCCCCAAAATTATACCTAAACGGTACAGAAATTAAGTTTGAAAAAGTGGCTCGTTTCTTGGGAATGCTATTCGATGAGCGCCTCACATGGAGCAAGCACATAGCAGAGCTAGTAAGGAGATGCGGACAAGATCTAAACCTCTTACGAAACCTTAAAGGGACTGAGTGGGGGGCGGATCAGACCACACTCCTTACATTATATAGGACACTAATTCGATCGAAAATAGATTACGGGTGCCAGGCATATGCTTCGGCTCACCCTAATGTACTTAAACAACTAGATCGAATTCAGTACCAGGCTCTTGTTATTTGCACCGGCGCTCTCACTAGCACTTCTGGGGACGAGCTACGAGTGTTAACAGGTGAACCCCCTCTGCACCTTAGAAGGGAGGAATTACTCCTGCGCTACGAGACACGGCTGTCAATTCACCCGAAATCTCACCCCACCCGCATTATCATAGACAAGTGCAACAAGCCCTTCCGACATAAACTTAAAGCAAACCTACCAGGAGGGAAAAAAATCCATGAACTACACAGGGAGTTAGAAATCACTACCCAAGCGGAACTAATACAACACCCAGACACCGCACCATGGACATGTAAGACCCCCAAAATCAATGTCGAAGCGTTAAACTATGGGGACAAACAACATAACCCGTTAGAAATCAGGGCAAAAATATTAACTGATATTGCAAATAGATATGAGGGATACACACAAATATATACCGATGGGTCAAAATCACTTGAACCCATGCGCACAGCAGCCGCAGTCGTAATCCCGGGGGAGAATATCACACTGGGGGCAAGGCTGCCTGATCACTGCTCCATTTATACAGTCGAGTTTTGGGCAATTAAGGAAGCCATAAAATGGATTGAAGAGACCCACACAGCCAAATCAGTGATCATCAGCGACTCCCTCAGTGTGCTACGAACCCTGGAAACAAATAACTCGTCCAGCAGGGAAAACATGCTAAGGGAAATATATTTAAAGCTAAAAACCCTGGACCAACAAAAATATACTGTGGAATTCATGTGGGTACCCTCCCACATCGATATTCCAGGGAATGAAAGGGCAGATCAAGAAGCTAAAAGACAGCTTAAAGAATCGGAAATACACCAAATGGATTATAGCGTGCTGGAAATTTACAGTATCATAAGGCAGAAAGTAGATACTAAATGGCAAAGGGAATGGGACAACTCAGCAAAAGGGAGAAAACTCTATCAACTGCAAAAGCAAATTAGCAGGAATATACCAACCCCCAAATTGGCAAACCCATACGACTCCAAAATCATAACACGACTCAAAACTGGCAAAACCCTTTTAGCCAGCAGTTTTGGAAGGTTTATACCAGAGATAAGAGCAGCAGGCATAAATTGCCCTCACTGCCCCGTCCCGGAAACATTAGATCATATCTTTAATACCTGCCCCAAATACGCACCAGAAAGGACAGATTTCCAGGAAAAACAAACCAAAATAAACACGCCAGCCCAGTATCCGACGTTTTTTAACAACAAAACGAACAACATCAACTCGATGTATGCGAACATCTTGGGGTTCATATCTGCCATAGGGAAAAAGGGAAAAATATAACCAATTAAAACACCGCTCCACCCCCCCCCTCACACATATACACATAAAATTACCTTCCAAAATAAATTTAAGATTAAAAATCAAAAGGTCAGATCACAACGCAGGGAGGAACCAGGTATGCCCACAGCCCTTACGGCTGGAGGGTACGTCTCAACGAACTTGGGCCCTCGCACTGCAAGTATTTAAACCTCAAATCACTAGGACAGCTAGGAAAAATTAAACACAAAATCTAAAACTAAAACTTAAAATTAAAATAAAATTAAAAGGTCAGATCACATCGCAGGGAGGAACCAGGTATGCCCACAGCCCTTATGGTTGGAGGGTACGTCTCAACGAACTTGGGCCCTCGCACTGCAAGTATTTGAACCTCAAATCATTAGGACAGCCAGAAAAATTAGACACAAAATTTAAAATAAACTCAATTAAACACAAGCAAAGCATGATTTGTTTCTTACCCCATGCATGACTACTAACGAAAGGAAGGAAAAGAATGGATGAATTGATGAATGAATGTTTTTTCTTTTTATTATTAGGGAAAAAAAAAAAAAAAAAAAAAATAATAACAACAACAAAAAAAAAAAAAAAAAAAAAAAAAAAAAAAAAAAAAAAAAAAAAAAAGGGCTGTTTCTGTTGTAGTTAATACATACATGACTATATATTCTGCTTTCTCTACGCTCTCTCGAAACACCCACACTGGTACCGATATTCGGAAAAAAACAGTCCAAGGAGTATCAGAACAACACACCAATGAATCAATAATAGGATCCTTACAATGGCCCCAATCGAACCTAAGAGTATAAGGTGGTTACAAGTCCAAACCATCAGGGGCCGACTGCACAATGCGGTATATAAGTTCATGCTTTATCCCAGATCAAAAATTATTCAATAGGACCCTCTCAATGGCCCAAATCTAACCTAAGAATATAAGGTGGTCACAAGTCCAAACCATCAGGGACCCACTGCACAAAGCGGTATATAATCTTCAACTTAAACCCAGTTTTCCAAACAAAAGGCAGAAAATTCAATTGATAACAGGAAACGTAAAAACTTTGACCCAAATCCATAGACAATATAAGGTGGCTTAAAAACCAAAAGCCATCAGGCCCAGCCGCACAAAGTGGCAACGATTGCTTCAACATGCATAGAATCAAGTATAGGGCACAGCTCCTTGGACTTAACCCAACTTCAACACGGTACCAGTCAGCCAATCATAAAGAGTTCAAAAAATTCAAAAATTTTTAAAGAATAGCGTCACGTGCAAGACGACATTAATTTAGGCAAAATCACACCCTGGACCACAGACACCATCTTGTGACGCAAGAGCTCCTGCCTGGCCGTTCCTGCCTCCGCCTTTTCCGCGCCCTGACATTGCATCGCAACAGACAGTGTGCTGGGCACACAATTAAATGGCATGAGGGCGATTCGCACCCCCACGCCG
Source organism: Margaritifera margaritifera (assembly GCA_029931535.1). NCBI lineage: Eukaryota > Metazoa > Mollusca > Bivalvia > Unionida > Margaritiferidae > Margaritifera > Margaritifera margaritifera. Next base: position 10,555,895 of record JAQPZY010001686.1, read on the forward strand.
ATTAATTAAATAGCATGCGGTGCATGCAGTAAAGCGCAAGCGGTTTTTACAGCTCTGTTTAAACCGCTTGACGAACCCCAAACTGATGCTACAGCAACAGTTTGGGGGCAAAGTAAATAGTGCGCTGTGCGCATATTAATCAGACGTACATGACGAGATTCGTCGCACACGTCTATAATTCAAATTCAGTCAGTCAGTCAGTGTAGTCATTCTCGTTGACTCGTCAAGATCTCAACAGTTCCAAAAAGAAGAAAGAAGAAGATGGCCGCCACCAAGATTACAAAGCTGAATGAAGCTATGGTTAACATTCAAAGAGTGAAGAATCATTTGATGGAGACCAACCCAGAGAGAAAGACGATGACGTTCATTCAAATGGCACATGATCTAGTAGAAGAGGTCCTGAGAGAAGAAATACTTAGGGAAAGAACAGAATGGGAGGCAGCACAACGACTACAGCAGCAGCAGCAGTAACAAAGACAACAACAGCAGCAACAACTTATGCAGCAGTCCAACAAACCATTTGACGGCGAAGTCAGTTGCAAGATTGACTGCGAAGAATTTGCTTTCTCTTTCACCCGAAAGAGACCTGCCTGTCTTAAAGCTGTGAGACCCATCGCTAAACGTGGCCGCCCTGCTGGAGCTACTGCCACGGCTACATCAACCCTAAGAAGTTAAAAAACAACCACATAACTTCTTAAACCCAACGGTCCTTTTAAGGGCCACCCAATCTCTAGAAAAAGATTACTACTCTCAAATTGCCATATCTATATGTGTGTTTTATATATATGTTTTGTATGTTATTTTTGTGATGTTTTAACCCCACAAAAAAATCCTTCTCCCCTTGTATGTTTTGTGTGGTGTGATTGATATAAAAAAAATTTTAAAAAGTAAAAAAATAGGAATGGAATGGTGTGTGGAAGTTTAATATAAAAATTTTTTTTAAAAAAAAAGGGTTATGTGTGGTGTGTGAAAGTTTAATATAAAAAAAAATATAAAAAATAATTAAAAAAAATGGTTGTGTAGTGTGTGTAAGTTTTTAAAAATAAAAAACTTAGGAATGGTATGATGAGTGTTTGATTTTTATCAAAAGTAGTTTCTTTTAGGTCCGCGCTTTTAGAGTCAGGGGTGATGGAGTGCAAACTCCGCGAAGCCTAGAATGACGTCCAAGGAATGACGTCAGACGCGGGGTAGTGGGGTGATGTTTTTTTTGTTTTTTTAGGTATAAGGGATGTTTTCCTTCACGTCCGCGCTTCTAGTATATTAAAACAACGTCTTCCCTAGTTAAGCTACCCAGTTTATTCAAGAGAATGAACAAAACTGAAATGATTAGACAGATAAGAGTGCATTTAGAGGTGGCGTGGCACCTCCTCCATGAAGTGGATAAAAGGGAGGTGGAGGAGAGGGAGAAGCAAATCCCAATTAAACCACATCCAATGATGATGGAGGATTGGGAGCCTGAAACGACTCATCCTCCATGGGTTTTTAAAACTCCCTGCAAACAAAGTAAAACTACATGGAGGGGGAGATGCCCTGCATGCAGGGCAAAGCCTGGAAGGTGCCCCCACCTCTAAGTGTACTCTAAAACAAAAAAATCCAACGGTCCTTATGAGGACCACCCTTTTTTCAAGAAAGATTAATTCTATTCCCTCCCACACCCCCACACCCCCACCCACACTTCCGCCACGTTAAAAACTCCCGTAGAGTACCCAGAGAGACCCCAATGTTAATTTCCCGTAGAGTACCCAGAGAGGCCCCGCTATGTTAATTTCCCGTAGAGTACCCAGAGAGGCCCAGCCATGTTAAATCCCATAGAGTACCCAGAGTGCCACCCCAGTACCCAGTTACCCACCACATACTACTATAATTTTTATACGGATTATCATTGTTTATGTCTTGATTTGAGAAGTACACATGATAATAAATTGCATGGAACAGGGCATAAATTGGTTAATAGTCAACAAGGAATACACTTGCAGCTAAATAGAAAAGAAAACATTGATGCGCACAAAATGTATATTTGTTTGTGTCTGATGCTCAGGTAAACATTAAGAACAACCAAATAAAATCTATAGTGTGTTTTAAAAATTACCATTTTAATAAATAGATCCATAATAAGATGATAAATGGGTTTCAGGTATGATGTTTAGAAAGTGTGGCGCGTGTAATAAGAATGGTGCTGTTGAGCAACAAGGTGTAAACACGTTTGCTGTATGTGACTTTCAAATAATTACAAGAGGCAGAAAAACTAAATTAAAAGAAAGACAAAACATCACATGTCAACAGTAAATATTTCACATAAAAATGTAATTAAACGACTGTAAACAATGCAATGCCCTGATCACATAATTATTTATATTTCAGATGCAATACAAATGGATACATTAACATGATTAAATTTTTAAAGATAACTAAAACATCAAGGAGTATAAATTGGTGTACTAGATTCTGAGCAAGTTAAAGGGGACCAAAATAGAAATAATGGTCATCTAGTTGTACATTTATTTAAGTTATTTGCTCATTTTTTTATCGTAATTTTATATATTTCATAATGGTATGATCTAGTTCATCTTTTGCTGATTTATAGTTTAGTTAAATAGGCAGTTCTTGAACATTTTTAATTCTAGATTCTTTTTAATTACTGACTTTTTAATATCCTTGCATACTTTCCTTAATATCCTTGCATAGGGTAGATATCGTTTTGTATCGATTCTTCACCTCTTGTATCGATACGCATATCGATATGGCAAAATTATCGCTGCATCGATATATAAATGAATCGTTTCACCCCTAAATGTGGTACACTTGGATCCTTTCATCTATGTCAGTCCTAAAAACATATAGCTTACTTCTATACCACAAAATTCTTATATTAGTACACCATTCAATTCATCTTTAAAAAGTCCTGGTATCGTATTAGTCGTTGTGTCTTTAAACAACATTCTCATAAACTGCTCAACAGAATAATTCAACATTCTCATAAACTGATGAACAGAATAATTTGACCAAATTTGACAAAATGCTTTCTGGCATAGAGGACTTTCAAATGAGTACAAATGATGCCGACCTGCCATCAAAAAATGGCTCTTTTTGCTAGAAAAATAAATAAATACATAAATAAATAAGTGAAATTTTCCAAGAAGTATCCTGGCAAAGAGGGATTTCAATTGCTTGCAAATAATGCCGATCTGCAATAAAATCCGGCTACCATTACTAAACAAAGAAAAACATTTAAAAGACTTCTTCTCAAAAGTCACTCAACAGAATTTGACCACATATATAAAAATAAGCATCCTGGCTTAGGGAGCTTTCGATTTTGGACAAATTATGCCTATATGCCATCAAATCTGGCCACTGTTACTTAAAGTAGAAAAATCGTTAAACAACTTCTACTCAAAAAGCGCTCAATAGAATTTGACCAAATGTGACACAAAGAATACAGGCTTAGAGGGCTTTAAAAATTTGCACAAGCGATGCCGATTCGCCATCAAATATAGACGCCATTACTAACAAACGAAAAACCTTGAACTGACTATTTGTCAAAAATCGCTAAACAGAATAGGACCACATTTGATTCCACAATCAAATACGGAAACCATTACTAAAAATTTACCAAAAAACCCCCTCTGAACAACGTTTTCTTAGAAACTATTTAGCAAAATTTGAGTAAATTTAAATGACACCGATTTGCCATGAAATATGGCCATCGTTACTACAAATAGAAAATCGTTGAAATAAGTTCTCAAAATCCACTCGACAGAATTTGACAAAATTTTACAGAAAGCACCCTGTCGTGAAGGGCTTTTAGTTTATGCAAATGACGGCAATCTGCTATTAATTATGGCTGAAGTTACTAAAAATAGAAAAAAATAACAACTTCTTTTTAAAATGCTGCTAAACAGAATCTGACTGAATTTGACAGAATGTGTTTTAGTTTGAAGACCTTTCAGATTTATACAAATGATGCCAATGCGCCATGAAATATGGCAGCGGTTACTCGAAAACTAGACAATCATATTTTTTTGTAAATTTTTTTTTAAAAAAGCAACGCTCAACAAAATGTGACCAATTTTGACACAAAGCATCCAGGGATAGAGACCTTTTCAATATTGTACAAATGATGCTGATGTGCCATCAGACATGGACGAAGATACAAAAACTCGAGAAACATTGAAGCAATTGTTTTCAAAACAGCTGCAATCAACAGAGTTGGAAGACATTTATACAGAAAGCATCCTGCTGACCCAGATTTATTGGCCAACTGCTCTTGCGTTTGGCTATTAGACAGAAGTCGGCGATGTCAGCGATCTCATACCCATTTGGTCACTTGGTACTGTTTTTGTCCATTTGTCTGTCCATCCACCCATCCATCCATTATCCACACTTTCTTTACCGGGGTAAAACAACAAAACCATTTACGATATCTCAATGAAATTGGTACATATATTAAACTAGTGGTATTGACGTGTCTTTAGCGAGTCACAATTCTTCAGTTTCAATATTTGTTACTTTTTTTTACGTTTCTTTGTTCATCCATGAACCTGTCATTTACACTTTCGTTTCCAGAGCATACTTCCACAAACCGTGCAAGATATCTCCGTGAAACTTGATACAAATATTAGATTAGTAGTGCAGACGTGCCTTTGCTATTCACAAATCTTAAGTTCAATATTTTTAACGTTTATGTCAGTTTGGCTGTTTATCCATGCATCCACCAATCACACTCTGTTTGGCTGTTTATCCATGCGTCCACCAATCACACTTTCAATTCCGGAGCAGAATTTCCAAGTCGTTAAAGACATCTCTTTTGAAACTTTATGCACATATTAAACAGGCGGTTAAGATCTGCATTTTGATGTTAGGAGTACTTCAATTTTCAATATTTTTTTTAAAAAAATTTGTCCATCGGTCTGTACATCTATCTGGGAGTCGCGGTGGCTCAGTGACATAGTATACTTCTACTTCAGTACTGGACAGGGCACTTGTACAGGCATTATGTCCAGTGACACCAGCAACATCGATTATATAGGCATTTATAATTTTGATGCTTCACTCTTTGGAGAAAATGTTATTGTACAGGCGTGATTGTAAATCACTTTTGAAGTATTCGTCGGAGAAGTGATTGATAAGGGGAGGATATTTTAATCTTGAATGGTTCTGGGAAAGTAACTGTAATTATAATTGTCTGTATTGCATTATATCTGAATTCAGGAATTCGGCTTTAGTCTAGTGCCTACATTGTTCTCTCTTATAAAAGGATGACGTTTGACTGCGGTATTGCCATGTATAATTTTGTAGAATGTGATAAGTCTTCTTTTCTATCCGGTTGAAAGGGTTTGCCACTAGAGTAATTCCAACATTGGATTTACACGTGTACTTCTCCGATAACTGCCAAATACAAAACAAACAGCTCTTCTGTGAACTTATTCAGTTTTTTATATCTGTAATCTTGAGCGTGAATCCAAAACTGATGGTACATTGTCAAAATGAAGACGTACTAGCGTAGTAGTCCAAAATTGATGGTACATAGTCAAAATGAAGACGTACTAGCGTAAAATGGTACATTGTCAAAATGAAGACGTACTAGCGTAGTAGTCCGAAATTGATGGTACATTGTCAAAATGAAGACGTACTAGCGTAGTAGTCCAAAATTGATGGCACATAGTCAAAATGAAGACGTACTAGCGTAGTAGTCCAAAACTGATGGTACATTGTCAAAATGAAGACGTACTAGCGTAAAACTTCTTTACTACAGTAGTTCAAAGAGTGTCTGTGTATGGTACATTGTCAAAATGAAGACGTACTAGCGTAAATCTTCTTTACTACAGTAGTTCAAAGAGTGTCTGAGTAGGCCTACAGTTTTATTTGTTTTGATGTTTATGTTTTGGATGTGTTGTTTCCAGGAGAGGCAATGCATAACTGCAACATCAAGTCATGAATTGCTCGTAAATTCGGTCAATATATGGTCTCTTGTCTTGTATAGAGAGAGATATAGTTGTTTAAATTTTGTGACATGAAGAACGTAGCACTTGCTGGTGTTGAATTTCATGAACCATTGGTCTGACCAGGTAATTAGAGTATTAAGATAAATGTTAGATGTTGTCATGTGATAGACTAAATATAAATATAAAGTTTAATGTGAAAAATTACTCAGTAATTTAAGATTTATAAAGGCCGTAAAAACTTCGGAAAATGGATCCATCACAAGCCTTGTGAATGAAGAGGTAAAAGCAGTTGATATTCCAAGATTGAGACAGGATTACTATCGATTCTGACTGACCGTAGCGCTTGTCCCTGCCAGGCAGTCAAAACACTACCTACATTCAGCAGTGACAGTGCACTAATACGCTATAGCCTGTTTTCGAAGCTTGATACAATAATAATAGATAAACTGCATTGAGAGACACCTCTAGTGGCTCTTGACGGCTTGTGTTCCGTTCCTGTTCATTTCAGTCAAAATTATACACGAAACAGAATATTCCCAGTGTTACGACTCTATGGCTCGAACAAACGTAACAAAAAGAAAGTGAAACCAACAATGTTTGTAAAAATCAACAAACAATTTTTTAAAATAATTAATGTGAAAATCAAAATACACTGACAGTTTCGTATATTAAAATTCAAAAAATCCAACAATTATTAGTGTCCTAATCACAAGTCCTGTATATATAGAAACTATAAAATATTCCAAATGAATGAATGTTCCAAGTTAATTAATGTTTTAAATGAATCGTCGTAATGAACGAATGTTCCGAAAGAATTAGTCTTCCTAATGAACAAATGTTCCGAATATATTGTTCCGAATGAATGAGTCTGTAATGTTCCGATGTATCAATGATAATGTCAGATCATCTTTAATTATTCAGAGGCATCCGAGAAAGTCCAAAATATAATTCCAGGTAGCTCTGATGAATGGTCCAATAAATAATTCCTTTTGAATTATCTATACAGCATGGCATAACATCATTACAGGATTCTAGCTCGGCTATTATTTCAAACGATCTGATGATTCCAAAGCTGATCATAAAAACAGTTCTTTTCAACTCAAGATCTAAAATGGAATGGAATCAATTCGTATTTCCAGGTCTTTTATACAACTTGCAAATGGCACATTTCACAACAGAAAACGTGTCATATTACGACCCAGAATGCAATACTAAACGCGTCTATTTCATGGAATTTTACTGAAGAATGATTAACAGCTCTGACCTTGAACAAAAGGTCAGTAAACATGTTGTTATTTGATTAATAGTTCAAATAAACTCAACTTAAATATGACTCACTATTTGACACAACTTTAAAGTAGAGTCATAGGCCAAAAGTTTCAGCACATTATAGATTCCATATACATAATTCCGTAACATAAGGTAGTGATCGTTAAAGTTATATATGCCATAACTGGCGTAAGTTTGTCCACGTGAAAAATGCATAAAACTGAACCTTGACGATAGGTTTTATACCTTACTAGGTAAAGCCTGGAACTAACCTTGCCTTACACTGTTTTTTTATATACAGTCATTAAATTTGAATGAGTGTGTTTACCTTTAAAATCACCATATGCAGAAATATCTTCTCTAGTCAAGGGTCATCGATTCAATTCGTTCCACATTGACATCGATGTGGAACGAAGTGGGTCCACGACTCATGACTACCGAAAATGAGGCACAAGGTACAGTAGGTAGAGGTGACACACATAATCTTTTCATGTTCCACTCATTATTTTTGTTCTTTGCATTTACATGTAGCTCAGCTTCCTAGACACTGTTACATGTATGGTCATGAAATGTTAAGTGTGCATTCACCTTTATCACTTATGTTAGTACCCATAAAAAGTAAATTGTGGATATAATGACCCACTTTCGTGCTAGATGGACTCCGCTAAGTTTTTGAATTATGTACTGTACCGACGAAGCAAACATAGCATTCTACAGAGTTTCCAGTTGGTTTATTCTTGGCACAGACCAACAGATTTGTATCCAATTATAAGCGTGAAAGAAGAGAAAAATCTTTAATTTAGGATTTATTTTATAAATAGGAAATACAGTAAATCTCTGTTTCATGCAATATTTCACTCGTGTACTCTATTTTACTTTTCTAAAGTTCCAATGTGTTTCTTGTCGTTGACATTTTAACTTGACCCCTCAAAAAACTTGCAGTTATAAAGTTGATCTTACTTACCCATAACATCGGTTGAATACATGACCACTATGACATGAATACATCTGTGCATGTGCTGTTTATTTATAGGGGTTGTTTCAAAAAATTGTTTTGAAATGTTTTGGATTGAGTCAATTTTTGGTGAAGTTGTGGAAAGGAAAATAAATTAAATTGTTTGATATAGTGGCAGTTAATTAAATAATTTTACCTTTTTGTAATTACAGTGATGTAATCTAGGTACTCCTATCAGTTAGAATTAATTACAATGTATAGTTTCTGCTCTGATCATTTGAAGTCATATGTAGAAAATGCATGGTGTAATGACCAAAAAAGGGATACAAACCTTAAGCGAGAGCCTTTCAGTGGCTTAACTATAATATATAACAAAGGAACTATAAATGAGTAGCGTTCATAAAAAAAAAATTGGTGCAAAAATAAGAGAGTACTCCCATTATCATCAGACAGACTCTTACGGTAGGTGAATTTGATCTCTCGTGTACCTTTAAGATGTACGGTTCAGATTACGACAAGAATGTTTGTTTTTATCATATGATACTGTCGGTCACTTTTGGACTGATGCGGGCAATGACATGTGGAATAAAGTCAAGGTCTCGTCAACAATTTAAATTTGTCATCTAATTATCCTGCGCTTTCTGATTCCTGTGTACAAACAAATGTATAAAAATGTGAACATTTATAATTTTTTTGTGAGACAAATTATACGAATAGGTCGACACTTTTTATATGAAAGAAAATGATGAAAATGACGTCATATATAACTTTAAGCAGCTTCATCCAATATACATGCATACAGAATAGTCTTTAATGTTGAAAAGGTCGCTTGATATGATAAGTCGTTGGGTTAGAAAATCTCTCTCTCTCTCTCTCTCTCTCTCAGCAACGCGGCGAGGGGTCGCTTGGAGTTGGAAATTTCACGTTCGACAAAGGCAGCTGCTTCAATCCAAAACTACAGTATACCTAGTGAATATTTTGGGAGGGTTTGGAAGAAATGTTGCATGCAACGAGACAGCTCTTGTGGCATTTTTTTAAAAACAATATACATACAGAATACAGAAATTCGCTTTGTTGATTTAAAGACTTTTTGTATGTTCTTCTCCATTCTCATAAATTTGGACTTGAAGTACAGTCATCAACAGTGATGTCAGAATTGACGCAACTTTGCAGACGTCACAAATGTAATTCACCACTTAATTAATAACAAATCGTTTGTTTCATGTTTATCTTTATCCGAAACATAAAGGTTTTGTGTCTGGACAAATGTTCGAGATATTTGTTTGCCAATAACCGGTAAAATGGGTGTGATCTGCTCTTGGAAGAGCTCAAATGCAACATTGTAACTATGGATGGCAGAGGACATGAAATGTCAACTGAGCAACAACAGCCGGCTATAGAATTTTATCATAAAGGCGAAAGTCATTGAAAAGTCGCAGAAATATTCAATGTTCGTAAGTGTTTAGCATTTCACAGCTCGTGAATAACTTTGAACAACAAAGAAATGTGGAAAACTGTGGACGGAGATGGATCATTGATGCGAGGTGAGATCGTCAACTTTTGAGAGTGGTGAAGCAAAAAGAGACGACAGAGTTTGAGAGAGATAATTACAACCAATATGCACCTGAAAAAACATCCATGACGATAGTTCAACACCGACTGCGTGCTTATAGTTTAAAGAAACACCGAGTTTGGAAGACACTGACGTTAGCTGCTAATAACAGAAAAGAACGTCTGTACGTGTGGTGAACCAACGAAGAAGATTACAGACCCGAGTGCCTAGGACTCCATGGAAATAATGTCAGGGTAGGTGCCATGTTTTGGAACTGCATTACGTTATTTTGGAGTGGGTACTTTGGTCGAACCTGCGGGAAGTATTAATAGCGAGAAGTACATTAATACTCTTAACTTTCATATATGGCCAGTTGTTGCAAAACATGTTGCAAATTCACAATGTATATTTAAAGATGACAGTGCACCTTGCCACAATTCAGCAATATCTGCCATTTTATGATATATAAGTAGGTAACTGTCTCTGCTACTCTGATCACACGTTTTGAGAACAATGTTGACTCTAGATCAATCGATTAGTATATAATAGCACAGAAAATATAGATCCACTCTTTAGTTGGACTTTGTCTTCTGTTTTTAACAATATTTGCACAGTGAACGTTCATCCCCTATCCCACCGGGCAAAAGGTGTTCGCACAACTCGACCTTTCACAGGTCAACCGAATTGAATGCTTTGTTTTCAAAGGCTCTAGTTGACGGATTGCCGTAGTCACAAGGATACAAAATTGCTCTAGAGCTTGCAAAAAGAAGCGGATCCTCTGGAATTAAAGAATTATGCTCAACCGCTACTTTATATGAATACCTCCGTAACACCTTCTGTATCGCAATACTTTCCGTTGACAACTGAGAAAAGGGGTATGGTTTGACACATTCATTGTCCGAATTTGAGACTCGGGACCCTAAATAAATATTTTCACTTGATTTACTTGTCGTCGGCAGTGATGCGGACGGCGGTTTCTCTATTTCCTCGTCCAGGTCTGTGAAAAAATTGTTTTCAATTCCTTGTTTTTCCTCAAGCTTGAAAATACTGTGGTTTGCATTGTCGTTCTTTTCTGAATTCTGAACATTTGCTTGTTCATTTAGCATTTTCTCTGAGGCGTGCTCTTTGGAAGATTTTGATGAAAGTGTTCCGTTGCTGAAGTTCGAGAGTGTAAATTCTACCTCTGCTTCATTTTGTTTTCTTTCTGCTATATTTCGCTTTATCCGTTTCCTATCCCTGTTAATGTAAAAAGGGAAACTTTTGAATCAAGGTGGTTCGAAGTTAGGTTAAAAAAATATTTATTTTCAAACATTTCAAGAATAAATATGGTGCTAAGGAAAGTAAAGAATTTGGAGAGACAAAAGTGCTTCCGTACTTATCTAAATCCATTTCCTATCATGAAGTATATTATATTAATATAACAGCACATATAACGCATAAAACTGAAAAATAAATCTAGAGTAGGTGAATACATATAAGCAGGATAATGTGGCACCTTAGGATAAAAAAGTGGCACTCTGGGATTAGGGGGAATTCCATGTTAAAAAGTCCATAAGTTTAAAATTACTATGGCACTCTGCGGTCAAGGGGAATTTAGCATTAGTCTATGGGATGAACATGATAGGTCATTATGCGGACAAGGGGAAATATAATGGTAAAACTACACCTGCTAACGAACATGCCGTCTGACTGACCATCACCCACTCATACTGATTAGCACATGCACTCCCGGACTCCCAGACCATCATCCATACCTATTGACCAACACAGCCTTACTGACCAGCACTTATATCTACTAACCAACGCCCACCCTTACAAACCAATTTGGAGTGTTACTGACCAGCACCCAAATTTACTGACCAATGTACAGTCTCACTGACCAGCACCCACATCTAGTGATCAGCACCAACGCATAATAACCAGTACACAGCGTTACTGATCTGCACACACGCTTACTGCGTGTTGGATGAGAAATTATGTATTTGTTTGTAATGACGAGTGTTAGTGATCCTCCGTTTCATATGAGTTTGTATGTATGTGTATGAGTGTTGGATAGTAAATGGTATGTGGTGGATTGTAATTATGTGTGATAGTATTACTTAACTATATAATCTATATTCTCTTTCACACGAATCTGTATGGAAGTGTATTGGTGTTTGAGAGTAAATGACGTGTGTTGAATTGTAAGTATATGTGATAGTACTACTTAACTGTACAATCTATATGCCCTTTCGCAGGAGTTTGTATGTGTGTGGTGTTGGATAGTAAATAACCTGTCTTGAATTGTAATTATGAATGATAGTAACTACATACCCTTTGGCCCCTTTCAAATGAGTTTGTATGCATGTGTGTAGGTAATGTATAGTAAGGCTGTGTTTGCCCATAAGTAGGTGTGAGTGTCCCTCATCTATCGTTATTTCATCATCTGTTTTGTTTGTAAAGTATTGGAATGTAATTATGAGCATTAGTGACCATCACATAACTCCCTTTTTACCTCTTCCCTTTTGTTTGTACGTGTGGGTGTTTTATAATCAAGATGAGTGATGGATGATCATTAGCTGTTAGCTCTCTTCATTATAAAGGTTGCATTGAAAGAGTGTATCATATGTTAACAACAGAGACTTTTGTTAACCACAACGGCCCTTTTCAGGACCACCGAGATTTCTACAATATAAATGCTACTAAAAATTACCAACCCCAATATTAATGTTGTAAATTTTTATGTTTAATTTTAAATATTTTAAAAACTGTTTTAATATTTTATTTGATATTTTATTTAATTTTTGAAAAACTTTTTGTTTACAATTTGTAAAAATTTGGTTTTAAAATCTAATATCTTTTGTTCGAACATTTTGTGGAAATTTTAAAAAGATTTCTAGATATATTTCAGTCTTCAATAAATTCGGTTTAATTTGTTTAATTTGTTTACTTGTACAATTTTTATTTTTTTTAAATTTTAACGTTCAAATTTTGTTTACAATTTATGGAATTTCTTTTTAGGTTTTGCTAAATTCCATATTAGTTTAGTAGTTTTAGTATTACTTATTGTCTCAGCCATATTTTAATTTATCCGGATTTGTTTTTGTATCCACTAAATTCTGTATTAGTTTTGAATTTTAGTACTACTTTTAGGCTATACCATAATTTTTTTTTATATAATTTTCTGATTTTTTAAAGTTCCACACAAGTCCGTGACATTTTTGGAATGTGAGTACTAAATTTAGTCTACGCCATTTGTTTAACATTTTTTCGGATTTTTTTCTTCTCAGTCTCTTCTTTTCAGAATTTTAGTACTAGTTTTAGCGTAAGCCATAATTTTTAAAAAAAATCGGGATTTCGCTAAAGTATCAGAGTTTCGGAATTTTAGTATTACTTAAGGTCAAATCATTATTTTTTCCATTTTTTCCTTATTTTTTTTTTCAGTGTGCGCTAAAGTCCGTATTAGTTTCGGAATTTGAATACTACTTTAAGTGTAAGCCATAAGTTTTACTTTTTTCGCCATTTTTTCAAAATTCTCCACTAAATTCCTTATTGTGTACTGGTTAGTATGCGTTGGTGCTGGTCAGTAGGTGTGGATGCTGATCAGTAGGACTGTACATTGGCTAGTAAGCGTGGATGCTGGTCACTAACACTGCATATTGGTTAGTACGCATGGACGTTGGTTAGTAGATATTGGTTCTGGTCAGTAAGACTGTCTAAAATCATTCACTATCACCATCCAACATATAGAGTACTGATGTTATAAACAGGTTAAATCAAGGGAACCAACTCATAATGACACTTAAATGGACGTGGCTACAAGTAATTCTAAAATTACAACACTGTCAGGGCATTTAGCGGAGACGAGAAAAACACGGAACGTTAGATAAAAAAGACCGTGACTAAAAGTAATACTAAAATTCCGAAACTAATTCGGACTTAAGGGAGTATTGAAAAATATCCGGAGTATTATATTAAAAGATATGGCCGTGATTACAAATAATGCTAAAGTTACGACAGCGTCACGGACTTTAGCGGAGACCGATACCCCCTCATCCCCGCCCCCATCTCGAAAATATGTAAGAATTCTGACTGAGATTATAAGTGGTGCTAAAATAACGAGACTGTCACAGACCTTGAGAGAAAAGTAATACTAAAATGCCGAAACTTTAGCGAGAACTAACAAAAAAAAAAATAAAAAAAAAAATACGGAATTTTTCAAAAAAATTTTGGTATAGACTTAAAGTAGTACTAAAATTTCGAAACTTTAACGGACTTTAGCGGAGACCAAACAAATATCCGGAAAACATGTACAAATGATGGCTTAAACTAAACGTACTACTAAAATACTGAATTTGTCACGGACTTTAGCGGAGTCTAAACAAAATCAGGAAAAAATGAGAACTATGACTGAGACTAAAGGTAATACTAAAATTCCTAAACTAATACGGAATTCAGCGAAAAATGAAAAAAAAAAAAAAGTCGCAAAATATATTAAAATTGTAAAAAGAATTTTAAAATTGTGCAAAAATTAAAAAAGTTACAAATGTACACATTTAATTCTATAAATTTTTTAAAGTACAAAATTCAAATATTATACCGAATTTAGCAAAGACTGAAAAAAATCAAAAACTTAAAAAAAACTGCCCAAGAAATTAAATAAATTGTACAAATAAAAAATTTTAAAACAAATTTTTTGAAATTGTGAAAGATATGTATTATAAAAATTTCAACAAATTAACAATGTTTAAATTACATCTTTTTAAAAGTTTAAATAAAAAAAAAGAAAAGAAAAAAAAAACATAAAATATTGTGTTTGGGCTGCTTGTATTGAGTAATATTTCTATTTATAGAAATCTTGGTGGCCCTGAAAAGAGCCGTTGGGGTTAACAAAGGACTCTGTTCTTAACACATGCTACACTCTTTTGATGCAGCCTTTAGAGTGATGAGGAGTAGCACCTAATTGCTATCCATTACCCACCTTGACTATACACAAACCTCACATACAAACAAACGGACGAGGGAATGTCATGTGACGGTCACTAATACATATAATTACCATTCAATACCCACCCTTACAAACAAAACAGATGATGGAATGGTGATAGTTTAGAGTCACTCGCACCTACGAATGGACAAACACACACTCTTACAATAAAATACACACTTACAAACAAAACAGATGATGGAATGGTGATAGTTTAGAGTCACTCGCACATACGAATGGACAAACACTCTTACAATAAAATACAAACTTACAAACAAAACAGATGATGGAATGGTAATAGTTTAGAGTCACTCGCATCTACGAATGGACAAACACACACTCTTACAATAAAATACACACTTACAAAAAAAGCAGCTGAGGGAACGGAGATATGTGGGGGTCATTCACACCTACTTAATGACAAAGAAGCACACAGCTTTACTATCCAATACCACACACAAACAAGATCATGTGAAATAGGATATTGATTATATATTTAAGTAATACTATCACACATAATAACACTCGTCATTACAAACAAATACATATTTGTATCATCCAACACTACCCTTACAAAGAAAACGGATGAGTGTAGAGAATGGGTGTATGCTATAATTACTAACACATATTCATACATACATCTAAACTTAGATGACTTAAAGAGATGTGGCGTTACACGACACATCTTTGGCAAATTCCGGGAGACAAAAACCTGCCTTGCAAAAAAGAGATTAGCGATTTTATTATATCAATAGTGACGCAAAAAGCTGTTAACATGGCAAATTTATTTTTCTAAAAATACGTGAATTATGTAGAGATGAAGTTTCTAGGTGCCTGGGGCCTATTTTGCAACTATGCAAAGAATCACCGACGTAAATACGAAACTTAGAGCTTTGAAAAAAAACTGTCAACTTAATAAATACTGTATATCATAAAAATTTAGCCAAAACAATTATCTTACGCTAAATCAATTCAAAAAAAAAAAAAAAAAAAAAAATTGACGTTAAAAGTTGCATGATTCACAGTTATTTTTCAAGTTGTTACGATTATGATGAAACTTGGAAAAATGATACATCACAATAGAATAAATCTAACAGTGGCAGGTTGAAACTATTGAAAACTCGTTAATTTTTTTATGACGTCCCAGCTTTATGTAGTTGACTTCGTTTTCTGATGTAGCGATGCACAGTAGAAGTGTAACAAATATGAGCAGATAGACGCATTTGTTGTTGTTGTTTTTGTTGTACCTTCTCAATTTAAATCTGTTGCCTATCTGGATAGTTTATATTTTAATTGTCAAATCTGACACGACTAACTAAATACATGTTGTATCAAAGAAGTGTATCGAGAACATTGATGTCCACATTTTGCCAAAAGGAATAATGTTTTTGAGATGTGTGTTGCATTAGTGTCATTGTTAATGGCATGCGATCTACTCATGGAATGTTTTTTTTTTTAATCCTTACTGCAAAAGTTTCGTCGCTATGCAATTAAGTAATGGAACCCTATGTGCACTTTCGCAACAGATGCCCAGTTATTTAGGATAAGATAACAAAGCTGGTAATTGTCACGCAAATGAGTCATAAATCTGCCATTGAAAATAAGGGGGGGGGGGGTATGTATTTTTAAAGTACCAATCACTTTTTTATTATGCATTCAGGAACATGGAAGGTTTCAAAATGTTGTGAAATGTAGAAGCTCTACGCCACTTGTTTACATTATAACAGCAAAATGTAAGTTTTATCACGGTGGTCGGTGTTGAAAATACTACAACTGTTTGATGATTCGATGCTACTGCGAAAGTATGCCTAAATTTCTTAATATCTACTCAAGAGTATAGCAAGAATTTATATTAATTTTATATCCTTTATTTTTGCTTTAAATGTGCGCAAGGCGGTGTCCAAATCCCGTGAGAATGGTAGATGACAATAAGTTTTCTTTATTGTGGCCCTTTTCATATGAAACAGTAAACGATTCAATTAAGTATTTGATAACTGAATCCTACCAGAACTTTAGTTTTTGTCATGTAGCTAATGTTGACAGAAGACGTCACTTCTGCAGTTCACTAAATGCAAAATTACATCACCACGCTTTAGTAGTAGGATATTCTTATACCCTCCGTCCGTCTCTCCATATCTTCGTCCGTCCGTCTGTGAAAATAAATCTGTCTGTTCTATCTTTTTCTAAACCCCTAGTTCGAATGGCAAATATTGTGCTCATATGGTTACAATGACATATTACAAATATTTTTTGACCAAGCTTCATATCTGCAATCTGAGCATAACGGCACATACTATGTTTGGGTTATGACCTCTGAATCCCACTCTGGAAAAGGGGATAGGTTGGGGTGGGGGTGGGTGGGAGGGGCTGGATCTGAGCGTGTTGAATATGCATAAAAGTCATGGGGAGTTGCTATGGCAAGTAATGGAAGTTGCACCAGAACTGCAGTTGATACAATCTCGACTGGCGATGTCAATCAGGTAGGCAAGGGAAATTAGAAATGGCGGCTCTATAATGAAAATAGCAATAGGAATTACCACCATACTAATCCTTAAGTTATGTTTGAAAATTAAGAAACGTAGAAAGTTTGTTGTAGGAGAGGAAGTCACAAACGCTTAACACAACAGGGTATTTTGCTTATATGTGATATTTCAATAAATGGCGTTAGATTTAATCATTTCGTACATAACTTGCATTTGTATTGTTTATAACGTATGAATGTATGGCTATATATAGTAACATGTACTCCAACAAGATACAAGATACTACGTATAAATGCTAAAATTCTTCAAAATTTATTAAAAAAATTATAGATAAAGGTAAAAAAGTAACATCCTCAAAATATAGTTTATAAACTGCATTCTGTTATAAAGTTCAATATTTTCTGTGTTGGTACATCATCAAAAAGCTTCTTATTCGGTGTAACATTTTAAAAGAAAAAATGTCTGACAGAACGGAAGTCGACACATTTGACAAGAATTTTCTCCACTGTCAGTGGATACAAAAATACAAACAGACAACATTAAAATGGTTTAAACTTTCCTTGTCATCGAGTATGTATTCAAGTGTCCTGTATCCTTCAAACGAGTAATTTTGAGTTAGATTAGTTATTTGTTTTACCTGAAAGATGAGGAAATAGTGGATTTGTAAAACACAGACGGAACCAGAGGAATCTATTAAATTGCAAATTATAAAATTATATTGAACTTATTGAACTTGATCTCTGACACGTGTTTCCTATGAAAAAAGTGCAAACAATTTTCGAAAATCTGAATTCCTATCTGTGCATCAACTCCAGATAAAGCCTATAACCAAGTCCCAACACTTTGCGAGCATAGCAGACATTTGTAAAAGTTTGCGTAGTATTCTCTTTCATCTCTGTAGTGTCGATCATAAGAGCATCATGTCTTATTTTGCACCTGAGTGACCTGATTTAAACATTCGTAACTTCGAGGTCAATCTTACGGATCATACCTCGAATGTATGTCGATAGTTCCCATTCGGACTACTTTGGCTATTTACCAAACAAGGATTGACCACGAAGTTAGGAATGATGGAACTATTTTTTTCATTCGTAACATCTCGGTCAATCTTACAGGCGATCCAATCGCAGAAATAGCCAAGGTATTTATAATAAGTCGGGTTTATTTTTTTGCGGAATTTTTTTTCCGGCGAACAGAATGTATGATTTTTCTGTAAATTACTGCGCCGACATACATTGAGGCATATTTTAGTCTTGCTGAAATAGCCGAAGGAGTTCCGAATGGTGATTTAATTTGACAAGTCTCATCGTCAAGAGAGACAGCACGTAAACTTCTACAAATGACAGATTTGTAACGAAAACAAATGAATTTAAGTTAGAATCCGTAATGGCCTTATTTCCGATAAATAAACATTTAATCTAAAAGTTTCCGAAACAAATACTTTCAAATATAAGTAGCAATATTGTATAAAGATTTAAGGAGACGGTACAACACTGATATAAAATCCAGCAAAGCGCGATCCGGAGATCATGCAGAGTTATCGGCCTTGACTTGAAAATAAGAATTGTACACTCCAGCAAAGATCAGGAGAAAGTTAGCGTTGACTTGAATTATGAACTACATAATTAACGACTATATATATACACACACACTTGCACACACACACATACATGTATACAAATGCGTACATACATACAAATACCCGTATACACAGATATAAACATACATACATACAAGCACACATACACACACATAAATAGAAACATGTACATACTTATATATACGCATGTTTGTATAGACATATATACATATTAATTAATACAGTGAAACCTCCTTGCACCGGACACTGATGAGACAATATGGGTGATTAGGATTACAGGGATTGTATCTATATAAAAACAGTCTTACAGGTCGACCTACCCGGGGAAGCATATTGGTATGTAGATACTTAACCTATTAATGCATATAAACACACAAACGTAACAACACATATGTTACTATCGGTAGAATAGTAAATAGAGATAAATTAGTATTCAGTTTAAAAAAAACAGCTTTTTGTATAGTTGCAATTTTGTATCAAAATTTTCCAGCAGTTTGTGTATACAGAATACGTTTCTGACAGAAAGTGTAATTTCAGTTCTTCCTTAAAATGAAACATCTTTGGTAATTCATTATCAAATATACAGTTATAAATATATAATGTCAACTGTAATATAAATAAGTTAATTAGATCATCAGCTTTTTTAAAATGTATTATACCAAGCAGATTTTTTCTCTTTGATACATAAAAGTTGTTGAGATGATTGCCCTCATTCTGTATCCACTCTATAAATCTGGTCAAGATTGATTCTATTTTGAATATACTCCCATAAAAGATGCAATAAAGATGAGAGCAACAATTATTTGAAATTTTTCTATTTTTTAAAAAAAGAGTATTTGTTGCCAAAAGTCTGTGATAAATCTTAATTTTAAACCATTTAAGTCTAGGACATCTGGTTACCTTGTGAGTCAAAGAAAAAAGCTTATACCATTCATTATCATTTAAATTGTCAAATTCTGTACTCCAATTTTCAGTTGAAGCTGGCTCCTGATTACTACAAATGAGTGTTATGTATAAAAAAAATGTACAACCCTTTCTATCCATTATTATAAGTCAAATGGATGGGTGCATACATGGGTTTTTGTATATTACAATCGATACTGACATTTTATGGTATTTAAAAACCCTTAAAATTCTAGGAAATTTACATGGAATCCAATTTTATTACAAAACTTATCAAGATTGATCCACGAACCATCTTCATTTACAAGGTCGTTTATATAGAAGATTCCTTTTTCAATCCAGTGTTTTGTACATTACACTAGAATTTCCAATAATGATATTAGGATTCATCCATATTTGTGTGTGTAGGATTTTTTCTTTGCTTTTAACAGTAAACTTATTATACAATTTTATATATGCTGAAAATACATCTATCCAAAACTTTATAAGGCATTTATTCACTCTTTTAAGAAAATCTATTCAAAATAGGAAACTATTTTCAATGTTTTGGGGAAGTATCAAGTAAAATGTTGTTTTTTTTTCCATTTGGGCACATGAGTAATCATTTTTCTAATTGAGGCTATCTGAATGGAATCTACAAACATATTTATATTTAACCATTTTAAGGCCAACATCATGATTATCTTTAATAATTACTTTTCTTTTAATTTTGTCTCTTGCCCCATTCCAAACAAATTTATAAAAAAAAGATAATCTAGTTCCTGGAGTACATTGTGAGAGGAATTTGGTAAACTCATTTGTAGATGAGTAAGTTTTGATAATGCCAAACTTTCAATAACTTTAATTGTATCAAAAGGGGTTAGGGATCTTTATGACCGATGCAGAAGAAAACTATTAATTTCCTTAATTTTGTTTTCATAGTTTAATTTAACCATATTGTTTAGGTCTGTGGAAAATTGTATGCTTAGGTAAATGAATTCAGATGAATCTCAATCTAAATGATATTCTTTGTAATATTTAATTTTACTACCTGTTCTATTTCCAGTTTGGATTTTCAATATTTATACTAAATTCTGAAAATTTAGAGTACAGATAAACGAGATCCAGTGTTGATTTCAGCGATTTTTCAGAGCCATAAATAGTGAGTGCAGTGTTATTTGTATTCCTTCAATATTTTAATTTTCCTGATCATGTGGCACACAAGGCAGATAATTTGTTTACACAGTAAATTGCATTATAATTAATTTAAAGTAATTATTTGTATGATTTTAAATGGATGTCTATGTTTTTGAGACTAAAAAAACATATGTACCTGATGCAAACTATAAAATTCGTCAAAATCATGAAAGTGTCATGTTCTAATATATAACCCCTTAGATAAAAATATTATAAGAGACAAAGTTTGTAACTTGAGAAATTGCAGTTGCACACATAGCCCTTGATTTCTTAGTGGTATTCGCGTTTACAGTAAAACGTTTCAGTAATCTAGGTGTCATAATTTTCCTTTCAACGAGCTATCAAACATCTTAAAGAGTTAAATACGGGAGAAGTTAAGAGACAGAGAATGTCAAAATTTTATGATTTTCGTCTGGTCAGACTTTATTACGCTTGCCCCAGATGATCAGTATTTTCTATTCTGTGCAACTTTAGTAAAGACGCCAGCAAATATTTATATAAGTATGTAATTACTTTTCACAAGAAAATATCAGTAACTTGCATTTGAAAGAAGAATTTCAACAGTCTCAATTTCAACCAACTTTCGTCCTAAATGATCCATTTTGGTCAAACTTTCATTCTAGACAGCTTCACACGGGCGCCATAAAAAGGAAGATTGCTGATTGGCCAAAAGAATTGAAACATTTCTAGGTCATTACCGCAACTAGATTTTGACCAATTTAATGTTGTCTCGACATTCTATGTTTTATAAATAGATTACACATCTTCATATCAGATGCCATTGTGTGAAAGTTAGTGGGAATCGGCTGAGGCACTTAAAATATTCATTTGGAATGTATGTTGGCAACATTTTTCGTGTGAACAGTAATTACATGCTTACAGAAATATATGCTGGCATCTTCCCTTTGGCATGAGAATGTATCAATAAAGCTTCAGTCTTGAAATATCGGTGACCTGGGCCAACTGTAACATTGCCTGACCAGATGAAAACATTTTAACATTCTCTGTCTCTTAACGTCTCAGAGATCTGACTCATATAAAGATGTGTGCTAGTTCGTTGAAATGGAAATTTACTCCACGTCACAATGATGCCTAAATTACCGAAAAGTGTCACTGTAAATGCAAACACCTTTAGGAAATCAAGGGCTAACATAATATATTCATAATATTTACCCATTTTAGTATCACATTTACATCCTGTACCTGTGGAAAAAAAACATGTCGTTTTCTTTGCAACATGTTTTTGACTGACAACAATTAGACAGATTAGGCACAGGTTATTTATAACAGATGCATGTCAAATACTAAGCTATGTTGAACTTCTGCGCTTGTTAAGGGTAGAAAATGCACTCAGATTTATTCTCAAGGTGCGAATCTGCATTTACTCGGTCCAGAGAGGAGTACGTAGAGGACGAGTGGTTTTCCTCTCTCTCTCTCTCTCTCTCTCTCTCTCTCTCTCTCTCTCTCTCTCTCTCTCTCTCTCTCTGTGTGTTGTGTGTGTGTGTTTAAAATATATGGATGAGATAAATAATTGAGTAATAGCATGCTAAAAGAATTTGATTTGTCTCTTCTGTCTGCTTGTTTGTCTGTCTGTCTGTTGGTGGTTTGTCTGTTCGTTTCTTAGAATGTATTCATTGTAATGACGTTCAATGTCCATTGTTGCAAATATCTTCACATAGAGAAGTATCAGAAATGAGATGCATGTAGCTGCCTGAAATGCAAAGTAACAACCCTGGTTCCATAAATAGGGTAACTATAATTTATAATTACATTATGTTAAGTAATTTATCAAGTTGCTTAATTAATGGTCACAAGTTATATACACACACACATGTGAATGTGGGTGGGTGGGTGGGCAATAGTAATGATTTAATATAATAATCTTTGATGTTTATTTTGTACCTGTCTATTGTAGGTTGTTCTGATGATACTAGAATGTCAAGATCTTTTTTTTATATCTTCTTTTGAAATTTAATTGTTTGCTACATGTCCGCGTACTTTCCCTATTTTTTCTTATTTCTCTATTCTCAGTACTTATCTTGCTTTCCTCTTTCCAAATGAGAGTAGAATATTGTCATAAGTACACGGTAGAACGTTGTGATTTTACTATTTCAATAATTAGGATACAGAATATTCTTTATTCTATTTCCAGGATTTAATTTGATGTAAATTAAAACCAATACGTGTGTTTCTTTAAATCAATGAATAAAGAATTTCAACAAGTCCGGTCTGCATGTATGTTCCTGATTCGAACCCAAGCGTGTGTGGATGCTTAGGCCACATTCTGCTACAAATTTCAGTATAAATGGATAACAGTGGCTCATAGACTTGTATGATATATGGTACTAGACGACTTTCCAGATTTCTCTGTTAAATAAGTTGAGGAAAATAAAAGTCATATCATATATATAATTCGAGCCTAAAATATTGCGAACAATACGAGAGAGGTATATATGTTTATCCGATATAATGTTGTGTTATCATGAAACACTAATAAAGCTGTTTGGAAACCACTTACTTGACAGCTTTGATTGCAGAAATGATACAGGTGAAAAGAAACACCACTCCTAGCACGGCGCCCACGACGATACCGGTGATGTAATCGGTCATTGTATCGACCAGAGCAAGGACTGCTGCAACGTTTCTGTCTCTGAATCTCGTGCTTTCTTCAAAACGGAAGGTTTACACGGCCATAGTCACGAGTGTGTGTCATATAGTCTTGGTAGCGGGCAAAATGAACCTATTGCTTAGCGTCATACATTCTCTCATTTATCACTTAATATATGGGCTTAGCAGTTTTATGCAGACTTTCTGGTGTTTTCATTGAGGAAACCTGTGTGGAAAAAATCATGGAGTAATAAAAGAATATGGTATATTCAAAGATTTAAAAAGACACATTCTCTTTCAGTTCTTATTTATAAATTTGATTCTGCTGTTAAAACGAATTTTACATGAATGAATCAAAGTTAGAAAAATAAGGAAACTGATATACCACATAAATCCCAGTCTTTTTAATGAATAGGTTTTCATCGTAAATTAACAAAAGTGTACACTTGTTCATATCCGATTCAATTTTCTGAAAGTATATATATATATATATATATATATATATATATATATATATATATATATATATATATATTCATCACCCTTAATAATTAAGTTTTACATATATAAAATTGCAAACAAAGTGTTGTCAGATTAACATTGTATGTTATATTGTGTAAACCTATTGCGTATATATTAGAATATCTCATTTTAAGACAAAATATCCTTACCTTCGGCAACTACGTCCTTCTGTTGTACTTAAAAAGGAGTATGTGCAAAACAAGAAATTCATAAATCCATTGATAGGACTTTCCTCAAGTAAGAATAAATCTGAAGTGACATGGACGAAACATTCGCCTATTGTTGTACAGCCAAATCGACTAAATTGCATATTAATCTCTGGTGTTTTGAAGAAAGCAGCACATGCCATGCATATTAATCTCTGGTGTTTTGAAGAAAGCAGCACATGCCACCTAAGGCAACATGGGTATTGCCATACAGGATTAAACATAAACAAACCAGACATTGTAACCATCAATAATTTATATTCAGACCTTTAATGAAAATTGGCCTGAAATGCACTAAAGGATTCACATGCCTGGAATAGTTTTTACAACAACGAATAAGATCCAAATTGTATAAGTCTCAAAATAGAAAATATGCAAAATTTGGTCGATTTAACTGTCAACAATATCAAAGAAAAGAAAATCTTCTACCCTGCCCATTTTACCCGAGTTAGAAAAGAAATTACAAAAGATATACATTTTTGGTCACATAAGTATCATCACTGATTACTTGAAAGATGGTCGCCAGGGCCAGTAGTTAGCAAAATCTTTCTAAAATGTTGGTTATGTTTGCATAGTTTGCAGTGTTGTTATAGTAATTCACTTTGTGACTATCGCCTATGTGAAATTTGTTTCCTTGGATATCTAATCTCAATTCATTTCTGGTTTATGTGTCTTTTGCAATTTTTTAAATTTTTTTTAAATTTTGTAAGTGAGTTTTCCTTCTTATGTATGTGTATCCTTATGACAATTTAGACTTTTTGTGAAGATCCCCATGGCTGACCTAACTGCCAATTGAATTAGAATAATTACAGTACTTGTTCCATAATTTCACTGAGACTCTTTAACGTTACAATAAGCAGTGCTGAACTCTCCTAACTTATCAGAATGAGTGTAACAATAATGAGAAATTCAAAGAATTTTTCAGTCAACTCTAAATGCCAGTTTTCTGAGTGCTAGAAAGAAGAGCAGGAAACCATTAACGAGGTCAGCTACAAGCTCTCAGTCTGGTAATTTGATCTATGATAGCGAAGATGTGAGTAGTGTTGCCCTAATCCAGAGAGATCTACTTGAAATCAAAAATGGTATAAATTTATTAGTGAACAGGGAGGAATTAGGGGTCTTAGTATCAGAATTTGTATCCCAGCTGTTTGAGAAACTTCAGGTTGAACTGAAGGAAATCGACAGACAAATTAAAACCAAAACTAAAAAGATGGAAGGTAAAATTGAACCGATGAATTTTGAAAACAACCAATTAAGAGAAGAATTAGAGAACTCAAGGAAAGAAAGTGAGAATCTAAAAGAAGAACTACAAAATACTAAAAAGATCGATCCAAAGAAGCCATGAAGATTGCAAACCATAATGAACAATACTCTAGAAAAAATAGCATCAAAGTTTTGTACATGTCTGAATCACAAAACGAAAATTTTAGAGCAAACAGTTCGCAGAGATGGTAAAGAATGTTGCAGGTCATGACGAAGATTGGAGTGATGTTCTTATGATACACAGGAAGACTGGTGCCCCAAAACCATTACTTGTGAAATTTTGGAATGCAGAGGCCAAAGTGAACATCGCCAAGAAGAAAATGGATTTTTTGAACAAACGTAATGTAAGAATAGTGGAAGATGTCTATCGAGAAAATATGGGACTCATAACTAGATTAAAAAAACCATTCAAAAATTACATGTGCCTGGTAATTCAATTGCAGTGTGTACGCCAGAACGAAAACACGTAGAAGTACAAATTTGACTTTCTAGATGACATCCGTAAAACAATCTTAACCCAAACCAGAGGTGAAATATTTTTCCTTATTGACTCTGGAAACACGTAAATGTATAAAACTTTGTACCAAAACGGTTGTATAAACTTTCAGTTTAGGTTATGTATATTCCAAGTTAGAAAAATGAATTTCCTAGAAAAACAATGCCGGTAATTGGTAAGAATCTTCGTAGAATCTTTCAGCCAATTTTCGACAAATGCATATAATTGTGTTTAATTTATTTACCATATTGATCATATAAATTTCATATTGGTCATATACTTTTTTCTTAATTTTTAGGTGAATATGTACTAACATGCTAGATTCTTAGGTACACAATTACCAAAGTCATTTAGTGTAAATGTTAACATGATTTTTGTGTGCCATTTCAAATATCTCTATATATAATGTTGTTTACATATACCACTGTTTATCATTTCCGTGCTATATATCTGTGTAAACAGACGATTATACGGGTAAATTCCTAAAAATGTTCAATTTTTAATGTTTTTAGTACATTAAAAGACAAAAGGCTGAAGTAAAGTCCTAAACAGTATACACAGATGGATTGAGAGACAAGGTAAAGTCCTAAACAGTATACACAGATGGATTGAGAGACAAGGTAAAGTCCTAAACAGTATACACAGATGGATTGAGAGACAAGGTAGTTTTTCTTCCGCCTGTTGCAATACATAATGCCATACTCTTTGACTTCAAATAACACAATTTGAATGATGATGCATTAAATTTTCAATGATTCCTTAAAAATCGGTCGCCAAATTTATTTTAAAATTTAGAAAAAAGAAAAAAAGATTAGATCTTGGGTTTCGTTCCTTAATAAATGTATTAGGCTTATTTTTCACTACCCTATAAATATATAGCAACCAATATATACAGAACTCTTCTGTAATGGCTTGAAATATTGTGTGTGTGTGTGTGTGTGTGTGTGTGTGTGTGTGTGTGTGTGTGTGTCGCAAGGTGTATGTGAGTGCATTTCATGCTACCAGTTTTGCAATGTATAGTCATATAAGCTTTGTGAAAGTTTCAGTCAAAATAGAATTTAACAATGGATACCCAGATTAAGACTGTGTCAGTGAATGTTAGGGGTTTACACAATTCCAATTTCAAAAGAAAAGATATTTTCTGCCTGGTCAAACAAAAGACTGCATCCATGATATGTTTACAGGAAACACATAGTACAGTTTAGATTAAAAAGTACTGGCAGACTAAATGGGTTTATAAGTGTATTTTTAGCCTTAAATCTAGCAATAGTGTTGGTATTCCTACCCTGTTTAGAAATAATTTTGGATTGTTTATTCACAGAAACAGATGTGATTGCCAGGGAAGATTAAGTTTCTTAGATTTATCAGTTAATGGACAGAGATTTACACTAGTTTATTTGTATTGTCATAGTGATGATAAAGCTGACTTTTAAAACAAAAATTTTAAAGATGACATTATACATTTTGACAATTCTTCTAGTATCATTTGTGGTGACTAGAATGTTGTTCAGGACACGGAGCTTGACTCTTATAATATTTTACATGATAATCATCACTCCATGGCCCAAATAGATGTCCAGGACATCAAGAATCAACTTGATTTACTAGATCTATGGAGAACAGTTAATCATGACAGTAGATTATTTACTTGGCAACAGTCAAACCCTGTGAAACGGAGTAGATTGGGCTATTTTGTAATCTCCGAGGACATATTTTCAAATATTATAGACTCATCTATTATTCCTGGCTTTAAAACAGATCATTCAGCAATAACACATTAAAATATCTATATTTACATTTAAATTGTCCTTATTCATACGTTTCAGTTCTTTTCTAGTTAAAACGTGTTAAGGGGGGGGGGGGTGCTATTTTATTCTCACTAGCTTTTGTATTGGTTCATTGAGTAAGAAGTCTTCATTTTAATTTATTTAACCAGAGATATTTTAATATATATTTAACTATTTTGTATTTGTTTTACCTCACTATTTTATGTGTACAGTTACAGAACTATTGTAAAATCAGTGTTATTCACCACTGTCTCTGTGTACTGTGTTGTAGAAAGCGTGCTGAAAACATATTATGATTTAATTTTATTACCACCTCACTGTTTCTGTGTTGACCATGCAAAGAAGTTGAAGTCATGTCATAATTTAAGCTTCAGTTTTACTTCGCTGTTTCTGTAGAAAGAGAGCAAGAGTAAAAGTCTTACTGATTAAGAATAGGAACACAGTCAATAACGTATTTGGCATTTATATCAATCAGTTTCTTGGTTCTTGGTATAATTGTCCGTTAAAAGCAGGTGTTCACTTTAAACATATGTCAGTTATGAGAAAGTGTTTGCGTATTTATGTTTCAAGCTGTAAGGATTTAATGACTGCTAAAATACGTTCGTTTTATTTTGTGTTAATATTCAGATTTAAAATATTGCAATATAAAAACCATTGATTCTTTAATGAAATCATGTCCTGATTTTAACTTAAGTTTTACACCACACTATCTGTGGAAAGACCGCAAGAATAAAAGTGTATTTGTTACTAATATACTGATAAAGAATACGAACGCTGTGAATAAAGTAATTTGCATTTATGTCAATGAGGTTCATGATATATTTGTCGGTTATGAAAAGGTGTTCCCTCTAATCAAATGACCGTTATGAGTGGGTGTCTTTTATGAGCAAGTGTCCACGCAGACATGTTTCAGCTTGTATTATTCTATTGACTTCCTAAATATATATTAGTTTTAGTTCATGGTAATATTCAGTTTTAACATATCGCAGTACAATATCTTTGCCGTTCATTATTTCTAGCCAGGGGAGAAACCTTGAATAGTGGAGAAAAGTCAGTTGCAGAAAGTGTGTACAGCATGCATCGTGTTTGGCTAAGGCAGAAATTCTTACTTGGTGTTTATTTATTTATATGATGTTATCAGCTGTGGGAAATACCTGTACATAATTCTAATTTACTTGATTATCTACCATTATTAAATAAATAACCATTAACATACACACTATGTGTCTGTTTATATTTACGGATTTAAAATGTTAAGCAATTGCGAATGGTATCACTAAAATAGGCTGTACAAATATAGGTCATCACCAAAAACCAAATGCACCTTTGTGAGGCAACAGTGTTTCAAACATTCGCTGCTTGAATTCTATCCAAGTCTCAACAAATAGGATACTATTCTCTTGATCCCCCCCCCCCCCAGGAAACTTAAATTTTGTTGTACTTACCAATTCAAAGGCGAAAATCCCACTATAATTTTTAAATCATTTGTAAATTTGTTGCCCGATATTATTCCGTCGTTCTAGTCTGGTGCAAATAGCAGTCAAATATCATCCGGAAAGTATCTGGGATCTAACACGAAAGTCGTGGTTCACATGACTGAGCAAAAAATGAGTAGCATGTTTAGTGTCCTGACATTTATCAATTGAGTTTTCGGGCTAACCCTATATTGCAATCTTGAGCTAGCAATTTTTAATTTTGAATTTAATGTGGATACACAAAAATCTGAGTGGTATAGTAATTTTTAATAATTTTCAAAACTCCCTTTGTCCACTTTTGGTATTATCCTCAGGGATTCCTCTCCGTCGTGCTGGTCTAGTGAATTTTTATCTTTGATTTTTGATGCTCTCTTATCTTTATACGGGATGTAATAATCACAAAACATGATTGGTCCAGCTTTCCCTATTTTCTTGCTACTGTAGTCATCTAGACCAGCATACTGAAATATAATTACCATGTCGACATGTCTCTGTCTTTCTATTTCAGTTCTTCTAGCAGGTTTAATGTAATTTCTCTAATTTCTGTTGTATTCCCCTTCCAATATATCATAAATATTTACAGATGTGTTAAATTAATTTGAAAGTCTCCAATATCCTCTATTTTTACCGGACATCTATCAAACCGATGGCGGTATCTCTCTAAATAGCGTTTTTCGATAGAGCTATATTTACAATACTTCAGTATGACGCAATGGTCAGTGATCCGAATGTTCGACAAACGATCGGCTACTTATATGAAGCGTTATAGTGTAGTCTAGTATTTATATCACGTTATTAGTAAATATATATGATTCAAACATAACAGAAGTTCATTAAATCAGATAAGGCACCAATCATCGCAACAATATTGTGCTTTTAGATGAAAGTTATTTTTCATTCCTGTCACTAGGCAGATTTTTCAACATGAATGGCCTCACCAACAAATTGTTCGCTGGCACTGAGTATTGTCTTCTCACATGGTTGGTCAAGAATAACCTTTTACTTTTTACACGAAAATAGTACGTTTTGCCCGTACTAATGACTATCTGTCTGTCTCTCTCTCTCGTAATCTTAGAGTTCCTAAAATTGTACTGTTAAATGTGTGTCAGATGTGACCGGTAGGAACAATATAGTCTGTTTTATGTGCAGAAGTACTAATGATATAGATTGAAATTTATACAAACTAACTTGGGGCAAAATTCCCCAGTTTCTTTTCCTTTCCATTAACACCACCATCCCTGGACTATTTTCTATCATACCTTTTCGTTTCCCTTTCCTGTCTATTGTGTATGTAATCTTCCATTTATTGTATTCATTATTTTCTACTCGCAATGTGATTTTGTTTTGTAAACAAGGACTTCTCGCCAATCGAAACAAATATGGGAATAATACAGTATTTATCGACATATTTGCAAATATCTTTTCAGCTAATGGATATGAGAAGGTGTGACGTAGTAGCGGTACAAATATGGCGAATACCTCATTTTCCCTCAGGTGTTCATCCCCTAAAAACATCCAATAAACCTAAACTGTGCATTAAGATAATTGTCTAGTTGACTAGATGTAAATTTAGAATTTCAAGGTCGTTTATGGATTAATTTCATTTCTGTAATAGCTCGCGTCGATGAAAATGTACTCTATACGACAAGGTAATGACTCTACAACTTTGTCTGGACTAAGGTCAAGCGGCTGGGTCATGCATATTACTTACTAATTAGTGATCTCACGGCCCAACAACTCAATTGTATTTTCATGGTCTATCTACATGATTACTTGGTGCATTTAACACCGATTTAACGTCATACAAGAAGCATAGGTTATCTTTATGTTGTTGGTTGTATGATGGCGCGTTCATCGACCTCATTATCACTGATGCATATCAAACGCCCTATTTGTTCGATATAGAAATAGATGCAGCGTAAATTAATAGTTTTATATCCATACTTCGCATATGTTTTAAAACTTGCTTTTTGCATCTTTCGATCTTATTTCAACATCCTTTAAGCTATATTTAATATTTTCATTCGAATATATGTAACAACTCTACTGTTACTTATTTATTAGAGATTAAAAATAATCTAACTGGATTTATGATGAAAGAACTTGTGTTTACCATCTGAATTGTACAGTTTTGCAACATCGAGTACATACTATCTGAAAGAGAGCAATGTTTTAATAGTTCGATTGAAAAACAAACAAGGACCTCATAATTTACCGTTAGGAGGTATAATCAGACCCGCCAGCAGATTAAAATTATTTAGTCATAAATGCAACATATGCATGCAGCAGCAATTATGATTGGACGAGGAATAGCTAACGGTCTGGCATTTACTGGAAGTAATTTTTTGTTAAAATGATTTGGTCCAGATGGAGCTTGGGAAGAAATAATTAGAAACTACAAAATAAATTAAATACTATCAGACAAAATTTTTAGAATTAAATAAAAACAGATTTAAGACACTTGACTACTTGTATGGATGATTGAGGGATCAAGGTTTGGTGACTCAATACGAGGGATATTTGAAAAGTTCTGAATATTTTGTTATAACGCTTTTGTTTCTTTGAATCTGTAAATAAACTTCACACTGATTAAAAAACAAAAATAACATTCAATCAAATGATCTGCAGCTGCACGTGCAGCACTTTTCAGTCTGATTATCCAATTATTGAATGCCATTTTGTATTCACTTTTTGGTAAGGTGTTCATACACTGAAAAACTGCACTTCCAACCGTATGGTGGCTTTCAGATCGTCTCCCCTCATCGAATCATTAATAATGGGATTCAGCCGAAAATCACTTGGAGCTAAAGCAGGGCTGTATGGGGAATGTGGCAAAGTTTAGATGCTTTGCTCCTTCAGGAAGTCTGTCACGATGGCGGATTAATGCTACGGCGTTTTATCATGAAGTTGATGGATAAATACCTCGGGTACCGGTGCGCGGACGGGTGGTTCTATAGTATTCCACAACTTTTTGGCAACACTCTGGAGGCATAAAAATATCTATTGACATTAGCAGAGTCAGGCACATGTACCTGAACGACTGAAATTTTTCCATCGAAAAACAATGCGTATAAATGTATCTTGACAGCGATTTGGGATCTCTGCTCGTTTTCTCTGATCCAAACTTTATTATTTTCTCTCGAGTCGTGTTCAGAAAAGGAAATCCATGTTTCACCACCTATGACAATCTCATTCAAAACGTATCTGGTCACTCTTTTCATATTGGCTAGTCAATAAATGCAGGACCCATCTTGCAGAAACCTTTTTGAGCTTAAACGATTCTTGAATATATTAAAAACAGCTGACGAATTAACGCCTGTGATAATATAAATATCTTCCACTGTGTATCGATCATCTTCATTAATTGTCCTCTTCACAACAGCCACATCCCTCTCACCAATCGCAGACAACGGTCTTCCAGAACGTGGGTCATATTCCATGAGTTCACGACTATCTTTAAAATTATAAACCACCTCAAAATTGTAGGATATGACAGAGAATTACATCCTTAAACTTTTATCCATGTCGGCCTTGATATCAGTCAGAAAGTAACCAAAGAGCTGCCGCATTTTACAGTAAGCTCTTTGCACAGTAGCTGAATTGTTCTTCGTTTCCAACATTTTTAGGTCACTGTCTTCTCCGACATTTGTAGGTCACTGTCATTTACCTGTTTTACAAGCATATATCTGCAGGTGTCAGCGTGCGACACGTGATGCTGCAGATTAATTTATCGATCTTTATTTTGTATATCGATCGGTGTTAAATTTATAGACAGGTTCAAAGAAGAAAAAAAAATTATCACACAATATTCAGAACGTTTCAAATACCCCTCGTATGTAGGCTTCGTTAGTTTGTATATACGGGTAATCAACCACTCATATTTCTGTGTTTTTTATATCTAATACTAGGATACTAGAACACTAAAATTCAAAATTGAAAAATTTCTAGACCAGCAACAATTGGGACTTTTTAAAATCACTAAAAATTACCAAACAACAAACAATCTTGTATACGATCAACACTAAAATAAAAACAAATCAATATTCGCCAGCGCAGTAAAGACTAGTTCACAAAAATTGATAATCTCTAGTGTAGCAATTTTAGGGGTATATAATATCACAAAAAATAATATTCACTGGCACCGTACGTTAATTGTGCTCTGCGTTGCCTTCGGTAGTGTATATCCTTCGTATTCCACGCGAATCGCTCAGGTCAAACTGCTTTGATTTAAACTGATATATGAATGTGTAAACTCTGTTGATAATGGCGATATTATTGGAGCAGTATATATTGACTTTTTATTATAAAAACAGGTTTTTGATCTTCTGGAACACATTATTTTACTTTGAAAGCTATCTTTGTACAAATGTTCCCACTCGACTCTCTCTTGGATTAGAGCATATCTTGATAATCTGACACAATTTGCATCTGTTAATAATTGTCATTAACTTCAAGATAATTAATCACTGCAATCAAACATCGTGCTTTTTCAATTACAGGGAAAATATAACACTGAGCCACCACTCAGGAACAACGATAAAGTTATACACAGAATACAAATGTTAGTATACCGAGATTTGATAGAAAAAGGACTTAAATACATCGGGGATATATCTTCCTTGGCAGAAAATATATTGCTAAATTTAGGTGAAATTTCTAGCTATTACGGAGTAAATGTATCAAATTGTTTAAAATATCACATGCTGGTTTCTTCTATTTCGAAAGACTGGTTAACTTCTTTTAAAAACGAGCCAAAACGTAATTCAAGTGAACAAGAGCATTTATTAGACAAGTTCATGAAAGGTAGCTATTTCTCTCTCTCTCTCTCTCTCTCTCTCTCTCTCTCTCTCTCTCTCTCTCTCTCTCTCTCTCCTTTTATTCTGTAAACAATGCACAAAAAATAGAATTTAAGTACAATGTTATAAACATTTACAGCCCACTTCTGTACTGAACTTAGATAACATTATGTATTGGTGCACTTTTTCTTACGCAAAATAAAGAATCAAAAATAAAAATTGGCACGTGACAACATTTGGTTGATAAACCGGACTTGAAATTATCTGTCGAAGGTATTCAACTGAACAAAGTTATTTTTTCTCAAGAACTTATTGGGGTATTTATAGATGAAAATCTACATTAGAATACTCATATTGACAAGCTTTGTTCAATTATTTCAATTGAAGTTGCACTGCTAACACGTAGATCTTCATATATTCCAACTAATAATGAAACAAACTTTTCTTTAATGCCTACATTCAACCTTTTACTGACTGCGAGTGCATTATTTGGAGTAAGGCATCAAAATCTGACATCGAACAAATATAAAAACTGCAAACAGGAGCAGCCAGCTTGATATTAAACGCTAACTTCACATCAATATATAGTGAAATATTTAGTAAGATGGATTGGCTCCCTGTTTATTAAAGAATCAAATACTCCTTGTACATCCTTGTTTATAAAGCCGGACATAACGCTAGAATTAAATAAATATCCAACCTCTTTACTCCTCTATATAGCATTCATGGACGCTCTTTACACACCTTCACTAAAGGCCTTCTCTCTAAGTCTAACATTGGTACAACTCTAGCTAAAAATTTATTTTCTTTTTCGGGAACCACCCTGTGGAATATAATTCCTTTCTCTGTCAGATATTCAACTTCTTTGTAGGTGTGTCTGATTAAATCGTTAGAAGATCAAGCCCCGTACATGCAAAATATTCGAATCAATATTTTTATGGTAAATTTTCCGCTATTATGCCTGTTTTATTTATACGTTTCTGACTATATTTTGTGTCGTATATTTGTGCCTAGTTATATATGTGTACTGTGTCTTTCTGAATCTTTTGGCATATGGTAGACAGGCGTATTTGCCAAATGTATATCTTCTATAAACATAATGTATAGAAATACGTAAATAAATACATAAATGGTTTATGACAAAGTGCTAGAATCATGCTTTTAATTGACACATGTCCACAATAGACGGGTGTTCAAAGGGAGAAATATCTATAGTGTGTTTTAACTACTACGAGTTCGTTGCATATAGCCCATGTAAAGGGACAGCCTACCAGAAGTCTACTGCCACACTTTTAAGGAGTATGTTTTTTAACACATACAATTCTTTTAACATGTCTTGATTTGCTATGTACACTAAACGTTTCAAATGTTAAAAAGCGAAAAATTGCATTTATAACACAAAGGTAACATATATTGAAATTTATTGAATAAAATCAAAGACGACAGACAGCTACCGCTTAGCACTGACAAAAGAATTAAGCTTGAAGGATACAAACATTTACAGATACATTCTAAAGCAGGAATGTACAGCTACATTTACATCATACGGGTATATTTAAAAATCGCTATTCGGCCCGCGCATTGGAGGAAATTGCACATGCCTATTCAAAAGGATTTCTCATCTCAAAATATTTTGTGCGAAATATCGGGCGTAGACGTGGACAAATATCATACTCGTTTAGATACTAAAGTAGAGCAGGTCTCATATATTTTGTGACAATATAAAGACTTACAAGGTTATACTGCTGACACCTAGAAAAAAGAAATAATTTTGATTTAGAGATAAAAGAATCTATTTACTGAACAGGAATAGAGTTATCACCGTTAAGATCAGATACATTTGGGATCGAAATACTGCTGTGTTTAAGGTATCCTTAGCTGATAAAGAACTTTATAAATAATTGAAAAACTACAAAAATTAAAACAGAATCGTAAGCGTACAGGGTATTCTATAAAGGAATAATAAGCGTACATGGTAGTATAAAAGGAATTGAGTTAAAATAAATTTCTGTAGATAACCTTGTTGTAAAATTCTGAAATTTCCCTTCAGGTTGAAAAACCTGAATTATTTCAATAGCAATTAAAGAAAGCAAGCAGACGATTTAAACGAGTACAGTGAGATAATTAAAAGCTAATAGGATGAAACGGTGGAAAATGAATTAAATTTGTTGAAGCGGATAAAGGAAATTGATGAACGAATTCCTGTAGTATACTTCAGCGTGTGGGAAATCAAGCAGGAGATGAATTTGAATATTAAATACAAGTTATCAACAATGCTACTAAACAACACGTGGTAGATTTTAAAAACTAAAAGCTACAATTATTGTAATATTCAATACATGTTAACTGACGAGGGAAATTTTTAAATATCATGTAAAATGAATCTTTGAAATTTACTTTTACAAGAAATATATATTGTCGGATACTGTGAGGCATTTGACGTAGAATTGTTGAATGAACACTTAAAAAATATATTGTTCAATTTACAATTAAAGAAAGGGTACTTTTTTAAAGATAAGTTTGAGGGTATTATGACATTTTTCTTTCATACATCCTTCAAAGGTAAGATGAGAAATATCCCAAATTCATTGACCTGTAAAGAGTGATGTAAACGGGATTATCTCGATTATAAAACACACATTTCTTTGTTAGAAAAGAAGATGTAGATTTGTCTGAAGAAAGAATATATAAAATATAAGAAACTTAGTCATATAGTGTGGTAATAGTATATATTATTTATGAAACCTAGTCGTACAGTGTGGTAATAGTATATATTATTTATGAAACTTAGTCGTACAGTGTGGTATATAAAGGACTGTGATGTTTCACAGGATTTAAAGGGAACTCAAAATTTTAACAATATCGATAAATACATAAAAGTACCTTTGACAAAACTTTAAAATTTAATGACCTTTGAAAATAGATGTTAACAGGATCATCTCAAATAAAACATAGAAAGGTCAAGGGAAATACATACGTGAAAGAATTAGTATTGACATTATTTTTATTGCGGATGTCGATGTGTCTGGGGGAAATAGTATATACCAGGTACAAACAGGCGTGGCAAAGTGGGGAGTATATTTCAGGAACTATTGTTTCGTTTTCTCACACTAATGAAGGAAATTATTGCGAAGGTTTTGTATCTGCGAAAAACAAGAGAGGCATCGTGTTCCTTTACAAATTGCGATTTACCAAAAAGCATCTAATTACCATGAAAAGTGAATGCAAGCATTTCAAGTCAGAAGGTAAACATTATTTCATTTACTACTAAACACTGTTTGAAAATTCATGAGCTGTTACGAAGGATTTAAGAGAAACACCTTCAGGAAAGAATGTTACATTCACTGAAGGTATATAAAAAAACGGGATAAGATCACAACATAACAGGAATGTAACAGTTCTTTGTTTTGTACAAGTTTACTTCGTTCAGGTTCAACCTTTTAAGTTTTTCTTGCTTTTTGTCTTCGCTTTGTTTTGAAGCTACACTTTGTAAATGAGATAACTCTGACTTGTAAATGAAAATTCTTTTCCTTGCGCCAGGACAATATCTGTTAAAGCATGCAATTCTCGAGTCATCATGGGTTTCAAGACTGAAAAATTGTTTTCGTAAATGTAGCTTTACTGTGACTTTCGGAGAATGGAATATTTTGTCCACGATCTCCTTTTTATAATAATATTCACGATTTACTGTCAGGAAGATAATGGGGATGCACAAATTATCGGTGAAAGTGATATGTGTTTCCTCTTTATTGGTCATCGCCGCTGAAGGTGGCAGAATCCAATTTGAATGTAACGACTCTCAGCAAGTGAGCTGCTGTGTTTCCCACCACGTTGTACTCCACCATATTAGAGTACACAAACATCAAATTGTGTCCTTCGTTTAATTCGATAGTATATCGAAAATGCTTGAAGAATCGGTTGCTTTTTTATGTCTATGGTTGAAACGAGGTCTGTGTTACCACCCAAAATAGCAAACAAACTGGGACAAAATGTGGTGGATAGCTTTTTGCTGTAGGAAAAATTCATTTTTGGATGATAAGAAGGCGCATTGTAGTCAATCAGCACACTTTGGTGAGTTTTGTCGATCGCCTTGCCAAATTGTTCGTTGACAAGAGCTGAAATTGTATCGACGACATATCAACCATTGAAATAAGATCCTTCAGGAATTCTCTCGGTATATATGCTTTTTCTTGGACGATGTCTCTGACGTTCCATGGAATCGATCAAACACTTCCACTTTATTCTGAGGCGTATCTTCTTCCGGAGCACATCTGATACTTTGATGGTACGATTGATTGTAGACTTTCAACAGACGTGGTAACACGTCGATATTGGAGAGTACTTCCACACACGTTCTTTCAAGGTACTTTGAAAACGTTCCTCGACACTTGCTTTGGTTTCAGGTGTTTCAGTGGTGAAAAAAAATACATGTGTCGTATTTTAAAATTCTATTTGAAATGGTTTGTTGAAAAGTTCAGTGATTTTGTCGTCTTTGTGGATGCTTTTTGTCTTTCTTCGTTTGTCATCACGTTCGTGAAATCTCTCAGAGTAGGTTTGGCAACCTGTCTAAATCTTTCTGGTTAAACAGTTGAAGATGTTGCAATAACTATCCGTGCCGTTGCGATGTTTCCATTTATGACAAATCTGTTATATCCACCAACGAATGTAACAATTGGTGTATGTGTGACATCTCCGTGAGGTATCTGTTGTGTGTATCAACGGTGGAGTTCCATCCACCGTTTGTAATCAACTAAAGTTAATTTTCGTCCTTTCATATTACCTCAACACTCCTAAAAGTGGTCCAGGGATTTATCCTAACAGGGGAGCAGAGACTTTTAACAATCGACCTTGGAAGAAAACCTCCTCGTTGAGCGAGCACTTCTTTCTTTTCACTGAGTGGAAATGTCTTTTCACTGAGTGGAAATGTCTTTTCACCATTTATCGAAGAAAGTGACGATGTCGTCCCAATCGCCGTTTGTTCGTCTGAACCATTGCTTTCAATACGTTTAAAGAACATTTACAAACCGTATCGGTGACTTTTATAGAGCTTTTTGAATGATCTGTTTTCGCATGGGGACATTTACTTTGGTGAGAACGCACAATACATCCAAATGTTTAGCTAAATAATGAAGAATGGCCTGTCTTTTTCTTTTTTTGGAAATATCTTTCTAAAGGTTCCAACACCGAGTACAAATTTAAACGGTCATTGACTCTCCCATACGCAGCAATGATGAAATTGCCAAACTCGAAGAAACGCCATGACCTCTTTGTAATTTACCAAGATCAAATCTTCCAGTATGATGTCGAAATGTTTGATGGGTTTTCCTTTATCGTCGATGAGCTGAAAGTATTGCTTTGGACACACCATGTATTCTGTAGTAGGCAACATCCGACGTTGAGCGAGTTTTCCCGACATAATATACAGTATAACTGGTCAAATTGTTTTGAGTGTATGTCTTCTAGGGATCGGGGGAGCCCTTGAACTCTTCTGGGTTTGCCAGACTCCATGGCAAAGGTCCCAGATAATGGGAGAGTACATCTGCCATAAGACGATTCCGGCCTTGTGCCATCACAATGATGCGACCAAAGATTATCCATCTTCTTTCAAAATGATGGCCCTTTCATTGCTTTTCACCTCCTTCTTCTTGCACATATTGCTGAAGGTTTTCATGGGGTCATGGAATTTCTTCATTGGTGGGTTGCTCTCACATCACTCAGTTCTGAAGTCGACATAACTTTTCTCTCCTATTTCATGTGCCTTCATCAGGTCGGAGACTATTTCCCGAGGACCTGTATTTGTTGTAGAGATGATAATGAGATTGTGTGTCCCAGCAAAGGGGTTGATCCAGCTTTGAAGTAGACGCACCACTGCTGACAATGCATCCTCATCTTTTTCAACTTTTGGTTCGTGAAAATCCGCAAGATGAAGATCTGATCTATTGTCCTGCACCATTTATCTAATCTGCCACAGGTAGAAGCTCATGTGTTCGGCTGTGATGTAATATCTCTTACAACACCTGATTTTAGGCTGAAAGTTGCTCATCTACCTGGAGTCTGCGTGTCTTTGATTACTGTAACCTCAATGGTTTTGTCCGCAGGAATGCGTCCACGTGGATTGTTTCCAGACAGCTGAATAGAATAGTATCCATCCGTGAGGTCTTGGTGTACCTCAGGGTGTTCCACTGAACGCATTATCATCTGGGCATATTAGGCTGGCAAGTACATTTCTTTGTCATAAGCAAAACACCAGGGGATCAAGGATCATATGTCAGTGAGGTGTATATGCCAGTTGCCTTTCCGGGCTGCACG
Organism: Margaritifera margaritifera; assembly: GCA_029931535.1. Taxonomy (NCBI): domain Eukaryota; kingdom Metazoa; phylum Mollusca; class Bivalvia; order Unionida; family Margaritiferidae; genus Margaritifera; species Margaritifera margaritifera. Next base: position 10,596,202 of record JAQPZY010001686.1, read on the forward strand.
CGGCAAGGTCAGCAATACCTCTTCAATCATGTCTACATATGACATTCAAAATGCTGACAGATCTCCACTGTCATGATGAATATGCTCCAAGAATCTATTCCAAAGGTATTGTACCACTGCAAAAGCTGGACTCGGAAGCAGGTTATCAAGGCTTTGCCAAAGGTCTTGTACCAAGTCATTCACTTCTTTCACAAATGAGCAGACTGCTTGCTTCTTGTCATTCCGGTTCGTCTTCATCCAGGACAGTTTCATCATATCTTCACATATGCAATTATGCACTCGATCTGCATGGCAGATCTTGACCTCAAGACTGAAGTTACTGATCATTCTACAATGATGCCTACTTCAATGCAAAGGTCACGAAGGCCAACAGCATCTTGAAATCGTTTTCCAAGAATTGACAATGCATTGCAGATGGTACGAAATGTGCCCAATAAAAAAATGATGTTAGCATACCTTTCTGTGTGCTTCCAGGCAATTTCTGCTGCTTTTGCAAACAGAGCTTGATCCATGACCACTACTATTTTCTGCAATTATAGTGCCTCCCAGATGAGTTACGACTAGTTCAAAATTTTAGACACTATTGTTAACTCAGTTGCTGGGGCATTGCTGGTTGTCAGGTATCCAATTACACTATGTGAGTCTCTTAGTTCCTCGTACCCATGTTAAACCCTGTCCAACTGGGTATTTTCTGTTTCAGTATGTGTGTCTGCCTTGCAATTAGCCGGACCAGGTGTTCGTTTAGAACAATCCTTGTTTCCTCTTTGCATTCATGTATGGCTGCAGTGGCTGTGTCCCAACCTACTCACCAGCAACATATACTGCCAGTTCTTCATTTTCAGGTATCACATGTCTTTGCTTCTGTTTCTCAATGTTTTGGAAAGGAGTCATAAACTTTGTCCTTTACGGCAATGCCATTGACTTGATGGGTTGTCACCTTGCAGGTCAGAGTTTCTTCCAGCGTATCAATGTTGTTCCATCATAGATTTGTGAAAACATGAGGCTGAATGTTGGCTGGAAGAACAATTTGCTGATTCAAGTTAGCTGCAAGTTCCTGGAGACACAAGGCTGCGTCATTTTCTTCCAACTGTGAGTATGAAACTCCATGTCCTAGTCTGTTTAATTTTTGGATGATTTCAACATTGCTTGTGAGTGTCTTTGCAGCGTAGGGGAGCAACAGCTGTTTGGGGATTTCTGCTGGCAACATCTCACTGTATATATAATGTCCTAACTGAAATATTGCATTAGCATGATGACCTTTTGGGATGGATTCTTGTGATTCACCAGTCAGAAGACCTACAATGAAGGCTTATTGATGAACATCAGGGGGATGATAAGGCCATTGTGTTGTTTTCATTTCTTTCATTATCATTAATCTCAAGTGTGATGATGTCTGATCTTTGATCTTGTAGATGTTTGTTGACTTAGGTTTCCAAACTAACTTTTATTTTAAAATTCTGATTTCTCCAACAACATCCTGCAATGTGACACTGTCAGGTACAGTTAATAATTTACCTTTGTTGTCTGGGACCATACGAATGCTGTTTCCTAGCTCAGATTCCAGTTTTCTACGGACATGTTTCTTAGTTGATTCTTTCAGTCTTTGGACCCCTCTAGATTTCACGAGCGTGTGAAACTTTTCTGTCAGGGTAATCTTCTTGACTGGGAATGATAGCATTTCGAATGTACTGAGACAAGTCACCATAGGGTTCAGTTTCCATCTTTTGTAGTGAGTATCATATTTGATGTTCTCTGCCTCTGCATTTTTCACGTGTTGATGTTCCTTTGTAGCATTTGACGTTTTCATTAAATATGCAATTTTTGCCATACACCCTTGACTTTGATGAAGATCTCTTGGCTGGCCTTTTAATGGTAGAGTCACTGGTTTCAGATTTATCACTCACACATGTCTTTGCTTTTTGTTTTAGAGTCTCCAAGTCTCTATTCATGATAAACAGGCTCCAGCATTTCCTCTGGAAGAAAATTGTGTGGATCTCTTTTGTCCCTCAAATTTTTGCAAAGTCTAGAACTAAGGCATGATTCCTAACTTGGGCAGCCTCTAGTAAAGTCTGCCACGATTCATAGCATTTTGGTCTGGTTAAGTAGTCCTCTGCTTCTACCTTTGTTGAAACTTTGTGAATTATAAACTGGTTGAGAGCAGAACTGTGAGATTTAATTTATTTATTAATTCTTTTGTTATTTTGTTATTTTTTAAAATTTTTTTGGTATCTCCATAATGAAACTGCAAGCTACTGATACGCTACTAAAGAACTTTTACACCTACTTCATCACCACCACCAAGTTACCAAAAACAAAAAAGAATATGCAATTAATAAAGATATACCGTAAATGCAAATTATCAACAATTAAAGTTGAAGAGTGCATATGGTAGATGATAAACACCTATTCAAAACATCAAAATTAAATTTTGTTCTTTTAAAAAAGCAGGTAGTACATAAGAGATATTTGCATCAGATAAAATAGCTCTCTCGTGCAAGCATTTGGAAAAATGTGTTACAGTATTAGAAAGTTAGTGATGCACTGTTTCACTGAAAGAAATGGTAGTAGGGGTAAATTTTCCTATCACAAACTGATTAATACAGCACTCAAAAATTACAAAAGGCCTTAAATTTACCATGATACATTACTCAGTATACAAGTGCAATAACGAGTTGAGATATTCAGATTAATTTTTAGCTAATTTAATTTATTATAAGGACAAATGGAAAGATTGCCAATGGCAAACCAGTGAAGATAACTAAAGGCTGTTTATTACACTGGCAAGTGTATGTACTTAACAAGCCTAGCTCGTTATCTTAATGCTCTGACTTAACCAATACAGATTTTACAGGAGATGGATATAAAGACTCTGAAGCTCATTTGTAGAAATGTATCTCCTGGCCAATTCGGGGGTATGGTTGAAAATGTGGTGATAACACAGAGATGGCAAAGAGTTGTGCACTGCCATCACCTATTTTCTATCTCTAGGGATCCAGATCTTGCCAAAATTCATAATGAGCCTTCGTTCCCCCCTTGGGTGGTACGGACCACAACCAATCCCACCCACCCACCAGCTCTAGGACTGTTATCATTGTTAAGAAAAAGAATCTTGGTCTTCAGAGTGTCCAGAACGTCCAAAGAAAGTAAAAACAAATAGAAAAGAGGAGTTTTCAGAAGCAGAAGACGATGCAGAAGTATCCACTTCCTCTAAGACACTGAAAAGGAAAGTAAAGGAAGAAAAAGAAGGACATTTAAAAGCAGAAGCAGCAGAAGAACCCATTCCAGGGAAAAAAATAAAAAAAAGCAAGACATTCCTAGTAAGAAGAAAAATGGAATTTTGCGATTTGTTTGAAACATTGCGATTCTTATTCACGAAAATATATCAAGATAACACACACACACACACACACACACACTTTTTGTAGAAGGATTTACTTTTGATTTGGCAATTAAAGAGAATTGTCTCTTTTCTGAGAGATATGGGTGGGTTGGGTTTTTAAACATAATCATGGACTTTGCATCATCAACTGCTTTTGATTTGGCAATAAAAGAGTATTATCTCTTTTCTGAGTGATATGGGTTGGTTGGACTTTGCAACATCAACTTCAACTATCTTAAACCTTTTCCACGTCCAAGTCCTACTGTTGGTGTGGTGGTAGTAGTTGCTGCCGCTGCTAGCGTCTCATTGAAAGTCAATGTAGTTGATGTCATGGGAGGTTTAGAATTATTTGATTGTGAAGGTCTCTTTCTCTTGAGTTTCGCCAAATAGGCTTCATGCATTCTTCTCAATTGTTTTACCTCTGCCAAAATGTTCTGTAACACATTGACAGTTCTTTTGTTCACTGTTCATGGTTTTCATCTCCTCTAGTTGCTTTCTCTTTCCTCTTTTTTTTTGTTTGTACAAAAGTCGGTTCTTCTTTGGCGTTGCGAAGTGTCTCTAGTTCTTCCTTCCGTTTCTTTTTAAAATCACTATATTCTGGCAGTGAATTGTAGAAACGCTCAGGATATATATAAGGAAAGTGACGCCACGCCAACTCCTAGATTCTGAATGGTAGATAGAGAATACGCTCTGGCTGAATTATGTCACACGCGTTCTGATTGGTGGAGACTCGAATTCAGTTTCAATCCGGTCCTAGTCTATACATAGTGGTACGTTCCACCATTGTGTCATCCGTTCCTACGACAAATGAAGATGTGGACCAACGTCCAGTCATCTACAATCATTTCCAGCATGCTGTTTGATCCAGACTACCTCATGTATGTCAAGTCAACATTGGCAGTCAGAAGGATCACTGTTACTGCTCTTTGAAAAAGAAGAGTTTACGTGATATAACAAGAGTGCTTGAAGAGAGTTTTAGTGTATGGATCTGCAGCGTGGAGAAGCTTGTGACAATTAAACAGTTAAGCATTGTCACCACTGTTAATAATCTTTTGTTAACAAGCTAACGGCTCTTTTCAGAGCCACTCATATCTTTCGGAGATATTAGTCTATATATTGCCAATATTTGTTTTTATGTTTGTATGTCTTTCTCTTTCGTCCATTGTTTTATCTTCTATACAGAACCTAAATCCACATCTTCACCCTTATGTATATATATATATATATATATATATATATATATATATATATATATATATGTGTGTGTATATATATATATATATATTTATATATATATATATATATATATATATATATATATATATATATAGAGAGAGAGAGAGAGAGAGAGAGAGAGTGTCTGGTCAGGTCGCCCATTGATCTACCTTTCATTAACATTTCTTTTGGGTGAATCAATTTCGGCAATTTCTTTCTTATTCTATTCATTGACAAAGCTCTGTTATATGGAATGTTTAGTAATGTAATTGGTCGCCAATTTTTTTAAAAGACTCTCTAGGTTTGATTCCATTCGTCAATAAAATAATAATGCTCGATGTTTATGCTATAGACAGCTCCCCTTTTCTAAATTTGTGATTAACTGAGTCTACGGAATGTTGTCCTGTGTCTCTCTCAACACATGTATAGAATTCAACAGAAGCGACGTCACTTCCTATGTTGTTGCAATTGTTCATATTTTTTAGGAACTAAAACGTTTCAGAAAAAGTGATATCTCCTTGGAATTTATTCCACTCATCATTCAATAATTTAGATGCATTAATGTTTAAAGATATATCATCTAATTTCCTTTTGTTCAAACTATTGTCCAGTTTACCAAAAGATAATTTGTCCATTTTCCTTTTTCAACATTGTCATGGTTGTTTTCATATATCGATTTTTCTCTAGACTCCAAAAGTACTTCGATGTTTTTTCTCCCTCTTCGATCCACATACATTTTGATCGCACTATCGTAACTCTAGTTTTTCTCATTTATCGTATTTCTGATTTAGATCTCATGTTATGATTGGTCTTTAAGACTTTTTCCAGACCGCGAGGGTGCTTCAGTTCTTCCGGTTTGATGGGATCATTGTAATTCTTTCAAGTTTGGGCACCATAACTCGAGTAATGCTTAGTCTGTCTTTACAAGAATTATGAACTCAGACATTTCTTTACCATTTTCTTTTTCGTAAAAAAAAGAATTTGACTTGTTTCTTCAAAGTGACACAGAGAGCTGTGATACAGTGGGGTTCTGATCTGGTCAGTTGTGAAGAAAATACAAAATATTCTTTTCTAAAGGCATTCAATTTTGAAGTTCTCAACAGTTTAAATAACTTATGACAGTTACAAATCTTCATACAAATGAGTTTATGACACTCTTTTTATTCCAAAGTGTGTGTCTGTGTGCGTGCGTGTGTATGTGTGTCAATTTTAAGGCATGTAATATATACGCAGTTTTGTATCCCGGAAATGGCCAATGGTTCTCAAAACTTCGCATATTTCACTTTATCCAGAAACATTTACAGGGGGATTAAAATTACCATTTCAGATTTTTGGGGGACATCTTCCAAAGAAACAACATCGGCAGAGAATTTGGCCAAAACTTGTTTAATTTGTACAAATTTGAATACAAAACAAATAAAATAATTAAATAGAACTGGTCTTTACAAATAAAATAACAACTTAATAGCAGAAATATACTCTACGTAGCCACGATCGGCGCAAGGGTATTTGGCGCCCTATGCGAACTTTTAGTCTTGCGCCCCACTCCCCTTCCCCACATTTAACTTTCGAAAACGAATATTTTGCATAAGTATGAATAAAAATTCTGCATCTGTTTTTCTCTTTCTAATTTTAGACTCTTATTATCTTCTATTTACCGCCCCCCTCCCCCCCCCTAAAAAAATTTTTTTGCCGCCCTAGGCAACCGCCTTGATTGCCTAGTGGTTAAACCGGCCCTGTACCTAGCTAAAATTTATCAAGGAGGCTTCATTTTGTTTGTGATGAGTACGGCAAGTGAGTCCTTGTGCTTGGACCTTATATTTGTCACATATGGCTTAGCACGACACTCCATTTAGACCGCTGTCTTATGAGGTAAATTGCAATGTGTATCAAACTACACTGTAACAAATGCAACCGACCTTTTCATTTATGCTTCAGTGTTGCTACAGATGCATAAAAAGTAAATTTATTGTAATCACTTCAAGCGAAAAAGACATGAATTCGTCTGTAGTGTACTCGTCGATGAGTGCTGGTTAACATCTATGACCATAGTCTGGTCTCTACCCTCATCCCCACTCCTCCAAATGAGAATATTAAACCAACAGTGACAGCAAATATTGACCCTTCTAGTTTATTTTACAAGCGAAACAGTCAAGCAAAATAGTCAAACGATTTAAACAGTGCAACAATGTGACCCAGTAGAGACAGAATGAAAGATTACTTTTCAGCTGGACCAGATAATACTTATGTATATATATATATATATATATATATATATATATATATGTGTGTGTGTGTGTGTGTGTGTGTGTGTGTGTGTGTGTGTGTAATATTGCGACTCATTTTGTTATTTTTGTTGGGCCACTGGAAACGAAGGAATTAGCCATATATACCTATAGCTACAGACGACATTATCAAAAGTTGCATTATCTACTAAAATTGGGGGGAATACTTTTACATCAACGATCGTAAACCAAAAATGTGCACAGAAACATAACTACACAAGTCAGACTTTCTGTTAAAAATTTACCAAGATTTATATTTTTTTAACGTTTTACCATCAATGCATCTTTTGTATATAGCAAATATAACAAGAGAAAATAATTGTTACACTCCTACTGTTACTAAGTTGTTTCAATAATTAAGACATATATGTATGCAAAATTGCAAATTGGCGATTGTTCAAATTTGATAAAATTGGTAACTGAAACACGTCGAAATAATATTTGCTTTTCAGTTTACACGCAGAGACATAGGCATGAACATAGACATCAAAAGTAACTTTTTAGCATTTGCTGAACAGACGCAAGTACGTGAATTTATTTGTGAGAGATTTAAAGCTAATCCAAGACATCAAAACAATGATAATTTCATTATAATATAAGACAACTACTCCTTTCAGACATTCAAAACTCGATGGCTTTTAGTTGCGTCTTATTTCATCTTCATTGTTATCACTAAATTTCGTTCTCGACATTCATAAAGAAATCGCAAATTACTTTGGCATCAAATGACATATCAGAAGAAACTGCAGTGCCTATTTGGAAATAACCAGAGTTCTAAATTCAGTTGTCTCTTTCAGAAATGGCTTGCCCAGTTCAAAAGTATTGATAGCACGATAATATGAACTTTCATGAAGGCATATTGTGAAGACATACGGTTTTATGGATAAGAAGGAAAGAGTAGTTTATAGGGCAAACCCTCTATACCCGTGTGTGTGTGTGGTGTCAGCAGTTATAGGGCGGAAAAAGTTCATTGTATAAATTATTGAGCTAAAAAATGGCTGTGGCTGGACACCAAGCGCAAGTCTATAGTCAACACGTTAAAACCAGCACAATGAAATAAATTTAATAAATATGTGCACAGGGATTGAATCAAATACCTTTCGAAAGCAGAATGATTCAATTGAATTTTGTTTCATGAATAAAATACAATGTACGAACAAGTAAAGGATAGGTGATATATATTTTCGACATTGATTGATTAAAACAGTTTTGATTGTCACATCTTATAACACTGAATAGATAATAATATTTTCCACATTACATTTAATATTTTAACTTAATTTTAATAGAATCACAACGTGTTCAAAATATTTTACCTTATCTCCATATATAATCAGTCTGTCTTAATTGGCCTTGTCACGAATAAGAATTGACAACTGTCGCCAGTTGACCTTTTTGTTGATAGAGACGTGTGGCGCTATATCATTCATCATCTGTGTCACATGGTAAATCGCCATACAAATTAATCGATGGACATATTAGTCGATAAGCAGATCTCCTTCTTACGCTAAGTACAAGTATAAAGGCACATGCTGTCCGTGGTGTAAGATGTTGATAAAGTCTGTTCGGAATTTTTAGATCCAGTATGAACGATTTCCTAGAAGCTCTTGCTTATGAAATCAGATGATATTTGTCTGAAAGGAAAATTTCAACCAAATATATTTAGCTATTCTTGCAACGATGTCTTCCAAACTTTTAGTTTCTTACCACATACTTATTGTGTTATTTTTTGCGATGCAATTTAGCAATGGACAGAATTGTCAACTGGCAGATTGTATTGTAAGCCAATGGGAAAACTGGAGCGAATGTAGCCAAACTTGCGGAAACACAGGAACTCGTATGCGAATACGGTCAAAGCTTTTGGAAGAATCATGTGGTGGCAGGTGCCCTTATAATACCTCGGAGTCAGAAGCTTGCAATCAGCGATGTTGTCCAAAAGATTGTGTCTTCACACCATGGAGCGAGTGGTTCATGTGCGTTTGTAGCAACTATACTTGTCAAGAACCTGGGGACCGGTACGTTTGTCATAGGTTGAGGACGAAGATGGAGGGGGCGGAATGCGGGGGTTACTGTGACGACAGGACATTTGAGGACGGATGTGGAAAGCTCTGCTGTTACACTGACTGCGTGCAGGGAACTTGGACATTTTGGGGCGCCTGTGTTGGACAGTGTGAGCAAATTGGGGTCATGAATAGGACCCGGAGGGTCCTACAAGAGCCCCGATGTGGAGGAAAGCAGTGCAAAGAGGCGTACGAAGAGATGGAGTGCATGGGAGGCTGTTGTCCCGTGGACTGTAAAATTGGTGAATGGAGTGACTGGTCAGTTTGCAATACCACCTGTGGAACGGCCATAGAAACACGGTCAAGGTGGGGATTTTCAGTTTTATTTGTATCATGGCAGCTACAAAGGTTCCTAAGACCAACGATATATTGAACGATCATGGGCCCAAACGAATAGCTTGTAATAGCAATGTGTTAGTCACAACAAAATGTTAGTTATGAGTATGCCTTAGGGTCTTTTGAATCAAAGTTTTTTATATGCCGAAATTATTATCATGGAGTTCTTTATACCGATGAACCGATACGAAAAAAGGGATGGTTGTCAATAAACTGCAGATGAAAAGCACCACTTTTCTTTTCAGTATACTTTCTTTTCAAAATTAACAAAATTTAATCACAGGAGAAACGATTTAATAAAAAAGTGCTTAATTCGAAGAAAGGTTGTAATAACAAAACGAAAAGAAAAACTTGCGATAGAAAACACACTGTTTTGATTTAAAGTATCATAAGGCATGATCAGATACCATATGTTTTATGAGTAAACAATGCTTCGGCCATTCTCACATTTTTGGGATAATTAGGGATAAGAAAATATGAAGAAAAAAAAAAGTTCTCCAAAAAGTATCGCGCTTTCTCCCAAGAAAGTGAAGTGAACATAGTAGTATGTCACGAAATATCTTTCACCAATTGTAAATCGTTTTTATTTTGTGGTATTTTCAATTCATTGATGTCTTTCGTAATATAACGGAGGTCAAATAAACAACATAAATCTGTTTTATTACTTTTGGACTAGGACGGAATGGCAGATGTTTATATTTAACATACACTCTTATATTCAACTGGACACAAAGTTTTGTCTTTTGAGACTAGAGTCTCTTCAGAAAAACAAACAAACAAAAATCTGCCACTCTCATTTGTCTCAAAAGTGATATAACAAGGTCTGGAAAATGAAGTGGTTTCAATTGTTGTTGTAAATAACACTATAAACATAGTTCTGAATTTAAAGTTTCAACTGCGTAATTAAACATTAATGAACAGTAATGTTTAATAGATTTTCTTTGCTTTATAAAGTTAGCAAAAGAAGCAGCTGTAAACATTGGCAACGGAGGTAACAATAATAAGAGGAAAAAAAGTGTCTAATTGAAGAAAATTGTTGATCTCAACGTAAAGAGGGAAGCTCGACATATATAATACCATTAATTTACAGGTAAATAAAGGAAGAATTATAAAATTTCCTCACATCACTCACCTTATGTAGACATCTAACTTGATGCGAGAAAAGCTTTACATACCCTTGAACAACGAAATCTCCCATGTTTCATTTAATTCCTTTAGTGGCCTTGTAGTTTTGAACTTGACTAATACATCTTTTATCGATTTCACAAACACTTCTTAATCTCCAAACAGAAAACGCGAACGACAAGCTTCTGTTTATATTTATTATTATTGTTGTTGTTGTTGTTGTTGCTGCTGCTGCCACTTCTAACGGCACAGAAATACACAGAAGCCATTGAAATCTACACATATATATGCAGTGATCATGTGGTAACTGAAGTTTAATTTCTGCTTTATGCAAATGGTTCGAAGAAGCATTTAATAATTTGACATTTCTGCTTTGTTAAGAAGCCTTTGTTTCAAAACTGAAAAATAATTATATTATTTTATGGAAGAGACGACAACTAACAGCAGTTTAACATGTACAGTAATGACGATAGTGCTATGTTGAGTATTCATTTTTAAAGTTAAATATTTGTAACCGAGGTTAACAAAGATTTGCCGAAAACAAATTGATTAATGTTAGTTGTTTAGGATTTACTTGGTCAGAAATGTCACTGCACCAGATAAAACTTAGTGCATTGGAATTTCTCTAAACATATTAAATCCTATCTGTTTCAAAATGTAGCTGTAATTTGCACTGTTTGATTAGACTGTGTATTGACGACACGGAAAATATCACAGAATTTAAACAAAAAACTAAGGAGAATTTTCAGTAAAGTCATCATAGGAATGCATTTATTGTTGAGGAGGTAATAACAACGGAACGTGTACCCATTAATTCACTTAGCCAATAATTTTGCAGATTAAATATTTAAATATTTTATATTACATTTTTAATTAAATATTTTAATGACGACATCAAT